>CM044548.2:25480194-26787694 GCA_024416835.2 Perccottus glenii
CTATTCCGCCAACTCAGATTTGAAGGATTTGTGTTTTGACAGAATTTCATTTCATGGTCCTCTTTGTGCCCCTCTTCCCTCCTCATCCAGGTTGACCCATGACATCAGCCTAGACGAGTTTGAAGATGACGACTTGTCGGAGATTACAGAGATCACAGACGAACGAGGGATGAGCCTAAACTTCAATGGATCTGACATAAAGGTAAAGAGGCGAGGACTGGTAGATAAAATGGTTTCTCAGAGACACGACAGGAACCCACAATGTAGTCAAGTTTGTGTGACACTAGAGAAAACCAATTTCCTTAGTTTGGAGGTCAACCGGTGAAATCAAGACCACAAAAGATTTCCATCAAGTGCTGATTGACATTAGACATATGTAGTTAAATCTATTATTATTATTATTAAATATATATCTAGGACTAAAACCAAAGACTAAATCTGGACTAAACGTAAGATTAAACTTGTACAAAACCAGGAATAATCAATGACCAAACCAAAACTACTCAAAACTATTACTGAACCATGGACTAAATCAAGACAATAACAAGGACTAATCCAGTACTAAATCAGGACCAAACCAAACCAAGGACTAAACCTGGACTTGACCGATGAACTTCAGTCCTCACAGAGCAGACATATAACCACACATTTTAGCAGACTAAAGACTAAACCAGGATAAAACCAAGGAACAAGCCAAGCTATAACCAGAACTAAACCTAAACCAATCCAGGACTTCAGACCTCGACTGGGGAGAAGGGTGCACAGCGAACCTATGAAGACCTTTGCCCTCTCTAATTACCACCCGACTTAAAACATGCAAGGACTTATATTAATTTCTCTTTGAAAATAGAACTAAAAAATCATATCACAAGCCTTTTAGCCCAGTTTAGACATGACTCTGTTATTTGAAGTAGATAAAACTTGTATATAACCTCTACTATGTTTTGCCATTACCCTCCTCTTAGACCAAACCTCATGTCTGGCAGCGTACAAGAGCCGAGCTTCCTACTGGGGAGCCTAAATAATTCACTCCGAGTTGTTTACTGTGTGTCCAAATGCCCTGAGACTTGTCCAAAAAGGAGAGGCGTGTGTTGAAGAAGTCGCTGTGGGCCACTGCTTTGTGCTGTCAGAGGTCTGAGTGAAGCAGATGAGCTCTGGGTCATTATGAAGCCTGAGATGTGCAGTGGATTTATTATTCTGTCAGATCTGTGCACCCTATGCCTTGGCTCAGACTCTGTAACCACGGCAACGGGACCGTCCCGGTGTGATGTTGTCGTTCATTTTTAAGCAGATACAGGGTCACTTAAAACTGAGGCGTGATCTGGTTGGGTTTGGAAGAAGAGATGGATGGTGTTTGGTCCAGTTGAAATACACAGTAATTTAAGAGGCCTGTTGTCCTGCTATCTTCTGATTTGTTTCCTAAAACAACCTTTAGTTCATTTACAACATTGAAAGCACCTAATAAAGTACTGCTTATTCTGAAATGATGCGCTGAGGCGTTATAAGTCAATTACAAAAAGGGAAAAGAAAAAAGCCTTGTTTATTGTGGTTTGTATTTCCAGGGAGTCTTGTCTAGATTATAGAGCACTAAACTTGTTCAGGGCATCGTGTGACTCATTGGTCTGAGGGCTTTGAAACTGATCAGACTCAGTTCTGTAGAGACACGACCAGGAAACAGCTGTGAGCCATACAATGGAGGTATATGTCACGAGGAGTCAGGCCGAGGAGGATTCACAGGGAAAGAGCAGACTCTACTGGACGACTCTGGCTCTGGAGCCTGTGCTTTGTACATGGTTCTCACAATGGACTGCCTGAACCTCAAACAAGGAGTTTACCTTGTTAGCTAAACTTCTAGTACATTGATCGGCGTTTTTGATCTCAGAATAAAAAAATAGTAAACTGGCTATGTAAAACTAGTTGCTGTTCCAAATAATTGAAAAGTTGTACGGTTCACTACATTTGATAAACTTATCAGGACTAAAGCAGGACTAGACCAAGACTGAACCAGGACTGAACCACTGAACCAGGACTAGACCAAGACTGAACCAGGACTGAACCACTGAACCAGGACTAGAGCAGGACTGAAGCAGGACTAGCACTAAACCAGAATAAACCAGGACTAGACCAGACGTATTGTAGTGGCTGTTTTAAGGCTCTTGGTGGTCTTCCAGACTTTGTAAATTGTGTTTGATGACACAGATCACTTTCCGCTCTCGCTCTGTCCTTTTACCCTGTTTTGAAAGTGACATTGGGGGCATTACCGTAATATATACTATATAATGTATGTATATTAGTGGGATGAAGGCACGGCGTTTGATTGTTTTAATTTTGGGCAAAAACACTAGGAGTTACGGTATTGAGGAGCCATGTAGCGCTATCCTGTTACTTCCTTTGTTTTGTTTTCCTCCAATGGGCTACGTCATATGCTTGTAATTAATTACCATAAAAAGCCATATATCAGTGGAAAGCGCAAATTCTGAGGTTCACATCGCTCAGCAGACCAAAGGCTTGAGTCTACCCCAGGAGGAGATGGTAAATACTACTGCAACAGTAGGTCAAGTTGATACTAATTCTTTGTGTTGTCCAGAGTTGAATTGTAGCCTTTGATTGTCATCATGGCCTATACATGCTTCACATTAGTTTGAAAGTATGAATCATAACGTAAATCTAATCAAAAACTGTGTGAATGAAACCCATTATATTTCCTTTACTAATGTTTGTGATTGAGGAGTTATTAAACATTTAGTGGGTTTTAGTTTACTGCAGCCCCCCCGCTCATTTAACCCCTCTGGTACACGTCCCACACAGAGGCTGAGCTCATCGTCCCAGGAGACTTCAGGAAGCATTTTATCTGGTTAATAATTAATAAGGAAAGTTCACACGGACACATTATAGGGACAGACTCAGACGGGTGGTGTCTGTCTCAGCGGGGGTCACTGTGGGAAGGGGCTACTGCAGGTCACACAGCACTAAGTGATTTCTGAAGGTCCAAGATTTATAACGTGTTAGAGTGTGGCTAAAATAATTCAGATTAATATCGCATTGAATAGAATTAATGTAAAAAAAAAAATTACAATTGTTACAATTGCCCAAAGTATTTAAAAAAATTCAGCAGAAATACTTTGTACCTAGCACAATGTTGAAGTGTGCTTCAGTGTAAATATAGTATTCATTATGGTACTTTTACTACCTATGCTTTTATTAGTGCTGACAATAAGTTCTAGTTTACTAAGAATTAATGCAATCTTTTTTTTTAAGTATTTGACCACAAAAAAAAAGATAAAACAGTAAAAAGGTCCCTACATGTTAAACTGTGCTCATAGTTTGATGAGGCTGTTCAACTGGACTACTGTCCGTTTTTTAAGTTTACATTTCTAACACTGAGTCTGCTCCACACGTCTCACGAGAATGCTACATTCATGTGGTCTTGGTACTATTAGCATTCAGCTATGGTTAAAAGCCAAATGTTAAATCTCACTCCTCTGTAACATTTCAGGCTAACAAATAAATTTACTGACTGTGAATTACAATGTTAATTAACTTTTCGAGTTAAAAGATTTTGAACAACTTAATAACAAAGTTATTTTCTAACTGCTTTTTCCTTTTAAACTTTTTGCAGAGAAATAAATATAGTATAGTATTTAAATTTGAAATGTCTCTGAGCCAGTTATTTGTGGTTAATAGAGATGCTCCGATCAGCATTTTTGGGGCCGATCACCGATTACCGATCACCAAAATCATGATCTGCCGATTGTCGATCACTGCCGATCACAGAATGGCAGGGGAATGGGAATCTTTTATCTATAACCATGCAGAGTTTGCACCATTTGTAGAAATTAAACTAACTCTAAATTAACTGTAAAAAAAACTGTAGACGGTTGGTTTAGTTTCTCATACTCTGCATATTCAGTTGTATGGCGTGTTCTAAGATGCCTAATCATGTTAGTGGTGTTAAAATGACGTTGCTTGCTTCCACCTCGAGGGATTTCATCACAACATACATTGCAAACGGCTAACTTTACGTCTTTATCGGACACTTTGAAAAACTTCCAGACGGGAGAGCTCATGTTGCCACTGACAAGCTCCGCTCTGCTGTTGTGTACCTGTGCCGAGCACCGTGCATGCACGTGTGAAAAAGTCACATGATTTACGTCACGCTATCGGCTTTTTTTGATCGGCGCTTTTGGGGTTCGCCGATCAAGCTATTTTTAGTCAATATCGACCGATCATGATCGGTGGCCAATCAATCGGAGCATCACATAGTGGTTAACTAATGTATGTTTGTAACAGGGATCAGTAAATTATTTGAGCGTGTTGCTATTCATTTCTAACACAGTCTGCTCTATAATCCTGTTAAAAAGAGTGAATGGTAATAAGCTGGTTATAGTGTGTCAGAATCCTAATGGTGTTAAAGGGTTAATGTGGAGCAGCTGAAGGGCTCAGTGAAGACATGAGCTGACAACATGTATCCTCTGAGTCTGTTGAGTATCAGGGGTGTAACAGAAGGTCCCTGGTATCTATGGGACCAGGGAGATGCACATAAAGCTCTCTTCTGTTTTTTGTTTGACCTCGACCTTATTTCAAAGACAATGGGGACTCGAGGAGCAAAAGGCATGTCAGCACTTATACTGTGTTGTCAATATGAATTTGTGAACTTGGTGTCCTATGGTTAGATTTCCCTTGAGAATTGAGTTTCCATAAATTGATTTATATGCGTCTAAAAATGCATTTTAAACACCAACCACCTAAAACTAACCTGACATTTAAAAAAAAAGAATTAGGATGGCTAGCCACAAAAAATAAAGAAATGTAAATGTAAAAAATCTGTGTGTTTTTCTCTCTACAACAATTTACCCAAAAAACACTTTAAACTCATTTTAAGACAAATGTCTATATGCTCTATGATATTATTGAGATTTTATGGTACTGACTAAACCACAATGTGTTCCCATAGTAACAGGCAACTGAAGAGCATTGTTAAAATCACATTACTTTACAAGACCAGAGGTACCGAGGCCTGTCGCCATAACAACAGTGTTTCTCACATCACACATGTGTCAGTGCTGAAAATACATCTCATCTGCGTTTCCATAGAGACCGTGCACTCACGTCACATGGAAACTGAGGAGGAGGAAGCCTCGCCAGGAGGGACACCACTGTGACAATAATACTGTCCAGATATTGATCACATTGATTTACAATCTCTTGGATTTAAGAGAGGGAGTTGTACATGTAAAATCTGGCTCACACCTAAAGATTAAAAAATCTTTAAAAAATCTTTAGCTTGGTCAAGCTAACATCTTACGTCAAAACTGATCATTTGCTGAAGGATTTACTGTAGTAGTAGTCAGAGCAGTCAAAACTCCTGGCATATAAAAAAAAAATACTTTGATAAAATAATATTTGAGGTATTATTTCATATTTCATTTCATTTTCCCAGTTCTCTGCTAAGACACAAAAACACTAAACACTCCAAGCACATGATTCCTTAAATAATGTACAACTTTTATAATGATGAGCACTATCTACCAATACAAAGTCAATTGGAGGCAGAGGAAAGCCACCTTTAGTCTTAAATTGATGCAAAAAAGGGTTAGTTACAGAAGTTGAATATGTGCTTTTAGCATTGTCCAAATTTTAATTAAAATTACTACCACTTAGTCCTATTAGGGGTCTCGAGTGACTGGAGCCTATTCCGGAAGCTTTGGGCCTGAGGCAGGGTACACCCTGGACAGTGGCCAGTTAGTCGCAGGGCTGACATTTAGACATAGACGGACAACCATTCACTGTCACATTCATTCACTAGGGACACTTTAGGGTTTCCAATTCACCTGTACATGCATGTGAGAACCCTCACAGAAAGACCAGAGTCGACCGGGGTTTGAACTCACGACCTTCTTGTTGTGAGGCAAGAGCGCCCCTCCAAGTATATTCTACACTACAGTATTTAATAAAATGAAACTTTAAATACACATTCTTTGAAAGGCAGAAAATAGTGAATAGAGTTTGAGTTATTTTTATTTTGAAACTGCTGAATTTGTTGCTTAGTTATCTTTTGGCTCTTTGGTTTGCTCAAGCAGTTTCCTGTTTGCACTCCTGTCATGTCATTTGTGTTCTTCTCTGATTGGCCAAGAGCCGAGCATCGCAGCGTCTCTACCTCTGCCTCCTCTTCATCACCGACCCCCTGTCACTATAGCAACAGGGCCGGGGCTCTTTTTAAAGGAGCCAAACATAAAACCGTTGTCATAAAAGTAAACACACGAGGATGAGCGGAGGAAGACTGCATTAGCACGTATTGATCTGTGGAAAGAGAAAGGAAGGACAAAAGGCTGGTAGGTCATTAAAAGAAAACAAGAAGTATACTGTAGAAACAAGAATAAAGGCAGTCGTAGAACAATGCATGATGAGTGGAGAAGGGTGTGGAGCACTAACATGTTACATAATTGAAACGTTTTGTTGTGATTGATCTGGCTAATATGGGATTTAAAAAATGCCTTTCACTACAGTATATCAAACTAATGTCTGTTCCATTTAATGCATTTTTACTAATAATGCCGTGATGCAATATTGTTGCCTTACTGCCTTGAACATTTAAACTAAGAAGTAGGGCTGGGTGATAAATCAAGTTGATTTGATTAATTTCAGTTTTCATTTTGGACAATGTCAAAAATAGCCACATTGCAAAATAAAATTTAACAAAAAAAACTGCTAGATCCAGAGCAGATCAAATAATTGACATAAAGGTTTGGCATACATTTAAAACAATAATTGTAGGTTCTCTGTTGGGTCATTCAATTATTTCCTAAAAAAAAGTCATACTTTGGTGACACCTTGGTTTAATAAAGTTGAAATTGAAATAGTAATGCAGTGTTTTTTTTGCAGTTTATATCCTACTTTGTTGATTTATGCAAATTAGCCATGTGCTTAAAGTGCTTTTGTCTCTCTGAGGGTAACGCCCACTGCTACTGCATTATTATTATTGTTTATTTCTGTCAACAAAAAAGAAGAAAAAAAGAATACAATATTTTCAATTAAACATAACTTAAATTGACCAAAAGGGTATAGACTGAAGTCAAAACTGATTTTTTGTACACCCCTTTTAACATAAAGAAACACTATATGATACAACAAAACAAAACCGAGAAGAAAATAACACAAGCACATAACAGCACATACACATTATTCTATATACTGTATACATTGTCTTTTTTCCAAAATAGAAGACTGACTGAGACTTTGCAGATATCTAAGTATTTAAAATGTTTTACTTTTCTAATAATCATTGTGTTTGTTTTTGACTAGATTGGAGAGCAGCCGTCTGTTCACTCAGAGTTGATGGGACTTGATGCTTGTATACAGGTGCTGTAAGTCTATAAGAGGCTTAAGAGTGAATCTGTGAAAGCTCACAGCAGCTGTCCTGGGGTTATCTGAGTGTGTTAATACAGTGTGTAGACTAACACATTAAAGTGATGATAAGTGAATGAGACTGCAGTGGCCTGGTGCCCTCAGACTAACTGCTCTAGAAGGAAGTCCGGTTTGTCTGTGACTTTAATACATTTTCAGACATGCCTCTACTGTTGCAGGAGCTGTACATGAATATATAAAGGTTACAGTGCCTAATTATATTATAGTTATTATTATTATAGGCTCCAATTTGGCTAGTCCGCTCAAAGACAGCAGAAAATAGTGCATAATCTACCCACTGCAGCTATAACTAAATATCTGTGCTTCCCTGTTAGGTCTGATGTCTGACAATTAGCATTATATAATTCTCTGATATATTGGTCAAAGATCATCTGCATGCATTTTACTGATGACCAATTAAAACCAGTGATGGTAACCAATGACCAGTGTTTATCGCAATAATATCTGTGACAATCATGTTAGTCTATTATTTTGTAAAATGGTTTCCTTGAGAGGTCATTATCAACACAGCCCCCTTGTGGAAGTAGACAGGATTAGTGACACTGGCTTTGTTTTATATATTGGTGTTAATAGAGCAAATAAAAAACACTTAAAATAACTAACTAGGTTTCCAAAACTTCCAAAACGACTACTCAGTGCAAGTACAACATTACTTGAATAAGTATTAACATTTTTCATCAAATGACAAATAACTGAAATTACTTCACCCCATCTGAACTAAAATAGGCCATTTATTTGCAACATATGTTGTGGAAATGTTCTTTGGACCACACATTTAAAAGGACAGGAAGGGAATCTTTTTTTTACCATTGGCCCTATTAATAGCATTTTTTGTTGTAAATGCTCTTGTCTGTTTTTCCAGATTTTAAGTGTTCTGACAAGTATCCACTGCAGAAAATATATTATCTCCAAAAGTATTTGAATTTAGAGCCACCTTTACTAAATACTAAACTATACTAAACCCTTTAACACAGCAATCTCATATTAACAAGCCATGGCCTTGTTAATATGGATGTCAACACAGTCACAGCACATCAGCATTGTTCTTCACTCAGGTCACATTCAGAGCTTGAATGAGAATGGACAATATTCAAACAAGTTTAGCACCACTCTACGTTCTAAAACCAGTGAAAAGTATCTCTCAGAGTTAGAGATGATTGTTTTAGGAAAGGCTGTTACTGTTTGGAGCATGTCACAGTGAATCAACTGATCCCTACAGAATATTGAATGGAAAATATATGTAGTGTTTAATCATCAATAAAATATTAGTAAATGCATGAGAGCATTGTTTACTAGGGTTGTGAACAGTTAAAATGATGAGGAAACGTCACACAATCTCAGAGTGCATGATGGGTAGTAGTTGGTAACTAAGAAACTCAATATAAGTGCTACCAATGCGTTAGACTGTACCAATGTCATAGACTATATTGAAAAGTGGACCAAGTGACAACTGTTAGAACACCAATTTTATGTATTTTTTTTATCATGAATTGGCTTTTAAAAGTTTAGCTCTCGTTGACACGCAAATATTTGAATCAAGTATTATGTCTTAAGCTGCAATATTTTAAATTGGTAATCAAAGAAACCATTTTGTTTTGCTCTAATAATTAACATGTAATAGCATGATCCTTTTAAATGCATGCACAGTATATTTCCTGTCAGAAGCATTAACTGCACTGATGTGATCTGTGTGTAATGCTCTCAGTGTCTGCTCACAGCTGAACACAGGGAGGGCTCCGATTTGCCGGCTCTCTCTCCTCATCCTTAAGTCTCTGCCTCTCTCCTCCAATCACGGCAGGGTCACATGAGACGAGGGACCAATAGTGTGCCTCGGGGGGCGGAGCTCGGAGCGGTGGGTCAGCTCCAAGCGGAGATGCTGCATTTGGACCTGATCGACGGAGCGGACGGTTACCGCAGCGACACTGAGTCCTCCAAGGCCTCCTCCTCTGTCGTCGCCCCACTGCCTGTCACTAAGGAGACCATCCCACCTGTTACCATGGATACCTACAGGCCCAAGAGACCCACGACCCTTAACCTGTTCCCCATCGTACCACGGACACAGGTGAGGTTTGCTTTTAAATTTGAAAGGGAGTTAATGAAATGTGTGTCATGTTTGCAGCTGTCCTTTATCAGTCCTTTCCTCTTCACCCAAATTATAAACGAAGGTGCTTGATTATTTATTTTTAAGGAAAAGTGTTAAAGTGGTTAGGAACATAATTAATATAAAGCATATTTAAAAGACTGTCACATGGGCGTTTCTAGACAGAAGGCAGAAGAAAGCCTCATCTCAATTTCCCACGTTATTTTTCAAAATAGACATTTTTAATGAACAATGTATTTATTTGAGAAGGAAGATCATCATCTGTTGCTTGGCCACAGTGCATCCTCAAAGTTAATCTGAGTACCTTGTGTCACTTTTTCCAGGTTGTTTTTATGGTCTGAAATACACTGTAATTGATTAGCTATAGCTTTTCATACAATTTGCTTATTCCGTTTTTATCTCTTATTTATGTTCTGAGCAATTGACAAGCATTATTCTGCTTAAGGGAGAATTAAATGCTTGGTATTAGTTATCACTTAATTTTTTTTTTATTTAACATTAATAGCCAACTTTTCTGATGACAAGTAAAACTAAAGACCTAACTTTGCTTGTTTAATTGAACACTATCTCTTCTTCCTTTGCTTGAATAAGCCCTCATGTATTTTGAATTACATTGCCCTGATGTAATAACTGAGCTTTCTTGAGCTGCTAGCCTTGTTGGGGAAACCATTGCTGTTTCTATTCTTGTTCTTGTGAACTCTTGTCATATCAACTATTATGTGCAACACTGGCCTGCAGCATATTAACAACAAAAATGTACTTGTGGGCCTGATACAATTTGCAAATGGCCAGATTTTGGCCACAGGAGTTGAATTTGACGTCTTGAAAGATTTTGTTTCCTACTTAAAAGAAAATAGCATCTCATGACCACAGTTACGATTACTGTTACAACCGGGCTTACTAATTATTGGGCATGAAATAACCCACCGCATTTTGCATGACTATCCATAGTGACTTATTAAATTGAAGACACATAAAAAAACTTGTAAGCAGATATTATTGATACTATGAAACTAAATTATAATTTATGGACATGTCACTATTGGCCATCTATTGATGATAATGATTTGCTGTTTATGGCAATGCATGCTTGAAATATCAAATGCAAACAAATTAAAAACAAAATTAGAAATAAATAAATGTATACAAAAAGGCATACCGGATTCATCACAATCTGTCTTTCTGTCCGAGGATGTGTTTACTGCTCAAACAAGGGATGAATTGTCTTTTTTTCTTGTCGGTGCTCATCTCGGTTTGTGTTGGACTGAAGCTCGTGACTGGTGTGTTTGTGTGTGTTCATCTAACATTGTAAGATCCAACAGTCAGACTCAAGACAACTTGTCGAAAGATTACGAAATTAAATGTAGTTTTTATTGCAAACTATTTAAATAAATCAGCCAGATTAAAGACAAATTGTTGTAACTATGAAGCGTTATCAGAGACAGTCAGTTCAAAAATACCAATGAGACATCTTCAGTCAACTGTAATTAATTTGTCTGTTGGTGCATGTGGGTCAGTAGTTTCTTTAGCGCAATCCGATTCAGAGAGTAGTTTTGCGTGTTACATAATAGTGACATAACTGTGCCTTTGTGTTGGCTCCAACCTTTGTTTAGACTGAACCAAGCCGAGCATAAAAAATTAATCAGTGTGAACATGCCCTTGCTGCATTTGGCTATAGCTTTCTGTGTTGTTCCAATGGGTGCTTGATATCCTTGGAAAAGCATAAATTAAATGTTTTGTCTTAAAACTTGACTTTCTTTCATAACAATCTAACTAGCGTGTGTAAAATATTAAATATATAAGGGGTTCTGAAAGGACCTGTGTGTGTGACCTTTGAATAGTCATTTAGTCTGTTACAAAGTCATTTACAACAGGTGCTAAGATATGACAGTAGTTACACATTGAAATAAAGGCATTGGAATAAATACTTTCTATACATAATTCCAAGCAGCTTTCTGATTCATGGCAATTTTGTATATTTACTATTATGTTATACAGTATGTGCTATTTTAACATACTTACAGTTGCCATTGTATTTCATTGTACATTTTTAGACTTTTTTAACAATGTACACATATTTATGATTTCTTGGTAGTCTGATTAAACAAACTGTCAAAAATAGGTTATGGGTTATTGACTGCTATGCTGTATATTAGTGTTCTTATCAGAACTAGAGTAATTACGAAAAAGACAAGACTTTTAAGGACTGAGACCAAGTCAAGACCCAAACCACGTTATAACCCATGTTTGTATTGACCAAGTCCAGTTATGAAGCAAAGCTATAGCTTTATAAATAAACACTCGTTTTTGTTGCATTTGAATATAGACATTTTTATCCACTTAACAATAATGATGCTTAGTTAAATCTGGAATTAAGATGATACCCCTTACACCTAACTTGGCCAGGTCACGGGTTCTATCATCATCCCTAAAAACATCACCCCCAATACCACCCAGCAGTACCACTTCTCCACCTCGACCACTACCTAGAGTCCAATGCACCCCTGTCAGACCCCCTTCACCCCCTCCCAAACCTGCTCCTCCAAATGCCTTGACTAGCATCAAGGCTCCTATCAGTGATTAGGACACTGAGGGCCTCTGCTGTTCCAGGACTTTTCGTCATAATAAACCACTTATCAACCTGAGGCCCTGGGAGAGAACACTCCCCCCTAGCTCCATATCTACAGTCAACAGTCGCAGATTGAAGAAGAGAATAACAGTTAGATTGTCTAATCAGACAAATCTGATTCAAATCCCCTGCAAACAGATTAAGTCAGATCCTGCTCAAACAGACTTAAAACTTGCAGTGTTCAATGTCAGGTCTTTGGGAAACAAATCTTTTTTTATTTAATGATTTTATAACTTCAAATAAGCTTGATTTTATGTTTTTAACAGAAACATGGTTAGACAGCAGGACTAAAAATGCGATCCTTATCAAATCCACCACATCGAATTTCACATTTTTATCCAAAATACGGGAAAACAAAAAGGGTGGTGGTGTATGTGCCTTTTTTAGACATAATATTCTTATCCAGAAGCTATCACTTGGAGAGTTTTCATCATTTGAGTATGTGTCATTCAAAATGGAGATGAGGTTTTCTCCATCTATTTTATATGTAGTTCTTTACAAACCACCCCAACAATGTCATGATTTTATTGATTGATTTGTTGAATTGTTATACTTCAGGTGTTTTAAATGTAATGGACACCATTGCTCCTGTTAAGGTTAAAGTGATCAGGACGAGGCAGAAGGCTTCATGGAGCAATGCTCACTCTGTCAGGGCACAGAAAAGGGAATGCCGAAAAGCCGAAAGAAAATGGCGTAAATCAAAACTCTTAATTCATTATGAGGTATACAAAGAAAATTTGCATGTTTTCAATCAAACTTTGCAAAAAGCAAGAGATATTCTTCTCAGAGATTATCAACAACAGCAGTAACAACTCACGTGTCCTGTTTGCTACAGTGAACAGATTAACAAACCCTCCAGCTCCATTTCCTCCAGAATTAGTTTCCACCACTAAATGCAATGAGTTTGCATTGTTTTTCAACGACAAGGTTCAAGGCACTAAACATGCTACAGTCCAAAGGGCATAAAACAACACTGCAGCCACCTAGGAGACACTTGGTTGGTTTAACACATTTTACACAAATTAATGACAGAACAATTGAAAAAACTGTCTCCAGCCTGAGTTCATCCACCTGCTGCCTCGATGTTTTACACACTAGATTTCTAAAATCAGTGCTAAGTAGTTTGTTATCACAACTCACTGATATTTTTCAATAATTCCTTACAGTCTGGAACATTTCCAAGGGCCTTAAAAACTGCTGTCATTAAGCCTCTCCCAAAGAAGAGCAGTCTAGATGCTACAGTGCTCAACAACTATCGGCCCATATCAAACCTGCCATTTTTAGGGAAAGTCATCGAAAGAGTTGTATATCAACAACTTAATGACTTTCTATTACTTAACAACTGCTTTGATCCTTTTCAGTCTGGATTCAGGCCCCATCACAGCACTGAGACTGCACTTATCAAAGTCACAAATGTCATCCGTATGAACACTGACGCAGGCAAAGTCTCTGTCTTAGTTCTGTTGGACTTGAGTGCTGCGTTTGATACAGTGGACCATGAAATCCTGACACAAAGATTAGAGGAATGGATAGGTATCACTGGAACTGCCCTTAAATGGTTTCAGTCCTATCTTGAAGACAGGAAGTACTATGTTTTGGTTGGTAACTGTATCAGACCAAATGGCCCTGACATGTGGGGTTCCACAGGGGTCTATCTTGGGACCTCTATTATTCAATCTCTGCATGCTTCCTTTAGGCCAGTTAATACGCAGCTGTGGCGTATCCTACCAGAATTATGCAGATGACACTCAGATTTACATTTCACTTACAGCAGGTGAAAATGGACCAATCCATTCACTGTGTCACTGCATCGAACAGATTGACATGTGGATGCAAAATAATTTTCTCCAACTGAACAGAAACAAGACTGAACTAATCATCTTTGGGCCACAGAAACAAAGAGAAAGTGTCAGCAGCCACCTCGCGTCTCTTTCTCTAAAATCTAAAAACCAGGTTAGAAATCTAGGGATCTAGGGACTCAGACTTGAATTTCCACAGTCACATTAAGTCAATTACATCATCTGCATTTTATCACCTTAAAAACATTTCCAGAGTCAAAGGGATGACGTCTCAGATTATCTCCAGCAGGTTAGATTACTGTAACGGCCTGCTCACTGGTCTCTCAAAACGAGGGTTAAGACAGCTGCAGATTATTCAGAACGCGGCTGCCTGGGTTCTAACCAAAACCAGGAAGTACAACCACATTACGCCAGTTTTAAAATCTCTGCACTGGCTTTCTGTTGCTCAGAGAATAGACTTTAAAACAGCACTGCTGGTTTACAAGTCTCTAAATGGTTTAGCACCAGAATATATCTCTGACAGTTGCTTATGAACCTCCTCAGAGGGTTTTTCGCGTCGACAGGGTGAAGCAGCGTTTAAGTTTCATGCAGCAAAAATCTGGAATAGCCTCCCAGATGAAGTAAAACAAGCCTCAACTTTAACAATGTTCAAGGGGAGGTTAAAAACCTTCCTCTTTAGCTCCGCCTACACTTCAACCTAAAGTGTTTTTTTTTTTCTTTTATCTGCACTCTTCTTTTTAAATTTTTTTTAATTTTTTCTTATGCTTCTTAATATAAATCTTGTAAATTGTCTTTTATTCCTGTAAAGCACTTTGAGTTACCCAGTGTAGGAATTGTGCTATATAAATAAAATTGCCTTGCCTTGCCTTGCTTTATAAAACAATTCTGACACCTGTCAGTGTCAACATGATTAACCAAGCAGCGCTACTTTTGCCTGTGTGTAATTGTGCATCTGTGTGTGGTTGAGAGGTCAGCATTGTAAAGCAGAATTGAAGTAACTGTGCTGTTACTTATATAGCAGTTTTAGTCAAGATAAACACATCACATGCTCTTTGATGTGATTGTTTGTAAAGCAGACCAGAGGTGTCTAATAAATGTTGTTTTGTTGTTACAATAGCATAGTTCAGGGTGATTAGGTGCTGCACAATTTAACAAAAAATATAGATAAATGCCACTGTGAAAGCTAAATAATGTATCACAAAGAAGGGGCTTGTAAATGTCATTGTATATTGTAACCCCAAAATGCCACAGAGTTAGCATTAGCTGCCTTGTAAAAAAATTTGAAAAGCCAAGACAGCAAGTGTATCAGACTCGTAAACCTCCGAAGTCAGGGTCATAATTCACTCAGATTTCTCAGAATTCACAAGCAAGTAACTTATAATGAGTTATCGTTCCTGTTAGCTGCTTAGCATCCATGTTTTACAAGTACGCTATCGTTATTTAGCATTAGACAACTGAAAACAAAACACCACAATATATATTATATATACCTTTTCAATAAAAAAGAAAGCTCAGGGTCTGTTTTTATCCCCAAAGGTCCAAAGTAGACCGCAGCTTCCTCCACTCTGCCTATGTTCACTTTTCCCGCGACGACGGTCACACTCCTTTTTTTTCTACGGGCCTTGCTTGATAAAAAATTGTTTTTTTTGTTTGTTTTTTTTTTAGTCGGTGTCTGGGCTGTGCTAGAGGCCGGTTGTTTTTTGATGCTCGCAGAGTCCATCTTGATACAAACGCTTGCTGTCAGGGCCACAGATTGTTTAAAATCTTTTTTTATTTTATCTAACCTTTATTTTAACCAGGATAGTCCCACTGAGATTACAAATCTCTTTTGCTGGGGAGTCCTGGCCCCATGTGTGTTTGGGGGGGGGACTGTTGTACATGTTTTTGGTGGTAGGGGAAACCGGAGTACCCGGAGGAAACCTACGCAGACACATGCAAACTCCACACAGAAAGGCCCTGCCCTGGATGGGAATCGAACCCATGCTCATGCTGTGAGGCAGGAGCGCTAACCACTCTGCCACAGTGCCGCCACAAAAATGGATGTTGCGCGCCCATTGCTCCCCTATTCATCGATGATGTCATTATGACAGGGCTTTTATTGCATTTTAAAACAATAGTTTTCAGATAGCATAAACGGGCATATTACTCAAAACCGGCCTAAATTCTGCACAACAGGCCTACAGGCTTATAGAGACAATAGTTTTTAACAATGAAGGTCTCATTCGTCTCATCTAATTATAGTTGGCTCATATATGGGCAAATAAAAATGTTATTTGATATTAAAAATATAGTCCTTTTTAACTATTAAGTAAACATGTGTACAAACTGTAAATATTCCAAATGCCATAACCATCACAACTAGCATAAAAAACATAACTGAAAGGATGTGCACAAAAATGTACAAGAGACAAGAAATGAGGCAGTTTCTTCATCTAGTCTTCATTAAGATGATGCACAGAGACACAGCTGAGCGACTGTTTCCAGGTCAGTGGATTAGAGAAACACAAAGTATAGATTTGTGTGCTCTTCCTTTGGCAGAGACTGGAGAGTTTCGCTGTAACTAAACCAAAGCTCACTGAGGTTTAAGCTGATACATTTTGACTCAGTTGTCTGCTTTTTGTGCCAGTTCTCTGTATCTCACTGGAAAGCATTCCCTCAACACATAGAATGGGCTTGTTTCATTAAAACTAGAACAGACTGGAGTCAAGGTTCAAGGTTAAAGCAAAGGTAAATTGCTTTAACCTTTTCTTTAAAGTAAATATAGTAATTAATGGAAAACAGTGAAATGATATAGCAACAGATTGAGAAACGATGGGATATTGTTATTTGACTAGACTAAAAAAGGAAGTTATCAAAACAGGATATTAGGAAAATTGGGAGTTAAGAGTGATGTAAATTAGAGAGAACCTCAGTGTTTTATGAGATGCCGGTTTTAATGTCAATATATAGGAATATTGCTTGGAAGTGCCATTATACCACCATAATAATGTGTCAAACGATGCCTGGCTTCTTGCAAACAAACAGCGCTACGTGATAACGAAGGAGTGTGTTTCTACAGGTATGAATGCAGGTCAGTGGGAGCCAGACACCTCTCTCCAATCGTTCATGGGCATAAAACAGTTCAAATGGCCCAGTTGTGAGTACACCTTTAGAACAACATTTAGGATTCAACTGGTGGCTGTCTTTCTTAGTTTGGTGTATTTTGTGTCACTTTTATTGTATTGTAATGTCCCCTTTCCATATCTGGGCTTATCAGTACCCAGTTGTCTTTTATACATATGGCTCCATCTTAATCAGCTCTTAGACAAACAACATTTAACAACAATGAAGTTATAACAGATTTTAGTACAAAATTCTGATGCACGTGTGAGACCAGTCTCTTTGAAGATTATTCTGGAAGGCAGCAATGTAAATTCTTCCAATCTGTTTGAATTTCAACTCAGTGTTAACCGCAACAGCTCATATCTTACATACATTAGTTTTATGTAAGAGATCACCCTCACACACAGTATGACGCTCTACCTGATGCTGACTCACTTGTTTCCACGGCAACAATAACACGTTGATGAAGTGAGTCATGAGTTGGCGTCTGGAGGCGGACAGGGGAGTTATTTTAGATACATTTTCGTCACAGGAGTTTCCACTTCTCCAAATGAATCAGACTTTACCAAGTTATCACTGTTCTTCAGTACTTTATCAACAGCTCGGGGTAATAATAAGCACATTTCAACCCTTTTTAAGAAGCTCCGACTAGTCCTTGAAGTTTCACTCCTTTGCTGCCATGATTTGTGGTCTGTGAGTGTGGTCTAAAATGTTGTGACATTTTTTGTGAAAAAGTTGCAATTGCAAAAATTTGCCTCAGCCATCAGCATAGATGTGGTTTAGGCTTTTCTTGGGGAATAAATATGGGAATAAAAATGAACAAAACTGACTTGATTTCTCTGTCTCTTATGGTACTAAGTTTAAAAAAAGTTGTCAGTTTCCCTTTAAATTCCCCCCACGGATGTAAACAAAAGCCTGGCTGCTCATTCATCTGAATGCAGGCTTTATATGAGAGACAAAACTTTGTGTCCACTGACTGTGAGATTCCCAGTGAAGTGGAGCAGCCCCTGTCTCCTACGTCTGGTTCCTTTTTTTTTACTGTTTCTTCCTCTTTATGTGTTTTTTTTTGTAGGACACTCTAAACAACAACTCCTTTGGGAAGAAGTACAGCTGGCAGGAAAAAGTCTCAGGCTCGTCCTCTCCACAGAAAACAGGTACATTTCTGTCTTCTTTCGTACCACATTCAGCTGATCTAGAGAATGTCACAGTCTTTACAGGGTGCACATGTTCAATACAGACAAATTGTTGCTTGTAAAGCAACACCACATTTTTTTATGTACACTGCACAGACTGTTACTTTGAAAGATTAGTTATTGTTCTTTGTGTCAGAGAGCCATCAAAACATCCTTGAGGCTATCATCACTATAATTTTACAAACAAGGGAATTGAAAAATGTCTTTTTCTGATTTATACTGATTTATATTGATGTAGCTTGTACATAATGCAATATAGAGAAGCTGTTTTGTAAATTGGTTACTTTCTGGTCTTGCCTTATTAGCTTATAGTATTGTTCAAAATAATAGCAGTACAATGTGACTAACCAGAATAATCCAGGTTTTTAGTATATTTTTTATTGTTAGGTGGCAAACAAGTTACCAGTAGGTGCGGTAGATTCTCAGAAAACAAACAAGACCCAGCATTTATGATATGCACGTCCTTAAGGTGCAAGTGTAAGTGTATGTGATTCTTGTCTTTTTGAGCTTAATGATGTGTAATTGTTGATAAACCGTGCCGTGTGTTACTACGACTCTGTCACAGGGTGCACCGGCGTCTACTCTCACTTGCTAGCGTGCTGGTTTTGTTTGAATTGTTTGCGTGTCACCTGGAGGCGTGGCCTGCTGAATTCAATTACTTGAATCAGACGGGTATTTAAGTGTGAACCACTGCGGCAGCAGTCGCGACAGCCTTCATCGCGTGAAGACCGAAGAGGGTCAAGACCATCAACTCTACCTACACGCGACTCCACCGAGCAAGGACACACCCACAGGGCACCTGAGTGAACTTTTTTAGTACTAATTGTTTGCACTTATAATTTATTATTTCTATATTTAATTTCTTCTTGGATATTTTCTTTTCTGCTCTTCTTCAATGTGTTTTCAAATCCCTACTGTCAATTTAACACGGAAATTATCATCTGTTTCAGCAAAAGGTGATGCAACCATAATAATCTTAATAATAATAATAATAATTAAAGCCGCAAGCGGCGATAAAGGCCCTCGCCTCCCTTGAGACCGCGGGGACACATATATTCGAAGGATTGCATGTCGTGCTTTAAAGCAAATTTGGAGCTGTTTAGATAAAAACCCTTTAGCACAAAGTGTACGATTTAGGTGGTCATGTATTACACCCAACATAGTAGATTTTATGTTGAGTTTACGGTATGGCTGTAATAAACTTTTCTGTTTGCCCTAAGGTGTCCTATGGATGTACCAAGTTTTGTATTTCTACATTGGAAAAATTTACTTTCATTTTCCATAGAACCAATTATTTTGACTTTTCTAGGGGTCGCCACTGAGTCATTTTTCATATTTTTTTTCGGGGACTTCAAATACATAAATTTTTGCCGGGCCTGAAGTCTGGGACCAATAAAATGACTTTTAGTTGCACGTTTACTGGGTCAAATTGAAAATCATTTTTCAGAAAAATTATAATAAAAAAATATATACCAAATTAAAGCATAGCGGCGCGATAAAGGCCCTCGCCTCCCTTGAGACCGCGGGGACACATGCACTCGGAGGATTTCATTTCGTGCTTTAAAGCGTAAACTTCACGGTAATGTCAAATAACCGGGCCTGTGCTACTGCTTGGGCCTGCTACACCACCTTGTAACCTAACTTTAGAGTTAAAGGTCTCCACAATCTCTGGTTTTCCTGGGAGCTGTCTGAACCTTTGGAAATAATAGATTATGCTTGGGCTAAGGCGAGAAAAACAAAGTACTGGCTGGAGATTTGAGATGACTCAGGAATCGCTGCACCCCCCTGTTTAAAAAGACAAAATGTAAATATAACTTGTCTAAAAGTACAAGGTTACAAGTTCCAAATGATTCTGAGGAGTTTTCTAAGACTCTAGCCTTGGCTCTGGAGGGGCCTCCTCTAAAGGAAGGATCCTGGCAATTGGGAAATGGCATTTATTTCCCAAAGAAATGGCTGCCTCTTCACAGACTCATTACGACCACAGCCACAAATCTATCAAAAACAAATTGATAATTTTTTTGGCACACGTGTCTAGATGATACTCACCAAATTTGGAGCTGTTTAGATGAAAAGCCTTTAGACACAAGGGGTGCAATTTAGGTGGTCACGCATACACCCAACATAGTAGATTTCCTGTTGAGTTTACGATATGGCTGTAATACATTTTTCTGTTCGCCCTGAGGTGTCCTATGGATGTACCAAGTTTCATTTTTCTACGTTGGAAAAAGTTACTTTCACTTTCCATAGGCCCAATGTATTTTGACTTTTGTAGGGTCGCCACTGAGTCATTTTTCATATTTTTTTTTCGGCGACTTCAAATACATAAATTTTTCGCCGAGCTTGAAGTCTGGGACCAATAAAAATGACTTTTAGTTGCACGTTTACTGGGTCAAATTGAGGATCATTTTGCAGAAAAATTATAATAAAATTAAAGCATAGCGGCGATAAAGGCCCTCGCCTCCCTTGAGACTGGGGGACACATGCACTCGGAGGAGTGCATTTCGTGCTAAAGCGTAAACTTCACGGTAAAAAGGATTCTGAGGAGTTTTCTAAGACTCTAGCCGTGGCTCTGGAGGGGCCTCCTCTAAAGGAAGGATCCTGGCAATTGGGAAATGGCATTTATTTCCCAAAGGTTGCCTCTTCACAGACTCATTACGACCACAGCCACAAATGTATCAAAACAAATTGATAACTTTTTTTCACACGTGTCTAGATGATACTCACCAAATTTGGAGCAGTTTAGATGAAAAGCCTTTAGACATAAGAGATTTAGGTGGTCACGCATTTCACCCAACATAGTAGATTTTCTGTTGAGTTTACGGTATGGCTGTAATAAACTTTTCTGTTTGCCCTGAGGTGTCCTATGGATGTACCAAGTTTTGTATTTCTACATTGGAAAAATATACTTTCATTTTCCATAGAACCAATGTATTTTGACTTTTCTAGGGGTCGCCACTGAGTCATTTTTCATATTTTTTTTTCGGGGACTTCAAATACATACATTTTTGCCGGGCTTGAAGTCTGGGACCAATAAAAATGACTTTTAGTTACACGTTTACTGGGTCAAATTGAGGATCATTTTGCAGAAAAATTATAATAAAAAAAAAAGATACCAAATTATAATAAAATTAAATATAACACGAGCAAAAAAGTCTAGAAAAACGCCTGTCTATTTTACATACATGTGTTTAGCTCATTTTGCCCAAGTTTGGTGTCTGTGGAATGCAGCAGCTTTTTTCTGTTGTTTTTTAAAAGAGAGGCTGTATTCTAAGTCGGTTCACATCTTCAATTCAAAATGGCCGCCTTCCCGTGTGTGATAGGGTGTGGTCCCCATTGGCTTTTTTGTTCATAAGCCCATACTGGATGTGTGTTCCAAGTTTCATTTGCCTACGACAAACTAAAAATTTCACTTCCCATTGACTTTTTCCAAATATTTGGGACGTTGCTATGGCAACACATTTATAGATAGGGGGTGGTTGTCATTGGCTTTTATGCTCGTCATGACATAAGAGATGTGTGTACCAAATTTCATGTCTCTATGACAAACTAAATTCTTGGGTCCCATTATAAGTTTGTAGGGGGCGCTGGAGAGCCATTTCTAAAGATAACCCTTTTATTTACATATTTTTGTGTTCAGGTCATGAATGTGCACAAACGCCTTTTTGGGTCCAACTCGATCCGAGAAGGCGTTTGAGAGTTAAGAGACGTTTTATTTTCACAAAAATGGCCACCACGTTACAGGCTTGCCACACCCATACCCGATAAGATATCAAAACATAGTCACAACTTTGGTTGGCACATGTGTCTAGATGATACTTACCAAATATGGGGCCATTTAGATTAATACACAAGGATTTGCATCTTTTTGCGCATGGGGTGCGATTTTAGTGGCCGCGCGTTTCACCCCACATGGCGGACTTCCTGTTGAGTTTAGGGTGTGGCTGTCATTGACTTTTCAGTTTGCCCTGAGGTGTCATATGGATGTACCAAGTTTCATTTTTCTACGTTGGAAAAAAGTTACTTTCACTTTCCATAGGCCCAATGTATTTTGACTTTTCTAGGGGTCGCCACTGAGTCATTTTTCTTTTTTTTTTTTCGGGGACTTCAAATACATATATTTTTCGCCGGGCTTGAAGTCTGGGACCAATAAAAATGACTTTTAGTTGTTGGTTTACTGGGTCAAATTGAGAATCATTTTGCAGAAAAATTATAATAAAAAAATATATACCGAATTATAATTAAAAATATAACTCGAGCAAAAAGTCTAGAAAAACACTTGTCTCATTTACATACATGTGTTTAGCTCATTTTGCCCAAGTTTGGTGTCTGTGGAATGAAGCAGCTATTGTCTGTGTACTTTTAAAAAAGAGGTGTATTCTAAGTCGGACCAAATTTTCAATTCAAAATGGCCGCCTTCCCGTGTGTGATAGGTGTGGTCCCCATTGGCTTTTTTGTTCATAAGCCCATGGTGGATATGTGTACCAAGTTTCATTTGCCTACAACAAACTAAAAATTTCACTTCCCATTGACTTTTTTCACATTTTTGGGACGCTATGGCAACACATTTATAGATAGGGGTGGTTGTCATTGGCTTTTATGCTCGTCATGACATAAGAGATGTGTGTACCAAATTTTATGTCTCTATGACAAACTAAATTCTTGGGTCCCATTATAAGTTTGTAGGGGCGCTGGAGAGCCATTTCTAAAGATAACCCTTTTATTTACATATCTTTGTGTTCAGGTCATGAATGTGCACAAACGCCTTTTTGGTTCCAACTCGATCCGAGAAGGCGTTTGAGAGTTAAGAGACGTTTTATTTTCACAAAATGGCCACCTCGTTACAGGCTTGCTACACCCATACCCGATAAGATATCAACAACAAAGTTACAACTTTGGTTGGCACACGTGTCTAGATGATACTCACCAAATTTGGGGCCATTTAGATTAAAACACAATGATTTGCGATTTTAGTGGCCGCTGCTTCACCCCACATGGCAGACTTCCTGTTGAGTTTAGGGTGTGACTGTCATTGACTTTTCTGTTTGCCCTGAGGTGTCCTATGGATATACCAAGTTTCATTTTTCTGTGTTGAAAAAAACTTACTTTCACTTTCTATAGGCCCAATGTATTTTGATTTTGTAGGGGTCGCCACTGAGTCATTTTTCGTTTTTTTTTATCGGCGACTTCAAAAACATACCATTTTTGCCGAGCTTGAAGTCTGGGACCAATAAAAATGACTTTTTGTGCATGTTCACTGGGTCAAATTTAGGATCATTTGGTCACAATAAAGATAAAAAAAAAAAAAAAAATCCGAGCAAAAACAATAGGCCCTCCCGGCTATCACCGGCTCGGGCCTAATTAAAGCATAGCGGCGATAAAGGCCCTCGCCTCCTTGAGACCGCGGGGACACATATATTCGGAGGATTGCATGTCGTGCTTTAAAGCAAATTTGGAGCTGTTTAGATGAAAACCCTTTAGCACAAAGTGTACGATTTAGGTGGTCATGTATTCCACCCAACATTTTCTGTTGAGAAGGATCCTGGCAATTGGGAAATGGCATTTATTTCCCAATAGTTGCCTCTTCACAGACTCATTACGACCACAGCCACAAATCTATCAAAAACAAATTGATAACTTTTTTTGCACACGTGTCTAGATGATACTCCCAAATTTGGAGCTGTTTAGATGAAAAGCCTTTAGACACAAGGGGTGCAATTTAGGTGGTCACGCATACACCCAACATAGTAGATTTCCTGTTGAGTTTACGATATGGCTGTAATACATTTTTCTGTTTGCCCTGAGGTGTCCTATGGATGTACCAAGTTTCATTTTTCTACGTTGGAAAAAGTTACTTTCACTTTCCATAGGCCCAATGTATTTTGACTTTTGTAGGGTCGCCACTGAGTCATTTTTCATATTTTTTTTCGGCGACTTCAAATACATAAATTTTTCGCCGAGCTTGAAGTCTGGGACCAATAAAATGACTTTTAGTTGCACGTTTACTGGGTCAAATTGAGGATCATTTTGCAGAAAAATTATAATAAAAAAATATACCAAATTATAATAAAATAAAATATAACTCGAGCAAAAAGTCTAGAAAAACGCTTGTCTATTTTACATACATGTGTTTAGCTCATTTTGCCCAAGTTTGGTGTCTGTGGAATGAAGCAGCTATTTTCTGAGTTCTTTTAAAAGAGGTGTATTTTAAGTCGGTTCACATTTTCAATTCAAAATGGCCGCCTTCCCGTGTGTGATAGGTGTGGTCCCCATTGGCTTTTTGTTCATAAGCCCATGCTGGATGTGTGTACCAAGTTTCATTTGCCTACGACAAACTAAAATTTTCACTTCCCATTGACTTTTTCCAAATATTTGGGACGCTATGGCAACACATTTATAGATAGGGGTGGTTGTCATTGGCTTTTATGCTCGTCATGACATAAGAGATGAGTGTACCAAATTTTATGTCTCTATGACAAACTAAATTCTTGGGTCCCATTATAAGTTTGTAGGGGCGCTGGAGAGCCATTTCTAAAGATAACCCTTTTATTTACATATTTTTGTGTTCAGGTCATGAATGTGCACAAACGCCTTTTGGGTCCAACTCGATCCGAGAAGCCGTTTGAGAGTTAAGAGACGTTTTATTTTCACAAAAATGGCCGCCTCGTTACAGGCTTGCCACACCCATACCCGATAAGATATCAACAACAAAGTCACAACTTTGGTTGGCACATGTGTCTAGATGATACTCACCAAATTTGGGGCCATTTAGATTAAAACACAATGATTTGCATCTTTCTGCGCAAGGGGTGCGAATTTAGTGGCGCGCCTTTCACCCCACATGGCGGACTTCCTGTTAAGTTTAGGTGTGACTGTCATTGACTTTTCTGTTTGCCCTGAGGTGTCCTATGGATGTACCAAGTTTCATTTTTCTACGTTGGAAAAAGTTACTTTCACTTTCCATAGGCCCAATGTATTTTGACTTTTCTAGGGCCGCCACTGAGTCATTTTTCGTATTTTTTTCGGGGACTTCAAATACATACATTTTTGCCGGGCTTGAAGTCTGGGACCAATAAAATGACTTTTAGTTGTTCGTTTACTGGGTTAAATTGAGGATCATTTTGCAGAAAAATTATAATAAAAAATATATACCAAATTATAATAAAAACTATAAGTCGAGCAAAAAGTCTAGAAAAACACTTGTCTCATTTACATACATGTGTTTAGCTCATTTTGCCCAAGTTTGGTGTCTGTGGAATGAAGCAGCTTTTTTCTGTGTACTTTTAAAAAGAGGTGTATTTTAAGTCGGTTCACATTTTCAATTCAAAATAACCGCCTTCCTGTGTGTGATCGGGTGTGGTCCCCATTGGCTTTTTGTTCATAAGCCCATGGTGGATGTGTGTACCAAGTTTTATTTGCCTACAACAAACTAAAAATTTCACTTCCCATTGACTTTTTCACATTTTTGGGACGTTGCTATGGCAACACATTTATAGATAGGGGTGGTTGTCATTGGCTTTTATGCTCGTCATGACATAAGAGATGTGTGTACAAAATTTTATGTCTCTATGACAAACTAAATTCTTGGGTCCATTATAAGTTTGTAGGGGCGCTGGAGAGCCATTTCTAAAGATAACCCTTTTATTTACATATTTTTTGTTCAGGTCATGAATGTGCACAAACGCCTTTTGGGTCCAACTCGATCCGAGAAGGCGTTTGAGAGTTAAGAGACGTTTTATTTTCACAAAAATGGCCACCTCGTTACAGGCTTGCCACACCCATACCCGATAAGATATCAACAACAAAGTCACAACTTTGGTTGGCACACGTGTCTAGATGATACTCACCAAATTTGGGGCCATTTAGATTAAAACACAATGATTTGCATCTTTCTGCGCAAGGGTTGCGATTTTAGTGGCAGCGCGTTTCACCCCACATGGCGGACTTCCTGTTAAGTTTAGGTGTGACTGTCATTGACTTTTCTGTTTGCCCTGAGGTGTCCTATGGATATACCAAGTTTCATTTTTCTACGTTGGAAAAAGTTACTTTCACTTTCCATAGGCCCAATGTATTTTGATTTTGTAGGGGTCGCCACTGAGTCATTTTTCGTATTTTTTTTTCGGCGACTTCAAATACATAAATTTTTCGCCGAGCTTGAAGTCTGGGACCAATAAAATGACTTTTCGTGCATGTTCACTGGGTCAAATTTAGGATCATAGGTCGACAAGAAAGATAAAAAAAAAAAAAAAAAAAAAAATCCGAGCAAAACAATAGGCCCTCCCGGCCATCACCGGCTCGGGCCTAATTAAAGCCGCAAGCGCGATTAAGGCCCTCGCCTCCTTGAGACATGGAGACACATGCACTGGAGGATTGCATTTTGTGCCTTAAAGCGTAAATGGCATTTATTTCCCAAAAAAATGGCTGCCAATTCACAAACTCATTACGACCACAGCCACAAATGTATCAAAAACAAATTGATAACTTTTTTCACGTGTCTAGATGATACTCACCAAATTTGGAGCTGTTTAGATGAAAAGCCTTTAGACACAAGGGGTGCAATTTAGGTTGTCACGCATTCCACCCAACATAGTAGATTTCCTGTTCAGTTTACGGTATGGCTGTAATAAACTTTTCTGTTTGCCCTGAGGTGTGCTATGGATGTACCAAGTTTTGTATTTCTACGTTGGAAAAAAGTTACTTTCACTTTCCATAGGCCCAATGTATTTTGACTTTTATAGGGGTCGCCACTGAGTCATTTTTCATATTTTTTTTCCGGCGACTTCAAATGCATAAATTTTTCGCCGGGTTTGAAGTCTGCAACCAATACAAATGACTTTTAGTTCCACGTTTACTGGGTCAAATTAAGGATCATTTTACAGAAAAATTATAATTAAAAAAAAATACCAAATTATAATAAAAAAAAATATAACTCGAGCAAAAGCGTCAAGAAAAACACCTGTCTATTTTACATACATGTGTTTAGCTCATTTTGCCCAAGTTTGGTGTCTGTGGAATGAAGCAGCTATTTTCTGTGTTCTTTTAAAAAAGAGGTGTATTTTAAGTCGGTTCACATTTTCAATTCAAAATGGCCGCCTTCCCGTGTGTGATAGGGTGTGGTCCCCTTTGGCTTTTTTGTTCATAAGCCCATGCTGGATGTGTGTACCAAGTTTCATTTGCCTACAACAAACTCAAAATTTCACTTCCCATTGACTTTTTCCACATTTTTAGGACGTTGCTATGGCAACACATTTATAGATAGGGGGTGGTTGTCATTGGCTTTTATGCTCGTCATGACATCAGAGATGTGTGTACCAAATTTTATGTCTCTATGACAAACTAAATTCTTGGGTCCCATTATAAGTTTGTAGAGGGCGCTGGAGAGCCATTTCTAAAGATAACCCTTTTATTTACATATCTTTGTGTTCAGGTCATGAATGTGCACAAACGCCATTTCGGGTCCAACTCGATCCGAGAAGGCGTTTGAGAGTTAAGAGACATTTTATTTTCACAAAAATGGCCACCTCGTTACAGGCTTGCCACACCCATACCCGATAAGATATCAACAACAAAGTCACAACTTTGGTTGGCACATGTTTCTAGATGATACTCACCAAATTTGGGGCCATTTAGATTAAAACACAATGATTTGCATCTTTTTGTGCAAGGGGTGTGGTTTTAGTGGCCGCACGTTTCACCCCACATGGTGGACTTCCTGTTAAGTTTAGGGTGTGGCTGTCTTAGACTTTTCTGTTTGCCCTGAGGTGTCCTATGGATGTACCAAGTTTAATTTTTCTACGTTGGAAAAAAGTTACTTTCACTTTCCATAGGCCCAATGTATTTTGACTTTTCTAGGGGTCGCCACTGAGTCATTTTTCGTTTTTTTTTTTTCGGGGACTTCAAATACATAAATTTTTCGCCGAGCTTGAAGTCTGGGACCAATTAAAATGACTTTTAGTTGCACGTTTACTGGGTCAAATTTAGGATCATTTTGCAGAAAAATTATAATAAAAAAAAATATACCAAATTATAATAAAAAAATATAACTCGAGCAAAAAAGTCTAGAAAAACGCTTGTCTATTTTACATACATGTGTTTAGCTCATTTTGCCCAAGTTTGGTGTCTGTGGAATGAAGCAGGTATTGTCTGTGTTCTTTTAAAAAAGAGAATTATTTTAAGTCGGTTCACATTTTCAATTCAAAATGGCCGCCTTCCCGTGTGTGATAGGGTGTGGTCCCCATTGGCTTTTTTGTTCATAAGCCCATGGTGGATGTGTGTACCAAGTTTCATTTTTCTACGTTGGAAAAAAGTTACTTTCACTTTCCATTGGCCCAATGTATTTTGATTTTGTAGGGGTCGCCACTGAGTCATTTTTCGTATTTTTTTTCCGGCGACTTCAAATACATAAATTTTTCGCCGAGCTTAAAAAATTGGACCAATAAAAATGACTTTTCGTTCATGTTCACTGGGTCAAATTTAGGATCATAGGTCGACAATAAAAAAAAAAAAAAAAAATAATAATCCGAGCAAAAACAATAGGCCCTCCCGGCCATCACCGGCTCGGGCCTAATAATTAAAGCCGCAAGCGGCGATAAAGGCCCTCGCCTCCCTTGAGACCGCGGGGACACATGCACTCGGAGGATTGCATTTCGTACTTTAAAGCGTAAACTTCACGGTAATGTCAAATAACCGGGCCTGTGCTACTGCTGGGGCCTGCTACACCACCTTGTAATTTAGAGTTAAAGGTCTCCACAATCCCTGGTTTTCCTGGGAGCTGTCTGAACCTTTGAAAATAATAGATTGTGCTTGGGCTAAGG
Organism: Perccottus glenii; assembly: GCA_024416835.2. Classification (NCBI taxonomy): domain Eukaryota; kingdom Metazoa; phylum Chordata; class Actinopteri; order Gobiiformes; family Odontobutidae; genus Perccottus; species Perccottus glenii. Next base: position 25,509,255 of record CM044548.2, read on the forward strand.
CGAGAAAAACAAAGTACTGGCTGGAGATTTGAGATGACTCAGGAATCGCTGCACCCCCCTGTTTAAAAAGGCAAAATGTAAATATTACTTGTCTAAAAGTACAAGGTTACAAGTTCCAAAGGATTCTGAGGAGTTTTCTAAGACTCTAGTCTTGGCTCTGGAGGGGCCTCCTCTAAAGGAAGGATCCTGGCAATTGGGAAATGGCATTTATTTCCCAAAGAAATGGCTGCCTCTTCACAGACTCATTACGACCACAGCCACAAATGTAACAAAAACAAATTGATAACTTTTTGGCAGACGTGTCTAGATGAAACTCACCAAATTTGGAGCTGTTTAGATGAAAAGCCTTTAGCACAAGGGGTGTGATTTAGGTGGTCACGCATTCCACCCAACATAGTAGATTTCCTGTTGAAATTACGATATGGCTGTAATAAACTTTTCTGTTTGCCCTGAGGTGTCCTATGGATGTACCAAGTTTTGTATTTCTACATTGGAAAAATTTACTTTCATTTTCCATAGGCCCAATGTATTTTGACTTTTCTAGGGGTCGCCACTGAGTCATTTTTCATATTTTTTTTTCGGGGACTTCAAATACATAATTTTTTGCCGAGCTTCAAGTCTGGGACCCATAAAAATGACTTTTAGTTGCACGTTTACTGGGTCAAATTGAGGATCATTTTGCAGGAAAATTATACTAAAAAAAAAAACAAATTATAATAAAAAAAAATAAAACTCGAGCAAAAACGTCAAGAAAAACACCTGTCTATTTTACATACATGTGTTTAGCTCATTTTGCCCAAGTTTGGTGTCTGTGGAATGAAGCAGCTATTGTCTGTGTTCTTTTAAAAGAGGTGTATTTTAAGTCGGTTCACATTTTCAATTCAAAATGGCCGCCTTCCCGTGTGTGATAGGGTGTGGTCCCCATTGGCTTTTTTGTTCATAAGCCCATGCTGGATGTGTGTACCAAGTTTCATTTGCCTACGACAAACTAAAATTTTCACTTCCCATTGACTTTTTCGACATATTTGGGACGTTGCTATGGCAACACATTTATAGATAGGGGGTGGTTGTCATTGGCTTTTATGCTCGTCATGACATAAGAGATGTGTGTACCAAATTTTATGTCTCTATGACAAACTAAATTCTTGGGTCCCATTATAAGTTTGTAGGGGGCGCTGGAGAGCCATTTCTAAAGATAACCCTTTTATTTACATATCTTGTGTTCAGGTCATGAATGTGCACAAACGCCTTTTGGGTCCAACTCGATCCGAGAAGGCGTTTGAGAGTTAAGAGACATTTTATTTTCACAAAAATGGCCACCTCGTTACAGGCTTGCCACACCCATACCCGATAAGATATCAACAACAAAGTCACAACTTTGGTTGGCACATGTGTCTAGATGATACTCACCAAATTTGGGGCCATTTAGATTAAAACACAATGATTTGCATCTTTCTGCGCAAAGTGCGAATTTAGTGGCGCGCTTTCACCCCACATGGCGGACTTCCTGTTAAGTTTAGGTGTGACTGTCATTGCCTTTTCTGTTTGCCCTGAGGTGTCCTATGGATATACCAAGTTTCATTTTTCTACGTTGGAAAAAGTTACTTTCACTTTCCATAGGCCCAATGTATTTTGACTTTTCTAGGGTCGCCACTGAGTCATTTTTCGTATTTTTTTCGGGACTTCAAATACATACATTTTGCCGAGCTTGAAGTCTGGGACCAATAAAAATGACTTTAGTTGTTCGTTTACTGGGTTAAATTGAGGATCATTTTGCAGAAAAATTATAATAAAAATATATACCGAATTATAATAAAAATATATAACTCGAGCAAAAAGTCTAGAAAAACACTTGTCTCTTTACATACATGTGTTTAGCTCATTTTGGCCAAGTTTGGTGTCTGTGGAATGAAGCAGCTTTTTCTGTGTACTTTTAAAAAAGAGGTGTATTTTAAGTCGGTTCACATTTTCAATTCAAAATGGCCGCCTTCCTGTGTGTGATAGGGTGTGGTCCCCATTGGCTTTTTTGTTCATAAGCCCATGGTGGATGTGTGTACCAAGTTTTATTTGCCTACAACAAACTAAAAATTTCACTTCCCATTGACTTTTTCACATTTTTGGGACGTTGCTATGGCAACACATTTATAGATAGGGGGTGATTGTCATTGGCTTTTATGCTCGTCATGACATAAAAGATGTGTGTACCAAATTTTATGTCTCTATAACAAACTAAATTCTTGGGTCCCATTATAAGTTTGTAAAGGGCGCTGGAGAGCCATTTCTAAAGATAACCCTTTTATTTACATATTTTTTGTTCAGGTCATGAATGTGCACAAACGCCTTTTGGGTCCAACTCGATCCGAGAAGGCGTTTGAGAGTTAAGAGACGTTTATTTTCACAAAATGGCCACCTCGTTACAGGCTTGCCACACCCATACCCGATAAGATATCAACAACAAAGTTACAACTTTGGTTGGCACACGTGTCTAGATGATACTCACCAAATTTGGGGCCATTTAGATTAAAACACAATGATTTGCATCTTTCTGCGCAAGGGGTGCGATTTTAGTGGCCGCTGCTTTCACCCCACATGGCGGACTTCCTGTTAAGTTTAGGTGTGACTGTCATTGACTTTTCTGTTTGTTCTGAGGTGTCCTATGGATATACCAAGTTTCATTTTTCTACGTTGGAAAAAAGTTACTTTCACTTTCCATAGGCCCAATGCATTTTGATTTTGTAGGGGTCGCCACTGAGTCATTTTTCGTATTTTTTTTTCGCCGACTTAAAATACATAAATTTTTCGCCGAGCTTGAAGTCTGGGACCAATAAAAATGACTTTTCGTGCATGTTCACTGGGTCAAATTTAGGATCATTGGGTCGGAAGAAAAAAAAAAAAAAAAAAAAAAAAAAATCAGAGCATAAATAATAGGCCCTCCCGGTCATCACCGGCTCGGGCCTAATAATGATTAAAGCCGCAAGCGGCGATAAAGGCCCTCGCCTCCCTTGAGACCGCGGGGACACATGTACTCGGAGGATTGCATTTCGTGCTTTCTTGCACGGTAATGTCAAATAACCGGGCCTGTGCTACTGCTTAAATCTTCTTCTGGCTGGAGCCTGCTTGGGACGGTACAACCACCCCTATCTATAAATGTGTTGCCATAGCAACGTCCCAAATATGTAGAAAAAGTCAATGGGTAGTGAAAATTTTAGTTTGCCGTAGGCAAATAAAACTTGGTAAACACATCCAGCATGGGCTTACGAACAAAAAAGCCAATGGCGACCACACCCTATTACACAGGGAAGGCCCATTTTGAATTGAAGATGTAAACCGACTTAGAATACACCTCTATTTTAAAAAACAACAAAAAATAGCTGCTTCATTCCACAGACACCAAACTTTGGCAAAATGAGTTAAACACATGTGTGTTCAGTAGACAGGTGTTTTCTTGACGTTTTTGCTCGAGTTATTTTTTTTTTAATTATAATTTTTCTGTAAAATGATCCTCAATTTGACCCAGTAAACGTGCAACTAAAAGTCAAATTTATTGGCCCCAAAATTCAAGCCCGGGCAAAAAATGTATGTATTTGAAGTCCCCGAGGAAAACAAATGAAAAATGACTCAGTGGCGACCCCTGGAAAATGAAAATATATTGTGCCTATGGAAAGTGAAAGTACTTTTAGACAAGTAATTTATTTACATTTTGCCTTTTTAAACAGGGGGGTGCAGTGATTCCTGAGTCATCTCAAATCTCCAGCCAGTACTTTGTTTTTCTCGCCTTAGCCCAAGCATAATCTATTATTTTCAAAGGTTCAGACAGCTCCCAGGAAAACCAGGGATTGTGGGAACCTTTAACTCTAAATTACAAGGTGGTGTAGCAGGCCCCAGCAGTAGCACAGGCCCGGTTATTTGACATTACAGTAAAGTTTACACTTTAAAGCACGAAATGCAATCCTCCGAGTGCATGTGTCTCTGCGGTCTCAAGGGAGGCGAGGGCCTTTATCGCCGCTTAATGTTATAATTACAGTAATGTTATATTACTGTCCATAACTGCCCCTTCTACTTTCCCAATAGGCTTGTGGAACTGCCAGTCTGCTATGAACAAAGCTGATTTCTCTAGAGCTTTTGTTCAACATTCTGGTCTTTCAGTTGTAGCACTTACAGAAACATGAATCAAACCAGAGGACTCTGCCACTCCCGCTGCCCTCTCCCATAATCACACTTTCTCCAACTGTCCTCGGGTGACATAAAGGGGTGGAGGGACCGGACTACTCATCCCTACCAACTGGAAGTTCAAACAGCTAGCACCCTTGTGTGACAACAGCTCCTTCCTGTTACTATCACCCACCCTGTTAAGAGTCATTTTGTAGTTATCTATCGACCCCCAGGTCAGCATTGACATTTCTTAGAGAAGTTGGATGCACTTCTTTCATCTAGACCAGCCCTTACACCCTCGTCTGCCCTCTGGTTATCCGATGTTCTACGCGAGCATGTCAGCTGAGAGAAAATGGCGCAAGTCAAAAGATCCTACTAACCTCTGAATCTACCAGCCTCTCCTCTCTATTTTCTCCGCTGATGTCACCTCTGCAAAAACTGACTACTACCAGTCCAAGTTAATCAACTCACCTGACTCCTGCACTCTCTTTAAAACCTTTTCTGCCCTTCTTTGTCCGCCTACCCCCCACCTTCATCGGATTTAACAGCTGATGATTTTGCGTCTTTCTTTGTATAGAAACGACCGCCATCAGCAGTCGGTTTTCTGCGCCACCACCTGTCGAACTCGTCCACACCCCTACATTTACATTTAGTCATTTAGCAGACGCTTTTATCCAAAGCGACTTAAAAGTGAGGAAAACAATGGAAGCAATTTTAACAACACAAGGTACAAAAAGCGTAAGTACACAAAAAACTAGTCAGTTTAAACCCAGCGCAGTATACAAAGCTAAGGATAAGATAATTTTTTTTTTCTTCTTTTTTTTTTTTTTTAAGAAAGGAATCGATAGAAAGGAAGTAGAACTCAGTGTTTGCCAGTCAGGTGTTGACGGAAGAGATGTGTTTTCAGGCGTTTTTTTAAAGATGGCTACAGAATCTGCTGATCTTACAGCAGCAGGTAGATCATTCCACCAATGAGGAACAGATCCAGAGAAGGTACGCGAGAGTGATTTTTTTACCTTTTTGGGACGGTACCACCAGACGTTGTTCATTTGCAGAGCGCAGCGTAGGTCTGTATTAGTGAGTGAAGATATGAGGGAGCAGAACCAGTGGTGGTCTTGTAGGCCAAGAGCATAGCTTTGAACTTGATGCGGGCGTCAACCAGGAGCCAGTGTAACCTAATGAATAGAGGAAAAGCCATGCTTCTGGATGACAGAGCCAAGGGATGTCATGTATATGGAAAAGAGTAGCAGTCCAAGTACTGAGCCCTGTTGGGAGATGTTGGGACTCAGAGACCTCGTTTCTCCAGGATACTCTGAATGACCTATCCGAGAGGTAAGACTTGAACCATTGCAATGCCATTCCAGAGACACCCATCGCCCTGAGAGAAGACAGGAGGATGTGATGATTAACATTGTCAAAAGCAGCAGACAGATCCAGTAAGATGAATACAGATGACTTGGATGTTGCCTTTGCCAGTCTCAGGGCTTCGATGACTGAGAGCAGGGCAGTTTCGGTGGAATGTCCGCTCTTGAACCCAGACTGGTTCTGGTCCAGGAGGTTGTTGTTGTGTGGGACGGCAGTAGCTCAGTGGGTAGAGCAGCCGTTCTTCGACCGGCGGGTGGGCGGTTCGATCCCCGCTCGAAACATCCCAAAACATCATAACATCCTGCTCTCCCCCACATACTGTCGTTGTGTCCTTGGGCAGGACACTTAACCTACATTGCCTCCAGTGAGTGTTCTGTAACACTGGCAAATAGCTTAATCTATGTAAAGCGCTTTGAGTACAGTAGGTGGAAAAGCGCTATATAAAAATAAAGATTATTATTATTTATTATTATCCAGGTCATCTGTACTCATCTTACTGGATCTGTCTGCTGCTTTTGACACTGTTAATCATCACATTGTCCTGTCTTCTTGCTGGAATGGCGTTGCAATGGTTCAACTCTTACCTCTCGGATAGGTCATTCAGAGTATCCTGGAGAAACGAGGTCTCTGAGTCCCAACATCTCAATACAGATGTGCCGCAGTGCTCAGTGCTTGGACCTCCCTTGGCTCTGTCATTCAGAAGCATGGCTTTTTCTATCACTGCTATGCGGATGACACTCAACTCCACTTTTCATTTCAACACAGGCTCATCAACCATTACACCGTCCAGCACTGCCAGAAATCTGGGAGTGGTAATTGATGATCAACTAAACTTCACAAGTCATGTTACCAGTATCACCCGGTTCTGTAGATTCATTCTCTACAACATTAGGAAAATGCAACTCCTCTCTTCATTAGGTTACACTGGCTCCCGGTTGACACCCACATCAAGCATTCAAAGCTATGCTCTTGGCCTACAAGATAACTACTGGCTCCGCACCCTCATATCTTCACTCGCTAATACAGACATATGTTCCTACCAGATCCTTGCGCTCTGCAAATGAACAACATCTGGTGGTACCATCCCAAAAAGGATGTGCAATTGGGCAATTAGTTGAAAGGGGTGTGTTAAAAAAATAGCAGTGTCTGTCGTTAACTCAAAACTATTTTGTACTAACGTTTTTTTTTTCTAGGATTTAGCAATCCTGTGAATCACTAAACTTATATTTAGTTGTATGACCACAGTTTTTAAAAAATGCCTTACACCTAGTGGCACCAACTTGTGGCACCTCTCAGCTGTTATTCCACTTCATGATTCTTTAACAACGTTCCACACTTCATTTACATTTCTTGGTTTTGCTTCAGAAACAGCTTCTCGATTGGATTAATGTCCAGGGATTGGGCTGGCCAGAAAAAAAACATTAATTTTGTTGGTTTGGAACCAATACTTTGCTTGTTTACTAGTGTGTTTGGGGTCATTGTTGAAACAAACATTTCAAGGGCATGTTCTCTTCAGCATAAGACAACATGACCTCTTCAAGTATTTTGACAAATGCAAACTGATCCATGATCCTTGTATGCAATAAATAGGCCCAACACCATAGTAGGAGAAACATGCCCATATCATGATGCTTGCTTCACTGTCTTCACTGTGTACTGTGGCTTGAATTCAGAGTTTAGGGGTCGTCTCACAAACTGTCTGTGGGCCTTGGACCCAAAAAGAACAATTTTACTCTCATCAGTCCACAAAGTGTTCCTCCATTTGTCTTTAGTCCATTTTATGTGTTCTTTGGCAAATTTGAATCCTCTTCTGCACATGCCTTTTTTTAAACAGAGGGACTTTGTGGGGGATTCTTGAAAATAGATTAGCTTCACACAGACGTCTTCTAACTGTCACAGTACTTATAGGTAACTCCAGACTGTCTTTGATCATCCTGGAGCTGATCATTGGCTGAGCCTTTGCCATTCTGGTTATTCTTCGATCCATTTTGATGGTTGTCATCCGTTTTCTTCCACATCTCTGGTTTTGCTCTCTATTTTAAGGCATTGGAGATCATTTTAGCTGAAAAGCCTATAGTTTTTTGCACCTCTTTATAGGTTTTCCCCTCTCAAATCAACTTTTTATTTAAAGTACGCTGTTCTTCTGAACAATGTCTTAAATGACCCATTTTCCTCAGGCTTTCAAATGCATGTTCAACAAGCGCTGGTGGCTTCATCCTTAAATAGGGGCCACCTGATTCACACCTGTTTTTTCACAAAATTGATGACCTCAGTGATTGAATGCCATACTGCTATTTTTTTTAACACACCCCTTTCAACTAATTGCCCAATTGCACACCCTTAAAAGCGTGCATATCATGAATGCTGGGTCTTGTTTGTTTTCTGAGAATCTACTGCACCTATTGGTAACTTGTTTGCCACTTAGCAATAAAAAATATACTAAAAACCGGATTTTTCTGGTTAGTCACATTGTACTGCTATTATTTTGAACAATACTGTGGAGGACAATGTATTGTATGTGCCATTGTTGAATCGTTTTTCTCTTGTCATACATTATTGTAATACAGATAGAATTGGACAGACATTTATCGGGGTTATGGGGTTATGCAATGCTAAAGTAAGTGCATTTTTTTCTGTTTTATGCTCAGACTTAGTTGCTGTCACTGTTACAGCAGTTTTTTTTCAGTGTGTCACATGAGGCGAAACAAACCAAGCTCACAGCCAAGGTCTCAATGTGACTCAGCTTTGCATTGGCTTTCAAGATACATTAAGCAGAATGTGTCCAACTACTGAGACTGCATTCAGTCCGTGGTCAGTACTTGCTGTGGGAAATTGAAATGAAATTCAATGAAAATTTAAGGTTTTACACAAATATAGTAATGTGTAAAATGTTGTGCAGGCTTTTAGTCTCTAACATCTGTCTGGCTTTAGATTATGACATAACCCTATCGTCCTTTTGGCTATGTCCAGAGTTTGATGAATCACTGGGATTATGCTGCGTAATCCCAACATCCAAACATTACCCAACCATCCCTCTTCTGTTACACTTGTTTAAATGCTGTCTTGTTGTCGGCATGGCTCTATCGGGCATATCTTTATGTTTCTGTCCTATTTGTTTACCCGTCTGTGGCCTGTCGTTTTATCTGTGCATCTGGATTAGCTTTGCTTTGAGCTTGATTATGTTGCTTCATTTTACAGGTAAGCTAATGTCTTGTTTTTTTGCTTTAAGATGAGCTTGGGAGGGGTTTGAACTGAAACTAAACCTGATTGGACCAGGCTGCTTTGGTATAATAGTTGTTAGCTACAAAAGAACAGCGTGACTCCTGATGTGAGAGCCGTTAAAGGCTCAGGAGAGTCGTTAGTGTCACTATTCAATTCAGGTGTTTTAGGCTATGTCCACACGAAGCCAGTGCATCCCCTATCCGATCTTGAGACGGCGTCGTCTCAAGAAAATATCTGCGTACACACGACCGGCTGAAAACGATGTAGTATATATGCCAGACCAGTATGAGGCGCTGTAATTCTGCCACAGATATACACTATACACGGAGAAGAAGACTTTGAGCATGCGCAGTAATTGGTGCCCTCGTGTTTGTTGTTTGCTCTTCAATATACGGACTGAGTTCTGAGTGCTTTGGACATGCGGAAATTCTCTCTCCATTCATTTTCTCCTGGTTGCTCTCCTGGTTCTCTTTCGCGGTGGATCTAAGAGCATGTGGCGTATGGTGTTGTCCATTATCGCTTGTTGCTCACCACAACTGCATAGAAGCAATAGATTTTGCTGTAATAAAGCTAGTAGGCTTAGTAGCTTCTGCAGCACGAACTCAAGCATGTAGTCCGCCATTATTGTTGTTGCTGTTACGTGTGTCTAGGCCGACACGTGATGCGATGACATCATCGTTTTCACAAAATATACGGATTGGCTGTACACACGACACCGCAAGGGTGTCGCAAAGGTGTTGTCGAAAGATTTATCCACTTTAGAACCCTGTTTCAAAAAATAGCGGATTCAGTCTCCCAAAACACCGGATCCGTGTGGACGAAAGGCCAATACGATACAAAATGTATATGGATACAGTGATTTGTGTCTCCGTGTGGACAGCCCCTTAGAGTCAAACTTTTGATCTATGTTGCCCAGTATTTACAACAGTGTTTTGAAACCTAAATCAAAACAGTTTCACTCTAGAACAACAACAACACCTGAATGGAACAGTGACACTAACAATTCATGTGATCCTTAAACAACTAGGTAGATTCCATAGATCCATAAATGAATGTATAATTATGAAGCCAACTATGTTTTCACCTTTCTGTGCGTTTGCTTGTTGGCAGGCGATCTGACTCCTCCGCGGGAGCACAGCTGTTTGAGTGACGAGGACAAACTCCAGGCAGCACAGACTAAAGACAGAGGGACCTCCACCGACGCCCCCTGCAGGCACAGCCACACCTCTCACAGCTCTTCAACTGCCTCCGCCGCTCGCTCCAAAGACAAGCCCCCCGCCCCTCCTCCCCCACCTCAAAACTACACCCCTGCCCCTTTGTATCCCAGCTCCAAAAGCTCTGACACAAAACAGGACAGAAGCCGCTACCAGGCAGACGTCCGACTAGAGCCAACCGAGGAGATCTATTTAACCCCAGTTCAGCGTTCAGCGGATGCTTTGGACCCTCCTGGTGTTGTTCACGATAGACCTTTCCTCTCGCAGCAAACTGAGCAAGGCCGAATGTCCATTAGCTCTGATACTGAAGGCCCGCCACCTTATCAACCTCTACCAGATCGGACGGACCAATGTATTTTTGAAGAGGACGAAATATACCTCCCGCCTCCATCTTATGCTTCCTGTGTTGAGTCGCTAATAACTCCACCCAGTCCGGCTCGATCGTCTTCTCACACGTTGGACTTACGGGTAAAAGCAGCAGGACTTGGGGCATTTAGAGTGGGTCTGCCTCTGTGGAATATGTGGACGCGAGAAAAGCTACTGCGGCGAAGATGAAGATGTCGATAGAGTTATAATAGACGGTAGGAGGAAATGCAAAGACAAACCAGTCAAAACAACAGCTCTAAGGACTTCCATGAGCTCCGAAGCTAGCGGTTTGTCGTATGATTCGGTTAAATACACTTTGGTGGTGGATGAACATGCACAACTAGAGCTGGTCAGTTTGAGGCAGTGCTATCAAGGATATAGTGATGATAGTGACTCAGCAACCATTTATGATAATTGCGTTTCATCGCCGTACGAGTCAGCCTTAGGAGAGAATACGAGGATGAAGATGAGGAAGATGATAGAACGAGGATGGGTGGAGTCAGGAGGGAAGCCACGGCCTGTTTATCAGATGACTCTACCCCCGAAACTGATTTGCATTTCTCCAAAAAGTTCCTTAACGTCTTCTTGAACGGGCGCTCCAGCTCCTCAAGTAAGTTACCATCAGAGTTGTAATGTTGCATATTCATTCACATAAAAAACAAACAAGACAAACACTATATTCTCAGTATTCTCTTATGGCTTCATAAACACAACATTTTCAAGTTCTGTCAAATCAGTACACGTCCTGTGTCATTTGACAAATGTTAAACTCAAGATTTAGATTTAGTAGTTACAGAGTTAGTTACACACGTAAGACAGATAGCATTAGTATTTATCTTTAGATTAGATTAAGGGGGTGCACGTGGCAGAGTGGTTAGCACTCCTGCCTCACAGCAAGAAGGTCGTGAGTTCAAAACCCGGCTCTGGTCTTTCTGTGAGGAGTCTGCATGTCCTACATGTGTTACCGGGGATCCTCTCTGTCCAAACACATGCATGTATAGGTTAATTGACAACTCTAAAGTGTCCCTAGTGAATGAATGTGAGAGTGAATGGTTGTTTGTCACTGTCTATGTCTAAATGTTAGCCCTGCGACAAACTGGCCACTGTCCAGGGTGTACCCCGCCTCAGGCCCAAAGCTGCTGGGATAGGCTCCAGTCACCCGCAACCCCTAACTGGACAAAGCGGTAAAAAATGAATGAATGAATTAGATTAAGGCCGTTCTAACAGTATACATAGTTTCCAATCAAAAAGTCTTTGATATTTTGTTCAGGTATGATTCTGTCACAACAAATTCCTGTCCTGTGTTTTTTCCAGCTTGAGTACAAAACACTGCTGGGCTTTGGTCTCATTCTGTCTCAGAGCATTAAGTAGAGCTGTGAGGATGCAAAAATAGAAAATGGTATAGGTTATTCTATGTGACATTTCTCGTAACTTGCCTCTTTATAAGTAGCCTGTAAAAGAAATGGCATAGTAAGTATAGGTGCAAGGATGGTGGCCATTTCTCTACAGAGCCAGTTGAAAGTAATTATCCCAGTGCAGTGTAAGAGAAAGTCTCTGGGAAAAATGGCACAAATGTATCTCTCAGCTCTTCATGTCAATTTAAATCTTATAACAATTAGACTTCACCCTGTTTTGTATTTGGCAATGAAACCCTGGAGTGGAAGTTGAAGACATTAATTCAAATGTGTCATGTGGCTTTTATGAGGCTTAAAAACATCTTTGTATCCCGGTACTTTCAAAGGTGCTGAGTCCTTTGGATTGTTTTCTTGTGTCATTAACGGAGAAGAGCGGGAACAGAGCCACAGAGCAGTTTACAGGTGAGATGTTAGACCAGAATGGTGTGGAAACAGTGTGTCCAACTTTCTCTGCAGTTTGTTCTCAGTTAGTTCTTGTCATTTGCATGTTTCCATGGTAACAGTCCTACTGTTAAATCCTGAGTTTGATGAAAGCAGTATACAGTATGGTCATGTGGTGAGCAGCATTTTTGTTACACTCTAAGACCAAGCTTTAATGTTAAGTAACATTAAGGGACTGTCAAAATAAAGACTATAATTTCTGTAAAATAATTTTTGAAATTTTGAAATAAAGGCTGGCAGAAACATTTTAAAAATGAACCTTCCAAACCAGAATCTGAAAACGTGTCACCCCCGTGTGGCCACATATAGTACTACAAATATCAGTTTGTGTAATTCCAAAACATAGTAAATAAAACATGCATTTAGTATGTGTTCTGTAAAATAATATTTAAATCTTTATTATTATAAATACCTATGTCCACAGTGTTTTTGAGTTTAATGTACAACCCTTATTGTATTGTCTGTCTCTCAGATTTGTCCCTCGACATGAGGATGAGTTGGAGCTTGAGGTGGATGACCCTCTGTTTGTGGTGGTTCAGGCTGAAGATTACTGGTACGAGGGCTACAACATGAGGACCGGCGCCAAGGGCATCTTCCCAGCTTATTACGCCATCGAGGTGACCAGGGACACAGACAGCTATAAAGGTACTGACACCTTCACAAATATAAGGTTATTACCGCTTAAATAGTCTGCTTTTATTCTTTGATTAAAAAATGTACTGCTTTGTCTGTTTCCCAGTGAAGAGCAGTGAGTGGATGGACAGATACCGGCTGAAGTTCCTGGGTTCAGTCCAAGTACCGTACCATAAAGGGAATGATGTTCTGTGTGCAGCCATGCAAAAGGTAAGGGTTTCAAAATTAAACTTCACGTAGCATTTTCAGTTTCATTCAAAATAGGAGAAGGCAGTTTATTTTATCCACTTGTATGATATTGTTGTGCACTGTTTTTGGGATGTCTGAATGTTACTTTTGCCAGAATGAGTACTTGCTAATATTGAGTATTAATACAGGCATAGGTACTCCAGTCTACTATCTTTTCAGTAGATAGTAGTTTAATAATTAGGCCACATATGAACACAAATTACTTTGTAAAATACTTAGGTTTGGTTGTTTTAAAAATAAAGTATGTCCCCAGTCTTGAGTGCACTAAATGCCAAGAGGAGAGCAAAGTAAAAGTTCTGCCCCCGAATATGACTATCATAAAAAATACAAAATTTAGTGTTAGTTTTTACATCTCTCTTAATGCTTCAGTCACATTAGATTTTGTGATGTATTGTGCAGAACTAAAAGTAGCATTTAGCAGAAATATTTATTGTTAAGGTTTATAGAACTACTTTAGTGAAAAAAAGGCTCTAAACTTCTATTGTTTCTGGTGCCATTGCATTTTACAGTTGGTCGCACCACAGTTTCATTTTAGGCTCTGAGACTGAGTGTGAATGTAATGTTTCATTATTGCAACATTATTGCAGTTCAAGGTGCTTATTGCAATATTCATTTGTGCCACCGATCATGGCTTAAATCTAAACTGGCAATAAACAGAAGAAGAAGAGGTCGAGCCTCATCTGGGCCACCGATCATGGCTTGAGTCTTAACTGGCATTAAACAAAAGAAGAAGAAAATGTACGGGCCTCACCTGGGCCACCGATAACAGCCTAAGTCTAAACTAGCATTAAACAGAAGGAGAATAAATATTCATTTGTGATTACTTGTTATGGCCTAAAGTATGGCATAAACATTCATTGTTCATTTCTGACAGGTATCATTGTCTTAACTTTCCGTTGCAGATTGCCACCAACAGACGACTGACAGTGAAGTACAACCCTCCCTCGTCCTGCATCGTGGAGATCAGTGTTAAAGGCATCAAACTCTCTGTCCAAGAGGACTACTACGTCTGTGACAGAGTACGACCTTTGACACATCAAAACACATACAATCATGAATAAAATAAAGCAACTTCAGAATTCCTTATACTATATTGAGTCAATTTACATTTATTTGAGCACATTTCTAAGATTGTGACTATATTTTTTACCATTTTATTGTCCAAAAAAATTATTTACCAGGAAGGACCACGCCACAACAATGTAGAATGAATAATTAATTGCAAAAGCTTATGTTGCGGATGGACAGCTGGGAAGGTGAGACTCAGTGTGGGGGCTCTGTCTCTGGTTGTCAGCCCAGCTGACTCGGGAATCCCCCCCTTGGGTATTAGTGATGGGAGCAAGAATGCTGCAAAAGAGGGAATGGAGGAGTATACGGAGGGTGGGGTCTAGAAAACAGAGAATACAGAGTAGGATGAAACTGCTCGGAATAAATAGGGCTTCTGGGAAATTAGACGTGAGGTCGAGGTATTGTTCAGGTGGTGTTGAGACGTGGCCTTGCTCCTGAACCTAAGTTAACACATTAACTTAATTTTATATTGTATATTGGTGCTCAGTGTCCACCATTTCCAACAGTTTTGTTTAAACGTGTGCCCTCTCTTCACAGAGTAATGAATGCAGCCATTTCTTCCAATTAAAGAATGTCTCTTTCTGCGGCTATCACCCCAAGAACAGCAAGTAAGTCCTGGAAAAAAATCTAAATTTGAAAATCACATATTGCAGGGGTCTTTTCCTCATTATTGTAATTTTCACTGACTATTGTGGTGAACCTCCAGGTTTTGTTAGTGGTTTTATTATTCCTCTTACAGTTTAATCAGTGACTGTTTTCTGTGTTCTGTCTCTCTGCAGGTATTTCGGTTTCATCACTAAACATCCGGCCGACCAGAGGTTTGCGTGTCATGTCTTTGTCTCTGAAAACTCCACCAAACCCATCGCTGAGTCCATAGGGTAAGTCAGTAACTAAGAAAGACAAGCCTGATCTGTATGTTTTATGCTCCTTGTTGAAATGTTTGAGGAACATTGTCCCCCATTATCTTGTTTCAGTCAGCCTTGTGTCGCATTCACACTTCATAAGCCTTCCCCTTACGCTGTGCCCTGGTGATCTGTAAAAAAAGCAGGAGTAGAAAAGAATAGATTTGTCACTTTGCTGCACACCATACACTATATAAACAAAACATTTTAATTTAACACTAACAAAACCTTTATTAATAAGGTACTGTAAGGCTGCAGCTCTCTGTAAAATCTTTTTCTTGTGTCTCTTTTAGGAAAGCCTTCCAGGTGTATTACAAAGAGTTTGTGGAGTTCTCATGCCCCACTGAGGACATCTACTTGGAATAGCCCCGACTTGCCTTCAGCCCCAGCCTGTACAGCCCACTGTAACATAAACTAAAGATGCATGAAGGACAGCGTTAACTTCAAATAAAAACTTAATAAATAAAGTAACACATCTAATGAGAAGCAGATGGATTTGGAGCAGAATGAATGGAAAACAGAGCCAAAGGAGGAGAGTGAATATGCAAAATGGAGTCAGTGGTATCACACACTGATCATGGAAAGCACAAAAATATTGCCACAAGAATGACAACGCTAATTAGGCTTAGCATCGCATTAGTAGGACACGGAGAATAAGCCTTAGTCTGTAAATCTAACAGTAGTCACGCAGCACTTCTTCAATGCCATGTGGAAAAAACAAATCACATCTTTAGTGGTTACATTGAGTCTTGACGCTGTAGAACCTCCTTTGTGTGGCGCTGTTAAAATGTAGGCTACTCCTCAGTTTCTAAACACTGATGGTAAAAAGCAGTGGACCTTAAGTGTGACATCACCCACTTTGTAACATATAGAGCCATTGGCACCTGACCTTCTGAGAGGTTTTGTCTAAGTGTTGAGTTTATGAAGCTTCCAGAGTATAAATTGGAAAACTGCAAAGTACTAACGACCAAAAAGGTAACACAGAACAGAAGTCTATGATACAATAAATAAATAGTATTTGGTCTGATTAATCTATATTCTATATCTATATTCTATCTATATATCTGTTGAAATTCCAAAAATAAGCTTTGATTGTTTTTAGGGCTAGAAGTAAAGAGACAGCTATTAGCTTTGTCTTCTGCCTTAAGCAAACATTTTATGGCACCGACAAGAGTTTTATCTCATAGCAATGAATTATAACAATGCTATATAACACGTATATGACAAATATAACTTTCAAAAAGTGATGACATGAGTATTTTGCAATCTAGGCTAGTTTTGTAATCACACTGTCCATCCATCCATCCATCCATCTTCTACCGCTTATCCGGGGCCGGGTCGCCACCCTGCGGAGAAAGCTCATTTCGGCCGCTTGTATCTGAGATCTTGTTCTGTCGGTCATGACCCAAAGCTCATGACCATAGGTGAGAATAGGAACATAGATTAATAAATCGAGAGTTTTGCCTTACAGCTCAGCGCCTTCTTCACCACGACAGACCAGTACATCGACCGCATCACTGAAGAAGCTGCACCAATCCGTCTGTCAATCTCACGTTCCCTCCCTCCTTCCCTCACTCGTGAACAAGACCCCAAGATACTTGAACTCCTCCACTTGAGGCAGGAGCTCTGCACCAACCTGAAGGGGACAAGCCACCCTTTTCCGACTGAGAACCATGGTCTCAGACTTGGAGGTGCTGATCGTCATCCCAGCCACTTCACACTCGGCTGCAAACCGTCCCAGTGCACACTGAAGGTCCTGGCTTGATGGAGCCAACAGGACAATGTCATCTGCAAAAAGCAAAGACGAGATCCTGTGGTCCCCAAACCAGACTCCCTCCGGCCCCTGGCTGCACCTAGAAATCCTGTCCTTAAAGATAATGAACAGGACCGGTGACAAAGGGCAGCCCTGCCGGAGTCCAACATACACTGGGAACAGGTCTGACTTATTGCCGGCAATGCGAACCAAGCTCCTGCTCCGGGTCGTACAGGGACCGGACAGCCCTTAGCAAAGGGCCTCGGACCCCATACTCCCAGAGCACCCCCCACAGGGCGCCACGAGGGACACAGTTGAATTGGTTAGTTAGTTGGAACAAACCCTCCGGTCCCCCTTCTTAAAAAGAGGGACCACCACCCCGGTCCGCCAGTCTAGAGGTACTGTCCCCTAACGCCACGCGATGTTGCAGAGGTGTGTCAACCAAGACAGCCGGACGGTTTGCCAGAATTTCTTTGAGGCCGACCGATAGTCCTTCTCCATGGCCTCACCGAACTCCTCCCAGACCCGAGTTTTAGCCTCCACAACCACCCGGGCTGCAGTCTTTTGGCCTGCCAGTACCTATCAGCTGCCTCAGGAGACCCACGAGCCAACCAGGCTCGGTAGGTCTTCTTCTTTAGCTTGACGGCATCCCTTACTTCCGGTGTCCACCACCGGGGGTTAGGGGGTTGCCGCCACGACAGGCACCGGCGACTTTACGGCCACAGCTTCAAGTGGCCGCATCGACAATGGAGGTGGAGAACATGGTCCACTCGGACTCAATGTCTCCAACCTCCCTCGGGATCTGGTTGAAGCTCTGCCGGAGGTGGGAGTTGAATATCTTTCTGACAGGGGACTCAGCCAAACGTTCCCAACAGACTCTCACAGTACGTTTGGGTCTGCCGAGTCTGTCCAGCTTTCTTTCCCACCATCGGATCCAACTCACCACCAGGTGGTGATCAGTTGACAGCTCCGCCCCTCTCTTCACCCGAGTGTCTAAGACATACGGCCGGAGGTCAGATGAAACAACTACAAAGTCGATCATGAACCTCCGGCCTAGGGTGTCCCTGTGCCATGTGCACTGGTGGACACCCTTATGCTTGAACATGGTGTTTGTTATGGACAAATTGTGACTAGCACAGAAGTCCAATAACAGAACACCGCTCGGGTTCAGATCCGGGGGGCCGTTCCTCCCAATCACGCCCATCCAGGTGTCACTGTCGCTGCCCACGTGAGCGTTGAAGTCCCCCAGTAGAACGACGGAGTCCCCGGTCGGAGCACTTTCCAGCACCCCTCCCAGAGACTCCAAGAAGGCCGGGTACTCTGCACTGCCATTTGGCCCGTAAGCACAAACAACAGTGAAAGACCTATCCCCGACCCGAAGGCGCAGGGAAGCGACCCTCTCGTTCACCGGGGTGAACTCCAACACATGGCGGCTGAGCTGGGGGCCTATGAGCAACCCCACACCAGCCGGCCGCCTCTCACCGCAGGCAACTCCAGAGTAATGGAGAGTCCAGCCTCTCTCAAGGATCTGGGTTCCAGAGCCCAAGTTGTGCGTGGAGGTGAGCCCGACTATCTCTAGTGGGTATCTCTCAACCTCCCGCACAAGCTCAGGCTCCAGCTCATTCACGAGTACAATGACCTGAAAACTGAGCTGAAGGACTTTCTGCAGAGGTTTGCCGCAGAGGGACAGGTGGTGACCCCAGACGATATCCGTCAGTTTTTTGAGCAGCAGCAGAGTCGGAAAAGACGCAGAGCAAACGGACAGTTTTACTCCACCTGAACACAACTGCTGTGACCTGTGTGGCCCCAAATAACTCCTGACCTCTGATTTTTTTTTTTTTACTTCCTGTGATATTAATGTGTAAATGTTCTTGTAATCACACTTTCCATAACCAAATCTCCCATCCAATGCCAGTCCAATGATAATGAGGGGTTTGTTTGCTCTCAGTAAAAGAGGCAGAAAAGAGCCAGGTTCTTGGTGGGATTTGAAGTTGTCATCCAGACCAGGAGCTGCCTTAAGACTCACGTGAGACACTAATCCCTACTCCTCCCCAAGTCTCCAAGTCACACGGTTTACTGCTATTTACTGTCAGTGCTTTTACACAGAAACTTTAACGCTCAGAGATTTGACTGACTCTTGGTGCTGTGAGTTCAGATTTTCAAAATCGAGCGGAAACCAAACGCTGGTGTCTTCAGACCTTCACTTGTAGTGCCTCTTTCTCATCAAAGTGTCGTGACCTACTTTATAAACGTTATCACCACATTGAAGCGACTGCCATTAAGTGAGTGAAGTGTTTCGGGGTTGAAGGGGTTGAGTGTTTTTGTTCCTCGCTGCACTTAATGTTCTGTTCTGTATCTGGGCTAATGCCAAACCATTTTTTATTTTCATTTTTTTATTTAAACAAAAGAAAGAAAGTTAATCATTCATGCAACAAAACACCAAGGAATACATATAGTTTCTGTCCTGCCAGATTTTAACTTAATGCCTTATCAACTGGCAACTCAAACCTGCCATTTTAAAACTGATGAATAATTACCACATCTAGAGTATCCAGATTGTTTTCCATTTTCCTCGACTACATTATGTATTGCTAAAAAATAAATTGTAATTATAAATAAATGTAGAGAAGTCATATTGTTTATGGCATTATAACAGTGCTATTAGAATTAAAGTAGTACCTTCCAAGACTAATGCACAATACTGTATGTGGTTCTATTGTAGACTATTGTTTGTGTGGACTCTGGAGAACTGTCCAGGCTCAGAGAAGCAGTGTATGAGTGGTCAACAGTGTTACGAACAGGGAGGAAGAATCCTGCCATGGAACGCACTATTATTCAGAAAACATTGTCTCATGGTAAAGGGATCTATTGTAAATAAAGCCATATGTAGCATACCTTTAAAGGAATCTCAGTTTGTTAAGGAAAGACTTTGTTTTTGGTTTTAAATGGCTTTCTCCCTGACTTTTAAGATTCTCATACACAGCTGTTCACAACTTCTCTGAGTCTGAGCAGTTCTCCAGTCTGGATGTGCACACACTGAAGTCTACAAAAGGTATTATACTATATTCAGTTGCACATCCAACCCTACTTTAGAATCCTAGAGTATCAATTCAAGATAAGAGAACAAGATGTTGCCACTAGGGGGAAGTATTGTGTCATTGTTTCTTTTGACTTGAAAAGCCAAAGATTAACTCAGTGTGGAACTGGCCAGCTTGTAAAATGCAAAAGTCTAATGTCCGACCAAATCCAGACTTATTAGACTCTTGTTGAAGGAGGAATACAAATATGTAACTAGGTATGAGCCATGTTCTTGTGGTTTATTTGTTTATTCAATGATGTCTTCTAGTCTTTACTTCAACAAATCCTCCAGGGCACACATTTACAGTACATAATGTCTGTGGAGGTTGCCCTGCTACATTATTGCCTTTAATTTACTGTTAATATCTGCCCACTCTTTATGAGAGATTAGGAACATAAAAACTATCTAGACTATACTGATTTGAATGTAGTTAATATTCAACTATAAAACTATAAAAAAAAAACTAATAAAACTATTTTATGATTTTTCCGGGACACTGAAAACCAACAGGAAGACATGCAAATGTTTGATAAGGAACATAGTGTTAGTCTAAGGCAATGGGGTCAAGGGTCCATGTGAGTAGACGGTACATCGACTGCATCATTGACATTGCTTAGAAAAGCAGATGCAGCATTTGGCCTGTTTTTCTGTGTCATTACAAAATAGTATTTTGTGTAAGTTAACTTGACTGGGTGTCTAATTTGCCAGTTCTGTCTGAAACATATTTTTTAAAGCTGTAATTTAAAGATTGACCAGAATCATGCCAAACTTGCAAGATTTAAACAAATACTTTTAGATCTGGGTAAGAAAAGGGTTTAAAAATATCTCTGTCGATGCAAAATAGATGCTTTCATATTGGATAGAGTAAGACATTGCAGTATCTTCAGATTCCATTCCAGTAAAACCCAACATTTTTAAAGTTATAGAAGGAAATGACTTAAAGCTGTTCAGATGTAGTGCAATTAAAACATTTTCTTATGCTGCTTCCTTCAGGGAAAGTGTAGCTGATTTTTGATACACCACTTTTGTTTGCATATTGAGTCTGAGAGCGTTTTTGTTATGCTGAAAGCCTCTTCCTGATGCAACCCTCTCCTTGATATAAGTCTACAATATAAATATAGTGATTGATTAACGTTCACCGGTTGGACAATAAGTTTCCCCTGAGCTGTATGCTCCGGCTTCTTTTAGCCCTGGTACAGAACAGCGCTTTTCAAGTTGAAATGTGGGCTCCCTTTAACCTTTGTTACTAACACTTATTTGATTTTACACAATAGTGAATAGTGATGTTTATTTCTTGAAAAGTCTCTGAATAAAGCCATTGTGTTCGAATAAAAAGAGCTACTTTACAACAATTCCCCTTTCCACAAAGACAATATATTTAAACGGGGTGGGGGGCCATACAGATTGTGTACAGAGCTATAAATAAAGATTTAATAAATGTAATTATAAATGTATGACATTGTATGGATTCTAATATAGAATGTGAAATTTTACTTTTAGATCTTTTTAGGTGTGAATTATTCTTTATTTAAAATCTTACTGCAGAACTCTTGTGTCCTGGTGTTTCTTTTGTTGTAAACATAAGGTAATAGATGAAGCTGAAGTGGACTGGCTCTGCAGTTGTTACCTGCAAAGGTGCACAATAACTAAATGTTGTATGGCACAATTCATACCTTTAGTTCCACAAATTGAGGGGATGGGTGTGAAAAGAGGTAACAAAACAGCTGTGTAAACATCAAACAGTCGTATCCACCTGAAACAATACAGCATATCACAATGGACAATGAACCATTTCAACACAGTAACCACAGGTTTCCACACAACATGGACTAACAGGTTTAAACCAGGGACAGGGAAGGTGTGTTTGTCCTCACCATCCCCTGAAAGGTACATTTAAATGAACCAAAAAATGTTCCTAGTGAAAAGAGAAAATGTGTATTCAGTAGCTTTTTAAGTAGAGCATAGTAGAAAAGGGTTTTGAGGAAAAGTCAGGAAAAGTATTTATCTTGAGAAACTCTCTTTTAAAACATAAATAAAAATGTTCTATAGTATCTGCTACATCTACAGGATTCATGAGTCTTTTAAATATACTGAGAGCATATCATGGCATAAAGATTAGTCTGCAATCTCTAAACAATATCCACAAAAAGGATAGTACATGTTTGCACATTCTTGTAAAGTATTGTTTAAAATAATAGCAATATAATGTGACTAACTAGAATAATCCAGGTTTTTAATATATTTTTTATTGCTAAGTGGCAAACAAGTTACGAGTAGGTGCAGTAGATTCTCAGAAAACAAACAAGACCCAGCATTCATGATATGCACGCCCTTAAGGCTGTGCAATTGGAAAATTAGTTGAAAGGGTTGTGTTCAAAAAATAGCAGTCATTGACTGTACAAACTCAAAACTATTTTGTTCTAACGTTTTTGTTCTAGGATTTAGCAATCCTGTGCATCACTAACACAATAGATGCTTTCATAATGGATAGAGTAAGACATTGCAGTATCTTCAAATTCCATTCCAGTAAAACCCAACATTTTTAAAGCTATAGAAGGAAATGGGTTAAAGCTGTTCAGCTGTAGTGCAATTAAAACATTTTCTTATGCTGCTTCCTTCAGGGAAAGTGTAGCTGATTTTTGATACACCACTTTTGTTTGCATACTGAGTCTGACAGCGTTTTTTTTTATGCCGAAAGCCCCTTCCTGATGCTACCCTCTCCTTGATATAAGTCTACAATATAAATATAGTGATTGATTAACGTTCACCGGTTGGACAATACGTTTCCCCTGAGCTGTATGCTCCGGCTTCTTTTAGCCCTGGTACAGAACAGCGCTTTTCAAGTTGAAATGTGGGCTCCCTTTAACTTTTGTTACTAACACTTATTTGATTTTACACAATAGTGAATAGTGATGTTTATTTCTTGAAAAGTCTCTGAATAAAGCCATTGTGTTCGAATAAAAAGAGCTACTTTACAACAATCCCCTTTCCACAAAGACAATATATTTAAGCGGGTGGGGGCCATACAGATTGTGTACAGAGCTATAAATAAAGATTTAATAAATGTAATTATAAATGTATGACATTGTATGGATTCTAATATAGAATGTGAAATTTTACTTTTAGATCTTTTTAGGTGTGAATTATTCTTTATTTAAAATCTTACTGCAGAACTCTTGTGTCCTGGTGGTTCTTTTGTTGTAAACATAAGGTAATAGATGAAGCTGAAGTGGACTGGCTCTGCAGTTGTTACCTGCGAAGGTGCACAATAACTAAATGTTGTATGGCACAATTCATACCTTTAGTTCCACAAATTGAGGGGATGGGTGTGAAAAGAGTAACAAAACAGCTGTGTAAACATCAAACAGTCGTATCCACCTGAAACAATACAGCATATCACAATAGACAATGAACCATTGTATTTACCACACACAGTAACCACAGGTTTCCACACAACATGGACTAACAGGTTTAAACAAGGGACAGGGAAGGTGTGTTTGTGCTCACCATCCCCTGAAAGGTACATTTAAATGAACCAAAAAATATTCCTAGTGAAAAGAGAAAATGTGTATTCAGTAGCTTTTTAAGTAGAGCATAGTAGAGAAGGGTTTTGAGGAAAAGTTAGGAAAAGTATTTATCTTGAGAAACTCTCTTTTAAAACATAAATAAAAATGTTCTATAGTATCTGCTACATCTACAGGATTCATGAGTCTTTTAAATATACTGAGAGCATATCATGGCATAAAGATTAGTCTGCAATCTCTAAACAATATCCACAAAAAGGATAGTACATGTTTGCACATTCATATACAGTATTGTTTAAAATAATTTTAAATTTAAAACTGCTTCACATCTGTGTGGCACCTCTCAGCTGTTATTCCACTCCATGATTCTTTAGCAACATTCCACAATTCATTTACATTTCTTGGTTTTGCTTCAGAAACAGCTTCTCAATTGGATTAATGTCCAGGGATTGGGCTGGCCGCTCCATAACAATAATTTTGTTGGTTTGGAAGGAAGACTTTGCTTGTTTACTGTGTGTTTTGGGTCATTGTTGAAACAAACATTTCAAGGGCATGTCCTCTTCAGCATAAGGCAACATGACCTCTTCAAGTATTTTGACAAATGCAAACTGATCCATGATTGTTGGTATGAGATAAATAGGCCCAACACCATAGTGGGAGAAACATGCCCATATCATGATGCTTGCTTCACTGTTTTCACTGTGTAGTGTGGCTTGAATTCAGAGTTTGGGGTCGTCTCACAAACTGTCTGTGGCCCTTGAACTCAAAAAGAACAAATTTACTCTCATCAGTCACAAAATGTTCCTCTTTAGGCCTTAATTTCTCTTTAGGCCAGTTGATGTGTTCTTTTGCAAATTGTAACCTCTTCTGCACATGACTTTTTTTTAAACAGAGGGACTTTGCAGTGGATTCTTGAAAATAGATTGCTGTGCTCTCCATTTTTAGGCATTGGAGATTATTTTATCTGAACAGACTATAATCTTTTGCACCTCTTTATAGGTTTTCCCTACTCCAATCAACTTTTTGATCAAAGTTCACTGTTCTTCTGAACAATGTCTTAAACGACCCATTTTCCTCAGGCTTTCAAATGCATTTTCAACAAGTGCTGGTGGCTTCATCCTTAAATAGGGGCCACCTGATTCACACCTGTTCTTTCACAAAATTGATGACCTCAATGATTGAATGCCACACTGCTATTTTTTTTAACATACTCCTTTCAACTAATTGCCCAATTGCACAGCCTTAAGAGCGTGCATATCATGAATGCTGGGTCTTCTTTGTTTTCTGAGAATCTACTGCACTGGTAACTTGTTTGCAGTGGTGGACAGTAACGAAGTAAATGTAATTCGTTACTGTACTTAAGTAGTTTTTTTACAGTATCTGTACTTTACTAAGTATTTCCATTCGGGGATACTTTTTACTTTAACTTCACCACATGTCAACGTCAAATACCTTACTTTTTACTCAATTACATTTTGCAAAATTAGTCGTTCCTTGTGTTGCCATTAAAAATCTTTGTAGAAGAAGACCTCAAAGACCCGTCTCAGTGGGAGTGTCAGGACCGGCTCAATAGAAGCCTCATTCTCTACACGCGAGCTGATAAACATGAAAATAACAAATAAAAAATACACCTGTGATTAAGCTTTGGTATTAGTAATGGCTGACTCTGATTCTGAGGGAGAACATCTACCTTTAGAGTCTTTTCAGCCGAGTGAAAGTGAGAATGAGCGAGAGTGAGTGCATGTGTAACTTGGACAGCGGCGCCGCTGCTCGTGCCTTTCTCAGTGTCTCTCATAAAGCACACGCTGTTTTTCCCACATTTTACCAAACATCAGTGAAAGAAACGGGAGGAAACTAGTCGCTCTGGCGTAGTGAAGGGGAGGTTGGGAAGGGAAGCCGTGAGCTGCAGAGCACCTGCAGCTTTACCTTTAGCACCTGCAGCTTTACCTTTAGCACCTGCAGCTTTACCTTTAGCACCTGCAGCTTTACCTTTACCACAGGTGATAGAAGCCAGGGCGGGTGTACTGCCGTGGCCGCGGTAGTGACAGGGAGTTTGTGAATAATGCGACTTCTATTGACAGCTGTTTGGGACAAATACGTGTTGTTCATCCTGACACTTTACCCAGTCGAGGAGGGAGAGGCAGGGGTAAACATAGTCAGCGAGAATGCGCTAATCAAAGCAGCGATCGTAATAAAAGTGATGGCTGTGTGCTGTGCTTTATTTACACTCTAAAAAACGAACTATGCCACATGGATGGATAAGAAAAGATAAAGCAACTGCAACCACACACATACAGTACATGTGTATATTTCTCATAACTATTTGCATACGTTTTACTAGTTATGGTATATTAGAAGTTGTAGTTATTCTTTATTTTGGTAATGTTGCTTTTACAAATTACTGTTATAAAAAAAAATTTTCAGAAAAAGAAAAAAAAAATATTCTAATATGTTCATTAGTGTGTATGTACTGTAAATAACATAACCGCCAATATATAATGTCATGGTATGCAAATTATATGCAAATTAGATGCTTAAAATGTATTTACTTATATACTTTGGGTCATACCTGACATTTTTCTAGTTTAGAGTAGGACTCTATCTCTTATCATTTTCAAACCACAGCCTTTTGAAATTTGGATCTCAAAAATCTGTATTTTTTTAAAATAAATCCTGGCGCCTAAAGGGAGCAAGAGACTGACAAAGATTATATGGTCATTATAGCCTTAATAAATGATAGTACTTGGATACTTAAGTACATTTGAAGGCAAATACTTTTACTCAAGTGAAAGTTAAAAGGGAGTACTTTTACTTTTACTGAAGTAATATTTTACCAGAGGTGGAAAGTAACGAATTACATTTACTCGCGTTACTGTAATTGAGTAGCTTTTTTGTGTACTTCTACTTTTTAAAGTAGTTTTTAAAATCTGTAATTTTACTTTTACTTAAGTATAATTTGTTTGAAGTATTGTACTTCGTTACATTTTAAATCATATCCGTTACTGAGTAAAAAATAAATCAATTGGGGAAAAAAAAAAAAAATTGCGCCCCGGAAACTACTCCACTGATTGATTGATGGGCGGGAGAACAAACGCCAAACGCGATAAACTGACAGGAACGATGGAGACGTTGTAGAATAATGTTGTAGGTGTAGTAAAATTAATCTTTGCAGTTTCTGTATTAGTAACTAAATTCAATGACCAGCTTCAGACATAATTTAATAAATGTCCAAGGTTTTCCCTTAACAGTGTCAGGGTAATTATAGAACTGAAAGAAAGAGTTGAATAATAATGAACCTACAGTGCAGGTCTGGTAAATATAATAATAACAATAATAATAATAATAATTTCACACAAATTTTTCAATCATTAAAAATTGTAGTGGTGAATGAAGGATGAGAGATTTTTTTCCCTGACAGTGTTGCTTTAAAGAATATTTTTGTTAAGTATTATTCTTTTATGGTGATCTATTTATTGCCAATTATTTAATTGACTGGCATTTGATACTGATCCTGTTAAGAGATGCATTAAAAAAGACATGTATTTTAAAATTATGCTTTAAAGGTGGAAATAATATCAAGCTTGAACTTCTGACCAGGCTTTTAAATGCCTTCGTCTTCACTCATTTAAAATAAAAGCAAATTTAGTGTCACTTTAAGCAGGCCATTGTGACTGGTTTGATGACAAAAGTAAGTGAGAAAAGTAACAGCTACATTAACCAGACTGTACCGGATATATATTTTTTTTTAATTGGGGAAAATGGTTCAAACCCCAAATAGTACTTTTTGATGTCCGTGATGTTTGTTCAAAGGGATTTTAATAGATGAGAACCTGTCCTCAGGAACGGCAAATCTTAGCCAATCACATGCTCAAAAACAAAGTGCTCCCATTGGTCGACACCGACTTCTCATGTGACGGTCCAGGAAGTATAATAGCTGCCGATAAAGAGTAGTCTATTTCCAGCGCTGAAAATGTCTTTAGATTTAGAGAAACAGCTCAAATAAGAAAAACATCAACAGAGAAAAGAAAGTCAACATAAAACGCTGATAAATACTGTCAATTCTTTCATGTAATGTTTAAGAAGGCTGAGGTAAATGTTGTCACAGCTAACTCTAAGCTATAAACTTCAGTTTGGTGTAATGTATTAGTATTTGTTGGAGGAAGAATCGGTCCAGAAAAGCAGAAGAGGTCCCTAGGCTGTTTTTGAATGTGAGTGGAGCCTGAGACTGGGTAGTGGAGCTGTAATACACCGTAATACAAAACATACAAAGGATTAAGAGCATGAACAAATATTGTAATGAGGGACTAAGCCACAAAAAGGACAGCAAGTATCTGAATATTTCCATATATTGGGGGTAATTCGAGATTATATACAGGCCTATGAATGGCTCCAACAGTAATAATATATTCCAGGACGTTTATAGTGTGGTAGCTGGTACTTGTGTTGTTTGTGTGAAAATTGAACCATCTAAATGTTATTCAGAAGAGCGCAGAGTTATTTTGGGTACTATTGTCCATTCTCTTACAGCAGCTCTTAGGGTTTTTGTTAAAAGTTCAAGTGCATTAACATATAGTCTTACTTTGAATTTGTTTGGAGGAAGCTGATCAACATAGAGAAATTTACTTTACTATAATTGCTTATAATTGCTTTCATTTAAACTTTTGCTGATCCGGTTTAAAATGACTGTGTTTAGTAAAGTGGCTAAATTAACTGTTAAATCGATTACGTGTGAAAAAACACAATCTGATTTAAGTCCTACTCAACCTGCTGTACTGCTGTTTATCAGAAGATAACGTTTCTTTTGAAAGTATTTGTCACATGGCTCTGACCCAAGACACTGGTATGTGGCAGTTGAGACACTGTCGCACATGATGCCTACAAATGATACTGACGCACACTTACTTTTTGGTAACAGTGGGCCACTTGATGATGTACAGTATATTGTAATCCATGGTTTCAATTTTATTTTATTTATTTTTATTTGACTACATGACCCAAGCCTACAGCCTACATGAGCCTACAGTGCAGTGCTGATTAAAATTATTGGTAAAGAGCGAGTCATTAGGAGCTGGACAGTTACCATCCGTGCGGCTGATGTGCTCTCGGTGAAGATAAGGGTCGAAAGTTAACTTCAATTCTGCTATTTGTTCGTATCTTTAAAAAAAAAAAAAAACATTGGTGATTGAGAAAGACAATATCACAGCATCAGGATTGAATTGTTACTGGACTATTCATTTGGCCACGTCAACAATAAATACTTATACTAAAAAGCGATTATTTGGGCAGTTTGCCAAAAGCCAGCATAAAGCCTCACTTCTGACATGGCCTTTATTGATGATGTTGTAAACAATTCCGACAGCCATGGACCCTTCATTACTTCTTAAAACAACATTTCAATAGCACATTTAAAACAACCTGTCGACCAAAGTGCTGTACAGTGAACGCAGACATAAAAATAAGAAATAATACAGGTACATATGAATCCTATACAGGCAATAAATACAAGCTGAGATAATAAGAATAAATACTATGTGGGTACAGTTAAATATAACCAGATAAAACAAAACCATTAATATACAATAAAACTAATTTAAAAAGATAACTCCACGATAATTGCTAGTAGCTAGTGTTGAACGCTAAAGCCTGGTCTTAAACTGTTCTAAGGACTGGGCAGATCTGATCTGGAGAGGGACGCTGTTCCACAGTTTAGGGCCAATGACTGAAAAAGCTCTGTCACCTCTCAATGTGAGCCTGGATTTTTGCAGAGCCAGAAAAAAAACAGAGCCCTGGTTGGAGTATAAGGCTGCAGCAGCTCTGACAAATAAAATGGGACCATCAAATTCAAACATTGACAAACAATAAGTAACATTTTTTAATTGAATTCTAAAAACTATTTGGAACAATGTAGAGGGGCCATTTTATTAATTTTCTCCTGCTTACTCACATTAGGGTTCGCGGGTGACTGGAGCTTACCCCAGCAACTTTGGGCGGGGTACACCCTGGACAGTGGCCAGCTAGTAGCTTTGATGCTTGTGCACTCTCACTTCTCAGTGCACAATCAACTAATGCACACTTTGAGGAAGTCCTCAGGCCAGATGATACTAAAAAATACACTCATTCGAGGAAGTCTTCCTGAAAATTGATAGTGCATTATCACCTTCAAAACATTCAAAGCCCTTAGATATAAAAATAGTGAGAGTCCGGAACATGTCACTCATCGATATGACTTTTGATCAGAACAAAGCCAAACAGCCAAACTATAAATGAATCCTTGTTCTGTGATTGGATTTATCCACAATCACAGAACAATTTATCCATGAACAAATATTGTAATGAGGGACTAAGCCACAAAAAGGACAGCAAGTATCTGAATATTTCCAAATATTGGGGGTAATTCGAGATTATATACAGGCCTATGAATGGCTCCACCATGAATAATATATTCCAGGATGTATATAGTGTGGTAGCTGGTACTTGTGTTGTTTGTGTGAAAATTGAACCATCTAAATGTTATTCAGAAGAGCGCAGTTATTTTGGGTACTTTTGTCCATTTCTTGCCATTATTCTCTTACAGCAGCTCCAATGGTTTTTGTTAAAAGTTCAAGTGCATTAATATATAGCCTTAGTTTGAATTTGTTTGGAGGAAGTTGATCGACAGAGAAATTTACTTTACAATAATGAATTACTATAATTCCAGCCAATAAATCCATGTGTAAGACGTCCAGTTGCATTTAAACTTTTACTGATCCAGTTTAAAATGACTGTGTTTAGTAAAGTGGCTAAATTAACTGTTAAATCGATTACGTGTGAAAAAAATATAAATCTAATTTATTACCTGCTCAACCTGCTGTATTGCTGTTGCTCGTAAGATGACTCCTTTCACAAACGAATGTGTCACATGGCTCGGACCCGAATGTGTCACATGGTATGAGGCTCTTGCAACACTCCAGCGCATGATGCCTACAAGTTACCTACACTGACGCAGGCCTAGTCCACCGGACTAACCAGAGTTTTTCCTGGTGCGTTTTTAAAATCAAGCGCTGTCAAGAGCATGCCACACCAGCAGGCGGCGATATCACCCTAATCCTAAAGGCATGTTGGCCAATCAGACCAGCGGATAACGGCGCACACTCTGACGTCACAAGGCAAAAACGCCGGTTTTACTGTCCACACGACAACGCTGCAACCGGCGTTTCTGAAAATCCTTACCCTGGGAGGGGTTTTCAAAAATGTTCGGTTTCAGTGACCGTTTTCAGTGACAGTCACGAACGGCCGAACCGTGTAAAAAAAAGTCCCGGTTATAAAAAATACCAACAAATTAGAACACAGACAAGAAACAGATGAGTCCACATGCTTTGGGTTGCTAAAGCTGAGACAGAAATGAAACCTAAAGCATCAAATAATAAGTTAAATGACAACAACAGTGGCCTGGTTCTAGAATATACTGTTTATTCTTAAAAACAAAGCAAAACAAACTTGGGGGAGAAAACTGTGTCTACACAATTAATGTTGCTGGAAAAACCTCTGCGCACGTTCTCCTCATGTTTTAAAACCTAAAGCTGAAAGGTAGACTGTTGAAAATACGTCCGTCTTGTTTAAATTGTCATGCTTGTGACGGCAGAGGAATAAAATTGTTCTTGTCTCTATTTAAATTCCCCTGTGATATTGTCTGTCACCAGTGATTAAATGGTGTGCAGTTAGAGCTTTTTTGTACCTGACTGTAACAAAGCACTTTACATTGTGCTTCCATTCAACCTGGGGGGCAGATAGAGAGTGGGGCTGCCATGCACAAGGGCGCTCACAGCCTTCTCCAACCACCACCAAACTTGCACTGGAGGCCACAACGACAGTATGAACTGGGGAGAGCGGGAATCAAACCGCCAACCTACTGGTTATTGGATGACTGCGTTATCACTGAGCCACTGCGCCCCTAATATATTAAAAAATGAATTAGTTGTGACAGAATAGCTTGTTGTGGCTTTAAATCAATGCTGTATAAAAAGGACAGAATCAGAGAAGACCAATCTTACTTCCATTTAATGGGGCAATTGCTGGATACTCGTACTAAGATTTAAAGCGTGCGTAAATGATCAATCTGTAAATGCTCAAAAGCATAAAGTCTTAAGTTGTACAAGAACAACACCTTTGCTACAGAAGAGTTGAACTGGTTGCAAATTATTAATAAAGTCAACAAATTAAAAATATATGGTGGCTAAATAATGAACCCACACTTACCTATACCCTTTTTCTTAAAGGTCACTGATTTCTAGTTTGGGATCACTATTTGGCAAATCACTGTATCTGTGTTATACAATTGTATTACAATTTTTTATTTATTTATTAATTTATTTTATTTACTACCTGTAAAATTTTTTTTTTTTTTTTTTTTTTTCAAGCAAGGTGAAGTGTCTTTTCTAATGGCACAATGGCAGTATGAATTGGGGAGAGAGGGATTTTGATCCGCCAACCTTCCAGTTATTGGACAACCTCTTGAGCCACTGCTACTGTTTACTACCTGTTAATAACCCAAATGACTTATTAATTTAGTTTTTGTTGTGAATTGACAAAACTTTGTTGCAATATAGTTTACATCTGTACTTCTATGGCCAAGCCAAGGCAAGGCATTTTTTTTTTTTTATATATATAGCACAATTCATACACTGGGTAACTCAAAGTGCTTTACAGGAAAAAAAAACAATTTACAAGATTTAGAAACATAAAAAAAAATTAAACATTTTAAAAAAGTACAGATAAAAGACACTTTAAGTTGTAATGTAGGCGGAGCTAAAGAGTAAGGTTTTTAACGATTACGATTACACAATCTAATTTATTACCTGCTCAACCTGCTGTATTGCTGTTGCTTGTAAGATGACTCCTTTCACAAACGAATGAGTCACATGGCTCTGACCCAAGACACTGGTATGAGGCTCTTGCAACACTCCAGCGCATGATGCCTACAAGTTACCTACACTGACGCAGGCCTAGTCCAATCCCGTCCCCAACTGCTCGCATGAAAACGCAAAAACCCGCTATCAAGCATTGTCAAGAGCATGCCACACCAGCAGTCGCTCAAAGTGCTTTACAGAAATAAAAGACAATTTACAAGATTTAGATTGGAAACATGAAAAAAATTTAAACATTTTAAAAAAGTGCAGATAAAAGACACTTTAAGTTGTAATGTAGGCGAAGCTAAAGAGTAAGGTTTTTAACGATTACGATTACACAATCTAATTTATTACCTGCTCAACCTGCTGTATTGCTGTTGCTTGTAAGATGACTCGAGCATAGAGGGGAAGAGGGCCATCAGGGGTCAATGGCTCCTCTAATTGGGGGGTCCTAGGATTCCTGGAACGACCCCGCCTATACTGGTCCCAGACATACTCTGCTCTGAGGGAGAGTAGTACTCGCCAAGGACTGATCTGTGCCTGGGTTCCAGAGTTCACCTTCTGGTCCGGAAGGGGCTCCTCTGTTAACCATGATCACAGGCCCTAGGCTTGTGATATCCTAAATTTTAAAGATCTGTGGGTTCCTTCTAGCCTGGGATACATAAAAAAACTAAAATTCTTTTCCAGGGATCTGTAAATATATCAAATTTCACTTCAGCTATGACTGATCCTTCGGTCCCTCCTATGGTAAATTCACAGTTCTGCTTATTTACTGCTGCTGATTCCGGCTGTGTTCCAGTTGTGACCCTGTCATACAAGATTAGAGGAATGGTTGGGTATTTAGGCCCTTTTGGGCGCTCCAGGAAGAATTCCAGGTCGGCACTTCTCCACTAATATCTTTTCTAGGCATGTACCATATACTGTATTCCTGCCTTACAGCATCCCTCTGCGGTGGTAAATTCAGCCCAAATCATACTAGGAAGACTCTTTTCCCATCATTTTGAACATACAGACATTTCAAAAATGTTGGAGAGAATTGTCCTTAAAAGATTATATTTGGATAAATGTAATATACTAACTCCATCACACTATGGCTAATGGAAAACAAACACAATCTGTATGGCAATCTTTGACGTTGTTTGTATGCTATTGACAGAGGTGAGTGTGGAATTGGAGTTTTTTCTTGATCTATCAAATGCTTTCGACACAAATTATTTAAAAATTATTTTGCTCAACCATACTGTGTCGGAGGCACAGCCCTCAGCTGGTTCAGAGGTTACCTATCTAAGAGTGAGCAATGTGTACTTTATAAAGAACTCACAATCTCAATGTAAGATTATTAGGTGTGGTGTCCCACAGGGAATGATTCTAGGACTGCTCCCTTTCATCTTATATATAAATGACTTTGTGAATTCCTCAAACATCTTACATAAGGTAATTTTTGCTGATAAAACAATTTATTCTTGTCACACAAAAACTTGCACCTTCAAAACACCAATTAGTAAATGTAATTAGTTATCTTAAAAAATTAAGAAAACTAATTTTATTATATTTGACTTAAAATGGTAACCAAAAGAACATTGAACATATACGGATTGAGAGAAATGGCAGAGCTATTAATAGAATAGAATCTGTAATATATCTGGGAATATTTGCTGATAAATGCTCAAACTTTAGATGAATTGACAATCTAAATGTGTTGGCTTGTTTCTCCAGTTGAGACATTTTCTTCCAACTGAAGATTTTCTAATCTGGTACCGGTCCCTGTTTGGACCACATTTAAACTCTTGTAATGTTATGTGATGCAACACATATCCAAGCTACCTTGAAAAACTGCAGATCTTACAGAAGAAAGCTATACAAGCAAATTTGTGGGCAAAACTAAATCTGATCCCTTTAATTTATTTAACTATTTAACTATTTAACTTCTTTCTCATGGACCATTTTTCTTCTTTTAATGTGTTTTGGTCATTCATACTTTAACAGTTTGATTAACTATGAAGTACTTTTCTATTAGCTGGGTTCCACATCACTATGTCTTCTTCACTAAATAGTATAGTTTCAAACTTTCCCACAGTCAGAGTTACTCTTCTGTCCCCCACAGCATGTCTGCTGCTCTGGGAGGCAAGGCCACCCCAGTCGTCCGGAAGAAGCTATGGAAATTTTCCACATCTTGCAGGTTGCCTTCTCTACAAATTACGGCACCGCCACTGCGGCCCCTTAAAGTATCTAAAAGTATCTGAAGCCTTTGGAAATTCTCACATTTCTGCATAAAATCACCATCAAATGTTATCTGCTCTCTGTCAAAATGACACAAATGAAAAAACAGTGCCTGCTTTAACTAAAACCACCCAAACATTCATAGGTTTTCATATTTTTAATGAGGATAACATGCAAACAATGACAGAAGGGGGAGGAATAAGTAACTGAACCATCACATTTAATATCTTGCTTCCCCTTTGGCAGCAATAACTTCCACCAGACGTTTCCTGATGTTTCAGATCAGCCTGGCACATCGATCAGGATCAGTCTTGGACCTGTCAAAGGTAGTAGCAATACTGTAGGAGTGATCAAGTCCTTAGCAGCATAGTCTCTGTCCCTTTTTATAATGGCTCCCTGTATTTCCAACCAGAAGTTGCTTGCTCTTTTGGCTAAGACGCTCCCAGCTATTTAGCCTCCTAAAACAGGGCTTTGTTGCCTGAACTTAACTCTCTCAGGGTCTTAGAACTGGTTTGTGGCTTGAGCAAGACTGCAATATTGGTTGATATTGCGAGTTTATGAAACAGGGGCCTAACCTATATCTCTATTTCTCACTGCCCCACGTATGCCCCACAATGTTCGAGAGTCGCCTCTTCTATGAAGGCTTCCTCCATCACTTTGCTCAGTTTTGGGAATGACTGTATAATCTAATTTTAAATTTACAGTCTTATCACATGGTGTGATCTGGACCGTCTCATAAAGTCCATCTTTGCTTGTAGCCCACTGATGTCCTGTAGATATTTCCAACAATTTTGGCAGAAACAATTTGTAGTTTGTTGTTTTTACCCTAGACATGAGGAAAAAAAGATACCAAGTCTCCAGTCAATAGGCAGGTCCAATGTGTAAAGTAAAAATAAGTAAAAACATAAAAATCCAGTTAAAAGAAAGTAAAAAGTAATGTATGCAAGTCTAATTCTCTAAATCAGACTTTTGTGCCATTGGGAGAGGCTGGTGGGGTTTTAAAGAATGACCTGGAGATTGAATATGATTGAATAAGACAAGACATTTATTTTTGTATAGCCCAATATTACAACAACAGCCGCCTCAAAGGGCTGCACTAGACAACATCCCCTGTCCTTAGACCCTCCATCAGGGTAAAAAAAAAAGTGAAACCTCAGGGAGAACCACAGAAGAAGGGATCTATTCCCAGGACAATTGAAAAATACATAGAAATACACAAACATATTCACAAATAAGAACATTTCTATTGGCAGTGTCCAGTGTCCACTCTGAGGGGGTGGGGGGGGGGATAATAATATCAGCTACAACCAGTGTAAACGTGTACCTATGATCAATTAGTCTCCATACGTTTGGTGAAATAAGTATGTTTTGAGTTTGCTTTTGAAAACCTGCCTGTGCTCCAGTGTGAGGGCCCCCACCCCATCTGTCATCTACCTTGATGTTGGCTGCGGCCCCCTCCACCATTGCACACTCAGAGTGGACAGTGCCAATAGAAATGTTTTTATTTGTGTTTTTATTTGAATATATTTGTGTATTTCCCTTTGAGGCAACTGTTGTTGTGATATTGGGCTATACAAAAAATAAATGTCTTGTCTTGTCTGTATAGTCACAGAACATTGTACCACTCTTTCTAAATTGCTAAAAAGATAAGCTACAAGAGTAATGTGTTTTTACACCGTTTAAAAAAGGCAGAATTGATTGACTCACATTTGCAATAACCATTACACCATTTGAATTTTTGTATCTATAGATGGAAAATGAATGATAAAGCACACCTACACAACCTTGAATGAAAGATACACATTTTATGCACAACAAGAGAATAACGGGTTTAGAATGTTTTCCTAAGGCTACCACCTGCAAAACTTTTCCACACCGGCCACTCCTAGTTTTATATCATACCCAACACTGGTAACACTTGGATACAGAGTATTGTATGACCACTCGGAGCTCACAATTCGTAATCCAGGCAACATTTGGTACATGCAAGCGATTTAAACCACAACAAGCAGGTAATGTACAATTTAACAATTAAAGTTTAATCTTAGTTACATGCTATAAAACAGATAATATATTAAAAAGAAACAGGACTAAGTGCAATTAAATAAATGGATTGAAATAAAATGCAGGTTTATAGTTAAAGCAATGCCATTATAATAGATGTTGACATTAAAAAAGGTGTATGTATGTTTATATACATATATATATATATATATATATATATATATATATATATATATATATATGTGTGTGTGTGTGTTTTTAAAGCTTGCCGAACTATGAAATTTGAAATATAATGTTCTAAAAGTTTATATTATTACTGCTACGACATTAAAGCAGGTGGAGGATACATTGTTTTGTGTAAAATCATAAACAATTTATAAATAGATTTGAAGTCAGTTTCAATAATTACATCTTATGTAATTTCTGTTCCATTAGATACAATATTTAAAAGTAAGGTTGTGATAAATTCAACATATAATAATAATACCTCATTTTCTCAATATATTTGGAGAATTTGAATTAGAATTAAAAGTTTACATGTATAAAGTGAGTCTTTCTGTAATGTAACAAAAACATTCTGACACATTGTGAACCATATAGCTCAAGTGCATGGCAAGTTTTGTTCCTTTGAAACATAAAAATAAACATATACTTTTGCCCAAATTTAAACATTCAAATTCGATTGTTTACTCATTGATTTTATGTAACTGCTTCTGGGTGTTAATGTTCTAATAGTTCAGAGTCATCATGGTTGTGCGTTTTTAAAACTGAAAGTCTGAAATATTTACTGTGAATTACTAGCAACAGAAAATCAATTGAAAAGCCAAAACAGTATATCAAAGTTTTCAACTTTTTACAATTACATGTAGAAACATATAGAAAATGCATAATCAATAACTTTGTACAGTATTTTTGTCAGTGTAAACAGCAATGAGATTAAACACAATGTAATGTGAGTTTAAAGATTGTAATAAATACATAACAGATATGCTTCGGAATGCTACTGAAGCAAAGCAAGTACTTAAACAGAAACAAAGTAAATAGAATGTGTAAAGTGTTTGCAGAGGAATGTAAAATAATGTTTCTAAATGGCTATATTTTAGAAACATTATTTTAAAATCATTACAACAATAATCAGCTGATTCAAAGCCAACAAATGCCTTTATACCTGTCCCTGCCTGATCATATTTCAGGAAACTGTAGGTATCAAATTTTAAAGTGGCTTTTCCTGTTTGTCCCACACACATTCTCATCAAAACATGGGCTTTTAGACAGCTTGATTTTATTTATTTATTTATTTGTGTTTAATTTTCCTAATTTTAATAACACTACTTACGTTGCTTTTTGTGTCGGACAGTAAGAAACAAAAAGAGATGCAAGTATTGAAAGTATTCATCTGCCTGTGCAACTCACAGACTTAGCTCCACTGCAAACTCACCACTAACAACAAGCTACTTTCTGAATAACAGTAAAACAAGGCAAACAGTTGAACGTCACCTCACGTGTGCGCGCAGCTCCACATGATCTCTGCGTGTGTGTGAGCGAGCGCGAACAGCTCCGTGCTGCTCTGCTGAAATCAGTGAGTGGAGAGGCGCGCGGCAAGGACATGATGCAAACACAAAAAATACTCCCAGTACATATTATATTATTGCTTGTGTTTTTACTGATGGAATACTGTGCAGAGGCAGGGCCAGGTGAACTTAAATCTTATCTTATGCAGCAGAAACCATCATTTAATACATTTAACTTTGTGAGAAGGAAGTCAGGGCGTCTCTTTTTAGACTGCTGCCCCCGCGGCAGAAAATGGATAGATCGATGGAACCTTCGGTAATCGGCCGATCATTTTTTCAATGACACACCCTAAAAATCAATATCTAGAAAATCTGTATCTATTAAAATGCAACACTTTAGTAAAAGGATATAGGTAATAGGAAAACTTAACATTAATACAATGGACATTCTTTATTCTTTAAGATTGTGCAGTAAAAGTTATTTACTATAATTAACATCACTTACACTGTAAAACTTTTCACTGTAAATTTACAGTAAAATACTGGCAGCTGGGTTGCCAGCCACATACTGTATTTTTACAGAACTAGTACTGTAAACACAATTTACAGTACTAGTTCTGTAAACCGTTGTACTGTAAATTTACAGTAAAATACTGCCAGGTGGGT
This sequence comes from Perccottus glenii, assembly GCA_024416835.2. Lineage (NCBI taxonomy): Eukaryota > Metazoa > Chordata > Actinopteri > Gobiiformes > Odontobutidae > Perccottus > Perccottus glenii. Next base: position 25,547,924 of record CM044548.2, read on the forward strand.
TTCCAGCCAAATACTGTATTTTCCTAAATTTACAGTACTGCACTGTAATTACAAAATACAGTATATACCACATAATTTTACAGAATTATACCGTCTACAGCAGGGTTTTTCAAACTTTTGGTGTGTGTGGACCACTATTTGTAATCAAAAAATTTTGCGGACCACCTCATAACACACAATAAAATGTCTACACACAGTCTTACCTGAATTAATCCGCACCTCTAAATAGGCTTACTAGCACTACTATAACTAGTCATCACATCAGTGTGCAACAGGCTTGTTAAAAGAAAGTTTACTGCACACAAAGGCTGCCACATATTTAATTTATTTATTTACTCATGTGCCCGAGGGCATAATCAGGTTAATTTGAACAACAGGCTTATTTCCATAGCAATGGAAAAGAACACTTGGATAGTCAACATTTCAAAATCTTTGGCATTTCTGAAAAAAACATTTCAGAAACACGAGAGACAAAAAAAACGGAAAACATGTGGAAATTAAAATAACAGGTCTCTCCACAACCCCCCCACCCCCTCTTTTTATTGTCAACTTGACAATTTAATGCAAATGTTATATCAATATAGGCCTACATATTCTTTAAATTTTTTTTATGGGAATTTTCTGGTAAAATGAAGGTAAAATATTATTTTATTTTGCATTTCCACGGACCACCTGCAGTACCCTCACGGACCACTAGTGGTCCGCGGACCACAGTTTGGGAATGACTGGTCTACAGCAAAAAAAAAAAAAAAAAACATTTTACAGGGAAAACATTATACTCTGAACTTTGAACAAGAAAATAGAAACCAACAACATTATCTTGGTTTTAAAACATTTATTTTAAAAGCAACGACCACACATTTGCCTTATGTGAACACATTTGGCTGAAATGCCAGCTGTTTTTTTTTTTACATTTAAAATGTTAGTTGAACACTTAACACTTTATATTATAGTAATCTTGTTAACCTTTAACAAATTTACTTTTTTTTTCAGAAATGTAAAGAGTCAAAAAAAGAATAGAACCTCAAAATGGCTGAAATGGCAGTTGTATTTTATAAATGGAATTAACTATGCAGTAATCATAATTACTTTTAATGTACCTGCTGACAGGATCTAAACAAAGTTCCATTCAAAGTCTGCAAGTTTTCGCAGAAGTGAGGAAACTGGTGGGCTTACAGTGGCGTTCTTTTTTTGCACAACTTGGCCAGTTTTCTTTGAAGTCACTTTTCCTTTTTTTGCTTTCGATCCACGTTCAGGATTGATGTCAACAAAGCGTCTAAAATGCAGAAAAGAGGAAAAAAACAATGAAATATTATAGACTGTGCATATAGAGAGACAGAGAGATAGAGAGAGAGAGATACAGAGAGAGAGAGAGAGAGATTTAAGGACTATTCACCCAGCTTATATTAACAATATAATCCCCTCATCAGGTACTGAATAAGGGCCTACCAGAGTGTCAGTTAAAATGCAGCCATAAACCCTGTTTATGTAGATCACACATTGCCGAATCCAGTCCAAACATTTGTGACTTCATTAATTTAACTAAATTTCAACCTAGGGTCCTTTGCACCATGACCTTGAGCCAAACACTAAGTTGTCCAAAAAACTTTTTCAGCAACACCGGTTGATTGTGCAAGCCCTTACAAGCTTTTACCAAATCACGGAAGTGACCTCCACGTCTGTGTTAGCGGTAGCATTCGCCGTCAGGCAATTGTTATTTAATAAACTCCTGATGTACTTACAAACCTTCCAATCCCTCGTTTTAGGAGTACAGAACCTATTTGTACTACTGTAGAAGTTTGGTACCATTCTGGTCATCATTCTTAATTGGGTAATTTACGAGACAAAACTTTTTGAAAAGGCTTCTGGGGGGGTGTTTGGCTCAATGTCAAGGTGAAAATGACCCTAGGTTGATTTTACTCTGAACCATCCCTTTAAATACCCTTATTTTACTAAGGCCTAGACCTGGCTTAAAGGGCAAGTTCAATGAAATATAAAAAAATTCATATATGACTCACCCTCATGTCGTTCCAAACCCGTAAGACCACAGTTTAAGATATTTTAGATTTAGTCCGATAGCTCTCAGTCCCTCCATTGAAACTGTGTGTACGGTTTACTGTCCATGATCAGAAAGGTAAGAAAAACATCATCAAAGTAGTCCATGTGACATCAGAGGGTCAGTTAGAATTTGTTGAAGCATTGAAAATACATTTTGGTCCAAAAATAACAACAATTACGACTTTATTCAACATTGTTTTATTGTCTTCTCTTCCGTGTCTGTTGTCCAGAGTTCACGATGCTGCTGATGTGTTTTCTGGTGACAAACAAAGATAACACGTCAGCAGCGTCACTGCAGTGTTGTGAACACACTCACAACAGACCCGGAAGAGAAGACAATGTTGAATAAAGTCGTAATTGTTGTTATTTTTGGACCAAAATGTATTTTCAATGCTTCAACAAATTCTAACTGACCCTCTGATGTCACATGGACTACTTTGATGATGTTTTTCTTACCTTTCTGTGTTACCGTGTTATGAAGATGAACGGAGGTCTTACGGGTTTAGACCGACTTAAGGGTGAGTCATTAATGACAGAATTTAAATTTTTCTGTGAACTAACCCTTTAAGCTAAGCCCTGTCTGCACTGCAAAAAATGCTTTTCTTTTTGTCTGGTTTCCTGTCCAAATATAAAAAAAAAAAAGTCTAGTAAAAATCAAGATGCATTTACTAGATACGTAAAATTAGATAAGATATCATTTCTAGTTTTCCAAGGGATTTACTCCAAATTAAGTTTTTTTTTGACACTGGAAACAAGACAAAAACACCAAGTAAGAAAAGCATGTTTTGCAGTGTGTGAAACCAGGTCCATTGTTATTCCCAGTAGTCAGCTGTACAAAACGTTTATGAAAAAAAAATGAAGTCCTTAACAAATACTGTCAAGACAAAGGTTAGTGACAATTCAGTCTAAAACATATGTCAGATATGCTAATGACTTACCTCTGAACAAACTCAAGGGTGCATGCTGCCTCTTCCTGGTACTGTAAATTGAAATTATAGAAGGAGGCAAACAGCGCTGCCAGGCCGGTGATGAAGTTGGATCCTTCACACACAACTTGACCCTCCAAACTCAACATCCAGCGCTGGTTGCTCAGAGATTGACCTGTAATAAAAATAAAAATTAGAATGTAAAAGTAATAATAATATTTAAAATAACTATTGTGGGTTCCAATTTGGTTCTATGTAGTTGTCTATTCATAATTCTACATAACTGTTAAAAGAACTCCGTTCACAGGATACACCATTTCATTCTGCCTTAGTAGTGCTTTTGGGTAGGGTTCATCAATACAGTAATTCTATAATTTTAATTTATATGAGCAATTTCCTATTAAGAGGAATAGTTACCTGGTTAAATGAAAGTAGTGTTAGAGTTAGTTAGCGGGACTTCACAACCACACAATTTTGCTGAACACAGTTGATTCTTCCATACATATGTTGCCAATTAAAATCTGTTTTTATATTTCTCATATCATCACCACTCTCTTCCTGAAAAAGTAATACAATATTGAAACAACACCCCACTGCAAAAAATGCTTCTGGATAAATGTGAAGTCAATGTAAATGCTACAGAAAATTGTTTATTGCATGTAAATGGACATGGCACTCTGGTGCCTTCCTTGATATAATTTTTCAAGTGTAAAACGAAGTTTTTCAAATCACTGCACTTTTCTTGACATGTACCAATATCACACACTAAGGCATCAATTCCTAACTGCTCAACAGATGACTTTGAGGGCCTGTCTTTGTGATCCCTGAATATGTGAGCTTTGACAGCAGTAAACTTTTTAAATGATCTGGAGCAATCCGGAATACCACATTTGAAAACTGAATTTGGAACATGACTATGGATTTTCATGTGCTGGCAAAATGCTGACAACAATTCAAAAGTACAATCGCAGAACTGACACCATGGCATTTTTGCACGTGGACTAGACACTACTAAAGCACTTACTTTAGCACTGGATTTTTCATCAGATTATAAAACCTGAAACGAAGAAAAAAAAAAAGCAGATCATCCAAATGACATTTTATTTTTGCGATTTTTATTTTGCATAACTTATATAAGCAGGTCATGCAAATGAAATGGTATGCTGGCTGTGTAAAATGTCGAAGTTAACGTAACGTTACTTGGTAAAGAAGGAGTGTTTTTTTCGCAGTAGAAAACCACGTTCGCAAAATCAAACTATTCGTGTAACTTAAACAATGTAGAAAACCGAACGCAATGAATAAATAAAAATAGATTGGCTTACCGTATCAGTCAGTTGAACAGTCTTATCAAGCTCTAAAATCCACTTTTGCTCACAGATGCATGACCGATTTTTCCTCCCGTCTTCATGAAGTTCATGTGCTGTTAACCGTTTCTGCTGAGTCACAGGCAATATTTGAAAGACGCACACAAAAGCTCAGACGAAACGAAGCTCACACGAACCAAAAAACTTAATTACAAATTCACAAAAAAGCACACAGTTGGCACATCAGTTGGCGTCACGTCTCATCTGAATTTGAGCGCGAATAAAATCAATCCCACAATGCAATGCATTTACAGTCTGATACTGTATTACGAACAAGCCTCTCCTATGGTACCTCTTAAATGGTCGTTGTGTAAGGGCGCCGCCATACGGTGATTTTACAGTGAAATACAGCGATATACCTCCGTCCACCAGAGGGCAGGCTCCAAAAGCGGAAATATAAAGAGAAACCCAATGGCGACTTTACAAGTGTAAAAATCATGTTTACAGTCTGGTACAAAAGATGGCTCCGGTCTCTAGAGCTAAGTTTTTACTACGTGACAACTCTGGGGGGGGTGAATTTTTGAAAAATACTATGGAGTAAAACCCGAAAAGCCCGGATGTAACGGCCATTTTATTGCCCATTCGTAATGACAATATTGGTGAATAGGGGATCAATGGGCGCATATCATCCATAATTATACTATCTATGATTACGAATTTATCGGGAGGAAAACAGAAATGTGCTGTATATTTACAGCTGCTCTGTAAATTATACAGCCTTATACTGTATTACGGAAATACAGTACAATTCTGTAAGAAATTCGCTGTAAATTTACAGTAAAGGGTTACATTATAATGTATTCATATTTTTACAGCAAAAAATAGGCAAACTGATTTTGTTTTTTTGACAGTGTACACATGTTAGGTGTTCTCAGTTCTCAGGTTAAAAGGTCAAACAAAGTGTGAATTGATTGCATTATGTGGCAGGTTTCTGTTCAGGAACAAAGGTTAAAGCAGGTGTGGTAGTGCACCTGGTCCTTTAATGTGATTTGACTCGAGGGTTTATGAGATACATACAACACCATAAGTAACTTATTCTTAGTAGATAATTTAACAGTTTAGAGAAGCACGCAGGAGCACTCACGCAGGCTTTGTGTACAGTATTACAGTATATGGGTCCTGCACCACACTTTTATAAAGAAGACAGCACAAAAGTGTAAAAAATATTTACACAAATGTATCTTGACATATGGCTGTTGCTTTTCTCTTCTAATTTATTTAACACCAGAACTTAGCACTTAAATCCTTAAAGATGGAATAGGAGATGTTTTGTTATTATATTTATTGCTATATATTCATCATGTGTGGACGCAGTAGTACATCAGCTAATTATTGAGCCTGTCATCTTGTTAACCACTGGCTCACTGACTTAACATTCATTCTCTACATGCCTTGTGTGAGACGCAGGGCCACAACTCCCACCCTGCGCATCACGCACTGTACGTAGGGCACCAAGTACTCTGGGGGCACCGCATTGATCCTGCTGTGATTGAATGACTTGAAGGAATTTTTCGCTGTTGTTACTGTTTCACAGAAATGTGCAGCGCAGCCTATTTGTGCTATTAAATAAAATGTCACGTTTTTTGGTGGTGAGTTGAAACATTTAGGTGTGTGGAATTATGTCAAGGTGGTTAGAGGACTAAAGTAAATAAAACCGTGACCTTGAAAAAGAAGAGAAAAAGCCTAGTAACATCAGTATGAGGTATTATCGTCCCTCTGCAACTGAGTTAGTGATGAGAGCGAGAGGGATCCTTTAGAAATGTGATTCAGAAGAGCAGCGAGGAGTCACACAGGCCGAGCTGCTAATCACGTGACAATGTAGGCCTCTAAACAAATAGTCTACTACCATATTATAATTATGGCAAACATATTTAAAATTTAAATGCATATATTTTTGGAAGTTGACTGAGTCAAACGTTGTCAAACTTGTTAATTCTTTATAATCGCATGTTTGGTTTGTGCTTCAGCGCTGTCTCCGCCCTCCTCTGTTCCTCACACGGCATAGATAGAACCACATTAACTAAATGCTTGCATGTATTCACAGTCTAATAGAGTGTGATGAAACATTAGTCAGTAACATGTCAGGTCAGTGGCAAGGTGCATCACAGAAAGAAGCTCCTGGGTCCAATCAAGGCGATTAATACAAAGAGTGCTTGAAATATTGCTTCCATTTTCAACATATCTTAATGAAGCAAGGTTTTCTGCTGTGACAGCTGCCAAAATGATATTGTGAAGTACACTGGACACGAGAAACACAAGCTATATGTAATATTAGTCATTGAAATATGTAAATCATGAAAAGTGGAAAAGTGTAGCAAGTGTCCACTTTAACAGCAAAAAGACAAACCACTCACTGCCGCTTTAGTTCTTTCATGCTGAATAAACACCAACATGGCTTTAGTGACATCATTTTTAACCAGATAATTCCATAGAGATTACAGATTGAGATTACAAAATTATTCATTTTTAAAGAGAGACCTGGCCAAGAGGCAGCAGCACAGAGTTACAACAGTCAGACAACATAAACATCACATAAAATTACATAAAGCACAAACACAAAGACAATCAGGATTCCCGACATTAAAGAGTAGTTTCCCAAAACTGACAAAGGTCTGCAGTCTGCCTAAAAAGCCCAACTCAAATTTTATGCAAACTTGTTATGTAAACTATTCTGTCTTACAGTACAGACCTCATTACCACTTTTGAAAAACATGTCTTATAACATTTCAAAATTGTCCTCCCCACACACTTCTCCAGTGACATGTGTTTTCATGTCCATTTTGCTGATTTGTGGCAAGTTGCTATATATTTTTTACATCCACTGAAGTATAGTGTATATGTTCGAGCAGTGGAGGGCTCAGCAAATTTGAAGCCCTAGGCAAACCTTTGAAAAGGGGCCCTTTCTTACGTCTGCCGTAATGTAATAGGCCTTGAGGTTGGGAGATTATGTAGCCCCTCCACAATTGTCATACAGCTATACTTAAAAACTAAGCCAGAAAAATCATTTTTATTAATGATAATTGGTCTCATGTCACCATATTATGGCTATTTAAAAAAGGATTGCAGACATTGTCAGAGAGAAGGGTTTGTGAAGTGGAGGGTCTGGGGATCGAAACTCTTAATAAAGTAGATGTCATTCCCTGTTTTCTGGTGCAGTTTAAATGAGTTCATGAAGAGTTTAGCTGCTATATGGTGAGTAAATAAATGACTACAAAACCTTAGAATTGCTCCTGTTCTTTAATAACTGCATCTGAAGCACTAATAAGTGCTGTATAAGGCAAGGCAAGACAATTTTATTAATATAGCACAATTCATACACTGGGTATCTCAAAGTGCTTTAGAGAAATAAAAGACAATTTACAAGATTTAAAATAAGAAAAATTAAAACATTTTAAAAGACAAAGAGTGCAGATAAAAACACTTTATGTTGTCTTTCATAAAAGTAGGAGGAGCGAAAGAGTAGGTTTTTAACCTCTCCTTGAACATTGTTAAAGTTGAGGCTCTCCCAGGTTTTTGCTGCATGTTTAGTTCAAACTCTGGGCACGAGCAAAAGGCCTGTCCCAGATGTTCTCAGAGTCCGAGGAGGTTCATAAGCAACTAGCATGTCAGAAATATATTCTGGTGCTAAACCATTAAGAGACTTGTAAACCAGTTACAGTTTTGTTGATTTAAAATAGTTAGGCTTCCACGGATCTCTCTTGTACATTAATATCCAGCAGGTTCTTCTCCCGAGGGAACAGTTAACAACAAGACAGGAGCAAGTGCCAATCAAACCTGTCAGCCACGCCCCCACGAGCCAACATAGCAGAATGGAGGCAGCTGATTGGTCAGTTTTTTATCATAGTATCTTGAGTTATGTGACAAATATCAATATAACAATTACATTAATAATAAGAATGTGTTCAAACAAAAACGGCAGCTTTAAAATGATGACTGTGACAACTTGTCACTTTGTATTTGGCACCAATTTTTCAATGGATGTCAATGGGATCCAGGTTTGATGGAGCCTACGCCTACTTCCTTATAAGCTTCAAACCAGGAAGTGGGCTTGCTATGTCCACTCTTTCTACCGTCAATGGTTCTGAATAAGCTGCAGCTGTCTTAACCCTTGTTTTGAGAGACCAGTGAGCAGGCCATTACAGTATATAATATATATTATTAATGATGAAGTTTGGATTGGGTATAGTTTATGACCACCATCATGACTCTTTTAATGATAAAGACCTACAGTCTGGTCACTGACTTAATTTAATTAACTGTTTAACCCTCTGTGGATCAGCTGCTGTTGAGGGGAAGCTGTTTTTGGTAAATTCCCATAAAAATATGCAGCTCTAATGCGTTTGTTTTCTGCCTCCACCAAAATAAAGCGATTTCAATTGCAGTCAAATGGCTTGGCATTTATTTTGAAAGGATTACAGGAAGTGTAGAGTTGCTGCAAACAATAACTTAACATTGTTACAGAGGAACTTGTTGCAACTAAATCGCTGCAAGGTTTCCAGCTGCCTTGTCTTTTTCAAACCTCAGTGATTCCTGGTTACATTACATTATCTTTATTAATTATTATCTTTTTATCACCTCTTGTTATCTTAGATTATATATTAGAACCACAAAACAATGATCAGATAATTATGTTGAATGCCAAAAAACTGCATATACCCCTTTTTATCACTTACCACTAAATCCTAACACCTATAATGATCTTTAATCATTTACTGTATATACACAGGCTCCCATTTTGAAAAACTGCACATTGGCACATTAAAGAAAAAGTGTGTGACTGAGTTATTCTTGTTCAATTTCTGTCATTTTGCAGTGACCATTGCATTTGCCATTAACTTAAGATACATTACCCAAACATTTTCTTCCATCTGAGTCACAAACTCACCCCCCATTTTTAGTGTTATTACTTTCATGTGCCCCTTTATTTGTTTTCTTTTTTACAGTTTTCTCCTAATTGTTGACTATTTTATTAAGCACAAATGTTTACCTTAAATTTTCATGGACTTTGGGGGTGAATTTTTTAAGTATTAGTAAAGTCTTATGTGAACTACTGCTTTAGTGCAGCTTTAATGTAAAGTCTTTTTGTCTATCCCATTTTAAAAGTTCATTTAACTTCTTTTAATTCTCTGTCTCTATGAAAAAGACTGCTGTAGTGCACTTGACATCTGATTCTTGGCAGAACATGGATTATCTGTGGCTCACACATGCCCCCTATAGTCAGTCTGAGGTACTGTCAGCCTCACCGCGTGCTTTTTTCAGTGTGGTTTTATGACAGATCAGAGAGACTAAATAGAACACACATACATGAACTCAAGACCATGGAAAGTCAAAACATAGAAAATAATGTATCTTCAAACTGATGGTGAGGCTCGGCTCATTATTACCTCACTTTTTCTCTCTCTTGCCAAGATTTAGAAAAGAAATATGAAAATGTAGCAATTTTCCAAATGTGATGGTTTTAATCTCACATAAATTACATTTATAACACAGATCAGAGGATAGGTTTAAATTAATTATATCATTCTAATTTTACCTTTCCATGACTTTCCACATCCTTGATATTGTTTGTGTTTTGGAAGTTTGTTTTAAAATTTAAAATGTTTAAAAAAAAAAAAGTTCTTCTCAGCTAAAGTAGCAGCAGTGCATTGTTTAGTGTTGTTACTTCAGTCTGTTTCTCAGAACTGGAAAGTGGCATTTGCATTCACAGGGCTTTCAAAAAATCTTTGCTTTCCTATAAGCTCCAGGAAAAAAAAAAGTTGCGTGTAGCAGAACCTGTCTTTCGAGTAGAGAAATGTGTGTACGTTTGTAATGTATTTGCTGGCATTGTTCCAACAAGTGGTGTTGTTCGTGTAGGCAAAGCTTGTTGTTTCAGTCACTGAGGCTCTGTTCGCTTTGCACACATTTCACAAAATCACAAATGAAACCAACACATCTGTGTTGTCCCATGTCACTATAGAAATGATCTGTCCAAAATGTATTATTATTTTTATTTGTATTTTTTAATTAGTCTTTGCAAATTATTTTGTTTTTGTCTTATCTAAGAGCCACTGCATTTTAATGAACTGGGGTGAGGCAGTAGCTCAGTGGGTAGAGCGGTTGTCCTCCTACTGTCATTGTGTCCTTGGGCAAGACACTTAACCCACCTTGCCTCCAGTGACTGTAACACTGGTAATTACAATAGAACAATGTAAGTCGCTTTGGATAAAAGCGTCAGCTAATTGAATAAATGTAAATATATGTAACTGCTCGGAATTAGACAATAAAGTCAACTCTGCTACAAACGTTTTTCCCCTTTGCATTTTTTTTCAAAAACAAATTGTGAGTGACATGAACTGCATGCAAAGCATCTCTTATGTTTCTTTTATGAACAGCTTCAACAGAGACATGAGAAGTGTCTGTTTCATGGAATGGGTCATCCCTTTTGAATGTTATAAAACATGTTTGTGAAATCTAAAAATCATGCTTGTGTGAAAATTTCACTAAAAACATACTGGAATCATTTTACAGTACTTTTTGTGGTTAAAAATCTATTTTTTTATGCATGCGATCATAAATTTTTGTTAATACTCTTTTTTTTTTAAACTAGTGTTAATTCAGCCTATTAAATATTTTTTTAATTAAAAAAAAATAACTTAAGCAACAGTCTGTTCTACTTCAGCCTCATTAATTCAGAGAAAACTTAATTCATTTTTTTAATTCAGAAAATTAAAAAAAAAATATATATATACCCTGCGGTTTGGCCCCCCAGAACCCGAACCACCTTTGCTAACTTTTATTCAACAAACTATTGTCTACAGCAGGGGGCCACATGCGGCCCGTTGGGCTGTTTAATCTGGCCCTCAAAGCATTTACAAATAACTTATTGATAATTAAACACTGCATATGTTTTTCCTTGATATCTGTTGATTCCACTACAACCTGCTCCAATTGGTAACAACCTTTTTCTAGAGCTGTTACTCTCACAAGAGGTCATTTTCACTGGTTTTAGAACAAACAGTAAAGAGTGATCTAAAACTGAGGAGGTGCAGCTGTGACTGGTGTTAAATAAACAGTGTTTATTGCACATATTGTTTTGCCTACAGTTCAAACTTTAAACTATAGGCAAAAAAAAAAAAAAGTGTTTTTATTGAGCATAAAAGAGTTCACTGTGTTGGCCCGGCCCCCCACCAGAGTCCCATGTTCAAATATGGCCCTTGGGGAAAAATAATTGCCCACCCTTGGTCTACAGCCCTGTTTTCTGCTGGACAAAGACTGAGAAAGAACATTTGGATCTCTTTTTCTCAAATCACCAGTGTAACCGTAGTACAGGCGTCTGGTCAGGTCTCTGTCGACTCATCTGAAACCGTTTTGACGTCTGTCTCAATCGGCGAGAAATCCATAGTCTCTCCGTATAAATGTCCACAAACAGGCTCAGGCACGGCCTTGTTCAGGGTATGCCGGCTGAAGATGGAAGTTTTAAAGGAAAAATCAAACATACAATGACAATAAATACAAAAATTAAAGTAAAAGTAAAATAAAAGTGGGCTAAGAGCCACAAAGCCTGAATAATAAGTGGGACGAGAGGCAAGAAACTAGAGAGTCTGAGCGAAGAGAAACAAACAAAAGGCATCAAACAAAGGAGCTCAAGCGTTTTCTTAGCATTCCCTTTGGGGCTAAGAAAACTGGTGTTCTTGAACTACACTAGTTTGACGGCTTACAAAGTTCTTTTAGTTTTACAGATTTCATCTAAGAAAGTGACAGATAAGATACGTTAATCCCTCGCATAATTTGTTTAGAAGGGTTGTTCCACAAACCCCTCTCTGGGTGAGAAGGAGTTCACACTTTAAAAAAACAAACATCAATGTAAATCTGATGTGTTATAAATCTTGTATCCTGGGTGGAAAGAAAGTTACAGATTAAAAGTAGAGGCCCGGGTCAGATGCAGTTGCTACTCACTTATCCAAGGGCCACTTCTACATCCATGTAGGTGTCACCGGCTGCAGGTGCAGGTTCGTTAGATCACCAGACGTTTACCACAAGAAATATGAGGAGGCTGAGGTTATAATGTAAAACAGCAGTTTATTTGGACACGCAGGTAAAAAGAAAAAAAGAAAAATAACAATGTTAGTAAGCTCAGTGGAGGGTTGTGGCAGCCGCTCCACGGGGTAGATAAAACAATCTGAGGACTGTGGGGAGGCTGTCTGTATGGGAAGTGAGTCTGTTGTGGCCCCGGCCTCCAGTCCGTGCCACAAGGCCGGTGGGTCTGAGGGCTGGCGTCCTCTCGACGGTCCCAATGGGTTCCCCGGTCCTCACAACGCCACGCCAAAACTAATAACAATAGATTTAAAATGTTGGGTTTAACGACCACACAATAAAACTTAATAAAAACAGCACAGCAAACAGGGTGTACGGGAGACGTCCCTTTACTTAGCGTATTTATAGGCGTTGTACAGGTCCCTGGTCTCGGTCCTCTCTGGGTCCGCGGAGGTCCGGCCGGTCGCTCCTCAGATCCTGCCTCGAAAGGGGAGACGGCACTGTGGACAGTGGAAGGCAGTCTTAGACACACAAACAACTTAGCTTCAGTAGGTGTAGCCTCTGCACAGTTATGGGCACTTCCCTTCACTTAGCTGAGTTCGAGCGTTGTCTGTAATGTCTCCCTCGGTTTCTACGGCTTTCCGTTGCCGATTGGTGGGCTGATGCTCCGTAGTGTTGGGTGTTCTTTCCTCCGTCTCTTTCCGTTCCTTACTCTGTCTCTTTCTCTCCGTTTCTCCGTCTTGCTGTCCTTTGCTTCCTGCTTCTCCTCCCTTTTCCTGCTTCTCCTTTGAGCCTTTTAAACCAGACCCAGGTGCATTCTATTGGTTCCAGTGATTGCGCAAGTGTGGTGAGTGTTCCCCATCACGAGTTCATCCGTGTGTTTGCAAAATTTAAAGGGGCCACGCACTCCCAGAACACACGGAGAAAGAACAAACATAAAGTCCAAACCGGCACCCTGTGACATAGGTACTGTAGACTCAAATCAAACCATATAGTGATGGAAACGCAGAACATAATTCCAAAGTAGCAGCAAAACCTCCACTTAATTAAAGAGACCTAACAACTTTATTTAAACCCTTCGGGAATTATTAGAAATTTTGAATTTGAACTTACATATTACATTACACACAATACAAGAAAACAACACTCACCCATTCCACTCCCCCCAAACCCATCTCAGATTATTCATAAATTATATACAAACATACCGTCATAAAAACTAATCTCAAAACAAAACTAAGAAAATTATAAAAGGAAATTTCTGTTTTGAGTTGTGACAATATGGATGAACTAAAATGAATGAATGGATCTTAAGGACGTAATGCTCCAGTCAGTGGAGGCTTTGTAAGAAAGAGTTATGTTAATGATATACTGAAGTAACTTTTTTTATTTATTCCAGTTTGTTCAGCGACTTCCTTCAACAATCATGACAATGCAGCTTCTTTCTGTCACAAGGTATATTACATAAAACCTGAATCATCTCCATTCATTGTCCCTTTTTGGTTCATGTTTCAATGTCCTTTTTTTGTTACTTTTTATGTTTGTCTTTGTTAATGGGTTTGTCCTGTATTTTTTATTTATTTTTTTGCTGCAGGGGGTTCTTTTACAAAGCAAACAGGGCAGTGTTTGTCTGCTGCTGTCTTGCTCTGGTTGTGATCAGCCTCACATCTTTGTACATGAGGTAAGCAGCAGCATTACTATTCATGTTCAGACATCTAAATGTGGTGATTATTGGTGAACTTCTCCCTATCTTTATGAAGGAAACCCCTGAAACCCCTTTCTCCTGTGGATGGGACCATAGCAGCGATAGACCACAGTGGTTTGGACAGTAGACTTAACTATGGGTAAGGATACAAGCCAACTAAATATCTTTTTAAATGATCTTTTTAGCTGCCAGCAATGTGGTCAGTTATCTGACTCTTCCAGATAGAACCGCACCACACTTCCACAGGGCTCCTGTTGAAGGCATTTGTAAAAGGCCAGGGAGTTAAAAAAAAAAAAAGACTAGTCGGTGATTGGATTTATTAACTACAGTTTATGCAATTAGAGCAGCACAATGTTGTTTAAGTTTTTAATGGTGAAACAATTGCAACATCTTTAAACCTAAACCCCCCCCCCCAGACCAGCCAGTACCTCATGGCACAACTCAGTTGTGAATACTTTGCTTGGAGCAGTTCAAGATGGATTTCTGTGAGTTTGTAAACTCACAAATCTATTGAGACTCAAGACACTATAGTGGTATAAATGTGTGCTCTTTGATAGATGATTATTAAAAAAACACTAATAACGTGGTATGTCATTGATAACAACTCAAATCATTAACTTATGTCCAATTGACCAGAACATTGAAAGCATTATATATTGAACCTCTTTAAGTAATGGTAACTTACCGTTGTGACTCGACCCATACAGTACAGCTCAAGAGGAAACAAGGCTTTAGTTGTTTATCTGAATGTCTTTTCAGAGCTAGAACAAATGTCAAGACTCAGACTGAATGGAAGGCACCAATCATGTGGGAGGGAATGTGGGACCCCAATGAGTTTGACCAAGTGCACATCCAAAACCACTCATCTGTGGCCCTCACTGTGTTCGCTGTCGGCAAGTATGTTACATTTCTCACAAATATCAACATACCAAAGATTGTTATTGCCATATGAAGTGTGCACAACACAAATAAAAGAAAATTCAGTTTACAGATGATGAGGAGGTGGGTTCTCAATGAGCCTCTGAGAAGAGTTTAGAAAAGACATTGGTATAATCTATATAGAGTAGACATCAGTGTTTATAGAGCTCATCAACCTATTAAATAGATTTCCCTACTTGGACTTTTACAATATAACAACCACCAAACCATTTTCCCCAATTAGTAAAAAAAACCCAAACAATATAAATACCAATGTACCAGGTACCAATTGTCTGTAAAATTACCATTTATCTGTTTATACTAAAAACTGTTGGACTTGCCAGAAATCCTCAAAAGCAAACAAAGATCTAGTGGACTATGCTCATTTGGCTCATAATGGTGTTTCCTGTTATTTATATTTACCTCTCTACTGTCACAGAGTCAGTTCAAGAGGTGGATGTGCACAATATCAGCACAATTTTAAACTTTAGTCGATAGAAATAAATCCACTTTAGCAAAAGGCCTTCACTCGCTCATTGTCTGTGCCTCTCCTGCTGCACAGACCAGTACCGGCGCCAAGTCGGCTCTGCACAGACTTAACGAGAGGGACTTAACAAAACAAGTCTGTGTCTGAGGCTGAGATTTACTCTCTCCAAAAAAAACAAAAAGTACATTAAATGTCCAATCACTGGTGAAGAATGGAGAGAAAATGAGCAGTAATCTGTGTTAGCAAAGAGGCATAACTTTAAACAGAGGCTAGCATCCTGAGTCTGAACCATCTCTGAGCAGTAGGTTATTATTTTTATAACACTGAAACACTGTGTTCTGTTGGAGGCCCTTGTCAGAGAGATGTAAAAATGTTCTGGATCATGTGCTGTCTTCTGTGTCTCTGCTGCAGCCACTGAGAGTAAAGACCAGGGGTCTCCAACTTGAGGTCCGTGGACCAAATCAAATTTTAAAGTACTTCAGGTCCTTATAACAATTATTAATTGTTAATACAACCTTGCCATCATTAATAAATATTAGGTGAAAATGCATAAAAGGAAACAGTTAAACAAATAAGAGTTGTTTTGATAAAGTTTTAGGGAAAAACACGAGACCAGTGTTTATTATTGGGTTTGATCTAAAGCGATTTTAGGTCTCAGCTAAAGTTAATAAAAACAAAATATTAAACACAAAATAATTAACCAGGTCTAAATCCATCACAGGCAGATTTATTGGAGATTTTAAGTAAATTTTGTTTTTCTTTATACAGTTAAATGTGATGTTCAAAAGCAGTGTTATTTAACGTTACTTGAAGACTGATTTGCCTTTAAATGCATACTTTATACAATTGGCCAAAAGTTTATTAAAGTTCAATTCAATCACATGCCAAGCATATTGCATTTAAATATTACATAGTACCAAAAACAAAACAAAACCCCCCAAAATACAAAATTAAACGGTCTACACAAAAATATTGTTTAGGATATATATATATATATATATATATATATATATATATATATATATATATATATATATATTTTACAATATATGTTTTAAGCCAATATGTCGTCCATCAAAATATTTTATTGTGACAGGTCTAACTGCAAACTGAAATAGTAACTAATGTAAATCATGACTTGGTTTTAATTATTGCACTAAATTGAGTAAGTCCAATTTTATTTTTTGATGCCTACTTCTATACAACTTTAGGATATCATGACCAAGTATTAATCCGCTGTACCTTGTTTTCCACAGATATCTAGACGTCTACCTAAAGACCTTCCTTGTTTCTGCAGAGAAGCACTTCATGATCGGTTTACCTGTGACATACTATGTGTTCACAGATTTACCTGAAGAGGTTCCCCAAATCGACTTAGCCCCAGAGCGATACATAAAAGTCATCAGAGTCGAGCGACATTCAAGGTGGCAGGACATCTCAATGATGCGCATGAAAACTATATCTGAGATGATTGACTCAGAGATAAAGTTCAGATTCCCTTACGTTTTTTGTTTTGACGTGGATCAAACCTTTACTGGGCGTTTTGGATCGGAGGCTCTGGGTGAATCTGTGGCCCTATTACACGCCCATTATTACAAACTCCCAAAAGAGAGGTTCACTTACGATAAAAACCCAAAGTCCAGGGCCTGTATGGAGACTGGGGACTTCTACTACCATGCGGCCATTTTTGGAGGCACATGGAAAAATGTGAAAGCTTTAGCCAATGAATGCTTTGCGAGCATCGTGGATGACAAGCAAAACAACGTGGAAGCTCTGTGGCATGATGAAAGCCATCTGAACAAGTACTTCTGGATTCACAAACCTAGTAAACTGCTCTCTCCTGAGTACTGTTGGGATAGGACCCTAAACAAAGAGGACATAGTAGTAATGCGTTTGGTTTGGGCACCAAAGCATTATGAAGCATTACGTACTTGAGAGAGAGCCCAATTAAGTTACTTTGTACTGTTTTGTCCTTGATAATGAAGACTCTGGATTATGAAGCATTTATTTAAAAACTCACAAGATTTTTTTAATCAGATTTTTTTGTGTCTAAGTTGCCATTTGACACCCCAGAAATAATACTTTTAACATTGATTTGGAGTTTACCATTTATCAAGAACCATCCATCCATCCATCCATCTTCTACCGCTTATCCGGGGCCGGGTTTCGGGGGCAGCAGTCTAAGCAGAGACGCCCAGACTTCCCTCTCCCCAGACGCTTCCTCCAGCTCTTCCGGGGGGATACCGAGGCGTTCCCAGGCCAGCCGAGAGACATAGTCCTAGGTCTTCCCCAGGGTTTCCTACCGGGAGACCCCGGGGAAGAACTATGAACAAAAATTTTAAAGTAATACGTTTGTTTTTGCCTCTTTTTTATATATATAGAGTGGCCACAATAAAAGGCCAGTCTAAAATGTGCAGTTTCACTTTAATGGGGGGGATCCGAAAACCGGTCAGTATCCGGTGTGCCTCACGCAGTACACACAAGCTCATTCTTATTTTGTGTAATGAGAATCCATGTGAACAGCGTAATGCAATAGTGCCCTCAGACTAATTCTTAGTATTTCTTTCAAGACAGTTGTGGTGACCCAGTTTAAATCTTTTTCAACAGACCCAGTGTTTTGAAACCAATAATCTAGTGGATGTCAGGTGTCTCATAAGCCGCTTGTTTGCACAGGCCAGGAGAATGTCTGCAGGATTTGAGCTTTACTTGCTTGGATTGTTTGAGAGCAGTTGTAAAACAGATGTGTTTTCTTTTTTTTTTTTTATTGATTTTTTTTTCTTTGACATGGTTTAACATTAAAAATCAAAGAAGCCCTAATTTTAGACAAAATACCGCACTACATTTACCTTTAGCTGACGCTTTTATCCAAAGCGACTTACATTGTTCTAATGTAATTACCAGTGTTACAGCCACTGGAGGCAAGGTGGGTTAAGTGTCTTGCCCAAGGACACAACGACAGTATGAACTGTGGGGAGAGCGGGAATCGAACCGCCTACCTTCCGGTTGAAAGACGACCACTCTACCCACTGAGCTACTGCCGCCCTAATGTACTAATGCACTAATGTAACTTAATGCAACTAAGTCTCTGAAGTTTCTTCAATGTGTATGTAAATGTTGAGAAATATTTGTCTAGGTTTTTCTCATTTCCATAAATAGTCTAAGAGCTCCATGCCTCATGCACTGTAAAAAAAAACTTTGAGGGTAGTAGATTCAAGCCAAACTAGTAGTATATTATTTGCCCAAATATGTTTGTATTTACATCAAAGTAAAAGATAGATTAGACCTATGTTACCTCCCTTTTTTGTTTTTAACCAATAAATAACGTTACCTATAAATTATATTGGATGAGTGTGTGCAGTGCCTGATGAGCTTCTCTCCTTTACACTAGGACGGGACAGGGATGGACCTAAAAAGGTACGAAGGCTTTGTCGCTCCAGCTGTACCCTAGAAGAGTACAACATTGTAGCCTTGAAAACAGGTACTATTTTGTACCTTCTTGTTTGTACCTATATAAGAACATTTCTGTACCTATGGAGACAAAAATGGACCTTTTTGTTCTGGTCCAAAACTGTACCTAAAAAGATCAAAATGGGTACAGCTGGAGTGACATGCCCTTTGGTACCTTTGAGATAAAACATACCTCTAAATTTAGACAAAGAATTTTATTGGTTCAAATTCAACAGTTTACATTGTGGTGTAATATTTTGGATGTTATGTGTTTTATTTCTGTACTTATTTAGTTATTAATGTTTATGAGTTTATGTTAAGTGTCTTATGGTTTAAACTTTGTATGGTTTATATAATATCATGTAGGGGATGTTATGTTAATACATCTAGGAACATATTAATAGAAAAGAGAAAACATAAAGCTAGAGTGTCTACTTTAAAACATGTTAAAGATAAGAGACATGGGTGTCCTCTGCCCCACTGAAGAAGAGGTTGTAAATCGTCAAAGCTGTATATGTGGAAATGTATAAAAACCCAAGGACGGTGTACAATGGTTAGTAGAGCTGGGGATAGTCTACTCGGGTTGTTTGTTGTTGTGGTTGTGAACAATAAAGACTCTATAGCATTGAACTGGTTGTACATTCATGACTTGTTACATCCTATCGTGCTGAAGGCTGAGAGGTCAGAAATCAGACATGACAACATCAACTATAAAGAATTGCACACTCATATAAACAATTTTTAGTTAATTTAATTTATGTACTGTTCCTAAATGCCAGCACAAGACAAAAAGCAGTGCTTTAAAATATTAAACCTAACCTCAGTTTACCACATTACTGTAAAATAAAATTTAATTTTACAACTCACTACAACAATACAAATAAGCAGTGCAGATTTTATAGATTTAGACAAAAGATGTCAGATGCCTGAACGGCGGTTCGATTCCCGCTCTCCCCAGTTCATATTGTCGTTGTGTCCTTGAGCCAGACACTTAACCCACCTTGCCTCCAATGTCTGTGGCACTGGTGATGAATGTGTGAGAATGTTTGGGGAGTTCAGAGAGTCCGTAGTGTGTGAAAAGCAGCGGTGTAAAGAGTACCTGAAAACCATACTTGAGATACCTTACTGTAAAATTACTCCACCACAAGTTACAAGTCATCAATTTAAATACGACTTGAGTAAGTCTTAAGTACTTTTAAAATGGGATACTTTAAGTATTTTACTTGTACTGAATGTTGGCTCAAAGATGCACTAGTCCTCAACGCTATTATATATTGTAGGCCAGTAAATTTTCGACATGGCAGAACAAAAACACAGATTAAACAAGTCTGTCCAAGTTAAACTCAAGTGCTCAAAAAAAAATTTAACATTTTCAAAAAAGACATATAACACATATTCAAAGAAGGTATTTTCAGTAAAATGGACAAACAAAAAGAAAACAAACTGGATGAAGTGCTGATGTCAGCTTCATCAGTGGTTGCAGCTATTGCTAATTTATGTGAAACACCTGGCGTTCGACAGGCTGCTAATTCACGTTCACAACGGAGTAACGCATATAGGCAAATAGCATCCAGTACCTTCAATAGCCTGCAGATGGGGGTACTGCCTCTTACACCCAGTGACTGTAAAGGGGTGGACATAAAGAGTTTGACGTCACCCATAGCGCTACGAACCTCGGGATTGCCAGAAGTCCCAATTTGGGCATATGGACTGAGTTGAGTGCCCGTTTGCATGGTAACCAGTAAGCCAATCAGAAGCTTGCTTGTTCGTTGACCACGTGCTCGCTCCCTGCAGACAGCGGCAAAGCTCCGACAGAGACCCACAACAACATATACATTTTTAATTGAATCTAAACTGGAAAACAAATCTGTTCATTTTCCGACTGATTAATGTGGATTTTGTATTTGAAACTAGAAGCAGACTAAAGAAATATCAAAGTATAACCTTCATTTACAAGCTAAAATACAACATTCACTGCATGTATGGGGCGCTGATGACGTGAACGCTGTGCGCCTGAAGTAGAAGCATCGTACTTTCTAAAGCTGTTTGTACTTCACTTCTACTTTGGTTAAGTTGCACATGCTTGAAACAAACAATTGTAGCTATTATTTTGGAATAAAGTTTATTTCTGTGTCAGTGGCACAAAATAATCAACAAGACTTAAATGGCTTGAATTGCACATTACTGACACATTATGCTACAGTCTGTGTTACAAAAATAGCATAAGCAAGAAGGAGAAATAAAACACTGGCCTGTTAGGATCAGGATACATTTACAAACTGGTTTATTCATTTTGGTTAAAGTGGCTCAAACAATGAACCCATTCCATAATGTTTTTAGGGTTTGATCATTTAGCTGAGGGCAAGGTAATCCATTTTGATCAGAATAACAAAATCCACTAACAGTGAAAGATATAACAGACAATTGTGTCTGTTATATCTGTCAGACAACAAAAGTGTTCAAGTTGTCACATTGTCATCATTTTCCTGCAAAAGCACAGCCCCAGCACCGATTTGACTGGCATTTACCTGCAATTTGAAACTTCTTCTCCCACATTTGGTGATGCCAACACAGGTGCTGCACACAAAAGAACCTTTGCTGCTTCAAATGCCTCTTGACACTGGGTGGACCAGATAAATTCGGCCTTAGCCTTCAAAAGGTTGGTCATTGGGGCCACTACTCCCGAGAAGTTTTTACAGAAAGCACGATAGTACCCCGCCATTCCCAGGACGCGCATCGGTTCTTTCTTTGTCAAAGGCTGTGGGAACTGCTTCACAGCCTGGACCTTGGCTTCCTCGGGACGGACAAAACTCTGACCCACAACCTTACCGAGGTATGTGACCGTAGCTTTGGCAAACTCACATTTTGTCAAATTAATTGTCAAACTGGCCCACACTAGTCTTTCAAACAAGGCTTGCACTTGCTGGACATGCTCACCCCAGGTGTCTGAATAAACAACTACATCGTCCAAATACACCGCACCGCTCCCAGGCCTGAGACCCACGATTCATCAACATCTAGAAGGTGACTGGAGCATTCCATAAGCCAAAAGGCATCACTGTATAAGAGAACAAACCAGATGGTGTCAGCAGCAATTTCACAAGCTCTTTTGCTAAGGGGTACTTATCAATATCGCGTCAAAAGATCAAATTTTCTAACATGTTAAAAATTTTAACACATTTAGTACTTTTGGAATAAAAACTATAATAACTATAAGCTAATGCATTCATGGCCAAATTTTGAAAAATAAATTATAAATTCATTGCAGCTTACTTCAGGCAGAGAGTTCAACTCACCTCTTAATCCAAATAGTTTTTTCCTTTGTCACTTCATATTTAGCTTAGCATTAATTCCATCAACATGTCTGGTCTGGGCCGTGACAGCCTCATGTAGCTGTAGCTAATACATCCGTCCGTCCGGAAACAGAAAGGAGTCATTCATCTCCGAGTCGCTTCGTTCGTTCACCAAGTCCCAGCAACCTAGAGAAAGAGTATGCAGTTACCGGAAACAGAAAGGAATCATTCATCTCCCGAGTCTGAGTCGTTCATTCAAGTCCCCGTAGGCTGAACGGAGAAACAGAAGGACTCGTTCATTTCATGAGTCAGTCTTGGTCTGAGTCTCGTTCTTTTGTCACGCATTAGATACAGAAATAAGTTAATACATACATATATTTCACATAACCGTATAAACAAACGCAATTCTTTTATTTTTTTACTTTTACAGTTGTGTGATGCGTTTCTGGCCTCAAATTGTATCTTTATATTTTTCTTATCCCGGGAAATCACTGATAAAGCAAAGATTAAGACTTTACAGTGGATTCTAACCTTAGGTAATAATTTTATAGTTTATAATAGTTTAAATAATAATAAAAAAAACAAAGTGGCACTAACATTTAACATTAAAAATAGACTGACAGGAACAAATGGAACTTTTTTAATTTTCAAATAATGTTTATTGCAGATATATTTTGATAATTTTATAATAATTCCTAAACATAATACAATACAGTCAATAATACGAGTGTAATGATGTTGCGAGAGACTGAAGCGGTCACGTGACAAAAGAACGAAACTCAGACCCAAAGACTGACTCATGAAATGAACGAATCCTTCTGTTTCTGCATTCAGCCTACGGGGACTTGAATGAACAACTCAGAGACTCGGGAGATGAACGATTCCTTTCTGTTTCCGGTAACTGCATACTCTTTCTCTATGGGGCTGGGACTTGGTGAACGAACGAACGAACGAACGAACGAACGACTTGGGAGATGAATGACTCCTTTCTGTTTCCTGTATGAGATGTGGCGCAATGCGCATGCGCGGGTCTACACAAAAATGAACGACTCGCTCTCTGGGTTGACTAGTTGTTCCCGAGTCATATTAAAGACTCGTTCAAAAAGAACGAATCGTTCACAAACGACTCATCACTACAATTCACCAGCCCTATACAACTTCATTCTAAAACTGTTGTAGTAAATAAGGTTCCCAGGGCATTCCTCTGGCAAACACCCATCCTGCAGCACTGCCAATGGCCCACGCACCTTGTGACCAAACACCAAATCATTAGGGCTGAACCCTGTGCTCTCCTGCACCACCTCATGTAGACAGTTCCATACAGTATGCACTGTAGCAGATCAGTCCTCAGTTTCACACTTATCACTTCCAGACGCCCCCAGCAAGCAGGAGTTTGGACTAACACCGTGATCTTCCCCACAGGAGATTAAACGTGCCCTTTTAAATACTCAGATGTTTCTTGCTTGGATAAGACCGAACGAGTCTTCAGGACTTATAATTAATGATTCTGTTTGTTTTCATAAAAAGACAGAGCCCGGAGAGATCCGACACCCAGGTCACAAAAGGATTCAGGACCAGGACCGACCCTGGCGCCATATATATTAACCATACATTTTTGGAGATAAAGTTGTTGATTCAGCCTGATGTTTATTCCTGTGTTTACCCCTGTGTTTATCCCTTGTTGTGTCAATCCTTTCCATGTTCCCATCATTTTTTTCAGCGTTATTCATTGTGTAGTGTATGAGCTATGATATATAATATAAGGTAATAAGAAATATTAATTTATTAATTTGGGTAAATTATCAATTAATTAATTAGATCTGTATTTCTTTACAGAACTACAACTCCCGTCCGCCTCCGGGGAATGACGTCAGGATCAAAAATCAATGTATAGCTTTCAAAATAAAATAGCGTTGTCTGGCTAGTACAACGGGTCTAGAAAAACTTGAAGGCAAGATGCGTTTAGAGAGAAGAGTCCGCACGCAACCAAGTTGCTTGGGACAAAGGAACATAAGGCCTTAGGGCGTAGAAGAAGAAAAAGCTTCAGAAGCGTAAAAATTACTTCCGGCGAAGCTGCAGGCGAGGGAAGGAGAGAAGAGGCAAGAGCCAAGAGCGAAGCGAAGACAAGAGAGCATTTCCGGCGTGCGCCAGAGTTTTGTTCTGCTTGAAGGGGTGTGTCTTTGGGGCGTTTCCCTTTTTTGGGGGAACGGGAACGAATTTTTAATTGAGACAAACTTTCCTCCACAAAGATATATTGAATATTTAAACACAATCTTAAGCATACATTTAAATCCGATATAACAAATTGGTACCGATAGAATACAATTTAAACATGCTGTAACACATATAAATTCATTCAACCATTTTATTAACTGTAAGCTTGTAAAACTGATGTAGAGTCGATCCTTCATTGTGACTCTAAATCCTGTGGGGAAAAGCATTAATTCAATCATTTAAACATTTTCTTTTTGTTTATTTCTGAAATGTCCAAGTCCTTGGAAGCTAAAAAGGCTTAGCAGAGTTCCTCCATACTGTTGCTAGAGGGCAGTATAGTATCATCCAGCCAGTCTCAAGTCTTTGTTTGGCCCAAAGAGCATTCCAATGCTCAAACGGAACAGTCATAAAAGTTTCTCGGAGAGCTGGATAAACAGTTTTATCTCAAAGGATTTACAATTGTCTTGACAGGGCGCCAAGCACCACGCCATCTAGGATCGTAAACCGGGTTCACTCCTGACTTAATGGCAACATTGGGCCATCTGGATTTGTTTAAAAAGTCCTTTTGGTTGGCAAAACAAACACTTTCTGGGTCTTGAAGAAAGATTTTACGGCATAAATTATCCGGGCGGGACATTTATGCTGCAGACCCCTGGCTGACCTGAAAGTGATACAATCAAGGACAGGATTCTGTGTTCTGGTCACTACAATTGTGTAATTTTTAATAAAATCCCATAAAAGACATTAATGTTTCTCGGTTTATATTAAGAAATGTTCGAAAACCAGAAGAATTCTCTTCCTTTTTGATTAATGAGACTAGATTAAACAGTTTCTTTAGACCTGTCCAAAACTAGAGTGGTGCCCCTTTCTAATTAGAAATTAATTTTAATAAATTAATATTAATGTCAAAGTTAATTAAAATTATTAAAAATTAATCTGATATATGTTTATGCAACATAGTACTTACACTACATGCACGCAATAAGGATTTTAGCGTTTGATGAAAACGTTCCAAAACCCCTTGGCTCTGTGCATGGAAAGCAGTAGACTTATTATGTTTAACTTTAAGCTGTTTGAGAACTTGAGCAAACAAATTGGAAGTAGAGTTAGACCCTTGATCTGACTGGATGATTTTTGGAATCCCAAATGTTGAAATAAATTGAGTTAATGCTTTAACTACTGATTTTGTCGTAATGGTACGCAAGGGAAAAACTGCTGGATTTCTTGTTGCTTGACACATAACGGTTAATAAGCAGCAATGCCCTGACTTGGACCGTAGTAAAGGCCCCACACAGTCTATAATAAGATGCTGAAAAGGTTGTCCAATGGCTGGTATTGGATATAAAGGCGCTGGCTTTACCACTTGATTTGGCTTGCCTGTACACTGACACGTATGACAAGTTTTAATAAACTGAGCTACACCCCGCTTCAATCGTGGCCAAACAAAAAAACTGAGTATCCGATCATAAGTTTTACAAACACCCAGAAGACCTGGCACGTGACCATGTGATGTTTGTAATACTTTATTTCGCAACGTAGTAGGTATCACTATTTGAAACACTGGTTCCCCCAGACCCTGCTCACTGCGAGGAATCCATTTCCTGACCAACAGCCCATCAAGAAGAAAACAACATTGAGCACTATTCCTCACCACTGACTCAGGAACAACTTTATCAAACAGATCGGCCAGAGTAGTATCAGCCTTTTGCTCAGCTACCAATAAATCTCACAAACTAGTCAACTGTTCGATCTGGAGTTTCACTGGCAACTCGAGACTTTCTGGCTTACTCTTCACCTTCTGACAAGAGGCAGAGTGGGTAACAACACAAACTGGAAACCCCTCAGGAGACAAACTACTGTCAACCGGAGATACACTCGCAGGTGGCACTGAAGATTGCTTTTTGAAGATGTTTGGTTTACCATCAGCCCACACCTTACTAACTGCCAGGTCATTCCCCAAAATCATGTGGACACCCTCTACTGGCAACTGGGATCTAACCCCAACAGCTAGATCACCCTCTACCAGACCACATTTTAGAGTGACTTGATGTAACGAAGAAGAGAATGGAACTAAACCCATGCCGCGTACCATTACACAGCTGCCAGTGTCAGACTCCTTGGAGAAAGGCAAGACAGATTCTAAAATGAAAGAATCTAAAGCTCCACGTTCTCTCAATATTTTATGAATATTTTGTTTGCCATCCAGAAGGGACACCACACCATCTGACATAAAAGCTGTAAAATTACCATGGGAATACTGAAAACCAGACTCAGCCACTGGCTGAAAAAAACTCACTCTGGTGATCAGCGGCTGCAAAAGGAGCTGCCATCAACGCAGGTTTAACATGACCCAATATTTTTGATCTAAGTCGAGGACAATCCTTCTTCCAATGTCCTTCCACTAAACAATAGCGACAGGTATTGGCACTAACCAGTACTTTAACTCCTTCAGAACCACGCTTTTGTTGGGGTTTTTGAAAAGCTCCAGACAAGTGACTTACAATGCCTAGGAGTACAATTATTTTTGTAGTTGTCATCGTTTGGCTCAAAATAGTGTTAATGCGTCAGCATGTACTCATCAGCAAGAACTGCTGCATCACTTGGAGACTTGACTTTATGTTCATTCATGTAGGTAGCTACCTGGTCAGACACAGAATTTTTAAACTGCTCCAACACAATCAAATCAAACAGGCCTTCAAAAGTGTTAACTTCAGAAGCTGCACACCAACGATTAAATGCAGATGTCAAATCACGAACAAATTCAGAACAAGTTTGTGAATCTAACCTTTGCCTGTAACGAAAGCGTTGACGATATGCTTCCGGCACCAACTCATTGACCTTCATTACTGCCGTTTTAACTTTTACATAAACTTTACTGTTAGTGCTGAAAAAGCCTCACGTGCTTTACCTGTAAGTGCACACTGCAACAATGTAGTTTTGTCCAAATCTGACAAGCATCTTCACTATTATCCGACTGACCAGAGAACACGTGCTTCCCAAAGACCTTTAAGGCAAGGCAAGGCAATTTTATTTATATAGCACAATTCATACACTGGGTAACTCAAAGTGCTTTACAGGAATAAAAGACAATTTACAAGATTTATATTAAGAAGCATAAGAAAAAAAAAAAAAATAAGATAAATAAAAACATTTTAAAAAGAAGAGTGCAGATAAAAGAAAAAACAAACACTTTTGGTTATAGTGTAGGCGGAGCTAAAGAGGAAGGTTTTTAACCTCCCCTTGAACATTGTTAAAGTTGAGGCTTGTTTTACTTCATCTGGGAGGCTGTTCCAGGTTTTTGCTGCATGAAACTTAAACGCTGCTTCACCCTGTTTAGTTTTAACTCTGGGCACGAGCAGAAGGCCTGTCCCAAATGTTCTCAGAGTCCGAGGATGTTCATAAGTGTTGGTCATCTTACTTCAAAAAAGTAATTAGTTACTGTTACAAATTACTTAGTTACAAATTACAAAGTAATTGAGTTAGTAACTCAGTTACCACATTGTAAAAGTAACTCAGTTACTCAGCAAAGTAACTGAAGTTATTTTTTTATTTTCTATAAGGGTATTATGTTCTGTAACAGCTTGAATATCAAAGATGTTCAAACTAACTGATTTAAGAATAAAAACACTATATATAGTATTTTAGAACATTTGGTATTTATTTGAACTCAATAGATTGCAGTCTGCCATATGAAATACATAAAAATAAAAACATATAAAAATAAATATTGAAAATAAAATTCAATGGAAAAATTAAGTCACACAAATGTAAACCTGTGTAAAAAGAAACAAAGGGAGACCTGGCCATTAAGTAGTGCAAATCTCTGTACCTGTAAATTATTGCACAATAAACAAAACACAATCCAACTCTCTCTGTAGATTAACATGTTGTTCAATCTCAAAGAAAATGAATAATACATTAATCTATTCTAAAATACTCCTCTCATCTAACAACTAAACCAGTGGTTGTTGCTGACACGTAAAATCATGCGTTGCTTGTTTTAACAGTGGCTCTGTCTCCTTCACTGGAACTCACACTAGCTGTCTTTGGGGTTAGTAGCAGCAACAAGTGTCGTGTTAGCATGTGTTGATGTGAGGTGGTTCATAAGATTTGAGTTACTTGAGGCAGACGTGAATAAAGTATTTTTTCCTAGACATAGCATGTTACAAAAACATTCTTGCCTTTAATTTCAATTAACGAGAAGTAGTGCCGGTACTTCCAGGAGGGGAAGAACGCCACCTT
The DNA here is from genome assembly GCA_024416835.2 of Perccottus glenii. Taxonomy (NCBI): domain Eukaryota; kingdom Metazoa; phylum Chordata; class Actinopteri; order Gobiiformes; family Odontobutidae; genus Perccottus; species Perccottus glenii. Next base: position 25,576,591 of record CM044548.2, read on the forward strand.
TGAATTTCCCCGGCTCCTCTCCATTGTCGCTGACGCTGTCTTGTGTTTAGTGGAAGTCAGAGCGTGCAGTGAGACCGCGTCAGCCAATCATCGCTTTTGCAGCGGTGTCATCACCTGCTCTCTCCAGCAGCAGCTGATGTGTAGCCAAAGCATGACACCTCACGCTTTATTCAACCAAATTGTAGTAACGCGACACTTTACATTCTCAGTAACGATAACGGCGTTACAACGATGGGAAAAGTAATTAATTAGATTACTCCGTTTCTGAAAAATTAACGCCGTTAGTAACGCCGTTATACTCTAACACCGTTACTTCCAACACTGTTCATAAGCAACTAGCATGTCAAAAATATATTCTGGTGCTAAACCATTAAGAGACTTGTAAAACAGCAGTGCTGTTTTACAAGTCTGTTCTCTGAGCAACAGGAAGCCAGTGCAGAGATTCAAAAACTGGCGAGATGTGATTGTACTTCCTGGTTTTGGTTAGAACCCGAGCAGCAGCGTTCTGAACAGTGACTAAAAAAGGCGCTGGACATAACAAGTGTCACGTCACCCATTGCATTACAAACTTTGAGATTGAAGCTTTTTCAGGAGCCATTTTTAGCCGTTATGGAGGTTGCCATGTTGATTTTATGGAAACAGAAGTCCCTAATTTGGGCATATGGGCTGATCTGAGTCTCCGTTTCGGTTGCATGGTAACCAGTGAGCCAATCAGAAGCTCACTTGTTGAAAGTCCATGGATCACGTGCTAGCCTCCTGCAGAGAGTGGCAAAGCTGAAACAGAGACCTGAGCTAATCTTGGCATCGCTGCTACTTCACTGTCCCTGTTAGCGGTGCCCTCTGGCAGCTGCTCCACTTCAGGTAAATTTCACTTTTACAACAATATCTATTTTTTTTTATATTCTCCCACTTCACTTACAAGCTAAGTTATCTATGTTTGTCATCTTTGTCAAGAAAAAATACATCTACAGCTAGCTATAGTTAGCTGTCTATAATGTTAATAGATATCCTCGTACAGGGGCGCAACTACCCAGTGCTGGAGGGTTATGCAGCATCAATTTTAAATAAATAAAATAAAACAATGTTAGCTACGAAATGTTTGCTACCACAAAATCTAGAGCGGTCTGTAGTTCATACCAGCCTGTATCATGAGCCATGTGTATATTAACTACCTATGCACATTGCAACTGGATAGCTCAGTTGGTAAGCAGTAGGCATTACATTTAGTAGACCCAGGTTCGAATCTACCTTGGGACACTACGTATATAATTGATTTCCAAGTTTTTGTAATTTATTGATCATGGCATGCTGTCTTATATTTTCCAGTTTTCAGCTCAGTAATCTCAGTTTTGCATTTAAGGCTAGCCTTAATTTAAACCCCATTTGGCTGCTGCATTCCCAGTGTTAGCAAACGCTAACGCTAAGTCTGTTAACATGAATATTGCAAGCCTCCAAGCACAGACGTCTCACTTTAAGTCCTACCTGTTGCTTTTCACTATCCACTTGTTTATCAGCTGTCCCATAGATTGACACCATCTCCTGCCATCTCCTTTTCCCTCTTTCTTTATTTTTTTTGTTTTATCCATCTTTTAAAGACAACTGTGTGCATACTGTGACAACTAACACATAACGTTACCTGCTCTATCAGCGCGCTCACGGCGCCCCCGCCGGCCACGCCCACTCTTGATATTATATTAATTCTATTTATGGAATCTAATGAGGGCGTCTATTGAAGCCTGTTAGTCCTATAAAATGTAGTTTTGAGGAAATACTGAAATGATTTAGAAACACACAACAGCAGCTAAGCTACATTTAGAAAATACAAAAAAAAAAAAAGTTTTTTTTTTTGTACCATCGCTTCGGCGCCCCCCAAGGTGCTGCGCCCCTATGCGCCGCATATGCTGCATACCCCCTTTTTGCGCCACTGTCCTCGTAATTATAAACTGTATGTTTTTATAGAAATATCAATTTTATAATTTAGAAATATCTCTTCTCTGTAATCTAAATTAGCATCTGTGGTTAATAAGAGTTTTCTTTAACTTATTTTAATATACACATTGATGCATACCTCTTTAATAAACATATTTAGATATTATGGACAAAGCAGCAAGTGCTGTTTTTGAGATTTGAGTTTAACCCGTTTGGATTTTTGTTTTCATGTTTCCTTACCGTGCCTGCAGTCAAAGACCTCAAGAACAACCTGAAACTTAAAGAAACCCTTCCATCTTTGCAGCACTACTTTATCATTACAATTCAATAAGAGACAAAACAATGTGTTTTATGATTTTTTTAATTACTTTTTACAATAACATATTATGCTTATTTCATGCTGAAATAACACTATAGTGATAAATAAATGATTTAAAGTTTTATCTGTTGTGCTTTCATCTATTTTCATGGTAATTAAAAGTTTATTTCAGAAAGGAATAAAAATAAAACACTTTCCACAAGTTATTAACTCTGTGCACTTAAACACTATATATATATATATATATATATATATATGTAACAGTATTAGCATTCAATGTCCCATTGAGCTGTGTTCAGGTGTGTTCTTTTTGCGCCATCTACTGGTAGATCATAGCGGGTACAATTGTTTATGTTTGTGTTTCTGCCCGAGCCCATTTTTGCTGAGACACATGCTATCTGCAGGCTGCAGCATAGACATACATAATAAAGGCTAGATGTCTCGTCCGCGCTGCTGGCCAATGGAGGTCGACGTCCGCACCTGGCGGCCATCTTGTCACAGTCAGCTTGCTCACTCGTAACATTGTGTTTTAATGGTGCATGTACTTTTTAAATAACCATAACTTGCTAAATTTCTACCGATTTTCAAACTGTTTGGTTTGTTATAAACGTCAGAGATGTACTTATGACACTGCATACTTATGAAATAAGTATAATTATAACCATGAACTTCCATATGAAAATAACATTGAACAGAACATATAGGTGCAATGAAAATACACACGCCCAAGGTATTTATATATATATATATATATATACACACACTTTTATAATATTAATATTATAATAAAATAATTTGAATTATTACGTTTATTTTAACTTCTTCAGGGTTGGGCCATTTACTAGGCTTTTCCCCTCGACATTGCACTGCGCCTACTTCAGAGATCACTGTTCCCAGCTATTTTTGCCTACCATTTGATGGTAGGCCATCAAATGGCCTGCCTGACCTCTTTAGAAAGCTGAGACCCTGTAGTTTCTTAGGAAACAATCAGAATAATTGTGTGAAGTACTGGCACAGAGTTATAAAGGCTAGAATATTGTTTTTTCTTTCTGCTGGATAAATTATAGTTACCTGATGTAACTACAGTTCTACAAGTGTGTGCGTAGCCCACCTACGGGCTTCGCTAGTGGTTACCTCTCCCTGGCGCGAGCCAGACTTCTGAGAAAGATCAAAGCATTCACCGCGCCAATCATGCCAGTGTACTGGCACAGCCTCAGGGGCTATATAAACCCCCTTGCCCAACGCTCTCCCTTCTTCGAACCAGCTCAAAAGAGGGAAGAAGTCCAGCTGGGCCTGAGAGTAGGTGGGCTACGCACACACTCGTAGAACTGTAGTTACATCAGGTAACTATAATTTCTACTTCGTGTGTGCTCCGCCCACCTACGGGCTTCGCTAGTGGTTACCTACCAAGGCGAAGGCCGTAGGGGATAAATGTACTCCCAGCTGGACCGGTTCACAACGATTGGCGCGGGAACAAACAACGTCAGGAGCAACGCCGGCCCGCCTCTCCCAAGAGCAGCCAAGCGCGCCCCACTACAGGTCACGGCGTCCAAACTGCCTCTCCCAAGAGCATCTGTCGCCGTCCTATGTGAGCCTAATCAAGCTGTGCCCAGGACCGCCTCTCCCAAGAGCATCCTGGCACCCTGATCAAACTGCCAACTTCAGTGTCCGTGGTCGGGGGATGGGCCGCCTCTCCCAAGAGCATCCATCCTGCCCGCCGAGCCCGTGACCGCCTCTCCCAAGAGCACACGGGCTGCACAGACAAATACATCCAAAAAGGACCCGCCAAGCTGTGGTACAGGTGTTCTCAGTCGCAATAACAGTAACACCTGCAGTGTGCGCCAGCCTAGGTGACGAGGTTCTGGCCTCCATTCAACACTGAATGAGTGACAGAGCTCGCAGACACGTCCATGAGATAGGACCGCACAAACGTGGACACAGAGGACCAAGATGCCGCCAAGCATATATCTTCCGCAGAGACACCTCTACACAGGGCCACCGGCGTGGCAACCCTCGGGTAGAGTGTGCCCTGATCAAGGCTGGGGAGGCGGCCTTGAGCCACGTGAGCCGCTCCAATACCCCACAGATCCAGTGTGCTAGGTGTTGGGCCGACAACGGTGACCACGCCCCTTGGCCGAAGCACACAAATAACTGGTCTGATGTCCGAAAACCCGCTGTGCGCTCCATATAGCAGCGCAAAGCCCTGACTGGACACAGCATGAGTAACCGCGCATCTGCTGTCGTCCTGGTTGGGGTGGGGCAGAGAGCTCTAATCCTGATCACCCTGGACCGGAAGGACGAGGTGATAACCTTCGGCTGAAAGGCTGGGTTGGGCCAAAGGTGAATTAGGCTTCCATCCTCACTGAGCGACATGCACGAAGGATGAACCGACAAGGCGCACAGGTCCCCCGCCCTCTTGGCAGAGGATAGTGCCAGCAGAAGGGCGGTCTTGAAGGAGAGCAGCCGGACTTCCGCCTGCTCCAAGGGCTCAAAGGGGTCCAGACAGACCATCCAAAACAGTCTGAAGGTCCCAGGAGGCACCACCTGTCTAGAGGGGGCCTCACTCTGCGTGCACCCAGAAAAGCGGCAACCAAAGGGTGACTACGAGCCGAGAAGCGCCCAAAGCCCTCATGGCCCGTCGTGATGGCTGCCGCAAACACCGCCAGAGTAGATGCGGCACGACCACTGTCCAGAAGTCCCTGTAGAAATTCTAGGACTACATTAACTGGACAGCTACAGGGGTCCAACGTCCTGTCACCACACCAAGCGGCAAAGAGACGCCAACGGGTGCCGTATGCCCTGGCCGTGGAAGGTGCCCTAGCACTCTGGATGGTGGACACCACTGCTGGGGGAAGTCCTATATTCATAAGCTTCCCCTTTCAACCTCCAGACTAGGAGCCTGCGGGTCAGGAATGGTCGGGACTGAAGGAACCCCGGCCTGCAGCAGTGTGTCGGGTTGGTCGGGAGAGGCCACGGGTCCGTCACCGCCATCTGCACCAGGTCTGGGTACCATCTGGCACCCGGACTGTCCGGAGCCACCACCAGGATGTGAAGGCCCTGCAACCTCACCCTGTGAAGCAGAGGGGATAAGAGGCGTAGTGGTGGGAAGGCATAGAGGAGGCCTATGGGCCATGACTTTTGAGCCAGCGTCCACCCCTAGCGGTGGGTCGTCTGACGATCTGAGCGAGAACCAGAGTGGGCACTGAGCGTTCTCTGCACTGGCGAACAGGTCGGCCACAGGCTGACCAAACCGGCGCAAAGTCTGTCGTGCAACCTTGGGCGCCAAGCTCCATTCATCGTGTAGAGGGCCACCCCGGGACATCCTGTCTGCCCCTGCGTTGAGTGTCCCGGGCACATGCCGTGCCCTTAGGGAGGCCAGGTGTGTCTGCCCACATTAGGATCTCTGCTGCCCTCCGATGAAGGAGGGGTGACCTGGTTCCTCCCTGTCTGTTCAGGTAGGCCACAACTGTTGTGTTGTCCGACCTGATCATCACGTGATCTCCCTTCAAGCTGGGGGCAAAGTGCAGAAGCACCCTCTGCACCGCTACCATCTCCAGTACATTTATGTGGGATAGCGTTGGCTCCCAGGCCCCGCCCACTGCGAGCCGGCCTAAGGTCCCGCCCCATCCGGTGAGTGATGTCTGTGAACACCTCCACATAGTGTGGGCGCATCCCATGCGCACTCCCAGTTGGAGGCGGTCCGGGGTGAGCCAGAATTCCAGATCCTGTCGAGCCCCAAGGACAGTGAAACCGGGTCTGTCTGTCCTTCGTGGGATGTAACCGGAGCCGAGCAAACCAGCGTTGGAGCCTTCTCATATGAAGGAGCCCCAAGCGTACCACCGGGTGAGCTGCCGCCATCATGCCCAGTAGGCACCGTACCAGACAAGGCGGTGCAGATGGAGCTACCACCAGCCTCTGAGCCAGACTCCTGAGCGCCACCTGTCTCTCCACGGAGAGCCGTGCGTGCATGGTCTGTGCATCCAACTCCAGTCCCAGGCGTCACCTGTTGTGCTGGCAACAACGAGCTCTTGGCCTGGTTCACCACGAACCCCAGCTTTGAGATGTGACGCAGTACTCTGTCCGTATGCTGCACGGCTTCCTGGCGAGAGGAGCAAGGATGAGCCAATCGTCGATGTAAGTCAGGATCCTGAAACCCTGGCGGCAGGCGGCTCCAGTGCTGCCTCCACGCATTTGGAAAAGGTGCGTGGGGCGAGGAGTAGCCGAGCGGGAGGCGGTTGAACTGAAAACACCGTTCCCGATGGCGAACCTGAGAAATTTCCTGTGCCCGGTAGGATGGAGCGTGAAAATAAGCATCCATCAGGTCGATTGAGGTCATCCAATCCCTGGCGGACACTCTCCAGGAGGTGCCTGGTAGTTAACATGCGGAACCTCCTGGTGGTCACATACTCGTTCAGGATGCGCAGGTCCAGGATTGGTCTCACTCCCCGTTTTCTTTGGGACCAAGAAATAGGGAGTAAAACCCTCTCTCCGCCTCCCCTCGGTCCAGTTCCGAAACTGCACCGCAATGCAGGAGTGAAGAGACCTCCTCTTGGAGGGCCCTTGTCGCTGCCTGGGTTGTGAGCTGTGTGCGAAGGACACCGCGGAAGGGGAGGGGGTCGACGGGCAAACTGCAGGGCATAGCCCCTTCTCAGCGTCCTGTCCAGCCAGGGCGATAGAGGGCCGAGAAGGCGGGTCCACGCCTCCAAGAAGTGCGATAGAGGCGCACCATGTCCTGAACAGGAGGATGTATCGGCCCACCAGCCATCACAAACCCAACTGGAGGTTCGGGATGCGGGGGGCCCCCCCAGAAAGGGCTGCCCTACCCTCTTGGGAGGGGCACTGCTGGGGTTCTGTGGGTGACTGGGGTGGGTTGCTGTCTGAGCTAGAACCCCTAGGTCTGGGGACCTGGGGGCAGGGCCCCAGAATGAGTCGCCCCACTTTTACAGGTGGTGCACCCCTAGTAGCTGACTGTGTGGCCGGGGTAGCGAGCCCTGGTCAGCATCCCCGCCCTGCAGCTCAACACTGGGCGCTGCCTGAATAACTGCGAGGGCAAGCCCACGGCCCCCAATATCTGCACACCGCCCCTGGCAGTTGCAGAGTGGAATCTGGGCCGTTTACCAGCAGCCTTAGAGTTACAGGAGAGCGCGGGAGCGCCTCTTAAGCCCCTCCCTTGGCAGCATGGAAGGCGCCTGTACTGCTGTAGGTGCGCCGGACCCGCCAAGCCAAGCACAATCCGTCTGCGTGGCGTAGTGGAAGAGGCGGACCATAAAGAGCGGAGGAAGACCCAGAAGCGTGCTCTTTTAATGAGAAATGCGGGCCCCTACGGCCTTTATTGATATGATTATCATTAAAGGGCGACTTGTAGGAGCGGGAGGAGCCAGCGCCCCTATTACGTTGAAAACCTCCTCTTCTCCCGGCGTTTTCCGCCCTGCGCTATTAGAGGCGGGGACAGGATCAGCAGCGGCAGCGGTGGGGCGTGCCTAGCTCGCTCACGGGAGTCGCGGACACCTGGTGCCGGTCTGCACGACGTCTCAGCTGGAGATGAGGAGCAAGCTGCTGGGACGTTTTGGAGGCTGATTCTAGTCGGTCTACAAGAGACTGAATATCAGGACCAAACAGGGATGAGGTGGAGAGCGGCAGACCGAGGATGCGTCTCTGCTCCTGTTCCCTCAGGGAAGACAGGCCGAGCCACAGGTGTCTGACGCCGAGCTGAGCCGCGCTCATGGTGCGGCCCCCATCCACGGCGAATGCTTGGGACATCCTCAGGAGAGCAGCCGCTGTGGTCTGAACCTCATCTATCTCCTCGGGCGTGAGGACCAATCGCTCATGTGTGAGCTTGTCCAAGGAGCCCGCCAGAAAAGCCATATTGCTAGCCAACGCCACCACCTGAGCGGCGTTAGCGTAGCAGCGATCCATCAGCGATGCCATCAATCTGTCCCTCTCTGATGGTAGAGCCGACACCGCTCGGCCAGAGGGTAGATGACGGTAGCAGGCACATCCTCACCCCGTCCTCAACAGGTGGGACGCCGGTGATGTCGTTCCAGCCCACCACATTGCAATATGCCAGATAGCCTCGGGCGGGGCCTCTCGCTGAGAGCGGGCTCTGCCATTCTCGCTGGGCATAATGGGCGATGGGTGTCATAAGAGGGCAGAGAGTCGCCACGCGTGGCCGAGAACGAGCCTGTGGCGCTAGCCCCAGTGTGAAGTCCGCCGGAGCAGTCTCAAGCTGCTGGGGCGGAGCGGGTCTCCATACGAACCGCAGCGGAGGCAAACAGCTGCGGCAGGTCATCCAGCGGGTACCGATGAGCTGGCTGGAGATCAGGGGCGGACACTCCAGTACCGATGGATCCAGCGTCATCGCCACGGGCCTCCCCGTCCTCACTACTCGCTGCCCAATCCAGCTGAGGTGGGGTAGCGGCAGGGGACACCGCGATGGATAGCGGTGGCAGGTCGGGTCGAGACGGGGAAATAGGACCCATGAAAGCCGCGCGCTGGACTCCTCTCTGGGAAGGCCGAGGCAGGCGGAGCAGCTGATGACTCCATCCGAGGCAGGTGAAGCAGCAGTCGTGGCCATCCTCGGGCAGCAGCCAGGGCAGGAGCGCCAGGAGCGGCGGTGCCCGACACCGGTAGGTGGCAAATCTCGGGCACATTCCATTCTTCTAGCTACGTGTGATCTTCGCTCTTTTAAATATCTCAGAAGCGCTGAGAGAGAAGAAGGGAGAGCGTTGGGCAAGGGGGTTTATATAGCCCCTGAGGCTGTGCCAGTACACTGGCATGATTGGCGCGGTGAATGCTTTGATCTTTCTCAGAAGTCTGGCTCGCGCCAGGGAGAGGTAACCACTAGCGAAGCCCGTAGGTGGGCGGAGCACACACAGTAGAACAAGCATCTCAACTGACCACATTTCAGCTTCTAGGTCTCTTGATATGACTTTAGAAACACAACTGAGCCCAAGCACAAGGTCTTGTAAAGCTGTGTGCAAAAGCAGATCAATATAGAATGAAATATGAGTACTTTAGACCATTTATTTGCCAAGGTATGCTCATGCGTTTTGTAAAATGCCCTATCGAAACTCCCCATAGGACTTTTGGTTACCCAAAATACATACTGACAAATTTTTAACAAACCAAACCGATTGGAAATCATGTGCAACTTAAGTTATATTGAAAAGAAAGAGCAATTCTGCCTCTCCCACTGATGTAAAATTGCTGGGTAGCAGCTAAACTGTAACTACTAACGTTAGGTCTCACTCAAAGCCAGCTAATAACTACAACCACATTCCCAAAGACTGTAATTTTAAAAAAATGGTTGTCATAAAATCGTCAGTAAAACTATAACTGAACAGCTCGATTGTGGTCTCAGCCTTGATAACTTTAGCCGTGATACACAACTATGCTGCACGATTAAGTCGTCTTTCGAAAAGAAAAGCTGCAATTTCAACATGTTCACGCATCCAGAATTATAGCCACGTTATTAACGTTTGTAAGAAATCAAACATTTTGTAAATCCGTCAAGATTTCAGCGAGATAAGAGTATTTGTGTTCGTGCAGATCACTCATCTTACATCACGTACCACAGAGCCCGGCAGAAAGCTTGCCTGTGACAAGATGGCCGCCGGTGATGACGTTAGAGACTCCGCCGTAAGACATCTAGCCTTTATTATGTATGTCTATGGGCTGCAGCTGCGGGTTAGCTCCACTTAGAATAAAAGAAACATGGAAATTTGAGATAAAATTAAGAAATAAAAGAGAAAGAAAATAGAGAAGAAGATAAAGGATTATTTAGCCCCTCTGGGATGTCAGCTCACGAGGTTTGTGTTCTTTAAATGTTTTGTCTGTGATTAACGTCTTATCAGCGAAGCTGTAACATTGGATAAGAACAAGTTTTGATATCCTGTTTTTTCTTTATGTTGTTTTCTTTTGTGAGCAGTTCTCACGGGTTGTCAAGACCAGAATAAACCCTGTTTTATAACTCTACATCGTGCGTTCGTTGATCCTTGAGGGTGCTACAGTGAGAACTCCCGTCTGCTGAGCGCGGGTAGATAATGGACGGTGCCGACAACGAGCAACAGGTGTCACCATCAGCCACGGCGATGCACAGCAAGGAATGAGCCACCGCTGGAAGGTTCAGGTGTCCCGAAAATTAAGTGTTGCCCCGGTTAAAGGACTAACTTGAATTCTTTTACAAGAGAGAGAGAGAAAAATGGACTGTTAAAGGAATTAAGACTAATCTCTCTATTGATGAACAAAGCAAAAGACTGGAATATTTTCTATTGTTTAGATTTCTACTGCTTAAGTGACTGATATTTATACAGTGTTAAATTTGATGTTGTGATAAGTAACCTGCACATTCAGTGGATTTCAGTAAGCACCAGAAGATAAATATTCTGGCTTGGTAAAGATCTTTAATAGTGTTTCTTAGTTACAGTTATTTAAATCTTGACTTTAAGTTATATCTAAAGAGTTATAACTGTGCTTCAAGGTTACAACAGTAAGCTAAAATAAGATCAACATTCATTCATTCATTACCAAATCAAATTTAAGCTGCTTAATTAAATTCTGCACTTAAGACTAAGTTACAAATAAAATTTAAATAGAATAGATAAGAACTCCAACAATGGCAGAGCATGAGGTTAATCCAGAAGTAAATGAAGATGGTTATGTGGAACAACCTTATACAGACAAGGAAATACAAGCAGCAGAAGGCACAGCTGATGATGTCTCTACTACCTCACAAAGAGCACAGAGAAGCCAAAGAGTCCGTACACTGACGGAAAAGGGCCAAGAATTCCACAAGGAGCTCGTAGAGAAGGCTGCATGTCGTTTCAGAGGACACTATGAGAAGTGGAAAGCTGCTGTTAAGGACGCTAAAGGAGCCATAGATGATAAGTACTCAGAGGATCTGCTACAGGACCACGTCTCCAAGGTTTCAAATGCTTTTGAGGGTGTGAATGCTGCTTATGTCGAGTTGAGATGCATTGAATCTCCAGATAATGAGACAAGACGGAGAATGGATACATGTGAAGCCATGACAAAGACAATTATCGGAGCAGTAGCAAAGTGCTCTAACCCAAGTAAATCTGAAGTTCAAGGAGATGAAAACTGGAAAGAGACTGAGCCTATATCTAAGTTAGTAGCCTCAGACAAGATGAGTGTAAGGTCACACCACACTAAGCTCTCTTCTCGCTCAAGGGTCTCCTCTAGAAGCTCCAGCAGGCTTTCAGCCAAAAGACAAGATGCAGCTGCTGATGTTGCAGCAAATGAAGCTGCTCTGCAAGTTCTGCTTGAACAAGAAACTCATATGAAGGAAATTGAAAGACAAGAAGCGGAAATAGCACAAAGACAGAGAGCTCTAGAAGCTAAGCGCAGAGAAGTAGAGCGACTTGAGACAGTAAAAAAGCTGAATGCAGCAAAGGCTCGACAGCAGGTGTATGAACAAAGTGAATGTTCAGATGAAGAGATATACAGCCTACTTCACAGTCCTGCCAAAAACAATGAAGTCAAGTCTGAAAACAATGACTCACATTGCAAACAGTGTTCTTCACCGCAAATTATGACACCTCAACGAGAAGTGAACACGACAAATCTGGTCAAAGCATTTGCAGAGTCTCTTAGTGTAAGCCGTCTTCCGGTACCAGAGCCTACAGGAAAAATATACCAGTTGAAGAGAAGACTTATTACCTGAGAAAGTATGTACAGACGTGGACAAAAATGTTGGTACCCTTCGGTCAATGAAAGAAAAACTCACAATGGTCACAGAAAAAACTTTATTCTGACAAAAGTAATAATAAATAAAAATTCTATGAATGTTAACCAATGAAAGTCAGACATTGCTTTTTAACCATGCTTCAACGGAATTATTTAAAAAAATAAACTCATGGAACAGGCCTGGACAAAATTGATGGTACCCTAGAAAAGACTGTAAATAATGTGACCAAATGGACATGTTAATTCAAGGTGTGTGCACTAATTAGCATCACAGGTGTGTACAATCTTGTAATCAGTCAGTGGGCTTATTTATAGGGCTTCAGGTAGTCACTGTGTTGTCTGGTGACATGGTGTGTACCACACTCAACATGGACCAGAGGAAGCGAAGGAAAGAGTTGTCGCAGGAGAATAGAAAGAAAATTATAGACAAGCATGATAAAGGTAAAGGCTATAAGACCATCTCCAAGCAGCTAGATGTTCCTGTGACTACAGTTGCACATATTATTCAGAATTTTAAGATCCATGGGATTGTAGCCAACCTCCCTGGACGTGGCCGCAGGAGGAAAATTGATGACAAATCAAAGAGACGGATAATCCGAATGGTAACAAAAGAGCCCAGAAAGACTTCTAAAGAGATCCAAGGTGAACTCCATGTTCAAGGAACATCAGTGTCAGATCGCACCATCCGTCGTTGTTTGAGCCAAAGTGGACTACATGGGAGATGACCATTGTTGAAAACAAATCATAAAAAAGCTAGACTGGAATATGCCAAACTACATGTTGACAAGCCACAAAGCTTCTGGGAGAATGTCCTATGGACAGATGAGACAAAAATGGAACTTTTTGCAAAGGCACATCAGCTCTATGTTCACAGACAGAAAAATTAAGCATATCAAGAAAAGAACACTGTCCCTACTGTCAAACATGGAGGAGGCTCCGTTATGTTCTGGGGCTGCTTTGCTGCATCTGGCACAGAGTGTCTTGAATCTGTGCAGGGTACAATGAAATCTGAAGACTATCAAGGGATTCTAGAGAGAAATGTGCTGGCCAGTGTCAGACAGCTTGGTCTCAGTCGCAGGTCATGGGTCTTGCAACAGGACAATGACCCAAAACACACAGCTAAAAACACCCAAGAATAGTTAGGAGGAAAACATTGGACTATTCTAAAGTGGCCTTCTATGAGCCCTGACCTCAATCCTATTGAGCATCTTTGGAAGGAGCTGAAACATGTCGTCTGGAAAAGACACCCTTCAAACCAGAAACAACTGGAGCAGTTTGCTCATGAGGAATGGGCCAAAATACCTGCTGAGAGGTGCACAAGTCTCATTGACAGTTACAGGAGTCGTCTGATTGCAGTGATAGCCTCAAAAGGTTGTGCAACAAAATATTAAGTTAGGGGTACCAACAATTTTGTCCAGGCCTGTTCCATGAGTTTATTTTTTTAAATAATTCAGTTGAAGCATGGTTGAAAAGCAATGTCTGACTTTCATTGGTTAACATTCATAGAATTTTTATTTATTATTACTTTTGTCAGAATAAAGTTTTTTCTGTGACCATTGTGAGTTTTTCTTTCATTGACCGAAGGGTACCAACAATTTTGTCCACGTGTATATACACAGGCTCCCATTTTGAAAAACTGCACATTGGCACATTAAAGGAGAAGTGTGTGACTGAGTTATTCTTGCTCAATTTCTGTCATTTTGCAGTGACCATTGCATTTGCCATTAACTTAAGATGCATTACCCAAACATTTTCTTCCATCTGAGTCACAAACTCACCCCCTATTTTTAGTGTTATTACTTTTATGTGCCTCTTTGGTCATTTGTTTTCTTTTTTACAGTTTTCTCCTAATTGTTGACTATTTTAATAAGCACAAATGTTTACCTTAAATTTTCATGGACTTTGGGGGTGAATTCTTTAAGTATTAGTAAAGTCTTATGTGAACTACTGCTTTAGTGCAGCTTTAATGTAAAGTCTATTTGTCTATCCCATTTTAAAAGTTCCTTTAACTTCTTTTAATTCTCTGTCTCTATGAAAAAGACTGCTGTAGTGCACTTGACATCTGATTCTTGGCAGAACATGGATTATCTGTGGCTCACACATGCCCCCTATAGTCAGTCTGAGGTACTGTCAGCCTCACCGCGTGCTTTTTTCAGTGTGGTTTTATGACAGATCAGAGAGACTAAATAGAACACACATACATGAACTCAAGACCATGGAAAGTCAAAACATAGAAAATAATGTATCTTCAAACTGATGGTGAGGCTCGGCTCATTATTACCTCACTTTTTCTCTCTCTTGCCAAGATTTAGAAAAGAAATATGAAAATGTAGCAATTTTCCAAATGTGATAGTTTTAATCTCACATAAATTACATTTATAACACAGATCAGAGGATAGGTTTAAATTAATTATATCATTCTAATTTCACCTTTCCATGACTTTCCACATCCTTGCTATTGTTTGTGTTTTGGATGTTTGTTTTAAAATTTAAAATGTTTAAAAAAAAAAAAAAGATTATTCTCAGCTAAAGTAGCAGCAGTGCATTGTTTAGTGTTGTTACTTCAGTCTGTTTCTCAGAACTGGAAAGTGGCATTTGCATTAACATGGCTTTTTCAGACTTTGCTTTCCTATAAGCTCCAGGAAAAAAAAAAATGTTGCGTGTAGCACAGTGGCGGCTACTGGTCTGTCAGAGAGGAAGCTCATTTTCGGCCTACATCATAAAATTGTCTATTTATTTAAAAGTAAATTCTGCCCTACGTTCCTTTTCAAGAAAATGGTCTTTGACCCTGTCGTACCAACGTTAATTTATATGCCCTGTCAAAGTTAGACAGATCTCCAAACCCCACCTTTGACCAAACAACACATCCGTGAGATGATTTCATCAAGAGTTATGGCCAGCAGTACATTTTATTTGTCACAGCACTTCCAGTCAGCCAGCTAACTTTGTCATACCAGGAGAGCTGAAAAGACCTGTTAGTTTTCCCTATCTTTTGCACTAAATCAATCTTAGGTGTTGATCTGCCCTGCTGTTTAATTCTAAGTTTTTCCTCGTAAGGAACACTTTCAAATGGCTTCGCCAAAATCAGGTCGACAATATTAGCACCGTCTGCCATCGTGCGCAGTTTCACCCACGACGCTAGCCTAGCCTACTAACGTTATATGAAAGAATGAATGAATGAATGAAGGAATGAATGAACGCTCTAAAAAAAATATATTAAACTCTGTAAAACTGAAACAAGGAATGTGGTGTATAATTGTGTGAAATGTATGATGAAAATCAAGCAATTTCGCCAAGCAAATATCAAAGAAATAGGTTGCAGCAGTTTTTATTTCGACTGAACTTGAGAAATCCGAGATGGGACTGAGCGCGAATAGCTTCAGTGATTCCTTATAGTACAGAATCACTGTCAGTCAAAAGGACTGACAGCGACAGATGCAGTCTTTCGACAGGACCCTCCAATCATCACGCAGAAGCTCGGAGTCCGGGCCAGCCCACTCCCCATTCACCCCCAGAGACGCTGAGCGTCCGTGGGCGGGACATAATCGCAGCGTTTATCCAATGACCGTCTAATTTCGAAGCGCTGAAAAAAATGGACGCTGGGCTTCAATAGGGAAATGCACTGTGACGCTGAGTCAGCCGACCTGCTATATGTAACTGATTCTGAACGAACTCGTCTTCGAGATGAACGTTTTATAACGCATTTTTAGTCAATAAAATGTTAATACAATAGTACATATTTGACCATTAATTTTGTGACATTATAAGGGAAGCCGAGCTTCCCTTGCAGTCTTAAAGAAATCGCCTCTGGTGGGGCAGAACCTGTCTTTCGAGTAGAGAAATGTGTGTACGTTTGTAATGTATTTGCTGGCATTGTTCCAACAAGTGGTGTTGTTCGTGTAGGCAAAGCTTGTTGTTTCAGTCACTGAGGCTCTGTTCGCTTTGCACACATTTCACAAAATCACAAATGAAACCGACACATCTGTGTTTGTCCCATGTCACTATAGAAATGCTCTGTCCAAAATGTATTATTATTTTTATTTGTATTTTTTAATTAGTCTTTGCAAATTATTTTTTTTTTTTTTTTATCTAAGAGCCACTGCATTTTAATGAACTGCTTGGAATTAGACAATAAAGTCTAATTGCTGCTACAAACTTTTTTCCCATTGGCTTTTTTTACAAAAACAAATTGTGAGTGACATGAACTGCATGCAAAGCATCGCTCATGTTTCTTTTATGAACAGCTTCAACAGAGACATGAGAAGTGTCTGTTTCATGAAATGGGTCATCCCTTTTGAATGTTATAATAAAACATAATGTTTGTGAAATCTAAAAATCATGCTTGTGTGAAAATTTACACACACAGATTTGCTGTGTCTTGCAGCCGCTCTGCTCACTCACTCACACACAGAACACTGAGAAGAGAACAGCGCTCTTTCTCTCCCTGTCTCTTCCTCACTCACTCAGGTTCGCGGGTCTTTTCCGTTAACGTTTACGGTTTCTTTAGCTTCAGGTTTGTTTTTTATTTCGGTTTGTTTGTAGTACTTATTAACCAGCAGAGTTCTGTTAAATGTGGGGTTTGTTCAGACGTTCTGGTTGGTAAAATGCGACTAGCGTTGCGTCTCTGCCTGTCGGAGATTTCTTATTTCTTTTTTTAATTGTCTGCTGGCTCTAACCAGTTTTTTGACTTGACGAAAAAATAAAGTAGTGGTATTAAAAACGACTATATTACAGATTAATTAGCTACACACACACTCTCTCTCTCCCTCTCTCTGCCTGTCATCAGTGTATTTTTTTTTTTTAACCCGTCTGCTGGCTCTAACCAGTTTTATGACTTCACGCACTGTCACGAGTGTCTGACACTTTCTTGCTGTTTTTTATTAAAAACAAAGGAATTGGTGGTTTAAAACTATAATACAAATTAATTAGCTACACTCACACACACACACACACACACACACACACACACACACACACACACACACACACCTGGTGTGGGAATAAAAAAAAATGTGTGTGACTGAGTTATTCTTGTTCAATTTCTGTCATTTTGCAGTGACCATTGCATTTGCCCTATAGTCAGTCTGAGGTACTGTCAGCCTCACCGAGTGCTTTTTTCAGTGTGGTTTTATGACAGATCAAAGAGACTAAATATAACACACATACATGAACTCAAGACCATGGAAAGTCAAAACATAGAAAATAATGTATCTACAAACTGATGGTGAGGCTCGGCTCATTATTACCCTTACTTTTTCTCTCTCTTGCCAAGATTTAGAAAAGAAATATGAAAATGTAGCAATTTTCCAAATGTGATGGTTTTAATCCCACATAAATTACATTTATAACACAGATCAGAGGATAGGTTTAAATTAATTATATCATTCTAATTTTGAACAGCTTCAACAGAGACATAAGAAGTTAAATGTGGGGTTTGAAAAAAAAAAAAAAAAGAACCAACAAAAAAAAAAAATCACACTGATAAAAAAAATTAAAAGTTAAAAAAAGAAAGTTATGTTTAGATAAAAACTCTTGTTCATTACATTTTTCTTCATAATTGCAAACGCATGTGTTGTATTCATTGTTGCAAAACTTGTTTATACATAGTTCGAACTGTATATAGTTCGTTTATTGTGATCAAAACCATTGATCTGAAGCTCAATGCTGATGCTGTCAAACTATATTTGGCAACCCATGGGTTGCCAAATATAGTTTTTGACCCTGGACCCCACATTCCTTATTCAGGCCCTGTTACAGACGTGTATCTGTCAAACAGCGTTGCTCCTGAATCAACACAGCCTCAAGACACTTTGCTAACTTTTATTCAACAAACTATTGTCTACAGCAGGGGTGGACAAACTAAGGCCCGTGGGCCACATGCGGCCCGTTGGGCTGTTTAATCAGGCCCTCCAAGCATTTACAAATAACTTATCGATAATTAAACACTGCATATATTTTTCCTTTTCCTTCAATTTTCAGTAGTGATCTGTTGATTCCACTACAACCTGCTCCAAATGGTAACAACCTTTTCTAGAGCTGTTATCTCTACTCTCACAAGAGGTCATTTTCCCTGGTTTTAGAACAAACAGTAAAGAATGATCTAAAACTGAGGAGGTGCAGCTGTGACTGGTGTTAAATATACAGTGTTTATTGCACATATTGTTTTGCCTACAGTTCAAACTTTAAACTAGTGTAGAGTCCCATGTTCAAATGTGGCCCTTGAGGAAAAATAATTGCCCACCCTTGGTCTACAGCCCTGTTTTCTGCTGGACAAAGACTGAGAAAGAACATTTGGATCTCTTTTTCTCAAATCACCAGTGTAACCGTAGTCTTAAAGCCTAAACATCCCACTCTGAACAGACTTCAGCTTTGGCTACGTCAGTAGGCACTCAAATAGATAAATGGAATGTTTAGAGAAAACTAAACACTGCACTGAGCAAGGACAACCGTTAATGTGGAGCCAGCTAACCATTAATCTAAAGAACAGGATTATTATTTGTTTAACAAATTTGTCCAAATGACGTTGTGTTGTAAAAAAAAACAAAAAAAAACAACAACTGGCGATTATCTGGAGGACCGATTATCCCGATGATAAAAAATTGCCAAGATCAATTAATCTTTGCTAATTGTCCCACCCTTATGTTACACCACTCTAAGACCATGTTTGGTTTAGAACAACCTCTAAAACACCTCATAACAAGTCCCAAAACACAAAAAGCAGAGCATGGTGCACACGTTTCTTATTCTTTTTGTTTATTTATCTACCGCCACCTATACAAACAGAAGTACAACAGCACCAAACAATGAAACACAACTACCGTATTTTTCGGTCCGCAGGCACTTAAGACGCAGGCACCATAAGACTGCCGCTCTGCGGGTCCTCCCTCACTGTCGCGCTGACCCGGTGGAGGTGTGGCTGGCTTCCAAGTGTATTTCTGTGTTGTGGTTCACCGTGTCGGGTTTTTTTCTTCTGCGTGCCGCCTTCCCTGTGCGCGCTCTGTATGCCGGCGCGCACGTGACTGTGCGTGCTCTGATTCAGACTCAACCAGGTGATTTTAATTGGGAAAATTGGAAGCGCACCTGGTTCATTGTTAAAAAGACACGCATTAGTCATTTGAGAGGGGTACAACGGGAAGAGCGGTCAGCAGAGGCGCAAATTCATTCACTGTGAGGAACTGGGACTTTTTTTTTTTATTCTGACGGACTATTGGTAAGCTTACATTGACTTTTGTTTCATAGATTCTCGTTTGAATCCTTTTTCTGTTCATTTGTTTGGTATTTAATGGGGTTAATGGTACAAGTGAAGTTTGAAAGCATTTAATACTGCATAGTTTAAACAAGAGAAACTAGTAACCAAGACTAAATGCTTAGGTTGATATAGTGTTGATTGTTGCTTGTAAAAAGTAAAATAAAAGACCAAGCTGTGTTGCCTGTAAAATGCATTTGACATTTCCTGTGTTAGAAAAATACCTGATTATTTAAAATGTTTTCTTTTTCTTATTTATTTAAAGGTTTTTCACTTGTTACATGTGACTGTTACATGTGATCCTCCTACTACATCAACTGATCAAATAAATATTTTTCTGAGTGAAATCCCAAGTCTGGTCCTTTTCAAGTGTAGGGCACCTCACAGTTAAGAGACACTTGACACACACCTTCCTTACGGATGTCGATGTGTGCAGGAAGGCGCGATGCTGCTGTACTGTGTCACCGCCGTATGCTATTGGAGGCTAGCATATAGTAGGCGGTGTTACAGTACACACAGTCTTATGCCCTTCACTCCAGTCATATAATTCAAATATTATTCTGTTATACTTAAATATTTTATTACACTATTTGGTTCAGAATATTTTTTTTCCTATTTTTCTCCTCTTAAAAACCAGGTGCGTCTTATGGTGCGAAAAATACGGTATTTCGACCAGTGTATTATAAGTGTTGCTAGATTGTTTTAGCAATACACTTATAGGGCATATATATGGTACTACGTTGAAATTTATATTTATAAAATAAATTGGGCACCACCCACTTTTAATTATAGTTACCTCAGGACATAACTTAAATGCTAGTAGCCTATTAAAAGGATCTGAAGGATGAAAACTTGATCTTAATTGTAAGAACCCGTTAAGTTGATGAAAAACCACCTTTACAATGACATAAGATTAAATATAGTTTATTGAATTAATTCATTTATTTTATTGGGACAGTGCATGTTAACATGAGACACAACCACATGTACATAAACATGCCAGACTGTGGGGACCCTTCCGGTTATAGGACGACCGCTCTACCACTGAGCCACTGAAGCACCAATTGAATCTAACGATGAGTGATAAACAAGGGGTAATTAGCTACTGGGAAATAATGGCAACAATTACAATCTTGAATAAATGATGCATAACTTTGACCTGTAATGATAGATGGAAGAGCGATGGAATATTGGTTTGAGATTAACCTAATAAAAATAAAAAAACAAAAACAGGGATTATGGCAAATGACTAAGGGCAAAACAGCTGCACTAGTTTCCACAAGAGACGAAAGCAGGGTCTGTCTCTGTAAGCCGTTTAGTCACAGGCTTTCCGAGAGCGTTGTAACAAAATGAATGAGAGATAGGCGTCTGGTCAGGTCTCTGTCGACTCATCTGAAACAGTTTTGACTTGTCTCAATCGGCGAGAAATCCAAAGTCTCTCCGTATAAATGTCCACAAACAGGCTAAGGCACAGCCTTGTTCAGGGTATGCCGGCTGAAGATGGAAGTTTTAAAGGAAAAAAACAAACATACAATGACAACCATCCATTGATGGAAACGCAGAACATAATTCCAAAGTAGCAGCAAAACCTCCACTTAATTAAAGAGACCTAACAACTTTATTGTTATAAGAATTCTATAACCTTTAATTATCCAGAAAGACACGTAGACAGAGTACAAAGCAAATGGCCAGGTTTAATTCTTGCAAGAATGCAGCAAAAGCAAACACAAACATATATCAATGTTCCAGAGTGAGTTTTGCTTAGGGAAGTAAACAAAACATGAAATTTTATAACACTGCAGTGGGGGCTGTTAGAGGGAGGTGTATCTTCCATACACCCTCCCCAAGGCCCCAGCTCCAGGTGCAGAAGTCCTGCGGCAAGTCATGTCTCCGTCTAGTTATGTCTACTCCATGCTTGGATTAGCATGAAGGACATGACATGATTTAACATGACCTGTAGAGAACTAAGAGCACCCAGTAACTATAAACAATATAAAAAAACATAATAAAAATTATTATAACATTTATTTAAACCCTTCGGGAATTATTAGAAATTTTGAATTTGAACTTACATATTACATTACACACAATACAAGGATATAGAAAACAACAATCACCCATTCCGCTCTTCCCAAACCCATCTCAGCTTATTCACAAATTATTCACAAACATACCGTCATAAAAACTAATCTCAAAACAAAACTAAGAAAATTACAACCGAACTTTCTGTTTTGAGTTGTGACAATATGGATGAACTAAAATGAATTAATGGATCTTAAGGACGTAATGCTCCAGTCAGTGGAGGCTTTGTAAGAAAGAGTTATCTTAATGATATATAAGTAACTTTTTTATTTATTCCAGTTTGTTCAGCAACTTCCTTCAACAATCATGACAATGCAGCTTCTTTCTGTCACAAGGTATATTACATAAAACCTGAATCATCTCCATTCAATGTCCTTTTTTGTTACTTTTGTGTTTGTCTTTGTTAATGGGTTTATCTTGTAATTTTATTTATTTTTTTGCTGCAGGGGGTTCTTTTACAAAGCAAACAGGGCAGTGTTTGTCTGCTGCTGTCTTGCTCTGGTTGTGATCAGCCTCAAATGTTTGTACATGAGGTAAGCAGCAGCATTACTATTCCTGTTCAGACATCTAAATGTGGTGATTATTGGTGAACTCCTCCCTATCTTTATGAAGGAAACCCCTGAAACCCCTTTCTCCTGTGGATGGGACCATAGCAGCGATAGACCACAGTGGTTTGGACAGTAGACTTAACTATGGGTAAGGATACAAGCCGACTAAATATCTTTTTAGCTGCCAGCAATGTGGTCAGTAATCTGACTCTTCCAGATAGAACCGCACCACACTTCCACAGGGCTCCTGTTGAAGGCATTTGTAGAAGGCCAGGGAGTTAAAAAAAAAAAAAAGACTAGTCGGTGATTGGATTTATTAACTACAGTTTATGCAATTAGAGCAGCACAATGGTGTTTAAGTTTTAAATGGTGAAACAATTGCAACATCTTTAAACCTAAACCCCCCTATCCCAGACCAGCCAGTACCTCATGGCACAACTCAGTTGTGAATACTTTGCTTGGAGCAGTTCAAGATGGATTTCTGTGAGTTTGTAAACTCACAAATCTATTGAGACTCAAGACACTATAGTGGTATAAATGTGTGCTCTTTGATAGATAATTATAAAAAAAACACTAATAACGTGGTATGTCATTGATAACAACCAAATCATTAACTTATGTCCAATTGACCAGAACATTGAAAGCATTATATATTGAACCTCTTTAAGTAATGGTAACTTACCGTTGTGACTCGACCCATACTGTACAGCTCAAGAGGAAACAAGGCTTTAGTTGTCAAAGTTTATCTGAATGTCTTTTCAGAGCTAGAACAAATGTCAAGACTCAGACTGAATGGAAGGCACCAATCATGTGGGAGGGAATGTGGGACCCCAATGAGTTTGACCAAGTTCACATCCAAAACCACTCATCTGTGGCCCTCACTGTGTTTGCTGTCGGCAAGTATGTTACATTTCTCACAAACATCAACATACCAAAGATTGTTATTGCCATATGAAGTGTGCACAACACAAATAAAAGATTAAGTTTACAGATGCTGAGGAGGTGGGTTCTCAATTTAGCCTCAATTTAGAGTTTAGAAAACACATTGGTATAATCTATATAGAGTAGACATCAGTGTTTATAGAGCTCATCAACCTATTAAATAGATTTCCCTACTTGGACTTTTACAATATAACAACCACCAAACCATTTTCCCCAATTAGTAAAAAAAAAACAGATATCATAATGGTGTTTCCTGTAATTTATATTTACCTCTCTCCTGTCACAGAGTCTGTTCAGAAGGTGGATGTGCACAATATCAGCACAATTTCAAACTTTAGTTGATAGAAATAAATCCACTTTAGCAAAAGGTGTATTCTGTGCCTCTCCTGCTGCACAGACCAGTACCGGGGCCAAGTCGGCTCTGCACAGACTTAACGAGAGGGACTAAACAAAACAAGTCTGTGTCTGAGGCTGAGATTTACTCTCTCCAAAACAAACAAAAAGTACATTAAATGTCCAATCACTGGTGAAGAATAGAGAGAAAATGAGCAGTAATTTGTGTTAGCAAAGAGGCAAAACTTTAAACAGAGGCTAGCATCCTGAGTCTGAACCATCTCTGAGCAGTAGGTTATTATTTTATAACACAGTGTTCATCTGTTGGAGGCCCTTGTCAGAGAGATGTAAAAATGTTCTGGATCATGTGCTGTCTTCTGTGTCTCTGCTGCAGCCACTGAGAGTAAAGACCAGGGGTCTCCAACTTGAGGTCCGCGGACCAAATCCGGTCCTTTGTGAAGTACTTCTAATTATTACAATTATTATTGTCACCCCCGAAAGAACGCCTGTATTCTTTGACGGGTCCAGAAAAGTTGGCAATGGACGTATATCAGTGACTTCTGTTCACATGGTCTCTCCCTGGACATTGTCTCGGATCGAGGTCCATAGTTTACCTCTGCTTACTGGAAAGAGTTCTGTTCTGACTTTGATTTTTCACCTGATGGAGGACGCATCCCAGTGACGCTAACAATCAGGTGAGTGTACCTCTCCTGGCATTGTCCTAAAGTTACGTATTTATTCTTTCTTACACATTGTCAACACTTTAACTGTGCACCACACCTCTTTTTTATACTGGTTATATTTCTGCTAGAGTTTAGTACTAGATTTGCTGTCGTTTTGTGAACAGGGCACTTCTGTTTTGGGCTAGCTAACATGGGTTTTCAGCATTTAAATTAGCTCTGAGCATACCTTGATTGTCATGTTTGTTACTGTTTTCTTACTGGTGGTTAGTTTTGTTGTGTGTACAGAGATTTCCCTTTAAATTGTGGTTAGTACTGCTGACATGGTGCCAGGGTTTTTGTGATATTGGGCTATATAAAAATAAATGCCTTGTCTTGTTCTCTCCTTTGAGCGTCCCTTAGCTTGTCATCTGGGTTCCATCCGCAGAGCAACGGACAGACGGAGGGGATGAATCAGGAGTTGGAGACTGCTCTGCCTTTTCTGCTCTCTCCATTCCAGTGTGCTTACGGCTTCCAGGCCCCCTTGTTCCCCAACCAGGAGCAAGAATCCAGGTTTCCTTCGGTCCAGGCATTTATCCGGCGGTGCAAGAGGACCTGGGCCAATTCTTCTCTGCGCCTCAAGCCGGTACGAGACAGGGGCCAATTCTGTTAAGGGTGGAGTCACGCAAATTGGCTCCAAAATTTATTGGACCATTTGTTATTAAGCGGGTCATCAACACTTCCGTCGTATGGCGAAAGCTTCCTCGGACCATGAGGATCCATCCCACATTTCATGTATCCAGGGTCAAGCCGGTGCGAGTGAGTTCGCTGATGTGTGTTAGAGTTGTGACGTTCGCGAACGAACCGATTCTTTTGAACGGCTCACAAACATGAACGATGGGAGCCGAGTCGCGGCTGGAGGGGAGCCGTTCTTTCTGTCGTTCTTTTTTCCTATGCGTGTCTCACACAGATGCACACAAATGAGCTCCTCCACGAGACAGAACAGTTATAGGGGGAGGGGCGCACCCAGCGCAGGCCGACCCTTAATAGCGTGATGATATTAGTTATTAGTTGTGCACGCATCCTTCACGTGAGTACTCCAGTGGAAAAAAAAAACCCTACGTGCCTCTGTCATTGGGTAGGACATTAAAAATGTTCTTTGTGATACTGTTCTTGTATAGAAATTTTTCACTAAAAGCTGTTTTGCACAGACATTCATTGCAGCCCACTTTGTTATTGTTCATTGACTTGAAGGGGCTGATGTCCTATTCAAAGTTTACAGTAGTAATAGTATGTAGACATTTCCATTTTATTTTTCTAATTTTATCTACTTTAAATATTTTTGTTTTCTATCAAAATGTTCTTGTGTGATAATGTTCTTGTGTGGAAGTGTTTGTAGTAAAAGCTGTTTTGCACAGAAATTCATTGCAGCCGGCTTTGTTTTGATGTTTATTTGTGAGTAGGTATTGTATGAATAACACAAGTCAACGTAGCTTTACACACACACACACACACTTTGTACTAAATGTTAATCCAAAATAGTGATGTCACTGTCTAAGCAGAGGATTTGTGCATGAAGTAATAATCAATTTTTCAGAATAATTCAAACTCAGATATTGGTGTGTGATATCTGAGTTTTAATTATTTGACTACAAATCTCACCTCATCATTCCTCCCAGTGATTATTTCCAGGCTGGCTTCTTAAAACAGACTAAATATTTAAAAAGAGCCAAAGATCCTCAAAGAGCCATAAATCCATCACTAAGTGGAACCTTCTGCTCAACAATCTAATCAGTCTATTTAAGTGCTGGTCCAGCTTCCACTCCTTGTCAGTTTGTCATACCTGCTTTAGTAATAAATTGTACAAGACCTCTCTGAAATCCTTCTTGAACATTTGAAAACCCTTAGGATTTGTACTTACCAGAACTGTCTGCATTTTCCAGCCATTCCCAACATCCATACTCTGACCTCTCCTTCTGCTCAGCTCTACCCCATATATATACAGTGTATATATATATATATATATATATATATATATATATATATATATATATATATATATATATATATAAACTTTGTCTTTCACTCTCCACGGGTGGTCTCATCCTTCGAGCTCGGGTCCTGGGAGCTTGAGGGTTCTGCGCAGTATTTTTGCTATTCCTAGTACTGCACTTTTCTGGACCGAGATGTCTGTTGTTTTTCCAGGGATCTGCTATAGCCACTCTTCCAGTTTGGAGGTCACTGCCCCGAGTGCTCCGATGACCACGGGCACTACTGTCGCCTTCACCTTCCAAGCCTTTTCCAGGTCTTCTCTGAAGCTCTTCTCTTCTCTCCTTGGTAATTCTCTAGTTTCTCATGTTCCTTTTTCCTGATGTTGCCATCACTAGATATTGCCACGTCAACCAAATACACCACAATGGCTTTCCTCTGCTGTTTGTCCACCACCACAATGTCTGGTTTGTTCGCCATTACCATTCTGTCAGTCTGAATCTGGAAGTCCCACAGGATCTTGGCTCGGTCATTCTCTACCACCTTTGGAGGTGTTTCCCACTTTGACCTCATGCAGATGTTCCTGTACACTATGCCGGCCACTTGGTTATGGCGCTCCATGTATGCTTTCCCTGCCAGCATCTTACACCTTGCAGTTAAGTGTTGGATTGTCTCAGGGGCCTGTTTGCACAGCCTACACGGGTCTTGTCTGGTGTGGTAGATTTGAGCCTCTATTGGTCTGGTGCTCAGTGCCTGCTCTTGTGCAGCCATGATGAGGGCCTCTGTGCTGTCCTTCAGTCCGGCCCGTTCTAGCCATTGGTAGGATTTCAGTCTCAGGGTGCTGGATTTGGGATGGAACCCTTCATGCATGGTGAGGAGCTTTTGTGTCTTAATGTCTGTGGTCTGTATCTCTTCCTTTGGCCACCTTATTATTCCTGCAGGGTAACTGATTACTGGCAAGGTGTAGATGTTTTTTGCCCGTGCCTTGTTCTTGCCATTGAGCTGACTTCTTAGGACTTGCCTTTCTCGTTGGAGGTATTTGGCAGTTGCTGTTTTCCTTGTTACCTCTTCGAGGTTGCCATTTGCCTGTGGTATTCCAAGGTACTTGTACCCATCCTCAATGTCTGCTATTGTTCCTTCTGGGAGTGAGACCCCTTCTGTGTGGACTACCTTCCCTCTCTTGGTCACCAATCGACTTCACTTCTCAAGCCCGAATGACATCCCAATGTCAGAGCTGTAGATCCTGGTGGTGTGGATCAGCATGTGTCATTGAGTCATATGCTTTCTTGTATCAATCCAGGCAGTGCACAGGTTGGTGTGTCGGGTTCTGCAGTCTTGGGTGACTGTTCTGTCAACCAGGAGTTGGTGTTTAGCTCCTCTGGTTTCTTTGCCCATGCCCTTCTGTGCTTTGATTTTATGTGCCCACTTATCTTAGCCGCAATGATGCCTCACATGGGCTTCCATGTTGTGGAGAGACAGGGGAGCCCCGTTGGTTCTTCTCTGACCTCTCGTCCTGGCTCCCCCATCCTGTAGCATTTGTGTTGTATCTCGTCAATCTCAAGTTGGGATAGCAGCTGCCGCTTGTGGATGTTGGAACACTGAGCTACTAGTTGCTTCGATGTAAGCCTAGATTGTAGGTTTCGAAGTAACCATTCATCCCACATCCTCTTCATGTAACCTCTCTGCCTAGGGTTACTGGAGTAGTAGCATTCCAACAGAGCCTTGTTATCGCATCTCGCCCATCTCCGTCTTGTTCTTTTGTTCATTTGTCATCAAGTTGCTCTGGTTTCCCAACACCTGAACCAGACCTTGCTTGGCCGTTTGTTGTCTGAGCTGGCTTCTCAAAGCATTTATTGTCTCTCATCATTTTTATTAGGTACGGAGTAGCGGGAAGTTTCTTGCCTAAGGACCCACACTGGATAGTTCATAGTATTCGAACCTGGGTCCCCCCGTGTGAAAAGTCCCATCCTTACCAGCTGAGCTATCCAGCCGCTCTCTTACTATATATATATATATATATATATATATATATATATATATATATATATATATATATTTCTTAAACATTGTCAACACTTTAACTGTGCACCACATCTCATTCATTGTTATACTGGTTATATTTCTGCTAGAGTTTAGTTGCTGAGTTGCTAGAGTTGCTGTTGTTTTGTGAACAGGGCACTTCTGTTAGGGCTAGCTAACATGCTAGCGTTTTTTTGCTAAGTTTTTCTGTGTTGCTGTTGCTTGTGGCAATGTTCGGTATTACTAGACAGATTGTCTCTATTAGAGAGACGTGTTTGTGAGTTAGAGCAGCTAGATCAGCATAGACAGGGTTTGGTTACTTTAGATGTGTCAGGGTTTCCTGATAGTATCAAATGCAGGTCTGATAGCAGTCCTCCTAGCAATAGCTCCAGTTGCAGCTCATTTGCCTCGGCAGCTGTTGCAAAGAGTCCTACGTTCGGACCGGTCTGCCGACGCAGGGGTGCTTGCAGGGGCAAGCCTCCGGTTCTCTGCTCTTGTCAGCGGTCACTCCCTCTGACCGCGAACCGGTTTTCGGCGCTTTCAAGTCCGCATGTCCGCGCCGATCCCCGGCCTGTTCCCTCTGCGCCTGCCAATCGGAGCGAGCATCGTACTCTGGTGATAGGGGTCTCCATTACCCGCAATGTTAGTCTTGAGACCCCAGCCATTGTCCACTGTTTACCGGGGGCCAGGGCTTCCGACATAGAGGCTAACCTTAGGGTGCTGACATCACACAGGAAGGGAGAGTTTCCCCAGACACATACTCGCACTACATGCAAGCAGACAGTTATTCATGTCGGCACCAATAATGTGGGAATGAGGCAGTCTGAGGTGACGACTGCTAAAGATAGCCTAGCTAGGACTTTTGAACTAGGGAACAAGATGAGTCGGCATCGATTAATTGTCTCTGGCCCCCTCCCCGTAAGGGGTAGTGATGAACAGTATAGCAGATTAGTTTCCATGAACTGGCTCGGCATTGTAGTCAGAAAGGTTATGGTTTTGTGGATAACTGGCCTTCTTTTTGGGGCCTGCTGAGGGGCAGATGGCCTGCATCCTACTGGACTAGGTGCTGCCATTTTGTCTAGTAATGTAGACAGGTGCATTTGACACAATCAATCTCAGCAGGTCGCAGGAATTAGAGATCCTGCGATTAGATTAGATATGGTGAATTTATTTAGTCCTCAAACACATCTGAAAACTCACAGAGTCAGTGACCCAAAAGAATCCTGTCCTCATGTTATTATAAATCAGAGGCATTCTTTTAAACCCAGCAGAACTGTTAGAGCTCGACAGCTTGTTCCTGCCACTATCGCTGGACCAGCCCTTAAATGCAGGCTCTACGTCAAGACTGAAGATCGGTCACCTGAATGTGCCGTCTCGATCCTCCAAAGCACTCTTAATTAATGATCTCATTACTTCTCATAGCTTGGATTTACTTTGTCTTTTTGAAACTTGGCCAATGTTTTTCTGCCACTAAATGAAGTCTCTCCCCCTGGTTATGCATATGCACAAGTAGGTCGCACGTCGAAGCAGGGTGGTGGTGTTGCAGCCATTCATAAAGCTGCATTTTGCTTTACAGGTCCATCATCACAGCCAAAATTTAATTCTTTCGAAGTGTTACTCATCAAACATATTCCTTCTCAAATTAACGGAAGGAAGTCATTTTATTTAGCTGTAATCTATTGCCCTCCGGGTCCCTACTCTTCTTTCTTGGATGAGTTTGGAGTTTTCCTCTCGGACTTAATAACCCACGCTGAAAACATCCTTCTTGTTGGTGACTTTAATATTCATCTAAATAAGGAGTGTGATCCTCTGGCCAGAGCATTTCAATCACTGCTTACAACCCTGTCTTTCAACCAGTTTGTTCATGAGCCCACACACATTAGTGAAAACTATCTTGATCTTGTTTTGGCTCGGGGAATAGATGTTTCCCATCTCTTTGTCTCCTCTCTTTCATCTGCTGTTTCAGAACACTCACTGGTGGAATTCGAGATAAATTATAAATTGCCCTGAAATTCCGACAAATGTGTAGTGTCTACACGAAATTTTAGCGCAGCTGCAATGGAAATGTTGGCCACACGGCTGACAGATGTTCTTCCTAATTTAACTCCACCTGGAAACTCAGTAGAGGCCTACACAAAGGAGGTCAATGCAACCCCCTTGGCCATCACTGACTCAGTGGCGCCCCTCAGGACAAAGCCCAGACCAACCAGACGACCTACACCATGGTATGGAGGAAACCCGGGCTTTAAAATCAATCAATCAATCAATATTTATTTATATAGCGCCTTCTAACAATCACAGATTGAACCAAGGGGCTTAACAACATTAATACAAATAGGTTTAAAAACATATTTACACAATAAAAACAGATCAGTGTCACAGAGCCATTAAGTGCAAAAAGCCATTTAAAAAAAAATAGGTTTTAAGTTTGGCTTTAAACAGAGGCCGGTCAGTGATGGAACGTAATTTGTAGTAAAACAGGCCAGCAGGAGTTTTGAACGCATATGGCGCAAGTCAAAAACGAATCTAAATTATCAAAAGTGGTGTTTGTGTGTAAACACCTATAAGCACGCCCTCAGCACTGCAAAGACGGCTTATTTCTCATCTCTAATCAGAGAAAACCGGCATAACCCCAGGTTTCTCTTTGGGACAGTTGCTAAACTAATCCAACCAAAAACAACTGAAGACTCCTCTCCCTTTAGTGCACAAGACTTTTTAGATTTCTTTAATCATAAATTTAATCATAAATTTAATCATAAATCATTTGGTTTTGTCTTCCTCAGCTCCGGGTCCCATTCACTTGGATCCACTGACCTCTCATCTCAGTCTTAGATCCTGTATCCCTTGATGAGCTGACAAAGGATGGTTTCTTCATGTAAAGCAACTACGTGCCTTCTGGATATCCTGCCAGCAAAACAGCTTAAAGAACTGTGGCCATATGTAGGGCAAATTATGTTAAACATTATAAACTTGTCCCTGTCTACTGTCTCCTTCCTCTTCAAACAGGCTGTGGTAAAACCCCTGCTCAAAAAAACCTACTCTGGATCCTGGATGCCTAAATAATTTCCGTTCTGTCTCCAATTTACCTTTTCTATCTAAAGTCCTCAAAAAAGTTGTGTTAAAACAATTTACTCTATATCTATCGGAAAATTACCTCCTCGAGCCGTTTCAGTCTGCATTTAGGGCCTCTTATTCCACTGAAACAGCTTTAGTTAGCTCCTCCTTCAGATTGACGAGGACTCATCGGCTCTACTGTTATTGCTAGATCTCAGCTCTGCATTTGATACGGTTGATCATGCAGTGCTAATCAACAGACTAAAAGATGTGTTTGGCATCTCTTGCTTGGCTAGAATCCTATCTGTGTGATATTGTAGGTCTCATTTTGTCTCTTTTTATAAATCCTTCTCCTCCACGGCACCATTGAGATTCGGTGTGCCACAAGGGTCTGTGCTTGGTCCCATAATTTTTTCACTATATGTTACACCATTGGGACAAATCATCAGAAGTTATGGAGTGAACTTCCACTGTTATGCCGATGATACACAGCTCTATCTACCAATAAAAGTGAATAATACTACTGACATCACGCGTCTAGAGACCTGCCTCGTTTCAATTAAAACATGGATGTCTCAAAACTTCCTCCATTTGAACTCGGATAAAAGAGAGCTCTTGTTAAGTGGTCCTGCCAGTCATCGGCACAAGTTCAACAATCTTACTGTCTCGATCAACAACTGTGTGTTGGAGAACGGCAACACTGTGAGGAACCTTGGTGTCATTTTTGACTCCACATTATCACTGCAGCAGCACATTAGTGAGGTCACTAAACTAGGCTTTTTTCACTTGAGGTATATCTCAAAAATTCGCTCCTGCTTCTCTTTAGCTGATGCTGAAATTCTCATTCATGCATTTGTCACATCCAGGCTGGACTACTGCAATGCGTTATTCTCTGGACTGCCGAGGAAAAGTACTCACAGACTACAAATGGTCCAAAACACAGCCGCCAGACTTTTAACAAAGACCAGGAAGTTTGATCACATTACTCCGGTCCTGGCTTCATTACATTGGCTTCCTATTCATGTTAGAGCTGATTTCAAAGTTCTCCTGTTAACATATAAAATCCTTTGTGGACGCGCACCCTCTGGACACTGGCCTCCTTCAACTTCCTCGAGTAAAGAAGAAGTCTGCTGGCTACAGCTTTTTCTTATAGAGCCCCATTTTTATGGAATGGGCTCCCGGCGGATGTGCAGCGAGCTGACTCTGTTGAAGTTTTCAAAAGCAAACTCAAAACATACTTATTTCACCAAACGTATGGAGACTGGTTTATCATAGGTACACGTTTACACTGGTTGTAGCTCTAGGTACACGTTTACACTGGTTGTAGCTGTAGGTACACACTAAACCGCTCATACTACTTACTACATACTACTTATCACATCTGCCTATTACAGTTTTTGTTCTTTTCTCCCTCCTCCTAGGGTGGACGCAAACCTCTGATCTGCTGGGTGATGTGTACCCCCCCACCAGGTTCATGTCCGTGAAGGTTCTCAGTCATCCAGGACATCTTTAAAAATAGGTTAAAGTAAAAGCATCCAGCATTCCAAGAGACTTTATCAATTTGTGAATTTATAAAGGAGGAGGCGTTTTACCTCGGGAATTAGAGACAAAACATCTTAACCTTGAAAACTGAGTCCCAATGTTTTTACTTACACCTTTTCTTCAACATGATCTGGATGACTAAGAACGTTCACAGAATTATTTACTTTTACTTAAGAAGTTGAATAAGTACTTCTACTATTACTTGTTGTTTTACAGTTTTCTCAGTTGGCACATTTCTCAGATCAGAACTTACATTTTCAAAAGTACTTGTTCAACTTCCTGCTTTTGCAAATCATAAAGTAAGTTTCTTGATGTGTTTTTACAAAAAGCAAATGCTTTGGTGCATTGTTTCAAATGAGTTTGTACAGTTATTTGTTATTTCTTACACTGTTAGTTGATTTTGTCATTCTGAGCAAAATGGATTATGTTGCCCTCAGCTAAATGATCAAACCCTAAAAACATTTTGGAATGGGTTCATTGTTTGAGCCACTGTAACCAAAATAGATAAACCAGTTGTCACGGTATGTCAGACCTAACTTAGAGTTCAGGCATTTATGAGATATACAGTACATTGTCAAAAAATAAACAGGACTTTGTATGAATGAATGTGGAAATGAGGAAGAAAAGGTCAGTTAACCCTAAAAATGAACAGTAGGCTAATAAAGCTTTACCTTATTGTACAGTGAAAACATTCAGACACTGCCTGTACCTGTCTATTCTTTTGAAACCCAGACTACAACATAATGTGCCAGTAATGTGGAAATGTTCTCAGAGAAGAGCGTGGGGAGGTTAAGGTAGCTAGATAGTGTTTTTTTTTTTCTCCTTCTTGTCTATGCAATTTGTGTGCAATTCCATTTGTGCATTCCAAAACCATTTGAGTCCTGTTGATTATTTTGTGCTAGACAGACTGAAACGTTATTCCAAAATAATAGCTACAATAGAATTTTTCAATTGGCATATTGGCATATTTCTTAGAAAATTATTTTAAAACAATTTTTTAGCAGATGATTTACAGATGACAGATGAATGGTACAAGGCTTTAGATAATAAAATGATTTGCGACGGTTTTGTTAGACTTTACCGTCCGCGTTTGATGTAATTGATCATGAGCTACTTATTGAGAAATTTGTTTGCAATGGTTTTAGTCCATCTGCAGTTGCTTGGGGCAGATCTTACTTGACTGCAAGGTCATTATGGCAACAAGTCTTACATAATGAATATACAGTATTTCTGTATTATCGGTTAAAAAAAAATTGGAATCCACGGATAAGTAACACGACAGGCAACTGAAGATCGGTTTGGGATACCTCCTGAAATGACTTTTGCAGGTAGGGATGTCTGGGTTATTTATAATGACAACCCCACCACCACCACCCTGTAAAAACTTCTAGGTTTCAACGAGTCAGACCTGAAACTCCACATAGTCTTTGCATAGAAGCATGATGAGCATTATCTGCACAGTAAAGAATGCTCCACTGTTTTTAGAGTAAGACAGAGAGAATTTCCTCACAAGAAACTGCAATATCTCCATTACCCAAGGTGCATTATCATAACAAGTGGCTGAATAACTGTGACAGATGCCTCCTGTGCACCCAAATCTTTCTTAATACGGCCATAACAATTTCAAACAAGCGTTAAACATTGCATTTGAAGTTACTATTGGATGTTCAAATTCAATATTAATTAACAAGTCTCTAGTGACTGCAGTTACAGTGCATAACATTTTGGAAGCCAGGCATGGAGCTGAACTGTGTGTGTCTGTTATGACCTGCACATGCCAATGATGCATCAACTCCGGGTATGCTTACAGTTTTCTTCACACTGGACGCATGGCCTCTCTTGTGTTGTGTTACAATAGGATGATGTAAATGTACTGCTCACTCTCTTGTTTTACAGGAAAAGCAATAACTGAAGAATTGAGTGTCAGGCTGTCCAGTGCAAAATGTGGAGGACTTCCCTGTCGGAAGTCTGGCAATGGACACAAATTGACAGAATCAGACCGTAAAGA
Source organism: Perccottus glenii (assembly GCA_024416835.2). Lineage (NCBI taxonomy): Eukaryota > Metazoa > Chordata > Actinopteri > Gobiiformes > Odontobutidae > Perccottus > Perccottus glenii. The sequence continues at coordinate 25,610,966 of CM044548.2, forward strand.
CATAATGTAGGGTTGATTTTCAGTGTAACAGCTATGCGCATGACTGGGGGTATGTGTTGACCAGGGTAAGACAAGGTAAGGCTAAAGCAATAATATATAGTATTTCTTCTTTGTTTGCCCTCCAATGGAAATAAATCATACTATATCACGTGGTGTACGTCCACAGATTTTACCCACAAAAAAAGAGATTAATTGTAAATTAATTAATAAATTATTGAGTCTGTTTAAACTAATTATTAAAGTTTTAGAAAGTGGATCCATGGTTTGTCACTGTTTTTAGGTGAATCATTTATCGTGTTTTATGTTGCCTGTATGTTTTAATTGCTTTGTTGATTGGACTTGTGCTGCTGTCTTGGCCAGTTCTCCCTTGAAAAAGAGTTTGTAATTTGTTTAAATTTGTAATCTCAATGGGACTTTCCTGGTTAAAAAAATAAATTAAAAAAGTTAAGTTGTGTTTGACAGGTGAAAGCACAGTCAATATTTGGTCATTTTAGATGTTTTAATGAGTAATTTCACCTGTGAACTCAAAGGGCATGTATTTACAAGATGGCAAATAACATATATTTCACAAATAACAGCAGTTATTGTTAAACGTTATTTTACTGATGTTACTAAGTTCATCTGATGTTCATCACACGGTTACAAATACATGAGTGTTATCAGGCCTCAATCCAGTTTGTCTTGTGCCCAGCCTCAGAACGCCTAAAGCATCAGGTGGAAGATGTCAATTCAGCCATGCGTTACTTACTATGAGCCGTAAGATCGGGCCCGTGATCTCAGATATCAGATATCAGACATAAGACACAATATTTAGGCATATGGCCATGAGTTCTAGTTGTTGAATTAGGAATAGGTTTCAGCCTATTGTAGTCCACACTACACCGTAGCAGAAACTGTATCTGACATACTATCAGACAGTATCATGTAACCTTCTGTGAAAGCGGTACATAAGACTACAAATACTGAAAACACTACGTACAGAGCTACGAGATGTTGTCATATTAGGTAAGGAATTTCTTGTTTTTGCCGTTCAGTTGATTTGGAATAGAAGATGCAACATAACTCAATGGAGGTTTAAAAGGTCTGTCTGAATGGAAGTTTTGAGGCGTGGCGTTGAAGGATTGGTCTATACTGGACTGACTGGATCCACTTCATGATGAGCTTAGAGGAGGCTACCAATACTTTGGTATAACAAAGGGGGTACTTAAAGTCAAACAAGAAAAGAGTTTGGGAGTGGAGTTTAAGCACTCACCCAGACAGGTAAGTTCATTTGTAATATACTAATTTCAGATTTTCAAATGATATTTACAATTATTTGCAACTTCATATTTGATGGTTAAAATGAAAACATATATATATATATATATATATATATATATATATATATATATATATATATATATATATATATATATATATATATAAAGAGTACTTAAAGTCATTAAGACAGTATATATATATATATATATATATATATATATATATATATATATATATATATTTATTTTGACCTTTTGCTTTATTGATAGATTGACAGTATAGGAGGTAGACCGGAAACAGGGCGAGAGAGGGGGATAACATTGGGCAAATGACCTAAAGACAATATTTTATTTGGTTTGCCAAATATTTGTGAGTTTAAAAATTTGGGAAAAAAAATCTTTTCTCACAGCTGAATTTAAAATTGGAAGGCACATTAGGTTCTTGCCATCTTGATGAGTGATATACAAGACCAAAAGGATTTATCAATCCAAGTAGGTGAAACTATTTTGCAAAATTGCAAACAGCAGGTTTTTTTTTGGAACAGGTTTTTATCCATAGAAAGATATTGAGACATGATACTTTTTTTTTTTTTAGTTTTTAAAATCATTTATTTCTTTTTTTCAATTTATATGGTTGAAATTGTGTGATTATGTAATTTAAATTGAATACCAGAACTAAAGTAGGCCTACTAAAGAGAGAAGCAATAGAAGTGGATTTGAACTTTTCTACAAATTACTCAGAACCCTGCCTACGTACACACGTACACGGGTATTTTTAAAATGGTGATTTTTGTCTCCGTTTATAAAAATGTCTCTTCCAGACAAGAGCGTTTAAAAAATATTTCCGTCCACACGTTTTATTCCTGTAATGGAATAAAACACCACAAGATGGCGGAAAACACTCTGCCAGAAACCACAGAGTAACAGTCAGAGCATGCGCAGTGACTCTTGTTTTGGCAGCGCTAAGTATGAGGGATGATGAGTCTGAAGCAAAAAGTGATTGATTTGTGTCGCAGACGCCGTGGTCAAAGTGTTAAATTAAAGTTAAATCTTTACAGTAAAAACGGGAGAATGGATCCGTTACTGAACGAATTTCAGCCGTCGATGTGGTGAGTTGTGTAGTAAGCTAATGAGTGCTCCAGACTGAAGTGCTGTAATCACGCTAAATTCACCTGCAGTGATATGTAGTGACTTCTAATAGAGAGTTGGGTAAAAAGAAACAGCCGTTGTTGCAGTTGTTAGACGCATGCTCAATACACACATTAACGGCCGTAACGTCGGCGCAGATATTTAAATCTCCGTTTTTTCCGCCCACATATCTTTATTGCATCCGGAGTTTTTTTTTAATCTTCACGTTGGAAGGCGTTTCAAGAAAAATCCGTTTTGACTTAAAGGCATAAACGAATAGAAAAGTATGCGTTTATAAAAATACCCGTGTAGATACCCATGGCCTAACTGATAAAATTGTTGGTCCTGTTATGAAATTATTATTTACTCTTGATTGGAAGTGGAAAATTAAATAAGTTTTAATTTCATTACAGGTTTTCCTGATCCTGTCAGACACTGAAATTAAAGGGCAAGGCTGGAAGAGTTCTTTGAAAATGAGGTTTGTTGAATTATCACGAATTAAATATTGTTTCCCAAGATAAGAGCCCAAGTCCTTTTTGACAATAAAGTTTATCTAAATTTAAAAAAACTAAAATTTTAAATGTAGGTAAAATTTTGGAGTCTGTCTCTTTGCATTAAAATAACCAAAATTAACGAAATAGTTTAAGAAAAACCTCAGAAATAAGTGGCTCAGAAAGATTTGACGACCATATGACAAAGAAATAAACCCTGAAAGACTCCCTGAACATCATGTAAAACCAGGACATTCATAGGAGTAATCTTTGACCATATTAATAAATTTTTATTTTGAATAAACACTTTAGAAATTACAACAGCACATTTAACAATGCTAACACGTTTGCCATACAATTAAATTAATTGGTCATTAGCCTTCTTCATTAAATTTAAAGCACCTAGAAATACCCCACTTTCTCCATCTTTTTTTTTTGCACAGCCCCTTGTCCCATGTCCAGGTGGATAGCCACAAAAAAGAGCCAAAGCAGCGCATTGTGCTTGCAAATTTTGTGTCTGAACATCACTCACAGAGTTACCATGACAATGGCAATATGAACCAATTAAAAAAAGAGTGTTCTGCAGGTCTGTAGCTCAATAATGATTGGTTCTTAAGTGCGAGGCCTGCTCCAGCGTTCACTGTATGACCTTCAGCTAAAAAGAAACAAGCTGTGAGTTACAAACAAGCTCTGGCAACAATACAATAGGACTGTCTGAGAAAAGTACATGGTAATGAATATGCTGAATTTTGTAGATTGTTTGTAAAACGCGTTTGTTTTAACGCTAATCAGTGCTATCAGTTCATGGTGTTATACTGATTTTCAGCAACATCATTTTTCATTTATTAAGATGCTGTTGTTGAATTTGTGATAAAATTAAAGTGTCCTGGTTTTTAGGTCTGAAAATATGGTCACCTTAACTAGGACTAAACCTGACCAACTCACAGCTGTGGCCCATATTTTGACTTGCAAACTGGCCATTGAATCAAATTTGACTCGGCAGGAGTCACAGTAGAGTATGTTCTGTCTGTCCACACTACAAGATCCATACAAGCTACAACTCTCTTGCTTTTAACGCTTGAGTAGCCTGGCTACAGCATAAAGACACAGCAAAGTATTTACAATTCATATTGAAACCATATCAGTTTTCACCTGGTATTTGTGCATCTTACCATCAACTACAGCAACAACATCTACCAGAAATTCATAACGTCATAGCGCTTTGCCTAGATTATTAAGTCTTTTTAGTTGGTATATAGCCTAGAAAAATGCACAGTGTTGATTTAAATCTCTTTTTTACCTTTTCAGGAGATGTATTTACCGACTGGGTTACTGTGGCATAGTGGCAATGTGCTGCTCTGTTTTTGTCTTCTTCAATATTGGCTCCTTGTACTCCGGGTGAGTTTTGTTCTTTCAAATAGATATGATGAGAGCAGATGGCTAATTAAAATTAAATGAAAATATATATTTGTTAAGGCAAATAAAGCAATATCAGGGAGTTGAAGTTGATGCGATTCAAAAAGAGATGGTGGCACCGCTGCAGCTGAACAAAATGAACAGGAAAAGAGCAGAGGCCAAAAACATGAGCAGCTTGGACAGCAATCTGCATTTCTCGTAAGTATTTATTTATGTCTGCCTTTTCCTGCAAAGCATGAAACACAGCGTAAAGGCCAAGTAACACTGTGTAACTTTTGGCTAATCGTGTAATTTTAAATTCCAAAATATACAATCTCGTATTGATTTAATGGTTGCTGGTTTTGGATAATTTCCTCAAAAAAACAAACAACACAGTCAGTTTGTAGAGGGATCTGTGGCTCTGGTGGCTAAAAGTTACATAGTGTTGCTTTAAGCAACAACTTGTAACCTGGCCCGCTAGTGCAGCTGCATTCTTTACAGATATTACATTTTTACATTAGTCATTTAGCAGACGCTTTTATCAGAAAGGCGACTTACATGAAGCTTCCATTCAACAGAGTTACAGCTGGCAAACCAATGTAATCAAGGTGGGTTAAGTGTCTTGCCCAAGGGCACAACAACAGTATGAACTGTGGGGAGAGCGGAAACCTTCCGGTTGAAGGACTGACTGCTCTAACACTGAGGTTCTGATAAGTAATCCAAATGTGTTTATGGCTATGTTTTCCTCTCAATCTACAGGGCTCGTAATGATGTCCCGACAAATACAACGTGGAACGCACCTATTATGTGGGAAGGCATGTTTGACGGCAAACTCTACGACGAGACACACAAGAGAGCTAACTCATCTGTGGCCCTCACTGTGTTTGCTGTCGGCAGGTAAAACTATTATCTCATGGGGCAGCGGGTGTTTTTTTTCACTATCTTTTAAGGATCTTTTTTAATGAAAAATGGGTTGTTTAGATAAGATCAGCTTTTATTGTCATTACATTAAAATAAATTGGTCATAACATTCAAAAAATATTGCACATTTCCCTGAAGGCCAATAGAAAAAAGTTTTTTCTGAATCCTCAGCCAATTGTAGGTGCTGTCTCGAGCAGACATATTCTACGTGTGGGGTCCACTAGAACTGAGTAAAAATAAATACCTAAAGTTTTAATTTCAGTTACATAAATATACAGTAAATACCTGTACAGGGATGTGCAGTCAGGTGAGGCAGTGCCTTTCCTATCACCTTGCCTCCAGTGTCTGTGGCACTGGCTTATGAATGTGTGAGAATGTTTACAGAAAATTAAGAAATAATAAAAATAAAATAATTTAATAATAATAATCAGGAATAAAATAAATTTTGATCGGGAAGTTATGGCTCCTTGGGTCAAGATTATTTCTTTTAAAATGTGATTATGCACCATTGTTTAACCATCTAATGTCTCTGATATTCCTATTTGCCACAGGTATCTGGAGGCCTACCTAAAGACCTTCCTTGTTTCTGCAGAGAAGCACTTCATGATCGGTTTACCTGTGACGTACTACGTGTTCACCGACACCCCAGAAGATGTGCCCGAATTTGAACTCGGGCCTCAACGAAGCATTAAGGTCTTCCAAGTGGAGCGGCATTCAAGGTGGCAGGACATTTCAATGATGCGTATGAAAACTATATCTGAAATCATTGAGTCGGAGATAAGCTACCAATACCCTTACATCTTCTGTCTTGACGTGGACCAAATCTTTGAAGAGAGATTCGGAACAGAGGCTCTGGGTGAATCTGTGACTGTATTGCATTCATATTTTTACAATCTCCCAAAAGAGAGCTACAGCTATGACAAAAATCCCCTGTCCAAGGCCTATATGGAGACTGGGATTACTACCACGCCGCTCTCTTTGGGGGGACGTGGCAGAACGTGAAGTCCTTGGTGGATTTTTGCTACGCAGGAATCATGGAGGACAAAAAGAACAATGTGGAAGCACTGTGGCATGACGAGCCATCTGAACAAGTATTTCCTGCTCAACAAACCCACCAAGCTGCTCTCTCCTGAGTACTGCTGGGATTTCATCACGCTTAAACTCAGACCCGAAATCAAAGTAGCCCGGCTGATTTGGGCTGAGAAGCGCTACGATGTGCTACGGACTTAAACAAGATAACATGCCTGTATTTTATTATTATTTAATGGAGAGAGAAACCCTATAAGATCACCTGGTAGAGGGAAAGAGAGCCAATGAACCAAGGTGTCTAGTATATGTTTTCTTGACTTTACAATATGTCTTCTTGTCTTTACAATATGTCTTCTTGTCTTTACAATATGTCTTCTTGTTACCAGATACTGATATGAGAAAATAAAACAGAACAATAAAGAGTGAACAGTACAGCAAACCGTTGTCCTATTCAATTATCATCTTTGCAACTAACACAAACACTCTCAGAAGGTACTTTTTTTCTTTATTCAGAAGATTAGGATGGAGCACTCTGAAAATAAAGATAAGAAGATCCCATATTAAATAGGTTTGCAAAATATTAGACAGTTCACCCAGAATTCCCTCCCAGCATAACTTCAATTTAGGACAATCCCATAAAATGTGTGTGTGATCACCAATTTGTCCACACCCTCCAAATTTACACAAATTTTAAATTAAAGTTAATGTGTTAAGTTAGGTTTGGGAGCAAGGACATGCCTCAACTAAGCCTCAAACACACCTTAGCTACCTTAACCAGACCTCGACCACACCTCTTCCCGAAGCCCTACTTACACACCTCAGTTTCATTCATCACTTCTACTGTTTCTGTTCGCTCAACAGCAGCCGTTGTGTGCAGTAAACTTTCTTTTAACAAGCCTGTTGCACACTGATGTGATGACTAGTTATAGTAGTGCTAGTAAGCCTATTTAGAGGTGCGGATTAATTCAGGTAAGACTGTGTGTAGACATTTTATTATGTGTGTTATGAGGTGGGCCGCAAAATCTTTTGATTCTAAATAGTGGTCCACACACACAAAAAGTTTGAAAAACCCTGGTCAAAAATAAAGTATAGGCTACCAGAGACCGGCCCGGTTCATCTCGGGGCCCTAAGTAGGATGGGTCATGGGGGCCCTGCCTCACCCTGGATTTACAGAAACAGTGGTGCCCTACATTGGTACAGCTCTTGTTCACCAATTCAAAAGTCAGCCCAGTTACAAAAGACTAGCAGCAGCAGATTACAACACAACAATAGAACATTTACTTAGCTCAGTTATAACCTGCCAAAACAAAAAAAAACAAAACAAATATGTGGTGTGAAACTGTGCCTTTGCTTTGGTCAAGACCACTGTACTGTAAAGGACAATTCTGAGATAACCTGCAAAATTCTATTTAAAAAGATCTTTTTAAGACTGAGCACCTGCAGACCTGCATATTTTCAGTGGAGCTGAAAGCATTCCCTCTGATCCCATCTGTGATCTGTGAGAGCTCACCTCAAAAGGATCAAATAACTATAAGCCTGACTTTCCCTAACATCTACAAATGTATACTTATGAAAGTTTGTATCAAAGAATAATAATTCAATACAATATCAAGCTATAGTGATACATTTAAAATATTAATTACACATAAAGTGCTTGAGGCTGATCTCTGTTAAACAGTGTGTTCTTATGTTCCATCAGGGAGGCACTAAACTAGAGCTATATTCTACTCTTTATGACTTATGATGACTTTACTCAGTGATACATCTTTTTGTCATCAACGTCTATTAAATAAAAATGTGTGAGGTATTTATTTTCTCAGTAAGCCTAATGCAGCTCTGTAGAAACTACAGCAAAGATCAGACTTTTTTTCTAAAGGAAATAGGTTGTAATAAGCAAATAGCAAAAAGCACATTGCAGATTTTATCTAAAGAAAAGCAAAAACTCATCGGAGTGCGTACACGTAGACAGTACAGACTCCAGGGAGTCCTGTCGGTGACACTGACTCTGCTGCTCAGAGGCTGCTTTAGACTCTCGCAAACAGGATACTATTCAGGCCTATTTAGTTACGCGTGAGCTAAATAGTAATTGTGTTTAATAATTGTAACTGTGTTTTTCCAGGGAGTAAGGTGAGGCACATACTTTTGAAACTGATGACTGACAAGACAAACACTTTTCTTTTGCAGTAGTTTTCACAGAAGCAATGGGCGTAAGGTATGTCTGTTATTTATCATCAAGGTCAAAGTGGCTCAGTCTGCTAAACGAGGAGTGGCTTAAAATGATGGGCATCTGCTGTGAGTCGAAGCAGGTTTTCTCCTCAGGTCGTAGATACAGTCAGTGTCTAGTAAATGCAGGGTGGGACTTATTTTCAGCTTGGAAATTTAATGGCTTAGACCAGACCTAAGTGAATCCTTCCCTAAAAATCAATTTCATAAATATATATATATATATATATATATATATATATATATATATATATATAAATACTTATATTTTTTATTTAGTAAAGATTATAATATTGTAGCTGTAGATACATCTGTGAACTAATTTACAATCATTTACATTTATGTTAAATGTATATAATAAAGCACTATATATAATGTATTAAAGTAAAAGAATCTTACTTTATGGAGGTTTCTCACCTGTAGAAATGAATAGTGTCTCCAGTGAAGTTTGTTGGGTCAGTCATTTCAACAAACGCTGAATCTGTTAGGGGGCCCTACAGACATACATATTTTTACTCAGCTAAACAGTGTAAAGAAATGTAAAGAATGTAGATGAAGATTGGCAAAAATTCATGCAATGTTTAACAAAGTGGAGATAATTGAAGGGTCACGGTCAGACATTGAACTCAGAACTATAAGTTTAAATTAACTCTGAACTTCCATTTAATAAATGTAATAGATAGATAGACTTTGTATAAATAAAATAAAAAATGTTATTTCCCTAACACATCTACTACCTATGTAAACATTGATCCCACTACAACCAATACAAAACTGTAATGCTATAAGAAACAGAAAACTCTCATTTATTGTTTACCTGGGTCTTTGATTACCTCCTTTTGAGTTTTTGGGTTTGAGTTGTTTGTTCATCATGTGACAGGCGCATGAGTTAAGCTTATGAGCGAAGAACTCAAACCTGAAAACTCTTTCTTTTTGGAACCAGAATGATGCACAATGTTTTTCACATTGAAGGGATCCTCCGCAGCCGCAGACTCAGATTGTAGACCTGGTGCAGAGGGTGACCAAGTTCAGCAGCACAGGTCTTGGACACACCCGGTCAGGACCAGCTGCCTTCCTGGGATTGAGTCGCTGCAGCTCAGTCCTCACCTGATCAGTAGTGATGGAGGGGGGAGAAGAATTAGGGGCACAGCAGCTTGAGGGAGAGAGAGGGCCAGGAAGAGGTGGAGGAATAGAGTAGTGACAGTCAAGAGGAAGGCCTGAAGAGGGTTGCGGGGGAGAAGAGGTGGTCTTCGGGGAGCTGAACCGGTTAAAGAAGATATTTACTTCGTTCGCTCTTTGCAGGTCCCTGCACATCTCCTTGCCCTTGCAGTAATGTTTTCATAACCATTCCAGACTTCCCACATATTGTTATCCCTCAGCTTTATCTCCAGCTTCTTTCTGTAAGGCTCCTTTGTTCGGCTTCAGGCAGATTTTAAGTTCCTTTTGCTCCTCTCTTATTTCTTCATAGTTCTTGCTCTTAAATGCTCTCCTGTTTAGTACTTTAGTACTGTTTAGTAACTTCACAGGTGATCCAGGGTTTATTATTAGAAAAACACCTAACATTTCTAACAGGAACCACCTGATCCAAACAGAAGTTCAGGTAGTCCGTCATGCAACCCACAGTCCCCTCAATATCCTCACTATGAGCTCACCATACACTCCAGTCCGTGGAGGGCATGCTCAGCCCCTGCAGACCACCTCCTAACCTGCCTGGTTGAAACCACTTGCCTCTTCACAAGGGGGGTGTATGTAGGCTGTAGGTATATGAGGTTGTGAACGGATTACATGATGTTATGTTTTAGTATTTTGCAGTGGAAAATTGGTCTTGTATTAACTGTATTAAATTTGCTTTTGAAAACATTTTTAAAATGACAAAGAACAGTTGAGCTAAATTTTCATGCCAGCCATTAGCCATGGTCTTTCTTTATCATATCGTTGGGTTTGTTGTGAGTCAATGTTATGAAGCAGCCATAACATTATGAATGTCTAATGGTTAAAACTGGGCACATTTTGTCCCAAACCAGCCGTGTCTCAACCCGAGGGGCTACTGACACGAGTCTTGGGACAAGTCATTAGGCTCCTCTTTGAATCATCTCCGAGTGAAAATTGAAGAGAATTGTGTTCCCACATTCAAATCTCTGTGCATGTGTTAAAGTGGCTTTAGACTTCTGAAGGGTGGCACCCTCTAGTGTTGAAGTAATTGTTTGATTGGTTGCAAACATTTTTGACACTGTACCTTTTTCTATGTAAATGGAAAATAAAATTTCTGTTCAGTATTGTTAACTAATTTAACTAGATTTCTTTTATTTTAGTCGTTACTTAACATAAAGAACTGGGATATAAACCTATTCTGCTACATTTTGTGACCAAGGCCCCTTGCACTACACATAAAATCAGCTGTTGTAATGGTCCCATTTGCAATGCATTCCATAGTTAATGATAAAGCTCAGCACCAAACCAACCAAGAAATAGTTTTAGTGTTACTATGACATGTGCAAGATAATTTTTTTTAATTGCATACTTAAGGGAGTAAAGCATGATCTTCTATAAGACTAAACATGTGTTACCTGATCACAACTTATTGTGTCTGGAAAAACACAGTCTTAGAAAAACTCAATAAAGTCTTACACAAGTGTATTTGTCAACTAAGTTAAAAAAAATAAAAACATTAGAGTACTGTCCTGTTGAAAGATTTGTGTCCTTTTCAAATTTCTTTGATATTGATTGCTATTGATATAATTTTTATTTGGACAGGAACAGCGCACCACAAACATTAACCAAGACAAAGTCAAAATCAAAGATGTTTGGTGCCAGGCTATAGCAAAAATTCAAATTTGCACTTATAGTCCCTGGGCAGGTGGATGTTTTACAATTACATGAAACAGATAACAGTAATAGTTGTAAGTGGATAAATAGATCTGTTGATTTAAACACACACACACACAACTGGAGACAAATCACAAAACACAGCACTGCTCACTATTTCCCACCAGAGGGCAGTGTAAGCTCACTGTAGCTGTCTCCAAGCACAAACCAGCACTTCTGCAGTCAAATGGACAAAATGCAGCTGCTGAACGCACACTTTATTTTAGGTTGGAAGTGAAAGAAGTGTTTTGTGCAGAAAGACTGACTAGCATGTTATTGACTCATCACTCTGGACCTTTGAATACAGCACCATTTTGTCATAGTAATTGTATATTGTGATACTATGCTCTCACCTTTGCTCCAGTTTATGACTTGTATGACTTAATGTCTTTAGCTGTATCCTATTGAACACAGCACCATTTAATTTTTATTTTATCAAAAATTAATGAATGCCTTCTCCTAAATAATACATTATAAACACGCTTGCCCAGCCCTTTAATATTATTGTGTTCATGTTCTCATTTTTGAGTGAAGTCTATATATTGTCTAATTAACAGACTGATGAGTTTCAGAAACTGTAAAACACTGCTGGAGCACTGCTTGGAAACGGGTCAGTATTACGTAAACACTGCAATAACCCATTGCAGCTCTTAGCACTGGGTTTCACAGCTGAAATAATGTTCTTGCACTAATACACAGCGGAGGTCAGCCAGGTGAAAGCTGTCACCAGTTTACAAGAGCCTTAACTCCATCAATAACATCAAGTGTTTGAGCCAAAATTCATTGAGGCTGGGCCTGACATCATCCTCCTCTGGTGTTAATAAAAGCAGATGTAAGCACTCAGACCTGCAGTGGACAGATACTGGTGTTTTTAAGTATTGCCAAAAGTACAAGTTATGTATTGGAAGTTTTTCACAAAAGAGAAAAAATATTTGTAAGAACTAGAGCTGGGTATACATTTAGCATAACCATGTTTCCTGTTGCAGTGAATGTGGATCTGGGTGTCTGTGTTATGATATATAAATTTATTCTTGTGTTTATAACCGTTTTACTATAAACACAAAATCATATCACATGTAACAGACTACAGAGAACAAATTTATCAGTTCTACTTTAACGCCCGCTACAGGCCTGTGTTGGTTCACACTTGTACTACTGTAACAACTGTAGATGTTTAGTGCTGTTTATTGGATTTATGTGTATTCACTTTGTTTAATTAATACAGCCGATCAATGTGGAAAAACAGTGCACCTGGTGAACCGACATTTTTGGATTTATGGAGGTATGGAACAAGATCATTTCAACACTGGCACAAGGTAGGACTGTTTAAAAACTCTTTCATTTTGTCCTGAATGCTTCAATTAGAAGCACATTTTTAGTTCAATTACTGTTGTGTCTCATGTACTGTGCATGTGTCATGAGAGTCAGGCACAGAGTTTTGTTAATCTCAGTTGGAAACAAATAGGACTGTCATTAATTATTTTAATGATTTTGTGGTTATGTATATTAAAGCTAGGGTTATTTATTGTATTTTATTATCCTCATGAGGAAATTCCTAGTCCTAGCTGCCCCACCAGGAGCAGCCAGCATGTTTTGATGTTGGTGGGGAAACCGGAGTACCTGGAGAAAACTCCACCCAAGCACATTTTTGCTACATTTGGCAGCAAACAATGGCATGTGAACAGCTATGATAAACCTGCAGGGACCTGATGTCTATGAACAAAGTCAGTGAAAATAAGTCTCATGATGAAACAAACTCAATTAGGTTTGTAAATGCACAAATAATTCAGCAAGAATGTTTTCAGAAACAGTACAACTGTTAATGTCCTTTCCTCAGTTTGTCCTTTCTGGGCAACTGTAGGAGCAAGAAATACTGACTCTTTCCACACGGTTCTATAGAGTTTTGCATGTCTATTTTCCCAAGACAGAAGAATGCTGTCATTTTATCAAGACTTGGCTGATGTTAGCCATTGTGTAATACTGTATACTTATACAATACACAATACAACAATGCTTAAGTTACAGTATTCCTTTACCAACACACTTTATAGCTAAGTAGTTGACCTTGGTATTTACTGAATCACATTTGACGGTTAGATGGTAAGGTAAATGTGCTAAAAAACAGTATATTGACAGAAATATACAGCATATATATATTTTTTTTTTCAGCCAAAATATATTTTGGAAGAAGCACAATAGAAAATAAAAGATGTGTGAGCACAGCAGGTTTTGTAGAGCAGGGCCTAGAAGAGAAAGAGGACTTGACGGAACAGGCCCGAGGACGAGGCACTCACACAAACTGAATGTCATTCAAGTGTCAGCATCGAGGGCAAACCCCGCTGCAGATTAATTACTCCATGCCATTCACACTCAGGGGAATTTTGGGATCTCTCTCACCCCAGTGAACACTCACTCTGCCCTAAGGGACATCCAGCTTTGAATCCCAAAACCTGTGCTCTGTGTCTCTGACTCTGGGGCAAATACTCATGGTGTAAATGTCAATTTACTTTGAACTTGAGCTGAAAAAAAAAATGTATCTGACCTAAAGAGATTGTTATTATACTTTTACTTGTGCATGTAATGTGAGAAGCTGTCCAGCATTGGGCTTAAACATAATCTCTAGTCTTGTGCAGTCTTTTTTTATTCTAATCTTGTGCATTTTTTTATTCTAAATGTTCTTATTCTCAGAAAGTGTCAGATGTCAGATTGAATTCTGTGGCTCTAAGCTTTAAGGGTAAAATTAGAAAATTTTAAAAGTATTGTCTTCCCATTTTGGAAACAGAAATAGTGGTCTTTCCCATTCATTTTATATGATGTACTGTACATGTTTTGATTTTGATTTTATTTTACCTTTATTTGACCAGGTAAAATGTTTGAGAACTAGTTTTCATTTACAAACATGACCTGTCTGTATGATGAACTCAAGTTGAACAGATTACACAGGTACTGTAGCTTTTGTCCTAGCTCTTTAGAAAAATTTTAGGTTCAAATACCAGGCAGGAACTCGCCCTTTACTGACTGAGAACCATGATTGTGGACTTGGATGTGCTGATTTTCATCCCAGTTGCTTCCTAGTTTAATCATCCATTGAAAGCAGAGATGAGATCCTGTGCTCCTCAAACTGGAACACAGAATCGGTTACAAGCACCAGGAACAGGTCTCACTTAAAGCTGGAAATGTAAGCCAAGCTGCTGCTCCAGTTGCTGCTCCTCAAAGTCCTCCACCTTGGATTCCTCTGCAAAAGGTGTGTCAGAAGATTCTTTAAGTATTTCTTCTACTGTCCAAAGAAATCCACCCTTTGCAATAATTTAACTAGCCCTCACTCCAGTCCTTCCCCACAAATAATTCTTGCCTTACAAGTCCTACCAGCCAGTCATGCTCAATAGGACTCCTTCTACATCTCAACATTATCCCTTACTTCAAGTATCCACCTCTTGGTTAAGGGGAGATTGCTACAAAAAGAAGTAGAGACCTTATGGCAGGGGTGGGCAAACTAAGGCCCGGGGGCCACATGTGGCCCATTGGGCTGTTTAATCCGGCCCGCCAAGCATTTACTACATTTTTTTTACATTTATTCATTTAGCAGACGCTTTTATCCAGCGACTTACATTACATTACATTACATTACCAGTGTTACAGTCACTGGATTAAGTGTCTTGCCCACAGTATGAACTGTGGGAGAGTGGGAATCAACAGCCTACCTTCGGTTGAAGGGCGACTGCTCTACCCACTGAGCTACTGCCGCACTTGTAAATGAAAACTAGTACTAATAATTTATTGATAATTAAACACGGCACATATTTGTATATATTCAATATTCTGCAGAGATCAGTTGATTCACTTTGACATGCTTTCCTAAAGCCACATGTCTGCTCTCAGAGACTTTCCACTGGTTTTAAAACAAACTTTAAAGAGAGGCTCTAAAATTTAGGAGGTGAATACACACGGTTTATAGAGCAGAAGTGAGTTCACCGCATTGGCCCGGCCCTTCACCAGTCCCATCTTCTAATGGCCCTTAGGGAAAGATAATTGTCCACTCCTGCATTATGGCCACAGCTTTGAGCAGCCACGTCAACAGGAAGGTCCTGTTGACCTTCAGCCTGTAACCACAGACTAAATGAAAGACCAATGTCCACACCCACACCGGCCTACTGCTTCACTCTACGGGCAGCTTCTGAGTGGAAGAGAGTACTCATGAGCTCCACAACCACTTTCAATGTCAAACACCTTGGGTGTGTTTGCCTTGGACACAAGGAACATTTAGCCCTTAACAACAAAGTATTATCTGGGATGCTTTGCATGTTAATATGTTTAGCAAATCAGTTTACTGTTTACTGCCTTCGGTTCTCACTACTTGTAGATTGTAGTTTGCAAACATCTTATATCTCCATTCATTTAAAAAATTGTATTATAAAATGGTAAATTAGACAAATATGATCCCAATATTCAATAACACTGCCTATTTTCCTAACCTTTTAGTCCACATAATAAAAATAAAAAACGCCTTACATATTGCTGTGAATGCTTTCTTCACCTTTTTGCTCCTTTTTAACGGCTGGTTCATAATATATCATTCTGTCTCATTCTCAGCTCGTCCGTCCATCCATCCTCCTCCAGTTCATGTCTTTTGAAGTCCTCCCCTCGTGGTCGTTGTACAGTACAGTCTACGTACAGTAGACAATCATTTACAGGTGGTATTAAAACTGTCAGCACGTAACTCTGCACAATAGAGGTGACTCAAAGCCAGTCTGCACCAGGGTGCAGCGCTCGGTGTAGAATATAAGTCAGATCTGGTCCAACACAATAGGCCTTTGTGAGCATGTCAGACAGGAATGTGTATGAAGCTATGGATGAGCCGAGCCAGATGCTGCTGCGTGTCAACGGACTGCGCTCTCATTTATCCACTTCTCAACTTTCATGGAATATATTTGTATCTACGCTACAGTGTATTTTGGGTTTTGGAAAATAGATGAAATCTAATCTTGACTGCAAACATTCTTCTTCTTGAGTTCAATTATTTTTATGAGTTTTGTCAAGGTGTAAAAAGTATTCTACTGATGAACATGCTGACCTCAATTTCTGGAATAAAATGCTTAATGAGTCCTACAGTTTGAAATCCACTTGTGTAAAACATGTTTGCTTCTTTTTGCCAAAGTGTGAAAGTACTATGTGAGAGTCAATGATTATCTGGAGCTCTATTGGGCAGTGATTGGAATTATTTTACTGTAATTGAACATAATGAAGTAGAACAATCCACAAATGATGCTTTGTGTCAAGAGGCACAAAACCTTGATGAAAAAAAAAAAAAAATGGCATTATGTGTGCAGTTTATAAATCTTTAATACTAAATGTAAACAGCGCTGGATAAAATTAAGAGACCACTTCAAAATTATCAGTTTCTCTTGTTTTACTGTTTATATGTACATGTTTACGTACAATTAACTTTTTTGTTTTATTCTAAAAACTACTGACAACATTTTTCCCAAATTCCAAATAAAAATAATGTAATTTAGAGCATTTATTTGCAAGAGGATAGTGATGACCACAGAAGTGTTTTTTCCATACTTGAAGAGATGCTGATCGCTAGAAAAAATTGCAGTGTTTTTTCCAGAGTTGTATATACTGTAAGCTAGGATTGGTTAGTAAAAAAGCTGCAGTAACCAAAACCTCCTTCCCTTACCCTCCCAACCAACAACCAGATACTGACCAGCCTGCTTTTATTAAAAAAGTGAAACTGGACCAATCTGCCATTGCAAAAAAAAACACTGCATCAAACTAAGGAGCTTGATTTAAATGATCTTAAATTAGATTATCCTTTGACTAATGCAATCACACAATTATCTGCATCTCGTGAAAGCTATGACCACGTTCATGTATGTTTCATTTTCCTTCTCTTTTCTCTATTTATGTTTTTTATTTTTGTACTGATTTGTGTAAGCAGACATACCAGGTGTCCCATCTTTTTTCTGTTGACATTGATTCAATGTTGACCAACAGCCAATGGGAGCGTCCTAACTCAAGACCCCGCTTATGTGTGCAATAAAACCTAGATGACGTCTTAAGGTCTTTTTGTTTGACAGATAATGTGCTATCGACTTTTCTCAATTCAAGCAAAACAATGCTTACAGCACATTTCAATTTAAGTATCGGGACATCCTTAATAATTCTGAATGACCTCTCCTGCCGTCTGCTCATCAATAACACGTCCTTTACTGTTACCAAGGAATGTGACCTGCAGAGCGTCTCAAAGATACTGAGAGTATGATGTTTCTTCTTTGACAGATATCCTCTCACAGGGGTATAGAGAGGGGCTGGCCCTATTGTGTAAAGCTCTGTGAAGGCCACTTTCATCAAAGCCCGGGATGGGGCAAGTGTCAGGGGGGTAAAATCCTCCAAACCGCTAAAATCTGCCCTTCATTTCACCAAACAATGCATGGCCCTTGTATCCCTGTCTGTTATGAAATGTAAAAAGAAGCATTGACCACAGGAATGTCTTTTCTAGGTTACAAAAAAGCCTCTGGAAACCTTCAAAAGTGAGTTTTTTAAGTTTGAAAAGGGCTTAAATGAGGACAAATCACAGAGGAAACCAAAAGCTATTATATGAATGTCCTGATGATAGACAATGAAGATCACAAGAAGACATGTCTCAGGAGTACTATCTAAAAGGGAAACAAATGGGAACCCAAAAGTACAGTGTATGATCAATAAAATATCATTCTGCTTTAATGGAACCCTGAATCTCTGATACTGAAGATTTCTGTCAAAAATAAACTTCATGTCCAGGTGTAACGCTTTGTGTAACAATGACAAAGGCCAGGAGTTCATGATTTTCTTTTATAATGTATCTCATGACAAGAGATTTTGACATGCAATGGCTTTGGTCTCCAGCCGCTACAACTACAAACAAATACAGCACAATGCACTGGTAGCATACATTTGACTTCCTATTGCAAAAGAAATATGTATCAAAAATCCAATAGTAAAAAAGTATCTGCACACTTGAATAAAAAAAATATAGATGTGGACAAATCATTTACCAACCAATTAACTCACCTTGCCTCCGGTGTCTGCAGCTGGTATATGAATGTGTCAGTATGTTTGGAGGTTGGAGTGTCCGTAGGTGCAAAATGGCTACCATGTCTCCACCACCAGTGTGTGACTGTGGAGTGAATGAATAATGGACTCTGTAAAGCACTTTGTGTGCCTTAAAAAGCGCTATAAATCTAATCCATTATTATTACATATTAGTCCAAAAATTCCTTTGGTCTTCCATGAAAGTTAACAGGACAATGAACCGGGACGAGGGGGCGTATATGCTGTCTTACACCTGGGACACTGTCCTAAGGAAGCCAGACTACAGGGGACGTTAGACTACAGGGGACGTCAGACTACAGGGGGCGTTAGACTACAGGGGACGTCAGACTACAGGGGACGTTAGACTACAGGGGCGTTAGACTACAGGGGACGTAGACTACAGGGGACGCCAGACTACAGGGACGTTAGACTACAGGGGCGCACAGACTACAGGGGACGCCAGACTACAGGGGCGTCAGACTACAGGGGACGTTAGACTACAGGGGACGTTAGACTACAGGGACGTCCAGCCTAGGGGCGTCAGACTACGGGGGGACGTTAGACTACAGGGGACGTCCAGACTACAGGGGACGTTAGACTACAGGGGACGCCAGACTACAGGGGCGCCAGACTACAGGGGACGTCAGACTACAGGGGACGTCAGACTACAGGGGCGTCAGACTACAGGGGCGCCAGACTACAGGGGGCGCCAGACTACAGGGGGCGTTAGACTACAGGGGCGTTAGACTACAGGAGCGCAGACTACAGGGACGTCAGACTACAGGGGACGCCAGACTACAGGAGGCGCCAGACTACAGGGGCGTCAGACTACAGGGGACGTTAGACTACAGGGGGCGCAGACTACAGGGGCGTCCAGACTACAGGGGACGTTAGACTACAGGGGCGTTAGACTACAGGGGACGCAGACTACAGGGGCGTCAGACTACAGGGGCGTCAGACTACAGGGGCGTCAGACTACAGGGGCGTTAGACTACAGGGGCGCGTTAGACTACAGGGGGCGTTAGACTACAGGGGACGCCAGACTACAGGGACGCCAGACTACAGGGGACGTTAGACTACAGGGGCGTTAGACTACAGGGGCGCCACACTACAGGGGACGTCAGACTACAGGGGCACGTTAGACTACAGGGGACGTCAGACTACAGGGGCGCCAGACTACAGGGGCGCCAGACTACAGGGGACGCCAGACTACAGGGGCGTTAGACTACAGGGGACGTTAGACTACAGGGGCGTCAGACTACAGGGGACGCAGACTACAGGGGACGTTAGACTACAGGGGCGTCAGACTACAGGGGCGTCAGACTACAGGGGCGTTAGACTACAGGGGACGTCAGACTACAGGGGACGTCAGACTACAGGGGACGTTAGACTACAGGGGGCGTCAGACTACAGGGGACGTTAGACTACAGGGGACGTTAGACTACAGGAGGCGTCAGACTACAGGGGACGTCAGACTACAGGGGACGTCAGACTACAGGAGGCGTCAGACTACAGGGGACTACAGGGGGCGTTAGACTACAGGGGACGTTAGACTACAGGGGCGCCAGACTACAGGGGCGCGCCAGACTACAGGGGACGTTAGACTACAGGGGACGTCAGACTACAGGGGACGTCAGACTACAGGGGCGTCAGACTACAGGGCGTTAGACTACAGGGGACGTTAGACTACAGGGGCGCCAGACTACAGGGGCGTCAGACTACAGGGGCGTCAGACTACAGGGGCGTCAGACTACAGGGGCGTTAGACTACAGGGCGTTAGACTACAGGGGCGCAGACTACAGGGGGCGCAGACTACAGGGGACGTTAGACTACAGGGGACGTTAGACTACAGGGGGCGTCAGACTACAGGGGGCGTCAGACTACAGGGGACGTTAGACTACAGGGGACGTTAGACTACAGGAGGCGTCAGACTACAGGGGACGTCAGACTACAGGGGACGTCAGACTACAGGGGACGTTAGACTACAGGGGCGCCAGACTACAGGGGACGTTAGACTACAGGGGCGCCAGACTACAGGGGCGTCAGACTACAGGGGCGTTAGACTACAGGGGCGTCAGACTACAGGGGCGCCAGACTACAGGGGCGCCAGACTACAGGGGACGTTAGACTACAGGGGCGTCAGACTACAGGGGATGTTAGACTACAGGGGCGCCAGACTACAGGGGGCGTCAGACTACAGGGGACGTTAGACTACAGGGGACGTTAGACTACAGGGGCGTCAGACTACAGGGGACGCCAGACTACAGGAGACTACAGGGGATGTTAGACTACAGGGGCGCCAGACTACAGGGGCGCCAGACTACAGGGGACGTTAGACTACAGGGGACGTCAGACTACAGGGGACGTCAGACTACAGGGGACGTCAGACTACAGGGACGTTAGACTACAGGGGCGTCAGACTACAGGGGACGCCACACTACAGGACGCCAGACTACAGGGGACGCAGACTACAGGGGACGCCAGACTACAGGGGACGTTAGACTACAGGGGGCGTCAGACTACAGGGGACGCGTTAGACTACGGGGCGTCAGACTCAGGGGCGTCAGACTACAGGGGCGCCAGACTACAGGGGCGCCAGACTACAGGGGACGCCAGACTACAGGGGACGTTAGACTACAGGGGCGCCAGACTACAGGGGACGCCAGACTACAGGGGACGCTCAGACTACAGGGGCGCCAGACTACAGGGGCGTTAGACTACAGGGGACGCCAGACTACAGGGACGCCAGACTACAGAGGGCGCCAGACTACAGGGGACGTTAGACTACAGGGGACGTTAGACTACAGGGGCGTCAGACTACAGGGGCGCCAGACTACAGGGGACGCCAGACTACAGGGGCGCCAGACTACAGGGGACGTTAGACTACAGGGGACGTTAGACTACAGGGGACGTCAGACTACAGGGGACGTCAGACTACAGGGGACGTTAGACTACAGGGGACGTCAGACTACAGGGGACGTTAGACTACAGGGGCGCCAGACTACAGGGGCGCAGACTACAGGGGACGTTAGACTACAGGGGCGTCAGACTACAGGGGACGTTAGACTACAGGGGGCGTTAGACTACAGGGGGCGTTAGACTACAGGGGACGTCAGACTACAGGGGCGTCAGACTACAGGGGACGTTAGACTACAGGGGACGTTAGACTACAGGGGACGTCAGACTACAGGGGGCGTCAGACTACAGGGGACGTTAGACTGCAGGGGACGTTAGACTACAGGGGGCGTCAGACTACAGGAGGCGTCAGACTACAGGGACGTTAGACTGCAGGGGCGCCAGACTACAGGGGACGTTAGACTACAGGGGCGCCAGACTACAGGGGACGTAAGACTACAGGGGACGTCAGACTACAGGGGACGTTAGACTACAGGGGGCGTCAGACTACAGGGGACGTCAGACTACAGGGGACGTTAGACTACAGGGGACGTCAGACTACAGGGGACGTTAGACTACAGGGGACGTCAGACTACAGGGGACGTCAGACTACAGGGGACGTTAGACTACAGGGGGCGTCAGACTACAGGGACGTTAGACTACAGGGGACGTTAGACTACAGGGGCGCCAGACTACAGGGGACGCCAGACTACAGGGGCGCCAGACTACAGGGACGTTAGACTACAGGGGCGCCAGACTACAGGGGACGCCAGACTACAGGGGCGTCAGACTACAGGGGACGTTAGACTACAGGGGACGCCAGACTACAGGGGACGTTAGACTACAGGGGCGCCAGACTACAGGGGCGTCAGACTACAGGGACGTTAGACTACAGGGACGTTAGACTACAGGGGCGCCAGACTACAGGGGACGCCAGACTACAGGGACGTTAGACTACAGGGGCGTTAGACTACAGGGGCGCCAGACTACAGGGGCGTCAGACTACAGGGGGCGTTAGACTACAGGGGACGCCAGACTACAGGGGACGCCAGACTACAGGGGCGTTAGACTACAGGGGCGTCAGACTACAGGGGACGTCACACTACAGGGGACGTCAGACTACAGGGGACGTTAGACTACAGGGGACGTCAGACTACAGGGGACGTTAGACTACAGGGGCGTCAGACTACAGGGGACGTTAGACTACAGGAGGCGTCAGACTACAGGGGCGCCAGACTACAGGGGCGTCAGACTACAGGGGACGTCAGACTACAGGGGACGTTAGACTACAGGGGGCGCCAGACTACAGGGGACGTCAGACTACAGGGGACGTCAGACTACAGGGGGCGTCAGACTACAGGGGACGTTAGACTACAGGAGGCGTCAGACTACAGGGGACGTCAGACTACAGAGGCGCCAGACTACAGGGGACGTTAGACTACAGGGGCGTTAGACTACAGGGGCGTCAGACTACAGGGGGCGTCAGACTACAGGGGACGTCAGACTACAGGGGGCGTCAGACTACAGGGGACGTTAGACTACAGGGGACGTTAGACTACAGGGGACGTCAGACTACAGGGGACGTCAGACTACAGGGGACGTTAGACTACAGGGGACGTTAGACTACAGGGGACGTTAGACTACAGGGGCGTCAGACTACAGGGGCGTCAGACTACAGGGGACGTTAGACTACAGGGGGCGTCAGACTACAGGGGACGTTAGACTACAGGGGACGTTAGACTACAGGGGACGTTAGACTACAGGGGACGTTAGACTACAGGGGGCGTCAGACTACAGGGGACGTTAGACTACAGGGGACGTTAGACTACAGGGGACGCCAGACTACAGGCGTCCAGACTACAGGGGGCGTTAGACTACAGGGGACGTTAGACTACAGGGGACGTTAGACTACAGGGGGCGTCAGACTACAGGAGGCGTCAGACTACAGGGGACGTTAGACTGCAGGGGGCGTCAGACTACAGGGGACGTTAGACTACAGGGGGCGTCAGACTACAGGGGACGTAAGACTACAGGGGACGTCAGACTACAGGGGACGTTAGACTACAGGGGGCGTCAGACTACAGGGGGCGTTAGACTACCGCTTCAGGAAGACTGCACTTGAAACATGTCAAGGTAAACATTAGTCTGATTGTAAGAAAATAAAAACTTAATGTCATTACATATTGCCAAAGTATATAATCCATATCAATGAACCGGTTACATAGACATCCGTTTTATGATCAATACTGTATAATACTCTCTGATGACGCTGACTTTTGTGTCGGGTAGTCACATTTAGATAATAAAAAATGAAAACTTTATTTGAAAGCACAAATCAAAGGGAGCCATAGAGAGAGCACAATCATGAGCCCATCCTGTGTTTGGTACTTGTGATATAAAAGTCAACATGTTGGACAGATGTCACCATTACAATAACGTCAACCACATTTTCAAATTGCTCAACTAAGCATTATCTAGGATCCAATATTCAAATCCACTGACCATATGTTTGTCACTTAGCTAGAGACCCAAACATACAGTACGTTTGCTTGTGAGCGAAACAGCACACAGCAGATTTATTTATTCATTACACAGCAAGTATGGCAGTAAAATATGCAAAACAGTTAACAGCTAACCGCAGACGGCCATTCACAGTTAGTTAGTAGTTAGGTGGGCAGTTTGGATTTTCTCAGCATCCCCCGCTGTCTTTAGCCATATTTAGTTCTTTGTTGCTGTTTGGTCTACTGTTCCACTGTTAAACGGATCATAAAGTGAGTCAGGGCACGCCAAGTCCAGGCTGAAGCTAAGCCAACAGATCCTTTACACTACACGGGTGAACTCTAGAGAAATCTCCCGTCTGTACTTTTTAACATCTGTACATTATATTGAGCTATTCCTCCTGCTGCTGTTATGCCCAGATGACGGAAAGTAAAACCAGCAGCAGAAGCAGTAGCCATCAAAAAAATGACCAACAGTAATACAATGGCTTAGTGATTACTTTAAACGACGTTAACTTTTAACTAATAGCATTGGCTGTCGGTCTACACATTGAAAAAATGATGTTGACAAATCCTGAGTGTAGTTATTGTTAAGTTAAAGCTGCAGCTTTAAGTTGGATTTCAATAAACACAAGCAGATGAAAATTTTGTTGTTGGTTCTTCAAGTAAAAGGTAACTTTTTATACATCACAAGGATTCTCCTGCCCAGCCACTGCATCCGCTGGACAGCCATCCTGATTTTTTATTTATTTTTTTACACAAAGCATTAGTCTGGTGCCTCTTCATTTGAGTATGGTTTCCAGGAGCAGAACACATTAATGCAGGCTAAACTACCTCTGAATGTATTTTGAGCAACATACAACTAATCAGAATTTAGCAGGTGGTACCAACGCGTGCAAAATAAACTACCTCTGGACTGACGGACTTAAAAACTGTAACATTGTACAACTAATCAGAGACACAAAACATAAAATAAAGTTGAACTGCTCAGGTGTCATTATAGTAAGAGGAAGTCAGAAACCTTTTGTTTCACACTACTGTGTCTAAGTCGGCACCAACGGACTTTCCTGATGTCATCAGTTATGTTTGCTGTGCCTCCCTGTACGAGACATCTGATTGTTGGTACGTTAAACGTCAGCATATTGTCACTTCAGCAGCTTGTTTACTTTTTTATGAAAATGAACAAACAACAGATTTGTGTTGTAGCAACAAAATGTCTGCTGTTGATATTATTCAGTCGATAATAACAGGAAAGAAAATCATATGCAGTAAATAAGGATTGCTCAAGCCTATTCGACAAACTCTCTGTCTTCTTCTTCTGCGCTTATGCTTTTTTAGCTTCTGGTGTTTGTTCCAAAAGTCCGAACCATCACATTACGAACTAACCAGAGCTTGGTTCAGTTTGGTCTGTTCAGTTTTGCCGGACCAAAGAGCAGCTGTTTTGTCCAAATCTTGATCCGCTGCCACTTTCACACCTAAGACTTTGTTCCAAACCCAAAAAAAGGAAAGTCTGAAAGTCCGGACCAAACAGTTCAGGTGTGAAAGTGCAAATTAAGAGAGGTCCCAGAACCAGAATGGGTCTGGCTGGACAGGCTAGGTGCGTAGCTTTAAACTTGGTAAACTTTGTGCATGTTATGTGTGCAGTCCTACATAGCGTACTATTTATCAGAAAATGTGAATAATAATAAAAAAAAACACCTCAAACTCTAAACTAAATTATAAAGATTGCTTGCTTAAGAATACAATTCACTTCATTGTTTTACTGTACACAACATGAATTATTGGTATTTTTATGCTCGCTTGCAGAATGACAGTAAAAACAACGCCATACATTATATAACTAAGCTTAGAATTATATTTAGTTTTCCACAAAGGTTTTTAACCCTAAACCTAAACCCTAAACCTGTGGCCCAGTCCTTACCAAAACAGCTGAGAAAGTTGGTTTTGTCATTGCTGTGCTGATTGGCTTTACTTCAGACTACAAAGACTTAGCTTTTTGGGCATATTCTAAACCTTGTGCTAACATGGGGCGGCAGTAGCTCAGTGGGTAGAGTGGTCGTCCTTCAACCGGAAGGTAGGTGGTTCGATTCCCGCTCTCCCCACAGTTCATACTGTCATTGTGTCCTTGGGCAAGACACTTAACCCACCTTGCCTCCAGTGGCTGTAACACTGGTAATAACATTAGAACATTGTAAGTCGCTTTGGATAAAAGCGTCAGCTAAATGAATAAATGTAAATGTAACATTATATATATTATATGTCAGTGTTGGGTTGGACTTATTAGAAGTAATTACAAAACCATCTGCTATTTTAAAGCTATTTATAAAAGCTGTCCTACAGACTTAAACAGATATGACGGACGGTTGTGTGCACCGCAATCAGACGGTTGTGAAACTAAACTTTATTTAACCACTTGGACCAGTTACACGTGCCTGTATTTCTCATCTACAGTATTTTTAGCCCTTAGCATTTACTTAAAAAAAAACAAAAAAACACTGTGTAATATGGATGTAACATAAGAGTATAAATGTACAGTTTTCTTTTTTTTTGTTTTTTGTATATGAGGTAAACAGTTTAATCACTAACAGCTTATTGTAATATGGACAATCTGTGAATCTTATGAAGTAAACAAGGCTTATCATAAAGGGTTTTGAGAGAGGAGAATGTTCAGTGCCGTTGGAAAGCTTTGCTCAATCAGACATTGCATAGAAGGGGGTCTGGAGTTGAGGATGCTCCCATTTGCTGTGGTCTACATAGTCAACACTGAATCATGTTAGCAAAAAATCCTACTGGGAAAGTGTTTAAATATATTAGCAATGCATTCACGATGTTTGAAGTCACTTCAGTCTAATGCTTAACTCAGCTAGAAGTTTCGGGTAAGCTCTAAACTTGAGTCTTAGTATTTTGTGGTGGAAAATCCGTCTTTGATTAAATAAAAGCAGGCAGGTTGCTATGTTGTTGGGGGAGTGGGGCGGGGGTTAGGTAGCCTGGCTTGCCAGACCCCCAGACATCTGAGCGCTGGCTGGGCTGGCCAGGCTAGGGGTTGGAAGCATAAGGGATAGAGTTTTTTTCTTTTTGATAATGCAGCTTAAATGTTGGTGTGTTAAAAAAAAAATACACATTTTGTTAATTGACCACAGCATTTCTCAGCAGCTGCTCACAAAAAAAGTGTTGTGTGTTTGGTAGTTTTCTACACTTTCACCATCAGAGCTCACCACAAAAGGCCAAAAACTACACACCACACCTTTAATGAAAAACACACTCATGTACTGTTCCACAAAACAGCTGGGCTTCAGAACAAGCAGCTGCTCCACAGAACAAGGTTACATCAGGCTTTGCAAATCCACATTGGTTTTTGAAACTGTACTTCAACCAGTGGCTCTGCTAATAAGCCCAAGGGGGGACAAGGGGTATGTTTCTGAGGGACAATGTGGGACACTGCCTGGCGCGGCGGTGCCCCCACCCCATGGGCAGACTCACTGATAGTGGTTTACCCATTTCTAGCACATAGCACCAAACATGTATAATTGCTGATGTATGCTCATGAATAGGCCAACCAATGTGTATTTTTAACATAATTTGAACATTCAATGAATTGACAGATGCACTTCCACTTACAATTTACTTTTATTTTTCATTACAATTTATTCACTTTTAATAAATTATAATATCAATTATAGGATTAACAGGACTTGTAGTTGCTCAACCCCACAGGAACAGTTTAAAAAAAAAAAAGTCTTAACTCATAACTCCAGAGGTTCACGGAACGAGAAGGAAGGATGGTGAACTTGCAAGGCAGGCGCAGGAAAAAAAAAAACTTTGGGGACACCTTTCGGACTCAAACCTTTTCACCAGCTTCTGAATCAAATAAGGATGAAAGATAAGAGACAGAATTAAAGCAACATTCATAAAAATGAATGTTGCTTGCTCCAAATGTTTTTTTCAGTATAGACAGAGGGGTGCAAACCC
The DNA here is from genome assembly GCA_024416835.2 of Perccottus glenii. Classification (NCBI taxonomy): domain Eukaryota; kingdom Metazoa; phylum Chordata; class Actinopteri; order Gobiiformes; family Odontobutidae; genus Perccottus; species Perccottus glenii. Next base: position 25,638,713 of record CM044548.2, read on the forward strand.
ATCACCATCACAAGGTGACAACAATGCAAAAAGGTGCCAAGATACAATCCTATGCAAAAAAATACATATTTTGACCTAAAAGGCTACTGTTTCCTAAAAGTGACACATTTGCACCCCTGTACCCACACCTTCTCTTTTTAATTGATGATGGCAGTGCTTCAGACTCCATTTTTCGAATTGCAAAGCGCACATCTAAAAGTTCACTGCCAGAGTGTCTGGTATGCACGTTCGTGCGCTGTCATGACAACAACGAAAGAGTTGACAACAACCTAGTCAGCAGTTCAACTGAGGGGTGGGTGTGGCAACAGTGTGCTGAACTGTCAAGTAATGTTCGTTTGACTGCAAGGGGCTCGATGGTATAGAGCGACCGACTTTTTTTTGGAGCAAGCATTGATTATGCGTGACACGGTCTCTAATTGCGGGACGCATGAATTCGCTTCAAACGGGACGGTATATATATATATATATATATATACAAAAACAATTATAAAATAAAAAATGCCTTGAAAACAGAAAACGTACGTATGTAAAACATGTTGTGGCGATGTGGTGAGAAATGATTCTAAAATCACCTTATTTAACCTTTCCTGCCATCGTGATGAAGCAGCATCTGTGTTTACACCATAGTCCACTGTGGAAATTGCACCAGTCAACACATCTGTGCACCACACAGCAGTCTTTGTGACCTCAGATGAATTCACTCCATTGACCCCAAACCCACATAGTATAGAGTGCTGTGCCATTACCTCTGACAATAGTTCTGATTTATTCTATATGTGGTATCTGTCACTAAACTTTAGATTTCACTGTATTTAAATTTAATAAATACATTTACATTTACATTTATTCATTTAGCAGACGCTTTTATCCAAAGCGACTTACATTACATTACCAGTGTTACAGTCACTGGAGGCAAGGTGGGTTAAGTGTCTTGCCCAAGGACACAACGACAGTATGAACTGTGGGGCGAGCGGGAATCGATCCTACTACCTTCCGATTGAAGGACGGCCGCTCTACCACTGAGCTACTGCCGCCCAAATACATGATGGAACAACATTTAAATAATAATAACTACAATAAATATAAATATGGATCAAAACAGACGTAAAATAGATAAATACAGGTCTGCCATGCTGCTGTTAAGAAAATAATATACCATACAAACAGCCATATAATGAGGATTGACAAATGACGTGTGGTTTAACAAAGACAACTGTCAATGAATGCAATACATTGCATACAGAATTAACAGATTTTGTTTGAGGGAGTTTGACAAAAGCCGGTCAATAGCCAATACTTTACAGTGCACAGTTTACTGAATGAAGGCATCTAACTGGACTTCTGTCTATGTTCAGTTTTATAGCAACGAAGAGAATCAAGATATTAAGTCATGCGGTCTTGGTTTTTAATCCATTTTCCCTCAATTAAAAAATAAAAAGAGGTTAACTCTAAACTTGACAACTTTGCTTTCCAAGGAGCATGCATCATAATCTGTCATGTCCCAAACTGTTCTGTTTATGTAATGTATTTAATTTACTGTGTTTTATTGTGAAGAGTCTTTCCCCGGTCTGTCTGGCAGATTTACTTCCTGTCTTGTCTTTTCCCTCTGTTGTGATTAGCTGCTCCGCCGTAATGTGTTCCACCTGTGCCTCATTGTGTTTTCCCCTGTCCTTTGCTGGATTGTTGAGTCAAGTTCCTGAACTGTAGCATCCGAATTGTAACCTCAGGTCTGACGCCTAATGTCTGAACCGGTATGTTTGAAGTCTGGAGTGGAGCTTATGTTTTGAAGAGTACCTTATCTTGTAGCATTCAGTTTATAGTGACATTGCTGGTGTTTTTGAATCCAGAGTTTTTGTGTTTTGACCTTTACCTTGTTTTTGACTAAACGTTTTGGATTTGGCACTTCTGCCTTTTGTGTTTATAAATCCTTTTAAACTGTATGCCTTTGTGGGGTCTGCATTGCGAGTCCTTCGGCCTGTTTCAAGTTGTGCATCCGTGACATAATCAACAGTAGACAAGAGTAGATTTTTCTTTTTAAAACAAGTGTAGCTGTTGTTGAGTAACCTAAACTATGCCTCTACAAAAGAGTATCACTCTAAAGACTGGTCTTCATATTTTTCTCATTTTTTAAAAGTTGTTATGCTCAATGCGACTTATGGAGCACTCGGTATACATTACTCACATTATCCATTTACAGCTGTATTCAGTGCACCACATGTTACCTTTGCTTAGAGAAGTGGAATCAAAAGAGTAAAGACTTTTTTCTCAACCCAAGGACACACAACCAGAGAGCTGTATGGCTTTTTATTTGATTTTTTTACTGCTGACATAGATGCCATGTGACCCACAAGAACAAACCATCAATGGGAACAGATCTGTCCAAAGGTGTGTTGGTTTCTTTAATTGTGCATTTCCCCTAGATGTGTGGCAGCACTGTGGATAGTTTTTGTGCAGCGGCTCCACTCCTGGGACCACATTCAAGTTGCAGACAGGACGCCCCACATGGACCACAAAGACTCGGCAAAGGCAAAGATTACCCTTCTTTGCTCAAGGTCTGTTTTCCAGGCCAGAGCTGCAGTCTCTCGGTGCAGCAGGGCAAGTTTTCAAGAAATGTCCTGCTTCTACAGTGTACAGATGTTGCTATGAGAAATAGAGTATAGGCGAAGAATAGAATTAAGATAACAGGCATATAACTTGGTCAATAATAATAATAATAAATAAAAGACCCAAACAGGACATTAGTCAGTGGTCATTTTTCTCACTTTGAGTTTGCTTGTGGCGTTTCTGTTCAGAGATGAGTGGATCAGCAGCTTCGGAGTGCATTTATCTATCAGTGTCACGAAGCCACCGGCCTTGTCCCGACAAACACAAATGCAGTAATTACTCTCTGCTCAGTGTTTACAGGACTCTGATTGTCCTGAGCCAACCTGCACAAAGGACCATTCCTCACTGCAGCTGGGCTGGAGTTCTCAATGTATTAGTCTTGACATTTACATGTTTTGATTCATGCAGGGTGGATTGGAGTTTGTAAAGTTTTGTGGATCGGAGTTTGTAAAGGAGTTAACAGGTTGCAAAACCGGGATCATTCTGTAATTGTAAAGTCAGACGTTTCGTTAGGACTTGCTTGAGTAGAGGTGTCCAGGCATTTTTTTTAAATTACAAACACAGAAAGATCCACAGTGTACACTTAATGTGAAATGAAAATGCTTAAGAGCTATTTAACCAGTATTTGTACAGTTTCACACTATGGTACTGAAAAACTGAACAAATCTTGGGTTGTACAAAATAATGAGTTCTAACAACTTTTTTTTTGATAAAATGACAAGACATAATTACTATTTTAAAAATGCTAATAATTTTACCCATGTGCGATTGGAGTTTTAAGCTCCAAATTCCACAATGTTGCCCACAGAAACATTACACTTTATATTAAGCTTAAAATCTATCAGAAAGCATAGTGTATTGATGACATTACTATCTTTTTCAACACCAAAAAACATGCTGGGTGCTCCCTAGTGGTGGTTGCCGAAAGTGAATTTACCCACGGGGATAATAAATTATAAGAAATTAATTAATTTAAAAAATATTATCGACACCAACCTCCCGATCTTAGGCAATTTTTTATACAATAGAAAGCTTCCAAAGCGATAGACAATCTTTTTCTCTGTGTTCAAACAGTTAATTGAAACCAACTAAATGTAAACACAGTACGGCAGGGTTTCTAAAATATACTGCTGCCACACTCAAGAGGGCACTAGAGAGGTAATTATGTCTTATCTGATTCTCTGTCCATCTTTGTTTGCAGTCTATAGTAGATGTGGTGTTGCGTGCTTAAGTAGTAATAGCTGTCTTTATCTATGAAGGTGGGCCCCCGAGCACAGTTTGTCCCAAATAGCTCTCCCACACCACCTTCTACTCCTTTCCATAATGCTTTAGGTCTGTCTCCATCGGCCTGCACTGTCTGACCGTCCCAGCCTTTCTGTGGTGTCCCAGCAGCAGATGGAAGCCCTTTCACTGGCATCAGCTGGGGCTCGGGCCACAAACCATTAGTCATGCCTCAGAGCCAGAACCAGACAAGAGGGCTAATTAGAAACAGATCACATACGTTCACACTTGTGTTTACATTTCCACGTGAACACACACACAGAACCAGCTCACACACAGCCATGTCTTAATGTATATGTGGGGACTACTGTTGGCTTTAACCCATTTTTTTGAACTGATCACAAGAATAGACTGTGAGACAATTATTGTTTATATAAAAGTCTATTCAAACATAAAGAAATATTTAGAACTAGACAGGAGATATCTTATAGCGAGATATGTTTATAAAAGATTATTTCACATAATCTTATTAGACATTTTTATATTTTTTTACTATGCTATAAATTTGTAATTAAAGGTCAAGTATAATATTTTTAGTCAAAAGTGCAAATTGCATTTGTAAGTTTTACACCCTCCTTTTAAGAGCATGCGTACAGCTTTGCAGGAACATGCTGTTTTCTATGATCAAATCTTATTGAAAAAGGCAAATACAAAGAGTAGTAGTGTCATTTTGTTAATACACAACTGAAAAAAGTTGTTTCACATAGTTGTGTTTCATTTTCCATACAGTACGTTTTACACAATTTCTTTTTCTTTTTAGAGTTTTACTTAAGAAATCTGTCGAGACCACAACTTATTTATTTATCAACATTGCAAATGGTTGCCAAACGTCTTTAGATGCATCCACTAATATTAGAGAAAATCTGTCAAAGATTTGATCGAAGTGGTTGTGATGCTCTTTTGCTTGCCTCTTTTGCCTAAAATCCTTGATGGCAAGTTAAAAATCTCATAAAGTAAAACAAAGATGAAAACAGTCTTTAAAGCAAATTTATTACTTCACACATCACACATGACATTTCCTCTGTATTTAAAGGTGATATATGCATTATGAAACAAACCTGCTTCCATGACATTTTTTTTTTTTTTAGTGCTTATTACAGAGAAAAGGTCAAATCTAGGTTTATAATGGCTTTTGAATGAACTGTCTTATAGATTTCATTTCTTCTCTGAGTTTTGTTTGGCTTCACAGTTTATGTCCTTGTTTCATGTAAACTGGAGTAAACCGGTGCAAATCCAAGCACATGTCAGTTTTTTTTTTAACAGTACTTTTACCACAACTTTGTTTAAGAGAGACATAGGTGTGTAACAAAACTTTTCATTTTCACTTTCTGTGACAATTATAAAGAAAATCCTGTACATTTAAACTAATTGATTTCAGCATATGACAAATAACCAAATAACCATCATCCAATGTAATCATACAAAGAATATACCACCATTATTTTACAAATCGAGCTCGAGAGCCATTTCAGTTGCACATACTCTATTTTTCAATTTGATTGAGTCTTAAACAAAAAAAAAAAACAGATTTAAGTATGTTAAAGTGAAGACAAAGAGATCTTCAGAAAAACACCATAACAGCTGTTCAAAGACGTGCCCACAATATCACACACTTAATTAATCCTAGTAATACTCTGTCTCACAAAAAGTCTCACTCACTTGAGCCCTTTCAGAGGCCCCTGATGTCGCCCTAAAGGAAGCACCTTGAGGTTAGGAGAAGGGGGTCAGGGCTTTGTCTCGCGTGAAGAGCCTGTGAATCAAACGGGCGACGGAATGACAATCACCCCCCATTAATGTCTTTCTCTGTCTGGCTGTACATAAAAAACAGCCTCGTCCCATTGTCCACATTGTGTGAAGTCAGCACAGCGTGAGCTTTTAATGGAGAATAGTGAAGACATCCAATCTGGAGCTGCTTTTACAAATGGTATGTCTTCATTTATCTTATGTCTCTAACAAACAATATAATTTCTGCTGAATTCTATATTTAAGGCTCATTAAAGGCCATGTTGTGTCTGAAATATTGGTAAGTGTTCCGCCCTGCGACGTGAAATCATAGTTCCTAGTTGGACCTGTACAGAATAGGAAGGGTGATGTTTTGGGAAGTATGATGTTTAGTATTAATTGATAAATTACACATAAAGGCATGAAGGCAGGGAAAATTGGAAACAAACCTGGTCCCTTTATACGTTTACTCTGTCAGTTATACACTGTACATTCACCTTCATATTCATCTATAGATGATTTATACTGTTAAAAGATTAAGAAAAACCTTTATAAAAAATTTGTATTCAACACCTTTAACTCCAAGTCTAATTTAAAAATGTTTACCAACACCAAAAAAAAAACAGTTGTTGTTGTATTTGTTACAATTAGCCTCAGTATGAAACTTGTCTGCTCATGTAGCCTACCATATGAGCATACTGACCACTGCTGTCTAAAGCCCCTTTCACACGTTCAACTCGGATGTAATCAGGGTTATTTCAACTGGACTGTTTGTTTAAGTCATTAATATTCAGTGTGACTTTACAGAGACATGGGGAAAGGGAAGAGCAGCTGCTTATAATGCATTTGAGCGAGCAAACATGAAGCTAACGGACTAATGCGCCCACTCCTTCTTGTTCTAATATTGAAACTACAGTTATTCAAACATGTCCCCAAAATGGACAAGTGCTTTAGTGCTTTTGCTTTGTTTTCTTTTGCAAATGCTGCACTTGTTCCATCTTCAGGTAACTGGCTCTTAAATGAGATTGACAGACAGTTAGACTTGCTTGGTTAGAAGTCTCTAGGCATTTTTGGCAATTACAAAGACAGAAATTTGATCTTAACGTGAAATCAAAATATGTAAGAGCCATTTACCCAGGACTTGTGCTGACACATCACCGTCGTTACCTGGCACTGCCTAAAACCTAGTTCGATTTCACAGTATGATGAGAGCAAGTGAGTGTTCATGCATGTCAAATCAAAAATAATAAAGAGTCCTAACAAGACATAAGTAAATCCTGATTGTGTTTTGTCTCAGCTTTTTCTGAAAGAACGGGCACTGGGATATAAATAAAGTTAAAACATTAGAACGTACACTCAATTTCAGTGAAGGGGAAGTTTAACTGTTGTCTGTGTCACTTTATTCGTTGCTGGCAGAGTTACTGGGCCTCTGGAGTTTTCAAGGGAATCTGCAATAAAACAGCACAATCAGCACTACTAGGCTGCTGTTCCTCTATGAAGGCCTGAGAGGTAAACTCCATCACAGTAATGAGATACAATCCCGTCAAGTGTGCAGCACTGTTGTTTTTAGATCAGGAACTGTGTGCAGAGACAACTATCTGTTCTCCTTCTCCTTATGTTTCAAAATCTTATATATAGCATAGGAATATATTTTAAAATCTTGTAGTGTGAGCTTGACTTTGGGTGACTTCCACAAACCTCTTCCTCCACAGCCTGAGTCCGTATGCACCCGCTCACTGTCAGATGATGAACAAAATGCAGCCACGGATGACATACCCTATCTGCCAATTAAATAATGCCCCGGAGCGGGCCTCGCTAACAAGTCTAATTTGTGTATATTTAGAACGAGCAAGTTCAGCGGCCGGTGCAGCAGTAGGCGGCTGCTACACCTGCTTTTTACATTTTTTGTTGGTAGCACCAGAGAAGCGGGGGCAGGGCTGTGATGGACAGGGGCTGATTAGGGGAAGTCCGTGGCAGGTTGAGTTTGCCTCGATGCCCCAAGGCTTTGTCGAGACAGCAAACATCTCAGCCTACAGAGCGAGCGCCCCCGAAACCATGATTTATTTATTCACTTTTCACGGGTGATGTGTTGACAGCAGCGGCGAGGTTAATATAAGATCCAGGAGTCAGTTTTTACACCTTATAGTAAATCTGGCCAGCTATATACAGTATTTATGTGAACAGTACCAACTGCTTTATTCCCTAGTAGCACTTTTTTAGTCTTCAGGTTTTCCAAGTCAGATGCTTGTATTGGTTTATATCTATGTTTATAGCTTTTTATATTTGCAGATATAAACCAATGAATCAATTTACATATTCATTTAAAACGATCATGGTTTACTATTTAACTTGTGTATCGATGTATTACTGTTGTAAGCACCTTGGATAGTGCTATAAAAAAACACTGAGGACACACATTATTGTGACTGTAGTTGCATTTCTATAAAAGGATTTGCCCCTTTGCGTAAATCACATGTTAGAATTGTTGGCGTAAATGTGTGAGGGGATAAAAGTGTGTAGCTCCAAAGTCTGTGAATAAAGAAAGAAGAAAACTCATTGTCTTGCATTTAACCCCGTCCATCACCATGGGGGGCATGAGGACCATCTCCAGATGTTAAGCCAGTATTGTGGTCATGGGCGCTGACAACAGGATTAGTCCATAGTGTTAGTCTATACATGTTTTTTCTATAATAGCGGGGGAACCTGAGCACCCAGTAAAAACCCACTGAGACACATGGCGAGGATGCAAAGTCCACACAGAAAGGAACTTTCCTGGCTAAGCATCAAACCCATACTGTGCCGCACAAGAACATCGTGAACATTAATAATTGTGAAACAATCAATCAAGTTTACTGTATCTTACTTGCTTTTATTCCCTCATGTACGTATATTTGTTTATGCTTTTATAAAAATTAGAACAGAATTAAAACAGTAAGACTCTAGGCCTGGTGGTGATAAAGACGGTAATATATTTGCTATCTTGTGCTCAAAGCAGCTACCTCGTAGTGCAGGCGCTTTGGTATAATAAAAATAGAAAATAAATTAAAGCCGCAAGCGGCAATAAAGGCCCTCGCCTCCCTTGAGACCGCGGGGACACATATATTCGGAGGATTGCATGTCGTGCTTTAAAGCAAATTTGGAGCTGTTTAGATGAAAACCCTTTAGCACAAAGTGGACAGTGGCAGAGTGGTTAGCTCTCCTGCCTCACAGCAAGAAGGTCCTGGGTTCAACCCCATCCAAGGCAGGGCCTTTCTGTGTGGAGTTTGCATGTTCTCCCTGTGTCTGCGTAGGTTTCCTCCGGGTACTCCGGTTTCCCCTACCACCAAAAACATGTACAATAGTCCCCAAACACACATGGGGCCAGGTCATGTTTGTAAATGAGAATTGGTTCTCAAACAGTTTACCTGGATAAATAAAGGTTAAATAAAATAAAATTTAGGTGGTCATGTATTCCACCCAACATTTTCTGTTGAGAAGGATCCTGGCAATTGGGAAATGGCATTTATTTCCCAATAGTTGCCTCTTCACAGACTCATTACGACCACAGCCACAAATCTATCAAAAACAAATTGATAACTTTTTTTGCACACGTGTCTAGATGATACTCACCAAATTTGGAGCTGTTTAGATGAAAAGCCTTTAGACACAAGGGGTGCAATTTAGGTGGTCACGCATACACCCAACATAGTAGATTTCCTGTTGAGTTTACGATATGGCTGTAATACATTTTTCTATTTGCCCTGAGGTGTCCTATGGATGTACCAAGTTTCATTTTTCTACGTTGGAAAAAGTTACTTTCACTTTCCATAGGCCCAATGTATTTTGACTTTTGTAGGGGTCGCCACTGAGTCATTTTTCATATTTTTTTCGCGACTTCAAATACATACATTTTTCAGAGCTTGAAGTCTGGGACCAATAAAATGACTTTTAGTTGCACGTTTACTGGGTCAAATTGAGGATCATTTTGCAGAAAAATTATAATAAAAAAATATACCAAATTATAATAAAATAAAATATAACTCGAGCAAAAAGTCTAGAAAAACGCTTGTCTATTTTACATACATGTGTTTAGCTCATTTTGCCCAAGTTTGGTGTCTGTGGAATGAAGCAGCTATTTTCTGAGTTCTTTTAAAAGAGGTGTATTTTAAGTCGGTTCACATTTTCAATTCAAAATGGCCGCCTTCCCGTGTGTGATAGGTGTGGTCCCCATTGGCTTTTTTGTTCATAAGCCCATGCTGGATGTGTGTACCAAGTTTCATTTGCCTACGACAAACTAAAATTTTCACTTCCCATTGACTTTTTCCAAATATTTGGGACGTTGCTATGGCAACACATTTATAGATAGGGGTGGTTGTCATTGGCTTTTATGCTCGTCATGACATAAGAGATGTGTGTACCAAATTTTATGTCTCTATGACAAACTAAATTCTTGGGTCCCATTATAAGTTTGTAGGGGCGCTGGAGAGCCATTTCTAAAGATAACCCTTTTATTTACATATCTTTGTGTTCAGGTCATGAATGTGCACAAACGCCTTTTGGGTCCGACTCGATCTGAGAAGGCTTTGAGAGTTAAGAGACGCTTTATTTTCACAAAATGGCCACCTCGTTACAGGCTTGCCACACCCATACCCGATAAGATATCAACAACAAAGTCACAACTTTGGTTGGCACATGTGTCTAGATGATACTCACCAAATTTGGGGCCATTTAGATTAAAACACAATGATTTGCATCTTTCTGCAAGGGGTGCGAATTTAGTGGCCTTTCACCCCACATGGCGGACTTCCTGTTAAGTTTAGGTGTGACTGTCATTGACTTTTCTGTTTGTTCTGAGGTGTCCTATGGATATACCAAGTTTCATTTTTCTACGTTGGAAAAAGTTACTTTCACTTTCCATAGGCCCAATGTATTTTGACTTTTCTAGGGGTCGCCACTGAGTCATTTTTTGTATTTTTTTTTCGGGGACTTCAAATACATAAATTTTTCGCTGGGCTTGAAATCTGGGACCAATAAAAATGACTTTTAGTTGTACGTTTCCTGGGTTAAATTGAGGATCATTTTGCAGAAAAAATATGATAAAAAAATATATACCGAATTATAATTAAAAAAAATATAACTCGAGCAAAAAAGTCTAGAAAAACGCTTGTCTCTTTTACATACATATGTTTAGCTCATTTTGCCCAAGTTTGGTGTCTGTGGAATGAAGCAGCTATTGTCTGTGTACTTTTAAAAAGAGGTGTATTTTAAGTCGGACCAAATTTTCAATTCAAAATGGCCGCCTTCCCGTGTGTGATAGGGTGTGGTCCCCATTGGCTTTTTTGTTCATAAGCATATGGTGGATATGTGTACCAAGTTTCATTTGCCTACAACAAACTAAAAATTTTACTTCCCATTGACTTTTTTCACATTTTTGGGACGCTATGGCAACACATTTATAGATAGGGGGTGGTTGTCATTGGCTTTTATGCTCGTCATGACATAAGAGATGTGTGTACCAAATTTTATGTCTCTATGACAAACTAAATTCTTGGGTCCATTATAAGTTTGTAGGGGGCGCTGGAGAGCCATTTCTAAAGATAACCCTTTTATTTACATATCTTTGTGTTCAGGTCATGAATGTGCACAAACGCCTTTTGGGTCCAACTCGATCCGAGAAGGCGTTTGAGAGTTAAGAGACGCTTTTATTTTCACAAAAATGGCCACCTCGTTACAGGCTTGCCACACCCATACCCAATAAGATATCAAAACAAAGTCAGAACTTTGGTTGGCACACGTGTCTAGATGATACTCACCAAATTTGGGGCCATTTAGATTAAAACACAATGATTTGCATCTTTCTGCGCAAGGGGTGCGATTTTAGTGGCGCGTGCTTCACCCCACATGGCGGACTTCCTGTTAAGTTTAGGTGTGACTGTCATTGACTTTTCTGTTTGTTCTGAGGTGTCCTATGGATATACCAAGTTTCATTTTTCTACGTTGGAAAAAGTTACTTTCACTTTCCATAGGCCCAATGTATTTTGATTTTGTAGGGTCGCCACTGAGTCATTTTTCGTATTTTTTCCGCGACTTCAAATACATCAATTTTTCGCCGAGCTTGAAGTCTGGGACCAATAAAATGACTTTTCGTGCATGTTCACTGGGTCAAATTTAGGATCATCGGGTCGGAAGAAAAAAAAAAAAAAAAAAAAAAAATCCGAGCAAAACAATAGGCCCTCCGGTCATCACCGGCTCGGGCCTAATTAAAGCCGCAAGCGGCGATAAAGGCCCTCGCCTCCCTTGAGACCGCGGGGACACATATATTCGAGGATTGCATGTCGTGGCTTTAAAGCAAATTTGGAGCTGTTTAGATGAAAACCCTTTAGCACAAAGTGTACGATTTCGTGGTCATGTATTCCACCCAACATTTTCTGTTGAGAAGGATCCTGGCAATTGGGAAATGGCATTTATTTCCCGATAGTTGCCTCTTCACAGACTCATTACGACCACAGCCACAAATCTATCAAAAACAAATTGATAACTTTTTTTGCACACGCCTAGATGATACTCACCAAATTTGGAGCTGTTTAGATGAAAAGCCTTTAGACACAAGGGGTGCAATTTAGGTGGTCACGCATACACCCAACATAGTAGATTTCCTGTTGAGTTTACGATATTGCTGTAATACATTTTTCTGTTCGCTTCTGAGATGTCCTATGGATGTACCAAGTTTCATTTTTCTACGTTGGAATAAAGTTACTTTCACTTTCCATAGGCCCGATGTATTTTTACTTTTCTAGGGGTCGCCACTGAGTCATTTTTCGTATTTTTTTCGGGACTTCAAATACATAAATTTTTCGCTGGGCTTCAAATCTGGGACCAATAAAATGACTTTTAGTTGTACGCTTACTGGGTTAAATTGAGGATCATTTTGCAGAAAAATATGATAAAAAATATATACGAATTATAATAAAAAAATATAACTCGAGCAAAAAAGTCTAGAAAAACGCTTGTCTATTTTACATACATGTGTTAAGCTCATTTTGCCCAAGTTTGGTGTCTGTGGAATGAAGCAGCAATTGTATGTGTACTTTTAAAAAAGAGGTGTATTTTTAGTCGGTTCACATTTTCAATTCAAAATGGCCGCCTTCCTGTGTGTGATAGGGTGTGGTCCCAATTGGCTTTTTGTTCATAAGCCCATGGTGGATGTGTGTACCAAGTTTCATTTGCCTACAACAAACTAAAAATTTCACTTCCCATTGACTTTTTCCACATTTTTGGGACGCTATGGCAACACATTTATAGATAGGGGTGGTTGTCATTGGCTTTATGCTCGTCATGACATAAGAGATGTGTGTACAAAATGTTATGTCTCTATGACAAACTAAATTCTTGGGTCCCATTATAAGTTTGTAGGGGGCGCTGGAGAGCCATTTCTAAAGATAACCCTTTTATTTACATATCTTTGTGTTCAGGTCATGAATGTGCACAAACGCCTTTTTGGGTCCAACTCGATCCGAGAAGGCGTTTGAGAGTTAAGAGACATTTTATTTTCACAAAAATGGCCACCTCTTTACAGGCTTGCCACACCCATACCCGATAAGATATCAACAACAAAGTTACAACTTTGGTTGGCACACGTGTCTAGATGATACTCACCAAATTTGGGGCCATTTAGATTAAAACACAAGGATTTGCATCTTTTTGCGCAAGGGGTGCGATTTTAGTGGCCGTGCGTTTCACCCCACATGGCGGACTTCCTGTTGAGTTTAGGGTGTGACTGTCATTGACTTTTCTGTTTGCCCTGAGGTGTCCTATGGATGTACCAAGTTTCATTTTTCTACGTTGGAAAAAAGTTACTTTCACTTTCCATAGGCCCAATGTATTTTGACTCTTCTAGGGGCCGCCACTGAGTCATTTTTTGTAATTTTTTTTCGGGGACTTCAAATACATAAATTTTTCGCCGAGCTTGAAGGCTGGGACCAATAAAAATGACTTTTCATTCATGTTCACTGGGTCAAATTTAGGATCATAGGTGGAGAAGAATAAAACTAAGAAATTAAAGCCGCAAGCGGCGATAAAGGCCCTCGCCTCCCTTGAGACCGCGGGACACATATATTCGGAGGATTGCATGTCGTGCTTTAAAGCAAATTTGGAGCTGTTTAGATGAAAACCCTTTAGCACAAAGTGTACGATTTAGGTGGTCATATATTCCACCAACATAGTAGATTTTCTGTTGAGTTCTGGTACGATATGGCTGTAATAAACTTTTCTGTTTGCCCTAAGGTGTCCTATGGATGTACCAAGTTTTGTATTTCTACATTGGAAAAATTTACTTTCATTTTCTATAGAACCAATGTATTTTGACTTTTCTAGGGGTCGCCACTGAGTCATTTTCATATTTTTTTGGGGACTTGAAATACATAAATTTTTGCGGGCTTGAAGTCTGTGACCAATAAAAATGACTTTTAGTTGCACGTTTACTGGGTCAAATTGAAAATCATTTTCAGAAAAATTATAATAAAAAATATATACCGAATTATAATAAAAAAAAATATAACTCGAGCAAAAAAGTCTAGAAAAACACTTGTCTCTTTTACATACATGTGTTTAGCTCATTTTGCCCAAGTTTGGTGTCTGTGGAATGAAGCAGCTTTTTCTGTGTACTTTTAAAAAGAGGTGTATTTTAAGTCGGTTCACATTTTCAATTCAAAATGGCCGCCTTCCGTGTGTGATAGGGTGTGGTCACCATTGGCTTTTTGTTCATAAGCCCATGGTGGATGTGTGTACCAAGTTTTATTTGCCTACAACAAACTAAAAATTTCACTTCCCATTGACTTTTTCACATTTTTGGGACGTTGCTATGGCAACACATTTATAGATAGGGGTGGTTGTCATTGGCTTTATATCGTCATGACATAAGAGATGTGTGTACAAAATTTTATGTCTCTATGACAAACTAAATTTTGGGTCCATTATAAGTTTGTAGGGGCGCTGGAGAGCCATTTCTAAAGATAACCCTTTTATTTACATATTTTTTTGTTCAGGTCATGAATGTGCACAAACGCCTTTTTGGGTCCAACTCGATCCGAGAAGGCGTTTGAGAGTTAAGAGACGTTTTATTTTCACAAAAATGGCCACCTCGTTACAGGCTTACCACACCCATACCCGATAAGATATCAAAAACAAAGTCACAACTTTGGTTGGCACACGTGTCTAGATGATACTCACCAAATTTGGGGCCATTTAGATTAAAACACAATGATTTGCATCTTTTGCGCAAAGTGCGATTTTAGTGGCCGCGCGTTTCACCCCACATGGCGGACTTCCTGTTAAGTTTAGGGTGTGACTGTCATTGACTTTTCAGTTTGCCCTGAGGTGTCCTATGGATGTACCAAGTTTCATTTTTCTACATTGGAATAAAGTTACTTTCACTTTCCATAGGCTCGATGTATTTTGACTTTTCTAGGGGTCGCCACTGAGTCATTTTTCGTATTTTTTTTTCGGGGACTTCAAATACATAAATTTTTCGCTGGGCTTGAAATCTGGGACCAATAAAAATGACTTTTAGTTGTACGTTTACTGGGTTAAAATGAGGTCATTTTGCAGAAAAAATATGATAAAAAAATATATACCGAATTATAATAAAAAAAAATATAACTCGAGCAAAAAAGTCTAGAAAAACGCTTGTCTATTTTACATACACGTGTTTAGCTCATTTTGCCCAAGTTTGGTGTCTGTGGAATGAAGCAGCTCTTGTCTGTGTACTTTTAAAAAGAGGTGTATTTTAAGTCGGTTCACATTTTTAATTCAAAATGGCCGCCTTCCTGTGTGTGATAGGGTGTGGTCCCCATTGGCTTTTTGTTCATAAGCCCATGGTGGATGTGTGTACCAAGTTTCATTTGCCTACAACAAACTAAAAATTTCACTTCCCATTGACTTTTTTCACATTTTTGGGACGTTGCTATGGCAACACATTTATAGATAGGGGGTGGTTGTCATTGGCTTTTATGCTCGTCATGACATAAGAGATGTGTGTACCAAATTTTATGTCTCTATGACAAACTAAATTCTTGGGTCCCATTATAAGTTTGTAGGGGCGCTGGAGAGCCATTTCTAAAGATAACCCTTTTATTTACATATTTTTTTGTTCAGGTCATGAATGTGCACAAACGCCTTTTTGGGTCCAACTCGATCCGAGAAGGCGTTTGAGAGTTAAGAGACGTTTTATTTTCACAAAAATGGCCACCTCGTTACAGGCTTGCCACACCCATACCCGATAAGATATCAACAACAAAGTCACAACTTTGGTTGGCACATGTGTCTAGATGATACTCACCAAATTTGGGGCCATTTAGATTAAAACACAATGATTTGCATCTTTCTGCGCAAGGGGTGCGATTTTAGTGGCTGCGGGTTTCACCCCACATGGCGGACTTCCTGTTAAGTTTAGGGTGTGACTGTCATTGACTTTTCTGTTTGCCCTGAGGTGTCCTATGGATATACCAAGTTTCATTTTCTACGTTGAAAAAACTTACTTTCACTTTCCTTAGGCCCAATGTATTTTGATTTTGTAGGGTCGCCACTGAGTCATTTTTCGTATTTTTTTAGTGACTTCAAAAACATAACATTTTCGCGAGCTTGAAGTCTGGGACCAATAAAAATGACTTTTCGTGCATGTTCACTTGGTCAAATTTAGGATCATTTGGTCACAATAAAAATAAAAAATAAAAAAACCCGAGCAAAAACAATAAGTCTGGGACCAATAAAAATGACTTTTCGTGCATGTTCACTTGGTCAAATTTAGGATCATTTGGTCACAATAAAAAAAAAAAAACCCGAGAAAACAATAGGCCCTCCCGGTCATCACCGGCTCGGGCCTAATAATCCGAGCAAAAACAATAGGCCCTCCCGGTCATCACCGGCTCGGGCCTAATTAAATGTATGAAATTGCTAATTGCTAAATTGCTAATTATTTCAAATACGTAAGATTTTTTTTTTACAACCACAGCTTTATTGAAGCTTAAAAGTTCTGGTTTGCTTTAAAGAAATAAGTATGCTACAGTCAGGACAGAACATGGCTAAATAAAAACATACACGTTATGGAGAAAGAGTAACGATTTAGCTTAAACAAGGAGAAAGCGGGGCTTTAGAAGGAGAACACAGGAAACTCACCGGGGACATGATCAGGAGCTTGGATCTGTGGTTTGGAGCATTGTGAAAATACAGTCCGGAACTCACTGGTGCTGCTATCATCCACATTCCACATTTGAAGCTGAAGTGATCATGTACACGTGATTGAGACCAATTAACTACTGCATGAAACAACGAGGACGGCTTTACATGACGTAAGTAAAAGAAGAATCCCTCTGGAATTTCTTTTTCTGTAGTTCACTACCAAATTAAAATAATCTAAAACATGACAGTTTGTACAGAGCATGTCCAGACATGTAGCTGTAGGTTTTGTTGCACAGAAGATTTTAAAATGATCACACATAAAACCTGATATAAAAATACCAATTCAGCCAAAATAATGATAAATATATTCTTTATCTGGATGTAATGCCTAGTCCACACGGACACGGGTATTTTTATAACCAGAGTTTTTCCTCCTGCGTTTAAAAAAAAATCCCGTCCACATGAAAACGCAAAAACCGCTATCAAGAGCTGTCAAGAGCATGCCACACCAGCAGGCGGCGATATCACCCTAATCGTAAGGCATGTTGGCCAATCAGAAGCCAAAGCAAAGCAGTCAGCGGCGCACAATCTGACGTCAAACACAGCGGATAACGGCGCACACTCTGACGTCGCAAGGCAAAAACGCCGGTTTTACTGTCCACACGACAACGCTGCAACCGGCGTTTCTGAAAATCCTCGCCCTGGCAGGGGTTTTCAAAAATGTTCGGTTTCAGTGACCTGATACTGCGTTTCCGTGTGGACGAATGGCCGAACCGTGTAAAAAAAGTCACGGTTATAAAAATACCCGTGTCTGTGTGGACTAGGCCTAAGTGATAAGAAAATACAGGCTTGTCTAAATGACAATAGTATTTTTCTAATAGTCTGCTCATCCAATATTAAAAAAGGGCTTAACCATATGAAACAATTAAAAAGAATAGGTATGTATTATAACACAGTCCAATAACAAAACTAAAAAATGTATAATAAAAGTCATATTGATAATAATAATCGTTGGGGCACTGGAGGAAAGCCCTGTGATTGGTTAAAAGCAAAACACACGTCATACATAAGTCTTGCCTCTTTCTATCTGCGCTGTCATAGTCATAGTCATTCTTTTCTGTTGTAATCTCTGACAAAAGCAACTCTACAGCCTCTCAAAGAGACTGCAGTGGCTGAAATTTCCTGAATCTAAACCCCTTGTGATTAAAGGGTCTAGGGAATGACATGAGCAGGAGGGCTGTGGGACAGATAAAAGAGAATTAGCTCAGTGCAGTGAACAGGTGACACATCTCAGAACTGAGCTAGGCTCTGCCCTGAGGCTAAAGATACCGCTCTTCCTCTCGCCGTCAATAATACATTAGGTTCACGTCCAAATCTGATCAGTCCAGTTAACATCACTGTTGTCATGTATGTACCTTTTTTTATTTTTGTATGGTGTTGCAATTTTACATTTTTTGTCAAAAGAAATATTTTTTTGTTCAGAGTTTGAGTCCGGATATTTAGGTTGTCTGTCTTCCAAAAGTCTAGAACCCATGTGGCCATCATCTAATAAAAAGAAAGCTGGAGTACAGATATTTAAGCCCTCACTTTGAAAGAAAGACAAGATGGCGGTAAATGATATGCCCAGAATACAAAGAAAAACTTTTTTGCACTCATGGTAAGTATCAGCAATGGAGAGTCAATAAAGTGAAAAGTGACTTGGACAGACATGAGGGAAAGAAATTCTGCTTGATTTAAGTAAATTTGTTTTGGTTCAGTATACAGTTTTATAGAGTCGTGACATTGTGCTCACTGATAATTAGCAGTCATTCTGACAATTTCTCACTCTGTCAATCAGTCTAAACCTTATGTGCTCTGTTAAATATAAGGTTACACGCTAAATCCTACATCAGGACACTTTTTGGATGTTGAGTGAACTAAAATCCATAACAAGTAATAAATCAGATTTGAATTGGGTGAAACTACAGCTTTTCTGCCCTGGAGCTACTGTTTAAACACAGCTTACTTCTCACAGATTGTTGGACTTATATTCACAACATTAAGCTTACAGTATGAGTTTTACAAGATTACCTGTATTTGCGTTTAGCTTCAACGAGCTGGAATAATATTATGTAGCTGAAGGCCATTGTGGAAATATCCCAGAACGAGTGCAGAGGTAATTTATGACTGTGTGAGCGTTTTACTGCTTCCACTTTAGAGCCACATAAATTGGATTATTCCTATAATTAGAGTGAGTGCCAGAATTACATTTTAGTCCTCGGTTCTGCACAAGACTGAAGGGGCACCAATAGGGCCAGATCATTGAGGCTCATTTTCGAGGGGTTGCACTATGTAGCTCGACCCTCATTGATTTCTAAATAAAGCACATAGTCAACACTTTTTTACTGCATCTTTATTGTATGTCTGTGCCCTTTTACTTTTCACAACAGCTAAATTTGCAACGCTGACTTTTAGGAGTGGGGCAAAATATGGATACAGCAATATACTGTGGGGTTTTCTGTTGCGATCGATCATCGGAATACATCTCAGTGGAGAGAAAACTCATAAGAGAACACACTCTGAACTTTGTCAGCACTCTTCCCAACCTCACACTGGACAGACTTACTCAACAAAACACCGGGTTGAACCAGAGATGAACCAGATTAGCCTCTGAGTCACAAGTGTTTTGTTTTGAAGAAGTGTTTAGACTATTTGGCAACATTGGAACATGTCAAAGGGTCATTGACCTCTTATATTTTAGTGAAGATATGGAAAAGAGATGCTTGGTTTCTATCATTTTCTATTCGAAAAGGTTTCTAAAATGTTTTCTGAAATTGGTATTACTTGGATTATTTTGGGTGGTTTGTAAAAAAAAAAACATTTTCTTACTTACTCAACTTACTAATAACAATCCAAACGTAATATAATCATTTGTCTATAAAGTAAACATATTTCAAGAGCAGCTATTTTGAAAAGGCCTAATTACAAACATGAGGTCTTAAAGTTGTTCTTGTACCGTTTAGACTAGAGGAAGGTCTGAGACTTACAGCAGAGAATGTGAAATATGATGAAAAACATTATGAGACAGAGGACAAAACTTGAACAAACTGGGACTCAGGAGGATGTAGTAACTTGCCTGTGTCAATATCTCTGACACTTCTCAGGTCTTCTAACATCAGTTCATTACTTCTTTTATTTTACTGTCAGTGGGTCAGATCCATGGCTGATGTGCGCTATTCATTTTGACCAGCTCTATTAACTGCTCAAGTGTCTCTTAAGTGTTACAGCGAGTCTGCTTTTTATTGATACACTTAGTTGAGGGTCAGTGAACCTTCATGCCTTTCACAGAGGGAATAGGTTCTGATTCTTACAGAATAATCATGAGACAAAAGGTCAAAGAAAATGAAAAGGGTTATGAGAAAGACAAGAAGCACCGAGCCCTAACCCTCACCCTGAAGGCATTTGGTTTCAAGCCAACACTGTGATGCTTTGTTAATTTTGCCATTTTCATTATTTTCAAATTTAATACAACAGCGTTTCCAAATATTAATCGTCATCAAATTGCAACCCAAAATTTCTGTGTGGGAAACTTTTGTTTATTGTGACCCTTCTCCGTTGTTTGGTTATTTGTGTGTTAGTTTTGCTTTTCTTGTTTTGTTCCACTTTACTGTTTTGTTGCTTGTGATTTCAACCCATTTGCAAAGCAGCTATTTTTTATTATTTCACATGAACTGTGGAAACATGATTCTGGGGTTTTTGACATATTAGTCATTGAACATTAGTCATGTTGTTTCTTTGTATTTGGTTTGATATAAATGCCAATATGATCAGCTTACCATTAACTGCGAGGGAGGAGACTGTAGCCTGAGTGTCTCCAGACTCTGATAGTGCCCCAGTCTCTGTAAATCCTGCACTCTCTTTCAGCACCGCTCTGTCCCGGACTGTCCAGGACCTTCACAGCTGCACGTCTTGTTATACACAGTATATATATATATATATATATATATATATATATATATATATATATATATATATATATATATATAAATATAAATATATATATATATATATATATATATATATATATATATATATATATATAAATCTCAATTACATCCAACAGCGGCATCTGCTGTAGCGATGTTAAGTTACCTCGTATTGGTGCCTTTGCCGATGTCCGTCAACATCTTCAATATTCCCCGATACTGATGTTAGGGCCAATGTATCAGTGCATCCTTACTAACTAATAGGATTAAGGGTTAAGGTTAGTCTCTGCTCAGTTTCACTTTGAGGAACTAACCCTACAGAGTGAATGTTCCCCTGCTGTCACTTCAGCCAATGGATGTTGAGCCTGCCCCCCATAAAAACAGCATTAGGAAAATTAATTAGGGGGCTCAGTGTTAGAGCGGTTGTCCTTCAACCGGAAGGTTGGTGGTTTGATTCCCACAAGACAGCTGTAACACTGGTGAATTGAAAAAAAGGTTAAAGTAAAACCATCAGTTTGTCTCTTGGAATTAGAGACAAATTGTCTTCACCTTGAAAACTGAGTCCAGATGCTTTTACTTTAACCTTTTTTCAAGATGTCCTGGATGACTGAGAACCTTTACAGACACTGGTCAATTGAAGCTTAATGAATGTTGCTTTGGATAAAAGCGTCAGCTAAATTAATAAATATAAATGGATGAATTGTAAGCGTAACTTGAGAAAAAAACATAGGAAAAGCAGCAAAAAGGCAGTAGTTTTTTTAAACCATTTTTTTACATTTATGAAAACATTTTCTTTGTTTTTAGGGTCACAGTCACAATACTATTTTTTTATTTTGATATTTATTTATTCTTTGGTTACAATTCCAAGTTTACATTTACATTTTTGTGTGGTTTACATTCAAGCTGATTCTAGATTGATGCCATACATAAACCTCACTTCACTTTCCTTTTATCTACTTAAACATGGATGGGAAAATGAAAGTTGTGTTGAACTTCCAGAGCATGTAGTATATAGGTTGAGATTAGTTAAGGTACAGTCAGAGACAGAGAAGTCTGTGCACAAGGCCAAAGGTGTTGATTGGACATGTTCTTTGAGATAAAGGGTTACATTGTGTTGCTTTAGTCAGTTTGTTTTCCAGAACACGGTCAGAAAAGTCAGAGTCTTTTGTTTCTGTTCTACATAAACTGTCATTTCCTCTCATTATTCTAGAAATAAAACTAACCCAAACAAGACACAATGCAGAAAAGGGAGAAATAACATAAGGACAAATACTTTGTAAGCATTACCTGTTGTTTTGAATTTAAAGCTGGTGAGGACGCTTGAACAAACATACAAACTGCAGCGGCTGCACCAGGTTAGAAGAAGGAAGACAAATAAGTGCGATGTAACCAGTTGAATTGGAAAAAAGCCTCTGAAGATCACTGAATTTTAGCACCAAGTTGAACTTTTTCCATTGTTGAACTCTATCCATTTGTGGAATAGAGTCAGATTAAAGATCAATCCACTGCAGGACATAGAACTCCTCTGTTCCCACTGCCATTAACCTTCATGTTAACTCAACAGAAAACTGATGAAGGCAACATTTAATAACTGGAGTATTTTGAATTGAAATGAATTTTATGATCTACAAATGTGACCCCCAAAAAATGAATAAAAGCGTGTCCAAAAGAAGGTCAAATGGATGACAGTCAGACCTGTTCTAATTCTTTTGAATTGTTGAATTGTGTTTTTCTATAGTCTATAGCTCATGAAGAAGGGGTTAAAACAAAGGCACAGATGTAGGTTCATTTTAAATTCTAAGTGGTTAAACCTGAACCTAACTGTGTGGGCTATGCACAATCACAGAATATACTATGGACAACGTCCGCCCATTGCTCCCCTATTCACCAATATTGTCGTTATGAAAGGGCAATAAAATGGCACTTACATCCAGGCTTTTCCGCTTTTACTGAATAGTAAAACAATAGTTTTCAGATAGCATAAATGGACGTATTACTCAAAAATTCTAAACAGTCACAGTACTTGCAGGTAACTCCAGACTGTCTTTGATCATCCTGGAGCTGATCATTGGCTGAGCCTTTGCCATTCTGGTTATTCTTCGATCCATTTTGATGGTTGTCTTCCGTTTTCTTCCACGTCTCTCTGGTTTTGCTCTCCATTTTAAGGCATTGGAGATCATTTTAGCTGAACGGCCTATAATTTTTTGCACCTCTTTATAGTTTTTCCTTACTCCAATCAACTTTTTAATCAAAGTACGCTGTTCTTCTGAACAATGTCTTAAACGACCCATTTTCCTCAGGCTTTCAAACTCATGTTCAACAAGTGCTGCTGGCTTCATCCTTAAGTAGGGGCCACCTGATTCAAACCTGTTTTATCACAAAATTGATGACCCCTTTCAACTAATTGCCCAATTGCACAGCCCTAAGAGCGTGAATGAATGCTGGGTCTTGTTTGTTTTCTGAGAATCTACTGCACCTACAGGTAACTTGTTTGCACTTTAGCAATAACAAATATACTAAAAACCTGGATTATTCTAGTTAGTCACATTGTACTGCTATTATTTTGAACAATACTGTATGCTAATGTTTTACATGAGCCTTAACGACTCTACCAGCTGGAGTCACACTGCCCTTTCAACACTCCAGCCCAAAGAAACCAGAACAGCCTGGTCCAGTCACAGATAGTTCCCACTAGAGATCACTCTGTCCTGATTTTAATGCCAGGTCTGAAGGCAGTTCAGCACGTCACTGCGGAGTCCTCTGCTCTTTACCGTCAATGGGTTAAACTGAACGTCTTGTCCTGAGCGCAGCGATGGGGCTCTCAGCTCAGTGAAGTGGACATGAATGAGTGGCAATTAAACAGAGGAAGGAAGGGCTGTTCAGAGTTCAATGTGCCGCGTGCTGACAGCTGACGAGGACAACACAGGAATTAAGGCTTGCTGCCAAACCACTGTCTCCTCACACCAGCAGGCAGACAGGGAGGAAATACTGTTAGTTTCTGTTACTGTTTGCCTCAAAGGAGTGTCCACAGAAAGAAAAGTCTTATCTGTGATAGAAAACAATTTGCAGACAAAATGACAATTCATTTCAACAAAAAGAGGTCATGCCTGATTGTATTTCCTTACATGTTTTCTATTTCTACTCAAAGACATCACTCACTGCATTCCACTGTAACAAGTGATCATCTAATATAATTGCAAAAATAGGGTGACCAGATTTTAAAATTTCACCTTAATAAAAAATGTTATGGAAAATGCTGTGCAAAATTAATAAACCACAAGTAAACACTAAAAAATACACTGATTGCATTGAGTATAATTTTTATATTAACATGTAACAAACATGTGCTTTCCTAAAAACAAGGAGTTGTAGTGTTCCTTAAACTCGTTAGTAAATGGCGACTTTCTTTTTGGCTGATGACAGACTGAAACGGTGAAAGCTGGAGAAGGGACGCTTAGCAATAGCCTCGCACTTAAGAACGTAAGTGGACCAATCAGAATTGAGTTACAGACATGTTGATAAGTGATGGCTGGTGGTGATATTTGCTGTGCTATTCAATGATTTTAAATGTATATCATTAGACATTGTATTGTAATTAGTATTAGATTTATTTAAGAACAGAAATCCATAATCCACAACAAGATGGTCATCATATTAAAAGAGTCATAATGGTCATAAACTATAACTTAGCAAATCCAAACATCATCATCATAAACAGCACTTATTTTTGGCCAGAAACAAATTACGCATCTATCACCACAGCCGCTAACGTTATCGCCGGTGTGTACTAAGTTTCATTCCATTAGCATTTGTAGCTGAAAAACAAATCACACTGAGGGTAAACAAGTTGAACCTGTAACTTTTACTCTGAAACAGCTAAAGTAAGGCTGTATAAAACCTGTTGGCTGCGCACACACTATTGAAGATCAGCGCAGTCGCTCTGTGAGCTGAGCCGGACTTAAGTGCTCTGATGCTGGGCAGAGGACAGGAGACACCAAGCTTAGATGGTAATCCATCAGAAACACTACTACAGTCAACTGTCACAGTCACAACTAGAACATAAGCGCTATTCTTGGCAACATTTTGTTTGCATGTTTTCAAAGCAAGTAGCCTTCCAGCAAATAAAACCCTAATCAATAAATCAGTAAGCCCTCACCTCGTTGACACCTCGTAATTGTCCTGTCACTGCCTGAAAATACCGTAGAAATCTATCTTCTGTTGTCCCTTGGCTGATCGTGATTTAGTCTCTTCTTATAATGGTCTTAGTCTTCTTATAAAATCCTCACTTTATCAATGTCTTCTTACATCCACCGCTAGCTAGAATTTCTACCAAACAAACCTACCAGCTAACACTAACTACATTTACTGCCATTTCCTTCTAAAAGTTTATCCCCGTCACCATTATTGTCACTGTAATGCCTACATAAACTAGACTACTGTACGTGCTCTGTTATTGGCCGAAAATCTAGTAATAGAGTTTATACTTAAAACTGTCAATCACTACAAGTACAAAAACAAACAGGGTTGTACTGTGCAGTAATTCATGCAAATATTTTCTTTTGCCCTTTTTTTCCTTTTCTTTGTGGTTTACAGGGTTATTTTAAAACAAAAAAAAATGAAATACCTTGCTCTGACTTATGTTTAACAATCTAAATGTATATATCATATAAATTAAAACCTGTGTAGTTCTGTTTTTTCTTGTCTATCTACAATGTCAAGATAAAGGCTGAGTGGCACTGAACTGCTCTGCTCTGATCTTAAGTCACGCTGATAAATC
Organism: Perccottus glenii; assembly: GCA_024416835.2. Lineage (NCBI taxonomy): Eukaryota > Metazoa > Chordata > Actinopteri > Gobiiformes > Odontobutidae > Perccottus > Perccottus glenii. Next base: position 25,664,216 of record CM044548.2, read on the forward strand.
CTAACTCAAACACGACCTTCTCTGACGTTGCCATTGTTACCATTTTTCACTGTTGCTGTAGCAACTGATACACAAACACCTCAGGTCCGGGCTTGTGTTTGCTGCTGCGCTCAGGTCTGTACCCTCTGCCCTCATTCCTCAAATACACTGTGCACACAACACAAACCAATGTGTAGCCCTATCTCTAAGAAACGTAAAATATCAACACAGCAAAGGCAAAAACATTTTAAACATTTGTGAAGATGCCCACTCTACCACTTCTGCACACACAATACAGTTTGCACATGACATTCATTCTACTGTTTGATAAATCACAGTATAGACACTGGTGGTTTAAATATCACAATAGCAAATCTTTCCTGTTTACAAGTACAAAAACAAACAGGGTTGTACTGTGCAGTAATTCATGCAAATATTTTCTTTTGCCCTTTTTTCTCCTTTTCTTTGTAGTTTACAGGGTTATTTTAAAACAAAAAAATGAAATACCTTGCTCTGACTTATGTTTAACAATCTAAATGTATATATCATATAAATTAAAACCTGTGTAGTTCTGTTTTTTCTTGTCTATCTACAATGTCAAGATAAAGGCTGAGTGGCACTGAACTGCTCTGCTCTGATCTTAAGTCACGCTGATAAATCCTAACTCAAACACGACCTTCTCTGACGTTGCCATTGTTACCATTTTTCACTGTTGCTGTAGCAACTGATACACAAACACCTCAGGTCCGGGCTTGTGTTTGCTGCTGCGCTCAGGTCTGTACCCTCTGCCCTCATTCCTCAAATACACTGTGCACACAACACTATCTCTAAGAAACGTAAAATATCAACACAGCAAAGGCAAAAACATTTTAAACGTTTGTGAAGATGCCCACTCTACCACTTCTGCACACACAATAGTGTTTGCACATGACATTCATTCTACTGTTTGATAAATCACAGTATTGACACTGGTGGTTTAAATATCACAATAGCAAATCTTTCCTGTTTAGTCACTTTTTTACACAAAGTGGTTAAGAGAAAATAAAAAGAAGCCACTTTTATGTCAAAAGATCAAGCCCAATAACCGTACTGTTTTACAAAAATGAGGGAAGTAGAGAGTTGTGAACATAACATTTATGAGAAAAAGACTAAAGATGAGCCCTATAGGGCAGAGAAAAGCAGACCTGGATTTCAACAAGTATGGCTGGTCTGGTGTTCAAATGGCGTACTGAATGCTCTACTTTTAACTACAATGTAAAACCAAATGATAAAACTGGTAATCCTAAGTTTAGACCTACATTGCAAAAGGAGAGGCAAAATTCAGGAGCTGACCGTGACCTTGGAAAGACTTGGAGCTCGTCCAATGCTGAGAGTGAAGCCTAAGAGGAGAATAGAGCTTTCAACAGAAATGTCCTCAAATACACACATTCCTGTAACATACACTTGATTTAAAAGTTCATTTAAAACTAATTATTGGAAAACATACTGCACACTTCTCTAGAGAAAACATTTCTTGTGTCAACAGAACGTCACGCTGCTGCTTGTCCTTGAGTTTTTAATTAAAAATATTACCACATAGAATAGTTCATTTAATAGAGACAGAGAATCAAATGGGGGAGTCTAAAAGGAAGAGTTCTTGACTTTGAATGAAAGAATGTGAACCACAGGACAAAGGCCTCTTTAGCAAAATACTTGGTCCATTGTAATCTACACCGACTGTCAAAGCCAATATTGTCCTCAGTCAACAACAGTGTTCATTACAGACGTTTTCCTTTACTTTTTGTGACAGTGATCCAATTAGTTGGGAAGGTGGCTAGGACACACAATCTTACCTGTTGGAATTAGGAACATGTTTCATCAAGGTTTGCAAAAGGCTGTTTAGTTTTGTTCACAGCATTCCAATGTAAAAGTCACAGTGACAACAACTTTAGAGCCTCAAAGCCAGTTTTGTTTTAATTTCAAGAAGTCATCATTTACTAAACAGAGAAATAGGCTTCACTGATTTTTTTTCCATGTTTGTCCATTCTTTTTTCCACTGTAGGGCATAAGGCTTCATTCAATATTTAAATCACATACAATATACAATCTAAACTGTATTTATAATCTCCTTGGTTTAATCACTGGACACAATAGCAAGAAAAAGTATGTGAACCTTTTGGAATTGTATGGTTTTTTGAATAAATTTGTCTTTGTCTGTGATCTAATTCATCTAAGTCAAGGGTATATACAAACATAATGTGTCTAAAATAATTACACAATAATTCTGATCTTTTTTGTCTTTTTTAACAATAACAGTGGAAAAAGTAAAGCAGCAATAACCTCAACTCGGTGCCTCCTGTAGCTGTGGATCAGACCTGCACATTGTTGAGGAGGAATTTTACCTCATTCTTCCTGCCAGAATGGCTTTAGCTCTGTCATATTCTTTGGACGTCTCATGTGTTTGGCCCTCTTCAAGTCAACTCGTAGCATCTTTATTGGGTTGAGTTCTGGGCTCTGACTTGGCCACACCAAAAGGGGGATTTAGTTTTTCTGAAGCTTGCTCTGGTGCTTTTGGTCGTTGTCCTGTTGCATCACCCACTTTCTACACAGCTTCAGCTGATGTACAGACCTCACATCCTCACATTATCATGAAGAATTGACTGCATATAGTGACATGCGTTACACTTCAGTGCTATGGAAACACTGGTACGCCTCCTCTAAAGGAATAGAAGTCTATTGTTTGTTGTACTTTGTACCTTATGTTACCGTGTTACATATGTTATCTATCTATCTATCTATCTATCTCTCTATCTATAATTGTCCGATATACTTGGGAATTCCTCTTCCCCTCAATGATTGAAGCTGGCCAGGCCCAAATCATAATGTTTCCTTCTCCATACTTTACAGTTTGTCAATACTCTTGACTTAGATGAAAATCAGATCACATTTTAAGACAAATTTATTCAGAAAACCATGAAATTCCAAAAGGTTCACATACTTTTTCTGGCCACTGTATGTAGTGTGACTTCCTGTAACATTGTGAAATGGAAAATAATTCTCTAAGTTCCAATCACGAGCAGTGTTTTCCATCTTTGGAATGGAAAACACTGATGGATTTAAAATAAATTAGGTTACCAAAGAAGAATAGTATTGTACGCTTACATGGGACACTTTAGGAATACTCTCTTTAGGATATTGAAACTGTTGTTCTGACCCTTCCTGCACCATACTGCTCCAGTGGAAACAAGGCTTTAAAGCAATGATGACAGATGCATTCATGTCAGATTTCTGCCAAAGCTGGATGGGCAGTTTGCACTCAAAAGAAAGCACAGAAGAGATGGCTGCAGTGTCAAAAGTGTGCTTACTACCCATAATTTAAGCAAGACCACATCAATGCAAAATAACTACTCTCACTACCCAGTATAACTGCACTATATTAAAATAAGGCTCGATCACTCACACACAAACCATACCTAATGTGTCAGGGGGCAAATCTCAAACTCCGAAACATCATATTAGCAACTAGAGTCAACTTTTATGCCTCTTGCTTCATAGATTGAAACCAGTGGCCTTTTTGTTGCATTATTTTGCCTCTAATACACTTTACTGGCACAACAACAAGGCTCTAATGACTTTTCACTCTAAACCCCAAGAAAAAAAAATCCTTTTTTAAAATTGTGTTTCTGCTTCAGCAAAATGTAGAAGCTCTTGAAGTCACGGTTTGCTTGCAGCACAATAAAAGTAGTAAGATCCTCCTTCCTTGAAGTGTTGCAGTGGCTGACTTTGCTCTCTCCTCACTGTTCTTTGTCAGCGCGTCGGTATAATGAGGACAGAGAAAACGCAGCGTTTGTATCGGAGCAGGGACAGCCAACTCGGTGCCCCCATGAATATTTATCTAGCATATGGCACCAACCATACGGATCTGCATTCTCTTAGAGCCACTAATTAGGAGCGCTGATCTGAGGAGTGGCTTGTGCTGTCGAAAGCCTCTCTGGTCTTTTTGGAGTTTGTTTTTACAGCAAGAGGGACGGTGGGTGCTGTAAGTGACCTGTAACAAAAGACTTGAGCAGCTTGTGTTTGAGGAGAGGAAATGTCATGTCACTTATCATTACGGATCACTGAGCATGAAGTGCTGACTCTTCTTGAAGCTTACAAACGAGTTTTCACAAAAGTTTGGGGTTTACTTGTCTTTAAACATCAGCGCCATATTTTTTTTTCTCTCATTACAGAAAACTCCTTCCCACATTAGTCACCTTTCACATCACCCCCTCACAACTGAGTGCTGCCGGATTTGTTACGATTCTCATTCATTCATTCGATTCTCGATTCATCGATTCTCAATATTAACAAAAAATGTAGCACTAGCTCCAAGTCCGTACAGATTCTCTAAAGTGGAACATGCAGTTGAATTAAATTGAAAGCAATAAAAGGACTGAGTCAGTTTCATTTTGTATTCTTGTACTCTTTATTGTCCATGTGAGTAAAAGTAGTGCTCATTTCAGTCAGGTTAATGAACAAACTTCATCCACTTGTTTAGATTAAGTTGATTAAGTTTAGATTTTGTTGTACTTTATTTCAGGCTAAAGCTACCTGGAAGCTAATGATGTTCCGAAAATGTCAAAATGGGATGTAAACAGTAAAATACAACCAGATAGACCGACTGTGTGGAAATGGAGAAGCAAAGAGAGGTAATGATAAAGGTACTATGTGTACTATGTAAAAGCTTGCTTTGTGTTTCTTTTTGACATATTCATGAACCCACCTCAATGGAATGAGTAAATTACCACAAATACTGTTCAGTGTGGTTACAGTTGTATGCTCAATTTCATTTGGACCCTTGGGTTCAAATTTCCCGCAATAAAATGTGAAGATGTGATGTAATGCATGCTCACGCGACTTGATTCTTCCATCCTGTACATGGATCTAGACAGCACAACAAAAATCACTGTGAATTGTGCAGTTGAGATGGATTATGTGGTCGGAGAGAAGGGACCAGCCTTCAGCACAACACAAACACCCAGGAACACTCCTCGCAAACAAAACAAAAGTGTGTTGTTGGCGTGTGTGTATGAGCTTGTGTGACAAGAACGAGTAAGCAGGCTGCAACGGCCACTAACATCCTGAAGTGTCGCTTGTGTTTAGAAATTTCTTAAATTTCCATATTGCAGTCCTTGATTCAAACATTTCCAAAAAACAAGTTGTAGTTTCTGGGCCAAGCTGTGTACCCCTCATGGTAGACAAACAATCTAACAAAGAGCAGAGTCTTCTCATACTGGTGAGATGATTGACCGATGACCTGTGGGTGGGCAAGGATGACCCAGACAACCCAGACTCTGCCCAGCTTCAGACACAGACTGTGAAAACAGAAGGTGGAAAAACTACAATCCTGACAAATCTGTCTAAACCTTTGCATGCAGTTACATCTGAATCGAAGACTTTTGAAGAACTTTACTGAGATAGTGCATTTTTCTTTCTACAATTACAAGATGCAGCCCCTTTTCTTTTGGTCAGTGGTGTGGTGTACGTTTCCAGAGAGAGCCTCCTTTATATAAAGTGACTTAGCTTTGTTCCAGCATTATTCTCCACATGTCCTTGGGTTACTGTGAAAACAAACCAACGATTCCTTCTTTTATTGGAAGCCAGTGTTTGATTATTTGAATTGGTTTTTGTTTTTTTATGTTATGAAGGAATGATGTTAATATTGTGTGAATGGGGAAAGTGAGCAGTTTTAAACTAAAAAGTGACAACAAAAGATATCATTTAACAATAGACACTTAACTGGACAAGTTCTGCAGTTGTCACTAAAACAAATGCAAAGACATGTATGTAGTAAAACCTGACCTTGTATCTGCTCAGACTGCAGCTCACAAAGCAAAACAGTCCCCCTGAGATCCCATAGTGCACTGGGGGAATGTAAAGGCCAGTTTCATATAACCGTTTTCTGTCCAAAACAGTTTTCAGCCCAATGAGGGATCAGATTGCAGACAGTAAATTATTGAGCACATCTTGACTATGAGGTCCCGTCACGTCCAGTCCCGGGAAGAGTTACGATCTGCTCTCACTGTAAATATCTGAAAAGCCACTAAGTAGCTACGTCTTGAGTGGTCTGAGGCTGGGTTTCCCCAGACAAACCAAGAGCTGTTTCTTACTGACGAATGGGCAGCTGATAGAGAGGACAGCTCCAGATGTACAAGGCCAAAGCATTCAAAACCACTTATGACAACACTTCAGATGTGCAGATAAGTAAAAGAAGTGAAAAATAGTACCAAGCATGACACACCCAAAATGATGCAGTAAACCAAATGTGGAAAAAGTATGCTATTTCTAAAGCCATTTAAAATATGTGCATTTTATTTGTATACACATGGGTTATTTTTTATGCATATTGTTGGCCTATATTCTATTACATGAGACAAGTCTGAGCATTTAAACCCCCCTATTTGTAAAGATTCACATATTGTTACAGTGACAGTATTTTAGCCCTTTCAACCCTAGCGCCTGGACGCACCGCCACACAGCAAAAATACGTCCTGTCATCATCCTCTGGTACAGTCTCAGAGTATCACCTTGTCTTTCTGCCTTTTATGTGTAACACAGTCAGAAAATTATTCATTCCTCTTGATCATAGAACTAGCACAAACTAAACTCCTACCAATAATGTTTTTTTTTTACTTTGCTTTTGCATTTATGTCGACAAACCAAAAACATATTACATTTTCTTTGAGTGAGAACAACAAAGTCTTCAAAACAAAAATACTCCAGCTGTGTGCCTTTTTGTTTGATTGCTGTTTTTTCACAGACTACTGTTATTTAACTTAGTGCTGAATCACATATTTAACTACTGTTTTGGAAAGAGAGCTAATCCTAATGTCATCAGTTCTCTTGTCTAAATCTATGCAAACACAGACAGCAAGGCTCCAACAAAGGGGCATAAATCCTACAACATAAAAACACAGTTTAGACAAGGCGAATACACCTACACTCTAATCTAGATAAACATAGGTATGGCTGGCCTGTTTTTTACAGACCCAGAAACATGAAACCGTTTAATTGAAGCATTTGATTTATGCTGGTGATGAACACGTCCATATGGAGATTAATGGATTCACGTATAATCGAATGAGCAGAGGACAAAGAGGCTCTCAGTTGAAGAGGCTCTGCTTATGCAACGTGAGAGGCTTCCCTGAGACTGGGCACTAATGATATCTGAGGGATTAGCCCAGGGCTTCTCAATGTACAGGGATACTTCAAGGATACTTGAATAAGAACATTGTTGGTGCTAAGTACTTGAGATGAAACATGAAACACAAAGTGTGAAGGCACAATGTACATGAATGAATGTATTAGTTGACCAAGATCTGGAAAAGATCCGGAGCAACATGGGATTTTTATTGGACATTGGCTGTTGACACACGCATGCAGTTGTTGGTCTTTGTATAATGTGTATGTGCCATTCATTCACTCTACAGTGGTGTTCATTTTGCATGAGTTTTAGTTTAGTTGTGTAAGTCTTCATGATAACCAACTGATTTAGTACCGACTCTTCCTGTTTCAAATGAACACACTTGCAGCTCCTCAGAGAAACCCAGGGTTTACTGAACAAGAAGGTCCCGCTTAGCGATACCACTGACCCTTACCACAATTTGTCTAACCAGATAGATGACCCATATATAGGGTAAGTTTAACAGGCTTTGTAGTACAGGGCTCAGTATGGTACTTCCATGACCTAAAATTATTTTTAAAAAACTCTTCAGGGAGACTGCGGGGCAAATTACACTGGATGCACCAATGCACAGAAAAATATACACCCTGTCATCACTCTCTGGTACTGTCCTACTTTAAGGTGTCACCTTGTCAGTAAATAAGGGCCCTTTCTCTGATTTATGTAACACAGAGTTGCATAAATCATAAGTCACATGTACAATAAACATGATACAAACTTAACACCCTATCCAATTTAAATAAACTTTTAAAGAATGCCATTCCCATATCCTTTTTATGTTTGTAATCTCATCTATCTACACAGTATCAGATAATGCCAACCTGCCTCATTGTCTTACTGTAACAAATGCCTGTAAATTTACGGCAATATTTCAGCGTTAATAAACTGTTCTTTTAAAATACATGTATAAAATGTTTTTTTACTATATTTTTTGTTAAAATACAACCATTGGTCCATTTTTTTACCATGACTCTAATGTAATTCAAACAAACTGTTCCATAATGTTAATTCACGGTAAGTACGATGCCCTAACAGTGTAATACTGTATTTTTTGAATTCTGGGAAATTGGCTTGGCTTATAGCATGCAGAGACAACCTCCATGTGCCATTTCTGATTGCGGCTGTTCATCTGCTTATTTGGTACGTAAGATTTCAATATTAATCAACATTATGTTTTTTGTCGCACATTGTCTTAGCCAGATGCTAAAGAATATATTCCGTATATACGGCATATATGTGTATGGGGTGCGGCTGGATTTGTGTGTATAATCTCAACAAATTTTTACCCTCGCGGCACTTTAGTGCTTTCATGTGGTAGGCTATTTCGCTCCTTTCCACGTAGTCACTTTGAGTGCTGTAATCCCTCATTTTTCTATTTCCTCTTTCATATCAAGTAACTGCATTTGATGACTAACTAAACAAGGTACTTTATTTAATTTAGACCAATTTAGGCGCCAAGGTTTTTTTCTAGCAGAGACACGTGTTTGAGGTCTTCTTTAGGATTTTTAAAGGCAAAACATGGTAAAAGTGGTCTAGAAACAAAGTGCAGGGTGTCTAGCATCTGATGGAAGGTAGTGGAAACATGATTGAGCACTTAAACCGTTTTTCCAGTTACATTGCTTGTATAAATTCGGCAATTTTGGCGCCTAAAGGATTAGAGAGAGTGGCACTGTTGTTAAATGTGCATTTTTTTTGCGTTTCCTAAGACTGTTTCCTAATTTATTAAATAAATTTATGTGCTGTTCATTTATTCACTTTTTCCCACATAATCATGTGTTTTCTTGAGTTTAGTAAGTTTTCTGTTAAGGTCTAATTCTTTGTTTTCTTCCTACACTTTACAGATCCAAATCCTGTTTGGCAAAAAACAGTAAGTACACGATCATTTGATTCCTCTGTGAAAGAACATCAACAAAGATATCTTCATGCAGTATTTGTGGCAAACCATCCAGTACGCCAATGGAGTTTTTGAGACACGTAAAAATTCACAGCAATTTACCTTATCTGTTATTGCACTGTTGCATGCCTGACTGCAAAATTACATTTCGAAAATATTCTGGTTTAAAAGCCCACATCTACAGAAATCATCGAAGATCAATGATTGATTCAAACATTCAGATGTTACCAATTGATGTGAGGTGCCATGTCAATTTTTGCAGTGACAGATTTGATGCTATGGGTATGCTATATGCTCACCTCAGAGTTCATATCACAGAAGGCAGGATTGTTGAATGTCCTTTCAAGAACTGTGATAAAACCTTTGAAGTAGTATCATCATTTTCCTCTCATTTATCAAGATGTTATTAATTAACAGGTTATTAATGGTTATGTTACAGCTCCTCATGGCACACTTTGGAGAACAACTCGACGGCTTAGTCCTGCTAGACCAGGTAAGTAGCCTACAGCACAGACATGGGTTTGCAGTATAGAATAGGACATCAGGCATTCAAATCACGGTCTGAATCGAGGTCGAAGTCCAGGTCTCAGTGGTCTCTCAGTCCAGGTCTCTGTGGTCTCTCAGTCCAGGTCTCAGTGGTCTCTCAGTCCAGGGCTCTGTGGTCTCTCAGTCCAGGTCTCTGTGGTCTGTCAGTCCAAGTCTCAGTGGTCTCTTAGTCCAGGTCTCAGTGGTCTCTCAGTCCAGGTCTCAGTGGTCTCTCAGTCCAAGTCTCTGTGGTCTCTCAGTCCAGGTCTCTGTGGTCTGTCAGTCCAAGTCTCAGTGGTCTCTTAGTCCAGGTCTCAGTGGTCTCTCAGTCCAGGTCTCTGTGGTCTCTCAGTCCAGGTCTCTGTGGTCTGTCAGTCCAAGTCTCAGTGGTCTCTCAGTCCAAGTCTCAGTGGTCTCTCAGTCCAGGTCTCAGTGGTCTCTCAGTCCAGGTCTCAGTGGTCTCTCAGTCCAAGTCTCAGTGGTCTCTCAGTCCAAGTCTCAGTGGTCTCTCAGTCCAGGTCTCAGTGGTCTCTCAGTCCAGGTCTCTGTGGTCTGTCAGTCCAAGTCTCAGTGGTCTCTCAGTCACATATATATATATATATATATATATATATATATATATATATATATATATATATATATATATATATGTCCATGATCTGGGTATCACTTTGTTCAACACACTAAAAAACTTTGCAGTTTCAGGTGACACTGGTAGCAACCGAATCAGGCAATGGAAAGTGAGCCTTGAGGGCAGCATCGTCTCTGATGGGATCCAGCCAACATTCAGCACAGGACTTGCTTTAGTCTTTTCGACTTTTTATAACTTTAACCTTCAGTACCAGGAAGAGGCAGCTTGTACTCTGGGGTTCATTCAAAGGTAACAACAGTAATTGTCAAATACATTTATACAAGCTATTGTTGTCGAAGTAATAGATTTTCTGACTTTGAGCCTCTACTTGTATTTTCAGGCGCTTCATATGGATAAACCCCGAAAAGGGAACGAAGACCAGAAGGGGAGAAGTCATCTAAAAAAAAAATGGGAAGGTGACTGTAAAAAGTCCATCTACAATCAACCCACGTGTCTCCACTCTGCTGCGAAAGCTCATGGACTTTGAGTGGGATTTTATTTAGATTGTATACATAAACCGTTCCACTGTTCAGGTAACTTTGTTCCTCTATATCAGCATTTTAAAGACGGCTTTCTCATTAAGAGCATAAGAGATTACACGAGAATTGCACTTTATTTTATAAAATCCTGCTGCTGATACTTTACTGTTTATATGTTTATTATTGTTAGGGATAACAGCAGATAATCTTGATATGTTTATTAAAACAATCATAATTCAAAACATTTGAATTTGTTGTGTTTCTTTTAAACAATTTATTTGTGTATTTTAGAATTAATATATATTTTAGAATGAATATAGCAACACTAAGATAATGCATGCTATATACATAGCCTATACATATATACTATACATATAATATATATATATATATATATATATATATATATATATATATATACACACATACAATATTATACCGTTTTTTGAATGAGATTTAACAGTAAATTAAAGTAAAATCAATGAAATCACAATTGCATAATGTTATTTAAGAGACAGTAAGGAACCGTTAAAATTGCAACAGTAATGCCCTGTTAAATTAACAGTTAATAAAAGGCAACTATACTGCCAGTTCTTTACTGTTTTTTTACATGGAAATTCTTTACAGTGATATGTTAACATCATCATATTAAACAACGATGTGATCCTTTCTTTCATATCTTTCCACAGCTAGTCCTCTTTGACACTTCTTTTTCTAAATTGTTTCGAGGCAGTGCCAGGTCGCTGCATTATAGTTTCTCTCCCGTGACGTTGAGGACCTTTGGGTCATTGGGGTTGACAGAACCAGGATGTGTTCTCCCAGTGGGACCCAGGACTGTCACATCAGGACAAGAGGTGTGTCCCCCCATCTGCTCATCACTATTCATCTTGGAGTCATCTGCAAGTTCTCACAACAGGACTAGAGGTGGAGAGTCGCCAAAGAAAGTCCTCAAAGTTTTACACTCAGCCACACTACAGGAAATTCAGGCAGTCACAATTTATTTAAAACTTATCCTTGCAATTATTTTGACCAAATGTCACTGAGGCAGAGTGACGAGGCAGAAATCCCCTGTGACTAGATAAAGTTTGAGCAGCGCAGTTAGACACAGAGACCTGTCAGGTGTTTAATTGATTGGAAGGTAGCAAAAGGTTGATTTAGTTTAAATATATGGGTGCCTGTGGACGTACCCTTTTTCGAAGCATATTGGGAAGTGCTTATATAAAAAAAGGAAGTATTTAAATCTTTATCAAACATTACTTGACATATTATAAGCTGCACAGTAAAATTCTTAGTATTATTCTGAAGTCAGCGGCGATTAATGGAGATGAACTAAAACAGCACGTTTACCACTAATGCTGCAACTGCTGCTTCTAGTGGGGTGTATTACAGACAAATATCAGTTTGATTCACTCAATCTGTGCCGTGTCATAGTGTTTAAAATTTTTTAATTCTGTGAGCCAGGCTTCAGTTTTTATTGTAACATTAGAGAAGGGTATCCCTTGCACAACCGGAGGCTGTAGTTTTAAGACCTTAGTTCTAGGACCACACTTCTAGGACCCTAGTTTTTTGTGACAGCGCCACCTACAGAACTGGATCACCAAAAACATTCATTTAAGATGAACCATGACATGGACACCAATCAGACTGTGAGTACTGATATTCAATTAAGTTTTATTTAACAACTTTTAAACAAAGCAAAGTTTACATAGCCAAAGTGAGAGCTGCAATGAAACAATAATAAATTCCCACATATTAAGACTTTGTGTACTAGTTTTATTACTTACTATAACATTCTTAATATGTGGCCATGAGTTAAGAAATTCTTGTTTTTTAATGACTAATAAATAAATCTAGCCAGGTCATTAATTAAAGCATGTTGATGTGAGATGTGTAAGATTTACCTGTAGCTCGCTGTATTAGTAGCAAAACTTGCACTAGGGAGATTTTCATTGAGATGATCTTAAAATATTCTAACAATAAGGCTCTCTTTTTTTCAAGATGCATATAACAATCCAAAAAGGGAGATCCTTGCCAGAAATGAAGAGATGGACCATGACTTTCACTGCCCGTTCTGTAGTTCAGCTCTGTTCCACTCAACATAGTTGAAGGTCAGAACCCATTTACAGACCTCTTTCAGTCGTGCAGTTCTTCATGAAGGTACATTTTCAAACATTCCCTCAGAAAATGCACATGGAGTTAAAATGTGCTTTAAAAGCAACATGAATTTTATGACCAGTTCGATTTGAGCAATGATTTAAAACAACTCTCTCATTTGCTTTTGGAAACCATGCACCTAATTTTGATTTTGGGTATATATTATTTACACAGTTCTATAGTTCTAGGTTCTTGTTTAGGGTACACCATTCACAGATGTGGGATACATTGCCGACCAAAGTTGCAGTACTGTCTCCACTGCCAGTCAGTGCTATTACATACATCTGACTTTGTTTAACACCTGTCTTTGTGCAAGGAGAAGCACCTGGCCATAACAGCACAATCCCAGCTCCGACATTTACAACCATCCCATCTTCAACAAAGACAATGTTAGCAGTTCCAACAACAGCAACCACCACCATCCTCAATCCTACTACAGCAAACACCACCATCCCCGATCCTACTACAGCAAACACCACCATCCCCGATCCTACTACAGCAACCACCACCAACCCGATCCTTCTACAGCAACCACCACCATCCCTGATCCTTCTACAGCAACCACCACCATCCCCGATCCTCTACAGCAAACACCACCATCCCGATCCTTCTACAGCAAACACCACCATCCCTGATCCTTCTACAGCAAACACCACCATCCCGATCCTTCTACAGCAACCACCACCATCCCTGATCCTACTACAGCAACCACCACCATCCCCGATCCTTCTACAGCAACCACCACCATCCCCGATCCTTCTAAAGCAACCACCACCATCCCCGATCCTACTACAGCAAACACCACCATCCCTGATCCTTCTACAGCAAACACCACCATCCCGATCCTTCTACAGCAACCACCACCATCCCTGATCCTACTACAGCAACCACCACCATCCCCGATCCTTCTACAGCAACCACCACCATCCCCGATCCTTCTAAAGCAACCACCACCATCCCGATCCTTCTACAGCAACCACCACCAGCCCTGATCCTACTACAGCAAACACCACCATCCCCGATCCTTCTACAGCAACCACCACCATCCCTGATCCTTCTACAGCAACCACCACCATCCCCGATCCTTCGACAGCAAACACCACCATCCCGATCCTTCTACAGCAACCACTACCATCCCCGATCCTACTACAGCAACCACCACCATCCCCGATCCTACTACAGCAAACACCACCATCCCCGATCCTACTACAGCAACCACCACAATCCCCGATCCTACTACAGCAAACACCACCATCCTCTATCCTACTACAGCAAACACCACCATCCCCGATCCTACTACAGCAACCACCACCATCCCCGATCCTACTACAGCAAACACTACCATCCCCGATCCTACTACAGCAACCACCATCCCCGGTCCTTCTACAGCAACCACCACCATCCCCGATCCTACTACAGCAAACACCACCATCCCCGATCCTACTACAGCAACCACCACCATCCCCGATCCTTCTACAGCAAACACCACCATCCCCGATCCTACTACAGCAACCACCACCATCCCCGATCCTACTACAGCAACCACCACCATCCCCGATCCTACTACAGCAAACACCACCATCCTCTATCCTACTACAGCAAACACCACCATCCCCGATCCTACTACAGCAACCACCACCATCCCCGATCCTACTACAGCAAACACCACCATCCCCGATCCTACTACAGCAACCACCACCATCCCCGATCCTACTACAGCAAACACCACCATCCTCTATCCTACTACAGCAAACACCACCATCCCCGATCCTACTACAGCAACCACCACCATCCCTGATCCTACTACAGCAACCACCACCATCCCTGATCCTTCTACAGCAAACACTACCATCCCCGATCCTACTACAGCAACCACCACCATCCCCGATCCTACTACTGCAAACACCACCATAACGATCCTACTACAGCAACCACCACCATCCCTGATCCTACTACAGCAACCACCACCATCCCCGATTTTTCTACAGCAACCACCACCATCCCCGATCCTACTACAGCAAACACCACCATCCCCGATCCTACTACTGCAAACACCACCATAACGATCCTTATACAGCAACCACCACCATCCCCGATCCTTCTACAGCAAACACCACCATCCCCGATCCTTCTACAGCAAACACCACCATGCCCGATCCTACTACAGCAAACACCACCATCCCCGATCCTACTACAGCAAACACTACCATCCCCGATCCTTCTACAGCAACCACCACCATCCCCGATCCTTCTACAGCAACCACCACCATCCCCGATCCTTCTACAGCAACCACCACCATCCCAATCCTTCTACGGCAACCACCACCATCCTTAATCCTACTACAGCAACCAACACCATCCCCGATCCTTCTACAGCAACCACCACCATCCCCGATCCTACTACAGCAACCACCGCTGTAGTAGGATCGCAGTTCCTGCTTAATCTTGGGGCAGTTTCCCTTCAGTCTTGTCTTCAGTGAAATGCATGCTCAATCAGATTCAGGCGATTGACTTGGCCATTGCATAACATTCCACTTCTTTCCCTTAAAAACTCTTTGGTTGCTTGGTTGCTTTGGTTTGCTTCGGGTCTTTGTCCATCTGCACTGTGAAGCGCCGTCCAATTTGTTCTGAAGCATCTGGCTGAATATGAGCAGATAAAAACAAAACACTTCAGAATTCATTCTGCTGCTTTTGTCAGCGTCACATCATCCATAAATACAAGAGAACCAGTTCCATTGGCAGTCATACATGCCCACGCCATGACACTACCACCACATGCTTCACTGACGAGGTGCTATGCTTTGGATCATGAGCAGTTCCTTTCCTTCTCCAGACTCTTCTCTTCCCATCACTCTGGTACCAGTTGATCTTGGTCTCGTCGGTCCATAGGATGTTGTTCCAGAACTGTGAAGGCTTTTTTAGATGTTGTTTGGCAAACTCTAATCTGTCCTTCCTGTTTATGGGGCTCACCAATGGCATTCTTCCTTTTTAATGATGTTTTGTTTTTTCAGCCTAATAATGGCTTGCTTCACTGATAGTGACAGCTTTTTGGATGTTCAGCCTAATAATGGCTTGCTTCACTGATAGTGACAACTTTTTGGATCTCATATTGAGAGATGACAGCAACAGTTTTCAAATTCAAATAGCACATTTGAAATTAACTCTGAACCTTTTATCTGCTCCTTGTAAATGAGATAATAAGGGAATAACATACACCTGGCCATGGAACAGCTGAGTAGCCAATTGTCCCATTACTTTTGGTCACTTAAAAAGTGGGAGGCACATATACAAACTGTTGTAATTCCTACATCGTTCACTTGATTTGGATGTACATAACCTCAAATTAAAGCTAAAAGTCTGCAGTTAAAGCACATCTTGTTCGTTTCATTTCAAATCCATTTTGGTAGTACATTGTCTCAATGTACCAATATTTATGAACCTGACTGTATATATAATTCACACAATTTAAATTTAGGTTAATTACATATCAGATTCCATAGTATATTGTATAAACCAGGACTAAAATATATGTTTATAAAGTAAAAAAAAAAAGGTCCAAATCATAACTATATGAGCTTTGTTAGGACACTAGGGCTAAACCAGGCCAGGACTGGACCAGAACAAGATTAAACCAGGTCTATAGAAGATTAGTCTAAGAAATCTAGATCTATATAAAATCAAGTCTTTCTATATATAGTTCTCTTTTTCTACTTTTTTATTTACCTCTTGAGTTAGAGTTTAGCTCATGTGTTAAGCATTTCTGAAGTTG
Organism: Perccottus glenii; assembly: GCA_024416835.2. NCBI lineage: Eukaryota > Metazoa > Chordata > Actinopteri > Gobiiformes > Odontobutidae > Perccottus > Perccottus glenii. The sequence continues at coordinate 25,680,848 of CM044548.2, forward strand.
ATGTGTAAACTGTTAATGACAGTTTATGACAGTTATTGTAGATAAGATCATTTTTGTAAATGCTTAGATTACAATGCAATATTTAAAGTCCAGGGCTGTTTTTCAGTCCCAGTCCGCCCCTGGTACTGTGTATTTCTGCAGTTGACAGTTGACAAGCTGATTTTCTCACGGACTAAGCCTCACTGTCTGGACAACAAATGTTTTTTTGTTGAAATGTAATACATTTTTTGAAACCAGCACTGGAGCATTTTCCTCAGTTGTAAGATATTCTGGTGCTTTGCCCCAGGAATAATACTTCTACTGTATGACATAGTGATTTCTGTGCGTCGACCAAACCATGAAGATGGCTTGATGACTTGGAAGAACTTCAATATTGATTTCTCCTGTTGATATCTGTAATCCACACACCAAAACAATGTGTCATGTCAAAAGCTTTAATATGCATTAATCATGAAAGAAATGATCTACTCCTAATGCCTGGTTACATAATAGTCAAAAGTAACAATGACGTGGAAAAAAAAAAAGTAACATTGGGGGGAACAAAGAGATTTTGTATTTAACTGTAAAACAATAAACATCAAAATGTGGATGCAATTTGCAACAGGATGATTTTTAAACAACCTCAGGCCATGTTTCCAGCAGGAGCCTGTGTGAAAACGCCAAGTAGTACAAACACTACAACAAACCCATGAATTCTCAGTAATGAGTGTAACCAAGAACCATATGTTTTTGTTAATACTGAAGTCAGCTTACTGCCTATGGATCGATCTACTGCAGAGTTCTCACAAACAAAATGATGACTCGTCTATAAAACAAGCCGATCCTTGGCCCTGGGTATCATCAAGAGACACTTCTGGCTCCTCTTCATCGACCAATAAACACCATGCCATGGTTTTCTGTCAACAACATCATTTCAGAAGCAAAAATGAGCTCCACACACATCCTTCAAGTCTGTGTAATCATTACGAATACAAAAAAAATGTTTTTATATTGCATTATTTAACTGTGTCATCCTGATTATTGGCTTAGACTTAATACATTGATAACTGTAGAACATTGTCAACAACGGGTGAATTAACATTATATAAAAACTATAATGAAAAGCAAACAGCATCAAAATATGTACAGTATTTGTAGCTTCTGAATAACAATAGCAATAGAATAACAACTTCAATCTATAACATCAGTAGCATAGTCCTTTCTGTTTGTGTCTGTGGTTAATATATTATATTTATAGATAGATTGATAGATTGTTTATTGTCCTTGAACATGACTTTACAAGTAAATGCACCCTTCTCTGATTTTACTGTTTAAACATTGCCCTCCTGGAGAGATACAGGTTCATGGTCCCTGACAAATAAATAATTAAATAAATACATATATTTGACAGAGCTAAGTTTAAAAAAACACAGTCAGAACTTGCACCCTGTACCATGAAGATCTCTCAGTTCACTTTCAACCAAAGTGGGTCAGTTTAAATGGTTTTAATACATGACATCTGTGTCGTGAGGTCAGGCAGCACATGCACTGTTTCAGATGCTTTCACTGTGTATTCAGAATAAATTAGGGATGACATTGCTTTGGTAACAAAATCATTATCAAGTGCAATGCAGTCCATGCTTTTTTTTCCACAATGCAAGGTTTTTTTTAAAAGCCAAGAGAGAAATTACCAGCAGTTAATAAGAAACAATGTGATATAGAAACATAATGAAACTCTGTCCTGGTGTAACCTTCCACTCCCTGACTGCTACTCACAGCCTTTTTCCTTGATAGGTTTCTTGAATACCGCAGGCTACCATTTGTGTACACTACAATTTAACATGTGCCGGCCAAATTATGTGCGGTTATAGGGTTACACATGCAAACAGGAGACATCTGCAGTGCATTAGACATTAATAACAATATCCAAAGTCCACAGTGAAGGGAAATGGAGCAGTGCAGCAGGCATGGGCTTTCATTCTGACTTCATCTTGTACTGGAAAAAAATGCATGTGAACACCTGCTCAAATTGGGAAAAGGGACTCGGAGACGCTGGTTAAAATCCGGTAAATTTCTTTCTGGCTGTGTCAACATGGCAGCTTAATAGATGTTTGATTAATTTGAGTATTGCACATGACTCTTTGCCCAAATACAGATTATAATACAGGCTTATTAGTGGTTGTTACAAAAGAGTAGCCTGGGCTAAGCTCCACAACCTTTTCATTTGATTCACTTTTATATTAACAATAGCACGTCACTATCACAAATTCAATTATAAACTGAAGACCAATTGGCGTTTACCATACCAGCTTTATTGTGTGAACACTTACAGGACCAAAAATGGGGATCACAAACTAAACAGCCCTGAATCATTTGACTTTTGTATTTTAGTGCCATAAAGATGGCCAAAGAAAACTATAGATAGCCAAATACTTGGTGTGAGAAGTTTAAGCACCAGGTGCCAGGCACATACCTGTCAATCAATCAAATTTTATTTACATTGCACTTTACAACAGCCAGAGCTGAACCAGAGTGCTTTCCATCAGTGCAGAAATGAACAAAAAGGGAGCATAAAAACAAGTAAAAGATAATACAATAAAAGAAAAAAAATGTTGAAATGAAAGAAAGTGTCACAGTGTGTCAGAAGCTCTGGCACTGTTTGCTGCGGACTTTCAGACTTTCCCGTTGGGTTTGAACCAACTCTTCAGGTGTGAAAGGTGGTTCAGACCAAACAGCTGCTCTTTGGTTCGGCAGAAGGAGGTGGTCTCGGTCCAGACCAAACTGAACCAAGCTCTGGTTTATTTGTGACAGTACGTTTGGAGATTCAGACTTTCATACCAAATGCAGGAGGTTACAGCCAATTAAACACACGAAGAAGAGTGTATGAAGTAAACAAGGAAAATGTACAGTACATCGGTCAGGTTTAGAAACACATAAAACGCATAGATTATGTTATTTTACACTTGTATAGATCTATTTTTCTTGCTACGACAGATGCCACCTGTGAAGCCAACAGTTTCCTAATGAGTCTTATAATGATTCAAATAATGGGTTAAACAGTGCATTTGAAGTTTCAGCTGTTTGTATTCTGTACTCGTAGTAACCTGTCGACCTCTGATTGTTGTATTTCATCCTTTAAACTGTAAAATGAGCCTCTAAAGAGACACAGTTACCACAGTAAACGTGAGGCACTTCTATGGGCACGTCTCTTGTTGACGACAGTGAACACAGTCAGGGAAAGTCCAACAGTCCACTTTTTAAAATTTAAATTGTTGCATGAAACCAAAACTTTCTGAACCTAACAAATACTATGTAACAATTTGTCTTTTGTTAGTTTTAAACAGAAGCAGGTCAGGGGTGGTTGTTACTCAAGTGGTAAAGCCTAGGACTACCCTCATCCCACTTTTTGGGTTTTCAGCTGCATGGAACCTCCAGCAGATGTTGGTCTGCAGAATGCAGAGCTCTACTGGATGGTCATTTAAAAATTTACATAAATAGGTAGGTGCATGTCCAATAATAGCTTTAAAACCAAAAGGTTCTATGTTTAAAGTCAACTCTAAACCCTTGTAGAGGCTGTCCTAGATGCCAGTGAAGGGAGTAGAGGACAGCAGTTATATGACTCTCTGTTAACAGACGAGCAGCACCATTTTCTACACAGAGGCAAATGAGCATGGTGCTAAGCTAGGACTTAATTAGTTACTGTCTGGTCCTCTCCACACTCATCACTAGTGCATCTTTAGACATTAACCCAAACGTCAAAGCAAAGAGCTGGAAATACCCACAGGAAGATGCCCTGTACACCCCATGAGAGTGTGTAAGCGAGTATCAGATTTTTTGTTTGTTTTTGTATTTCTTATACAGGCTGCCCGACATCCACTGTGTGTAGGATGGATGAGAGGAATCCTTCCACTTGACCCAAATGGAGGGAGGCAAAGGCTATAGTTTATTTATAGTACGTTAGTACGTTTATAGTAAGTTGGTTAGTCCCTCCAGAACCACAAACTGGGTAGTTCCAGTCTTATGTCAGATACTTGAAATAGTGTAAAAACTTCCATCCAGTAGCTACCTAAGGGAGGGCAGGACCAGAACACAGAGAGAGAACACAGAGGTTAAGTAGTTTGAGTTTATACACTTTATACGAGGGGATTGTCTACTTGATTTTATTTAAACTGACAAAAGAGCATGACTTTGCGTCAGATCGGTTTAATATTTAGACCAGGTTGAGTCATTGCCATGTCAAATGAAATAAACCATGTCTCTTGTAAATATTTTGTGAATATAACACATATTGCTGTGTGAGTAAAACTTTCACTCTAGTTCGAGAAACTTCAAATTTCTACTGCCTTTCTATGGAGCTCAGCATGACCAAGTATTGGAAATCTGCAGGGAATGTGATTGGCTGGTGCCATTTGGGGGCAGGCATAGCAGTAGATCAATTACAAAACGTTTTAAAAATATTAGTGCAGTATTAAACCCTTAAAGGTGTTACAGTGGATGATTTTGACAACTGAGAAACCAACGTCTGTTAGTGAGTTTGTGAAATATGTGCATGCGTAAGAACAGCCCCTCACAAGTGTTAGTCTACTACCGGCTTCCGCTGTGTCACATTAGTGGATTCACTGTATCAGACTCACCACTGGACAGTACTCCCACTATTACTCGTAGCATTACCAAACTGTAATGCAACTGACTGTTGCTTTACACTGTCAGAATAGTTTGTATCTTTCTCCCAAAAGTAAAATATTTTCACCCAAAAATTAACAAACGTTACCTGTCTTTCAGAAATTTGGCAACGGACATGTCAGTAGGAAGTCCTCTCTGTGTCTTCAGAGCACACCATTGTGAAAAAGAATCAACAAGAAACACTTTGCGGTCAGACCGGCAGAGCAGCATGAAAGCCGGTGATAGCACTGGAGCTACATAAACACATTGGCTACGCATGCGCAGCAACTGAAACATGCGTGCATAACATAAAGCACATATTAACAGTGATTGACAAGCCAGAGAGCCAATGGATAACGTTCACCAAGCATATATGATTGTTTTTTTAGTGCACCAATTTAACTGCTAGTTACAGTGTATGTCTGTTAAGGCCGTTTTAGATTACATAGAAAAAATATAACATTAAAAACAATCTCTGTAATACCTTTAAGGTATTATTAGAACAGCTATATTTGAGAAACTGGGATCATCCGATGAGCCCACAAACGAAACATTTATCCTCTGACTGTTTTAGGAATGGTTAAATATAGATGCTAGGCTTTCTTCCAAATCTGCTTGGCATGATTGGAGCTAATGATGTATCCCAAAACTGTACCGCTGGAGAGGTGTCAGTGGGAGAGAAACAGGAAAAGAAATAGTAAAGAATGTAGGGGATGTTGTTTTGGAGAGCTATTGCCTCAAAGTGAACACAGAGGTTACTAAAAAGTGGACCAAGGGATGAAAATGTGTAGGAGGGCTGTGTTTGTGTGGTTTTATTGGTATATGGGTTTGGTGAATTGTAATTGGGTTTGATATGGTTTGTGGTTGTGAGGGTATTTTATGGATGTTTTTAACCTTTGAACCTGTTCAAATGGCGCTGTACCAACCCAACTTGTACCACTCAGTGGAAACAGTTTCAGATCTCTTCAATAGTCATAATGTTGTTTTTCATTTTCCCACTGGGCTTTTTCCTCTATTATTTGTCTAGTTATATTGACTCTGCCAGAGCCACAGCTACAGTAAAAGCACCATAAAGTTGTTTTTGCAGCAGTGATTAGACTGAGTGGTTTGGTCCAATCTATTATTGATCCAGTGTGCGCTGTTGCGGGTGGTTTTAGTGGAAAGCAGCAGGACTGGTTTGTAAGCAGGGAAATATCAATCCAAGCAGTATTGTGACAAATTGGTGCATTCATGGCTTTGGAAAACATCAACACATTTCACTGATCACGTCCTTGTCGCTAGCCCGATCATTACCGTCAACACACTTCCTCTGGCTCTTCCTCTTCTTTGTGTTGCAAAGCTCAAATCAAAAAGGGATGGAGAGAGGCCGCTGCTGTCTATCACTGCACACAGGCTTCGGTTAAGACCATTTTTTAACTCTGTTGGAATTGTCTCGGTTCCATACTCTTTATTTAGTTGGTCTGGTCTGGTCTTTACACCTCACATTTAATATTGTCAAGCAGATGTTTATCAGTGAAGAGTAAAAAGTTTGTATGTTCAGATAGATGTTCATTTAAATGTAAAATGTGAAATAATGCAGGTGTATTAACACAAATAAAATATGTATTAAATCAATTTCTGCAATAGCACTTGTTGAAGGAAGATATAAAGGATGAGGACAATGTGGATATGGCTTTTTTTTTTTGTAGTTTAAACATAAGTTGATTTGATCTGAATCCAATAAAATCAAACAAACTATGTCTGTGTGATTCTAACGGCTGTATATTGTTAATGTAACATGATATTGGTCATATGTTGCTTTGTGAGTTATTATTCAAAGCCCGGAGAAAGAACCGGGTGTAGTTTTAAAATGTAAACCATTTTAAATGTAAAATGTGAAATAATGCAGGTGTATTAACACTATATATATATAATGTATATATTATTAATATATAGATGTTCATTTAAATGAACATCTATATATATATATATATATATATATATATATATATAGTGTTAATACACCTGCATTATTTCACATTTTACATTTAAATGAACATCTATCTGAATATACTGTTGTATATGTTTGTCTACAGATGTATGTTAATCTCAAACCCTGGTTTTGGATTAAAATCGTACATAAAAGTTTGATTTGAAAGAACCACAAATGAAAAGGAATGCTGTTATTGTTACTATGTGGCCAACCAGGGAAATTTACATAAAAAAACAAGCTTGATTTAATTTTGTTTTGCATAAGAATACTTTAATGTCCTCATGATGTGTCCCATGATGGATTCCAGAGCAAAGCCCAGTATAAACTGAAATAAAACACTTTACCCAAGGACATTTTGTTTTCTGTGGTTTTATTACTACATAAAGTTATTGTGCAGAATAAATATTGAATCAACACTCACCAACAAGAAACACATTGTTAATACTGTTATCCTGGTCATATAATCAAACAACTCTCACTTTTTTTTTGTTTACTAATATAACATAAAACATTTCTTTTTAGGACAGCACACAATGTACATTTAGCCAAAGCAGAAATGCTAGTACCAGGTTATAGCTATATATTTTTATATATATATATATATAGTCCTATATTGTACATGTTTTTTTTTTTTTGTGGTAGGGGAGACCTACGCAGACTCAGGGACTAAATGCAAACTCCCCACAGAAAGGTCCTACCCTGGCTGGGAATCAAACCCAGGACCTTTTTGCTGTGAGCCAGGAGTGCTAACCACCGTGCTCTAGTGCACTGTAATAATATTGTAGAGCCTCATGGGCAGCGGCTCTATATACAGTGGGGATCGAAAGTTTGGGCACCCCAGGTAAAAATTTTTATTAATGTGCATAAAGACGCCAAGATAAGATGGAAAAATCTCCAAAAGGCATCAAATGACAGATTAGACATCCTTATAATAAGTCAAAAAAGTTAGATTTTATTTCCATCATTTACACTTTCAAAATAACAGAAAACAAAAAATGGTGTCTGCAAAAGTTTGGGGACCCTGCAGAGTTAATACCTTGTACTGCCCCCCTTTGGCAAGCTAGGACCTGACAGTGTCATGGATTGTTCTCAATCATCGTCTGGATAGACCAGGCGATGTCAATCTCAAAGGTTTTAAATGCCCAGAATCATATGACCTTGCCCCAAATATCAGACAGAACGGCAGAAAAGTAAGTCAAAACCCACGTTTGACGGCACGATCCTTCCAGAAAGATCTGTCAGACACTGGAGTTGTGGTACACTATTCCACTATAAAGAGATACTTGTACAAATATGGACTTCATGGAAGAGTCATCAGAAGAAAACCTCTTCTACGTCCTCAACACAAAAATCAGCGTTTGAAGTTTGCAAATGAACTTATAGACAAGCCTGATGCATTTTGGAAAAAAGTTCTGTGGACCGATGAGGTTAAAATAGAACTTTTTTGGACGGAATGAGCAAAGGTATGTTTGGAGAAGAAAGGGCACAGAATTTAATGAAAAGAACCTCTGTCCAACTGTTAAGCATGGGGGTGGATCGATCATGTTTTGGGGTTTTGCAGCCAGTGGCACAGGGAACATTTCACGAGTAGAAGGAAAAATGGATACAATAAAATTTCAGCAAATTTTGGATGCTAACTTGATGCCATCTGTGAAAAAGCTGAAGTTAAAGAGAGGATGGCTTCTACAAATGGATAATGATTCTAAACACACCTCAAAATCCACGGTGGATTACATCAAGAGGCATAAACTAAAGGTTTTGCCATGGCCTTCACAATCTCCTGACCTCAACCAGTGTTGCCAACTTAGCGACTTTGTCGCTATATTTAGCGAGTTTTCAGACCCCTCTAGCGACAAATTCTCAAAAAAGCGACTAGCGACAAATCTAGCGACTTTTTCTGGAGTTATTGGAGACTTTTGGAGACTTTTGGAGATGAAAGCACACATCATTTTTACTCTAATCAATGAGCAGCGGGTGCCCCACCCCCATCCAAAAGCACTCATAGTCGGCCCAGTCCTCGCGCAGCAGCCCCTCCCAGCTGCAGTCAGAGCAGGAGTTGTTAACCCCTCCACGTCCAGACTGCAAAATGAATCGCGCATGTGCGGCAACTTAGCAAGCCGCCGCTGGTGGATCCCGCCCAGGCTTACATTCAGCACTCGAAAATGTAAAATGTTCTTTGTCGAAACAATGTATGGTTAAAAATGTTAATGCTTTTCAGTCACTTGTTGTAGGCTCCTAAGTGGACCATAAGGTTAAAAACTAAACTTAAGAAAAAAAAAAAAAAGAAAACAATCTTGTAAAAAAATAAAAAAGAAATTACGGTTAAAAATGTTATTACTTTACTGTGACATGTTGTAGGCTCCTAAGTGGACCATAAGTATAAAAAAATAAAAAATAAAATAAAATAATAAATAAATAAAAATTTTTTTTAAAAGAAACTCCGCCGGAGTGTCTCTTTAAGTCACTTTTGCCGGTCCCAAGCCCGGATAAAGGAGGAGGGTTGAAATTGTGAAGTAATAAACAAAAACAAGAGTCGACAGAAAGTTTCATTTTAAATTTAAAGAATTTAGTTTGACCGTTTTGATTTTCATTGTTCTCGTGTGCTTATCACTTAATTGAAATGATAAATGAGAAGAGCATTATTGGGACAGTCGGCTATATCATAATAAAATACAGTAAAAGAGACCATGTGAGCACAAATTTGTCAAGAAAGCACGGAGAACGCAAGAAAGTATGCAATTTAGTATGATGACACGATGACGTAATGACGTCACGAATATGCTAATTTACGCATGACGTCATCAAGCGACATTTAGCGGCTTTTTGGCCAGGCTTTAGCTACTTTCCTTTGAAAAGAGTTGGCAACACTGACCTCAACATAATTGAAAATCTATGAATAGACCTTAAAAGAGCAGTGCGTGACAGACAGCCCAGAAATCTCAAAGAACTGGAAGACTTTTGTAAGGAAGAATGGGCAAAGATACCTCAAACAAGAATTGAAAGACTCTTGGCTAGTTACAAAAAGCGTTTACAAGCTGTGATACTTGCCAAAGGGGGCAGTACAAGGTATTAACTCTGCAGGGTGCCCAAACATTTGCAGACACCATTTTTTTGTTTTCTGTTATTTTGAAAGTGTAAATGATGGAAATAAAATCTAACTTTTTTGATTTATATAAGGATGTCTAATCTGTCATTTGATGCCTTTTCTTGGCGTCTTTATGCACATTAATAAAACATTTTACCTGGGGTGCCCAAACTTTCGATCCCCACTGTAAATAGCACTTTATTTAGGTAATTATAGAATAATCTTGTTGTCTAATTACAAACTCAGGTGTTAGTACCATGGACTGTTAAAAAATGCATGAGAATGCTTTCTCAAGTAAGAAATAGAAGTGGGAAACTTGGTTTAAAATCTGCCATCACAAACTCAGAGCAAATCAGTTGTTTTAATTAATCAGTATTGCAGTTTAAAGCTCCACCTGATTTTCTTGTTGCCGGTCAATTCTCAGATTCCACCAAAATACTAATAACATTACACCAAACTGAAGTTTAGAGGTTAGCGTTAGCGTTAGCTTAGCTGTGAGGACAGCAATTAAGGTTTGCAGGTCCTGGGAAAGTTTTAAAATCCCTTATAACAAACAGTAGATGGATTCACAAAACCTTTTACAATATACTCTTCGGGGTTTAAACCATTTTATCAGGTACAGTCTGTTTAACTCTTAGTATATACGTCTCTAATATTAGATATGCTACTAATATTGGGAGTTGTGAGATATGTAAGAATGACCTGAACTCATTCATTTAACAACTATGTACATTAGCATTATATTAAATCTGTCTCAAAGATGCTAAAAGCACAATCCAAACCCATTTCTGAGTCTGACTTTTCCGAGAACATAGCACATATAGGCTACCTTGAGGACGCGACTACAGTCATGGCATTCCCAACCCAATAAGAACATCATTACAAAAAACATTTTTGTATGAATCAAATCAACAGTATGATTCCCTAAATGCACCTCTTCATTCCCTCGATCCTGCCGTATTCCTCAGTTCAGGTCCTGCTCACATTGACCAGACCATGTCCAGAGGACTGTAAAAGGAGAAGTGTTTTCAAAGCCTCTTTATTTCGCTGCTTTTACGGGCGGCAGGAACAGAATCAACTGTCTCAGCCAAAACCAACAACGATGAAGTTTCCATTGAGAGGAAAGTGCAGTTAGAAATACAACCCAAACAGAGTGACAGGCAGTTTACGAAGCAGGAAATCCATGAGGAGATACATACTTAAGTTACATTTCTTACGCTGAAATACAATGAATTAATTACTATTATAATCTCTCTATATAAGATATCAATTGTATTTGAAGAGACTTTTGAAGAGACTTTCAAAATTGTGTGTGTAGGACAGAGTATAACAGAAGGTTATATAGTGTAACCATGGTTCTCTGAGTGAAGAGACTATCTCTCCAGCTTGAGGCCCCTTGTGGATCTGGTTCATCAAAGTTGAATCACTGATGCTGCATTAGTAAGAACTACTTAGTATAGCTTTCAATTTAGATCTAAAGGACAAAACATACAGAATATTTCTTAGGTGGGAAGGAGAAGAGAGGTAGCCCAATACGCAACAAAAAAAAAAACTGATTCATTCAAACCATCCAAATTGGAATAGGCAGATTTTATTTTTATTTTTTTATTATCCCTGTGGTGTTGATTAAGAGTCAAATAAACAACGTTTCAACATTAGGGTTTCATCAGGTAAATGTTTGCAGAGCTCAGGGAAGCCATCTTAAAAAGGGATTGGTTCGTACTAGGGTTCGTACATTTTCCACAAATATTGAATATAATTTGAATATTTGTTTAAATGAAGTTTAATAAGAGAGAGTTAATTCATGAAATTTATTTCTGAACGCCTTTTCTAAAGAAGCTTATTGGGGTATATTTTCAGAAACAAAGTTACAGTCTACATACTGTGTTTTGTGGCTGAAAATTAAACAGTGTTTTCTATTATGATAAATTAGTTTCACCTGACAAATTTTGCACACAATGAGCTGATTATTTTGTTTCAAAGTTATTCCAAACTTCACTGCTTTTAGATGAGAACGCCATAACGTTCACAAACAAAGCAAATCTTTTGAACAGCTCTTTAAGACAAACAATGGGATTGGAGTACGGCTACGAGCCCTTCTGTTTTTTCACATAGCTCTTTTGCTGCTCCACTGAGTGAGTGGACAGTTGTGTGTCACCTCCTTCTCCTGCTCTTTGTCACCGTGTTGTCACAGTGACTCAGCGACAAAAGTGAACAGAGCAGGAACAGGACAACGAGCGCTGTGTGGACTTATTTTACTGCAGTTAACCAAAACTCTGCCAGTTGTAATCTGTGTTAAAAAGACTGATTGCTTTTTATGAATTTTTATTTGAATATTGGAATATTTGGGCCCATCCCTAGTTGTACAACAGCTGTCAAGTCATTAGGAATATCAGTAAAAATATTCTAATAGGTTTCAACAACAAACATCAGCTGCAGTATAAACAACATTGCCATATGATGAAACATTGAGGCGCAAGGATATGAAACTGTATTGTGTGTCTTTCAAAATTGATCCAAACCCTAATCCACATGAGCTAAAAAAGTGGCTAAAAGAAAACAGATACATTCTTTGTCCCAAGCCAAAAGCAAAACTGAGACTCCATGAGACAGGGTCCCAGGGAACAAACATAAGAAATGAGCCATGTTCTTGGTTGCATTTGAAGACAGAGCTTTTTATCCAGTCACAATAACGTGGAGGAAGAAATGTCTTGTGGCAAACCCTGATTTAAAATCCAGAGTCCCGTTCAAGACTGAGCACAAGCACAGGACCGAGATCTTTAAAAAGATTGTATTGATTACTTCAGCAGAACTTTAACTTTATTTTTGTAAGCTATAAACTCTCTGCAACTAATCTCTGTAACGCTTCAGTGTCAGTGCCCAACATTTCTCACCTCTTTTCCCTTCTTTCCCCGGGAGCAATGACGCTTGATGGAATTACTGTAAAAATATTGATCTGTGGGGCCTTTAGCAGACCGAGTCATTGCCAGCTCTCCTCTAGTTTCAGAATTAGTTTTTTGTTCAGAGAAATGAAGGACCTCCTGGAAACAAAACTACAAAGAAAAAGTAAAAAACTAGATGGGAGACATTACAGTGAGAAAGAAAAATGGATTGCATGCATATCCTTGAAAGGAACAACAGTTATCTGAGATGCGTTTGAGACAATAGGTGCAATAGACTTTAAGAAGTAATTTTGTGATTTCAAATTTTACGGCACTAAAGGTACAATTGAGGTTTGTCATAATCCAAATTTTTTATTATTGTCCACACAACAAGTTGGTGGTATTTGCTATTGGTCAGCATGACATAAGCTCAAATCATCCAGACAATAAATACAAATACATACAGAGACATGGCAAAAGTGCAAGTTAACTTTAGTGTATGATCTGGTTAGGTGTCCTTACGGCAGTGGGGATGAAACTATTTTTGAACCTTTGTGATTTTGTGTGCTGGGATCTGTAGCACCTCCCAAGTACAAGTACATTTGGCCCAATACCAGTGGGGTCGTATCTAACCCTGCATCTGATTATTTTTTTGATTAACACTAAAAGAGAGGATGAGGCAAAGGGACAGATTTGTCTGTAAACATTTGCCTGAACATTCTGCATAATGCACATTAAAATAAAAATCTATAAATAAATAGATCATGCATACTAAACAAATATCACAGTCAATGCAAATGTCCATTTAAAGTGCTTCTGAAACCCAGTACACCCAAATTAAAAATCTTTTTCTGAAGGGAAGAACAAATTTCTCCGATAGAGGATGTTTAGCGCTGGATGAAGTCTTTTGAAAACTTGTCCCTCATGGATTTTGTGAGCTGCTGCTTGCCATTTGTTTCACAGACAACTTTGGGCATTGAACCATTGAGTTTGAGTGCTTTAGACTACTTTGAGTGTTTGGTGTGGTTCATGTGGACTCCAGTTTGATTACTCTGCAAGTGTGGTTCGATTTGAAATATAACACCCTATATTTATTTATCTGTAACAGTTACAGTTGTAAAAGCAGAAGTGCTAGTTTCCATCTGTAGTCCCCAGGCAGGTAACTCCCTGTCTCTGACTCTCTTGTGTCTCTGACTCTCTTGTGTCTCTGAATCTCTTGTGTCTCTGACTCTCTTGTGTCTCTGAATCTCTTGTGTCTCTGACTCTCTTGTGTCTATGAATCTCTTGTGTCTCTGACTCTCTTGTGTCTCTGAATCTCTTGTGTCTCTGACTCTCTTGTGTCTCTGAATCTCTTGTGTCTCTGACTCTCTTGTGTCTCTGACTCTCTTGTGTCTCTGACTCTCTTGTGTCTCTGAATCTCTTGTGTCTCTGAATCTCTCGTGTCTCTGACTCTCTCGTGTCTCTGAATCTCTTGTGTCTCTGACTCTCTTGTGTCTCTGACTCTCTTGTGTCTCTGACTCTCTTGTGTCTCTGAATCTCTTGTGTCTCTGACTCTCTTGTGTCTCTGAATCTCTTGTGTCTCTGAATCTCTCGTGTCTCTGAATCTCTCGTGTCTCTGAATCTCTTGTGTCTCTGAATCTCTTGTGTCTCTGACTCTCTTGTGTCTCTGAATCTCTTGTGTCTCTGAATCTCTTGTGTCTCTGAATCTCTCGTGTCTCTGACTCTCTTGTGTCTCTGAATCTCTTGTGTCTCTGAATCTCTTGTGTCTCTGAATCTCTCGTGTCTCTGACTCTCTTGTGTCTCTGAATCTCTTGTGTCTCTGAATCTCTTGTGTCTCTGACTCTCTTGTGTCTCTGACTCTCTTGTGTCTCTGAATCTCTTGTGTCTCTGAATCTCTCGTGTCTCTGAATCTCTTGTGTCTCTGAATCTCTTGTGTCTCTGAATCTCTTGTGTCTCTGAATCTCTTGTGTCTCTGACTCTCTTGTGTCTCTGAATCTCTTGTGTCTCTGAATCTCTTGTGTCTCTGACTCTCTTGTGTCTCTGAATCTCTTGTGTCTCTGAATCTCTTGTGTCTCTGAATCTCTTGTGTCTCTGACTCTCTTGTGTCTCTGAATCTCTTGTGTCTCTGACTCTCTTGTGTCTCTGACTCTCTTGTGTCTCTGAATCTCTTGTGTCTCTGAATCTCTTGTGTCTCTGAATCTCTTGTGTCTCTGACTCTCTTGTGTCTCTGAATCTCTTGTGTCTCTGACTCTCTTGTGTCTCTGAATCTCTTGTGTCTCTGACTCTCTTGTGTCTCTGAATCTCTTGTGTCTCTGACTCTCTTGTGTCTCTGACTCTCTTGTGTCTCTGACTCTCTTGTGTCTCTGACTCTCTTGTGTCTCTGAATCTCTTGTGTCTCTGACTCTCTTGTGTCTCTGAATCTCTTGTGTCTCTGACTCTCTTGTGTCTCTGAATTTGTCCTCTGACTCTCTTGTGTGGTACTTCAGTCTCTCCCTGGTATTAATCCCACTGGAGCTCTTCAGTTTAAAAAAGACCTTCAGAGGAGGAGGCGCAAGTCCTTTGAATATACAAAGTAAAAAATTAGCTAAATTTTCTAAATTGAGTAAATTATATTTCTCAACAAGAAAGAGAGGTTTCTTGTCATAGATTTTAATGGCCTTTTTAAAAAGTGATTCAATTGGTTTGAGTGTTGTGCCAGCAGCAAGTGACCAGGTGTTAATGCAGTATTCTGTGTGAAAAAAAAATGTGAGTGTAAAAACAGTGTGTTTTTTTTTTTTTTGTTCCATGTGATGTTGATTCAATCATCTTTGAAGCATGAGCAGGTGGTGTTTGCCATTGCCGTGGAAGCTTTGAAGTCAAGTCTTTCCAGGTCTTTCTCATGTACTGGATTAATTACAGTGCGCCGATCGCTCACGCCTCGAGGCAGCCAAAAGTGTTAACACATAAAGCCCCCACCGCTGCTGGGAAGTGTGCTGACAGGGACAGATCGAAGTGCCTTACGTCTCAGACTTCTTCAGAAAGTCACCCTGGTTGAGTTTAAGCCCAATGTGAGGGAGAAGTTTACAAAATTATAAAGACTTCAGTTTATTCATAACTGATACCACAGTTGATTAATTCAATTTATATTAGACTCTCAAAGTCATTCCAAAAAGAAAAAATCTGTGAACTCTACTGTTTGTGAGAATAAGCTAGAGTTGGCAACTCAAAATAAATCAGGCTACAGTACAGTTTATATGGAGTATGTAATGGGTCAAGTTATCTACACCAGGTTAACCAAGCTGCAAGATACATGTCATAACACCACATGGAGGACCCTGAGTCATCCAAGGATTGTTTTGGACTTCCTGCTTCCTCATCAAAGATTGAGTTTAGAATAAGCTATACATAACGCGAGTATTGTAAAGTGTCATGAGTCTTTGTTGATAAAACTGTACACAAATGCGCTGGAAGTAGGTGAACTTGAAGCGCATACGCATGGAGAAACATGTTTGTTTACATCTGAGCTACACAGGCTGAAACATTTTGGCTGTTTACAAAGCGGAAACTGGAGGCAAACGTGACTTGGACAATAGACGCAGTGTTTTTAAGATCTGTCACAGGAAGGTTTGATAATTTGTAAACATAATAAATAAGAAATAAGTAACATCATTTCTAAATGGAAGCGTGGGCCTCTGAATCTGATTCGAATACAGCTGTGAGATGCCTAAAGATTCAAACCTCTAGGGACCAGAGGGAGTTCTGTGAATCTGTGAACTCACATATCCTGCCATGACAATGGAGAAATATATGAAGGCTTAAATAATTACCATTCTTGTGCTATATGTTTAGCAAAGTTTGAAAAATATCGCTCAAAACAACCAAATATATATCCTATACGTTTTGATCTCTTGGAGAATGTAGCTGTAGTATTTATGTAGGAACATAACAGTATATTCCACGAGCTCTGAGTAAATCTATGTCAGGGGCACATCGACCACAAACAGCTCTCTTCTCCTTCACACGCTGCTGAAGGATGTGATTAATCCATGAGAAATGTTCACCTGGGAATATTCCACATCAAAGCCCTCCACACCAACGCCAATGTACATTTGGAACATGTGCGCAATAAAAAAAAAAAACCCTTAGAGCCTTGCACTGGGTTATTTGTCAGAAATAAAACATTTCTATGAACCATGTGGAGTTTTCAAATAAAAACCATACTTCCCAATGAGTTACTTACAAAAGATTTCAATGTTAATAAAGTCAATGTCAAAGCAGATGTAATCCACACAGACAATATACAAGACAAGACACTGTAAAAACCTGGCTGCTTTTATTTTATTAAAATAGTTTTTAAAAATGTGAACTACTGTATTTCACCTCCGCAAACTACTTATACATTACATCAAACCAAAGTTTAAAGCTTACCTTCAACTTCTAGCTCTGAGTAAAACCGATGCAGACTAGAGACAAAGACAGAGAACTGGATAAAATACAAATGGCAAAATTGTTTTAATTTTGTTGACAAATGATTTTTGTCATAGTTTTTGTGAACTACATATTTTTGCAAACAAAAACTAAACAAAACTAATTAAAAAAAATGTTTTGTCAACAAATAAAAACAAAACAAAAATAAACAGAGACGGAAGCGGCGGAAATGATGTCAGACACAAACATTTGTTAGAAAACAGAACGGCCTTTAAATATCAAACAATGTTAACGCTTTGGAGGAAAAGAAGGGGGACTTTTGGATACACGGGGAGAGGAGACACGCGTCAAAATGTCAAAATCTTAATAATTTCTAAAAGCATTAAATGTTACAAAAATATCGTAGAGAGCAAAGATATTAAGAGTAACGTTATCATTACATCATGGGGTCATCCTGGTGATGTAGATAAGTGATGTAGCATTAGAGAAATGGGGAAGTGGGATAGTCAATTTAATGAATGTAATGCTCCATTCAGAGGTCGCCACAGCAAAGAGATTCCGAAGTTTTGTTTGGCATAGGTTTTTACGACGGGTGTCCTTCCTGATGCAACCCTCTCCATTTATCCCGGCTTGGGACCGGGCCGAAGGTTTGACGCCATGTAGCTGTAGTTGCTCCTCAGGGATACTATATACCATGTACAGGATGGTATATGCTGGATGTAAGAAGCTGGCAGGAAAAGCATACACCGTCACCGAGAGGCTAGTGTGCAGAGGATGGACTAGAAGCATTTAGGTCATAGTAGGGAACACCTCCAAAGGTGGTAGAGAACGGCAAGATCCTGTGGGACGTCCATATAAGACGATGGTAATGGCGAACCAACCGGACATTGTGGTGGTGGACAAACAGCAGATGAAAGCCGTTGTTTTTGGTGAAAATATTAGAATTTTTAGGGAGCTTGGGAAAGATATGAACTTGTAATCCGGCACTGTAAAGCAAGAGGCAGTTCGGTAATGCTTTGGTAATGGAGTAGGAGTACTGTCCAGCGAGGAATTTAGTTTATTTGGTCAAGAAAAAAAAATGATAGAATAATTCCAAACAAAAGCTCACATTGACCGAAAGAATGTAGGCCGCCTTACCCCTTACTACCCCTTTAAACATTAAAATCAAAATACCACATAATTCCATAAAACAAAACAAAACAGAAGAAACACAAAACAACCACACCATTTCACAAAACAGAACTTAAAAACAGATACTATTCCTGCCATTATTTATTTATAATCAATTATCTGGATTCTTTCTAAATCAAATTATTTAACCAAATTATTTTAAATTAATATTATTTATTAGCTATCAGTGTATTTTATTAAGATATTTGTCTCATATTTTTTTTTAATTGTAGCAAAAATGCTGCACCTTTTATGTTATCGTCTATTTTGTTCACATCACTTTGAGTAATAGACTGCCCTTGTTAATTTTTTGGGTAAAAATAGTTGATTTTTGGGAGTTTGGAAACTAAATGAACTTATATTCTGACACTGTAAATCCACAGGCAGTTTGATAATGCTATGAGGAATTTTTCAGTACTGAATGGTGGCAGTACTGTCCAGCGGTGAATCCAACAGAGTGAATCCACTAACAGGACGCAGAAAATGCTGGGAGTGAACAAACCCTTGTGTTCCAATGCTCATGCATGAGATTTGGGCTGTGAAGGAGGGGGTCCGTTGTTACGCATGCGCTCATTTTATTTTTTTCTCAGTCGTTGAAAACATTCCCTGTAACACCTTTAAGCTTGCAAAACAACCAAATTGGCATCTGACATCAGTTTTATTTTTCTTTATCAAATATCAAAGCACAATGAAGCCAGAAGTCTCCATAGAGAGAAGAAAACAAACATAATGTTATGTAAGAAAAGCTGAGTTGCATTAATTGATTGACTTTCCTAAACCGCCTTTGTATTAAAAATAAAACATCAAAGAAGTTGCAGTAAGTGTTTCAATGTTTCTCTTTGTTTGTCACCAGTTGTGGTTGTTTGTCGGTTGTTGTGGGCTGGAAACTGATTACCACAAACTGTAGGTGTGTGTAAATTGTATAAATTGTGTGCGGTGATTCATTTATCCATCTGGCCTGAGAACAGAGAGAGTCAGAGCCTGTTTGTTTACAGCCTCTCACCGCAGCTCTCAGATTATTGCGTCTATAAAACCGTGCGTAAAGCGAGCTCAGACCAACACGGCTGTTTGTGCAGCGAGGATTCTCCGTCACATGCCCCACATGCTTTGAAAATTGTAAAGTGTTTCTTTAATCTTCAGCCAGATTTTTTAAACAACATAGCTACAAAATGTAGCTAGGGTTCATTTCTAAAAAGGCACACTGTCCTTTTATGTCCTTTTATTGTTCAAATTAATTTCTGTATTTGGCATTGAGGTTTAAGAGCCCTTATTTTTCCCTTTCATTGCTGTTTAGAAAGAAATTGTGGAATTCTAATCATTCATATGGAGCCTGTGAAGCACAAAATCCACCCCAAATCAGTAGCTGTTGAAACCCTATTCAGTGTTAGATCAACACTCCATCGTGACTGTTTAGTTCACCTTGAACAACAGTAAACCATTTGAACAATCTGCCAGTTTTGGACACTTGAGATTGTACAACACACGCCTCCATAGTTCAGTCTTAATCAATGGGCAAACAAACACTTAAGCTAGATACAAACACTAGCTTGTTTTACTTCAGTTAACAATAGAAAATCCATGAATATATCTCTAACTTGCATTTACTTGACCTTACCTTTGATGAAATATTTTTAGCGCTTCTGTGACGAGAGAGATCCCTTTGCACAGCATAGATTATTAGAGCCACATCACAATAAAGATAAACAGCAAATATGTGGGTAAAGGCTTAATAATACAAGAAAGCAATTGCTTTATTTATTTACTGAACATTGACACTCATGGTTAAGACGGGCTATTGTGTAATAAATGTCAGTATTGTGTAGAGTATCTCATGCAGTTAACATTAAAATACCGTTTTCATTCTCCACAATATGGACTGACATTAGTATACTTTTCTTTTCTTCCTTTTCTTATCCTTCAGGGAAGAGTTTCAGAAAGTTTGGAGAACGTGACATAAAAATGGATGGATGAATGGATGGATGGATGGAAAATATAGATGCAGTGTCAGAACAACAACAGCCAAGTATACTCCATGCATCTCGGCTGTTTTCTCACCTGAGCCCCAAGCCCCAAACTATGTATTTGAAATAGCTGTATTATATGTTCAATTGATTTTCAATAAGAGGCATTTGATAAATTAAGATATAGAGTCAGATATTTTTTTAGGATACAAATAATGGCTTGGTTTGTTGCTCAGATCAAAAATAGAACATTTTAAAATAGACTTGAGGCCAAATTCAATATTTACCATTTCATTTTTTGTTTTGTGAGACACAGAAGTTGACCTAATGGTCTGTATCTTGCAGCAGGTGTGGTGATCAAGAAAAATAAATTAAGATCCCACAGAGGGAAAATTCACTTGTACAGCGGCTCTTAGACAGATAAAGTCCATCCATCCATCTTCTTGGGCTCAGGTGTTTGTGTAACTTGTCTGTGGTGCCCTGCGTTTGTGGCTATGTTCTGTCGTTGTAACCATTTGAACTAATTCAGTTTAAGTTACCTCTCATTTTACTTAAACTTGTACCTGAACTTTAGTCTTATCTGTCGTTTCTGATGAAAAGCTGAATTGAATCATTAAAACATTATGCACTTTAGATATGTATAAGTTTAGGAGTTGCCTTGTGGCTAATTTGCATATTTAACACTTTGTTAGAGTTTCCACAATTTACTCTTAGCTGCCTATTTTTATTGATAATCAAAGCGGTGTACAGTAAGACAGCTGTGGTTAAACAGACAAACAGACACAAGAACAATTACACATTTGTGTGACATGTCCCACCAAACACCTGTTTTGACTGTGAAACATTTAAACAGAAGAAAAACAGTGAAATAAATACCACTTATGTTAGCTTTTATTTAGCAACTAGCATCATTAACCAGCAGATTAAGAGCAACTGGTGAGCTGTAAATCAGACACACAAACAGAGAAGACTTTCCACATCCTATAAATAATATACAATATACAATGTCTTTATATAGCAAAGAAAAACAAATAAAAACTGTGCTTGGTAAAATCAAAACCAAAGGACACACAAGGCTAATTAGCATAAATCAATAAAGCTAAGACAGCATTAAATGCTGAGAGGCTAAACATGAAGCCACTGTCTTTGTGTAATGTCTTTTAGTAACAGAGTGTTGTGCAGATAACTCCAGAATTACCTCCAGAGGGGAAAAAACAGACTATTTTCATCATGTTGCTAAAGAGGATATCTAGACAAACCAAGGAAGAGTGTTTGGATCCTACTATATCTGGTTTGTACAACCGCTTCAGACTCAGGTAACTCACATAAAAACAACTCATTGTTAGTATTTCTTTACTTAACATTTACAGACTTACACACCTTAAACTTTAACATGTCTTGCTCTTTTAGTGACATTGGGGTTACAGCAAACAAAGCCTGTGTGTTGTAGGTTTTTATGTGATTGGTCTAGACTTTTATAAATGCACACCTGCTGCTTGATAAGGGTCGGGATATAGATTTAATGAAGTTTAATGTAATAACTGTGGGATTAAAGTGTTAAATTAAGTCTGTCTATTTTAAGATCTACACTGATGCTGGTTTTCTCTAACTCACTTTTTCCTGCCATTATGGCCAATAGAACGCATTTAGTCACATGACGTCCAGAGCGCTTTAGGCTTGTCAAAATGATTAGTATTCTAATAATATTAAAAAGAAGGGCTTAACAATAAATTAAACAATGAAAGATCATTTTTATGCATTATAGCACAGTTGAACGGCTCTAAAATAAAAACTGGCTGGCTGCTCTAGAGGAAAGCCTTGTGATTTGCTAAAAGCAAAACACTCATGACAGATAAATTCTGCTTCTTTCTACTTGCGCTGGCTCAAGTCTTGCCGATTTGTCTTTGCCTCAAAAATTGGAAAAAGTAGATTTGAACACAATGAGCTTCCGTCTCTGCAAGATACCTGCATTGTGATCAAGAAGACACAGACCTGAGTCTCATAACTTGGTCCAACTTCAAAGTGTTTTGCTCCTAACAACTGTCCTCCATTCATTCTTCTATTCTCTCCTTTCCTTTTTTCCTCCCTCACCCTCAAGTTAATACACTAGTTTATTTACTCATTCTTTTTGTTTAAACTGTAAAAATGAGCTGCTAAGGTAACAGCTTGTTTCTTCTCATCTTCTCATCACATGTTTCAGATCACCGTCCAACACAAAGCAGATGTTCACTGCCTTGTTCAGTGATGGATATGAACTTTTATGTGGAAAAAATACAAAGTCTGTCATTCTGATGATTGTAAAGGGCTTAGTCTCACAGAGTTTCCACCTTGTCTCTCTGCCTCGAGCTAGGAACCTTAAAGAGATTTATATACTTTGTGGAACTTGTGGTTGCCATTTTGCTAAACACTTGGTCTGAACTACTGCGGCCTGACCAGAGGAAAATCCTTGGTTTTAGAGGTGACAGAACACACAAAAGGAGGAGCAGTGGTAACAGACAGGTTCTACACAATTTACGTAGACTAATAATTAGTCAATATGTTGCTTTAGTGGGAAGTATAACAGAGAAATATCAGTAACACTTTAGAGTAGGCGGCACATGAATGAATTCATAAATTTTATGTTCTTTAGGGTTAAGGTTAGGGTTAGGGGTTTTTGGTTAGGGTTAGGATAAAAAAAATTTCTGGGGATTCATTAGAGTTTAATACATGTACTAATGCATGAATCCTAAAATAAATAAAATGTGCTCCCTACTCTAAAGTGTTACCAAAATATCTGCATGAAAGCCATTTTTACACCACGGTAGTTCAGTCATTGGTGCTTCTACAAATATTAAGGCTAATTTTGTATAAACTGTGAATTTAATTAGAAGATAAATTGCTTAATATTCAGACATGTTAAGTGTTGAGTTCGTAACACTCTTTTATCCAGGTCTTACCTCTCGGATAGGTCATTCAGAGTATCCTGGAAAAATGAGGTCTCTGAGTCCGAACATTATAGTATATCAATACAGGGCTCGGTTCTTGGACCGCTACTCTTTTCTATATAAATTACATTCCTCTGCTCAGTCATTCAGAAGCATGGCTTTTCATATCACTGCTATGCAGATTTTTTATTTCAACCTGACAAGCCGACGGTCTCTACTCGCATCTCGGCATGTCTGAAAGACATCTTACTTTGGATGAAGGATAAAAAAAAACTGAACTGCTTGTCATTCTGGCCAACCCACCCAACCTCTCCATTCAACTAGGCTCATCAACCATTACACCGTCCAGCACTGCCAGAAATCTGGGAGTTGATGATCAACTAAACTTCACAAGTCATGTTGCCAGATTGATAAATTCACTCTTTACAACATTATGAAAATTAGACCTTTCCTATCAGAGCACTCTACGCAATTCCTAGTCCAGGCTCTTGTCTTGTCCAAACTGGATTATTGCAATGCTCTACTGGCTGGACTCCCTGCCTGCATAACCAAACCTCTGCAGATGATCCAGAATGCAGCGGCAAAAAGAACCAGCAGGTGTAGTACTAGTTTAACCACCAGGTAAGATTGTAAAGTACAATTTAGAAAGTCTACTTTGGCTCAAAATGTCCTATCTATTAAAAGCTGCAAAAGTTAGAACACTCTCCAAAGGTTGAAGCATTGCTGAATAACAATCAAAACATTAAATATTAGGTAACGTCTATGCATAGGCACTTTAAAATATGTACTTTAAAACTGGAATATTTAAAACAAGCATGCCTCGTCCTTATACTCTTTTCTAACTTGTAAACATAATGGAAGTCAATGGGGAGCAGCAAAATAATTTGGATTTTCAACTTGATTTGTCAGATTAAAAAATTATTTTGATGCCATTGTTTGTCAGACAAGACATCATACTTCCTGAATCACATCCTACTCCACAAATACAAATGAATGAGAACCAAGTAAAAAAAATGGGTAAAATAACCCCTACTCTGTAAATAAAAGATGTTTACTGACAGTGTAATGGTTCAAGCTGCTTGCTGACATTCATTGTAAGACATGATTGCATCGCCATTTTGCTGCCTTATGAAATCAATGGCTTTCTTGGTATAAAATGTCATCTTTTATGTCAACAAACCTCATATTTCAAATTGACAGCATGCCACAAAGCAGATGGGAAATAGTGCTCCCATTGACTACCATTTACAATTTTTCTCACTTAGTGTCTCTTGGAAGGGATGTAGCATTTCTATGTCATACTATAGAGAAAACTTAAGAGAGTCTGAATGTGGGTTGATCATTTGCTGCAAGATGTGTCTGCAAAGTTATTCAAAAGGATAAAAGACACTGCTGCCTTTTTAAATCACTGCCAATTTTAATGATATTTGCTTTTTATGGAAGCCACGGCCAAAATATAATCCCCTTATTTTTCTTGTATCATTTCATTTGAACAAGTTCATAATGAGCTATGAACTATTTTCTGGTCAGTTTAACAAACTTTTCTGCTGCATTAACAATCCATCATATTGTTTTTTTTTCTCTGTCCTCTCTTTCTGCTGGTGCTAACTGTGCCTCTAACACAAAAAGTAAGTATCATCTTGCGCTAAACCTGGCATAAATGAACGCAGGTGCTACTTTCTCTGCTTTAGCTGGTTGGACAAGTGTTTGAAAGGAGAAGCCATTGCTACCATTATATTGTTGACGTGGAGCAGAAAATGGAGCAGGATTTCAGAAGAACAGACTTTAATAAACCTGATTACATTCCGTCTTTGTTGACTGAAGATGAGTCTCAACATGTAAATTGAATCATAATGTACTGCTCAAAAAACAAAATGTTGACCTGTAATTCCTTATTTGTTCTGGTCAAATCAGATGTCGCTGGTGTCATTAAGTCGTGATGGATGTCCAGACGGATTTGATGGAGCAGACTGTCACATGGGATGTATGGGATGGGACTAAACTCAAATCGATCTGTTTTGTCAGTTTCCATCCACAGCCTGACGTCTGACAGCAGTACTGGGAGCTCAGCATGGAGTGGATTTAAGATGCTGTTTCCTATTTCATTAATAGCATGTCTAGGTAATGTAGGTACTGTTTTTACCAGGGCACACTTAAGACTGAACCGAGCAGTTGCATAATCCTGAGTGAAGAAAACTCACTAAATCACACTTTGCTTGTTTTCCGTCTTCTCTGATTTGAATAATCCACCTTCAACCCTATAATTTGTCTTGTCACAGATAAAGCAGAATCAGCCATGCCAAAATGGCATTATGTCAGAGTCATATGTCCCACAGAGAAAGGATCAGAGCTAAACCTGTGACAAATATGTGTCAGTGTCAGAAATTAAGGTCAATCTTACCATGCCCCTTAGTTATATCTAGTGGTGATCTAGCTACCAAATAAAATATACAGTCATGTGAAAAAGATTTAACTCCTTCTTTTAATTCATCATGTTCAAGGACTTCTCTGGCTCCTGGATTTACATGGAAGGGGTTCAGTGACTTATTCAAATAGGCAAAGATTTAAGATCTTTTTGACTATAATGAGGTGAACTAGTCTC
This sequence comes from Perccottus glenii, assembly GCA_024416835.2. Taxonomy (NCBI): domain Eukaryota; kingdom Metazoa; phylum Chordata; class Actinopteri; order Gobiiformes; family Odontobutidae; genus Perccottus; species Perccottus glenii. The sequence continues at coordinate 25,706,492 of CM044548.2, forward strand.
AAGTCAGTTTTACAATCCTTTGCTGCAAATCCATTGCATTAATCCATTGCATTGACCAACTGTATCACATCAATGACTACATCAATTCCACTGAGGAGAACACTGTGCTGCCCAGGAAGGTTTGTTTCTCCAACAAGCCCTGCTGAAGGAGAATAGAGCTTTAAATGCTGCTTTCTATTTTACTCAGTCTGACAGTTCACACTGGCACTGGAACGTTTCGGCGCGGTGGGTTTGAGTTCCATTTTTTTTTTTTTTTTTGAGTGGCTCAGTTCAATAACAAACTCAAGTGGAAAAATACAGGAAATGGCCACCAAGTTTTAAAATAAACTTGATTGGCTGCTTCTCCAATTTAAAGAAGGAGAAGAAGCCCCAACTTTGGGTTTAGACAATAAGTAGCCTAATTACTAACAGAGCTACAGATGTACTAGCCTGACCAGCCAGACTGCTTTCTCGCTGTATTGCATACACAGAGAAATTGGTTTTGGATTGCGGAGTTTGAACCGGATTTCAAGGCGGGACCATGGGCGGAACTAACGTTTGATGAATAAACTAATGAGAAAAGAACACAGACTGTCCAATTCCAGTTGTCAACAAGTCAGTGTATACCAGCATGGCTAGCAGGAGAGAAAATTGGCTCAATATGACGCAAAACAAAATCCCACCTAGCCCGCTACAATTGGGCCAAGAAGAAAAAGCTTAATGTAAAGCGCTTTGAGTGCCTACTCTCTGGAAAACCGCTATATAAAAAAAATAATAAATAATAAAGCCAGAGCAGAATACACAGCAGATTGGAGATCCCAGACCAATTTCTCCAAATTGTATGCAATACAATGAGAAAGCAGTCTGGCCAGGCTACAGACATCTCAGTAACAACAAACATAATCTGGGATAAATTTTTTGATAATTTCGTAGCTAACCCATTTGAAGAAGCGAGAATATCTACAGAAATATAAACTCGGCAAAAAAAGAGGTGGGACATGTCGCATAGCACATCCTTGATGTTCATTGATGCAAGTAAAACTTTGAAAAAATTTGATTTATATGCTCCAGATAAATATTATACAATTGCAAATTAAATGATGTTTGATGGATTTTTTTTTTTGAGCAAAACAAGTTTTCCAGAATATCCTCCCATTTGTCTTCACTTCTCTGTGACTATAAAACTTACCATCAATATTTCCAGGTTTTCCCGAATTAGTCGGAACTTCCCAAGCTTTAAGATGCAGTGCGCAGTGGCTCAGGTCATATAGCGGGCGTTCTATAACCAATAACCTATAACTTTTGTTGTGTCCTTGGGCAAGACACTTAACCCACCTTTGCCTCCAGTGCCACAGCTCTGGTGTATGAATGTGTGTGACCGTAGAGGGGAGTTGGATGGTGGTCTGAGAAGGCCGTGAGCGTCTTGTGTAGCCCCCCTCTCTGAAAGTGTAAATGGGGTGAATGGAAGCATCATGTAAAGCTTTGGGTGCCCGAGAAGAGTACAAAAAAGCGCTATATAAATGCACACCATTAACCATTTCAAGACGAACAGTGGAACACTATCGGTCCAGACCAAGCATCTCCCATGGAACCTCCTAAATGGTCCTTGTGTAAGGGCGCCGCCATACGGCAAAATACAGCAAAATCAAGCGATATACCTCCGTCCACCAGAGGGCAGGCTCCAAAAGCGGAAATATAAGGAGAAACCCAATGGCAACTTTACAAGTGTAAAAATCATGTTTACAGCCTGGTACAAAAGATGGCTCCGGTCTCTAGAGCTAAGTTTTTACTACGTGACAACTCTGGGGGGGGTGAATTTTTGATTATTACGTCCGTTTATGCTATCTGAAAACTACTGTTTTACTCAGGAGTAAAAGCCAAAAAGCCCGGATGTAACCGTCATTTTATTGCCCTGTCGTAAGGACAATATCTGTGAATAGGGGACCAATGGGCGAATGACATCCATATTTTTACAATCTATGGTCCAGACCCAGGAAGTGCAAATAGATGGAGGAGACGTGGGAAAGCAGAAGGGGCTTTATTAAATCTATAAACAGTTTGGATATTATTGCACCTCATTCAGACTGAAAGAATCACAATATCATTGCCCGAAGGCAAAACAGGCCCGAGCTGTGAGGTCATTCTGCTGATGAACTGCCGCTCATGTTAACACATGTACATCATAAATTCCTCCTCGCGACTACACAAACTTGGCCCAGGGCTTAGAGTTTTATCTTTTACGGCATCTAGCTCAGATATCCAAATTCTCCCTCTGCTCCCACAGTGGAAGCACAAGGAACATTGAACAGTGTATCAGAAATAGAGTTATTTCTTACTGGCTTTAAAGTGTATTTTCCAAATGTAAATAAATAAGTGCATGGAGCCTTATCAGGACCAGCCAAGACCACAAATGACGCTGCACACTCCACAGCAAATACACTTCTGTTGTAGTCAATGAAAGCATTTCCACAAACATTTCCGGTCTGACGGTGCACAGCGGTGGATGTAACCTACAGTTCAATTTTTGTACGACGGAAGAGCTACAGTAGTTTGCATCAATCTGAATGAGCACAACATCCGGACTTTCAAAGTAATACCAATATACTACAACTCTTTTTCTTTACTCAAATATTCATACTGTATGTTTATAATAATAATGGATTGGATTATTATCCAATCCAATCCATCTGCAGAGGTTTGGTTGTCCCTTTTTTCAAGGGACTCAAACGTGATTAAGCATTAAATGCAAGAAAGTTAGTTTTGTGTGTAATGAGGAAAAGACCCTCAAGTGACATTTATGTGAACAACAAAGTGATCTCAAACTAAACTTGTATCAAACTCGACTTCGAGTCTAACTGCAAAGCTGTGTGCTAAAAGGGTCATCAGCGTTGTTTTGCCTAAGGAAGCTTTTAATATTGATTAAGCCATGTTAACCTTGTTTAATTAAATCCGTTCTTTCTTTCTGTCTTGTTTCATGGTTTGGCAGTTTGTCTCTTAAAAACAGAAATTGTTTAAATTAAATAGTAAAATAGTTGAGTAGACTAATTGGAGAGTCACAGCTTTATCCAGTATCTCTGTACTCTAAAGTGTTACAGAGGCTGCCTAACTCTATTTTATAAGATGAGTCCCATCTGCTCAGTGTTTTGTCATGTTTTGCCGCAGTCCTTAGTACTCTGAACAAGTGAACTACAGTATACTACTCTGTAATCTATTCTTTTACTGATCTATTTATTATCTTTGAACTTCCTTCCTTACATGTCCTACTGCTGTCCTGTTTGTTGGAGACCTTATTACTGATCAAACTGTCCTGTGATGGTTGGAAATTGTGTGAATGGAACTGACTCACTGCCAAACAAATTTACTTTTGGTACAAATAGTTACCTTAACCTTAATAATCATTATTTTTATATAGCGCTTTTCCACCTACTGTAGTAGGCACTCAAAGCGCTTTACATATATTAAGCTATTTACCAGTGTTACAGAACATCACTGGAGGCAATGTAGGTTAAGTGTCTTGCCCAAGGACACAACGACAGTATGTGGGGGAGAGAGGGATGTTATGATGTTTTGGGATGTTTCAAGAAGGGATCGAACCGCCCACCCGCCGGTCGAAGAACGGCTGCACTACCCACTGAGCTACTGAAACGCATCCAGTGGGCGCGGGTCTGCGATGTTGTTTGCTGGCGCTCTGCAGCACAGCAGAGATGCCTGCAGAGGAAATTGGGGATAAGACTGGGCAGCCTGTACTATTTACTGTTACTGTTTCCTTGTATCTATTACAGTGTATCATACACAGGTTTTGATCTTGTCTTGGTCTTGATAGCTAAAAGTATTGGTCTCATTGAAGAAAAGGTTAAAGCAAAGGCATCTGGACTAGGTTTTCAAGGTGAAGACGTTTTGTCTCTTATCAAAAAGAGACAAAACGTTTTTATTGAAAAGTCTTAAGAGACTTTTCTGAGTTCAACTGGTAAGAGAGCTGAGTTTTTATTACTAGAGGGTGGGGTTTGACCTGAAACTAAACCTGATAGGACCAGGCTGTTCTGGTCTCATAGATGTTAGCTATGAAAAGGGCAGTGGGACTCCTGATGTGAGAGTTAAGGAGGTATAGAAACCCCTCAACCCCTCCCTCAGGCGCTTTGAGAGTGAGGTGAGGTTTACCTTAGACAGTCATCAGTTAAAAATGACAAAGCCAACCTATGAGGGAACACCTTCCCGCACTTTGAGACAGAGTTGACTTTACTGTGGATGTCACACAAGTTGAGCCTAATAGGTCTTTAAAATACATTATGAATATTAACTGAGTGCATTCATTTTCATACAGTCACCTCTGCTCTCTGTCTTTGACGTCCAGCTGGAGTCACATTACTGCATGGTAAATTGACGTTTTGCCTTTTTAACCTCAGATCTCAGTTAACCCTGGTCGGTTTATCTCAGAATGACTCCAACAGGGCAATCGTGGGTTTGCTGTTTGTGAGTTTAGCCCTGGGGTGGTCTCACCTTGATTGACAGGGGAGCATCACAGTCCCATGCGATGCAGTGATCCCAAAAGGCAGCGAGCTGTGACCTGTCTGCTTCCTCCCATCAACATCATCACACTTCTTTCCCATTTTCCACCTCTTTCTATACACTAATACATTTTCAAAGTCACTCATTTTGCTATGTTTTTAGGTAGCGGAGAATATTCTCTGCTGTTTAACACTGAGGGCCTGGTTTTAAAGGTTTTGTGTGCACTAAAACATGCTAAATGGACAGTACATGCAAAAAATGGAGCCAAGTGGGGCTGTGAGTATCTGAGGTTAGGTGCAGAATGAGGGCAAAGGGGATTTTGCTCTTGGGCCTTTATGAATATGTTAAATGGGGTATTTTCAAAATCCAAGGTGGAGAAATTGTAAACGTATTGACAGATTTATCAAGGCTAAGCTAAAATTGTGTGTAAATTGGAGTGGTAGACAGTATGTTTGAGGAGGAACGGCTGCTGTTGTTTATGCAAAGATGGGGCACAGGTAAAGTCTACATTTGTAATGATAAAACAATGATTGGCTGATTTGAAGCCGGTCAAAACTAAGAACCACACTTTATCTGCAATCACTTTCTGTGAACTGTAGCTTTTTGCTGCTGGTGTCTCTCAAACGGGGTTTCCACATCTGTCTAACATCCTCAAATTGTTATAAATGCCTGCACATGCTGTCAAGATCTGAGGCCTTTGAAAATGATATGTATAAAGTTTCTGCATGCTAATTCTGATTTGTAGTTGGAAAACTATGACATAGAATATCCTCATCGTGATTTCTAAGATACTGATTAAAGCATAAGGACAATAACTAACTATCTTTAAAACTTACTTTTGATGCCAGTGTGAGCTGGCAAACCCAGAAGCAAAGTGTATGTTGAGGCAATTGTAGAAAAAAAGCATTCTAAATGACAATGTGACCTTCAGGCATTTTAAAATAATCCTGCTTGTAAGCATAAATATGTTAAGTATTAAATGCAGGTGGCGCATATCAACTTTACTGTACTGTACTGTGATGACGTGAGCCATAAAACCACACACTTCAACAGGTAAGTAGAGTCTACTGTTTGCTGGTGCTCATTATGTAGAACACTATGCATTACCTTTTTACAGGAGATATTATCTTGTGTGTCTAATTTTCAGTGCAATAAGGACTACATGCCACACAGACATTTCCTGTGTAATAAAATTCTGATGATGGCAAGTTTTTTGTTGATACAGTATTTACCAGTTCTAATCATTTGTTCTAAACTGCCTAAACCTATATATAACTCATTAAAAAGGCAGGATCTGTTGTGGGCAAGAGCTTGGACTCAGTGGAGGCTGTTGTGGATCGCTGCATAGTGCAGAAGCTGAGCATCATCCTTGGAAAACCACAGCCACCCACTGCATAACATCATAACTGGTCAGAAGAGCAGTCACAGTGGTCGGCTCATTTCACTGAGCTGCAGAACTGAGCGTTTAAGGAGGTCCCTTTTTGCAAACCACTGTGCACTACTATTGTATGTATAGCTTTATTCTGGTATGTAAGCACTTAGAACTTGAGAAAAGTCACAATCCTCTTACACTCTGTTGTGAGTACCTACGGTAGCCTTGCAGGGACATGCTGTTCTGTGAACAAAGATAGTGGAACTAGATCAAATAAAGAGTTCACTTTAGTTCACAGTTTTCCTCAGATTTCATGCAATAATATACAAACAAATAGAAATGAGTGTGCTTCTTCTTCAGCAGTGCTCTGTTTGTCCACTCTGGGCAGGAAGTAGTGCAACTCATACAAAGGTATACAGTGCTTTAAAGGGAGAATTTTGCAAAATAGTCACATGTAAAGTGTTATTCTGAGGCAGTTGTACATAAAAACTGTTTAGTTTAGCTATTACTACAAACCTTTTTACAATGCACCTTTATATCCCCAGCACTACAGTGAAAAGATGATGTCATGTTGCAAGTACAGTTAAAACCCATTGAACACAAGGGTTTTTACAAAGTGAGAGAAAAACATAACTAAGCTTGGTGCAGCTGTACCGTGTATAGAGACTCCTGAGAAGTGACAGACACAAACCAGTGACAAGTCCAAGAGGAAACCAGTCAGTTTACCCGAGGCCTGTTTTTATTTAAGCTCTGAGCTTTAACTTTGGTTTGTCTCTGGGTCTATTTAACTCACAAGGATTTTTTCTGCTCCTGAAATTAGGCCGGGACGTTAGGACAACATTGACTTTGGCAGCTGGCAACAGCAGCGTCTTGGTAAGTGACAGGACTCTTAAAGGAGTTTCCTCGACGAATGGGCTCTGAACGGTGTTGAAACACAGCTGACAAGCACAACATGCAGGGTCAGATATGATACAAGAGGCCAGGACGAGGGAATGATTGATTATATTGTCAGACAAAGTACATTTAAGTTTATTTGCAAAAATTATAAATTGTCAAAAATATATATTTTTTTTATTTGCTAAAGGTGATATCAGTCAAACCAAACTTAAGTGGCTTTGTCCAATTAGGACCACCAAAATGAAATTGGGCTTCGAAAACAGCTCTATGCAAAGAATAAATTACAAGCCTCAGTTCACTGATTTCCAAAATGGCATTCATCTTTTTTTTGCAAATTAACTCTTCAAATGTTTCTCAATCAAAAAGAAAAACATAATTAATAGTATTATGGTTTTCTTTTTTAAATGTCTTTCTTTAAATATGAAAGTCTTGTTTGTTCCATTCACCAACCCTTGTATTGTCTGAAAAGATGCACACTTTGTGGCAAAACACTGCTCCATTGACATCATACAAGGACTTACCAACTGATTCTACGTATATGAGATAAGGTCAATATTTTCAGATCTGTCAGGTGTTTGGGACACCACTGTAAATCAAATTGTAAAGAAACCTTTGGTTTCCTCCAGAACCTTTAATGTTTTAATTAAAGCAATGTTTTGCTGGGTGCCCTCTGATGGCACTACACAAGCAGTCTTTCGGCATGAGAACACAACTGCACAAATTTAGCACAGGTAATGGGCCATCTACCCACAAGCAGTCTATACAAACATACTGTTCTTCTACTAAATCCAAAATATGCCTTAAAAGTGCCTAATGGGCCATGCACTTTCCTTTGGGTGACTTTTCTGTGACCTATAAATGTCTTCTTATACATCTTTTTACTGAGCTATCCCATGCACATGCAGCAGAAGTTGTGGGAGGATGGACATAGATCAAAGCACTGGGATGAAATTAAATAAATGCAGAGGATTGGCTTTTTGATTTTGTCATTTCTGCTCATGAGAAATTAACACATCTCTCTGGCTCTTGTTTTGAATATCTGTCAGAAAGTGTTCTTTTCAGGAGCCAAAATGCAAATGTGAATCCTGTTTAGTTGCTGAATTGTTTAAAACGCCTCTTCGCTGTTGGATCACTGCTGTCAGGAGCCATTAAAGTCCTCTGTGCTCAACAGATTGAGTAAAAGCACTTGAAGGTAAATCAAACGTGTCATTCAAAAAAGGTTATGGAGATCACAAGTGACTAAAAGTTAGTTCTTTCAATGTAGTCATGATCCCTTTGTATTTAGCACAGATCTGTTATGATTGTGTTGTCCACATACATCATGTTTTCTTCAAAGAGACCCCCACACACACACACACTTGGACTTATGCTGTCTAAGTCCAGAGTTCAAGTCACTCTGGACTCTGCATACTGATGACTCCATGAATGCATCTGTAATACAAAGAATGATATAAGGCAGAACATTACAAGATCAGGAGGTAATCACTTGAAATGAGAAGTGTCAGATGCAGATACTGTCAACCTTCACAGATTTATTGCAGATAAAAATATAGAAGTGTATAAAAGAGGCCTTGGGTACAGTGGCTAAAACTTCATTTGCAACCTTCATCATACAGTAGTGGCACCTCAGTAAAAAACAACTTTAAGTCATGTTTTGGTAACGCAACAATTCCAACTGCCAACAGCACAATATATAATTTAAAGTTAGGTAAAATTTAAATGCTATCTTATGTACAAGGCTCAAAGAGCCTTTATATGACTATGCTCAATATTTAATGTTTAATGAAGTTGAATGAATTGAAGTTCTTGACCCATTTTTGGATGAAACCACCCAAAGTAAAGTCAGATAATGTGGGTCCCTTGAAAGCATTTGCAAAATGCAAAAAAAAAAAAAAGATATATTAACTAGATCAGGGATCTTTTATCCTCAGAGAGCTACTTTCACAAAGTGAAAATGGCAAAGAGCTACTTGAGTTTGCATTAAAATATGAGAATAAATGGAACAAATAAAATAAATTTTGTTTAGCCAAAACATTAACCCTGGACTTTTACAAAATGTTGGTGTCCACAAAAACAACATTGCAATATGCATTGCAATAAAACATAACAAAAAACACATGTGTATGCATTTCTTTCCTATGTATGTCACACTAAAAAAAGAAAACATAAATGCTGTCAAAACTAAACAATGCAAGTACAAATGCATAGATACAGTACTTGTGTGTATTCAGTCAGAGAGGTGTATTGTGGAGTGTATCCACTCAGGTTTTATGGACTCATTGAAATGTTCATCTGTCAGTCTGCTTCTGAACTTACTTTTATGGTCCTGAAAAAAGTTCCAGCCATCGCGGTCATAACTTCTTTTATGATCCTGTCAAAGACTGTTTTGACTCTGTTTTGTCTTTGTATATGTACACATATATCACTCAATGATTCAATACATCCTTTGTATGTATTCCAAAGTAAAAAAAAAAACATTTTCTAATATCAATACATTTCTCAATATGATGCCTTAATCTTGCAAATTCTGCATTCTGCCTTTGTGTTTTCAGTTATTAAAATGCATCCAAATGCTGCTTCTTTTCCTACTCCTTCGTATTTGCGCACTCCTCTCTCTCCTTCTCCTCACCCTCCGTCCTGTTCAGCACACCTGTGTATGAGCCCTGGACTAGTGAGAAATGTGCATGTTTTATATGTATGCAATCATGTGTTAAAGTGTGTCATAATGAATGTGAACCTAACTAGTGAGGACAGGCTTTTGACCCAAAAATAAATTGACTTGTTTGAGACGTAAAATGTTTTTCAGGTTTTTCCTCTTATACAAGTTAAAGGAATGTAACTGTAAGTTAACGTTGAACCTTTGTACAAACATGACTTTACTGTGCACACCCATTTAAAATATTTAAAATAAACAATAATGTTAAAATGAAAAAAGATTAATATCATAATAAACACATTATAATTGAATTGCTGATGTCAGTCAGTGATATGTTAAACTCTTTTGTATTATATAAGTGGAAGAGGTGAAGACTAGGATCTACAACCTGCCTAAACCTAAAACAGTGTACATAAATAACATGCTACACATGTATTTAAGGTTGTTTTTTTCTGTTTGTATTGATTTTATCTAAGATGTGGCTCGGGAGGTAGAGTAGGTCGTCCAATAACCTGAAGGTTGTCAGTGTCAATGCAGTTGAGACTGGGGCATCCGTCTGCCCCAGTGTGAAAGGAAGCATGCTGTAAGCCCTTTGGGTTCCCAAGAGGGCATTTCATAAATACGTGCCATTTGCCAACATAATCAATATGGATGTACTGTAAAATTTGAATGACATTAAATAATTACATAATATACTGAAAGTGTTCAAACAAGGACAGGAACCAGGAAACAGTAAGATTAGATTATGACTGACTTTTTGAGACTTGGTATATTTAGCCAGTATTTTTGCAGAGTGTAAGTTTGTGTCCTCTGTCCCTGACTCAAGGCTAATGTATGCTCAGTTGGAGGCGGACACCAGAGTGTGATGACCCTCGACAAGGTGAGCCCACCTGAGCAGAGAGGACATAGCGACAGCTCTTCAGAGCAGACATGAATATGGATGTTTCTACAGCAGGCGAAACAGATAATACAATTACTCACTCAAGACCGGGACTGTCTGCTGGGATAGGCTTATTATAGTCAAGGACCTCAAGGACCACACATAGATCCACAACAGTGGACTATATAATGGACTCAAAAGTGTAATCATTCTTTCATTCATTTTCTTCTACTTAGTATCATTACGGGTCGCGGGTGACTGGAGCCTATCCCAGGAGCTTTGGGCCTGAGGCGGGGTACACCATGGACAGTGACCAGTTAGTCGCAGGGCTGACATTTAGAGACAGGCAGTGACAGACAATCATTCACTCTCACATTCATTCACTAGGGACACTTTAGATTTGCCAATTAACCTATAATGCATGTGCATGTGTTTGGACGGTGGGTGGAAGCCGGAGTACCCGGAGAGAACTCACTACTAAATTATATTTTTCTCAACATTTTATTTCAATAAGTCACTATTTTTAAAACGCATTTTTATTTTTTAAAGAATCTTTAAAAGCTTAATGCTCTTTGCAGGTCCCCATAAAAAAGTGTAAAAATCCCACGTCTAATTAGTCCTCCAGTGCATTCAATTCACAGAGATCTATGAGGAAACACTGCAGACATTAAATGTTTACAGGACAAGTTTTTGTGGATGCTCCTGGAGATGAACAATGCAACAGGTTTAAAGCTTTTAAGTTGAGGAAAAGTCAGGAAAAAACAGATATCTCTCCTGCTTTTATATTTATAATTACTTCTATATAAATACAAACTAACACTTGCAACAAGTTTGAGAATAAATGAGTTTATGTGTTGGCTGTGATTGGCTGGTGATCATCCCTTTGCTCCAGCTGCTCGTAACAGAACAGGCACATTAGAATATTATTAATATGGCATTGTGGGTTAAATTCAGGAAATATATTTAAATATAAGAATAAATGCAATGGAAGCTTCTGGTTGGTTGCTCAATAACCAATCAGAAGGCAAGAAATGGTCAGTTAGAAACATTCCGAAATGCCATGACAACTGGAACTAAAGCACTGATGACATCACAAGGCTTTAATGTTAATGTGATGTAATGAGTTTTCTTTGAGTACAACAGACCTTGACTAGTTCAGTATTTGAGACGAACACGAATCAACTCGATGCATCAACTCGACAGAGCACAGCACTCAACACATATTACAATGGAAACCTCAGCGCAATCTTCCTGGGACCGACGTATTACTGCCCTGCGCAGAATGAACGACTCTGTAATATATGCAGAGTCAGACCATTCTGTGTCTAAAAATACCAAACAGGCCAAAAGAGCCAAGAAGTCCCGTCATCCAGCTATCTACAGAAGGAACATGACACCAAGAACAGAAGAAGACGTAGTTAATTCAGGATCCTCTTCCATCCATGTTCAACCTGAAGCAAAGAACCAGGAGCTGAGCAGGCCTTTCAACCTTCAGGTCGACTTCCCTGCTCTCCAGAAAAAACAACATGAAGAACTTGGAGCAGATGAGAAAGTGATCCTAGACCCCCTTATCAGCCACACCAAACTTACTCTTGAGGTTACTCCTGAGGTCACCCCTGAGGTTACTCTTGAAGTCACCCCTGAGGTTACTCTTGAGGTTACTTCTGAGGTTACTCTTGAGGTCACCCCTGAGGTTACTCTTGAGGTTACTTCTGAGGTCCCTCCTGAGGTCACCCCTGAGGTCCCTCCTGAGGTCACCTCTGAGGTTACTCTTGAGGTTACTTCTGAGGTTACTCTTGAGGTCACCCCTGAGGTTACTCTTGAGGTAACTTCTGAGGTCCCTCCTGAGGTCACCCCTGAGGTTACTCTTGAGGTTACTTCTGAGGTCCCTCCTGAGGTCACCCCTGAGGTTACTTCTGAGGTTTCTTCTGAAGTTACTTCTGAGGTAACCCCTGAGGTTACTTCTGAGGTTTCTTCTGAAGTTACTTCTGAGGTCACACCTGAGGTTACATCTGAAGAGACACTGCAGACCATGGAGCCAACAAAACTGATCGAAAGAGAGCTGTATGTGATCCCTAATGTAGACAAGGTGGAGGACTTCACTCGGGAAGAGGTCCTGGATTTCTTCCTGAACCAAACTAAACCTGCCGCACCCCTTCACTTTGTCTTAGGGGGCAACATGGCCAACATAGTCCTGGTGGAGCCCCCAAAAATGAAAAATATCATGGCACCTGAGAGAATTCACATGAACACACCTGAGGTCACTCTTGAGGTCACTCCTGATGTCACTACTGAGGATACATCTGAAGAGACACTGCAGACCATGGAGCCAACACAACTGATCAAAAGAGAGCTGTTTGTGATCCGTGAGGTAGACGAGGAGGAGGACTTCACTTGGGAAGAGGTCCTGGACTTCTTCATGAACCAAACTAAACCTGATGTACCACTTCACTTTGTCCTGGGGGGCAACATGGCCAACATGGTCCTGGTGGAGCCTCCAAAAATGAAGAACATCATGGCACCTGAGAGCGTTCACATGGACACCCCTGAGGTAACTCCTGAGGTCACGACTGAAGAGACACTGCAGATCCTGGAGCCAACAAAACTGATGGTGGAGCCCCCAAAAATGAAGAACATCATGACACCTGAGAGTGTTCACATGGAGAAGGACTTCACTCGGGAAGAGGTCCTGGACTTCTTCCTGAACCAATCTAAACCTGCCGCACCACTTCACTTTGTCCTGGGGGGCACCATGGCCAACGTGGTCCTGGTAGAGCCCAAAGCTAAGGAGCCACAGAACATCTAAAGCAGGGGTCCCACTCTCTCTGGACCCCTTTGGCCTTGTACCAGCATGGCCCTGTTTCACTCAATCTGGGCACATGGACATAGTTTTTGAAACTGTCCTTAGATGCCCATGATGCATCTTCACAATAAAGCATAAAAAAAAGTTTCTTGAGTGCAGAAATGTAAATATCTCTTAACAGACGACTAGAGCAAGAGTATTAAACATTAAAAAGCAAATGTACACCATAAACAAAATAAAATATGGAATTATTTTAGTCATTGCCACACTAACTGTACATACACTGTAATAACCGAAAGGTTGGCGGTTCGATTGCCACTCCCCTCAGTTCATACTGTTGTCCTTGGGCAAGACACTTCACTCACTCACCTCTAGTGTCCATGACACTGGTGAATGAATGTGTGTGACTGTGGTGTTTGGTGGTTGTTGAAGAGGCTGTTGGGAGCCTTGTCTCTCTGTCAGTCTGCCCCAGGGCAATAGGATGAATGGAAGCATGATGTTAAGCACTTTCGGTGCCCAAGAGGGTATATCTTACCATACAACTCACAGTATAAAATAAAATGTGCAAATGTAAACAGTTTATTCTTTACAACAATAACTAAGGGATAGAGTAGAGTTTGAAGTGCTGCTGTGAATAGTCTTAAACCTAGAGGTGAACGGTGTAGGTTACAGCACAGCAGAAGATCTTCAAATGGAAACTGTCACTGTTTTGAAACAAAACAAGAAATGCAGTAACAAAAGACAAGTGATGTGTTTCAGGTTATTGACCTCGCCGAGTTAAAAGGTTGGAAACAAGCAAAAGAGTTAAGTGTGCAGACAGACTGTGTAACTATAAGGAAGTGGCTAATGTAACTTTAGTGTAGGGTAAACAATGAACCACTTAACTGAGAGTGGATACTTGCTTTAGTATCAATAGTTTTTTCCTGTGTATCAGTAAAATTAATAAAAAATATATAATAACCAAACACAGTTGTTTTAGTGTTCTGAAATACCTACTACTAATGATATATGGATGAATCTATAAATAATAGACAAGCCAGTGCAAGGCCCAATCCGTTTATTCAAGATAACAGGGCCGCTTAGTCTTAAGTCTCGAACTCGTTTTATGGAAATGTGCTGTGAACAGTTTTGGTCGCTCTGTTCTCCTTTGACAACTGGTAAAGCATTATGGTCTACTTTGACTGCCTAGTGACCTTAGCTTTACTTCAACAATTTTCAAGATGCATTGTGGGAAATCTTGAAAATACTACAAAATGGCATACAGTATGACTGACCCATGACTGACTTAGCTGTTATGACCAGATTATCAGGTTGTATTTAGTAAAGATCAGTCCAGTAAAAAAAATTGAGGTTTTTAACTCAATATCGTATTTATCAATAAAGCGGGGCGCAGTGGCTCAGTGGTAGAGCGGTCGTCCTTTAACTGGAAGGTAGGCGGTTCGATTCCCGCTCTACCCACATTTCATACTGTCGTTAAGTATTTAGGCAAGACACGTAACCCCCCTTGCCTCAGGTGGTGTTCCAGCTGTAACACTGGTGATAATGTCTTAATCATGTCATATCATGTCAACACCTTAATGTAAGTTGCTTTGGAATGAAAGTGTCAACTAAAAATGTAAAATGTAAATGTAACACTGGTGAATGTAAGCTTCATGTAAGTTGCTTTGGATGAAAGCGTCAACTAAAAATGTAAAATGTAAATGTAACACTGGTGAAGGGAAACTTCATGTAAGTTGCTTTGGATGAAAGCGTCTGCTAAATGAATAAATGTAAATATAAATTTAAGCCCAATAAAAACATGTGGGTAAACATAAAGACAGTGTTGGATGATGGTAAATGTCCTTCTCCTGTGATTATATCTACAAATCTAAGAGGAAAAGGTTAAAGCAAAAGCATAGAAATCTAAGAGATGCACTATCCAACCATTTAGTCACTTTAGATGGTATTATTTTAGCTTCTAGTTTTACTATTAGGTTAAAATAAATAAAAATTAAATTGACTTAGTGAGAAACAGTCCATATTAAATGGCACTTTAGCCAATAGTCTTAAGTTAGGCTGACCAGTACCACATTCATTCATTCATATTTTTATTTTGAATGGTTTGTGGGTGGGCTGCAGGAGGCACTCACCAGTTCTCACCAGATAAACATTCTCATTCACTTTTACTCACTTTAGACACAGTTATCAATTCACCCAGTCTTTATATGCTGTCACTAGCTAGCAAGGATCTCATCTCCAAGACCTTCTTGCTAAAAGGCAGACATCCTAACCAGAAAGTATACAATGTAAAGATTTTCTGACATATTCGGTTTTGATAATTTGACAGTATTGGGATTCTAAACCAGAATGTACAGTAAAAGGATGCTTTAAAAATATGAAAAAGTGTAAATAAACTAACTGCTCCCTACCGTGTAATGCACCATGGTTTAGTGTTGCCTCCAGCTCTGTGGGTATTAATGGACGGGGAAACCCTCGATGTAGACAATAGACCTGCTTTTCCTGAGTGAATATGTGATGAGGCAATAGAGCGCTATCAGAACGTTTAGCAACTGAATTATGCACGAATCAGCCTGTGAGCCTCAAAGGGGCAGCTTTTTGATTGAGAAATAACAAACCAGGTCGGATTTCAGGAGAGGGAACATTTTGGAGATAATTATACACCACAACATGCAAGAAGGAGGCGAGAGTAAACTTGAAATAGGTATCAACATCAAGGAAGATAACATGCCCCAGAAGATACACTTATGGATTCAGATATGTCCAAGATGTTCAATGGTTTATAATGAAGTGTGGACATTAGTATTTTGAGTGGACCCTCCTCCAGCCAGTTTGTATTAGCTAGAGATTTAAAAATGCTGCAAAGAGTCAGAAAGGTCTGCATTCAGCAAACATTAGGCTAATGGTTTCAAAGAGAACTAACCTGAAAAATGAGCTGCTGAATGAAGAAATTAATAAAAAGGTGAAACTTCAATGTTCAATGTGCCACAAGAATGATATAAAAGTGCCCAATTCTACTATTTTTGAACGATTGTTTGGAACTGTCATCATTACTTCATCATCTAACCCACCTAAATAACCAAATAAAGCTGGATCAGGCAATTTAGCATTTTGAAACAGATAGCTTAAACACAAAATACAAGTAGTAAGGCCTAAAACTTAACGGTCCATTAAGGTTGGATTTTTCAATTTTATCTTTTTGTAAACCTACAATCATACCATCCATGTGACCCTTAATCCAAATAAGTAAAACTGACCGCTGACATTTTCAGCTCAAAAGTAAAGTCCAAATGATTTAACTCTCTCACCGACGCAGTTTGGTTCAGAATTTGGGACTTTTCCATTTGGTCTGAACTGAATTTGCAGTTGTAACAGTGGTCTGTGGTTCAAACAAAACAACTGGTCATTTTTGTCTGAAAAAAGAGTTAGTCTGTGTCCAGATCAATGTCCAGTCCATTTACAATAGCAGCAGTAAGAATGAGTCAGTAGCACAAGCAAAAAGGCCAACTCTGATAACGCGAGTGTACAAGTCACAGTCAACACAATCATAAAAACACTAAACGCTTAAAAAACAACACTCAAACTCTTCTCTTCCTAGACAACATGCGTCTACACAGAGAGGCCGCTGTTAGCCAGTCTGGGGATCAAACCCACAACCTTCTTGCTGTGAAGAACTGTTCTCAACACGTTTAAATAAAAGTTTTTCAAAAGAAATATCCTATGTCTGCAGATTATTGGGGCAAAAAAACGTTGCTCTGAAACATTGACTAATTCTGATAAACATCAAGCTGTTGGTTGCCTCTACAATGTCTAATAGGGTTAGGTCTGCTTTCTAAAATAAATGCTGGAGCAAAAGTACTAGACACTTGTTTACACCAGTTCTAGTGACTGGTTTTCGTGGTTGACGAGCTCTGCACTGTGATCAGTTCTCAGAAGTGGGACGACCCTGAACAGACGCAGCACTGAAAGATGTGCAAAAGCTAAGCGTCTCCTCTGTTTGTTTGTCATCACCAGACATTAACAGTTGTGTTAATAATAACCTACAGCTACAATAGTCATAGTTCTTTGAGACAATAATTACATGTTTTCGTATGAAATGCTTTTCTAGCAGCATTTTATTATTGAGTACGGCAGAGATAGAATCAGGTTTATGAGTTTATGAGCGCACTGCACGGCCCTAACGGCTCTAAGTCTCAGCAAAATATTTCCGTTATGACTAGTTGTAGTGAATCATTTGTAAATATCTGCCTTTAGTTGGCTTTGAATTATATAAAGACAAACACAGACTTGGGAAAAGACTTAATCTCTATGAAGTGTTTAAATATTAGAATTAGTTGAAGATTTATGACGGGGCGGCCGTGGCTCAGTGGTAGAGCGCTCGTCCTTCAACTGGAAGGAAGGAGGTTCGATTCCCGTTCTCCCCATATTTTATACTATTGTTGTGTCCTTGAGCAAGACACTTAACCCACCTTGCCTTGTAAGAATGTGAATGTATTTGGTGATGGTCGGAGAGTCCGTAGGCGCGGAATAGCTGCCACTTCTCTGTCAGTCTGCCCCAGGGCAGCTGTGGCTACAGTTGTAGCTTACCACCACCAGTGTGTGACTGTGGAGTGAATGAATAATAAATATGTAAAGCGTCTTTGCGTCCCCGGAAAAGCGCTATATAAAATTGATAATAAAGTAATAATAAATAATAATGATAAAGTCAACAACTAAAGGCAACATTCACTTTAAAGCTGTTTTATGGAAACAGTGCCAGATGAATAAATGTCAAACCAAATTGAACAGTAAATATTAGTTTGGTCCTGTGGTCCTAAAATAATACATGTATAGCCTGGGTCCTCCATGGGGCTTGTCCAGTACAGGCTAAAGTAGTATTAAGCCTTCAGTGACTTTTATTCATTTCTGGGTCTAGATTGGTCGAACTACAATGTACTTTTATGTATGTACGAAGTAACATTTTCAGTAAAGTCATTTACATTTGAAATTTTTTGTATGTCTTTCCTATTCCATAGCACAAATCAGTGTGACCTCTCTCAGTTTGAGTTTGAGTTCCAGGAGGCGGGACAAAAACATTCAACCATAATCAGAATTCAGGGGGTAGTACCAACATCCACAGGGACAAACAAACAACAACAAAAAAATAAATAAAACACAACTAATGAGAGAAACAGAGCAACGCTTAAACCCCACCCCATTTTAGATAAACGGTTATGATTGGTCAGGTAGGATTCAACTCGGTGGAAGAAAGAGCCATCTGAAAGGGTCTTAAAAGGTCAAGCAAACAATTTCAGCTATAAGTAATTTTAGGTTTAAACTGATTGGAAATAATGTTATTTATCTGCAAACAAACTATTACAATAAAAGTGTCCATTACTCCCTGATTTGGAGAATGTGAAATTTAAATCAACATCCACAAGTTCATAGTCTTAATGTAAAACTCAGTGAAGTTCTGAGGCTGTTTTGTTTGGTAGGAAGAGTTGCCCGTTCACAGTGAATATTTTAAGATGAGGTAATGAAAGGCTGCCTTTGCCTAAAAGTGGACATTGTACTGTTTTTAGCCACGGTGTAGTTCTGGATGTGGTTACACGACTAAAAATATATAAATGACTGATGGGAGAGTCCAGAGAATATTTTAGTTTACACAGCAGCTGTAGTGTGTCTTTGTTGTACAATTATTGTTTCATGGTCAGTTTGGGCCAAGAAAAACAATAACACAGATGCTTTATTGCACTGTGAGAGGTCCTTACGAGCGGCAAAGACTGGCTGGCTTTAGAAAGCTTGGTCAAACCAATGTAAAGACCATGTAGTGTGTAAAATGTTAAACCATAATGCTAAATGCAACTCGACCAACTGTTCAATGTATTCAGACAATGATAGGATGCAATGTTAAGTTTGTATCTGTTTCTGTTTGGTCCAGTGTGGTCCCATTCAGACTTGTCCTAAAGCATGGATTAAAGAGTTAACTGCTTGTGGCTACGTCCACATTAAAGCTGCATTACCCAAAACATTCCTTCTGTCACATTGTTAACTGCCCCACTCATGCTCCAACAATGTCACAGTGACCTATTCTGCTTTTTCTGCAGTTCCCCAACATTAAATACTAAGACGTTACATAAACCAAACTTTACAGCTTACTATAAACTTGTAGGTCTGAGGCCAGTGTTAGACCAATGCGATCTGGTAATTCCAAACATTTTCTCTGTATTTATGCAACCATTTATTCAGCGTTGTATAAATGACGCAAGTCTCTAACTCCCTAATAGACAAAAAAAAAAAAATTTTCTAAAGTTTTCCTGCTAAGCAAGAAGTGCCTGAGTGGGATTTACCAAGCGTTGATCTGTTATGTAAGTAAACGCATGTCTATCACAAAAAACAAGTAACAACATAGCATTAACGCTCTAATTTTTTTTTAAACGATGTAGTTTGTGTTGCCAAGTTTGCAGTTTTCCTGCGGAATTGGGCTACTTTTAACAACCTGCCACAGGTTTTTTTTTTTTTTATTCCGCGGGTTAAAGGTTCTCAGCTGAAAAAGTTGCGTTAAAATATTTTACTCTACCAAATTTCTAGCCTACCAATAATAAAAACTGTGCTAGGATGATGAAACAGATTAAGCCCACTTTTGCGAGGTGTAGGGGCACTAGAGGAGAAAGTGTGTGTGTATAATAGAGGCTGACATCTTTTCAAGAATCCCCAGGATGAGAAACAAAATTACTATTAATCTTATGATTGAGATGGGATGGAAAAAAATTAAGCGGGAGTGGGCTGGACCGGAAATAATAATAATACTATAATATACAGAGTGGCGTCAACAGGACATTTTTCCGTGCCTTAAGCCCCAAATATTTTGAGCGTAGCTGTGGATCTAAACTGACAGGAAAATGCAGTGCTGACAGTGAGGAGGCTGCAGACTGACAGTGTCTTCAGACTCAGCCAAGGCCACCAGTCTCTGTGAACCCCCCGCGCTCTTTCAGCTCCGTTCTGTCCCTGACCTTAAACACATCTGCACATTTAAAGCATGTCCTAAATAAGCATCTTGTTTATGTCCAGTAGCGTGGAGAAACTGTACACACAAGTTCCTCTGTTTGCAGCAAGTCTCCACTTTAGCAATGTCATGAGACAGCAGCTAAAACCACTTTATTTTGGCGGAGGCAGGAAAGGACAGAGCATTAGAGCTGCACAACTGAATTCACAAAAGACAGCTTCCCGTTAACAGCAGCTGATAAACATCAGGTTAAACAGTAAATTAGAATAAGTCAGTGATCAGACTATACTTAAGTCGGACATAAAAAGCATAAATTAGAAGGCTTTTTATGCAACATGCTGTGATTTGTACTGTTTATTACTTTGATTGACTGTTTCCAGCTAGAAAACACAACACGAGGGGGATAAGAGTTATTCTTCTGGGATTGGGACGGGACGGGATTTCCATGGTTTTCATTTCCATGGTAACCGACTGGCAGAATCTCCAAGATTGTTTAATAATAACTATTAAAAAATATCAGAAGGATTGGGTTTTATCAGTGGTCAATCTTAAGGTAAGATAATTTTATTTATTAAAATTACTAATATATAATAATAATCTTTATTTTTATATAGCGCTTTTCCACCTACTGTAGTAGGCTCTCAAAGCGCTTTACATAGATTAAGCTATTTACCAGTGTTACAGAACATCACTGGAGGTAATGTAGGTTAAGTGTCTTGCCCAAGGACACAACGACAGTATGTGGGGGAGAGCGGGATGTTATGATGTTTTGGGATGTTTCGAGCGGGGATCGGACCACCCACCGGCCGAAGGACGGCCGCCCTACAGTGATTTTCAAAAAAATTAACTGTGTTTAATGCAGTGATTTAAAAGTTTTACCTTCAAGTGCGTTATTTTGTTCTTCGGGTTTGTTCTTCCAGTTCAAATATACTAAAAAGAATCTTCATAAGATTCAAATATTTATAACAAGATTGTCTTTTTAGAATTGACTTTCTTATCTTCTAAAACATTTATGTAAAACAATTGTTTTCATTCCACAATTTTGTTAAAAAATGAAAACGCATTTGATTACAAAACACATTTAGACTTTTTTTTTTTCTTTTGTTAAGTCCAAGCTCAATTAGAAACCGGAGACAGGTGTAAATTTCAGTCTGGTGTCCTAGTTTTATTCAATCTTCTAAGAAGTCAAAAAAATGGTAAAATCATGGGCCCTGTGACATTTGGCTTGGTATGTGTGTTACATGAATCCTGGTGACTGTGTTGGAGCAGGATGTAAATATAGTGCTCATTAGGGCATACCAACACCTGTGGATTACCTCACATGTGCCGAGCCCCGGTCCCACTCGGGTTTATGTGTCGGCTCTTGACATGACTTCCTCTCCTGCTGCAGTAGCTTTATGGGCCTGAGGTGCTGACAGTATTAGAATATGTTTATGTCTTATAGAAAGTGACGCCTCTTCCAGGAGACCCCCATGGGTGGCCAGCAGTGAGCAATTTTTTTATTGGAAGTCAATGGCAAGCAGCATTAATTTTTTATTTTTTTGCCATATGACTATTTTTTTATTCTGTTCCTCATTTATACAACCCCAGAACATAGCACTGCCCCGTACAAACTCCTCAATGTCACCATCTAAACAATTTGGGACATTTCTTTGCAAACACAGACTGCGTAAATAACAGACCAGATTCACGATGCAAAGATTCAAGATTTAAATAAAAATTGAAGTAGTTTAGTGTTTGCATATTAAGTCTTTCAAATCAAACTTTCACTGTCTTTACTTACAACAAGGTGTAGTTTCTGTGGTGATGCTCTTGTCCTTACAACTAGCTAGTGTAGGGAAGAAATGAGCTCTAAAAGGACTATCCTGTTCATTTCAATATGATGTCAACATAGGTGATAATCAACAATTATTTATTTTTTTAACAGCATTTGTGGTATGTTTGAAGGGGGAATATACAGTCAGGTCCATAAATATTGGGACATCGACACAATTCTAATCTTTTTGGCTCTATCATGACAGTACATTGGAATCTATTACTTGTCAAATGTTTATCAGGAAATCATTTTGTCAAAGTGTGATTAACTTAAAATGACAGGGGAACAATTGTTGCAGTGTTTTAACAAGATAAGGGGCAGTGTATGTGCTTGTGAAGTAGCTTGTGACTTTATTCATTTTTAGAAACATATGCTTATGTGCTGGGCTTCAGGCAATTTCTCCTTCTAGATACAACTTCTACTTTGGAGAAAACTTTTTCACAAGATACAGATGAGGCAGCGATGCATAAGAACTCCATAAGTATCCTTACGTATCCATTTGGATAAGTAAATGCATCTTTGCCTCCCCCAGTACTGACGGGGGGTCCTCTATCCTTGGTATGTTTGGTTCTTCCAAATATCTTTTGACTACAACCAGTGTTGTGCCTGAACGCGTTCATTGAACGATAGTTCATGAACTCGTTCATATTTTGGGCGAACGTGAACTGAACGTGCTGTATTACTGCCTGACGAACGTTACTGTGAACTCGTTCATTCTGGTGTCTGTGAACGGCACGCTCTCTCAGGTTAACTTCGTTCAATAAGGTGCCAGATTTCTATAGAGCCTTCCAGGCGAAAACCCGGCTAAAACACACCGCAAACCAGCCGCAAACGGGTCTTAAATATGTAGCGGAAAAACACCAAACCTGGCAACACCAGCCACCAGTGTCGCACCGCCGTCCGCCGCATGCGTGACGCGTCATCAAAAAAAAAAACAATAAAGCATGGAGGCGACAGCAGCATGTAGTAAGGTGTATGATCATTTAAATTCATTCATGTAACTTGTTTGTTGAATTGTTTGATTCCAATATTCTGTTTTAGCATGTGGACAATTATTAAAATTTAAAAACGTTTTCACGTTAATGATTACTGTCCTGTTTTTCTTTGAATAATTCCTCATTAAAAAAGACCATTCAAGCAGCACGTTTGTCCTCATGTTCTTGAGAATGTACTGTAGGGTTGAAAGCTGCAGCTGCTACTAGTGTGGGGTGAATGAACAGCAACAAAGCATTAAAGCAACAATGTCCCCTCAATGCTAATGTAAACCCTGGTTGGATAAGGATTGAAAATTGGATATGAAAATGAAATCTAACGCATAGCTTCATTGTTAAAACTGATAAAATAATTGCTGTCTGTGATTCTACTGTATATGGGCTGTGGCAATAATTTTGAAAAATAATAGCTCGCAGCAACATATGGAAAAAAAAGAACTATGAACCAGTTCATTTTTGGAACTGTGAACTTAGTTCAAAATTTTGAAGTTTGAACTATGAACTGAACTAGTTCATTTTAAAATTTGTGAACTGAACTTTGAACTAGTTCTTGTAGAAAGTGAACTTTCCCAACACTGACTACAGCTTTGGCATCAGCAGTCACATTAGGATTTATCTGAGTCTCCTTGACTGTAGCATTTCTTTTAAAATGTTTTTAATTTTTCTTATGTTTTTTAATCCAAATCTTGTAAATTGTCTTTTATTCTTGTAAAGCACTTTGAGTTACCCAGTGTATGAATTGTGCTATATAAATAAAATTGCCTTGCCTTAAATAATGCCAAAGTTTGTTTCCTGAGAAGCATAAACAGATTGTTTAAGTGAGAGTCTGAACAGCGGCCTTGGCTTTCTCTTTCTCTTTCCTCTATTTTTCTTTAACCATAGCCTTTACAGCCTAAAGCTCGTCCTTGTCACCAAACATACCTTTCTTGTTGGGAGGACGTAGGTTGGATCCAGTCTTGCCACAAACGGATGACGCCTCATCCAGCTCCTACTTCCTAGTCACTTCCTGGTACAATTTTCACTGGAAGAAAATTGTATCTAAAAGTGTTTTATAGTATTGATTCTGAAAATGTCTTTATTATAGTTGATTACGAGATGAATTATATGGCGTCATTTAGCTCTCTTTATTATAAGAGCGCACTCACAATATAAACGAGCACAGGGGAAGAGCTAGAGAGCGCAAAAACAGAAACTGAGAGCTCAGAAATGATCTTGTGGCGAGAAAAGCTGTTATCACGAGCGTATAAAATTGAATTTAGCACACATTTTGAAGTCACATCATTGTTTACAACTGCTAGCTCTCGATGTCAACTTTGCTGAGCGCTCACTTCTGCGTCTGAGCGCTCTCTCTTTGAACATTCTCCTCGCCCTCGATGTATTTCTTTCATTTGGATATACGTCATGGATGTAAGGCTTGACTAGACGATTGCCGATACAATAGAGTGCTTACTACTCACTTATTTCACTGGGCTTTTCCTGGATAATGAGCGACTTGCCACATCGTAGATATCTTTGAGGACATAATGAACTTATTTGTGTAACTCATTCATTTTATTATTTTTTTATTTGATTGGGACAGTGTATGTTGATGAACACACATGAGACACAGCCACATAAATGTGCTTTATGGCATAAACTTGTCAGATTGTAGCCTTAGGCTAATTTCCACCTGTTGTCCCAAAATCCATACACCAGTGCTGTCACTGGAGACAAGGAGGTTTAAGTGTCTTGCCCAAGGACACAACGACAGTCATGTGATTATAGTTTACTGTGGGAGTTAACGTATTTATTATTATGTAGATATATTTCTGACTGATATTTATATTGTGAGTGCGCTCTCATAATAAAGAGAGCTAAATGACGCCATAGAATTAGTAATAAATATAAAATAGGGAGGAGAAAGTATGTTTCTATAGTTATTTATAGCCATTATTTTCATGCAAAGCACAAAAATGCCTCAACATGGATGAGGTGTGGTTGTTGTACCCCAATTCTTTAGCACACAAAAAACACTTCACCTTAGATTAACCGACAAAAGTGAGAAAAACACGTAATAACGTTACTTAAAGTGTACTTACCTTATCGGCACAGTACCGCCTATTACTAGGGGTTAGAGACTTCACAATAAAACAGGAAACAAGACAGAATACACAAAAAGACCCACCTATCCAGACCAAGAGGGTGGTCTGGACTAAATAGACTCGCTTTTGTTGTTTTCAATGCCACTGGGATTCTAATAATACAATATAATAGGCTATCAGAACTACTTATTGGATTAAATTCAATTATCAGGCCGTAATTTGACATATTTTTTCCCCGTATCGGCCAAAAGTTTTACACTGTAAATGCAAATAAAAATGGAGTGCAATGATTTGCAAATCTTATCAAACCATACTTTGTTCACAGTAAAACAGAAACAACTGGGAATTGAGGAGAGTAGTTGCTGGAGTTTTGGGAGAGAAATGTTGTCTCATTCTTATCGAATGTAGGAGTCTAGCTGCTCAACATTCTGGGTCTTCATTGCTAGATTAATTTTTTTCATGATGGGGCAAATGTTTTCTATTGGTCAAAGGTCGGGACTGCTGGCGAGGCAGTTCAGTACAATTGGGTTAGTTGTTTCTGACTTTCTATGAGGAGCAGGACCCCACATACCCAGTGTTCTGTCTTTGTGAAACCATGAGTGATTATTAGTTCACAAAGTTCATTTTAAACATCTGCAGAAACAAAGGCAGATTCCAGCAACTACAAGTTTGTGCCTGTCAAATAACCTCCACTTTTTATATCAAGCATTCATTAGAGAGTACAGCTTTGAAGGACCAGAATAAAGAGCTTCTCCATTGTGAGCATGAGGACAATAAGACATCTCACAACTGGAGTCAGCGGTGGTGAAGTCTTCTGTCAGGTATAATAGCTGAGAATAGATCAAAGGCCATTTAATGTGATTTATTAACCGTTACGACGCATAGGAAGCATAATTGGTTGTTTCTTTGATGCTTCGCAGCTCGACTCACAATGCAGCTTTATGAATCTAGAATACAGGGAGGGAGAGCTTTGTGAGCCTCTTTTTTTTCAGTTTCTTTCAATAAACGGCTCAGTGTGGCAGGTTCAGACTCGAGTATAGACTCAGACAATGCAGCATGAAACATCTATTTGACGTTTCCAAACCAAAGGCAGGAGGAATATAAACTTTTTCTAATGTATATTAGCGCTAACTGACCTTTAAACAAATCCACCAGTCAGTGCTATCTCCAAGATACTAAACTCCCAGTGTGGTTTGATTGAGGTCAGAAGCAATGTGAAGCATACAACAAACCAAAGGCAGGAAGTGAACCAAAGCGCTGGTCACAGTTAGCATAAGGACACAAAACAAACACCCTGATGTGGACAAAAAATACTGTTTCTTCTTCTCTTTGTCTGTGGAAGTTCATTCAGGACATATTCAGTTTCAACAAAGGCATCTGGACATGAGTTTGTTGCTGGAATCTTTTGTGTTGTGTCTCTTCTGTAACATTTGATGCAGCGCCCCCCACAGGAGAGGTTTGTTACTGCATTATTTAGTAGGTTTGATGCATTTGACTGGGTGTAGTGTGAAAAAGACAACCAGACCATCCCCAATCAGTTTCAGTTGATCCGACTGTTAGGGGTGAAGACAGCTTTAGATATTGGAAGTAAAGTGGATTGAAAACCAATGCTGACAAAACCACCAATATTTCTTCTACTTAAGTAATGTCATTTAAAAATAGCTGCCATTTGGAGCACAAATTTTGACTATTGCTTCTACCTCTCCTCTCCTTTATCTCGATGTGGCAGCCTTCATGGCATTACTTAAGGTTTCCACGTGTGTTTATTTGGATATGTGAGGAAAGTTATAGCTGCATGATACATATTACCTAAACACAAAAATACTCAGGGCTGTGGTTTAAATATGACAATATGACATTGTGACTTGTGCTGCTGGGTCTTTCACAGTGGTATCCCTTGGGTCTGGGACAGTCGCTGAGGATTAGCCATGTGCTAATCTGAGTGTGGGTTTTAAAAGTAGCACTGTGAAATCTATCATCAGTGGGAGAAAACCGGCCTGCGGGGCTTTTTGAGGCTTTAGTCAGTTTCCACCTTTAGAAAAGGCAGGGGGAAAAAAATGGCAGAGGTGAACTTAATCCCACTCCTACAGGGCATAAAGAGGCCCCGCTGACAAAGACGCAGCTGAAAAAAAAAAACAGAAGGGAAAGTGAGAATTTGAAAAGTCAAGGCAGAAATACCAGGCTTAACAAATCAAAGATTGCACGTGAACAGTACGCCACAGTAAAAGGCGCTTGTTTTACTGAGCCAACTTTTGCTTTTAAGAGCTTTGATTGCGGGTAACATTGTTTGTCTGCGTATTAAATGGTGCATTTTACATGAACTCTTCTTGGAAAGGTTTCCCTTAAGATTAAAGTGTTTTTTTTCCCCCCCTGGCACAACAACAGCAATTATTTGCAACATGATCTTTTTAGTCTACAAGAGACTGGATTTTCTTTTTAATCCAAAAAAAAAGAAAAATCAGGTGTGAAACATTCAGTGAACCATGTTAAGGTGCAAAGAAGTGTTAAAATGTTCTATATGAAATGTTGTTAAAACAGACCAGTCAAAACTGTGTGTTCTATTGGGTATAATCAAGGGTGACCATATTTCCAGATATTTTCTTTTTACTGTTAAAAATGTATGTCATGTGTTTTTATAGATATTGGTTGGGGAATGGGACAGGGTAATTAAAGTATATATGTATATATAGTATTGTTCAAAATAATAGCAGTACAATATGACTAACCAGAATAAACCAAGTTTTTCAGGCTGAGTGGCAAACAAGTTACCACCCCTTTTAATTAATTGCCCAACTGCACAACCTTAAGAGCGTGCATCTCATGAATGCTGGGTCTTGTTTGTTTTCTGAGAATCTACTGCACCTACTGGTAACTTGTCTGCACTTAAGCAATAAAAATATACTAAAAACCTGGATTATACTGGTTCATTGTACTGCTATTATTTTGAACAATACTGTGTATATATACAGTATATAAAACATTTTTGCATATTTGTATCTTGCAAAATAGACATTTATAACTCCATGGAAATCAGTGGAAGCTCTATTTTGTCTTGTTCCGGTGGCTACAGGTGCCCAGAATCGACAAACTGAGCACTGCTGGAGGTGAAACACACTAAGGTTTCTTTTTAAGCACACATTCAAATATGAAGGTTTAGACATTATTGAACTAGTTGCTTTTGTTTTATATCAGCATCAGATCCACTGGGTTTCTTTATTTACAACAACATGTCCCTGTAGGGCTACCATAGCTGTTCACAAGCTCTAAAAAAGAGGCGGGTGAATCTGTGAATTTGCAGTCTGCACTTCTGCCACCAGGTGCTTTGTTCCTCTTAATGTTTCATACAAAAAGCAGATGTGTACCTCATTGACCTGCACTGTTGTCCCATCTTCATCCGTCTTTTGCACTGACCATTAGCTGCACCACGATCTTCATCAAGGGCGTAGACGGCAATCTGGTGTTCCAGCAGGAAATATACTGCACAAAAATTTACATGCAACACTTTTTTTTGGCCCCCATTATTCATGAGCTGAAGATCTAAGATCTAAGACTTTTTCTATGTACACAATAGGACTATTTCTTTGTGCACAAATTAGTCCAAATCTGTGTTAGTGAGCATTTTTTCTTTGCTGAGATAATTTATCCACCTCACAGGTGTGGCATATCAAGATGCTGATTAGAGAGCATGATTATTACACACAAGCTGTGCCTTAGGCTGGAAACAATAAAAGGCCACTCTAAAATGTGTAGCTTTATAACAGCACAATGCCACAAATATAAAAAATTTTGAGGGAGCGTGCAGTTGGCATGGTGACTGCAGGAATGTGCATCAGAGCCTGTGCAATAATCATGCTCTCTAATAAGCCTCTTGGTATGCCACACCTGTGAGGTGGATGGATTAAGTGCTCACTAACACAGATTTGTGAACAATATTTGAGATATACACTTAGCCTTTTGTGTACATGGAAAAAAAATCAAAAAAACAAAATCTAGAAAAGATCTTTGAGTTCAACTCATGAAAAATGAGAGAAAAAACAAGTGTTAAAATATTTGTTCAGTATATGCTGCGGCTGGTGATGGCACTCGTGGTTATATTTTATGGTGAAGCAGAGCTGCCATGGGAAACCTGCCCTCTGTTCCTCATGAAAGTCTGGTTGTCGCTATTTGGGGGTCACTGGTGCCATCTGGTCCTCTGTTTTCTCGTGTGGGGACATCTGTACATGAGTGATAAGCATGTTTGTGTGTTGTGATCAGCAGGAATAGAGCACAAGGAGTTGGGCTAATTTGTAGATGGACCACTCTGAAGATTCATAAACAGAACAGAGACACCTTTTTCATGTACACTCATGGTTTCATTGAATGAATGAATAACAACACTAACATTTCCTATAAGGTCAGGATAATATACGTATATCCATTTAAGAAAAATGTGAGACTCAAAAAAGCCCTGTTGATAGATAATACGTGTCGAGATGTGGACCTATTGAAAGCACACAAATTAAGTTTAGTGGAAGAAAATGGTAAGAAAGAAGGGCTCTTTAAAAAAACATACAGTTGTGCTCATAAGTTTTCATATTCTGGCAGAATTTGTGACTTTTCTGGCTTTTTTTTAGAGAATAATGAGAAAACTGACAGACCCTTGCATCTCTCATCCAGTGCTAAACTGACGTTTCTGTCTGAGTCATGGCAAAAGCAAAAGAATTGTCAAAGGATCTGCGGGAAAAGGTAACTGAACTGTATAAAACAGGAAAGGGATATAAAAAGATATCCAAGGAATTGAGAATGCCAATCAGCAGTGTTCACCTCTAATTAAGAAGTGAAATTCTGTTGAAACCAAACCAAGGTCAGGTTGACCAACAAAGATTTCAGCCACAACTGCCACAAAAATTGTTTGGGATGCAAAGTAAAAAACAGGACACTCTGAAAAAAGGTGGCGTGGCTGTTTCAAGATGCACAATAAGGAGGCACTTGAAGAAAAATGGGCTGCGTGGTCGAGAAACTCATTACTACACAAATGCCACAAAGCATCCCGCTTACAATACGCCAAACAGCACAGAGACAAGCCTAAAAACTTCTGGAACAAAGTAATTTAGAGTGATGAGACCAAGATTTACCTTTATGGCCATAACCATAAACATTACATTTGGAGAAGAGTCAACAAAGACTATAATGAAAGGTACACCAGTCCTACTGTGAAACATGGAGGTTTGTGGCTGATGTTTTGGATGTGTGAGCAACAAAGGCACAGAAAAAGATAAATGCAGCATGTTATTTGAAAATACTGGAGGAAAATTTGCACTCATCAGCCCGGAAGCTGCACATGGGACGTTCCAACATGACAAGGCCAAGTCGACCTGTCATTGGCTACAGCAGCATAAAGTGAAGGTTCTGGACTGTCCATCTCAGTCTCCTGACCTTAGTATCATTGAGCCACTCTGAGGAGATCTCAAACGTGCAGTTCATGCAAGACAGCCCAAGAATTTACAGGAACTGGAGGCTTTTTTTCCAAAGAATGGGCAGCTTTATCATCTGAGAAAATAAAGAGCTACCACAACAGACTTCAAGCTTTCATTGATATTAAAGGTGACAATACGCAGTATTAAGAACTGAGCTATGTAAACTTTTTATCAGGGTCATTTGGGTGGTTTCTGTTTTCATTATTATTTAAAAAGAATAAACACAGTTGTTTTACAATTAATGGCTTCGAACAAACACTGAGTGAGTGAAAAAAGGTTTTGGTGTTATCATTCATATTGGCCCAAACAATGGTCAAACAATCTCAAATTCTGCTGTAAACTTATGAGCACAACTGTACGTATATGTTCCCAGCTCTTATGAAAACGGTCGCAAGTTGTAAAAAATAACCCTGTTAAAGAGTGTCTGTGTAATAATCACAAGACAATTAAAGTGCATTTAAACATTCCAACTTTAAAGACAATTTATGGAGGAATTTCTAATGCGAGGCACACTCTGGATCTTTTGCAGACAATAGTTTACATTGCAGCCTCGTGGCCTGGTGTTTTAACCACTAATGGACACTTTGTCTTCAGCACATACTGTCCAATGTAAACACAAAGGCTGTAATTAGGACCGAATGGTGATATTTTGACGCTAATTGCAACCCAGAGACCCAGGAACAGCCCCAGCCATACCGTTCTGAAACTGGAGTCGGCCTTTGGTCACCGCCGAGGCCAATTTTCCCTCAAACTATCAGAGAGGTAGGGGCAAGAATGAGCCCACATGAGACTCGAGGGACTGAGGCCACAAGCCGTGACCTACATCCTCCTCCTCAGAGTCCATGCTAATAGTAATTGTACTAATGGTAGGTTTTCACTCTAAAATCCATAACTTTAGCTGTTTTCACAATCTGTCCACAGTACTCTAGTGTTTCAGGATCAAAAGCAGAGATTGGGACTCCTACAATCACCAGGAAACCGATTTTAGTGTGAATACTGTTTCTTTTGCAGTTTTGTGTGTTCATTACCTTGACATTTTTTACAATTTATTGATGAAATAAAATGTTATATCCTTAGTTAATGCAGTTTAGACAGCATCACATTTAGACAAAAATTAAAAGATGTTTTGTTCTTCAGCGTCCTTTTTTTTATGAAAATTGAAAATCTATCAGTGTGGACATAGCCCCATATTCTCATACAGTCAGATTTATATATTTTTTTTACTTCTTAGTCCCTGGGCCAACATTGAACAATAACCAGTAGCACTTTATAATACAGCTGGGTAATGGCATGCTGATAGTTTAGTAATAAGATGGTTATGAAGAGGATATACTATAATACAGTGGTTCCAAACTTTGGCCATGGCCCCCTGGTGGGCCGCAAAGTACTACAGTGGGGCCGCCTAAAGTTGTCCACATAAGTACATAAAAATAGATTTACTTTGAAAACACTAAAACTATTTGCAAATCAGTTCTTCTCTGTGGTGTTGAACATTATTTATTATTAAGCAATTTATAGCCAACAGCCTGTTGACAGGATTTTATGACTATGACGTGGCTCTCTCGACTTTGGGAATAGCTGTTTTAATAGATGTGGTAACTTGTGAAAAATTGCTTGGTTCCTAATGGTTACATGGTTATAACAAGCTAGAAAGGTTGGTAACGCTCTGAAACATACTTAATATTTAACCACAGTTATTATACTAATACCTCTGTATCTTGCAAACCAGCTTGTTTGCCATTTGCCATTCATAATAGTGCCTGTAAGAAGTGACCTATACGCTTGGAGAGTTACCAATTACATGTAACAGGATCACTTAACCAGGATTTTAATATAATAGTATCCCATATATTCGATTATAGTACAGACAAAAACTGTGTCTTGAAAGTAAATACAATTTGTGATAACGATACAGCAACAAATGTAACTTTTCAGGAGCCATACACCACAAAATCAAACACTGCTGTGATTAACTAATAGGACTGTTCCCTTTCAATATACTGTTTATCTTGCACATAACTGTTGTTACCTTTCCCTAGTGCCCAGTGGTTTCCTAATCGTATGGGGACTGTTAGGATTGGGCCATCTTGTGGAGTTGGAGTGAAGGCCGGAGACGTAAACTTTGCTCCAAACTGGGCATTTATTTTCCTTGTCAGGAACAAAATTAAGTAGTACAGAACAAAGAAGCTGCATCCAACTGGTTGCCCAAACAGTCATTGTGACTAACTAGCTTAAAAGTACACATTGCAAGGAGCGGCACAGGAGCAGGGCTTGACCCCAGGGCGTTGCAAACCACAAAAACATGTCCTACGTCATTATACAGGCCACCCGTAATTCAACCTTGTTAAAGGTACAGGCTGTAACACTGTGATGTATATTTGTTGACGCAATAGGTTATGGTGAGACAACATTACTCATCTGTCAATCCAGCTTGCGTTTCATGAAAAAAAAAAAACATAAAAATATTTTTATTATTTTCAGGTTGCATATTTTAAGGTTAATAGTTACATACTACTATCCTATTTGCACGTGCTTGGTAAAAAACAGACTGTACTTTTTGTAATAATGTGGATATTTTAAAATCTAGGACACCTTATTGACAATGATAGTGTAATTATAGTTCAATTTACAAATATTCCAAGGCAAGCTAAACAGGAATGGAAATAACAGAAGTAAATTAAAGTAGTCTGCAGGTTAAGTTACTTTTAATTTGTTGAACTTGGATTGTGTAATAAGTAATTTGTATTTGTGCTGGAATACTTTGTGAACAAAATCCTCCCAACCCTTATGACTAATAATAATTCAAATGCCATTCATCTGAGCCTCTTGTTTAAATCTGTCCCAGCTGAATATGAAACTGCTCTAGTTGTTTAAAGCTCTCAACTACAGTTTTCAACCTAACACCAGGTCTCAAGAGCCATGAGGATATTAAGTGTAAACGTGCTGCGCTAAGCAAAACTGAGCTCATGGTCTTTTTTTTCTGTTAAAACTGCCTCGTGAGATGTTGTTAAAAGCACTGAGCCTTTGGTAGAAGTTTCAACAACCCCACTATGGTGCTTTTAGTGTAAATTACATGGGGTAAGTTACAAAATAAATTGGAAAAGATTGATTCAGAAAGCCCAAGAAGTTGGCAGAAGAGGTTTATGGAGAGTCTACCATACTTGGAAAAGGTCAGTAATCTGATCAACCATATTTGTGGTTGATATACAACACAAAAAGTGCTTATTGAAAAACTTTTAGAAAAGGACCAGTGCTACATTCAAAATTTAGCCTTTATCTTTTTATCTTATCTTTTATCTTTTTCATTGGTAAATGGTACATTTAATATTATGTATTGATGCTAAGGGACAATGTGATGCTGAAGGTGAAGTGAAAAAGGTTTACACAAAACAAGGAATTTGTTGTGGCAACTAGGTAAACTAGGTAAAATATTATGGATGCAACAACACAGCCAGTCCCTGGTTTAATACGAACCTTGTTTTTTACTCACGGTTTTTGGTTCGGTTTGGTAGAATTCATGGTACGGTCTTCATTTTACAAATATAGCATATAACACAAAAAGTGCTTATTGAAAAACTTTTAGAAAAGGACCAGTGCTACATTCAAAATTTAGCCTTTATCTTTTTATTTTATCTTTTTCATCGGTAAACGGGACATTTAATATTTTTAAGTGTAACTTTCTGAAAGTAGAGCCTCAGAGGCACCTCTTGCTAACTCCGCTCTGAACAGACCAGATTCAAGGTAAAGCCAGTGTTTATAGCGGGAAATTACAGAGAGTTGGTTTCACTTTCTCCACAGAGCCCCCATAATGCAGCAGGCTTGAGGATACGTTCATTTGGAGCCCAATATGATGCTGTGCTGCTAGATATTGTTTGATCAAGTTTCGCTAGTCTTGGTGAGGAGCAGGTTTTCCCAATGAAGCTGTGCCGCCTAAACCATTTAGCCTACCACCTTTAGCAAATGCTTTCAGCGTGAGCCCTCCCTTTTTGTTCTGTGAAGCAGACTATGTTCTGTGGAGCAGTTCTATCTGCCAGAGTTAGGTTAATCCAAACCGGCAAGTTTGAAAGAAATAGTGCATTTTAGTGCATTTTGTACAAATAACACTCTGCTAGGGTCCAGTGTATTGGTCTATTTCTGCTCCCTCTGTTTAAGCTGTAAAGCATGCCACTCACATAATGTCTTTTTATACATGTTTATCATTTATATTGCAGGTTTGTGTGCAGCTGAGGGTTCTGTGTCAGTGAAATAGACATGATTATATCAATCCCATGTTTAAGAACCATTAAATGATTTTGAGAATATTTAGAATTTGAAGTTACGCAGTGCTACTGGCTAAAAGTTACATCTGGCTGCTTTTTTTAAAAAAAATGTAAAAACTGAACTATTCCACACCTTTTAAGTATTTTGTGATGGAAGTCTGGGGCATACCCTTACTTCAGCGTTTCTTGCAAAATACAGGTCTTTTTTTCTACTAAGTACATTCAATTTCCTAAATCTCAATAAGTTACACAGTCACTGAAACATTTTCTCTCTTTTCATCTATTACTGCTCATGGTGGCAAGGTAGAAACAAGATTGGCGCCATGTTTTGAAAAGTGCCAGAAAAACAAATAACTAAAAGGGGATGATTAATTCCCCTGTGTAACCGGTACTTCTGAAGACAAGTTACAGAGGTAGAGCGGCCGTTAAACCTAATCCTAAGTAATTGTTTAGTGTCTGTACCTTCTAAAGCTGTGGTGCTTTAGAAAACCACAGCATTTGTTTGCACTGATTCCCAAAGCTTCTGTGTTTAGGAATTACTAGTGAGGCAGGCGTCTAGTGGCCGCCTGGCGCTGTCGGCTGCTGAACGTATCATTAACATAACCACAAGGTCCAAACAACACACAGACACGCCAGCCCTAACACTTTTCTCGACTAAAACGTGAGAAATATGTCGACATGTGCTTCAGGAAACATGGCTGAAGCTCAAGGAGACGTTCAGTAATGATTGAATGGAGACTTGTCAGATTAGGTATTAGTATTCAGGCCGCAGCTTCCTACAGCCAACAATTACACGCTATTACAACCACTTATGTCATCAAATGTCTACCAACATCTTTGTCTGTCTCCTATTGGTGTTTTCCAGTGTCTCATAGCCTTTATTGTGTGGCTTGTTTACAAAAAAGTTAGCAGAGCCCCATTCTTATGTTTCTTCTTAAGGATTACATTTCTCTGCTCCTAAAATGGTTCACTGGATGTTAACACTTATTTGTTACACATTGAAGCCATCTAACCCGAGATACACACTAAATATGTGAGAGCCCTGTCAGCGTGTTATTGTCAAGACCTTTCAGCTTTTGACAGTTTTCCTGCATTGCCTCACAGCAAGAAAGTTTTGAGACTCAAACCCTCCCCGTGTTACCATAGGTTTTCTCCTGGTACTCCGGATTATTTCTCCCACCATCTAAAGACATGCATGTATAGGTCAATAGGAAAATCTTAAGTATCCCTATGGGCCGATATCTGCGCCACTAGAAACTGAATATGTTGTATTTGAATTTGAAGTGCTAAAACTGAATCTGAATTGCTCAAGATGAATGAATGCTTTTTAAAAACTGAATTTAAAAAGTTCTCCAATACCTTCAGTTTCAGTTCTACAATTGGGTTTCCTGAGCAGCACATAGTTAACCTCACATCTACACCGAGAGTTAAAGGTGAACTGCAGATGTCTGACGCTAAGTCTGGGGCAGCAACTGACCGGTCCCCACTGTACTTTTTAGTACACAGGTTCTTCTAAACAATAATACTTCCCACATTAGCCTCATGACTACACTGAAAGTTGGAGCCAATGGCTACGCTAAAAATGTACTGTGGCCGTAAAGTCTGTGGCAACTACTGACTGCTCCCTGCTACACAGGCAGATGAGACCTGGGTTGGGGAAGCTCAGTACGGGACAGGAGGGGTTGTTGTCCCGTGAGACAAGAGGGGCAGTGGAGGCTGTAGAGCGGGAGTTTAGAACATGTTCACACCACAGTCACCTGCCAGGGTGAATGTGGCCCCATGAGGCGGAAGAAAATGAATGAATAAACTAAACTATAAAACTCTCCATGGTAAATGCTAGATGCATATATATGACATCCCTCAACTCGGTCATTCAGAAGCAACTCCATTTGTCATTTCAACCTGACGATCCGACGGTCTCTGCTCGCGTCTCGGCATGCCTGAGTGACATCTCACTTTGGATGAAGAACCATCACCTGCAGCTGAACCTTGCAAAAACAGAACTGCTTGTGATTCCGGCCAATCCAAAGACCCACCACAACCTCTCCATTCAACTAGGCCCATCAACCATTACACCGTCCAGCACTGCCAGAAATCTGGGAGTTGATGATCAACTAAACTTCACAAGCCATGTTGCCAGCACCACCCGGTCCTGTAGATTCATTCTTTACAACAGTAGGAAAATTAGACCTCCTTCCTATCTGAGCACTCCTAGTCCAGGCTCTTGTCTTGTCCAAACTGGATTATTGATTATTCCTACCAGATCCCTGCACTGCGAAAAAATGTTTTGTATACTGTGCTGGGTTGTACAGACTAGTTTTTAGTGCACTTATGCTTTTTGCTGCCTTGTGTTAAAATTGCTTCCATTGTTTTCCTCACTTGTAAGTCGCTTTGGATAAAAGCGTCTGCTAAATAACTTAATGTAAATGTAATGCCATTTAGTGCAAGATGCAGACAAACAATCTTGGCGCAATGCGTGGTGGGTCGTGATTCAGAAAAACAAGATCTTGGGTACAAGCAGCTGAAAGTTTTGTGTTTGTGAGATTCATTTGCATGTTGTACTCCTGTAGATGTAGGGTTAGGCTGACTACATGTACAAAATAAATGTGTGACAAAAAGCCTGTTTGTGAGGGACAAAGGGAAAAAAAGACAAATACGTAACTCACATAACTCACCAAAAATTATCGAGAATCTCCTTGGACTGCTGGAGAGAGGAAGGACTTGGTGTTGGTCTTTCTATCTACTCATTCATTCACTTTCTAACACTTATTCCAGTTATGGGTCACGAAGTTTGGAGCCTATCCCATTCATCATTAATTTGCTTATATGTCCTTATATATAGTTGGACTGTGAGAGCAAGCTTGTATCAAGTCTGACTCGATACAAAAATTGCAGCAATGATGTTATTATACTCACCTAATACACCTGTTCAATTTCTCATTAATGCAAGAATCTAATCAACCAATCACATGGCAGTTGTGCATTTGGGGGTGTGGTCCTGGTCAAGACAATCTCCTGAACTCCAAACTGAATGTCAGAATGGGAAAGAAAAGGGATTTAAGCAATTTTGAGCGTGGCATGATTGTTGGTGCTAGACGGACCGGTCTGAGTATTTCACAATCTGCTCAGTTACTGGGATTTTCACGCACAACCATTTCTAGGGTTTACAAAGAATGATGTGAAAAGGGAAAAACATCCAGTATGCAGCAGTCCTGTGGGCGAAAATGTCTTGTTGATGCTAGAGGTCAGAGGAGAATGGGCCGACTGATTCAAGCTGATAGAAGAGCAACTTTGACGGAAATAACCACTCGTTACAACTGAGATATGCAGCAAAGCATTTGTGAAGCCACAACACGCATAACCGTGAAGCGGATGGGCTACAACAGCAGAAGACCCCACCGGGTACCACTCATCTCCACTACAAATAGGAAAAAGAGGCTACAATTTGCACGAGCTCACCAAAATTGGACAGTTGAAGACTGGAAAAATATTGCCTGGTCTGATGAGTCTCAATTTCTGTTGAGACATTCAGATGGTAGAGTCAGAACTTGGTGTAAACAGAATGAGAACATGGATCCATCATGCCTTGTTACCTCTGTGCAGGCTGCTGGTGGTGTAATCTCCATCAACTGCAAGATACTATCCTATCAATATGGGCCAACATTTCTAAAGAATGCTTTCAGCACCATGTTGAATCAATGCCACGTAGAATTAAGGCAGTTCTGAAGGCGAAAGGGGGTCAAACACAGTATTAGTATGGTGTTCCTAATAATCCTTTAGGTGAGTGTATGTAAATACTGGGTATCAGATGGAAAGTCAGACATTGCTTTTCAACCATGCTTCAACGGAATTATTTTAAAAAATAAACTCATGGAACAGGCCTAAATTGTTGGTACCCCTAACTTAATATTTTGTTGCACAACCTTTTGAGGCTATCACTGCAATCAGACGATTCCTGTAACTGTCAATGAGACTTCTGCACCTCTCAGCAGGTATTTTGGCCCACTCCTCATGAGCAAACTGCTCCAGTTGTTTCCGGTTTGAAGGGTGTCTTTTCCAGACGGCATGTTTCAGCTCCTTCCAACGATGCTCAATAGGATTGAGGTCAGGGCTCATAGAAGACCACTTTAGAATAGTCCAATGTTTTCCTCTTAACCATTCTTGGGTGTTTTTAGCTGTGTGTTTTGGGTCATTGTCCTGTTGCAAGACCCATGACCTGCGACTGAGACCAAGCTGTCAGACACTGGCCAGCACATTTCTCTCTAGAATCCCTCGATAGTCTTCAGATTTCATTGTACCCTGCACAGATTCAAGACACCCTGTGCCAGATGCAGCAAAGCAGCCCCAGAACATAACAGAGCCTCCTCCAGGTTTGACAGTAGGGACAGTGTTTTTTTCTTGATATGCTTCATTTTTTCGTCTGTGAACATAGAGCTGATGTGTTCCATTTTTGTCTCATCTATCCATAGGACATTCTCCCAGAAGCTTTGTGGTTTGTCAACATGTAGTTTAGCATATTCCAGTCTAGCTTTTTTATGATTTGTTTTCAACAATGGTGTCCTCCTTGGTCATCTCCCATGTAGTCCACTTTGGCTCAAACAACGACGGATGGTACGATCTGACACTGATGTTCCTTGAGCATGGAGTTCACCTTGGATCTCTTTAGAAGTCTTTCTGGGCTCTTTCGTTACCATTCGGATTATCCGTCTCTTTGATTTGTCATCAATTTCCCTCCTGCGGCCACGTCCAGGGAGGTTGGCTACAGTCCCATGGATCTTTAAAAAAAAATTTAATTCATTCGAAGTGTTACTCATCAAACATATTCCTTCTCAAATTAACGGAAGAAAGCCATTTTATTTAGCTGTAATCTATCGCCCTCCGGGTCCCTACTCTTCTTTCTTGGATGAGTTTGGAGTTTTCCTCTCGGACTTAATAACCCACGCTGATAATATCCTTCTAGTTGGTGACCTTTATATTCATCTAAATAAGGAGTGTGATCCTCTGGCCAGAGCATTTCAATCACTGCTTACAACCCTGTCTTTTAACCAGTTTGTTCATGAGCCCACACACATTAGTGGAAACTATCTGGATCTTGTTTTGGCTCGGGGAATAGATGTCTCCCATCTCTTCGTCTCCTCTCTTTCATCTGCTGTTTCAGATCACTCACTGGTGAAATTTGAGATTAGTTATAGACTCCCCTCAAATTCCGACAATTGCGTAGTGTCTACACGGAATTTTAGCGCGGCTGCAATGGAAATGTTTGCCACACGGCTGAAAGATGTTCTTCCTAATTTAACTCCACCTGGAAACTCAATAGAAGCCTACACAAAGGAGGTCCATGCAACCCTCTCGGCCATTACTGACTCAGTGGCACCCCTCAGGACAAAGCCCAGACCAACCAGACGACCTACACCATGGTATAACGAGGAAACCCGGGCTTTAAAACAGGCCTGCAGGAGTTTTGAACGCATGTTGCACAAGTCAAAAACTAATCTAAATTATCAAAAGTGGTGTTTGTGTGTAAACACCTATAAGCACGCCCTCAGCACTGCAAAGACAGCTTATTTCTCATCTCTAATCAGAGAAAACCGGCATAACCCCAGGTTTCTATTTGGGACAGTTGCTAAACTAATCCAACCAAGAACAACTGCAGACTCCTCTCCCTTTAGTGCACAAGACTTTTTAGATTTCTTTAATCATAAAATTGAAGATATCAGGGATAATATTTTGGTTTTGTCTTCCTCAGCTCCGGGTCCCATTCACTTGGATCCACTGACCTCTCGTCTCTCAGTCTTAGATCCTGTATCCCTTGATGAGCTGACAAAGGTGGTTTCTTCATGTAAAGCAACTACGTGCCTTCTGGATATCCTGCCAGCAAAACAGCTTAAAGAACTGTGGCCCTATGTAGGGCAAATTATGTTAAACATTATTAACTTGTCCCTGTCTACTGGCACCGTTCCTTCCCTCTTCAAACAGGCTGTGGTCAAACCCTACTCAAAAACCTACTCTGGATCCTGGATGCCTAAATAATTACCGTCCTGACTCCAATTTACCTTTTCTATCTAAAGTCCTCGAAAAAGTTGTGTTAAAACAACTTACTCTATATCTATCGGAAAATGACCTCCTCGAGCCGTTTCAGTCTGCATTTAGGGCCTCTTATTCCACTGAAACAGCTTTAGTTAAAGTGACTAACGATCTCCTCCTTCAGATTGACGAGGACTCATCGGCTCTACTGTTATTGCTAGATCTCAGCTCTGCATTTGATACGATTGATCATGCAGTGCTAATCAACAAACTAAAGAATGTGTTTGGCATCTCTGGCTCTGCTCTTGCTTGGTTAGAATCCTATCTGTGTGATAGGTCTCATTTTGTCTCTTTTAATAAATCTTTCTCCTCCACGGCACCAGTGAAATTCGGTGTGCCACAAGGGTCTGTGCTTGGTCCCATACTTTTTTCACTATATGTTACACCATTGGGACAAATCATCAGAAGTTATGGAGTGAACTTCCACTGTTATGCCGATGATACACAGCTGTATCTACCAATAAAAGCGAATAATACTACTGACATCAAGCGTCCTAGAGGCCTGCCTCGTTTCAATTAAAACATGGATGTCTCAAAACTTCCTCCATTTGAACTCGGATAAAACAGAGCTCTTGTTAGTTGGTCCTGCCAGTCATCGGCAAAAGTTCAACAATCTTACTGTCTCGATCAACAATTGTGTGTTGGAGCACGGCAACACTGTGAGGAACCTTGGTGTCATTTTTGACTCCACACTATCACTGCAGCAGCACATTAGTGAGGTCACTAAACTAGGCTTTTTTCACTTGAGGAATATCTCAAAAATCCGCTCCTCCTCTCTTTAGCTGATGCTGAAATTCTCATTCATGCATTTGTCACATCCAGGCTGGACTACTGCAATGCGTTATTCTCTGGA
This sequence comes from Perccottus glenii, assembly GCA_024416835.2. Lineage (NCBI taxonomy): Eukaryota > Metazoa > Chordata > Actinopteri > Gobiiformes > Odontobutidae > Perccottus > Perccottus glenii. Next base: position 25,748,108 of record CM044548.2, read on the forward strand.
CTGCCGAGGAAAAGTACTCACAGACTACAAATGGTCCAAAATACAGCCGCCAGACTTTTAACAAAGACCAGGAAGTTTGATCACATTACTCCGGTCCTGGCTTCATTACATTGGCATTCATGTTAGAGCAGATTTCCAAGTTCTCCTGTTAACATATAAAATCCTTTGTGGACGCGCGCCCTCTTACCTATCTGACCTCATCACCCGGTATACTCCAGCTCGTACCCTTCGCTCTCAGGACGCTGGCCTCCTTCAACTTCCTCGAGTAAAGAAGAAGTCTGCTGGCTACAGAGCCTTTTCTTATAGAGCCCCATTTTTATGGAATGGGCTCCCGGCGGAAGTGCGGCGAGCTGACTCTGTTGAAGTTTTCAAAAGCAAACTCAAAACATACTTATTTCACCAAACGTATGGAGACTGATTGATCATAGGTATACGTTTACACTGGTTGTAGCCGTAGGTACACGTTTACACTGGTTGTAGCTGTAGGTACACGTTTACACTGGTTGTAGCTGTAGGTACACACTAAATCCGCTCATATTATCACATCTACCTATTACAGTTTGTTTTTTTTTTTTTCCTCTTTTTTCCCTCCTCCTAGGGTGGACACAAACCTCTTACCTGCTGGGTGATGTGTGCCACCCCCTCCTCCGCGCCTGTGCTCCAGTTTGAGGGCCCCCACCCATCTGTCATCTACCTTGATGTTGGCTGCGGCCCCATCCACTATTGCACACTCAGAGGGGACACTGGACACTGCCAATATAAATGTTTAAATTTGTGAAAATGTTTGTGTATTTCTATGTATTTTTCAACTGTCCCGGACACATTCCTGCACGGCCTGTCCGTCCTGGGAGTGGATCCCTCCTTCTGTGGTTCTCCCTGAGGTTTCTCTTTTTTCCCGGCTGGGTTTTTTTGGAGTTTTTCCTTACCCTGATGGAGGGTCTAAGGACAGGGGATGTTGTCTAGTGCAGTCTGTTAAGCCCTTTGAGGCGACTGTTGTTGTGATATTGGGCTATACAAAAATAAATGTCTTGTCTTGTCTATCTTAAATTTCTGAATAATATGTGCAACTGTAGTCACAGGAACATGTAGCTGCTTGGAGATGGTCTTATATCCTTTACCTTTATCATGCTTGTCTATAATTTTCTTTCTATTCTCCTGCGACAACTCTTTCCTTCACTTCCTCTGGTCCATGTTGAGTGTAGTACACACCATGTCACCAGACAACACAGTGACTACCTGAAGCCCTATAAATAGGCCCACTGACTGATTACAAGATTGTACACACCTGTGATGCTAATTAGTGCACACACCTTGAATTAACATGTCCATTTGGTCACATTATTTACAGTCTTTTCTAGGGGTACCATCAATTTTGTCTAGGCCTGTTCCATGAGTTTATTTTTTAAAATAATTCAGTTGAAGCATGGTTGAAAAGTAATGTCTGACTTTCAGTGGTCAACATTCATAGAATTTTTATTTATTATTACTTTTGTCAGAATAAAGTTTTTTCTGTGACCATTGTGAGTTTTTCTTTCATTGACCGAAGGGTACCAACAATTTTGTCCACGTGTGTATATATTTGGTTCATGGCTCCAGACTTACTTTTTCATCACCTCTTAGTACCGTCCCAAAAGCCAGTTCCAACCTTCCCTAAGTTAAATCATTATTTCCATTGTGCAAAGTTTTAAATTGTGCTGATACGTATTGTACATCCACCTCCTGAACTGACTCTGTCACAGTGACAGAAGGGAGGTGTGTGTTTTGTCCCGAGGCCGTCCTGAGGAGCATCAAGGACCGTCCTCGGAACGACAGGACACCGTTAGTCTCGAGCTCTGCTTTGGGTGTACAAGTAGCAAATTTACTTAGTTTAATTTATTTAGTTTATTCAAACTCTAGTTTATGGCTTTAAGTTCTGTATTTTCTTATCGTTCCTTAAGAAATGGGATCATTCTGTTTGTGACTTTTTTTTTTTTTTTTTAAGAAATGCTAAAGTTGTTATTATGCTTCTTGCTAAATTAGCTTTTGATTCACTGGAGTTGCAATTTAGTTACATCTGACTGTAATTTCTGAGAGGCAGGGAGCCCCATTCATCTTGTGTAACAGGATTTTGTGAGTCATGCAGTCTGGCAGGTGTTTTCTGCGAGTGTGATTTTTTGACATGCTTTTCACTTTTCTGCCTCCAATCTTCCTCTTGTAGCGAATAAATTCAGGATTTAGAAGCTCAAATTCATCATCAACATCTGTTTTAGGCAGAGACACAGTGCCTGAAATAGTGTATAGTATCTGTTCAAGATGATCAATGGCTTTTTTTTTACCAGATGTTCTGAATATAACATGTATCGTCCTGGAAAGTTGGAATTTTAGCCCCATGCAAGATGTGTCTTCTGGCTGTTAGATAACGTCTTCAAATTATAAATTATATGACCGTTAATAATAAAATGGTGTCATAAATTGTCAAGAAAATGTCCTCAAATGAAAAATATTTTCCTGTTACAAACATTCCGTGCAATTCTGCCCAGTTGGCTCTTTGCAGCTACAATTAACAGCATTCAGCTATTGGCTACTGCCCCCCCACACACCAGGTAGAACAATAATAACAAAATACAGAGAATTTGTGCGTGGAAAACGTATTCTGATAATATGTTGTTTCTATTTCATGAATAAATCCACACGGATGATTCAAAGTTGATCAAATCTTCTCCCAAAAACCCAGGTTTAAAAAGTCTGGTGTTTAAAGGTGTCTGTTGGGGCACCTTGGCGGTTCAATTGGTTGAGGGAAAATGACATAGTACCTGACCAGCCTGGGTTTGATTCCGGTCTGTTTTGGAGTACATGCTGTTATTACTACTTCTTAGGTGTAATAATTATAGCATTAGCAGCGGTGGGGTTCACAGTGCCCCTACAGGCCTGGCAGATGTAGTACAGTATTTTGACAGTTGAGTGTATCCCTATGATCATACAGAATTTTCAATTATGCTTTAAGCCAGCTCCAAACATTTCTCTCCTCTTTTGCGTGTTTTAGTGTGGGTTTGTCAATTTCTAATAAACAGAATATCCAAAGAAAAAACAATAAACAGCCTCTCTAACTTGTCTCATGTTTTACATTTACATTTAGTCATTTAGCAGACACTTTTATCCAAAGCGACTTACAAGTGAGGAAAACAATGGAAGCAATTTTAACAACACAAGGTACAAAAAGCATAAGTCCACCAAAAACTAGTCAGTTTAAACCAGCACAGTATACAAAGCTAAGGATAAGAGAGAATTTGTTTTTGTTTAGATTTTTTGGAAGAAAAGGAATCGATAGAAAGGAAGTAGAACTCAGTGTTTGTCAGTCAGGTGTTGATGGAAGAGATGTGTTTTCAGACGTTTTTTTTAAAGATGTCTACAGAGTCTGCTGATCTTGTAGCAGCAGGTAGATCATTCCACCAAAGTGGAACGGATCCAGAGAAGGTACGTGAGAGTGATATTTTACCTTTTTGGGACGGTACCACCAGACGTTGTTCATTTGCAGAGCGCAGGGATCTGGTAGGAACATAGGTCTGTACTAGTGAGTGAAGATATGAGGGTGCAGAACCAGTGGTGGTCTTGTAGGCCAAGAGCATAGCTTTGAACTTGATGCGGGCGTCAACCGGGAGCCAGTGTAACCTAATGAATAGAGGAGATACGTGCGCTCTCTTCGGTTCATTAAAGACCACTCTTGCCGCTGCATTCTGGATCAGCTGCAGAGGTTTGGTTGTGCAGACAGGGAGTCCAGCCAGTAGAGCATTGCAATAATCCAGTTTGGACAAGACAAGAGTCTGGACTAGGACGAGTGCTCTGATAAGAAAGGTCTAATTTTCCTAATCTTTTATGTCCCAAAGGGAAATTTGGTTTGCAGTGGTGGTTCAACAGAGACAAACTAGTCAACAAAACCCAACAATGAAACACAGCTTGGATAAAAAGATCTGAGCAATAAATACATAAAACAAATCTATAAGGAATCGCAGCCAGTCAGAACTGATAAAGTGCCATAATAATAAAGTGCAAGAGTCAGTGGTTGTGCAGATTTAGCAAGTGATTGTACCTGAAACAAAAGAAAATTTAAAACGATTGGTTCTGGCACTGGGCAGTCGGTATCTTTTACCAGAGGGGAGAAGGATAAACTCCGTACTCAGGTGGTCAGAGCTGGACAAGACTGACAGAGCCTTATTCAGGACCTGTCTCACATAGATACCTGTGAGAAGCATCTGCTGTTGGCCAAGGATTCGACAAACTATAGTCATTTGTTAACTATAGATGTGGATGGATTGAGAAGGCGTAAGAAATGGCGTCAAAAAAGGCAGGATATATTAGGAAAAAGTTGTAAAGTTGTCTATATTTGAACTTATTTAACTCAAAGACACAGAATAAAATCAAAGATCCACTTCTCTTCACATATAGGATAAGCCGGAACTTAAAGGTACGCTCTGATTTTTCTGAAAGCCCAAACCCTCCCGAACAGTAACTATGCAATAAAAAGTGTGATCACCTGTTTGTCCTTACAAGTGGTGTACATTTTACACTGCCTTTCTGAACTCACTTATGTATGGAAAACTACAAAAAAATTTAAACAAAGAATAAGCACTGTCAGACGAGAGGCTCTATACTCTCCGATAGCAGTCCATCAACTGTGGTTTGGTGGAAAATCGCTTTTAGAGAGTCAAGATGGAGTTCTGTGAATTAGTTAACTCATAAATATTGTAGGAATCTGGCTGCTGCCCAAGGTAAAGGTTTTTATTGTGACACAAAAGGTCAGATGAAATAAGAGTCCACTATTTTGAAGGTGAGTCACTATGGGTTGCAAAAGAAATCACTGTGGTCAAGGTGAAACCAGTTCAGTTTATTACAGGTCTTAAAAACATCCCATTGTAAATGAAAGGTTTGTTTAAAAAGATTTGTATTAACTGTCAAACCCTCTAATCTATTTTATAACAGGTCAGTTTTAAATTATAGTAAATGGTCACAGCATTTCAGACCTCTATTTCTTGCTCTGCTAAAAGCCTTCAGAACAGAGCAGAGGCTGTGTCTGCATGTATCTGCAGCCCTTCTCCATCTGCTTCAGGTAAAAGCAGAACCAAGGTCAAACATTTTCACTGCATTTGAAAATCAATGCCTTATGTGTCGTCCTTTGAGAAACACGCTCTCGTTCCCAGCGTCTCTTGTGTAAAAAGGCCATTGTCATGCCGATAAAATTGTCCAACACTTAAGGGCTGTAATTATGTGACAATTTTCCACATTTTTTCAACACATTGCTGTACGTTTGCTGATAATGCCCAAGGTTTGGATGTTTTCATCTGCCAGCATTTTTCTTTTCTATCTTGAGAATCAAACTAGTAATTGTTTGTAATAGTATTTTGTTTTGTTTGTTCCTTAACAAGGAAACTGCTGTAAAGAAAAAGCAATAGTATAGTACTTTCCCTTTTTCTTAGTGTTGCAAGACTGGTCTAGGTCTTATGGTTCTGCTTCTTCCCACCATCTAAAGACATTCATGTTCGGGTGAACTGATGAATCAAAGGGTATGTGAGAGTAAATGTTTGTCTGTCAGTGTATGTCTCTGTTAGCACTGCAATCACACAGAGTGCATCCTGCGTCCTGCCCAGGCTCTAACTCCGTGCTGTACTTAACATGATAAAGGAGAAAACAGATTTGCCAAGAGCAGCTGTTTAGTCCAAACCACGTTCCGCTGGAGGAAAGGAAAGTTCTAAAGTCCGGACCAAACAGAGAAAGAAAAGAGAAAAATAAAAACTCCTGCAAACTCATATGGTATAACTGTCTTAAATATTTATGACAAGTTGTGACATTTGTGTTGATGTGATGGTTTCAGGCTATATATGTGTTTTCCCTTCTCAACTGACATTTACATAAAAGATCTGTTGAACCAGACACACGTTGGAATTCATTTCTCAGTTTCATGTCAAGAAACCAAAGAATATTAATTGAAGGTTATTGTTTTAATAATCTTCAGGCTTCAAAATTTGAGGCCAAAAGTTACATAGTGTCACTTTAAAATTTACTTTTATATATTCAGCATTTGTTTAGACCTAGTGAGTGTATCAGTGAAAATTTGATTTCCAAAAGTCTCATCGTTTCCCATTAAGTTTCCCAAAGAATTATGTCTTTTTCTATACATAGGTCTTTGGTGGTTAAATGATAAACTTCCCTTTTAAAAATTGTGAGTACAGTCATGTGTCATAAGCTTAAAACAGTTGGTGCATACCTGGATTGTGGTTGCATGTGTGCCAGTGTGCATCTCTGAATCCTAATTCTGAGCTCACTGAAGTCCCTGTATCCTCGGGGGAATTAAAGAGGCTTGTCAGGGTTTTGTCTGGCTTCTCCTCCAGCCTTTGGCCTGCTTAGATCTGTTTTTAACCCTCAAAAATAACAGATTGTGCTACATGCAGGCTTCCATGCAAGCTTGTCTCCGGGCGATATAGGCAGAGGGTGGGGCCTGCAGCTGTGTCAATAGGCTACAGAGTAAAAAACTAAGAAAAGAAAAATCCTGCCTTTTATGTTAGCATACTGGCTCAAAGACAGGCCTGTTTACACTTTGCTCTTTGTACAAATCTTACACCTGTGTTTGGGGGAGGAGAAGCTGGATACCTGTTGAATGAAGAGCAGCACCTGTTGTAAAAAAGGACCCACTGAAGTTGGCGCAATTAGTAAACTGTCACAAGACAAAACAATTAGCTTTTATTTAGTTAAATGGTGCTGCAAGTTTTGATTTTTAATGTTTACAAGTTGGTTCTTGTTTGAGGACACTGGATTTGCATATGTCTGATTGAGCAATTCGTCAACATGTCACTGACTCGCCCACAGGTGAAATCAAGTCGTTAGCTGTGGTTTGAGGGCAGATCTTAGATTAAAACCCTGGCATTCACCTGTCCCCACAAAAAAGCAAACAATTTCAATGACTTTGTATTGATAAAGTTCAGTTCTTCAAATACTGTAAATGTGACAGCATTCAAATTAAATGCATTTATAAATGAAGGAGAATGGAGTATAAACTTCCTGTTCATAGTCACACTGTTAAAAAGCTCTGAAATATTTATGGTGAAATACTGTCAAATGGCAAAGGTAAATAGCTGTATTTCAGTTATTTAAGTTATTTGTAGGTTTTTCTTTGCATTCCGAACAATCTTTCCTGGCAGTTGTGGCTGAAATTTTAGTTGGTCTACCTGACCTTTGGTTTGGTTTTATACAGTTCAATTACCTTTTCCCGCAGATCCTTTGACAATTCTTATGCTTTTCCCATGACTCAGACAGAAACATCAGTGCAGCACTGGATGAAAGATACAAGGGTCTGTCAGGAGCCCAGAAACTCACTGACCTTTTATACACACACACTGGTTACAGGCAAACAGATCACATGTGAGGATGGTTACCTTTAATAGCCATTCAAACCTGTTTGTGTCAACTTGTGTGTATGTTATCAGGCCAAAACCACCAGGGTGACTTTTGATCAGGGTCATTTGGGTAGATTCTGTTGTCATTATAATTTAAAAAGAGTAAACACAATTGTTTTACAATAAATGGCTTCACCCAACCACTAACTATGAGTGAAAGAAAGGTTTTCATGTTATCATTCATATTCTCTGAAAAATGGCCAAAAATAACAAATTCTGTGTGTAAACGTATGAGCAGAACTGTATAATTATGAATGTGCATACATTTCTGATGAATATGCCTCATGTGCTTCATGTATACAGTATATGCTATGTATTTTTTTTGCGACTGAGTCAATATATAAAAAGCCATTATTTCAAATCAATTTTTTTATTAGTAAACAGTCTTTATTATTAACCACTTTTTATTGGGGCCCTAGGCAGTGGCCTCGTTTGCCCTACCCCATTGCAACGCCTCTGTTTGTGCCATTTCATTTCAAGCTGATTCAAAAATACCTTGAATTTTATGAATGTGCACTTATCAGGAAATGTCTGTATTATAAGAAGAGTAATACTACATTGTTGACAGTACAGTGTGCATCCTTTGATACAGAGACTGTTGTTGAGTGTTTTACTGTAACTCTAAAGTCGTCATCTTTGCGGGCTTGTGGCAGGATTGTCAAAGCTGATTTGTGCTGAAGCGCAGCCTGGAGCGTGTAGCAACACTAAATAACTAGCCTCACGCCTGTAAACACGCCGCTCCGCTTTCATAGCCTCATGTCAATATTTGGTCCTGGTCCTTGTGGCGCACTGAGGCGAGGCTGGATTTGTGGCAGAGGGTCCAGGCAGCAGCTGACAATAAAAAAACCAATACTCTCTCTGATGGCAAATACAAAGCACTATTATCTCATTCCCCAAACCACAGGCTGTACTCTGTAGTCTCTCATACCATTGCTTTGTGATGCCAACAAAGCCCATGTAAAATATTTCAGTTGGAGGGGATTTCCATCGCACCTTGATTGTAGACTTTAAATTATGCATTTCAAATGGGTTCAAAAGACTTTAGAGTCGTTATTGATAATGGCTTGTGAATAAAGCCATTGTTCATAGGTTGTTATTGTAGATAGAATAACATGCAAATCTGATGGATCAGGTCCCACTCATCATTTCAACCTACAATTTAAATCAGATGGCCGTAGCCATTTGTATTTCTATTGCTTATCCTGGGGTCCATGCAAAAATCAACATTTATTGCATTGCATTCATCACATAACACTACAATACAATTGGTTTGAAGGTGAAAAACACAAAGACTATATAAAATGGCACTTTGGATTGTGCTAGGAGGCCGGTGTACAAAGAGTGAGACAATGGTAGCGCAGCATGGACATGCAAAAAGAAGCCTGTTATGGTCACAACTGTCGTTGTGTCCTTGGGCAAGACACTTAAACACCCTTGCCTACAGTGGTGTTCCAGCTGTAGCACTGGTGAATGTAAGTAGCTTTGAAATCAAAGCGTCAACTAAAAATGTAAATGTAACACTGGTAAATGTAACACTGGTGAATAAGAGTGTCTGCTAAAATGACTAAATGTAAATCAGACTTGTTTAATTAGATGTTTTAAAGGAATGTACAAAACTGTTTGTTCAGTATACTGATTTTGCCCCCATTTTTCATGAGCTAAACTCAAAGATCTAAGACTTCTCTCAAATACTGTTCACAAATCTGTCTAGATCTGTGTTAGTGAGCAATTCTCTTTTGCCGAGATAATCCATCCACCTCACAGGTGTGGCATATCAGGAGGCTGATTAGAGAGCAGGATTATTGCACAGGTTTGCCTTAGCCTGGCCACAATAAAAGGCCACTCTAAAATGTGCACTTTTATCACACAGCACAATGCCACACATGTCACGTCCTGATGGAGCATGCAGAGTTGGCATGCTGACTGCAGGAATGTCCACCAGAGCTGTTGCCCGTAAATTGAATGTTCATTTCTTTACCATAAGCTGTCTCCAAAGGCGTTTCAAAGATTTTGGCAGTACATCCGACCGGCCTCACAACCACAGAAAATGTTTAATAACACCAGCCCAGGACCTCCACATCCAGCATCTTCACCTCCAAGATCCTCTGAGACCAGCCACCCAGACAGCTGTCGGTTTGCATAAACAAAGAATTTCTGCACAAACTGTCAAAAACTGTCTTAGGGGAGCTCATCTGCTTGTCGTCCTCATCAGGGTCTCAACCTGACTATAGTTTGTCATCATAAGTGACTTGAGTGGACAAATGCTCTCATTCGACAGCGTCTGGCACTTTGGAGAGGTGTTCCCTTCATGGATGAATCCCGGTTTTCACTGTACAGGGCAGATGGCAGACATGGCGTTGTGTGTGTGAGCGGCGTTGTGTGGGTGAGCGGCGTTGTGTGGGTGAGCGACGTTGTGTGGGTGAGCAAAGTTGTGTGGGTGAGCAACGTTGTGTGGGTGAGCAACGTTGTGTGGGTGAGCAACGTTGTGTGGGTGAGCAAAGTTGTGTGGGTGAGCAAAGTTGTGTGGGTGAGCAACGTTGTGTGGGTGAGCAACGTTGTGTGGGTGAGCAACGTTGTGTGGTTGAGCGCCGTTGTGTGGGTGAGCGGCGTTGTGTGGGTGAGCGGCGTTGTGTGGGTGGCGGCGTTGTGTGGGTGGCGGCGTTTGTGGGTGAGCGGCGTTGTGTGGGTGGCGGCGTTGTGTGGGTGAGCGGCGTTGTGTGGGTGGCGGCGTGGTGTGGGTGGCGGCGTTGTGTGGGTGGCGGCGTTGTGTGGGTGGCGGCGTTGTGTGTGGCGGCGTTGTGTGGGTGGCGGCGTTGTGTGGGTGAGCGGTGTTGTGTGGGTGAGCGGCGAGCAACGTTGTGTGGGTGAGCAACGTTGTGTGGGTGAGCAACGTTGTGTGGGTGAGCGGCGTTGTGTGGGTGAGCGGCGTTGTGTGGGTGAGCGGCGTTGTGTGGGTGAGCGACGTTTTGTGGGTGAGCAAAGTTGTGTGGGTGAGCAAAGTTGTGCGGGTGAGCGACGTTTTGTGGGTGAGCGGCGTTTTGTGGGTGAGCGACGTTTTGTGGGTGAGCGACGTTGTGTGGGTGAGCGACGTTGTGTGGGTGAGCGACGTTGTGTGGGTGAGCGGCGTTGTGTGGGTGAGCAACGTTGTGTGGGTGAGCAAAGTTGTGTGGGTGAGCAAAGTTGTGTGGGTGAGCAAAGTTGTGTGGGTGAGCAACGTTGTGTGGGTGAGCAACGTTGTGTGGGTGAGCAACGTTGTGTGGGTGAGCAAAGTTGTGTGGGTGAGCAAAGTTGTGTGGGTGAGCAAAGTTGTGTGGGTGAGCAGCAGCGTTGTGTGGGTGAGCAACGTTGTGTGGGTGAGCAACGTTGTGTGGTTGAGCGGCGTTGTGTGGGTGAGCGGCGTTGTGTGGGTGAGCGGCGTTGTGTGGGTGAGCGGCGTTGTGTGGGTGAGCGACGTTGTGTGGGTGAGCGATGTTTTGTGGGTGAGCGACGTTGTGTGGGTGAGCGGCGTTGTGTGGGTGAGCGGCGTTGTGTGGGTGAGCGACGTTGTGTGGGTGAGCGGCGTTGTGGGTGAGCGGCGTTGTGGGTGAGCGGCGTTGTGGGTGAGCGGCGTTGTGGGTGAGCGACGTTGTGTGTGAGCGGCGTTGTGTGGGTGAGCGGTGTTGTGTGGGTGAGCGACGTTGTGTGGGTGAGCGACGTTGTGGGTGAGCGACGTTGTGTGTGGTGAGCGTTGTGTGGGTGAGCGCCGTTGTGTGGGTGAGCGGTGTTGTGTGGGTGAGCGGCGAGCAACGTTGTGTGGGTGAGCAACGTTGTGTGGGTGAGCAACGTTGTGTGGGTGAGCGGCGTTGTGTGGGTGAGCGGCATTGTGTGGGTGAGCGACGTTTTGTGGGTGAGCAAAGTTGTGTGGGTGAGCAAAGTTGTGTGGGTGAGCAAAGTTGTGTGGGTGAGCGACGTTTAGTGGGTGAGCGACGTTTTGTGGGTGAGCGGCGTTGTGTGGGTGAGCGACGTTTTGTGGGTGAGCGACGTTGTGTGGGTGAGCGGCGTTGTGTGGGTGAGCGACGTTGTGTGGGTGAGCGGCGTTGTGTGGGTGAGCAACGTTGTGTGGGTGAGCGGCGTTGTGTGGGTGAGCGACGTTGTGTGGGTGAGCGACGTTGTGTGGGTGAGCGGCGTTGTGTGGGTGAGCAAAGTTGTGTGGGTGAGCAAAGTTGTGTGGGTGAGCAACGTTGTGTGGGTGAGCAACGTTGTGTGGGTGAGCGGCGTTGTGTGGGTGAGCGGCGTTGTGTGGGTGAGCGGCGTTGTGTGGGTGAGCGGCGTTGTGTGGGTGAGCGGCGTTGTGTGGGTGAGCGGCGTTGTGTGGGTGAGCAGTTTTCTGATCAACATTGTGGATCAAGTGGCCCATTGTGGCGGTGGGGTAATTCTACCTACCTGCAATCCCTGTTTTGAGACATCCTACACCTCCAGATGCATTGTTTGATCAAACCGGATCATATTTTGTGTAATTACAGCCCATTCTATTATAATACTTTTCTGATAGTATCCAATTTCTTTCCATTCACAAGGAGCAGTGTGTGTGTGTGTTAATGTACACCTGCAGTATTTCACTTTTCAAAGCCAGTGAGCCTCCATTTATCCAATCTTTAAACTTAAATCTTGCCTTGGGAGATTGTTCTGCCCACAAAGCCTAAAAGCTGTTGAAAAGATTACCTGGAAAATTTCTGTTGCCAAGCCGAGTTTATGAAGCATCGCCATAGTTATTTAGTTAGTTTAGAGTTATTTGGTTTAGTTATTTGTTGCTATCTTTTAAGTCAAACAGCCAGAAAAGATGATGCATTAATATAGGTTAATATTATGGAGACTAAAAATTTGACGAATATAACCTTAATTTCCTTTGTTCCCTGGTCCCAAGTGTGTGGTGGTCTCTTATGTTTTGTGCGCCCTGAGGTTGTTAAGTTTATACTTTTTTCCAAGCAGAAAGCTACTGTTTAATTAGCAGCTGTCGGCATGAGTTACACCTTTACGGAAAATTTACAACATAAAACAATAGTGGCAAATTGTGTAGAAGGTCTGGTTTCATTTACCACAAACTAGTATGTCCAGTGAAATCAGCACTGACAACAAATGTACCCAACTGAGCTAACAAACATCCAGTTGAAACCTTTTCAGAAGAGTTCAAAATACTATTCAGTCAAGAACAGAAAAAAGTTATGTTAAGTCAAAGTTAAGTCAAATATAACTCTGTACTTAGTACTCGGTAACTAGTCTTCACCTGCTCCACCATAGTTTGAATCCAGTGAACACAGGACACACACTCTAATAAAGGAGTTCTCTCTTCTCAGGGGGGCCTGCCAGATTTTATCTCGGGGTTCACACAGAATTAGCACCGCTCCTGATCCACACACAACCACAGGCTCATTACAGTTGCTCAACAAACAGCCATGCAACTAAATAATTAATAAAAGAAAAACCTTGTATACCTATTAAATAACTCTCCTCCGTCACATCAAACTGTTCCTCACCATCATGTCTTCAGGCGCCTCAATATGCTGAAAGTCCACTCTGCTCAGGCAGTGGACTCTGGCATAGTTACAAACTCTTTTAGCACACAGTGTAGCCTATAAGGGTGAAGAACACTGCAGTGGTTTTTAAAACCTGAGTGATGTTACTGCAGCAGCGTACCATTAACTCGCTCCCATAACTCTACTTCAGCATCAGCACAATCTAGAAGTGAATCAGCGCCCCGTACTCAGTTTATTTATTATTTCCTGTCACAACGTGTCCGGGAATTCTGACAGTTTATCCAGATACTGGCTCTTTCAAATTGTGGAAGTGCCAAGCACACGCCGTGTCTCACTTCAGACTCAAGGGGTTCAATGAATATTTATAAATTAGGGCTGGGCAAGTTAACGCGTTTTTATCGCGTTAACGCATTAATGAATTAACGCCGACAATTATTTTATCGCGCGTTAACGTCGGCTGATTAGTATAGTGAAAGATGTCGGTCTGAAGAACATTCTTAGGATCGCAACGAATGACTGCACGTATGAGCCGCCCTCATCCAGTGCTTTAAGTGGGCCGGTACGCACCTGTACTCAGTACCGCCACTTCTCCGTGCGCCCAGAACGTGCTTTTAGCGTACTGGTACGCTCATTTCGACATCTGTTTTAATAGAGGTTTTAATCCTTTGCCTGCTCTGCCGCTTTCCAGAGCGCCCTTCACAATGCACGCTTCCTAATTCGTCCCACCAAGAGCAGAGACTACATTACCCATACACCCTTGAGTTTGGCAAGTGAAAGGGAGAGGGTGTGTGAAACACGCGGGAACTGCATTCCCAGGCTCTGACTGTAATGAAAACACAAGAGAGACATTTATATTGTTTATATTGTTATAATGTTATGATTGAAGCTCTGGACATAACTTGTTTTTCTATAACAAACTAAACAAAATATTAATGCCCTGTCAGTGGCAAATATTTTTGGTTTTAATATTTAATTTGATTACATTAATGTTTAAGTTCAGATTTACAAGAAATGTTTTAACTGCTGTAAAAAGCACATTATTTGTTTAAAGTGTTGTTTAAAGTGCAAACCAAATGTTATTGCACTTTTGTTCATATAGCAGTTCTTTAAAAATGTATGCAGTACACTAATTTTGAATTCATTATTAATTTTTTTATAAGAACATTGTGCGATTAATCGCGATTAAACATTTTAATCGTTGCCCAGCCCTAGTTGTTTAATTTAATTAGGTGATTCCTCATTTAAATATTGATGATAACAAGCTTGGGGAAAACACAATTAATTGCAATTAATTACAGAAAATGTGCAATTAATTAGTTAATTTTTTTTAATCGATTCCCAGCCCTATTATAAATATAAAGAATATTTTCATTGCCAACTCCCACATTTTTGTAAACATCGTATCTTCCCGTTTGTTTTGAACAGCTTCACTACCGCACTGGCATTACTTGCACTCGGGGAATCACAAGTTGGGTTTTGCAATTTATTGCTGCTGATGCTCATCTGCTTTCATTTTGCAAACATCTGACACGTCAGTTATTGTGACCGGGCGGAATAGGTAGCCTACCTGTGAGCTTGCACGATCAACAAATTTGTTTTAAAGTCCATTTAATATTGATCTGTAATGTTGTATTTTATTTGTAGAAAAAGTGCCAACCAAACAAACTAGCCAAATACCTTTTAACACGTACACCCACCCCTAAAATATACGCAAAATATACCCAGTGGCAAAGACCAATTTAACTTTTACAACACACAACGTTGTTATTTTTTTTTATCTTGCTTTCTTAATATTAAACAAAAAATAAATGAATTAAAAAATATGCACACACAAAAAGCCATCTCTCGACGTACACACAGTGCATACAGCTGTACAGCTGCAGGTGCCACTGTCTCTTCTGATTCTCTGTTTGTTATTGGGCAGAGGGACTGGAACAACCATGTTACTGACCCAACTTTATAGTCAGTGATGTCTACTTGATTAGACCTATTAAATCACTTACTTCCTTCATTGACAGAGACACTATTATTACTGTAAAAAAGAAAAGGTCCAAGCAAAAGCATCAGCACAGAGCACAAGAGGTGCCCACAACCTCAGAAGGTAAACGGAAAGAAGAACAACACATTTGTAAAACCTTGAGAGACTGTGGATACCCCTGATGGACTTTAAACCAGGGAACACTCTGCGTCAAAAACTGGTCCATCCTAAAGACAAGATCCTCTCGCACAAACAGTGTAATGAAGTTTATACAGTTCAGTGAAGAGTGCAGTTAGTGCAGACAGTTATGTCTGAGAAACAAAACCACAGCTTCACAAGAGGATGTATCAGCACAGAAGAGTTAATCCTGGAGGGCCTGAGTCTGCAGTCCACCTCCACCTCAAAGAGAAAGGACATTTCTTTGAGGACAGCAATGTCCAAATTTTGGCCAGAGAATCCAGATGGTTCGAGAGAGGGGTGAAGAAAGACATTTTTGTTAAAGGACAGCCCTCTCTGAACAGAGGAGGTGGCCTCAGATTCATGTTGCCTAGTATTTATAACAGTGTTTTGAACAAAAACAAAAGAGTTGCACCCTAGAACAACAACCACAGCACCTGAATGGAGCAGTGTCAGTAACGACTCTGCACTTGAATGGAGCAGTGTCACTAACGACTCGCCTGAGCCTTTAAAGACTCTCACATCAGGAGTCACACTGTCCTTTCAAAGCTAATGCCTATGAGACCAGAACAGCCTGGTCCATCAGGTTTGGTTTCAGGTTAAACCCCTCCCTCTAGAGATAAAGCTCAGCTCTCTTAACAGTTGATCTCAGAATTGATAAACGTCTTCACCTTAAAAACTAAATCCAGATGCTTTTGCGTTAATCTTTTCTTCAAGATGACCTGGATGATTGAGAACCTTCACAGACATTACTGTAAAAATCAAGTCAGTGTTTTGGAGTGCTTCTAAAATGAGAGTCAATTGGAGCCTGGTTTTACAAAGCTAAATGACGTTCTAGCCACTGCCAACTCAGTCCACTTCTATTTACTGTCAGTGGAACAACGCTATAAAGACATAGAGCCTTTTTTATTCAACAAACTAATGCCCGTGTCTATAAGTGACTCATCCCAGATCTGAGGATTTAAGATGCAATGCCAGGCTGCCAGGTGCTGCAGTTTGTGTGGAAAGATTGAATGTGTACTCAGTGCTAAAGAGGAATGTACGCATTTACGTTTGTGTGTACAAGCCGGTCCATTCAAATTCATGATTATTCACCTGTGAGCGCTGTTTGTCTAGGTGCTGTTTCTGTACATTCAAGGCCAAATCTCTTGTTTGACTGTTGATTGTAACAGAGGCGTGTTGAAAGATGCCCTTGGACATCTTAATATGTGTAATAGTTTGGTTCTTCTCGTAAAACAAAGATCAAAACAAATCAATGCACAAAGGGAGGTATGTTTTTGAATAGATTACTGTTTTACTCTGTTTACTCTGTTTACAATGTACACCAAAGAGTTGAGAGCAAATCCAAAGATTTCCAATGTGCTTTGAGTGACGTTTAAGTCACAACACCAGTAAGATGAAGCCAATTTCCCATAAAAGATTATAGTTACTATATTTCCTTGCATTTTTCTGCAACTTTATTTATAAAGCACATTTACAGACAGGGGTGCACGTGGCAGAGTGGTTGCTGACTCACAGCAAGAAGGTTGTGAGTTCAAAACACAGCCAACTCAAACATCCTCAGCCGACTCCGGTCTTTCTGTGAGGAGTCTGCATGTCCTCCACGATGTTACTGTGGGTTCTGTCCGGGTACTCCAGCTTCCTCCCACCGTCCAAAGACATGCATGTATAGGTTAAATGGCAACTAGTGAATGAATGTGAGAGTGAATGGTTGTCTGTCTCTAAATGTTAGCCTTGCAACAATGGGCCAGGGTGTACCCCGCCTAAGGCCCAAAGCTGCTGGGATAGGCTCCAGTCATCCATGACCTCTAAGAACATTCATTCATTCATTCATTTTTTTATTAATTAATTTAAAAACAAGTTTACCAAAGTGCTGCACAATAAAAACAATAGATAAGAACATAAAAGTGTTCAGATAAAATGAAATCTATAAAATTTGAAAGCCAAGAAGTAAAACTCTTTACAGTTAATATTTGAAAACAGGTAGACTAGGTGCCAGTCTGACCTGAAGAGGCAGTCTATTCCACAGTTTTGGGGCTGTCTGCAGAGAATACTCTGTCTCCTCTGCTCTGAAGCCTTGTCTGTGGTGCAGCGTTGCTCTGTGGACCCCAGTGACTCTGAAGGAACATAGAGCTGTAGAATTTCAGAAATGTAAGATGGTGCTGAACCATTGAGCCACCACTATGTAACTTTCAGCCACTAGGGGCTCAGATGCCACTACAGATTGTCTGTGTTGTTTGTTTTTGAGAGGAAACTATCCAAGTTTGGAAGAAAAAGAACATGCCTTATGAAACGTTAGGGTCATTTTAGTGCATTTTGTACAAATACAACTCTGATAGGGTCTAGTGTTATCCCAAATGCTGATAAGGCATTTTACCTTGTCATTGCTCATTTTATTTAGTTGGAGAATATTGTTGTTTGTGTTTTCCCTTCTTGGGGAAACTAAACGTTTTGTATTGTTTTTGTCGCCAATTTATGATGCTAAACGTACCAGCACTCGGAGACCTCTGTTCTGAAGGGGTCTCAGTGCGTATGTTTGGTTTGAGGTTCGTCTGGAGCATTTATATTTATCCAAGCACTCTTTCTTTTTTCTATATTCTTTAAATTCTTTTAAAGAAAAGGGATACCCTCAGAAGCCAATAAAGGCTTATACAATTGGGGCCTAAAACACAAAAGACACCACAACAATACATACAACATAAAACTAGTAATGACAATAATAATAGGGATAATAAAGATGACGAGGTAAACATGTAGGAGTCAAAGATGATGCAGAGCAACTACACCAGAGTCTGTTTGAACCGCACTACAGTAAACAAGTGTGAACACACCCTAAAAGGAAGAGGTTCCTTATCTTTGACTATTGATGGCTCTGTCTTGGCTACTCAAGCTAAAGTGAGGAATCTTGGAGTTATCTTTGATACCAGGCTTTCATTTGATTCTTTTGTCCAGAGTACAGTTAAATCATCCTTTTTTCACCTCAGAAATGTAGCTAGATTACGTCCTATGCTACATTTCTCAGTAGCTGAAAAGCTGCTGAATTCCTTTGCCATCTCTAGGATAGATTACTGTAACGCCCTTCTAGCCGGAGTCTCTAAATCCACACTTAACAAACTACAATATGTTCAAAACTCGGCCGTCAGGATACTGACTGGGTACAGGTTATGCAATCACATCACTCCAGTTTTGGAGTCCTTACACTGGCTCCCAGTCCGGTTCAGAGTAGATTTGAAAAAATTATGATGCTGACATATAAAGCATTGCATGGCTTGGCCCCTTATTATTTATCTGAGTTGTTAACTTCCTATACCCCAACTCAGAGACTGCGTTCTTCACAATCCAACTTGTTGGCTGTTCCTCAAACACGCTTACGATCTATGGGTGACAGGGCCTTTTCTTCCTATGCTCCTGTCCTTTGGAATTCTCTGCCTCCTGATCTTAGGGAAGCACAGGGCTACGACATTTTTAAAGGTAGACTTAAGACTTATTTTTTTAAATTAGCATTTGATTGTTGATGTTACTTTTATTGTTTGAGCTTTGTATTGCTTGTTTTTGCACAGCGCTTTGAGAAGTTGCCTTTAAAGGCGCTTTGTAAAATAAAGTTTATTATTATTATTATTAAAACTCACTTCTGAACTGGAAGTGAGTGAAGAGAGCCCAGGACTTGGATGATATGTCTCATTTATGTGTTTTAGTAAGACGTCTTGGTCAGACTAATACAAAATAAGTCAAAATAAATAATAACTAAAATAAGCTTTTATATACAAACACAGATTTTAACGTGTGCAAAACTTATGTCAGTATTTCTTAGGTAAAATTTTCAACAAATAACACTATAAACCTTTTGTGTAAAAAGAAATGCAACATGCTTTCATCTGCAGGGAAGAGTGAATGGACTGTAAACTCTGAGGAGGACACAAGTAGGACATGTTTAGATTGGAAGGCTGTAGCACCAGTTTCCAAAATGAAGGTTTGTGGTAAAAAACCCAGGTCTCTTAGCTTCAAATGGATATAAGTCCGATTTGAGGTTACGTCTTGGACCATCTGATAAAGTAGCCCATTGTGCCTCAGAAAATAAGCTTCTTACAGGAAAGTCCTGTAGTTAAACAGGGACAGCGGGACGCACTGCAGACACTGGCCTGCCCGGGTTCCCCTGCTAAATTTAACAAGGGTGGTTAGATCACGGCCAGAGCAAACAGAAGGAAGAGGGAGGGAAAGTGGGAAAACAACCAAGTTTGCAGTTACGGAAATATCTCAAGTGTAAGAAAGCTAAACAAATTCACAAACCAAAGAATAACTATGTATTCTCAGGCACATGGCACACAAACACACACAGGAAAAGGGCAACAAACTGAACAGAAGTCCACTATTCAAATGTAATTTATTCATCAGTGGATGAATAAATGCATTATCTAAATCCACAAGTGTTCTTAATGTCCTGTTGGTGATGGTTATACCATGTGACCTGCAGAGGGCTGTACTGCAAAGCAAGTTGGACAGAGCCAGGCTTTATTTGAGTGAACTCGCTTCTCCAAACTCACAACGACGGTTATCAACAGTCTGTATTACACAACAAAAGCGAAAATAATGTATTTAACCCAACAACGCTATATCCTGAAGATTACTGCTCATTTTTAAATGATGATATTGTAGTGACCTAACCACTATGAACAGTGAGCCACGTTTGTGATGCAGAAAATAGTTGGTTTAGGAAGTAGTAAACCCCTCTGCTTGCCTCGTTTTTACTGTCCCTGTGGGGAAATTATATGTCAGCAGCTGCCACCAGGGGGCAGACCAGCATGTATTTTTTTATATTTTTTTTATGTTGGTGGGGAAAACCGGAGTACCTGGTGAGGACATGCAAACTCCACACAGAAAGGCCCCATCAAGCCCAGGAGTCAAAAGGTTGTAATGATGTGAGTATAAATGTAGGATAATTAAAATAAAGTAAAACTTTGTTTGCTCCGATTAATTATGACAGTTAAGTGACGGCATGTTGCCAAGTCCGCGGGCTACTTTAACACAGTTGCCACGGGCTGTTTTTCATGTGAATGGAAGTCTAGAGAGAGAGAGAGAGAGAGAGAGAGAGATTTGTTATTTAGTCATTATTTTAATCTTTTAAAGTAGATTTTGGGCAAAAAGCATATTATAATAAAATCACCAAAACAAGTCTTCATGTTAAGAATGAATAGTACACAAACATTTCTAAAACTGTAAAAACAGTCTTTCTTTCTTTTTTTAAATAAAACATTCATTAATTATTTTATGATAAACATACTGTCTTAAGTGCACCCCTTTATAATCATAAATTAAATAATAATTGATAAATAAATACATTAAAAAAATAAATACAATAGGCTAAATAGTAATAATTTGGGTTGTTGTTATTATTATAATTATTATTTGCATATTGTTGCATTTGTTGCACTAGTTGCACTAGTGTTTTGATCAATATGTCTTTTATTTTGTCTTTGTGATAATTGTTGGCTGTCGGGAGTTACATGTCTGCTAACAGTGTTGTCTGTTCTGTTTAGTTTGGACTGGACTAATATTCTAGCACGTTAGAGGCTAAATCCATGTTTTGTGTTTGATATAAATGAAGATTGTCTTTTAAAGAAATCCTGCCCTTAGTCATTACTGCACAAATAGTAAAACAAATGTTGATTGATACAATCACAGCTCAAGTTACAAGCCACAAATGAGCCCAAACCTTAGTGTAAAACTGACTGTGGCTGATGAGTGGAAATGAATAGGATAGAATAGGATCCTGTGATAATTTTTAGAGAGGAAGTTCAAATGGCAACTGTGATCAAGGGAAGGTCATTTGTCCCCCACACATACACGCACAGTCAGACTCCTCATACAGTTCACATGAGGCGTAAAAATAGCACCAGCACCTGCCCGCTCGGCAGCGTCGCACCCTCATCTCTGCTTTATTTATCAGAGGAAGTAAGAGCGATAAGACCACAGCTGTTCAGGACTGTTGACGACTCTTCAGGACAGAGAGGAAATGTACGTGCTATGACTTCAACCAAACGGGGCAATGAGTTAAGCCTAGGAATGGGAAGTTTTAAAGCATACATTTCACTTTGATGGATTATAATTCTACAATTTCATTATTTTATATTTATTCCGTTAAAACCTAGTCAAAATGTATTTGTTTAAATGCATGCAAATGTATAAAACCAATTCCCAAATGTTATACACTGCTCATATAAATCCATATTTGAATCATAATAGAACAACAAGAACATATCAGGTGTTGAAAGTGTGACATTTTACCATTTGGTGAAAAATAATTTGCTCATCTTGAATTTGAGCTCATAAAAGTTGGGACAGGGAGAACTAAACGTTTGAAAAGTAAGTAGTAACAAAAAAAACAACAACAAAGAACAGCTGGAGGAGCTTTTAATAAAAAGAGCATTTTAGAAAGAGTCTCTCAAAAGTAAAGATGGGCAGATGTTCTCCAATCTGCAAAACAAACAAATGCATCTACAAATCTCTGTCAAAGGGACAAGGTCAAAGGTCAGGGTTTTATGCTGGTGATCTCTCAAAAAGATCTGCACTGCATTAAAAACAGGCAAAGATGAAAGAATGAAGTATGAGTTCATGTCCCAAAAATGACTTGGTTCAAATCTTGTATTCCAAAAGTCGGCTTAAGCAAATGGACTTTTCACCTCTCGTCACCTTCTTCAGTTCACACTGGTCCTCTCCCTGTGGCAGTTACTGTGACAGCCATATGGTGCAGATCGCCAAAAGGTGATGAATGTCACAGACTGAGCAGAGACACGTAAAAAAGACAAGTCAGAGTCTGCTGTGAGTTTTCATGCCTTTAAGTGACGAGGCTCAACACAGTTTGTGTCCACTGCTCAGTCAAGCCAAGAGCTAAGAGCTCAACTTTAGGCTATTTCACAGGGCTATAGCTCTTGCCCTAGTAGCACGCACTGGGAGGGAATTGATTTACTGAATCCACTCACTGTTAAGATATCGTGACCTTTTTTTCTTTTGACCTTTCAACATCTTTCAGGGATCAGTCAGTAAACATGTTTGCTAGCAGTGTAGTAGCAAAAATCCTGTCTCCTTCCAAGTGCATGGGGCTTATTTCAAGATTCAAGATTCAAGATTCAAGATTCAAGATTTTTATTCGTCACATACTAAATTATATACAGCATATATAACCAGCAGTGAAATGTGAGTCAGGTCCGCTCCATGGACAGTGCAATTATTAGGAAAACACACAGATGAAAATATACATAAATGTAGCTATGTAAGAATGAAATAAAAGTAAACAATAAAAAATATAAGAATAAAATCTAAAAAATATAAAAAGTGTAAAAATTTTTAAGACTTATCATCTTGATCAACTTACTGTGTGGATCCTGGTTTCCTCTAGCCCAGTGTAGGTCCATTTGATGAAGGAATATAGAGGAATGAATGAAGCTGTTTGGAAGCTCGTATTACATCATTGCCATTTTTGCTATAGCTAATATACAAGTGTTTGCTACTGATAATGTGACTGCTTTATATTTTACCTTTTATTTAATTGGGTCCCATTGAGCTTGAGAGTCCAGAAAAAATTGAAAATTGAGTTATCTTTGACTGGTCTCAGTTTTTCCAAAGCACAAACCCATTTCCAGACTCTTGTTTTTATTTCTTTATTGTAATCTTATAAGTCCACTAAGCTGAAATTTGTTAACCAGAGTTGAATTGAATGTTTGTCTTTTCAGTGATACGGCAAAAACACAAGTCTTCTGTTTTCTGTCATTTTGTAAAAAAGCTGACAGTCCTCTATGATTTATAATCTATGACAAGATGTCCCATATATATTCTAAGCTCTTTAAACAAGACGGTAAAAGCCATAAATCACATGGAAATGCACTAGATAAAACAAAAAACAAAACATATTTGTCTATATTGTGTAAAACTAAAAGTGCAATATTAACCAGATGTTCTTGCATATTTACCTATGCTCACATCTAATACACCATTTATCTCCCATAACTCTGAGCTGTCCCATTTATCCTCAAACAGTCTCGATCCATCTTGCCTCTATCGTACTTCTGGTACTTGTTCCATTATGGAATAAAGATGGGACCACTTCCCTCCCCTCATTGCACATTTTAGGAAGAAGTAAGAGTGACCCACAACAAAAGTGTAAAAAGAGATAAAAATAGAAATTAACAATGTCTTGTAAACATAAAACGTTAGTATCAGTGGTAAGTTTTCTTCGGTGTAAATAATAAGTCTGTTAGGTTTAGTGGAGCAGAGGAGCTCATGGTGACATCTGAGCGTGCCGGCTGGGGTCTGAGCAAAAGCCAGTCCTGGTGCAGACAGGCTCCTGGCTTGCTCCCATCACATTAATCACAGCTTATAATTAAATGTCTCCATCTCTTCACACACCCCAGCGGCTGAAGGGGCCTGCGTTGAGTGGCTGGACTTCAACCTGGCCCTGATCTGTGAAAGAATCACAGACAAAAAAGAAATGGCCATTGAGAAGCAATGTTGAGAAGCAGTTTTTTCCCCAACCAAATAGATTTTAATCTGCACGATTATTTGATCCAGTCCTGGTAGTGTTTGGGACAGGGCCGGCCTATGCAGCGATTACAAATCTGTAGTTCTGTAAGTTCTGTGACACTGTTATACACACTTCATTGTTAAAACTGACACAAAACAAACCTTCCACCCATGTTTTTAATATATATAATGAAGCACAGTAATGAACAGTAGATACAGCCTTTTTTTGACCATCTCATCATAAATGCAGTATTTCCGATGAATCGATGAAACTATTGTAGAAAAAATGCTCCATTCAGTAGTCCCTTGGCAGGTTACAAAAAAACAAGACAATGTTAATACACAATAAAGCATGTAAAAGACAAACCAGTGAAAGACAGGTTACAGGTGTTCACACAATTTCTGCACATTTTCTGCTTTTCTTCAGCGGTTTCTTAAAAGTTGCAGTTAACACTTGTTTCGTTTTGTTCCGGATGCCGCTCTGCTCTTGTGTAAACTCTGAAGCCGGGGTCCTTTCTGAAAACGGTGATGTCATAGGCACAACACGCATGTGCAACTAACGTCTTTACAGAAAAAAGGGATCGCAAAAGAGGCTAAAACAAAACCTGCCCCCAACAGGGCCGGCATAGGAACAACAGCGCTTTGGCCGTTTTAAGTGAACGCACCATATTCGAACAAACCATATTCTCGTGTAAACAGACCCTTACTTCCTTTTACAGAGACCACGGATTCTCCAAATATGGTCCCTCACGTTCCCCTCAAGTCATGCCCCCCTTCAAGAGTTACACTTAAATCCATTGAAATGAGTTACAGTATATATTGTATATAAGCAGACATAAATGGTCACAAATACATTTGAAGCAACAAAAAATGGAACTGCACAAAATCAAGCTGCATTTGAAATTCTTGGTTTTAAATTACATATTTTATGTTGACTAAAAACATATGTGAAAATAAAAGCTTATTTTTCTGCTTCCCTTCTATTACAATCTTTTCCAAGTTTTTTTTTTTTTTTTAACATCAATTTCCCAATTTTCCCTTTTGAAAACAACTTACTTAGACAAAGACAAATTTAATCCTCTTTTGTTAAATAAAACATTAGTTAACAATCAATTCAAGCATGTCTGCCATTTTTCTGACAAAACAAGAGCCCGTATACTTCCTTCTAAGACATTATTTCTAATTATAACAAATCCAATATGACCCCAAAACGCAATATTCTAGAATCATGGCCTAATGTAGACATGCTTCTTGTGATTCCTGAGAGAAACACCAAGCCTTGTTCATGAAAATCCTCCATTATTTCCTTAAATCAGGAATAAGTGACAACAGCCCACTTTTATTGGATGAGATCAAACCCAGTGATGAATGCAGTGCAGCGCGGTGGAGACAGGCCGTGAGCTGAATCGTGATGTCCTGTTTAGAGATGGGCCACTCACTTCCAAAATAAAGCTGCTTTATAATTAGAGCGAGCAGGCCCAAAGCCACACATCCATGGAAACGGACGAGAGAGGGTTATCATTAGTTGTTTCCTAATTTGAGGAGAAATAGGTGTGTTTCTAAGTAGTGAGGTCAGAGGACGGAGGGCTAAAAAAACCTGTGTACTGCTGCAATTAACAGTAGAAGAAGAACAATATGGATAACAGGACAGAAATACACCAGTTTTCTACATTGCATTTTTATGTCACCAGGGTTTTCATCGGGGAAAGTGTCTATTCCAACACTTGCTACAACTGTTAACACAAGAAAACTGCGCTAAAAAGAACACAGAACTGTAACAAAAACAGTAAAAGAGAAAAGGAAAGCAAAGGTGGATAAATATTGGAAAAGAAGAGATGTTTAACAAGATGGAATTAAGTGTATGATCACATCGGTCTGACACTGAACTTACGATCAGCTCTGAACTTTTGTTTGGTTTGGTGTAATGGGCTTGCACTTTGCAGTGGTGAATTTGTCTGTTCTACTTTTTAAAAGCTGTCAGCATACTATTGCTGGGGATGGAGACTGGGGTTGAGACCGGGACAGAACAAATCTTTGGGTAATGCAGCTTTAATGAAACCTTGTGCTGCAGCTGGATTTTCACAAAGTATTCACGGTCCAAACCACAGATTTGCCGGCTCTTTGTGTCCATTGAGGTGGCAGCACTGACAGATCTGGATGTGTTTTAGGTTTGAAGTTATAACTACCTTTTAACCGAATGTTAACAACATGGTGCTGCTCTGACTGAATACGGTTGATAAATCCAATCCAATCACCAACCAATTATTAATTTAAAGTACCTGCCCTTTGGCAAATACGGGAGCCCTCCAGATGGTGCTGTGAAGCAGACTATGTTCTGTGGAACAGTTCTATCTGGCAGAGTCAGGTTAGCTTTAAAGTGCACAACAAAGGCATTTCGTTTAAATTTAACAAAGCATTAATTATCAATTTTGATCATGTACTAAAGGTGGTGCCACTAAGGCAAAGTGTTGAATATAAAAAAGACCATCTGTGAGATGTGGTGTCACCTCTGTTGAGCAGCACCCCTCCTCTCAGTTGGAGGGGTGCCAGCCTTAACGGTTTTATAAAAATTTAAAACGATTTGTCCACTTATGTTTACGTTAACATTGTTCATTTTAAAGGCCACATCAATGTACATTCAGCTTTGAATCTCTATAAAACAATCTCTGCACTCAGTCAATCTATATTTATTGACTTCAAGGTTATGTATTTATTTAGTGTTGCTTTAAGCTAAGCCAGTTTCTTACTACAGCTACTTTATCCTTTTACATGCCTTCCTGAATGCAACTCATACTTAGGGCATACAATCTCTGGTGCTGATAAAGATTATTACTTGTTCCCATGTTGGCATCTTATTACAAACCCAGAAATGTTCCCTTCGTTTTCTGTCTTTTTTTTTTTCACAATGTAGACTCAAGAAGAAGTCCTTTGAGCTTGTGGATGCAAATGACAGGGGTTTGCGGGGTTGTGGTAATGACGGTATGAGGTCATGATTTAGTACCGCAGAGTTACCAAATGTTTCTGGAGGAAGAATGGTTGTATTAAAATGTAATTACAACCACAAAGGTCACAGCTTTCCCTTAAAATGTTCCATAAATAAAACTATTTCAGACTAAGATGTTACTTTGATCTTACTTTTGGTAAACATTGTAAAGATAAAGAAGAGAGTAACTGACTAGCTGCACCAGTCTGAAGAACTGGACCTGGACAGACTGGCTGTAACCAAGTTACAGTCAAGACCACATCAAGACCAAGTTATAGCCAAGACCAGAGTGTAACCATCACCAAAACCAGTGACTGATACATTGAAATACATCCCAACTCCAGTCTTAGACCAAGTCCAAACTCATGGAGGTTAGTGTTTGGTAAAGGAGACAAAGGGATATTTTTTTATCAAAAAAAAAAAAATGAAAAGATTTTATTCCATAACAAGAATGGACGAAAAAACACGACAAGACCAAGTAAAATGTATTAGAACTGTAGAACAGAAATAGCCTGCTGAAAGGTTTTCTCTCTAAAGGCACTCCACAGACATCTATCGTATAAAACACAACTATGACACAATAATATGGTACAAGACTATGTCCATGGAGAACATTATATAGGCTATAGGGTGTGTTTTTGCAGACCACTTGGCCTACTGTCTCAACATTGGAGGCTCCCTAGAAGCAACTGGGCTATTCTTGCGGTAGGCCTAAATGTAAGCGTCCATACAACCACAAACTCTCAACACGGAGCACTACAGTTGTAAACCATACACAACTTTGCTGTAACACAAAACAACAAGACAGACCCCCCACGTTCTTTCACTGTTTAACAGAAAGTAGTAAAAATTAATGCCCCGTCTGTGAAAGAGCTGCAGACACAGCCTACTCATGGCTCCAGATGCTTTTAATACCTCTTATGATTTGCAAACCCCGCCGCTCTAAGTTAAGAAATGACACAACGGGAACAGAGAATGTGTCCGCTTCATTCTTACAGTATAGGGGTGTTTTGGCCCAACTAGAGGGTAAATAAGCACAAAAAAACCAGTAAATATAAAATGAATCGAACCATTAGCAGTTTATAAAGATTTATAAGTTAGAAAGTCGACGTTGTGGTGGAATGACGAGATTTATTTAATTAACCGAGGAGTCCAAACAAGCTAGCTCCCCTTTACCTCGCTGTTGGTTCAGTCCACAGCCCCTTTTGGTGGTTACAGCGTCGAGAAGTGGAGCACAACATGTTGGAGAGCGAAGCGGCGTTGCTCCGACTAGAGTTAACTTTTTAATCCCGGTTTTGAGGCGTTATTGTCGAACACAAGAAAGAGGAGGAGTTGCTGAAGCCGTGCGCTCAATGAGACACTAAAAGTCAGTCATGCTATGAGGCTAACATAAGAACGGGATCGTTTTGTTTTGCTTTTTCCCCTCCTTCCAGTGATTTATAACTCAAGAAAGAGAAGCCGAACGAGGGAGAGGACCGACAGGGCTACGCTGGAAAAGGGAAGCCCGGAGAGCGAGAGTAAAAAGCGGGGTCCAAGATGCAGCCTGCCGCGGTGCTGTGGTGCTCAGCTCTGGTAACTTTACTGCTCAGCTCTACTCCAGGTAGGAAAAATCACCTCCAAACTCTACTTTTGAGCTGGTTTTGAACGCTTTTTGCGGTCTCTGTTTAATTTCCACGCACAAATTAACCGCAGTTGGCAGGTTTTCCTCTTTTAAAAAGGGCCATTTAGTTGGTTTAATTAGACCCTGGACTGTGCTCAAGAATTTTGTAGCTTTTACTTGTATTTTCCACATTAAGGCTGTGTGCTTTGCCCTGTTTGCGTCCACATTTGAGTATTCAATGTGCAGTCTCTCATGTGGCAAAGGGAGTAGTATATTTTTGCAGTATGGCTTGCTTTATTTACTACAGTAGAAAGGCTGTTTGAATGGACCTGTTCCAAGCCGAAGTTAGATCTTAAATCTGTGGCAAATTGCAGACTATCCAGGACTTGTTTGTGCCTTTTTGGACAGAGTTTAGCATTGTGATTATGTGA
Source organism: Perccottus glenii (assembly GCA_024416835.2). NCBI lineage: Eukaryota > Metazoa > Chordata > Actinopteri > Gobiiformes > Odontobutidae > Perccottus > Perccottus glenii. The sequence continues at coordinate 25,776,728 of CM044548.2, forward strand.
CATAATTTAACTACAGTCTTATCACTTTGCACTTGCATTTGCCCAAGCCTTTTATTAAAGCTGCAGGTGCTGTCAGTGGAGTCACCTGTCACCTGCTTGATTTAGCAGAGTTTGTAGAGAGAAATACATGTGTGGATTTGCAGTGTTTGAGCTACAACAGTGCCTTAAGTAAATACAACTTTGTTTTTTGGTTGTTTTGGAGAGTCCTAGGTTGGATAAAACATTTCTGTATTGTAAGCCAACTTTGAATGCTGTTTTTGTACCATTTAAATTATTGGGATTTCCATATTCTTTGTTTAGACAAACTTTTTCATATTTTGTCTCTCTTTGAACTTCTCGTTTTAGGATGGTGTTTTGTTATCTTACCATGACTCACTTAGATTTTCATGTGATTTTGTCCAGAAAAGAATCTTGCCTTTAGTTGTTTTTGATGTGGTTGCATTAAACAGAATTACTCTATTGTGATCTGGCTTGGCATGTTGGGATTGTACTATTGCCATTTCCATATGGTTTTGTCCAGACATATTTTAACTCTTTCATATTTTCCACGTACATATTCTATTTATTTTTTTGCCATCTTTCTTGTTAAACGTATCAGAGCACCTTTTTATTACCATATCATTGTAGTGTTTTCCTATAAAATAATTGCTGTTTTGGTGATTTTTGTTTGGCCATTGGCATCTAGTTTTGTGCACTGTCCAACCTTGCTGCCTTGTCTTTGCTAAATAAGTTTTCTCCCTAAATCACTTAACGTACTGCTCTGTTGTGATCACTTTTGTGATTGTACCATGAGTTACTGTAGGATTTCCAATGCAAATGCTTTCCAGTGGACCGCAGCTGATGTTGCTGGACAGAGGCTGGTTTGAGTTTCTGAGCCAAGCCAAGTCCGATTGCTCCTCCGCTGTAATTGCAGGTTGTTAGTCTACTGCATGTTAACCTACATCCTGTGAGTGACACCTCCCTTGTCTTGTACCTCCTGGCAATGGCCGCGTTTGTAATGGTTCTTGAGTGATTTCCACCACCCCTTTTCTATGTTTTCTCTGACACCTCGTATTTACAACATGTTGGGACAGCCGCTGGAATGCATGGACCCTACTAAAGCTATTTCTAAACCTACACTCGTGGAGGGGCAGGAACACAGGTGCCGTGCCCCATGACACTTGGCATGAGACCATTAAACCCGAGTGAAAATGGGTTTAAAAGTAGCTGTTTGTGAAATTGGATTTCTTTTTGAGACTTTACAAGTTACAAATTCATTCATTCATTCATTCATTCATTCATTCATTCATTCATTCATAGTCCCGTTAGGGGTCGTGGATGACTGGAGCCTATTATACCCTAAGCCAGCAGCTTTGGGCCTGAGGTGGGGTACACCCTGGACAGTGGCCAGTTAGTCGCAGGGCTGGCAGACAGTCACAGACAATTATTCACTCTCACGGAACACGTTAGAGTTGCCAACTAACCTATACATGCATGTCTTTGGACGGTGGGAGGAAGCCGGAGTACCCGGAGAGAACCCACAGTAACACGTGGAGGACATGCAGACTCCTCACAGAAAGACCAGAGAATGTTTGAGTTGGCCGGGTTTTGAACTCACAACCTTCTTGCTGTGAGACGAGGAGTGCTAACCACTCTGCCACATGCACCCTGAGTGACAGCTTAATATAAATATTTAATACCTCATTTTTTCAAGATTTAATAAATTATGGTACGTTGCTGACTTGCAATATTTCCCATTGAGATGTCAGACCCATTTCACTTTGTGATGTGAATGGGTATAGCTAAACCGCTCAGGTTTGAGTTGGCATTATTCTCCTCATCAACATTGTTGTTGATAGATGTGGAACTAAAGTAATTTCCATTGTTTGACTAATCATTAAAAAAATCCTGCTTATAATACATTTTTAAGTATTTATGTCTAAGTATAATTACATATGGGATATGTAAAGCAGGCCATGTATAATCAATGTATGGTTAATGGTGCAATGTTTACAGACTAGGTTTTCTGTGCCATTATAGCGATTCTGAAAATGTGGAAACCCCTCAAGGATTTAAAATAACACAAGACTGAGGTTGTACCCAGCTCTGCTCTATAGAGTTTGTCAATATACAGCAGAAGAGTTATCTAGCCCCTCCTGAGGTCACATGACATGATCCTTGGCCTCAAAGCACCTGTAATTGGCTGCTGGGGATGGGACCTCAAACACGGCGAGCACAGATTGTGACAAACCCTAAATGTCACCGGGAGACTGTCTTCCAAATGTCAGCCAGATAAAATTCAATATCCATTTACCCCCCTTCTCTCCTGGGATGATGCTCTTCCTCTTTCTGGTCGGCTCTTTTATCCTTCCAGATGCAGTTATCAATGTTTTCTCTCTTTATGCGCAGCAGGGTCATTGTTGTTTGATTACACACTTGTTTGGTCGCAAAGCAATTACATCTGCCGAGCCACTATCGCCTTTCAAACATTTGTGGTTTGTGAATGTGAACCGCTACAGTGTTTGGCATTTTCCCAATTTACTAATCTGAGGAAAATCTCGTTGCTATGTAACGCTTCTGCAGACACCATGGAAACTTATTATAATGTTACATCCCAAAAGTGTAATAGATTTTAACATCTGAAACATTGCTTTTTTTTTTTTTCATTATTACTTTTTTAAAATTGTTATTTTGTTTTATTTCCCATTATTTATTTTTTTAAATAATAAAACCCAAGAAACTGTCACATAAGACATTTGTATTTGTATTACACTGGAGGCCAACGTTTGCGTAGCATTCCCTATACCTACGAATAGTGTTTTATTTACTGTAGAGTCTTGTCTTATTTTCCTTTTGGCTCTTCCCTTCAGGGGTTGCAAATCCTCTGCCTCCATTCAGCCCTGTCCCCAGCATCCTCTTTTTTTCAAAACTACTATCTTCATGTCCTTCTTCACCACATCCATAAATCTCGTTTTTTGTCTTCCTCTCAGACTCCAGCCTGGCAGCTCTAACCTCAGCATCCTTTCAATCAATCAATATATTCACTCTCCCTCCTCTGAACATGTCCAAACCATCTCAGTCTGGCCTTTCTATCTTTGTCTCCAAAACATCTCACATGAGCTGTTCTTCTGATGGACTCATTCCTGATCCTATCCATCCTCGTCCCTCCCAAAGAGAACCTCAACATCTTCAGCTCTGCTCCCTCTAGCTCTTCGTCCTGTCTTTTTCTCAGAGACACTCCAAACCATGGGCGTAGGTTTGGCCTCACCCCCAAAACCCCCCCACTTCACAGAAGTGAATCTACTTCATCTCATTATATTGTATCCTTACCCCGATATACCATCCTGTATACTGTCCCTACAGAGCTAGTAACTGTATAATCTATACTTTATTTATATGTACTAATTTGCTATTAATCAATAGTAGTATATCTCATCACAGAATCACTTTAAGACCTTCTCTTTAAGACGATCTATCACTTTAAGACCTCACCTGAAGCCCTGAAGGTCCAGCTACTTCTTCCTCAACATTCTCTATGACATCTTCACAAGATGTCTGAGTTTCCTATATATGTACAGTAATTAAATAATGAACTAATGAATGAAATACACACCTATCAGTATGCATTCAATGCATCATGTTTATATTTCAGAGCAATTTAAATATGAAGGGGACATGGTTTTTAAAACTTTTAAAATGCATGATTTCCTTTAATCACGCTTTAATAATTCATAGTTCATAAAGACCTCACCTGAAGGTCCAGCTACTTCTTCCTCAACAAGCTTTATGACATCTTCACAAGATGTCTGAGTTTCCTATATGTAATTAAATGAACTAATGAATAAAATACACACATATCATAGTATGCATTTAACTAGATTAATGTGTTGAATTTGATGTTAATCTATGTGTTAAGTTTGTCTGTATGAGACTAGCAGTAAGCTAGATCAACATTAGAAGAAAATACAGATCATATTCTAACATTTTATTATTGTTGAACTATATAACATTGATTAGTGACTGGTCAGTCACTACTGCTAGTTTATTTGTGTGGCTAGCTAGTATATTGCCTACTTACACTCGGACTCTGCTTTATGAAAAAGCTTCTTATGTCCCCTTTTTTAATCTTGGATGGTATCTACAAAGTCCAAAAAGGGCCAAAAAAACGGAATATAAAAATATTTTTCCTCTGGCCTTTGTATGTGGCAGAGAGACAGCCCTGGTAACTTACCGTCGATGTTGTCAACATGCGTGCGCGCACACACACACCAGCCGCTCGCTGCTAGTGCAAGCACAAAAGTAGTCCCAGCCCGCGCGTGTAGCTTGTCAGATATCCCGCCGCCAATCAAATTACGGCGTTTCTTGTACTGTCGTCGTCCTGGCCGTTAGAATCGATCCAAATAGCAGTTTGAATTTGAATTTATTCATTTAGCTGACGCTTTTATCCAAAGCGACTTACATTGTTCTAATGTAATTACCAGTGTTACAGTCACTGGAGGCAAGGTGGGTTAAGTGTCTTGCCCAAGGACACAACGACAGTATGAACTGTGGGGAGACTGGGAATCGAACCGCCTACCTTCCGGTTGAAGGACGACCACTCTACCCACTGAGCTACTGCTGAGCTACTGCCGCCCCAGTTCAAAGGAGCTTGCTAAATATTGGTGGGGACAAATTTGCCATCTCAAAATATTGATAGGGACTAGTACCTAGCATCCCCCCTAAACCTACGCCCATGCTCCAAACCATACAATATCGCTGGCATCACTGTCCTGTACACCTTTCCTTTCATTCTTGCTGACCATAACATACAGTAGTTTTAATGCCGGCGTGTTATGGCCTGTTCTCTATAACCCAGAAACATTTGATGATCACTTTGGCACAGTTTTATTCACTAAAATTGGACAAATGTCCCTGTAGAGCCTAATCAGTAGCTGATTACTAAATGAGCAGGGTCTGGAGGGGGTTGACTTGTCCCACAGTTTGTCATTAGTCAGAATTGCCCACCCTGGAACATGCCATTAGACCAAATCAATGCATTACTGAAGGACACTGCACTTTGCTGAAGAGTAGCTTGACCTCACTGTGGAGGGACACTAACACCCAGAGCCATAAACCTCAGCCTGGGATTGTCCACTGTCAGCTGGGGCCTGCAACAACTCTGGGTTTAAAATAAACCAACCCCATATCCAGGGCATATAACAGCTATTTGGTGTTTAGTATATACTTATGGCAAAAGTGTTGCTTGGTGTATTATATGAAAATGTTTACAAAAACTCAACCATTAAAGATACCCGTTTATTTTTAGAACAACCTCAGCTAACAGACTCTTTGCAACACTTATTTAACGTAATAAACAACCTTTTAACTTAAAAAAATGGGAAATACCCTTTTTAAGGGAAGGACATTCAGTAAAAGGTTTATGGAGCAGTGGTCATTGGTAAATTATTGGTGAAATGTATAGTTGCCTTAAATATAGTTGCCTGTATATACTCTGGTTGACAATATAGAAACAGGACACTTGGAAGTAAAGGTCTATAGTTTTCCTGTTTTAGGCCTTTTCCTGTGCCCTTGCTGCCGTCTGAAAAGCCATGTTTGGATTGATGGGTCCCCAGACGCTGCCATCTCACTCATCTGTCGTCCTCACCGTGAGCTCCGCAGGCGTGGCTCTGCCTGCCCAGCATGCATTTCAATGTAAATTTATTACTTTGTCTTGCAAAATGGCTCCCACACCACATTTGATTAAGTGAGCTCAGAGTAATTGTTTTGGTATTAAATGGTGGTGCGATGTTGATATTTCCTGAATAAGTTGCCGCGTTGACAGATTTATTACTGGCCGTGAGTTGTTTTTGGGTGTAGAAGCCGCGGGACGTTTTGGAGAGGACGTGGATGTGAGTGGAGGCCAGAAATGCTGCTTCTCAGTCTTGGTCCATGGCAGGATATGATTATTTTGGTACAACCTACAGCTTTTTCTTCGTAAAAATTAATGCATGTCCTCACGGCTGTCACCTAGAGGAAGTGTTATATGTCAGTTAGTACTAGAGGAAGTAGTCTTTTCTTTCAGTTGAAATTCTTATCACAGTTTTCACTTTGTAGTTGATCCAAAGTGTATCCAGTGGTGGTTTGTATACACTTATAAAGTAATATAATAATGGTGGTGTAATGGCTCTAACCGCCTCTACTAATAAATGAGGACCATTGTACTTGCACAGAAGGAATCTGAAATATGACAACTTTAGGATGCGATGTAGTATAATCTTGCTGACCAAAGTGCTTAAAATAGAATTGGAAGCTGTGAAATTAATTGCACAAGTGAAATATTAGTAATCCTTGCCAAAATGTCTCAAGACTAGGGCTGCACGTTTTCAAGTTTTTCATTAACCGTTAACCAAGGCCCTTAGCGGTTAATACTCGGTTAACCATAGTGTGCGTCAGGGTTATTTTTAGTTTATTAAGTGGACGACCGCCATCTCCGTAGTGAACGCGAATATAGAGAGAAATGCACATCATGGATTACATAATCAGAGAGTAGCCTATTTTTTCTCGTTTTAAATTGTTTTTAAAGACATTTCAAGCTATCTTAAGATACATTTCATGTCTGTGAGGCCTACGCTGAGTTTCGTTAAATTAGGATGAGATGCGCTCCAGTTCACGAGCAATGCAAGTGGCTGCGAGGGCGCCTGCATGATTAGGCCTATGTCTGCTATATTTGCTTCTTATAGCACACTTTTTTAGAAACTTTGTGCAAAGAAACAGTCAAATAAATGCGCATAACAACATGTACTTGAAGTATATCTAAGCACTGCATTGCAATACTTGCATTTTCTTTCAGTTGAAATTCTTATCACAGTACTTTCACTTTGTAGTTGATCCTAAGTGTATCCAGTGGTGGTTTGTATACACTTATAAAGTAATATAATAATGGTGGTGTAATGGCTCTAACCGCCTCTACTAATAAATGAGGACCATTGTACTTGCACAGAAGGAATCTGAACTATGACAACTTTAGGATGCGTTGTAGTATAATCTTGCTGACCAAAGTGCTTAAAATAGAACTGGAAGCTGTGAAATTAATTGCACAAGTGAAATATTAAGACATTTCCCAGCCTCCTTATTTTGCTATTTCTTTATTTTATTTTTCGCTCTAAATCAGGTAATTTTCTAACTGACTGACTTCTTTCCTGACTCAACTAACTGCTTTAGTTGGCTCCCAGTGTGGTGGTGGTGGGTCTGAGGGGACTACCTGATACCCCCTCTGTGCTTTGTAAGTCTCTGTTGCAGGATGGGATTGCACCTCCAGCATAGCAGTGGTCCAACCTGTGATTAGTGCCCACCCCTCCCCCCCACACCCCTTGCTACGACCTTCTTAACTTTCACAAATGGATAAATGTCAAATGGGTGTCCCGTGGCTCCTGGAAAACCTGGAAGTGAACAGACCAAGTTCCCAGTCATGGGAAAGCAGTTTTCTACATTTAATGTTACTCCAGTCTTATATTTAACTCTAGGATATTTAATTTCTTCTTTAGAGATAAAGCTAAATAGTACCATTAGATTCAATGTACTCTTTTACTTTAGCCTTTATGTTTCCTTTTAACATTTTCTAGTGTTAAATTAACAAAGATGTTAGTGTTAAACGTATTATTTAAGCACTAGCTGATTTCAAAGCTACTATATATTGTTTTAAAATATAACACCAAACAAGATTTTCTAAATGAGTAGATTTGTAGACATCAAACAAGTAATTGTTCTGCTGTGTTTATACTTTTTTATTTTGCAGGACCACTGTTGGCACATGAGTAATAATGCCCTGGAAAAGTCCTGGAAAGTGAACTCTTAAAATGACTGTAAGCCTTGTTATACCCCTTCTCTTCTAATGTTTCTTATAAATCACCTGTCCCGCTCTGCACGCGGCCGACAGAGGGACCCCCAGGGCTCTGGGCTCTTTTTTTTTTTTTTTTTTTAAAGGTAGTTTCTGATTTCAGAACATGATGCCACAGCCTCAGGGGCCCGTTCAATTATGTTCACAGCGTTAATATATGTCACAGATGTCAGCTTTGAGAACGCAAACAAACAAAAGTCAACCAGCGGCAGAAATGGAAAATGATCCACTGCTGGAAACAAGCCCCAAGTATTGTTTAAGTAGGCTTTAAACTTCATTTGTCCTGAGGATTTGGGTTGTCTGTGGTCAGTATTTTCACCAAATGGATCACATTACAATGAAGTAACTTATTAATTAAAATATTGATATTAAACTTGGTCAAAGTTTAATTTCTTAAAAGTCTAAACGCTTTCCCATTTATAATTTAACCCAAATTACATAAAAATGTTTTTTTTTTTTTAGCAAAGTCCTGAAAATCTGCTAGACTTAAATCACGCTATATAATAACGCAAAACAATAGCAACACGCCTTATAATGCATATTGTTTAGCTAATGTAAGGATAGTCCCGTCGGCTTCTCCAGACCATGGGCTTTTAAATGTAATATGTTTAGTAAAGGCAAGGCAATTTTATTTATATTGCACAATTCCTACACTGGGTAACTCAAAGTGCTTTACAGGAATGAATAGGGCTGGGCCGATAAACGATATCACATCGAATCGCGATAAAATTTAAATAATAACAATGATAAGCTCCGGACATTTTCACTCGATATGGATTGATCCATGAACCATAACCGGAAGTACTAGAACATGAATTACACACTCCGGTACAGTAGGTGGCGGTATGCACCGGAAACAATTGGTTGCGATCCGCCAATAATACTAGAAGAAGAAAAAAGATCCAAGAACCAATCACACAGCAGAAATATGCGACAGCAGCGTGCACGTCAGCAGTGTTGCAACCTTAGCGACTTTGTCGCTATATTTAGCGAGTTTTCAGACTCCTCTAGCGACAAATTTTCAAAAAAACGACTAGCGACAAATCTAGCAACTTTTTCTGGAGTTATTGGAGACTTTTGGAGACTTTCTGAAGTGAAAGTACACATCGTTCTTACTCTAATCAATGAGCAGCGGGTGCTGCCGCGGGCCCCACCCCCATCCCAAAGCACTCATAGTCGGCCCAGTCCTCGAGCAGCAGCCCCTCCCAGCTGCAGTCAGAGCAGGAGTTGTTCACCCCTAGTGATGAGTCGTTCATGAACGATTTGTTCTTTTTGAACGAGTCTTTAATATGACTCGGGAACAACTAGTCATCTCAGAGAGCGAGTCGTTCATTTTTGTGTAGACCCGCGCATGCGCATTCCGCCACATCTCATACAGGAAACAGAAAGGAGATGCAGACAGCGAGACCAACCCCCTGGAATGGTGGAAGATCAATTCAGCAATATACCCCAGAGTGAGCCTCCTGGCAAAACGTTACCTGTGTATTCCTGCCACCAGCTCACCTCAGAGCGTGCTTTTAGCACAGGTGGTAATAGTGTCCTGCCACAGGGCAGCTTTAAAGCCACAGGCAGCTTTAAAGCCAGACACTGTGGACAGACTAGTGTTTCTGGCAAAAAACCTGTAAAAGTTTACAAATTGTGTGCACTAGCTAAAAGTTGAATATTTTTGTTTACATTTTGCAAATTTAATCTACCTCTTAAAGCCAGACACAGTGGACAGACTAGTGTTTCTGGCAAAAAACCTGTAAAAGTTTTACAAATTGTGAGCACTAGCTAGTTGTTGTATATTTTTCATGTTTATGTTTTGCACATTTAAAATACCTCTTAAATCCAGACACTTTTTACAGACCAGTCTTCCTGGCAAAAAAAGAATAAAAAATACAACTGAAAGTTTTACAAATTGTGCACTGCACTTGCTAGAAGTTGTATATTTTTATGTTTATATTTTGCACATTTAATGTACCTCTTAACGCCAGACACTGTTTACAGTTAGTCTTCTGCTTGGAAAAAAACTGTAATGTTTACAAATTATGTTTACAATAGTATTATGTTTACATTTTGGAAATGTGTAATTTTTTTTTTTAGTAAACTATAATTTAATGAACCCTCTCATTTTTGTGGCTTCAGTCATTCAGGCATACTATTTTTAAGCTGGAAGCATTAACAACTTGTATCGAATATCGAAAATCGTTATCGTTCAATATGGATATTTTATTTCGAGATCACATTTTTGCCATATCGCCCAGCCCTAGGAATGAAAGACAATTTAAGATTTAGATTAAGAAACACCCCCACCTCTGAGCAACAGGAAGCCAGTGCAGAGATTTTAAAACTGGCGTGATGTGGTTGTACTTCCTGGTTTTGGTTAGAACCCGAGCAGCCGCGTTCTGAATAAGCTGCAGCTGTCTTAACCCTCGATTTGAGAGACCAGTGAGCAGGCCATTACAGTAATCTAACCTGCTGGAGATAAAAGCATGGATAAGTTTCTCTAAGTCTGATTGAGACATCATCCCTTTGACTCTGGAAATGTTTTTAAGGAATGCAGATGATGTAATTGACTTCATGTGACTTTGGAAATTCAGGTCTGAGTCCATGAAAAACAAGAAAAACCTTTTAGTCTTAATTTTGTCCCAATTACTATATCCATTTAGGTGATTTGACGCTAAGTTAAAAACAGTTAAACTAAATGTTAAAAAGGCACCCCTATTGTGTAATGGATCTTTACAAATGTAAAACTGTACTCGTCCCTTTGAGAGACCTGAGATCAAGGCCATATCATGAAATGGGACATACTGTAATTTCGCCCTTGTATTTTGACCAGACTAGTATGTTGTCAGGATGTGAGTTCTTGGGGAGGCTGCAGATTACTGGGGGCTGTAATAAACTCTAGTTCCCTGTCTCGGCGGGGGGTTGCTGTAGAGGACAGGCAGATAAGCAGGAGAGGAGACTCAATGTCTGGAGGAGGGGGGCTGGAGCTGGAGACATTTTGAAGGACACAGAGCTATTGTAACTTAAGTCAGCTTTGTCTGCTTTCTATCATTGACAGTACAAATGCAGATACAGTCTGATGTAACTGTGTTAGTTGTGGAAGCTTGTCTTTTGATTTACAAAGGGTTCTTCAGCAAAGTAGTTTAAGACACTAGGGATACAAGGCGTATCCACAAAGGTTTTTTATCGTATGGGCATTTCACACGGATGCAGCTTTTTGGGAGCCTGCATACAATAATTCTTGAAACCGGGTCCCAGAGTGGAAAGATTTCAAAATGACGTTTCCACATTTCCGTGTTTACAACCCATATGCTTTTTTTCTGAATCGATAATGCCTTAGCTCCACCTCTTTCTTAACCTGCATGCGCTAAACTCTGACAACGACAACAATGGCGCCTTACAGCGTGTTGCGTTTGTGCTCCAGAAGATACATAGCTGCTATGGCTTTTACAAAAATATCTTCTGCTCCTCTATTACCTCCACGCAACTATAGGACAGGGAAATGTTCTTATGTTTACATTGCACAAGTTTTCTGCTCATGGCCCATGTGTTCTTCTCTATTTTTGTATTTCTATACAAAACAGCCTGGCATATACTGTATACTATAGCATTTTCAGTGGTTTTGTATGGACCCGTGTGGACACACACATTTTTTGGAATGGTGCAGTGTTTATGGAAGATGTTTCTGAAACGGTAACAATTTTGTCTCCATGTAGACATGGCCTGAATGTCAAGTGTAAAATCTAATGACTAAACCAGTATTGTTAACTTGATTTTGCATAGTAATTCCCAGTAAAACTGTCTAAAGCTTAGCTTGACTTTTAGCACAGTATTAATAGGATGACATAATACAACACAACTGAAGTCATGTGTCGGGCTGTTACAGTAAAAGATCTATCTAAAAGACTATTTTCTGACCAACGTTTAAAAACAAGCCTTTTCTTTCTTGTCCCACTGAGGAAGACATCATGGGACACTCTTCGGCTGTTGGTGAATGGGTTCAGTTGGTCTCGGTCATTGCTGAGGGCCCAACAGGGAATTTCTTTTTGCATTTTGTCATGGCCAATAGAAACATCCAAACAATTTTTTGGCGCTAGACAGTTGTCTCCTTGTTATCGGAAGGAAAAGAATGAGCTGCAAGGAATGCAGTCAATTCATCAATTATTCTTCTATTTCCTCAATGCAGTAGTGCCTTTCTATTGGATCAACTTCAAAGCCAGCCAAAACAATACATTTTATGTTGGTGACTAAAAAATTTATGTTAAAGTAATCAAGTATATAGACGTGTATGTGTCTGAATTAGGCTGCATAGTTTGACAAGGAAGAGGAAGAAAAGCCAAGTGAGCCATGCCCCAAGTTGTGAAAGATTATTTTAGAGACTGAAGCATTAGATAACTTAGACCTATCATGGTAATATTTTAGAGATTGAGATTTGGGCCGTTGAGCTTTTATTTTACCGGCCTATTAAGCTACGAATCAAACGGCCAAAAGCTGGTCTACGGTGAATAACAGAAATTCTGACCGTTTCTGAGGTCGGCTATTTTATTTAAAAATAATAAGGTCTAATGATCCAAATAAAACAGAATAGAAAAATTGTATAGGCTATTAATACCCACTGCTATTGCAATTGTTATGATTATCACAATTATATACTACAAAATTTTATATTTGTCTTAGAGTGTCACTGTAAGCGCCGGTCACCGTCAGTTGAAACCCACCACCGCGGTAGTACAGTTGTCATGGCGACTGTCACAGCCCTACACCACAGGATACAGAATGTTTGCTTTGGGCTCTCTATGTGCAGATTTGGACATAATCAAACTAAAAAAGTGTGTCACATTAAATGAAAATGCGAATTAGCCACGTGCTTTTTGTTTTCAATTTCATGTAGTGTTTTTCTTGCACTGTTTAGATAGGAGCATACAAGAGGGGATATAGGGAATAAGAGATTGTCCTAATTTCAAGATAATTGTGTCTATTGTTAGGTTGATGCATTTCAGAGTAGCCTGATTTATTTCAGACCCCACCCCCCCTTTTGGGGAATAAACAAGCGAGCTGCTACGTGAAAAACTCTAGAGACAGAAGGGCTTCTCCACTGACAGGATATGTGACCTGTTCACTGAACAGAGGTCAGGCACTGTCTGTGTTTGGTATTTACTGTACTGTGTACACACTTTACTGTGTGGCATCTTCCAAACAGATCCGCCTCGTATTTATGCACATAATACTCAACGCTACATGAAAACTCTTCCTGTTAATTGGTGTCAAAGTTGCAGTGCTTCACAACACACCACAAAAACTCTAAGAAACTTGTCTATACTTTGTATATGATGTGTCTTCACTTACATACATACAGTATATATTTTGTCTAAATAAAATTGTATTTCTCTAAGCTCCTTTAACAGCTCAAGGAAAGTTTGGCGTGGCGTCTTAAGTAACACAATAATTAAATAATTAGGACAGGGCTTAGAGGGATGGAGTGAAAGACACAGACACTCGGCTCAAGAATGAAAAAAAGTTTGAAGGAATTGGCGCAAGGGCTGGACTAAGTATTGCAAAATTTTCTGGTAAAACAATATTGGTATTGCATAAAACCAATATAATATTGTACTATAGTATCACATTTGAGACCTTCTTGCATCCCAAAATAATTGTCAGTAGGGAGCCTGTGGTGTGATCAGTGAAATCAGTGGAAGTAAGAGTATTTATGATCCATAAATTCCAAAAAATCAGTACCTTTTCAATGTTGGAAAAAATATATTTTTAAATGTTTCCTTTTGATAAAGACATGTTATATCATCTTTGAGTGCCATTTCAAGCTGTTTTATTATTTGTTTTATGAATATTCATCAACTTACAATTCTGAAATTTTTGTCTTTCCTTTTACTGACACAAGCATATCTACATACTTGGGTTCTGAGTTCTAAAATATTTTCTTTAATATTGAATATTAACATTTAGGGATGCACCGAAATGAAATTCTTGGCCGAAGCCGAAGCCGAATAATAATGAAATGCTTGGCCGAAGGCCGAATACCGAATACCGAATGTGGTGTTTCACATTTTTCCATTTATTTTGACAATTTTTTCACCATTACAATAATTAAATAGTAAAAATTTGCTTTTTACTATTTTGTGTTGCTTTTCAGATAAAAAAAATCAAATAACAAAAATACAATTTCAAAATATTTAACTAACAATGAGCAATACATTTGTCATGGTATTTATTAATCTTCCTTAATTTAAGATAATAAAAAAATATTTAGTTCATGTTAGTATGAGTGCATTCACAATTTAGCAAATAGGCCTACCACTTTTGATACTTTTAAATTCAAAATATACAAATGTGATACTTAATTTTAATACTGTATTAGTAAATGTTAACATTAAGATTAATAAATGCTGTTAATAAGGGGTTTTCATTGTTAGTTAATGTTAAAAATAGAAACTACTTATAAAGTGTTACCATAATCCAAAATATAAATAAAATCTTACCAGTCAGACAGCGAGACTGTGCGTGGCTCATCTGTAATACGAGCCCGTTTACTCTCTGCGCTGTTTTCATCTCCTGTGCACCACCTGACCGTCTCCATTAGCTACCTAGCGGCTTTCCCAAATCCAACTCGGCCTGGATTATTTCTCGTGTGAGCATCTTTCTCCCCACATCCAAGTAATGATCTTTATATCGTGGATCAAGCACAGTAGCGATGCTGTACAGGGGTTCTGAGTCCGCCTGTCTAAATCATGTGCTGACAGCTTCTAATACCGCACGTTCAGTTGTTTTAACTCCGTGGTCTGTTTCACTTTCGTTTTTGCAGATGTCTGGACAATTCAGCTGAACAATGTCTGCAAACGGCCGTTTTTGCCTCTTTCTCTGACACCTTAAAGTGCTTCCACACGGCTGACATGTTTGCTGCATAAAGCGAGCGCCTCTCACTCCGCGCGGGTAATTTGATTGCGTCATTAAAAACGTCATTATTCGTCAAAATTTATTCGGCCTTTTTACTTATTCGGCGAGCGGAAAAGTGCTTTTTTGGCTATTTTCGGCCGAATAATTTCGGTGGCCGAACATTCGGTGCATCCCTATTAACATTTTATTGACATTAATGGAATTTCTAATCAAAATACTGACCTGTGATGAGACAACACAATTTATTATGGACTTAACTGTTTTTACTAGAAAAATATCAAAAAACTATCCTGACTCTGACAGATTGAACTGCTTACAGAACATAGCCAGTACCAACTGGCTCCTGTTGAAAGCGTTTGCAAAAGGGAGGCGGCTTCTGTCAGAAACTTAGGTAGGTGAGTGGCTAAAACAAATCTCGTGGTAGGCGGATACTAGTCGATGCTTTAGCCACTCATAGTGAGTGCAGCTGATATGAAGAAACGACAAACTGCTGCAACAATAAAATATAATACATAAAAGACTATGAGATTTAGGATATGCCAAAGCTTTTAGGAAGAAGATTACAAAACATTATTTCCTTCAAGAAAATCCTTTAGTGCCACACAACGCTAACTTCTTTCAGTGTAGGCATGTTGATAACAAATAACGTGCAGTAAGTCTTATTTTTACAACATTACAACTTAAAACCACCTAAATACCCCAAAGTCAACCATCTTTTAATACCAAAGATAGTGCTCTCTGCCGTCTATCGTGTAAATTTAAGCTCCTCCCTCTAAGCATATTCTGCAAAGTGCTTTGCTGCCCAACTTCAGCAATGAGTGATTCTTATCTAAGTTAGCCTTTGTATTTTTATCTGGGCCCTAATACTGCTCTAAAAGGTCTAATGTGTTACCGGTCCATAACAATGTAACAGAAAAACAGAGTGAAAATCTTGAAAAATATGTGGATAAAATTACTTTTATTTCAGGACTATGTAGACATTTTATCCAATAGGGAACCTTCAAACAGGTTTTGATTAAACATACAAGTACCTGGTGGAATTTCTCGTTTTTCTCATAGGGGCCTGCTTCCCTTCATCTTGTGTTGTCCTGATCATATCTTTACTAACTGCCCGCATCTTTTAACAGCTCTTTTTCAATGTGTCCCGCCTCTGTGTACTCCAGTGGGGGTCCCGTTCTGACTATGAGGGCGTGCAGCTGTCCCATATATCTCCTCATACACGCCTGCATTGGAATACCACGTACCACTGAGAAACTCCCATCTGAGATAAGACCAGAGCAAGATATGATTGAACTGAGACCGCACACAAACGCGTCACTCGGCACATTTCACACCGCTCCAGAGAGCCCTGAAACGCAAGTGCCATCTGTACATTCAGGACATAACTTGCTCTGAAGGAAGGGTTGGCATCTGTGAGCGGGTTTAGTCAGCAATTAAAAAAAAACATACACCCTAAACGTCAATACATGAGCTTATTCAATGACATTACACATTAGTTAATAGATCACTGTCCCCTAGACTGTTTTAGAAAATGCCAAAACAGTGGTATTTCTTCCTTTTGTTTGCAAGTTAAAATGCTGTACACTTGACAACCCAATTTGTTTTTGCATTTTTTTAAGGAATTTTAACCAGTAAGAGACCGGTTTAGGTGATGGATGGCACATGAAACCTACCAAAGAGCTGATATTGTAAAGCATATTGGAACTTGGACTTAAAGTAGCCAAGTTTAGGCATCATACATATTTTATCAAAAGTCAAAAGTTTTAGAAGAATAATGTAGTCAAGTTTAGCATTAAATGTTGTTAGTGTAGTTTGTAGCAAAAAGTTCTGAATTTTGAATCTCTATAAAGACGTTTTTATAAATGTTGGTTATTCATCATGTTTTGAAGACTTATTATCTTACGTTTCCATAAATATCTGACATAAACCAACAAATTTTGATCAAATACCAAACATTAAAGTTTTATGATTTGGTGGATTTTTAACACGGCAAAGGTCATGTATAAAGTAAAAAAATAAGATATTGCTCAATAATGTGCTCTATGTTTGTTTGAAATTAGAAATAATAAATATGATTTATTATGGTGATAAAGCAGTTCTCCCTCACCCGGAAGGTTGGTGGTTAGATTCCTACTCTTCCTACAGTTTATACTGTTGTTGTGTCCTTGGGCAAGACACTTAACCCACCTTGCCTCCAGTGGTGTTCCAGCTGTAACACTGGTGAATGGAACCTTAATGTAAGTCGCTTTGGATAAAAGCGTCCGCTAAGTGACTAAATGTAAATGATTTCAGAAGTGTTGACATGTTCAAGAAACATGGGGTTAGAACCAATGTAAAAATTATTTCTGTTAAAGGAGTAAACCTGTTAGTTCAGTTTAGTTCTCCTTTTCACTTCAAAAGATACTTTAAAAATCTACTTAAACATATATGTGAGTGAAGGATGAGCAATAAAAAAATCTCCTTTCTTTGAAAATTTGCTTCATTGAAACTAAAGGGTAGATTGAGTAAATGTAATTAAGGTAGGTATAATAATCTGTGGCTTCAGCCTATACCTTTTTGGTTTATTTTAATTAAATCCTTTTTGTAATGTGTGTATTTGTGCTGTAGATGTACTGTAAAGTGCATGGGTACACATGATTTTATTTTATTTGACCAAAATAAAATAAAATTCATTCATTCAACAAACCAAAATCCACATTGGCTTTGTAAATATTGAACACTTTTAGAATACAATTTCAAACCCATAGTGTAAACTCTAGATAAATATCACAGCTTCTCAGTGTGTTTCTATGAGTATAGCATTACTTCCCGTACGGCTGTGGCCTCCACCTGCTGTGTATCTGATATCCACTGAGCCGTTGAAACCCGTAACAAGCACGCAGCGGCGCCCAAAGGCATTAAAAACATTTGCCCTGAAATTCAGAGACCACCTTTTTAATGGGGCGCAATTTTGGGCAGTTCAAAACAAGTCAGGCTTATGGGTCATTGTAATCTGATATAAAACTATAAATAAACCTATGAATATAAGCTACAGTTCACACAATTCACAACAAAAGAGTAGGAGCCCTATTTATCAAAATTTACCCACAGATGTTTTGTTTATTTAATGATTTACTGACTGCCTATGTGTTTTGATATGCATATAGGCCTGCAACAATTAGTTGGCATAATTGACGATGTATAAAAAATTGGTGCCGTGTATTTTTGTTGTTGATGCATTGTGTACGTTCATATAAGAATGCAAAGTATTTACCAGGGGTACTATCCCTTCCTAACCGCAGTGCGCTACAGGAAGTGCAGGGGGCAGTGTGGCCTCAAAGAGTGCAGTCAGTTTAATGAAGAAGACCCTGCCCACGAGCAGCACACAACTTTTCTCTTTTTGACTTTTATTACACTACATTTAAACATTTTGTGTTGCTGAGTTAAAAGCGCTGCACAGCTTGGGTGGAGTGTGTGCTCATGAGATGCTGCGCGTTCACGCCAGTGCAGAGTGAACACGGAGAGGTCACAGTGAAGTGGAGGTATAGTAGATGAAGTTACGCCATTCATTTAGCTGTTTTATTGGCGGTTTCAAAACTCCCTTCTCCCCATTTCCACTGTGACACAAACTCCTGTTTATCAGTTTAATCTGTAAGTCTAATCGGAGTATCACAGACTGCTGCTGTAAACCTGCTCTTGTTCTCTCGCTCTAACCCCAACGACTTCTAACAACATTAAAGCTACAGAGCCTTTAGTATTCAAAATATAATAACTGCATAATAATTTAAAACCCAGGCTATTGTAAATCATCATGATGTTGGTTACATTTCACTTCTGTCTGGTTTGCTCTCTTCAGCACAGTGAGAGAAGAAGAATCCTAAGAAGATTTGACAAAAGAAAGATTTGTATGTTTAGTCAGATGCCAGCACATAAATTAACGTATGAGAAAGTCCTTTTTTAATTTTATTTTTCTTCTTTTATAAACTACATTATGGGATCATAACTATCAGGTGATAATGGTGTACATGTGATATCTTGAAAATGTACATTTTACTAGCACAGGCAAAAGTTTCAATCACATACAACAACTACAGGCTATTGTGGCTAGTGAATGCTTTGTGGCTAGTAACCTTTGAAAACCACTAGCCACAGTGGCCGGAGAGAGCAAAAAAGTTAATGTCAAGCCCTTCTGGCAAACCATCAATAAGATAAGATAAGATAAGATAAGATAATCCTTTATTCGTCCCACAATGGGGAAATTTCTCTGTTCCAGCAGCAATTCTTACAGTATTTTTACAAACATAAATTATATACATAATATACAGCATGATATATAAAATGTATATATACTATGTATATATACCTATATATACAGCATATACAAAAACAAAAAAGTATATCAAGTATTACAGTGATATAGTGATTGCACTAAAAAAACAACTACAAAAACAACACCACCAAATTGCACATATTATTGCAGTGAAAAAAATAGCAGCAGTGAGTGTCATGATGACTCGTTCACTGGGAGCAGCTCTGATTATAAAGTCTAATAGCAGCAGGGAGAAACGAGCGTCTGTATCGCTCCTTCAGACACTTCGGATGTAACAGTCTGTCACTGAAGGAGCTGCTCAGAGCTGAAACCGTTTCATACAGGGGGTGAGAGTCGTTCTCCAGCAATGATGACAGTTTTGCTACCATCCTCCTCTCACCCACCTCCTGCACAGTATCCAGAGGAGTCCCCAGTACTGAGCTGGCCCTCCTGATCAGCTTGTCCAGTCTCTTCCTTTCTGCACTAGAGATGCTGCTGCACCAGAATACTACACCATAGAATATGGCTGAGGCAACCACAGAGTCAAAAAAGGTCTTCAGTAGCTCTCCCTGCACACCAAAAGACCTCAGTCTCCTCAGCAGAAAGAGTCTGCTCTGCCCTTTCTTATAGATCGCAGCAGTGTTGTCAGACCAGTCCAGTTTATTGTTCAGATGAACACCCAGGTATTTGTAAGATTCTACTCTCACAATGTCCCTTCCCTGAATGTTCACTGGTGTTAACATAGTTTGTTTGTGCCTACGGAAATCCACCACCAGTTCTTTGGTTTTCCCCGCATTTAACTGGAGGCAGCTCCGTTGGCACCAGTCCACAAAGTTCTGGATCATTTACATTTACATTTAGTCATTTAGCAGACGCTTTTATCCAAAGCGACTTACAAGTGAGGATAACAATGGAAGCAATTTTAACAACACAAGGTACAAAAAGCATAAGTGCACAAAAAACTAGTCAGTTTAAACTCAGCGCAGTATACAATGCTAAGGGTAAGAGAAAATTTTTTATTTTTTTTTTCTCTGTACTCCCTGTCATCATCATCTGTGATCAGACCAACGATGGCAGAGTCGTCAGAGAACTTCTGTAGGTGACAGGTTGCTGAGCTGAACCTGAAGTCTGCAGTGTAGGTGGTGAAGAGAAACGGGGCCAGAACCGTTCCCTGCGGGGCTCCAGCGTTGCAGACAATCATGTCAGACTCACAGTCACGAGTTTTCACATACTGTGGTCGGTCTGTGAGGTAGTCCAGTATCCAAGCACACAGATGATGGTCCACTCCCATGTCCACCATCTTATCCCTCAGAAGCGCAGGTTGGATGGTGTTAAAGGCACTGGAGAAGTCAAAAAACATGACTCTCACCGTGCTCCCAGCCTTCTCTAGGTGAGAAAGAGCCCGATTTCGGAGGAAGATGACAGCGTCCTCCACTCCAATGCCAGGTCGGTAGGCAAACTGAAGTGGATCCATTGATGGGCTCACCAAAGGTCGCAGATGGGTTAGCACCAGCCTCTCCAATGTTTTCATCAAATGTGAGGTCAGTGCTACCGGTCTGTAGTCCCCAAGGTCTTTTGGGCGCGATGTCTTTGGTACAGGTACCACGAGGATGTTTTCCATAGCTGTGGCACCTTTCCCAGCTTCAGGCTCAGGTCAAACATGTACAGCAGTATGCCGCACAGCTGGTCTGCACAGGTCTTAAGGAGTCTGGAGCTGATGCCGTCTGGACCTGCAGCCTTCCTCACTTTGATCTTCCGGAGCTCCATTCTCACCTGGTCTTC
This sequence comes from Perccottus glenii, assembly GCA_024416835.2. NCBI lineage: Eukaryota > Metazoa > Chordata > Actinopteri > Gobiiformes > Odontobutidae > Perccottus > Perccottus glenii. The sequence goes on from CM044548.2 coordinate 25,797,550, forward strand.
TGTAAGGGGCAGTGTGTATTGGATGGAGAGGGGGCTGGAGGGAATTGGTAGAGCAGGGGAGTTAGGTGTGATGTGGGTAGGCTGTGAGCTGATAGCCGTGCAGAGAGAGGTGGGGCTGGAGCAGCCTGCTGTGTCGGCCGGGTTGGGGCTGCAGCAGAGGGACTGGATGGGGGCAGGGGAGAGTGGCTGATCAAATCTGTTAAAAATAGATTTAGATCATTCACCCACCTCTGGTCACCCTCAGTCTGAGGGCTGGTTTCCTTATGACCAGTGATGGTTTTTAGCCCCTTCCACACACCACTGATGTTGTTCTGCTGCAGCTGAGCCTCCATCTTCCTCCTGTAGCATGCTTTTCCTTCCTGATCTTCTTTCTTAGTTCTCTCTGGACATTTTTCAGCTCTTCCTTGTTTCCTGATTTAAAAACCCTCTTCTTCTCCTTAAGAAGAGTCTTTATGTCAGGGTTGATCCATGGTTTGTTATTGGAAAAACACCGTACAGTCCTGGAAGGTACAGCATTCTCCACACAGAAATTGATGTAGTCCGTAATGCAGTCTGTTAGATTGTCAATATCCTCCCCATGAGGGTTACACAATTCCTCCCACAAAGTTGTTTCAAAACAGTCCTTCAGAGCCTCACTGGACTCATCAGACCATTTCCTCACTGTGCGGGAGACAGCTGGTTGCCTGCATACAAGGGGTTTGTACACAGGTTGGAGATGAACCAGGTTGTGATCCGATCTTCCCAAGGGGAGGTGTCGAGTGTAAGCCTCCTTTAGATTTGTATATAATAAGTCCAGTGTTTTATTGTCTCTGGTGTGGCATGAAACGTACTGTGTGAATGTGGGCAGCGTGGAGGATGGAGGGCATGATTGAAGTCTCCAGAGATGATGAGAAGGGCATTTGGGCTCTGTGTTAACAGTCTGTTTACCGCAGAGTGCAGGACATCGCATGCCAATTCACCGTCAGCAGAGGGGGGAATATACGCAGCTATCGCGATAACATGCGAGAATTCCCTGGGCAGATAGTACGGCCTTATGCTAACAGCTAACATCTCAATGTCCTTACAGCAGATCTGTTCTTTAATAGTGATGTGACCAGATTTACACCATCTATTATTTACAAAAACTGTCAGACCTCCTCCCTTCCTCTTACCGCTCTCCGTCGTTCTGTCCGCGCGCAGTAGTTCAAATCCCTCTAGAGCCACAGTCGAATCCGGTGTTAGCGGAGTTAGCCATGAATCCGTGAATATCATGATGCTACACTCCCGGAATTCCCTCTGATGCCGGGTAAGAGCCGCTAGCTCGTCCATCTTGTTGGGTAAAGATCTCACATTTCCCATAATGACGGACGGCAGAGTTGGTCTGTAACGTCTCTTTTTAGCCCGACACAGAGTCCCAGCACGTTTTCCCCGTCGTCTGCTTCTTAGTTCGCGAGGAATGTCCGGTTTTTCCTGCCGTATCATCGCTGTGTTGCGGAATGCTAACAGCTGGTCCCTGGTGTAAACAATAGGACCACTGTTGTGAGCAGAGTTTCCAAACGCACCCGTAAACAAAGTCCAAAGAAACAGAAAAAGTAGAGCAAGCTCTGTGATTTTGTTGATGTCCATTGTGCAGTTTGTAGTTGCTCACACATACACAACAAAAGAAAAGAGTAAAAAGTACCAGAACACTAAAAAATAACACAAATATTACAAACTTAGCGGGAGCTGCTGCAACAGGCTGCCACTTGGGCGGCGCCTAAGATAGTAGTAAATAAGCACATTTAGCTTAGTTAGGTATACCCATTCACTTTGCAACAAATGAAATACCGTATTTTTCGCACCATAAGATGCACCCGACCATAAGACGCACCTGGTTTTTAGAGGAGAAAAATAGGAAAAAAAATATTCTGAACCAAATATTGTAATAAAATATTTAATAAAGTATAACAGAATAATATTTGAATTATATGACTGGAGTGAAGGGCATGCGCACTGCTGTGTACTGTAACACCGCCTACTACATGCTATCCTCCAATAGCATACGGCGGTGACACAGTACAGCAGCATTGCGCCTTCCTGCACACATCGGCTTCCGTAAGGAAGGTGAGGGAGGGCCCGCTGCTGCGCCTCTGCCACTACAGTAAGGCAAGGACACGGGGCGGGGGAGGGATGATGCAGTTTCCAGGGACACGGAAGGTCCCGGGGGACCCTGCCGCTCTGCAACTCGGACCATGAGTCGAGGAGTTGCAGTGCGGCTGAAGGGAATAAGATATGGTCCGAATACCGTAATATATGGTATTCTGACCATAAGACGCAGGCACTTTTCCTCCCACTATTTGGTAAAGAAAAAGTGCGTCTTATGGTGCGAAAAATACGGTACATCTGGAATCCTTTCCCTTCACAGCAATTTAGAAACCTTGTCTGACCAATCGAAAGCATTTATCTGAAATGGCACGGGCTTTTCTGTGATTGATTGTATGTATATTTTATTGAAAAACAGTTTAACCTGGCGTCTGCTGATTTTGCTCCATGGATCAAAATTTTGATGTCAGACTAGTTGTTTGTTTAGAATTAGGTTTTAGCACACCTGGTGTCTTGTTAAGATAATACGTTTGGAGGTGTGGACTACAGCTACTTTGACTGATGAACACGCTTATGTGAGACATGCCTTGCCTAAAAGGAGCGACGATCAAGAAATGTTGCTTTACATAAAGCTGGAAAAGGTTACAAATTCACCAGTCTACAGTAAGTCAAACAATCTACAAATGGAGACGCTTTTGGACTGTTGCTACTCTACCAAGAAGTGGACAACCAGTCAAAATGACACCAACAGCACAACAAAGACTCATCAATGAGGTTAAGAAACGACCCCAAACGACAGCCAAAGATTTGAATGCATCCTTGGAACTTGCTAACATCTCTGTTCACAAGTCTACAATACGTCATACACTGAACAAGCAGGGTATTTACGGCAGGACATCACAAAGGCAGCCACTGTTTACTAAAAAGGACATTGCTGCACGCCTGAAGTTTGAAAAAGAGCACATTGACACTCCACAGCAGTATTGGCAAAATGTTTTGTGGACTGATGAAACTAAGATTGAACTATTTGAAAAAAACACACAGCGCTACATCTGGCGTAGAAAGGACATGGCATATCATCTTGAAAATATCATCCTAACTGTAAAGTCTGGTGGAGGAAACATTATATTTTGGGCCTGCTTTGCTGCATCAAGGCCTGGACAGCTTCCAATCATTGAGGAGAAGATGAATTCCCAAGTATATCAGACAATTCTTCAGGATAATGTGAGGATGTCTGTACGTCCGCTGAGTAGAAGGTGGGTGACGCAACAGGACAACAACCAAAAACAGAATGGCTTCAGAACAACAAAATCCCTCTTTTGGAGTGGCCAAGTCAGAGCTCAGATCTCACCCAATAGAGATGCTATGGATTGACTTGAAGAGGGTCATACACATGAGTTGTCCAAAAAATATGACTGAGCTAAAGCCATTCTGCCAGAAAGAATGGGCTAAAATACCTTCAACAATGTGCAGGTCTGATCCACAGGTATAGGAAGCGCCTGGTTGAGGTTTTTGCTGCCAAGGAGGGGTCAACCACTTATTAATTTTGAATGTTGTGTTCAATAAAAACATGAAAGATCAGAATTATTTTGTGTAATTATTTTCAGACACATTTTGTTTGACATTACCCTTGACTTAGATAAAGATCAGGTCAGAGTTTGAACATGTCCAAAAGCTATAAATTCTGAAAATCCCTTTGACAACTGCTTGGATTTTCTGTAGCGCTTTAAAATGTAAACATAATAAACTTAATCGTACCACAACACATAAAAGAACATCAATGTCAAATCATGTTAGCTATTTTGCATAAACCAGATACCTGACCTTTGTTGATTATTGTATTTTATGACAAACCTTTCTGTGTTACATAAATATTAGACTAGTTAGTTTGTTGAGACTAAAAGTGTTTTCGATGTTTATGCGTTGAGTCTTGAGTTTCAGCTTTCCCACTTTAAGGTGACATCATTGTGTGTCAGTATCGAGAAGACAATACTCAGATGTCACTGTAGACGACAAAGACCGCTGCGTGAGATCATACCGGCCTCGAGCAAAATCAGCAGTGAGAAAGTACGTCAAGTGACTGAACATCACACTTACTTTCACACCCAACAGTTTCTATCGAGCCCAAGCTTCTTTTAGATTTGCAGACCCTTGAGAAATGTGCTGTGATTTAGACCGAATTAATCAATTACAGTGAAGTTTTTCAAAAGGTTTCTGGTTCACAATAGGCATGGATGGTATGACAGTCTGGTGTCATGATAACCTTGACAAAAAAATATCATTATTGCAGCATTAGGATTGTTGTACTGTAAGCTGTAAACACTACTGTAATAGAGAAGACTTTGAGACTATTCAAATCCAATCTGATCTTGTTTCTTTGGCTCAAATCACAAGAACAATGTGTGAGATTTAGTGGAAACCATCAAAGTTAATACTCCTATAGCAGATGAATTCCAAATCGGCTCCTTGAATGTTACAAAGTATCACTTCAATTCTCATTTAATTGACAATGTAACAAAAAATATTAGTTGAGGTGTCTGAAAATCAGGCCATATGGCGGTTTACATGGAATTATGGGAATCCCCTTCCCAATTCTAGAGGTCTTAAATTATGTCATTTGACCGGTGCCATACTTTTGGCATATTGCTGTTTCTGATATGAGCACTTGGTCAAAGTCCAAAACGTAAAGCTCAACAGTCTTAAAATGGAACTGAACTGCAATACTTTAGAAATCTTCTAAGTTGAAATACATGTACGAGAGTGATCCCACCAGTTTGCCTTCAATTTTAAAGTCACTACTCAAAAAAAAAATCATTACACAAATTTAATTTCACAAATGTCGCACCACTAAAATTATTGTATAAAGTAGGTAGCACACATTTTATATAAAATATTTGTTAGAAATCTCAAGTAAAAGCCTTTTGAACAACCAACACATGAAGTAAATATTAGTCTATTTATCTGCTTCTCAGCTTTAGTTTTCCTCTAATGCTGGGCAGAGTGATGGTACTTGTGGAGGTGCCGAGGGTCTTTATTAAACAAACAGCGCAGGGCTTAGGGAGGCCCCATTGAGGTCTGAAAATGGGGACGCAAATGAAAGCACTGCTCTCCCTAATGAACTCGAGTGGCCCATAGAAGCGCGGCCTTTTTTCACAGGAGCCAAGGAGGACAGAGTGTCAAAACAAGCCCGGCCCCTCGGAGCTGAGAGGGGCTAAACGCCGCCTTTTGACTCTGTGGAGTGTGGGCATCTGAAGGGGGAGGCCCCAGAGGAGAAAGCAAAAGGAGGTAGAATGTACTTGTTAAAACAAAGGCCTCTTAAATCAAGCGCCCCTCCTTAAATCTCTTCTCTTTCTCACCCCCTTCTTGCAACGACTTCCAATTAGACCTACTCTTGCACAAGCAGCTGAAAGGCCCATATATAGCGGGGGCCTCAAAGGAAACGCTTTCGGATTTTCTGTAGCCAGCGTCTGTTAAATGTCTCGGTATTCATCAGAGAGCTTAGTTTGGGGCTCCTTGAAACAAAGCATTGACCACCGGGGAACTACCCTCCTGTCCTTTAGTGTTTTTAGAAGCTTAGAAAAAACTACAAGGCAATAAGGGCAAGTTAAACAAGCGTAAGGTATCTAGATAGAACTCAAGACACTTAATATTGTACAGTAAACAATATGTTGCATCTGTATGTCTACCATAGAGTATAAATGGACCAAGAGACCAGGACTGATGAAGATGTTAATACAGATATAAAGGCTAGCTCCAAAAAGACTATTTCATATTAACCACCATTAAAATTATTTCTGTTTTTTTTTTTTTTTGTAATAAGTTCAAAGTTCAGACATCACTAAAAATTGCAGTCTTAGAGTTAGCTGTTGCTAGCTACTAGATAAAGCAGATAAAGCATTACTAGTACATGTACAAGTCATCTTGAAGCAAAGGTATCTGGACTTAGTTTTCAAGGTGAAGGCATTTCATCTCTTAATCTTAAGAGACTTTTTCAACTTTGGGGAATTGGAAAAATCTCCCCTTCTTTGTATAGAAAAAGAAAAGAGTTAGTCACGTCTGGCCAGGCTACCCATACCCACCTGTCCCATCTTTTTACCCCAAGCTCCTTATTTGTGACCCCTTGGTTGCTTCTCTATGCTTGGCCGCCCACTGGAGCCTGGGCTGATGTTAGATCTAGGTTCTCACGCGTGTTGGAAAACCTGGAGTATAGTTGACCAGTATTCTAGTCTAATCAAGGAAAAAGGGGAATCTTTTCAAAACTTTGCATTAATATATCAGGAATAAACAATATACAATGCGTACTTCTAAGGTAGCACCAAATCTGTTAGTGGTAGAATGTAACATTGCTTATTAATATAGTCTTTCTAATCTGGCTGTACCAAGACTATCCAATACCTTTTACATGTACAGTTACCATTATAGCAGGTTTTAGAAGAGGAAAGCTTGAAGGCTTTATCTAAGCATTCCTTGTGTTTACACTGTCATTTGAAACCGACCCTTGTTATCATCCGAGCTGTGTTTGAAGCTATGCAATGATCACAGGAAAGTCCATGGAAAAAAATCAACATCTGAGCAGCCACTGGCGATAAACAACGACAGACAATATGACCTTTTGTTTGCACGAATGGCTTTTTACCAAAAAGAAAGGTCAAATCAAGAAACGGTGACAATGAGACACTTAACAAATGCCACAAACATGTCACAGAGGCCACAATTAAACTTGATTGAAAGAAAACTGTCTGGCAAGAATTGCTGCTCATGTAGTAATCCTGAAAAACCTAAGAATAGTTGACCAACAATCTACTCAAATTCCTTCAAAATGTACAAAAAGGGTTATAATCTCATGAGCTGTTCATCAGTGACTCTCCTGAAGCAGCCTTTATGAAATGGCAACTGGGAGTTTTAGTATACCACATACAGCCTGCGGAGGCCAAGTCTTTAATCAGCTGCAGTAATTACTGAGATGGACTTTGAACTAGTGCCGTATTTGTCTCGGCATTTCATCTGTGGCTAGACAACTCAAACAGGTTCCCACTCATTTGTAGAGATAATTTTGCAGGATCTTTCCAAGACTTTAACAATGACGATCTACTTGCTTTGAAATTTGGAAAACTGTGCCATTTGTTTACCCTCATTTTGTCTTTTACAAAAATTCAAGTAATTGATTAAAAAAGAAAAAGGAAAACAAGTTATAATTGATCCCATGTGGTTACAGTGAGTTTGCCAGATGATCTGTGCAGTAGCTGTTCCCTGGGGCTTGAATTAGTCCTTCTGCCTTTGGGCTCAACCTAAGGCTATATCATAACAAGGGGAAGAGTCTTCGCTAGAGCCAAGGGAACAATCTATGAACTGAACTCTAAAGCAAGTGGGTCAGGAGGACAAAACTCTGATGAGCTAATTGCTTTCATTTTGCACTTTGGTTGTTTACTGGGCAATCTGTTGGGAATTTAGTCTTGAGGAGCATCTACTTTATTTATTTATTTTTTTTTTGGCCATGGTCTGTCAGTCTCTGTTCAGCCAAGTCTATTGTTGTCATGATCCAATCGCAATCCTTGAAACTAGTCAGAACAGTTAAATATTCTAAGGCTTGAAATCTATTGAAAAGAATTAGAAATTTTCTTTTTCAGCTGTTTTAAGATTTTAGTTTTTACTTGGTCAACAAAAACTGAAAGTATTGCCCACAGCAGCAAGCTTCCATTACACTGCTAACCTATCAAAAGTGCATGGGAGATGTAGTATACATTACTCAAGGTTCAGTGCAGTTAACCCTGCCTGTTTTAGAATAAATATTAAGCTTATTTAAGGAAAAAAACATACCGTGCCTGTGGGGGTGTAAAGGCGAGGGACATTTTCCAAATTCAGTCTTTCTTACACTTACACTTCTTACACTTATTAGTCAGAATGCAAGACTGGGACATCTTTTTTTGAAATTTAACCAGAAGCGCAAATCTTTTATTTGTTATAAACATAACATAACACGGTACAATACATGAACTAATAAATGAACTCCACTAGGGTTTTACTAGGAACAAATCAATACCTCAGTGGCCCAGGTACACCCCAACTCCAAAAATCCTCAACCAAACAAGAACTGTAATGACAGACTAAACTTGTATACTTGTACTGTACCATCAAACAGACCGGAGCCATAGTGCTTTCCTTTTGTCTAATTGTAAAATTATGTACTAAAAATCTGCTTTATGCTACCTAGCAACAACTAACTCTTAAGAGTTTTAATATTTCTAGTTAAAGCTAAAACGTTATGTCTTGACTTTAACATCATTTATCAAACAAACCTCACACAAGTTCATATCAGGATAGATGCTCTTTTCTAGCGGACAAACGTTTTGTAATGTGGCCGAGGCTTTGTAGTTTTCTTTAATCCACACTATTGTCTGTATTTTTTGCTTTAGATAATGCTTTTCAGAGCCAGGATTGAAACATGCACAAACCTGAGCCAGAGATCTCTTTCACCGTTGGCAAGTTAAACAAAAACCTAATCATGCACAGGTTGGACATCGCAGAATTCTCCGGACTCCTCATGTGACTGTTTAAATCTGGACGGTCTGGATGGTACCACTCACAAATCCGGTCCAGGTGTTGGCCCAGATGGGAGAATCCATCTGGGGCAGAGCTAAATCAGAGCCAGGCCTGGTCTTGAACACTGGAAGATAGAACTATTGACAGCCTTTGGTCAGCGTCCAAACATTGGTCTGTTCATTTTCTCCAAATCTTTCCTTCACAGAGTACTTCACATTCATTCTTAACTCCTTCTGACGTTTGAAAAGGCTTCTTCTCCAAACTATTGGCAGTGAATGGACCTAATGACTTGGCATAAAGATTTGGACTCTGTTGATAAATCGTTTTTTTAATCAAAAAAAGAATCTTTGAAAAGCCACAGATTTTCCAGATATTGAAAGCAGAATCTAAATCTCTCAAGTTGAAAAGTATCTGTGAGGATTCAGCAAACAATTTCGACTTACCATGAAATATTTAGATATGTACATTTATTAATATAAAATTTGTACATTTTCTTTTTGTTAAATGGCTCAGAGCTTTACTAAATATGAAATATACCCTTAAGAATAATTATTTGGGGACCAACGTGTGGTGGCAATTGCAGATAACAATTCAGCACCTCTCTCCTTTCCTTTCTAGACCATGTGAACCCCTACAGCAGAGTTTCCGCTAGAAAAAAATGGTGCCGGTCAAAGTGACCGGCAGAGGTTTCGTTTTCCGGACATTTTTTTCGTTGCCATCAACTACCTCACATCTTAGCCATGGGAACTTGTCACTCCATTCTGACCGATACGCCCTACACTTCGGCTTTTTCTCCGGTGGTGGCGGAGGCTCCGCCAGACAGCTCCGCCGCGGAGCTGTCTGGCTCTGGACATCTGAGGCTTCAGGCGTTCCTGATTCAGTATCCTCCTTCGCGTCTGGCCTCTGAAAAAAACTAAGGCTAGTCTGCCTGGGCTGGCCATATTTGAAACGTCTCTCAATAGTTCGTGGTTTAGGTCTATATTATAGCCAATGCAACATGCAATGTTGTTTAAAAACTTTCAAACGGTCGATTCAGATTGTGTTGGGGGGCGGGGCCGGGATTATTAGGCAGTTTTAATCGGACAATTTGACCGGAGAGATTTAATTTTGTCGGACATTTAATTTTTTTCCCGGCCAATGACCGGTAATTACCGGACAACGGAACCCCTGCCCTACAGTAGCCCTACCAGGACATGCTGTTGTCTTTAAATAAACCCAAAGGGTAAAAGTTTGATATTGATTTAATTTTGAAAAATAAAATAATGTGAATCGAGCTCATACTCAAAAGGTGTGTGCAGAAAGAAACGTCAGTGTGCTTCTTTTCTAGCAGTGCTCAGTTTGTCCTCTGTAGGCACCTGTAAAAACAAAAGGGGCCGTATCTTGCAGCGGCACAGGCAAGATAGGTGGTGATCAAGATGGTGGTATATTTGCTATCTTGTGCCCGACGCAGCTACCTCTGCCAGCGCCGAGAGAGGTGGTGTTTAAAAAAGCAAGGTGTGGCATGGCACAGGCAAGTAAAACAGCTAATCTTAGTCAAAGTACAAAAACACAAAAAATTGATTTGGACACGCCCCTCAATGATCTTCTGTCTCCGCCAGATACCTGCGTTATGACCGGGAAGATATGGCCCAGGTTATGGCTTTGTCAAGTGGGTTCTTTTGGAGCTTTAAATGTTAATTTTTCTAAGGTAGACAAATGCAAAAAGTCTGATTTTAAAATGATTATTCTACTGAAAATATTTTATTGAGTGATAACTCTAGTTTTAACTATATACAATTAATAAAAAATTTTTTTAACAAACTGTATTTGAAAGGATATGTACTGCTTTTGGTATACAATTCCTTCCCCAAATAAAATCCAGTTGTATCATAAAGCCACAAACCATCCTTTGTTTTCTGTCTTTTATTATACTTGCCTTTGGAGCGGTGACCTTTTTTACTGTCTTGTCTAACATTTATGCATATTTTTATTGCACAATAAAGATCCAACCAAAGATCTTAGCACGTATTTTAACTTATCCACTGTAGATATCCCCTGATAAGGCCAATTATACCATATCCAATAGTTTAAGAAGAGAGAAGTTCAACCAATGAATTGACAAGTGGCCAAAGAATGTGGAGAAAGCATTTAGTATCTGGTAGTTTTAATGTTTTGATGAAGTTAATTCTTTTTCACAATATATTGTTTTACTCATTCCCTGTAAGTGAGAGCTCAAACTGGGAAGACTAAACCAAATATTAATGTAAACACATGACTACCCTGTCTCATTCCGTTGTGGTGTCTTATTACAATTTATATGTACCACCTGGCATTGTCGTCCGATGGCTGCCTCGATAAACTACGTCCCCAAATGGGCCGATTTAGGTCCTTGATAAATTGCCATGACCTTGGACAACAGTTGGGAGGCAGGGACACTTTAACGCAGCCTTTATAAAACACGGTCGTTATGAAATATAATAAGGGTTCCTCGGTGTGCTGTCATGTTAAGGCTGCCTTTCACAAGGATCTAAAAGCATATATCAAGGCTAGAGTGAAAGGTTGGTTCATACAGCACAGATAAGGCATGTCCCAGGTCATGGTTAAGTTTAGATAAGGTTGGTATTTTCTAAATCAAAGAATTGCTGGGTTTGGCTGATTTGTTGTAATTGTCTTAAAAGAGAGCCTCGGAAGGTCTTTTGAAGGTATTTTTGTTGTCATATTGAGTTTGTGGATGCAGGGAAGGATAAAGTTCAACTTTAAGAATCAATTTAACTTTAACAATCTCTGAGGGGAAATTCAGTTGTATGGTCCCCTTTAAATTAGTTGGTACAGACTTCATCTGCCACAGACTGATTGATTGTACAGTCTTATGGCAGTTGGAAGAAGTCAGGAGTCGTTTAGTACTAGAAACACAATTCTTCAATGAACATTTATAGTTTATTTAATCACATCGGATTAATTTTAGGCTCAGAAATGCACAACAACTGTGTGATTAGTTCAGGCAAATGTTTTCTCTATAAAACTTTAAAACTTTTGACAAATTGGAGCTGAGACGCTGCGATGTACATTCGGGGTGAGACACAACTGTCATAATGTTGGATAAAATGTTAAATTAGTCGACACACTAGCAATTTTTATGTCACCAGTTTTTGTCACTTTGGTTTTCTCTAAATCTGTCTGAGGCTGAATTTATTGGACCGGTGGGAGGTACTGTAGAGCAGCCTTGTTCATGGTAAATCTCAGACAGGTGCCAGGGCTTAAAGTGACGGCTCAGCGCTTTGTGCTCGGTCCTATGATGTCAGACTTGGTCCAATGGGCATGAGAGACAGGTGGAGTGGCAGCCAAGTGTTGGGACAGTTGTAGTTCACAGTGAGGAGAGTTTAGAGCTTCAGCTGGTGCCTGCTGTCTCAATGCTCTGCTTCAGATATGTGCGGCTGGAAAACTGCCATGGATTTATCGTTATCAGGACACTTCAGTGTGAAGTAGTGCTGTACCCAAGACCAAGCCACGACTAACAGTACTGTTCCCCTCTAGACTTTCAGGTACAGACAGTGCCATTGGCAAGTGGTGCCAACCCGTCCTATAACTGGATATAGTGTTGGCACCGGTGTCCCAGCCCTGAGCCAGAGAGCATTGATTTATGAGTCAGGCTTGGGACAGGAGCGGTCAGACTGTTCGTCGCTGTGAACCATAAACATCTGAAAATACACCGCAGCTGCTCATTCAGATTACCTTCTGTGATACTCCATTATCACTGCCTTTTCCTCTGATAAAGACTTTAAAACACACTCTGCGGTTTGTTGCAGCTGACGTGGCCAGTCTGATCGAAAACACATTGTTGTTAAAGGTTGTTGAAAATTCTTCATATATTCTTCATATATTTCTGCCCAAAATTAAGGGGCGAGGACCAAAAGTGACAGTTTGGGTGGAATATTAAATGAAAGTGTTTTTTTATTGTTTAATTTTATTTATTTTTTAATATATTTGCTTTGTGGCCCAGGGATTTCTATACCACTGCCAACTGTATCAATTGATCCTGACAACACAAAGAAAATAGTAATTATTGGGTCCTAACCAAACTTCTGAATTGGCTATCTGTAATTACATATCAAAGCTGGCTACGACAATATCCCTGCTTCTGCTCTTGTTTTAATCAGAGACTACACATTGTTACCTCAGACATGGAGACTTGCGCCACAATAAAACCCACAAATAACCACTATGTTGAATCTAGGTTCTGCAATTTACTGTAGCCTGCTCAAATTGTGATGTTTGTATATTTCTGGGAAGCACCATATCAAACTGTTGTGATGGACAATTTTAACAATTACACCTCAATTACTGGGACTGTAGACACTTTTTGTGGTTTATTATTTAATATTGTTGGATCGGTAGTAAAAGCCAACCAGAAGATTTTTAAAAGGATACCAGCGATGCTTTAGCAAACCAAATTGAAATTGTTTTCCAATACTTTAGACTTCAGGCACCAAGATCAATTTAAATGTCTTACTCCTGGAGCAGGTATTTTAAAAATCCCCAAAACATCCTGAACAATTTGAGGTCTTCTTCTTACTGTAATAGGACACAAAAGTGTTGTGAGCACTACTATTGTATCTACAATGCACAATTAAAACCATTGTGCTATGTAACAAGAGAATTTCATCCGATCCAGCTGATTGCCGGCCAGGAGCATGTCGGGAGGTGTTAATCGCCTCTTGTACACAGCACAACAAGGACAATTAAAACATTTACATAAACACTTAGTCATTTAGCAGACACTTTTATCCAAAGCGACTTACATGAAGCTTCTATTCACCAGTGTTCCATTTACATTTTACATTTTTAGTTGCCGCTTTCATTCAAAGGGACTTACATTAAGGTTTCATTCACCAGTGTTACAACTGGAATACCACTGGAGGCAAGGTGGGTTAAGTGTCTTGCCCAAGGACACAACGACAGTATGAACTGTGGAGAGAGCGGGAATCGAACCGCCTACCTTCCGGTTGAAGGACGACCGCTCTACCACTGAATTTACACCTTACACCAGGTCAAATGTCTCGCCATAGTGATACTGAAACTCCTTTGAGGCCTACAGTGTTACTTATCTACCCTTACTATAACAGTAATCCAGGTTGAATAATGTAAGAAAAGAAACTTTAGGAGAAAACTCACCCATTTGACTTTGGGACTGTGCAGATTTATGCCCCAACCAGACTTGTATAAAGTACTTAAACGAGATCTTTTGGATTTTTATGAAGCATGTTTGTGTGGAGTACTTGTGGATTGATAGAATATTATCAGTGCTAGATTCTAGTCCTTTTGGCCATAGTTTAGGTCATAGGACAACAGAGAGTCAGGCTACTTATTTTAGTGATACAAGGGCATAAAATATGAGTACATTTACATTACATTTACATTTAGTCATTTAGCAGACACTTTTATCCAAAGCGAGTAAGGCAAAACAATGGAAGCAATTTTAACAACACAAGGTAACAAAAAGCATAAGTGCACTAGAAACTAGTCTGTTAAAACCCAGCACAGTATACAAAGCTGAGGATAAGAAAGAAGTATGTTTTTCTTTTTATTATTTGTTTTTTAAATAGAGAAGGAATCGATAGAAAGGAAGTAGAACTCAGTGTTTGTCAGTCAGGTGTTGACGGAAGAGATGTGTTTTCAGACGTTTTTTAAAGATGTCTACAGAATCTGCTGATCTTGTAGCAGCAGGTAGATCATTCCACCAATGTGGAACAGATCCAGAGAAAGTACGTGAGAGTGATTTTTTTTCCTTTTTGGGATGGTACCACCAGATGTGTTTCATTTGCAGAGTGCAAGGATCTGGTAGGAACATAGGTCTGTATTAGTGAGTAAAGATATGAGGGTGCAGAACCAGTAGTGGTCTTGTAGGCGGGCGTCAACCGGGAGCCAGTGTGAAGAGAGGAGTTACGTGCGCTCTCTTCGGTTCATTAAAGACCACTCTTGCCGCTGCATTCTGGATCAGCTGCAGAGGTTTGGTTGTGCAGGCAGGGAGTCCAGCCAGTAGAGCATTGCAATAATCCAGTTTGGACAAGACAAGAGCCTGGACTAGAATTTGTGTAGAGTGCTCTGATAGGAAAGGTCTAATTTAATTTAATCTAAGTACCCTAAACACTTAAAAAAGTCTGTGATATCTTTTAAATTATAATGCTTTGGATATGTATGTTCACGGCTGAATCTAGATGTTCTACAAAGAAACCCAGGATTTTACGATGAAACATTCAAGCAAATTATTAACAATTAAGTTAAAATATGTAATGAAAGTACTTTCCACAATGCAAATGGTTTGCTGGAATTCAACCTTTGTCACGACTGGAGTGAAAAGCTTCATGCCACAGCCTTGAGTTACTGTAAACCCTTTCCCTTTTAAAGTCTCTGGTGTTGAGTATCATCCCCTGCCTTCCTGCCCTTGGGGCGGTTGGGCACTTCTTTTCGCGGCCTCTTGCTGAGTTTGACCTCATGGCGTTCAGCAGCACCATGAAGCAAGGTTACGCGCCTTTAGGACTCACAAACGTTGACCGTTGGCTTTCAGAAGAGAAGCAGCTCAGCAATGTAAACGGACCCACCTCGTACCCTTGACCTGCCTCTGACCCTAGCTCCTATTGGGACGCTGTACCTGTCATCTGCCTCCTGGATCAGCTGCTAAAGGAAAATAGTAGAATAGTTTCCACTTTGTGGAGACTATTGTATGCTGCCTGCCAGCATTTCTTTTGCTCAGTCATGTCTAGTTGAAGATAATTAGACCAATTTTGAGTCTGATTGGCGAAGGCATGTTGCCAATTGTAGTATATTTAAAACAAATTATATTCTGTAATTACCAAGATGTTTCTCAGTATTTTTTGTTTTGAATCATAAAAGCCCGCACACAGATCTTTATTTAAGATTACTAAAAATCCATAACACAGTTGTGATTATCCAGATGTAAAAGTTAGAATTCTAGTCATTTTCAGAGTTCAGCGGGATGTCATGTGTTGCTGGGTCGGGGCATCCTAACTTTCACTGTGAATGGCCACTTTGTTGCAAAGCGCTGAGCCTTGAGTTATATCTCATAGGGAGCACGAGATCAGCACTTGATGTTCCCTGGACATTGTACAAGTTCCATCATGTCAGTGGATGGTATTAGATTCTACATCTACAGAGATGAAAATACATGTACTATTGAGGGGCTTAGCTTATTTCAAGTTACATAAGTCTTAGATGGCCTTAGATTTATGCATAAAAGGAGTTATTTACCAATTAGTAATATGTTAATGAGGCAATTGTCTGTACCAAATTATCTGTCCCAGTTTATTTTGCAAGTAAATATTCAAGCTTATTAGTTTGTTATTTCTTAGTTGGCTCGCAATAAGTTTTTTATATCGGGACTCCCCTGGTTTCGTATGAGACAAGAGTTTTGGGATCAAACTAAACTTGTTCTGAGTTTTATTCTAGGTTGTTGTTTTTTTTATATAATGTTGCTGTGAGATGCAACATGTTCTTTATCTTATGCAAATTTGACATGTGCTTCAATTTAACAGAGCACTTTGTACATCTTTAACAAGTCTGTCTATGGCTTGAACATTACAGTAGTACATTACTGTTTTTGCATTCAAAAGTGGTAGATTGATGTTAAAGCATCATAAATATTTAAGAGAGGAACTTTAGTGCATTGTTTGTGGTAGCCGTATTTGAAGACTCAAAACTAAAGGCAGCTGCTTCCTTTTTACTGAAAGGTTTTTGCTATTTCAAAGCAGTGCTGCTTGTTTTGTGCTGGCATTGTGCATACATAAAGGAGTTGTTATAATTGCAAAGAGAAAAATGCTTCACATTTCAGACAATATTACACAAACCATTGGCTAGACTGAAATGGTTTTTATATTGTCTTTGAAAATGCAATATTTTTACTGCTTATTAATGTTTTAACTGCATATCCAATTACATAGCTGTGCAATTTACTTCTGCTTCCTTTTCCTACAGTTTGCCTCAAGTTGTTTTTAAAGGCCAGAGCCTAAACTTGTCAGTCCTTTATTATCTCTTTGATGATGAGTACGAGTATTGTTCTCAGTGATGGCTCACTAAATGCATTTCCTGTCAAGACAAACTGGCTATTACACCCCTTATTTAACAGCTCTTTGAACGATGCATTCGATTTAAACACTGTAGTCAGGCTGTCTAAAAGTAGAAAAGGCCATGTGTGATTGAAGTGTTGCCAGAAATGTAGACTGGTGTATATCAAACCACATAAGAAATATGTTAGGGGCACATACACTGACTGATGTATTGTATTGGTACTGAATAAAAAATTAAATTCTGTGTTCACAACAAAGTGTAGCTCTGTGCATGTGTTACGTGAGTATCAGCATCTCTGAAAACACCAAGCCAACGCTGAGTCACGGATGACTTAATGGTGCTATGCCTTGTTTACGCTGTTTACAACGTCCTTGCAGATATTTCCATTCTGCTGGGAGCGAGACGTGGTGCTTATCTGCAAAGTGATGTCATTACAAGAGCAGAGAGCGAACGGTAGATACAGGCTGCCTGGGCAAAGAAGAGGAACTTCAAAGCATTGCAGGCTAAATATACCCATTCCATTTTCAGCATCTGTCTGTGTGGGCTCCACACTGGGAGCCAAACTGACAATGGGTAAAGCCTTAATCTAAGAGGTTTAGCTCCAGTTTTTCCACTAATATTGGCTTTATTCAGCTCACTGCCTTATTAATATCTGACAGGAGGAAACATGTCACTGTGATTTTTCTAATCTTAGCAAAATCTTGTGACTAAAGATGTCAGGTTTTGATATCCATTTATGGAATTAATTTTTAGTTGGTCACTGTTCTGTTGGATCAATAAAGCTTTTGATACATGCTTTTAACATTTAGCCACTGTGTTTTGTTTGATGTAAATCGATTTTAATGTGGAATAATAATGGTTTAAACCTATGGAAATATGTGTGAGGAGTTCAAAAGAGTTTAACTGCTGTATAGGGCTGTTTCGAATGCCATTTTTTGAGCTTCGAAGCTTAGGTGGCAATCAATATCGAATATTCGAAGCTTCGGTGGGTGGGGCTAAATATATTATAATAGTGTCGGTTTGCATTTGTATCATCTTTCACGACTTCACGTTTCACTCTTCGGCATCGTAAATGTGTTTTTTTGCCGCGTGCTACAGAACTCAGGTGATTTTTCAAACTTGTGGTGCTGTTGTGGTAGGCCAGTTTCAAATCGCATATTTGACACACTGCCTTTGTCTTGTCATCCTCACTTAATTTAAAGTGCTCCCAAACAGCTGAGGTCTTGGGCATTTTGTACCTATTCAGTATGAGATGAAATAAATCACTACGTTCGCCAACGGGCGGTTCAAGCATGAGTGAGAAGTGGTTACTCTACTAGCATCCGTCTTTCAATAGCGCCATAAAAACACTGTGAAAACTGATGAAACACACAGATAAAACAACAGTTAGCTTAACGAAAATAAGTACAATTGATACATTAACTTCTAGAAAATAAAACAGACAAAACAAACCTCGTTGGCTGAGTACCATGAGAGGGATTAGCTTTGGAGATTTTCTGTCCTTTACCTTATAAATTTAAACTTTAACTTTTAGCATAATTATTCTCTTATTCATGTATCCTTTCTTGTTTTCTGTGGAGATCGCTACTTCTGCTCTAATCAATCTACCACTGCGTATACAAAAGCCTAACTCTGCGCTCCAGCGCCCTCTGGTGACACTTCACAAAACACACCAAATAACAGTTTACACAGAAAATGAACAGAAATGAAAATGCGGCAGTTACAAAGAATATTCGAATCTCAAAACTGAAAATCGAATGCCACCCCACCGAACGAATATTCGATTATTCTAGTACAGCCCTACTGCTGTATGTCCTCCCCTTCATAAACTATTCTCCAGAATTTTGCCTGACGTTGAGGGGCTGCATGAATGAACCACTAAATTTCCCCCCCTGCAGGATATTCTGGTAGGGATCTTGTACAATTGCTGGTGAGTGCCACTTACCACATTGTTGACATGTGTTGGTGACATTTATATCATGTGATTGCCTCTGTGAATGGAGTGTGCCGCATTTGGACACCTTATACTCTGCAAACTCTGTAGCTTACTACATTACTATCTACTTTTAGGCATATGCTTATACATTAGAATACATCAGCCCATTACCCATTATTTCTGCAAAGGAGCCAGCATCAGCTTCAAGTTGCAAACACAGAGAATTTGGCTGTGTCAAACCTTGCTCCCACACGCTTTCCCTGAGCTCCCCATTTGTCAGGAAAATGACGTGCTGCATGTATGAGCACATTTGTCAAAAGAAAATGTAAATATGATTGTTCTGGTATCCTGAAAGAATGTTGAGTCTGTAACATGTCCACCCCAGCCCTTCTGACAGCCCATTTCCTGGTATCTCGTCCCTATTTATCCAATCAAAAGAGAAATCCTTAAATAGTCGCTTTGTTCACAGGGGTTCAACAGTGGTGAAGCATGTAAAAACAAGCAGCAGGTACAGAGCTGTATTTGACTCTACAGTAGCCATTTGGATGTTGCTAGCTCAGTAGGTTAGGTTTGATTCTATTGCATATATTTGTTTGAGGTAAATTAGCCACTATTCCTGCTTTAGTTGACCCAAGCAATGCTCACAGAAAGTTTGCCAAAAATTCTGTCACTTTGTGAAATTTATCTCTGTGTTTTAATAAAGCTGTACAATATAATCAGGTTTAATAGGTCTCGACACGTTTCATTTAACACAGTCAATCCATTGCCTTGTAATCACTGACATCTAGTCATCTGAAAAGCTCTTGAGGTAAGCGCCTGAAGTGTGTTGGCACATTCAACATTAAAGCTTCCAAGTTTTATAAATAAATAACCAAAATGTTTATACAGGGGTGTGCCAATCGGGACCATGGGTTATTGTTGTTTAAACATGGGCCAGTTCATCCAACCTTAGTGCAATAAAAAGCATTAAATCCTGGCATTGTTGTATATCGGGTTTTGATAATTTTTATATTTTATGCTGAACAGGCAAATGTTGGTATTATTTAAGTGAACTTTTGGCCATCTTTTGTGTTGAAGCTGCGATCAGTGTCTAATTCTGTTACTCGTATAGAGATCAAACAATTGAGTAATAATTGAAAATGGTCATCTATTTAGCCATTTCTGCTCAAGTCCTTTTCCTTTCCTGCTTGTTCGTCTAGTTGCCCATCCATTGCACACCCATCTCGATATCTCAGTGTTGACTTTGCCAGAGGCTTATCTCAACTATTGCCAAACACGTCCCTTTGTGCGCGGCCCTTACAGGGACACAGGGACAGCGCCATTGACCGGAGTATCATGAATGTTATCTGCAGAGTTTCTAGGAGCTCTTGGCACCGGAGGCAGCAGGTCTGGACTCTAGCCAGCTCTGCCTGTTTGTCTTCTTTTTTCGGACCTCTCAGGCCGTCTGGTCCTTGGTGTGACCTTTGAATGAGCAAACGCACCAACAAATTTGACTGTCAAAGAAAAGAGTAGCTGTTGGAAAAGCATTTTTTGCTAAATGTTGCACAATTATACTACAATAAAATGGAGTTTTGTAAATATGTCACTTGTTTAATTGCTTAAACTAGTAGTTGGAATGGTGCAGTTACTGGTTTCAAAATGTTACTGTATAAAAATCTTTAACCATTCTTCTATAATCAGATCGTCAGACACTATATAACATTTTACCTTTACATACATTGTCTACAAATCATTACAATATAGCTTCAAAATCAATTTCAGTGGTAGGCCTGTTGCTATAATATAGGTATATTGACCTATCGCACAATATGTGGAAAGAGCGCGATAGTTTTTGGCACTGCAGTATATCGCAGCACAGTGTTTACGCTGCATTCATTTGTGTGTGGCGGCCGCCACGGCTATGAAGTACCCCTCTGGGTTCACCCAGCCATGCCCCTATATGCATAAATGCACAGTAGACTAAACACTTTATTACTAAACAGATTTTTGTTTCCTACATTTAAACTGCTTCTGGTATTTTTTATTTATTTATTTTGTGTACAAAGCGTCAGATGTTGCTGCTCTCTCTGCTCTGAGACGAGCCAACAGGTCCTGACCTGGAGGTGCGCACTCACGTGCGCTCAGACTGACAGAGCAGATTCAGATGAAATGAAGATAGAGTGGCTGCTGCACTGTGGGTTTGAAGTAGTGTTGTCAAAAATATCGATATTTCGATAAATATCGATACTGAAATATCTCAAACGATACGATACTCATTTCCCGAAGTATCGATACCGAGTATCGATATCAATTTTTTTTTTTTACTTGCACTATTGGTTTCTGAAAGTATGACAATCTGAGAGGCCTTTGAACAAGTGCACTACATCAGGGGTCTTCAAAAGGCGGACCGCGATCTGGACAGCAAGACAGTATTCATAATTACAAGCGCATTGTGTAAAACATATTTTTGAACCTACTCTTCTAGGACGGCTATGTCAACACGCGCGGGTCCTCAGGTCACTACGGTTACGGACAGAGCAGCGGGAAATTTCAACATGTTTAGCGTAGCCTGATAATGAGTTAGAAACAACTAAAATTTAAAAGCCTTGGCAAAACATAATAAAGATTCACTGACATTATGGACAGGAGGGAACGTTTATTTTAATCAGAAAATAATTTGGCTATAATAATTTTGAATTGATGATTTTGTATTTAAAATGTTCTCACACATGAAGGAGTACTAGGCATAATATGCAGGATTCCAGGCTGTTGTCAATAAACCAACAGGTCCTGAGCTTTAGCTTCTTTTGATTTTGTAGTATTTTCCTTTTGTCTGTGAGCTGTGTTTTGCGAAAGCTAAACACTCAAACATCCTCCTCATGTAACCAAAGAATAAAATACAGAAAACAGTGGATTATCAACATTCATCTCCATATTGTTTAAGAGACTGTAGGTGTGGAATAAATGAGACTTTACTTTAAAGAATTATATTCAAACACATATCCTTTTATTAAAAATTTCCGGACCCCTCACGGTGAGGAAAGTTAACTAAGGTCTAAGCGGACCTTGGCTGATTTTATATTTATCTTTAAATTAAAAAAATTAAAATAATAATATTGTGACAGTTGTTTTCCCTTTGGTATCGAAAATGGTATCGAATATCGATATTTTTGAAGGTATCGTATCAAAGTTAGAAATTCCAGTATCGTGACAACACTAGTTTGAAGTATCTCGGTCAAAGTCAAACCATTCATTCTCATGCCCCTCGGGCTAGATGCAGAGAAGTGGTGCGCTGAGGGCTAATTGCTGAGGTTTAGGGCTCGGGGAAACTCTGCTGATGGTAGTCATGGCTCAAGACCCTGTCACACATCCAAAATGTCCCTTTCATTTTTAAAATGTATCAAGTTTTTGACACAGATCCAAGCAAATTATATTAAACGCTTTACACAACAGCCCACCATCCAACTTGGCTCTGTCTTGTAGTTGTTGGAAAAGCAAAATTTGCCTCTGGCAGTAAAACTCCTTTGTTGTTTGTGAGTGTAGCCAGCTGTTTATGGACTCTAAAGCCTGTGTAAAGCCTCTTGTGTGCTACTGGCCTCTCTGTTCTTTAAAAGTTGACCTCTCCAAAAAGCTGGGCCGGGCTTGGACACAGTTGCGGTCATTGTGCCGGTAGTTAATGATTCGGCCTGTACGTTTTTTAGCCTTAGTCTCTTATGGTTCCGCTGTGGTGTTTATAGAGTCAGGAAATGGCTGCCTCCGAATGGACGTAACTTCCAGGTCATTGGACAAGAGGTCGGAGATCGCCGAGGGGTTTGGGCGGCAGTATATTAGATGACTAGGGAGGTTTTTGATGAGGTATTTTGCAAACGCATGAGCAGCTGTTCACGGCACGTGCGTGTAATACATAATTGTATAGGTTTGACTCAACAATGGGAAAATGGAGAGGGATAATAGGTAAAGTTAAGGTTGGCTTCAAAAACAATAGATTAATTCACTTTCAAAAAAACTTTTCCTTTCCAATATTCTGTACTCCAAAACGTAATAAGTATAAAAAGTGTAAAAAAAAAAAAGCCTGATAGTAATGTACCACAAATTGCAATATGGCACTAGAACATAACATTAGACTCATGATGTAACCCTAAAGTGCAAACAGTGCTTTCTCAGACGTTGATTGAAAATTTCTTGTTTCTGTTTTGCCACTTTTTCCCCCTTCGTTTTCTTTCTTTCTCTGCTAAGCAACATTGACAGCCGTAACAGATCTGTGCTTTGGCTCCACAGCGGCACATTTGACTTTAGCCAACCCCCCGTACCCCGATCCCTTTCCCATAAATACACACAAACACTCATGCTCCACAACACTGTGGTCTCTCTAGGGTTTGTGGTTTTACGACACCGACTCCATCCCCCTCATCCAACTCTAAAAGGTGACAGGAGGGAAGCAGCAGCTGGGTGGGACTGTTGTGATTCTCTTCTCATAGCTTTAAATTTTTTTTTTATATTTATCTCCCAACTTTTACCTTGTCTGCCTGTCCAAGGTGGCACTGATTCCCCTCTTGATTTAGGACTTGGGATTTCAAGAGGATAAAATCAGAGAGTTAAGTAAAACAACATTGCTTATCATGGCATTTAGGCTTATCAAAATACTGGACACGTTTCTGACTTTTCTGTTTAGTTTTATGGATGTTACAATTGAATGTGTAAGTTTGATCAGCAAAGCCGGTATTCTACTCCCATTCACAAACACAAAATATAGCCACTAAGACAAAGGCCACTACATAGTGGTACTAGGGATTCGACAATGTACAATCTCAACGCAATGAAAAAAGTAAAGATTAATTAATCGTGGAAAATCTTTATCATTGGGATAATTGTTCGAGATAATTGTCAGCTGTTTTTTTTTTTTTTTCTCACCACAATGCCATTTGGACTTTTTTTTAAAACAAATAATAATTGTGTTCTTAAGATCATGCTAGCACTGCTAGCTCAGTGCAGTCCTTAGTTCCATTTATCGAGTGCCTGTTGACGAAGTCTTTTCAGAGTGGGATGTTTAGGCTTTAAGACCAGGGTTGAAGAATTCATAGAGAATGAGCGTCTGTGACAGAGTTTTCTTTGTCTGTTTCCTGTGTTTGTTTTCCGCGTGCTCATTGTTGGGGGCGGGGCTGAGAGGTGGTGCTGTCTCAGGTAAGAGAGATCAGCGCCAGCTCATAGAGGAAACAAAAGCGTTTGACCCTCTTTTTGACATGTGGTGGTTTAATAAATAGTGGAATATAGCTCTGAATATACAGCTTGATATTTTAGTTATTCTTTTCCTTTTCATACAAACTATGATAAGTATACTGTATATTTCTAAATGTTAGTAAAGTTTATAGTTAATCTGATATTTGTCATTTTGAGGTAAACTTTGTCAAATATTACATCTTTTTAAATAAAAATTTGCACTTTATCACAAAATTGTCCTGTGCAGTACAGTATTCTCGGCCAAAGCAATGGCACAGTTTTACATCACATATTTGGGTTCTTTTAGGGTTAGCAAAATAAATGTCACAATTTAGGTTGAGGTCAGGTTATAAATGAGCTTCACCTAAAGGAAATGTACTACTGTTGTGACGTAATCGACTACGAATAGTCTTTTGTGTTGGGTTGTACTGATAAATCCATATAAATCCAGGGTAACGCAGGGCCCCCATGACCTGTCTGGGGGGCCAACCACAGTGTATCTGTATCTATCTATCTATTTATCTATCTATATCTATCTCTATCTATCTTTATCTATAACTATCTATATCTATCTATAGATGGATAAAGATAGATAGATTTTTTTAATCTTTGAAACTAATATATTTTATTTAAGCATTCTCTGTTGTCCGAATGTCTGGTGGACTCAAATGGAAGTGCGCTCAAGTGTAACTTAATGAACTTGATCTAACTTAATAATGAAAAGTTTGTCATGACTGACACATTGACACATTTATTGAAGTAACTAGAGGCAATGAGCGCAACATCTGATAATGAATGTTATAATATAGTTTGTTAGTTGCTTTAACTTACTAATATTGCTCTATTTACACCCCTCTTTATTAACTCAAGGCCTTTTAATCTTCAAATCATCAAAAAGTTGTTTTAAATGTTATATACATTTAAAAGGCTATACTAGCTGGGTCTAAAACAGCTTTGTGAGAGCAGCCCATTGTCTTTCAGAGGAGGCCCCTGATCACGGCCCCAATTTTAAGGCTTTAGGACTGACCTGTCAGCCTGTCTCTCTTCCCCAGAGTCAATGTGGGCCGGCCCCCTCAAAGGACCGTCCACATGGGCCGTCTGTTTGAACAGGCCTCTCTCCGAGCTGCGCTTGTGCTGCCCTTTGTGTGCTCATAAATAAGATCAGAGTTAAAGTCCTTGTGCTCTTGTGTCTGGGACGACTAATGCCACTTGGCAGCCATTATTGATCACTGCCCTTCCCAGCGCTCGCTGCTAGACTACTGCGGAAAACATGGACATGGAATATACATTTTACACACATATTAGTGCTGAACAAATCTATCTGTAACCATACTATCCATATCACAAGGAACTGCCAAGGAAAGTTGGAGAAGAACCTTAAATGTGCATTGTGCGAAATGCTGAAATATACTGTATAGTACAGTATATAATCAAAAAGACATTAGTGAAAGCTATGACTAATGTCTTAAACTGGCTCAGTGGTAGAGCGGTCGCCCTATAACCGGAAGGTTGGGGGTTTGATTCCCACTCTCCCCACTTCAAACTGTTGTTGTGTCCTTGGGCAAGACACTTAACCCACCTTGCCTCCAGTGGTTTTCCAGCTATGACACTGGTGTGTGAGTGTGGCCTACTGAGGCACAAGCGCTTGATTTAAAGGGCTTTGAGGGCCTAGTAGGTGGAAACGTGCTATATCAAATCCATGCCATTTTTTTATTTGCTCAATAGAGACAAACTGAGCACTGACGGTGGAGAAGCACACTCATATTTCTTTTTGAGTAGACAGTCTTGCTGAAGGAGATTTATTATATTTTCTTTTTTTTTGTGAAATCACCATCAGACCTGTTTCCCAATGTTTTTGATTGAAATTTTTTAAACAAAAGTAGAGGTGTTTTTGTTTATTCTGTTGGTTTAGGGCAAAACGTTGTGGGGTTGGGACATCATAGGGACTTAGTGGGTTAATGTCTCGTCATGGCTACCATAGTTCACATGCTCTAAAGAGGAGGTGTGCAATTGTAAAAAAAAAAAAAACATTACCCAGCCCATTATTTCAAGGAAATAATCTGTCAGCCTATAATGTGATAAAGATACCTAATCAAATGAACAAAATAGTAGTTTTGCGGCTGTAAAGACTACCAATCCGTTATCCCACAGCTAATTGACGGAAAGATACATTCCCAAAAAGTGGCAGGAATATGGACATTCAAAACCTTATATTATCCCCAAAATACCAAATGACAGTTTTATCACAGTGAGGCGTTGCACAACAAATTTATCTTAGTACTTTTTGTTACTATATTTTATGCAAAATTAAACACCAATCAAAACAGTTATGCTTGTTGCTGTCCTCCTGTTGCCCTGGCCATTTTATCTTATTCTAATCTTTTTTTTTTTTTTTCTTCACCTGGACACATCTCAAATATGCTTCTCTATGTACTAATAATGAACATAACCCAACTTTTACTATTACTTTTGAACGTGCATAAAATAAAGAATTCCTTCCATTGGATTATTTTTGCAGACTTTTCCACTTCCAGGCTCTATAAACTTTATATTTGACTTTCTACATCTTTAAATATGTCATTGTTACTCAAATCATCCACCACTGTGGCCGATTTCCATTTACAAATCAAATCAACTAAAAACCTTACATTTTCTAATCCATTCTGATTTACTCTATATGAACCTTTCTTTTTGATTGAAAATAAAGTTACTTATCTGCTCAGTGCTAAATGCCGATGACTGACTGTACATTTTCAACTATATTCTCTGCGACATTTATACATAAAGAAGATTAATGTCCAGACGTTAGGTCACTGCAGCAGCCAGGGCTCTATCTTCTCTTGTATTTAAGTTAAGCCTCGTCTTGCCTACAGCCCATCCAATCAGTGTTGGTTGCCGCAGCCCGGTTCCCGTCCAGGAAGCTGTCTGTGCACTCGAAATCTGGCCAGATTTATAGCAGGGCTTGACTCAGGCACATTTCTGCTTTAAACAATCGTCTCTCTTGTAATTTAAGAGCCACTTAAAACAAGTCCGCAGCTATCCTGGCGTCAGGGCTCCCTGCAGGGCAATGTTTTTGTAAAACATGGAAACCTAGGGCTGGACTCGCATGATAAAAACAATACCAAAATAGTAATAGTTATTCTAAGTATAATGTAAGAAAATAAATTGTGATATATGACATCAGTTCAATTGATGAAGACAAAATACCCTTAACTAAAATTATGACTAAAATAATGGTAAATTTCTGTTCTGGTCACTCTTCTGTTGAGTTTTCTTTCTTTCTATGTTACTTATCTACCTCATTATGTTCCACCAAGCCAGCCTGGGAGGAATTTACTATGCATTATTATTGTGGGACCTTATTAACATTACCATTGTTGTTGTCTAAATAAATCCAAAAGTGAGCCACAGTTAAACAAAGGTGACCTTTTGTCCCAACGTGGCCCATGTGGTCATTTGTCAGTATTATGAAGGAATGGAGACAGGTGGGACAGTGGCTCCAGACGCACTGACACGCATATAATCATCCTGACAGAAGGATTTAAAAGTGGCCCACAGAGGCACAAAGCCCTTCACTGCGGACATACGATATGTCCTTACGTCATACAGTGCACAATGTGTGATCACAGTGTTGTCATTTGACCTCTAAATCTGAGAGCAAAACTTACACCTAAAAGGGAAATAACTTTATTTGGCCAAATAAATTGTCCAGTAAAACCAATGCACCCAGTAAAAAGGTTAGTTTTCATTGAGCAGCATTCATTTATTTTGAAGAATTCTACATTTATTTCATTACAACAACCCACATATTTGCTTGGTCACTTTTTATTATACTATTTATCTAATGCTGTCCAATATGAGGATAGCATGCAATATACAATAACTATTGATTTTTGTGATAACAATAAGAAATTATTTAATCCTCTTTGCCATTGTAAAAGTTCAATTGGATTTCTATAAAACAATATGAGATTCTACAATAACTTGCGCTTGCCACTTTTAACTGATTTGCTTTAAGGCTCCGATTGGTCAATTGGTGGATCTATTGCTACAATACAAACATAACACATATCACATAATGAATATTGCAGTTGTTGATAATGCCATAGTATTGTGTTATTGCCACGGTTAAACAGAAATTAAACACATAGTGGATCATTTTTGATGAAGTTGTGCCTGATACTTAAACTGAATCACTTTTGCTCAAAGGTTGTTGAAAAATGCCCCCAAATAGCTGGTCTGGAGCTCCTAAGGCCATACTGCTACAAGAGCGTCATTTTCAGTGCTGTCTTATTTACAGTTTTTCACACATAGGTTGTTGGATTATGTGTGCTTTCAGAGAACAAACCAGCACTTTCCCTCTGTCTGTGCTGTTAAGAGTCATTTCTGTGAGAGTGAGTAGAAAAGCCCTTCAGAAAGTGCTCTCTAATGACTGTGAATAGAGTCATCTTTAGCTCTGAGCATTTTAACTTCTGCCTCCAATCAATCACAACCGTTTTTTTTCTTTATTTAAAAAAAAAATAGATAAAAGAAAAAGCAGTAAACGTCTGTTTCCTGCCGGTGCCTCTTTTGAAGTGACAGCAGTTCCTATAGTTTTTATTTAACATGTTTCCCTTTGAGTGGAGCAGGTTTTGTTTAGGCCTGGACCCCTGCTGGGCATTGTGAGAGTAGCTAGCTAGCCTGCAGGGGATTGTGGGAAAATCAGTGGAAACAATAATACGTTAAGTCAATTGAAAAGCATTATACCCAAATGTGGTTACTTTGTTAATCATTGTTTGTCAAACCAATTCGGCAATGGGTTTTCATAATTAATAACCTTAAGAAATTGGATAGAAAAAAGTATTTTTGCCTGTAATATTAACATGAACTATTGGTACCAGTGTATCTGTTAACACAAAGCTACAAGCTAATGTAAAAATCAACTGTATTTATGATATAATTAAGTACAAATAATCTTATTTTATTCATTAATTTCCTTCCGCTTTGTCCTGTTAGGGGTTGCAAATGTATGCAAGTCTACGTCGAAGACATAGACATAGACAGTGACAAACCATTTACTCTCACATTCACAAGGGACACTAGAGTTGCCAATTAACCTATACATGCATGTCTTTAGACGGTGGGAGGAAGCCGGAGTACCCGGAGAGAACCCACAGTAACACGTGGAGGACATGCAGACTCCTCACAGAAAGACCGAAGTTGGCCGAGGATGTTCAAACATTCTCAGCCGGGGTTTTAACTCACAACCTTGTTGCTGTGAGACAGGAGCGCTGACCACTCTGCCACTGTGCTCCGCAAATAATCGTATTATTATTGATAGTATTTGTGGACAATGGTTTAGTTGTGTAGAACTAAACCATGGACAAAACAAAGGCTAAATCAGGAACAATTCACGACCTAACAAGGTCTACAAGGCAACTTTCAAAAACTTTCACTTGGTTGCCTTACCATTAAATTTAATACAATATATTTTGCAAACCCTAATTCACAGGCTGTTCCATCACACATCAGCCACAGTAAAAAGTAAACAGTAAACCTGTGCAGTTACACTGCTCTGAGCCTGTTTAGTGCTGGAGCTGTGGTGTGTTGACTGTAATGTCAACCAATAAGTCAACCAGAGCTATTAGCCCTTATTCAAAGTGTGGACATGCTTATTTATTTTGTAATTTTTATTCTAAGAAGGGTAATTATCCAAATGTGGTTTGTTTTATCTAAACCTGTGCAGACAGTATGGCTGTATTGAAGCGTTGTGCCCTCAAATAGCTGTTTTCTTCAAATAGGTTTTGTCCAAAAACAACCTCTTTCCAAATGGGCTCTGACCCAAAACCTTGCCTCAAACTCATTGGAAATTGGAAGAAGGAGCCATATTCGAAAAGGGGGCTAAAGGATAAAACCCACTAGTTGTGCTCAGGTGTTTAAGAGCACTTCAGTATAATATGGTTGTGGTTCAACTCGTGGATTAAGCAAATGAAGTCCCTCCGCTTTGTGTTTGTGGTCGAGCTGGGAGCAATTAGCCTCTTACTGCACTAACAGCGTCACACCCCCTCTTTCGGACCAGGAGGCACTTGTCCTGCCTCTCATATCAGAGGGCTCTATCCCATTACAGCAACCCAAGGCCCGGCTCCTAGGCCTCAAAAGCCCAATTTGTTTACTCCTGAGGGGATTACGGGCTGGGGGAGGGGGTGAAATGCATCTAACAGAGCAGGGGCCCCTTTCAAAGCACTTTAATTACTGCTACTCGTCCCCCTCCCTCCAAAACACCTCCAGAACGGAACCACAGTGAACTAAAGCTGGAGTTACCGCAGTGTGACAGATACAGGCTGTGGGAGGAATCATGGCATCACAAGCCAAAACTCCCATCCCCCATCTGTCTACCATCAAGCAAACTTCTGATGCAAACTTTTAAATCTGATAAGGAAGAGACTCATTTAGAACAATGCAGCAATGATTATAACAAGTATTTTTCATTTGCACAAAGTGTAAAAAGATTAAATTTACCCCAGACATCACAGAAGGAATGAAAATAATCAACTCTAAAAGCATCTTTGGAAGAAAGTACTATCATGCAACACAGAAAATATTTTTGTAGATATAAGGGATCTCATTTCAAGACAAACTTGGGAAGTTGTCATCTCAGTAGTTTTGCCTTAAGCTGCATTAGTTTATCCGTCACATGTACTAACAACAGCAAAAGCACTATTAAGTTCTCCAGTCAAAAAAAAGTATTTGCTCATGTCTCTGCTTTTACAATTTCCATTTTAGGCTATTTTGTCACAGGAAACGAAGAAAAAAAAAATATTTTTTTATTATGTTGCATCTATGACTTTTGGACATAAGCAGAAATGTCTTCAAACACTATGTCCATATGCTTACTTACTAGCCTCAACTCTGCCCATGTCATGCAAAACAGTGCATATTGCATCAAAAGTTATTTTTAAATGCTATAAAAGTATTGTGTAAAATGTTGTGGTATATAGTTTGAGCTAACACATCTGTCAAAATGGGGAGATGTGTAAATAAGGCTGAATTATCCATTTGCAAGTATGGACTTATGATGTACTTATGGTATGGACTTATGGCGAGCATTGATTTCCATAGAGTCTTTGGACATTTACAAACAATTTTTGAAATGGATTTTTGTTTCTACCTTTCTGAAGTAAACTCAAAATATGATGTATTTCTACAGGATTTGTTCAAACACAAAAGCAAGTCGTTGTTTCCACAGTCTGTAAGAAGGAGGGGTGTGGGAGAAGCTAAAACAAACAAACAAACAAACAACAAGCTTAAACAAAAAAAAAAAGATATCTTCTTTACACATCCAAACAATATCAGGCTGATGATAATGATCCAAATTATAGTTTTAATTTCAGAAGATTGTGACATATATCAGCCTAATAACAAATTTGGTGTTTGTAACTTTAATACATGCTTTCTATTCTGCATTGAACTTTATTTTCTGTTCCCTCAATGCTCCCCCTCTCACTCTCGCCTGTTGTTATGTATACTTTCCACCTTAAGTCCTCAGCTGCTGCTAATCCAAATCTTGTCACTGATTTTCAAACATCCTAATCGGATCAGAGGTGTGGGAGCATGATGTCTGCCGGGATGTGTCTAAATCCTGGTCTCAAAGCCCCAACGCGCTGCCGTCATTTGCCAGTCTGTTGGGAGCAAATTCAAAGCAGCATGTTTTCTCAAATATAACTGTTAAATGATTGAGCATGGACCATCTAAACAGCATGTTGGAAAACATGGTTCATTTGATTTTGAGACATTTGAATGGTTGACAAAGAGGGGAAACCCTCATTTAGCCACTCTCTTTTATGAGTCTCAAGCTCATTTCTCAGCTTGTTTTTTTAAAGACTCAGTCTTCCAGGCGAATGCACAAACCAATCATTGACCAAGAGATACTTTAATGATTACACATTCATGCCCTGTTCCTGTCCAGAGGTCAGTGATATTGACCTTTTGTCTGGGAATATGTTTGCCCTAAGTCAGCTTAGTTTTAACAGAGTCTTGCTCCTAAAGCCTTAATGATAATGACTCTTCTTAATGACTTTTTTATAGTATCTTTCAATGAAAATAATGGCTTTTAGTGGTAAATCTTAAAGTAACCAATTGATTTTTTTTTCTCGCCAACATTTAATGTAGTCTGTGTCTTCGCACATTACAGCTAACACTGTATATTTACGTCAGTTTAAACCAGGAGAGATAAAACACTTGGATGCTGTTGCTGAGAAAAAGAAATAAAGGAATTGCACCAGAGAATGTATGTGTCAGAAAGGCAGCATTGAAGTAGCTTCCTGCTGAATCCTGTCTCTGCCGCCTTCAAAGCTGTATCTATAAAGGTATTTGTTGTATTTGAAACTGAGTCTGGATGCTTACACCAGCTGCTCTAACATACAGCACTTTTTCCCAGCTTCCTCTGCATCATTCACCAGCTCGAGCCAATAAATGGAGCTAATTCATACGAGCTGGAATGTAGTATAGACCTGATTTCTAGTCATAGAAAACGTAAAGTGGTGGAAAATGTGGAGCTGTTGTTGAAAGTACACCAATCTGCAGTTGTGTTGTAGTCTAAACCACACCAAGCCAAACTCATGAAGGAGTTTGTGTTTGGTGACATTTTATGAATTACAGTCAGGTCCATAAATATTGGGACATCGACACAATTCATATATTTTTGGCTCTATACACCACCACAAATGGATTTGAAATGAAACGAACAAGATGTGCTTTAACTGCAGACTTTTAGCTTTAATTTGAGGGTATTTACATCCAAATCAGGTGAACGGTATAGGAATTACAACAGTTTGTATATGTGCCTCCCTCTTTTTAAGGGACCAAAAGTAATGGGACAGATTAACAATCTTCAATCTGGCTGCTCAGCTGTTCCATGGCCAGGTGTGTGTTATTCCCTCATTATCCCATTTATAAGGAGCATTTAAAAGGTTCAGAGTTTATTTCAAGTGTGCTATTTGCATTTGGAAACTGTTGCTGTCACCTCTCAATATGAGATCCAAAGAGCTGTCACTATCAGTGAAGTAAGCCATCATTAGGCTGAAAAAACAAAACAAACCCATCAGAGAGATGGCAAACACATTAGGTGTGGCCATATCAACTGTTTAGAACATCCTTAAAAAGAAAGAACACACCGGTGAGCTCAGCAACACCAAAAGACCCGGAAGACCACAGAAAACAACTGTGGTGGATGACCAAAGAATCCTTTCCCTGGTGAAGAAAACATCCTTCACAACAGTTGGCCAGATCAAGAACACTCTCCAGGAGGTAGGTGTGTCAAAGTCAACAATCAAGAGAAGACTTGACCAGAGTGAATACAGAGGGTTCACCACAAGATGTAAACCATTGGTGAGCCTCAAAAACAAGAAAGCCAGATTAGAATTTGCCAAACAACATCTAAAAAAGCCTTCACAGTTCTGGAACAACATCCTATGGACCGATGAGACCAAGATCAACTAGTACCAGAGTGATGGGAAAAGAAGAGTCTGGAGAAGGAAAGGAACTGCTCATGATCCAAAGCATAGCACCTCATCAGTGAAGCATGTGGTGGTAGTGTCATGGCGTGGACATGTATGGCTGCCAATGGAACTGGTTCTCTTGTATTTATTGATGATGTGACTGCTGACAAAAGCAGCAGAATGAATTCTGAAGTGTTTCGGGCATTATTATCTGCTCATATGGACGATATTGGACGGCGCTTCACAGTGCAGATGGACAATGACCCGAAGCATACTGTGAAAGCAACCAAAGAGTTTTTTTAAGGGAAAGAAATGGAATGTTATGCAAGGCCAAGTCAATCACCTGAATCTGATTGAGCATGCATTTCACTTGATGAAGACAAGACTGAAGGGAAAATGCCCCAAGAACAAGCAGGAACTGAAGACAGTTGCAGTAGAGGCCTGGCAGAGCATCACCAGGGATGAAACCCAGCATCTGGTGATGTCAATGCGTTCCAGACTTCAGGCTGTAATTGACTGCAAAGAATTTGCAACCAAGTATTAGAGAGTGAAAGTTTGATTTAAGATTGTTAATCTGTCCCATTACTTTTGGTCCTTAAAAAAGTGGGAGGCACATGTACAAATTGTTGTAATTCCTACACCGTTCACCTAAATACCCTCAGATTAAAGCTAAAAGTCTGCAGTTAAAGCACATCTTGTTTGTTTCATTTCAAATCCATTGTGCTGGTGTATAGAGCCAAAAATTTTAGAAATGTGTCGATGTCCCAATATTTATGGACCTGACAGTAAAATCATAGAAAATCATGTCCTGTTTTGGTTTGAAATCCGGAGCTCTGTATGTCTGAGACCAAGACCAATATTTTTAGTAGTTTTAGATGACCCAAACCTTTCAAGAGTTGTGCCAAGACCAAGACTTAAGATGGCTAGCAAGGTTGGCATACGTTTCCCCTGGTTGCTCTGGTCATATAAAATACAACAAATTAGATATTGGCCTAAACAGCAGATGGTAATATTGATTATCAGTGTATTGGTATCAGTGTATCAGTGAGTATAAAAGATGAAACTCAGAAATTGGTCCCCAGAAAATTGGGAACCCTAATGATGTATGAGAAAAGGAATCTGATTTGCCTTTAATCAAAGTCGGGATATTCTTTCAGTGCAGCCCCCTCCTTCAAAGCACAACAGTTTTGTATCTTTTTCTGCTCTCATCTGCGGGTTCTCCCCGCTTGTATAAAGTGGGTTGTTTTTGCACTAAGGTATGGCTCTTCAAATGTAGAAGGGGTGATAAGTTACATCTATGGAACAAGGGTTCTAGAGGAAAATGGTAAATGATGAAGAAGAAGCACTGGGTAATATGTTAATGTATTATTAATAACTTTTAAAGAATTTAAAATTTGATTACCGAGTTTGCATTGCTATTTTTGCAAATCCCAGATATAAAATAATAGACTATATTTATTAGCTTTTTTATTTTTTTCAAAAAAAAAAGGACATAGATTGTCATGAATTGGGCGGTATCTATTATAAACGCAATATTTTGACAGTTTTTACAGACAGCATTGTTTTTCTCAAATTCA
This sequence comes from Perccottus glenii, assembly GCA_024416835.2. Taxonomy (NCBI): domain Eukaryota; kingdom Metazoa; phylum Chordata; class Actinopteri; order Gobiiformes; family Odontobutidae; genus Perccottus; species Perccottus glenii. The sequence continues at coordinate 25,832,397 of CM044548.2, forward strand.
GCCCAAAATCTCTCTGTGCCTCAGCTGCAGAGTGTCGTCCGTCCCATTTTTATCACACCACAAAATGAGGGCCATCTTTCAGGACATTAGTGGCGACAGTACATCAGCGGGAAGAGTATGTGTCCGTCATATATCCCTTATTCAGACTGATGCGTTCTGGAGCTCACTTTAACAAACGGCACCTGTGGGACCACCTGCCTGCGGACAGCGGAGAAGCTGGTTCATATTTTAGTGTTTGCTTTGAATAAATTGCTCTCCTGATACTCGCATAGCTCAATTACCTCCTCTGCTTTTTATCTGGTGCCGACACGTCTTTTTCCAGTACATTTACTTTTTCTTCAATTTCCTGGTCATGTTTTATTCCGTGACTTGAAAAGTAAGCGACTAAATTCCAAGTTTTTCCATGGAACCTTATCCTCTGTCTGCTTTCTTTGTCTGTGTGCAGCCAATCAATACAGAGAGCCTAAATTAAGTCCTGTAAGAGAGACCCCTTTGAATTACCTCTTTGGGCCCCAAGTAGGATTATTTATTTTATTTTTATTTATTCTTATTTTTCATCTAATAGCATATTGTAATAGGTAAAAAACAGACAAGACCTTAAGACATCATCTAGGCTTGATTATCCAGGATTTTAAGAGAAAATGTTGAGGACATTTTGGAAGCTTTGGCTAATCACATGCTCGGTCTCTAATAAGGGTCCTCCCATTGGTCTACACCGATGTCAACAAGGAAGTAATGGCTCTTGATGAAACAAGTGTCTATTCCAGCACTGGCTAATTCTCTTTACACAGAAAAACAGCGCAAAAAATTTAAACATAAATACTGAAAAAGGAAGTCAGTCTGCCCCAGGGCAGCTGTGGCTACAGATGTAGCTTACTACCACCAGTGTGTGACTGTGGAGTGAATGAATAATTGATATGTAAAGCGTCCTTGAGCTCTGGAAAGGCGCTATATAAATAAAACTATATATATAACACAATGTTTAACGAGGCAAAGATAATTGCAGGATCACACCGGTCTGATGTTTAACTCGATTTTATCAGAATTGATGAAGTATCTTGGAATTAGAGACAACATGTCTTTACCTTGAAAACTGAGTCCAGATGCATTGGCTTTAACTTTTTCTTCAAGATGAACTGAGAACCTTCACAGACTTGGATCTTGATGTTTAAGCTAAGTTCTAAACTTCAGTATGATGTAATGTTTTAGTATTTTGTGTTGGCGAATTGTCCAGTTTTCCTTTTTATATTTTATCTAAAAAACAAAGGTTGCTATGGTGTTGTTGGGGGCACAGGATGGGGTTGGTGACTGGTTTGGAAGAAAATTTTGGGTAAACACCTTTTAATATAAAAGCCATTGTTTTCATAAACACCACAAAATACCACTGTTTTGATGTTAAGTAACTTTAACCACCAAACATTTTCTTTTGCACAGGAATTATTAGCAATGTGTTTGTCATTAATATACATGTTTGGAAGTTTAGTAGAGTCTTAATAAGCCTCTATTCTCTTAAACAGAAGTCCTTAGATACCATTATTTGTCCCACTTGTCAAAAAACAATTTTGCGGCAATGTTAAAACAAAGTGTTAATAGACAATGAACTGCCACAAAGTGCTCATCAGAGTTTTATTTCACATTGTCATTATCAAACCACAACCTAATTATGTTGTGAGCCTCCCACTTTGATCAACAATAACCCAATGAACAGGGGAAAAACATGTTAGTCCCGGGACATGAGTTTAATATCGGCCTGTTTCCCGTTTTAGAAATTCATAACAGTGGAATCAGTGTGTAACTCGATGAACTTTAATTTGGCCCAAGGCGTTTCAGGATATGAAGACATTACTCATGAGAGGACCACTCTAAGTTGGCTGTGACTGCTTGGTTGTTTCTGGTCATCGCCAAAACTATATATTAAGGATGAGATAAAGTTATCAGAAGAGCATGGTTTCTACAATGTATAGATTCATTGTGTTAATATCTAAGTTTACATATAAAAACACAAATTTTATATAATCATAAAAATTATATGACTGTATGTTGTCCTTTCATCTGTTCAAATGGCATAAAAAAGATACATTGATTTTAAGATGCAAAGCAAAAAAGCCCCACTGCTGCTTTCTCAGTTTGTGTAGGTTGAAGAGGTACTGCTTCAGTGCGGCTAATTATAGACCATCACTAACTGGTTTTGTTGCTATGGTGCACATACGAATTATCTGCTTAGGAGCATGTCAAAATATTACACCGGCTCAAATCCACTAACAGAAACATGGTGTTTTGTAACTGTTAAAGAAGAATAACATGATTATTTTTAGTTCTGTTCTATTAGTTTTAACAGCTTTTTTCTAGACTGGAGAGTTTTTGTCCCTACTTGGTTGTATGAAGGTACTGGTAGCAAAAATTCCGAATAAAGCCTTGTTCCAATTAATTAATGTCAATATTTATTCCTACTTACGTAGCAGACGTCTCTCTTGACACAGTTCGATGGAAACCCGAGGCTCTTAGAAGTTACCTGAACCAAACTGAGCCATAGCTACTGGTTCCAACAGAAAGGTACTAGAAATGGGAGTTCTAACACTCCAGTCTCTGGATTGGAAAAGAGAGAGTCTGGTAAAAGCTCCAGTACCTGATTTTTCTCTTGTCATCCCAGTCTCAGATTCCACTCTCCCCCAAAAGCAGCCAATGGGACCTCTCCTGCTTCTTTAAAAAAAAAAAAAAAGAATAAAACTGGACTAATTTTTCCTCCACATAATAGTAATGCAGTATACCAAACTGAAGTTTAGCGCTTCGTATTAGCTTCATATTCAACTTTAGCGTCAGAAAGGCAATTATCTCCGCCATTACTTGATTAAAATAACCGTATTTATTCGCATTTTACGTTGCCTCTCTTTTTTATTTTTATTTATTTATTTTTTTTCCTTTTTTGAGTGCTGAAAGTACACTTTACACTTTATCGGCAGCTATTACACTTCCTGGAACGTCAGATCACAAGCCGGTGTAGACCAATAGAACTGCTCTTTTTTGAGCATGTGGTTTGCTCGCATGTGATTGACCAATTTTTATATTAACTTTTTAGAGTAACTTTTTCAATCCCCTATAATAAACAATTGATGGCATCATAAAGCCTGTTTTTTTTCATTAATTTTACAATATACTATTTGGGGTTTAAACCATTTTCCTCAACTAGAAAAAAAAAAAAATCAAGTACAGATCTTTCAGAACACAAACAGCAATTAAGCTTGTCTTGTTCTTGACGTAAAATGGGTCTGGAATCTCTTCCCTTCTGAGCCATTTCCACTCGATTTAACTCGCTGGACAATTTTTCTATAATGGGATGGCTTTATACAATGACTATACTTTTGTTGATCCTTTTTTTTTTTTGTTTGGTTGAAGATTGACTTCTTGATGGGTGAATAAATGAATTAATATTCCTGGTCAGGCTATTTTTAATGTTGACAAAATTATTAAATTATTCAAATCAAAAGACTTCTTTAGTCTAAAGCTAAATTATTGACTTTACTTTCTTCCCTATTTTAGTGCTTTTCCTTTTTAACGTTACAGTTGTCTGTGTGTGAGCGCATTGTCACTTGTCCAGTTACAAAATTTTGACCAAACCCATAACTCAGAGATTTGCAATGGACACAGAAGTTCATTATCATTATTGAATCAAACTGAGCCATCAATCAGCAGCAAAAGGTCTGACTTTGCAGACTTAAATGATTTCCTCCAACATCTCCGGTCCTGCCCTTTGTCTTTGCTTTTGCTGCTGCTTCCTTAAACAGACAATTGCTTTGTATTGATTTCCTTCACATCTTTCCCCCATGACTCATCTGAACTCTCTGGGCAGTCTGCTCTTTTTACAAAACACTTTTCTTCTCCCCGTTTCCCAGTTCGAAGCTCGTCAAGGTGCGAGGTCTTGTCTGTCTCAGCCCAGAGGCTGATGGAGCTGAGAGATTTATAGTGTATTCTTTCATTTGAAGGGGAATAACAAAGTCTTTAGCCGGGGCCAGGGCTGGCAAGAGGTGTACGATGGCGCCCCTGAGGAGAGGAACTGTTTTTGTGAGCATTTGACAGGTGAAATAGTGTGGGAACGGCAGGGAGTGTTGCTTTAAAATGCTTTTTGTTGCGCTTGTCGGAGATCTGGAGGTGCCTGCTGAATGCTCAATAGCTCTGTATGAAGCCTAAACTGAATGGTCGGGCGCTGGGGGGAAAATGGCTTCCCGTAAGAGCCGTGGAGCCGTGAGGATTGTTGTGGAGGGTCCTGTTGGGTTGGGCTATTGCTTTTTCCCCCCGATAAAACTCCTTCAAAGAAAAACGAATGCAGAAATAGTCTTTATTTGTTATTGATTTATCAGAGACATGCTGGGTTCCCACAAGTCATGGAAAACCTGAAAAACAGATGACCAGCTTTGTTCTGGCAAAGTCAACTCAAAACTTTGAAACCTCAAAATAACTCTATCTATAAAACCACATTATTTGAGCTGCTCAAAAATGTCATTATGAACACTTTAGACAGTCATTACTGCTGTAAGGCCTTAGTTTAGAGTGTCAGGCAACAGCAGAGCATTAGTGCAGTGTACTTCATTTGCTTTATGCAAATTAGCCATGTGCTTCGGATATATAATAGTCACAGTATTTATTGTTTTAGTTCTTTCCCTTTGGATATGCATTTCCTTCCCATGGAATACTTTATTGTTGCAATTCAAGCAGACCTTTATGAGATGTTTCAAGCTCATACAAGGATCTTCAATCAATCTGTCTATTTTATAGCCAAGTCTTAAGAAAGTCTTATGAGTCAGAAATGTGACAGTAACACAATGTCAAAATGGGTAGCTCACCATGGATAATGTCCTGGAAAAGTCCTTAAGAACAATCAAAGAAAACACTCATCTGCTTGGTCTGGTCTGTCACTTGGATTGATGCCATAATGAACCACATGTTCCACTAAGTTCTGTGGAAAACATGCTACATAGTTTAACCCTAATGGTACAAAGCTATCTCTAAGTCCACACTCATTTCCATTGTTTGCACGCTCTGCCTTCATATGTTATGGAAATCTCACACAGAGAAATCAAAAATAAATCAAATCCCGCTTGTTTTTCGGCCCCTGACAAATTTACTATTAATCAGGCCAATAATTGCTTTGTTGAGCCACTTTGGACTGGGATCCTAGCCCCTCAAGGCTCCAGCAGGGCAATCTTTTGTAATAGAAAGATGGCAGCAGTGAAGAACCCATGTTTTGATGACTGCGCAATAGGAGGGTCAAATGGGGTCCTGAGAACATGCAGAAAAGAGGGGCGGTAGGTATTCAATGCGCTACGATTCAAAATGTTTGGTCTTGTGTTAAGGGAAAACAACAGGAGACAAATATCAACGGAAAGGAAATGGCGCAGAAATTTGATTGACCTATACATTTAAAAGGAGAGGTGTACTTTGCACATCTTAGCTGGAGACAGGTGCGTAGGATAGGGCTGGGCCGATAAACGATATCACATCGAATCGCGATAAAATTTAAATGGATAACGATGATAAGCTACGGACATTTTCACTCGATATGGATTGATCCAAGAACCAATCACACAGCAGAAATATGCGACAGCACAGCAGCGTGCACGTCAGCAGTGTTGCTAACTTAGCGACTTTGTCGCTATATTTAGCAAGTTTTCAGACCCCTCTAGCGACAAATTTTCAAAAAAGCGACTAGCGACAAATCTAGCTACTTTTTCTGGAGTTATTGGAGACTTTTGGAGACTTTCTGAAGTGAAAGCACACATCGTTCTTACTCTAATCAATGAGCAGCGGGTGCTGCCGCTGTCCCCACCCCATCCCAAAGCACTCATAGTCGGCCCAGTCCTCGCGCAGCAGCCCCTCCCAGCTGCAGTCAGAGCAGGAGTTGTTCACCCCTAGTGATGAGTCGTTCATGAACGATTCGTTCTTTTTGAACGAGTCTTTAATATGACTCGGGAACAACTAGTCATCTCAGAGAGCGAGTCGTTCATTTTTGTGTAGAGCCGCGCATACGCATTCCGCCACATCTCATACAGGAAACAGAAAGGAGATGCAGACAGCGAGACCAACCCCCTGGAATGGTGGAAGATCAATTCAGCAATATACCCCAGAGTGAGCCTCCTGGCAAAACGTTACCTGTGTATTCCTGCCACCAGCTCACCCTCAGAGTGTGCTTTTAGCACAGGTGGTTATATAGTGTCCTGCCACAGGGCAGCTTTAAAGCCAGACACTGTGGACAGACTAGTGTTTCTGGCAAAAAACCTGTAAAAGTAGAATACCTCTTAAATCCAGACACTTTTTACAGACCAGTCTTCCTGGCAAAAAAAGAATAAAAAAATACAACTGAAAGTTTTACAAATTGTGTGCACTTGCTAGAAGTTGTATATTTTTATGTTTATATATTGCGCATTTAATGTACCTCTTAACGCCAGACACTGTTTACAGTTAGTCTTCTGGTTGGAAAAAAACTGTAATGTTTACAAATTATGTTTACAATAGTATTATGTTTACATTTTGGAAATGTGTATTTTTTTAATAAACTATACTTTTAAAGTGTAATTTAATGAACCCTCTCATTTTTGTGGCTTCAGTCATTCAGGCATGCTATTTTTAAGCTGGAAGCATTAACAACTTGTATCGAATATCGAAAATCGTTATCGTTCAATATGGATATTTTATTTCGAGATCACATTTTTGCCATATCGCCCAGCCCTAGCGTAGGATGAAGTGCGCTCAACGCTGGCCCCAATAATACATAGAGAGTCCCGCCCACTGTCTAACTTGCAACAAAAGTGAGTTTTATTTACAGGTGAATCAAAGCCCTATCGACGTTTCGGCCATGGGCCTTCATCAGGCAAATGGATGTGCAGTGAGAAGTAGCCATCTTAAATAGGAAGTGGGCGGATCAAATCCAAGGATTTAATGTTGTGTAAAAATCAGTGGCGGCTACTGGTCTGTCAGAGAGAGGAAGCTCATTTTCGGCCTACATCATAAAATTGTCTATTTATTTAAAAGTAAATTCTGCCCTACGTTCCTTTTCAAGAAAATGGTCTGTGACCCTGTCGTACCAACTAGGAGTCTTTTCCAGTGACTTGACCAGTGTCCTCTCAATGGCCAGCAGAGCTAGGCTGCTTAAACGGCCTTGGCCCATTGTGTTTCGGGTGTAGGACTTGAGTCGCTTTAAACAGGAGAAGCTCCTTTCTACATCTGCAGATGTAGCTCCAGTTGTTGCCACTAATGAGAACAGTTTGTAAAGCTGAGGCATTGCACTGTCCAACTCCATGTCTTTAAGGAACACCAAGTAATCACACAGCTTTCCCCTGTTACCCTGCAAGTCCTGATCTGAATACAGGACTTGAAGTTCTGACCTCACTCTGCCGGCCAAGCAAGGATGTCGCATCAATAAGGCGGTTTAGGAAGGCCCTGTTTTGTTTAACTATTTCATTATGTTTAGCCACTTGAATGCGAGCACCTTCATTTATTGTATGCTCAACCCTGATCCTGCCCATGCAACTTAATCTTGCACATGCACTCACATGTTCATTGCTCTTTTCATGTCTTTTATATGCCCTGTCAAAGTTAGACAGATCTCCAAACCCCACCTTTGACCAAACAACACATCCGTGAGATGGTTTCATCAAGAGGCATGGCCAGCAGTACATTTTATTTGTCACAGCACTTCCAGTCAGCCAGCTAACTTTGTCATACCAGGAGAGCTGAAAAGACCTGTTATTTTTCCCTATCTTTTGCACTAAATCAATCTTAGGTGTTGATCTGCCCTGCTGTTTAATTCTAAGTTTTTCCTCGTAAGGAACACTTTCAAATGGCCAAAATCAGGTCAACAATATTAGCACCGTCTGCCATCGTGCGCAGTTTCACCCACGACGCTAGCCTAGCCTACTAAAGTTATATGAATGAAGGAATGAAGGAATGAATGAATGAACGATCTAAAAAAAAATATTAAACTCTGTAAAACTGAAACAAGGAATGTGGTGTATAATTGTGTGAAATGTATGATGAAAATCAAGCAATTTCGCCAAGCAAATATCAAAGAAATAGGTTGCAGCAGTTTTTATTTCGACTGAACTTGAGAAATCCGCGATGGGACTGAGCGCGAATAGCTTCAGTGATTCCTTATAGTACAGAATCGCTGTCAGTCAAAAGGAGATGCAGTCTTTCGACAGGACCCTCCAATCGTCACGCAGCAGCTCGGAGTCCGGGCCAGCCCACTCCCCATTCACCACCAGAGACGCTGAGCGTCCGTGGGCGGGACATAATCGCAGCGTTTATCCAATGACCGTCTAGTTTCGAAGCGCTGAAAAAAAACGTTCAAAGCAGCCCCATTGAAGTCAATGGACGCTGGGCTTCAATAGGGAAATGCACTGTGACGCTGCGGGAATGTATGAGAAGGAAATCGAGTCAGCCGACCTGCTATATGTAACTGATTCTGAACGAACTCGTCTTTGAGATGAACGTTTTCTAACGCATTTTTAGTCAATAAAATGTTAATACAATAGTACATATTTGACCATTAATTTTGTGACATTATAAGGGAAGCCAAGCTTCCCTTGCAGTCTTAAAGAAATCGCCTCTGGTAAATATATATATATTAATCTTAATTTACAATATCATATCAACAAAAAGCCAAGATAATATTATAATAATCTAAATGAATCTACATAAAGGGGACGTTTAGCTAGCCTGGGTAGCAGACTATTCTCTGTTGGGAGTACGGCAAAAACGTCTTTTTTCAGAGCTTCCAGTTGTTACAGTCTTAAAGACATGTCCAGGTCACTTAAAACAGACGAGAGTGCCACCGCAAACTTAGGCTCTCTGCACCTCTGCAGGACCAGAGCAGGACTGGTTTGTGCCGTCTTTAACACTGAATCGGAGAGGACTGTGAAAGCCATTGGACATCCTTCTCTTTTAAAGACAGGAGAGTTTCACACGCCACTCGGTGGCGTCCCGCTGGGTCAGCCCGGAAGGGGGCTATTGCTGCCGGTAAAGAAGGCTCAGCCACTGGATAAATGACTGTGAATGGAGGGGTCTGTGTTTGCCGTTTTCTCCTCTTTTCTAAAAGGAGCCAGAGTGGGAAAGAATTCAAGCCCAAACCACAGGTCGTCTGCCTCAATTTGGGAAATATCCGTCGTCCAAGTCACCAATTTACCATCTCATCAGCCACCTCCCTTCATCATTGTTGTCCATGGAGCATGACTTCTAAAGCGTCTGTAGGTTCGTGCATTCAGTCTGCAGCATGTTTTAATCAAAGAGGAATTTAACATGTAAATAAAAGCATCACATTCAAATGCATAATGATGCTACTTTTTTAATTAAAATTACATCAAAGGCAGGTGATAAGCAATACACAATTAAAACACTTTTTACATTTACATTTAATCAATTAGCAGACGCTTTTATCCAAAGCGACTTACATTAAGGTTCCATTCACCAGTGTTATAGCTTGAACACCACTGGAGGCAAGGTGGGTAAAGTGTCTTGCCCAAGGACACAACAACAGTATGTGGGGGAGAGCGGGAATCGAACCGTCTACCTTCGGTTGAAGGACGACTGCTCTATTACTGAGCCCTTTTTATTACACACACAAATCAATAAACACCAGAAAGTCGTTAAATGGTACCGAAAAGACAAGAAGCTTCCCAAAAGTCATGTGATTGTGACAAAAGCAAGAATGGTAGGTATGTCTTTTCTATATTTATGGCTAGAAAATAGACTTTTTCCATTATTGACCCACAAATTGCCATTAAATACATGACCGCTGCTCTTTGAGGGCTTTGTGTTTTCAGTTGTGCGTGTCCTGGACTTAGTTGTCCTGGAGTTAGCAGTTCATTTGAAAGCTTGACTACAGCCAAATGCAAAAAGCAGAAGCCAGTTCATTGAAACTGGCAGACTCTCACTCAAGGAATTTAAATTTAACAAGGCCCTTTTGCCCTAAATCTCAAATGTTCACATCATAGAGGCCTGGTGCCAGCGTTAGTGAGATTATAACTATTGGATATTGGCGACCAAGACCTCAGGGTCTGCTCTGTTCATTCAAACAGAGGCTGTTAAGTGAGTTATAACTCAACCGCATGGAATAACCTCCTCCTATTACATTTATCCCTTTAGTGTAAGTCCACATTTTTAGACACGGGGCAAATGGAGCTGCTAAGAATGATCTGGGAATGGAAATTTCTCTCAGGGCCAATAAACTACACCTGGCAGTTTTACTTAACATTTAAAAGTAGACTGTGGAGATTTAGTAGTGTCAGCTGAAGTAGTAGGTCAAATGTAGTGACGTGTATTTGGTACAAAATAAAACTATTTGAGCAATTACAGCAGAACTTTGCTATTGTCATTGTAAATTGACTTACATTAGGCTTTTCCATTCCAACTTACTGTATATGAGAACGTTTAAGGCTGATGCACTGGATAAATTTTAACAAACACACTTACTGCCGTTTCAATTTAGCAGACTGTGCCAGGTTCAAATAGCACTGATATTACTAATGCAATTCATAATTTGTCTTATTAAAAAATGCCTAGAGAGGACAAACATCCGGTCCCGTCAAGTTTACCTTGATCTGACCCTGCTATTAACATTATACATTTGGTTTGGTTTAAATTCTTTTTTGTGGTTTGGGTTCTGCTTCACAGAACAATGCATGTTTGCAGTCAAAGCTTGGTTTGGCTTTATGGGACATTTTTGAGGTTTGTTTCACATGTTGTACAAGACGGACCGCATTTTTACTAAAACTGAGCTTGGTTTGAAATACAGACAATGAACAATGAGTGTCAGTGTTAACGGCACTAATGTCTGTAGTTTAAACCAGAATGTCGTCATTTAGTGAGAGTTATAGTCTCATCAGTACAGAGAATACGCTGCAGGCGACTGACTGTAGAAAAAACAATGGCTTTGTATTATCTGTACCCCTTAATGGGTTGTTTCTAATTAACACATTGTAAAATGGTGTGTTGTAATTCAAAGTGTGTTGGTGCTTTTTTTAAGGTTTGTCATTTTCAGTTAAAGCAAAGGGTGTTATTATAAACAATGGCAGTCTATTTTTGTATTACCCCCTTGGTAAAAAAGTTTAAATATATACCTCCATTTAACTTTCTTTGCCAACTTGTTTTTGTCAAAGTGCAATATGTTTTGGTAATATGAGAAGGCAGAACCCCGCAGTTAGCAGTAATTTCATCTCTGTTTTTGCTGATGTGAACACACATAAAGCAAGCGCAGCAAATGAACACGATGCTCTTGGACTTCATCTTCTCATCTCAGCCTGGACTTGCTTTAATTAATTGCTGGTGTCAGTATCATGGTCGCTGCATGGATCCTGTGTCCAGTTGGGACATTGGCTGATTTTGAAACAGAAAGGATTGGCCTTGATTTGATAGTGTTGGATGCAAGTCATTTAAAATGACACTGGACTTTCCAATAACTTAATTCCTATTTTACTAACATTGCCCCGATCATTTTCATTTGTGTTTTTGTTCTTTACATCTTTTGGTGAATTGAACCATAAACTAATGTAAAATGAAAAGTTTCTACCATCTAAAATTTCTGGTTTTATTAATGTGGAAAATGTAGAATCGAACTTTGATCTTGTGTCCATGTCTAAAATAAACCCTTGTGTAAAACAGGTTTCATGTCATGCCATTTAACAAGGCAGCGGTAATGATTGTAGACATTCCATTGATTTATCACTGGTTTGTATTGGCTCACCAGAGACTGTGAGGAGAATCACTTCTAGATTTGTTTCTTGATAATTATGAATACGTTCAGGAGAATGTCCAGGAGCGGTACACAAATTCATACATACATGTGAAGTCGGGTTAAAGTCTGGTGCATCAAGGGTTTGTTACTCTTTAAAGAATGATTTGGCTCATTAAATACATTATTATTCATCTTATCACTTAGATATTACAAAATGAGGTATATGTCTTAACGTTTCAGAGCTTGATTTAATTGCAAACTCAAATAAAACAGACGTAATTTTAAATGCAAAGTTTTTATCTGGATCTATAAAGAGTGGTTGACAGCAGTGTAAATTGAGTTGTTCTCCCACTCCTCAAGCCCTGTCAGACTGGTTCTAAATCTGTGCTGTGGTTTTCAGTCTTGATCATTTTCCAGCGCTGACCTCTGCTAGTTGCTGTTCCCCGCTGAGTGTGATAGCTGTGTGGTCTGTCTGCTCATAGCCATGAAGGGGTTAAAGATTGGTCGTTTTAGTTTTCCACCGCCATCAGCCTTTTGTAACTCTGGCCTCTGTAAACTCCAGCTCTGTAGCTCCAGGACTGCTCTGTGTGCACTGTACTGAGCGGGCTAATGTAGACTAATGAAGACACAAGAGGAGCCTTGGGATATCATAGAGTCAACACAAGATTTCAATTGAAAGTTATGTCACAAACTTAAAACTATATAGTCAGTGTTGGCAGTTGTATGCAAAGAAATGCTAATGTTTTTATATTAATATGTACCTCTACTTTATTTGCCAATAGCTGCTGTGGCGGCAGAAATTTATTTTAAAAATGAATTCTCAAATGTATGCTACTCACTTGAATCTGTGAATCTGTTGATTTCTGTGTTTTAAGTGTCTCCATGTTTATTTGGGTGACTGTGTTGTCTGTTGGTTCACTTTACAGTCTATGTTTATCACTTGTTATTTACATTGCGTCCTCATATGGCCTCATATGAACAAAAATGCACCAGGTTTTAAACCAGAGCCAGTATCAGTTACAGTAAGTGCATTATTAAACTGTATGAGACCCATAAAGCCTTGAATAAATCCAACTAAAACCGGTTTATGTGCTTTGAGGAAAGTCAAATAGTTTCCAGACCTTTGCACAGAGTTTGATTCATTGCTGTTTATCATAAAATCAAGCATCAACAACAGCATTTCAACGGTTCCACACTACTGACTGTCCGCTCATGTCTCTATTTTGACACTTGCATCACAGAAAATGAGATTTGGGGAATTATGTTATGGATTATCTCAAAGCTGACAGATTGTGTTGGGAGCCAAGACAGATTAAAAGATTAAAAGATTTAACATGGAGGAATATTTCTGCTCACTTGTAGTTTCTTCTTTTTTTTTTTAAAGGAGCACTACCTTTGAAGCATCTGTTAATCTATCCCATAACTTTTATTGTATCTGTAAAATTTGATGGTCAGTTTGACCCTCTGAGGCTGCTGTAGTAGGTTAGGTTTTGACTCTGTAATGCTGCTGTATTTTTAGTTTTTAGTTTCAGTTTGGATCCTCTAGGGCTGCTATAGTATGACTTTTGACCCACTTTTGCAACTGTAGTTTGAATTTTGACCCTCTAAAGCTGCTGTAGTTTGAGTTTTAACCCCCTGTTGTTGCTGTAGTTAAAAGTTGGAACGTCTGAGGCAGAGTTTTGACATTTTGAGGCTACTTTAATTCAATTTTTACACCCTCTAAGACTGCTGTAGTCTGAGTTTTGACTCCTGAGGCAGCTTTAATTTGACTTTTGGTCCTCAGTTTTTGTCCCATCTACAGATGAAGCAGACTCTGGTAAATTATATGATCGTTAATGAAAAAGGCTGTTTTTTGGGGTATTTGGGAACCCTGTGTAAGAATATATTGTGCAGCTTTGTAGTACCACTTTCAAGTTTACTGCTATGCCCTGTGTCCACATGCCAGTCCGAAAACGTCCACTCATCTTTTGCCAGCTCTCTGTTATCTTTGAAACCAGTTCAGAGCCACGGCTGCCCTGCCCTGCGAGTGCTGCAGTACACACGAACATGGCAGCGGTAGCCGTTCTTTCATCCACCTCCCTCCAACTGTTTGATCTCTAGGGCCTTTTAGTTTTAACCCCAAGACGGTGATACTTGAACGAGCGTGTAATTATCTTGTTTTCACTCATTTCAAGGGAATAAAGGACAGTTTCCTCCCACATGCTTCTTAGTTAATAGACTATGACTTTGCTGAGTGTTTGTCCACGACTGTTTTTTCCTAAAGCAGGGCAGTGCAGTCATGAACCACAGTCCCATAGGTCATTAAAAAAACCTCTGAATCCATTAATTTAAAAAAAAGGTTTAAAGGTCCGTGTGTGTGTGTGTGCGTGTGTTTTTAAACATTCTCTGTTTTTTGTTGAGAGGTTTGTTAATGTAAAAGTCTGCAAAGTCCCAAAGTCACCATGAGATAAAGTAGATTTTCTTTCCCTAAGCTTCTGAAATGGCTCACTGATGTTCAGTCTGCTTGCCTGTTACAGAGTGATGAGATGGAGAACAAGACCTTAACTGAGGTTGAACTTTATGTAGAGGTTTGTGTTTGGATAAATGTATGAGCTATGCTTCATGTGTAATGCCTATTTGCATTTTCACAATTTCTACTTCTTATGTGCTATGATCACATAGCAAGAATGTATGGTCCTTCAGAAGCATTCTGAAGCTTTTCCTATCACTGCTATGTGGATGACACACAACTCCACTTGTCATTTCAACCTGACGATCCAACGGTCTTTGCTCAAATCTCGACATGTCTGAGTGACATCTCACTTTGGATTAAGGACCATCACCTGCAGCTGAACCTTGCAAGAACAGAACTGCTTGTGATTGTGGTCAACCTAAAGACCTACCACAGTCTCTCCATAGAACTAGGCAAGAGTGGTCTTCAATGAACCGAAGAGAGCGGACGTAACTCCTCTATTCATTAGGTTACACTGGCTCCGGATTGACGCCCGCATCAAGTTCAAAAAGCTATGCTCATGTTCTACAAGACCACCACTGGTTCTGCACCCTCATATTTTCACTCACTAATACAGATCTACAATCCTACCAGATCCTACCATATCCAGATCACTCATGTACTTTCTCTGGATCCGTTCCACATTGGTGGAATGATCTACCTGCTGCTGCAAGATCAGCAGATTCTGTAGCCATCTTTAAAAAACATCTGAAAACACATTTTCCGTCAACACCTGACTGACAAACACTGAATTCTACTTCTTTTCTATCTTTTTTCTTTAAAAATAAATCAATCAATAAAAAACTCCCAATCTTTAGCTTTGCATACTCTGCTGGGACAGACTAGTTTTTGGTGCACTTATGCATTTTGTTATAATTGCGTCCATTGTTTTCCTCATTTGTAATTTGTTTTGGATAAAAGCGTCTGCAAAAAGACTAAATGAAAATGTAAGAAGGACCAGGGTTCGACTCCAGGGCCGGACGGGACCTTCCTTTGTGTTTGCATGTTCCCCCTTTCGGGTACTCCAGTTTTCTAGCCTAGCACATTTTAGAGAAAGAGACTTGAGGTGACTGCTGACACTTTCTCTTTGTTTCTGTAATACCCTTTACTAATACAGCTAAACACTAATTCCTTTAATCATTAAACTGTAACTCACTAGTTGGTGTTGAGCTGTATTAGTAAAGGAAATATTGCTTTATGCATCACTTCCAGTAGCTTATTTCCTCGTCTCCCAAATGTTTTCGTCAAAGGCTGGGGTCCTGTTTGTGGACTTACAGCACAGCAGAGGAGTCCGTATAATTTCTTGTGTCCTGCTGCGTCGGGTTATAACGGAGTGATTGAGCGCTGCTGTAAGATAACACTGGGCTTTAATAAAAGTCTGAGATGAGCAGGTGAGAAAAGCCCTGACCACCTCCGCTTGGCCGAGCCCACAGGATGAGGACTTTGAGTAATGCTTTGAAGATTTGCCGTTGGCTCTGAACGTGTTTGTCTGGTACTTTGGTGATATTTCTCAACCCTGTCTAACAAATCCACTGGTATCCAATTTTTTTTTTTTAAGAGATGTTTCTGTAGAGGTGAACTTGAAATAGTTGTGGAATGTTTTTAAAGGTCAAATGACACATCTGTATGTCATGTCAGATATGGGCCTATGTAGTGCAAATGGTTTCAAAAGTTTACTTCATCTCAATATGGTGTCACTTTACACCAAAAGTAATCTCAAGGAACCAACCAAAACTTGGAAAAGATGAGCTTCCTTTCACAGAAAGCTTTCTTTTTTTCCTGAATGCCTTCTTTTATCTCCATATTCCTCCGTGACGGCACATATGGAAGCTCTAAGTGAGGAGCACATTCGCTGCATTCCCTGTGGTCGCAATGGTTTTGGGCCGCGTTGTGCTCGAGCTCCAGATGCCCATCGGCTCATCGTCCTCCGCTCATCTCCACCTTTTAATTTATCCGCCATGAGCTTGGGCCAAACCCTGACGCTGCGGGATCCAAAACCACAGCAGCACATGTTTTAAGCACGGTCTGGGAAACGGTGAAGATGAACAACACGCCTTACTCAAACAGCAGGACAAAGACTGCTTTTTAGAAAGGGCAAAAAATATTCTGAAAGTAGAAGTCCAGATACATAGAGCTTCTAACAGCTGGATTGCCACTACAAGTAAATGACCAATAGATACGAACTATCGCTGGTTCAAAGTTTAACAGTTAACATTGAAAAAAACAATTTTCTGACAGCAATGTGGGATGTTTTTTATTAGAGCAGCAAAGCCCTATCTCATGTGGTTCTTTTTGTAAAAAACCCTTAGGAGACAGATTTGGGTTGAACACATGTCGACACATTGAGCTACAGCTGTCTCTTTAAAAACTCTTTTATGCAAAAAAAGGCTGCTCCAACCTGCCTCACACCTCACATTGTGCCGCAGCTCATTTCCCACTCATTTCTCTTTTTAAAGACCCTCCAGGTAGTCTCCAGGGAGGTCCTTGCCTAATTAATCCTCTGCTTTTGACGTCCTTCCAAACCCTAACTTTCCTCACTGGGTTACCATTGTGTGTTTTGGTCTTTTTACATTAAAACCTGTCAAACAGTAAAGGGTTGAAAGCCACCTGGTTGGATGGGACAGGGCTCAGTTTTGAATTCTGGTTTAGGTGTGGTTTCAGGTTTGTGGTACAACTCTATATGGGGGGTAATAGGACCACCTGATGAGATCCACACAACTTGGAATCATGGTGGTCTAGGTCAAGCTTTCACTGCCTTTTTTTTTTTTTTTTTTTTTTTTTTTAGCAGCAATGGGCGTTGTGTGTCTAAGTGTTTATAATGTTTATGAAATATCAGTAGCCCCATTTTAGGCTTACTTTTCTTCATGGCATAGTCCTGTCTTTCTTTTATATGGCCTCGTCCTAGAAGGTGCGACGCTGACATGGGGGTGTAAAGTCTCACCATGGAAGGTAGTACGTGTGGCGCCACAGTGGTGTATTAGTGGTATCAGTAAATTCAGTAAAAGCAAGAATAGTGTTTGCCACTTCAGTGTTTATGCAAATCAATTATGTGCTTGTTGGTTTGTCATTTGCTTTAGCCTTTATTTTCTGTGTTATCTGTTCCTATTGTCCATTGTAAAAAGTGCTCTTCTTGCATGTACAGTTGATGATACGTCAAACTACACTTCATCCAGTTTTTTACTGAACAGCAGACGCAGCATAAAAGGAAACTGTGGTTCATTTTTTTTTGGTCTGTCGCTGTTTGACAATAAATGGGCCACACGCCAAGCCTGGATGATATCAGTGGCTAGGGTTTTTTCTTGGTTGTAAAATTTGACATACTAATCAATATAGGTTTGTTTCAAGAATACTGTTACCAGGGTGTCCGCGGGGTTTTAAAAAGTATTAAAAAGTGATAAATCAAAATTGTCAAATTTAAGGCCATTAAAAGTGTTAAATGTGGTTTCAGAGGTATTATTTTTTTCCAAATTAAGTATTATTTTTTCAGACTATCAGGTGTCCTATTCTGATTGAAATTCTATCTGCGTTCACGTTAGTTCGTTTAAATATGGGCTTTAGCATATCTGGGCACATAATCAAAGATCTTTCGTCTCCGTCTCAATGTATGTTTGATGCTGACGTCATATTCAGTGGTCGTTCGGCATCATCACTGCGCGCTCAACAGAAGTGGCTGGCTTACGTTTTATTTTAGACTTGCTTCAAGGCATATCTTCAACGACTGGACAACCATCGTCGTCTTCATGGGCAAATGCAGGTTTTCTAATAGTTGGGATAACGACCCAGCGTTTAAGGACTGGCTCAGGCCTGTAGTAGGGAATAACAGGCAGGCTTATTGTTCGGTGTGTAAAAAAACATCAATGTCAACTGGATGGGAGCTAACGCACTTCGGTCGCATATGCAATCCACTAAACATCAAAATGGAATGCGTGCTCGGAGAGAGCAGTTAATATTACCAATTTCAGCTGTCTGCGCGGCTGCACCTCCACCACCACCGCCGCAAATTAGTGTCATTGTAGGCCTACTGGCCAACGCTACGGCTCCAGCAACGTCTGACCTCCGGGTGGTCATGGGCGCCACACCAACACTGCGCGCGGGGGCTCTGTGGTGTCTGAACACTGCAGTTAATCACCACTCATTGAACTCCAATGAAGGAATTTCGGAGCTGTTTAAATAAATGTT
This sequence comes from Perccottus glenii, assembly GCA_024416835.2. NCBI lineage: Eukaryota > Metazoa > Chordata > Actinopteri > Gobiiformes > Odontobutidae > Perccottus > Perccottus glenii. Next base: position 25,850,789 of record CM044548.2, read on the forward strand.
TCCCGACTCTGACATCGCGAAGTCATTCACGTGTGGTAAAGACAAAACCGGGTACATCATCAGATTTGGATTAGCATCGTTCTTCAAAAAACAGCTTGTGGATGGCATCAACAAGGCTGGGCTATTCGTGTTGATGTTTGATGAGAGCCTCAATCAGGTGTCAAAGAAAAAACAAATTATCTTAAAAAACTATCCATTCTCTCCATTGCACTATTTTCTGTAGTTTGTTTTATTTTTATTTACTAAGTGAAATAAATGTGCAATATGTTGTCAACATCAGTCTCTAAATCTATTCTTTTTTGTATGTTATATATGTCAAAATCTGTGTAAATAATAGAAAGGTCGCTGATTAACACTTTTAACAGCAATTCAGTGTCGTGATGGTTTTAAAAAATATTCTGAAGGTAGTAAAAAAGGTATTAAAAAGTAGTAAATTTAACTTAAGGATTGCTGTATATACCCTGGTTAGGATACTATGCCAGTTGGTCCTGGTGAATTTTGATTAGCCCCTTCTGAGTCATTCACTGATGTATCCACTTTTTACCCCTTTTTCCCAATAATTAGCTAAAGGGATTAGGCTCAGACTAAATTTTACTAAGGACTAAGGATTTTCTGTACTGGTCTTGGCTAAGATTACATTTACACAGATATCTGTATAAACACAAGAGCATTTTCCTGCGCCACAAGAAAACAGACAAAATGAGGCCTCATGATCTGTTGGAAAGGATCACTGATGTACAATTTGTATTTATCAGGTTTTTATAAAGTTGAACTGTTGTTTGTTATTGCAATAGTCGCTCTATTCAGAGATAATAGCATTACCACAATATTTACATTTACATTACATTTAGTCATTTAGCAGATGCTTTTATCCAAAGCGACTTACATTAAGCTTCCATTCACCAGTGTTACAGCTGGAACACCACTGGAGGCAAGGTGGGTTAAGTGTCTTGCCCAAGGACACGACAGTATGAACTGTGGGGAGAGCGGGAATCGAACCGCCTACCGCCGACCGCTCTACCACTGAGCCACTGCGCCCAATATTAATTTAACATACTGTAGTTATTGTATATATGCATGTTTCCCTAACATTGTGCAACCCTAGTTGTTATATTATGATTCAAAACAATGTTAGGGTAAGGTTTATGAGTTCAGAATCTCATTATTTGTCCAAAACACCAGATTCCACAGCTGGCAATATTATTTATGTTGTTGTTGTTATACCGTATAATAAGGAAGAACACAGAAATAAGCATAGAGCAGTGACATCAGTGCCAAGCAGCTCTGTTTTGCCCATACGTCACAAAAAAATCTGCATTAATGTGTGTTTGAATGAGAGGCACAAACTTCTCTGCTTTATTTTTGTTTTATACTTTGGTTCAAAATAGCGTCAGAGACGAGACAAAGTGGAGATGGTTAAAGGGGCACAACTTGGAGAATTGCTGCCATGAGGGTTAAGAGCTGAAAATAAAGTTAAGTGTAGACAGCCTTTATAAGTATCACAGTTGTCAGACACACCATCAACACCTCTTTTAGAGCTAAGCATCTGTCTAAAGCAGAGAGAACAGATCCTAGCATTTAGACTGTTATTTATGTTCACAGCACACAATGAAACGGCAGTGAGGCTTGGCAGTCCCACATTTAAAAGCCAACCATGACAAACCTTCGATCGAGCAGATAAGGCCTCACATGCTCTTGAAAAGGACAGTGTGGATTGCGATAGAAGACAAACACCTCAGAGCTTTATTGATCGTTAGCTCTCCTGTAAACTCTACTGAGTCACACAAACAACTTTGACTGAAGTTTTCTGTTTACATTGGCACACTTTTGTAATGTGTAAAGGCTTCTGACAATAAATGTAGTGAAGGTTTTGCCTTTGTCCTTCTTGGAAATATGTACAGTTCCAGTTAGAAATAGCCCTAGGTCAATGAGCAATGATGTATGTGACAAAAGATGGCATTGATACAGTAACGGGGTTAGGTAAATCTTTCCTGCTGAGTTTTTGACTTGATTGTGAAAACAGAAGCAGAAAAGAGGAAAACCACACTCTTATGACTCCGTCTATTCTCATAAAAAGATGGATGTTCAAGTCGGCGCTCCTCCGTGGGATGTTTTTAAAGCAAACATTGTCGGTTGTAAAGGCCAGCGTGAAGAAATATCATAAATCTGAGGACGACCTGGGAGTATGTTAGCTGTTTTTACACAAAACACAGAGGTGCTGTTGTGAGTACTTGTAATATGGGTATATGAGTATATGCAAAACGCTGCTTCCCGACTGCTAACTAACAGTCGTGAACACGAGCACATAACACCTGTCCTGTACTCCCTGCACTGGCTCCCTGTCCAGTTTAGAATTCATTTTAAAATCTTAATGTTTGTTTTTAATGCACTCACGGGCCTTGCACCTTCTTATTTGTGTGAGATTCTGACCCCTCACAAACCCAGCAGAACGTAGAGCTCTGCTGGGTTTGTGAGGGGTCAGACATCTGCTGAAGGTGCCCCGGTCCGGTTCAAACAGTGGGGCGATCGTTCTTTTGCAGTGGCCGGTCCTAAACTCTGGAACTCGTTGCCCATTGAGTTGCGTTCCATCACTGACTGGCCTCTGTTTAAAGCCAAACTTAAAACCTACTTATTTAAAATGGCTTTTTGCACTTAATGGCTCTGTGACACTGCTCTGTTTTTATTGTGTAAATGTGTTTTAAACATATTTGTAAATATGTTTATTTTGTATTAATGTTGTTAAGCACCTTGGTTCAATCTGTGGTTGTTGGAAGGTGCTATATAAATAAATATTGATTGATTGATTGATTGATTGCGTCAACTAAAAATGGAACACTGGTGAATGGAAGCGTTAACTAAATGTAAAATGTAAATGTAACACTGGTGACAAAGTCGCTTTGGATAAAAGTGTCTGCTAAATGACTAAATGTAATATTTTAGACTTTTCTTTTTGGTCCAGGGATAAGAACGAAGGGTACAACTTTTGACAATGGCCTGATAACAACAATACTTAGACACTCACAGGCAACTATTCATGCTCTTACTGATTCATTATTGTCAGTTTTAAATCAACAATTGAGGGTTTGGACAATGGGAGGAAGCTGGATTGCCTTCAAAGTACTACTGGTTAAAAGCAAATACAACAGTTTTTTGTAGTCTGTAGTATATGTACATTCTGTACGTGTGTTCTATATATAGTTTTATATATAGTTTTATTTATATAGCGCCTTTCCAGAGCTCAAGGACGCTTTACATATCAATTATTCATTCACTCCACTGTCACACACTGGTGGTAGTAAGCTACATCTGTAGCCACAGCTGCCCTGGGGCAGACTGACAGAGACGTGGCAGCCATTCCGCGCCACGGCCTCTCCGACCAACACTATCAACATTCTAACACATTCATACAAGGCAAGGTGGGTTAAGTGTCTTGCCCAAGGACACAACGACAGTATGAACTGTGGGGAGAGCGGTAATCGAACCTACTACCTTCCGGTTGAAGAACGGCCGCTCTACCACTGAGCTACTACCGCCCCCCGAAGTTCTAAATCCAAACTAAATAAGAAGCTGTTGTTTCGTCTTTAAACACACAATCATGCATTGAGACTTTGCTTCATTGAGATATAAAGTTTACTTTGTTCCCAAATCTTCACTGTAGAAAGTAGGGGTGTAACGTTTGGAATTGCAACCTGCATTGTCACCACTAGATCTCAAAATCTATACCTTCAAACCAGGACTAAACCCAAGGCTGACCCCAGTATATTCTTGTGTTTTTTTTTTTTCAGGAGTGAAGGCCAACGCCGAGTGCTCGTGTGGGAAAAACCACTTCACGTGCGCTGTCAGTGCCTTTGGAGAGTGCACGTGTATCCCGGCTCAGTGGCAGTGTGACGGAGACAACGACTGCGGAGACCATAGCGATGAGGACGGATGCAGTAAGTTGAAATCTTCCTTCTAACATGGCCGTTGTGGATCCTTACTGTCTTATGTTTGAGTTTTGAATTGAATTGGTTTCCATGTGTCTTCAGATACCCAGAATATAGTAGTTGACCTACAGTTGTGTGGAAAATCATGAAACACTTGAATGGATACAGTGAAATTGATAACATTGAAATTTACTTGTGTAACAAGATGTATTTACAGAAATATGATGCCTATCATTGGCTAAAGTCACAATAGTACTCCAAAAAACAATTTTGGCTGATCTTCAACGTTTTGATACAATAGAACAATTTCTTAACAGGCAATGCCGTTTCTTTTAAGAAACCAAGAAACCGTGTATCTCCTTTTTCTGGATCTAATGAGGTTTCTCTCAAAAGTAAAGGTCTAGTCGTTAGGGAAAGAATTAGGAGTGGTGTCTAGATTGAGCCAGTGTACCACAAATTCACCTATAATTACTTTACACTTTCAAGTTAAATTACCAGTGTACTGTACAGTAGTTCCCCTTTGCCGGGTGCCTTATTGTTGGACACTTCCCATTGGATCAGTGCTTGTCCCAGTGTCACATTAATCTAGTTAGGGGTCAGCCGGGCCTTCTAAGTGCTATTGATCACTGGCCACTTGAATGTTCAGTTAGAACCATCGATCAGAGCAGTGTTTAAGGAGACGCTGACAGATATCAGAGCATCTCGTCAGACTTTGCTAATCCATTAGTACTGTCTGATCGATCATGGCGCTTGGACTCGCTCCACTTCAATCTCTTAATCACTCGGCTCATATCAGACACCGCTAATTCAGATGCACAGTGGTTTTGCTAAGTTCCTAATGGATTAGTCTAATGACCAAACTGTTTATAAATTTAAACACATTACATTGACTGCAGCGTTTTAGTGCTAAGCTCAAACCAATATTTTTTTATTACAGTTTTACGTTGTGTTTTGGAGTACACAAAGAATAATTGGAAAGAATAGACTTGTGTGTTGGTTGCTGTGTATGAGAAATCAATGACGTATCAGATTTATGTATAGTACTATGTGAAGAATTTTCTGCATTTCTGACGTTTTCCTGTTTTGGAAAGAGTGTGTATGGTGTAGGGCTGGGCCGATAAACGATATCACATCGAATCGCGATAAAATTTAAATCGATAACGATGATAAGCTCCGGACATTTTCACTCGATATGGATTGATCCAAGAACCAATCACACAGCAGAAATATGCGACAGCAGCGTGCACGTGCACGTCAGCAGTGTTGCCAACTTAGCGACTTTGTCGCTATATTTAGCGAGTTTTCAGACCCCTCTAGCGACAAATTTTCAAAAAAGCGACTAGCGACAAATCTAGCGACTTTTTCTGGAGTTATTGGAGACTTTTGGAGACTTTCTGAAGTGAAAGCACACATCGTTCTTACTCTAATCAATGAGCAGCGGGTGCTGCCGCGGGCCCAAACCCCATCCCAAAGCACTCATAGTCGGCCCAGTCCTCGCGCAGCAGCCCCTCCCAGCTGCAGTCAGAGCAGGAGTTGTTCACCCCTAGTGATGAGTCGTTCATGAACGATTTGTTCTTTTTGAACGAGTCTTTAATATGACTCGGGAACAACTAGTCATCTCAGAGAGCGAGTCGTTCATTTTTGTGTAGACCCGCGCATACGCATTCCGCCACATCTCATACAGGAAACAGAAAGGAGATGCAGACAGCGAGACCAACCCCCTGGAATGGGGGAAGATCAATTCAGCAATATACCCCAGAGTGAGCCTCCTGGCAAAACGTTACCTGTGTATTCCTGCCACCAGCTCACCCTCAGAGCGTGCTTTTAGCACAGGTGGTAATATAGTGTCCTGCCACAGGGCAGCTTTAAAGCCAGACACTTTGGACAGACTAGTGTTTCTGGCAAAAAACCTGTAAAAGTTTACAAATTGTGTGCACTAGCTAAAAGTTGAATATTTTTGTTTACATTTTGCAAATTTAATCTACCTCTTAAAGCCAGACACAGTGGACAGACTAGTGTTTCTGGCAAAAAACCTGTAAAAGTTTTACAAATTGTGTGCACTAGCTAGTTGTTGTATATTTTTCATGTTTACGTTTTGCACATTTAAAATACCTCTTAAATCCAGACACTTTTTACAGACCAGTCTTCCTGGCAAAAAGAATAAAAAAATTCAACTGAAAGTTTTACAAATTGTGTGCACTTGCTAGAAGTTGTATATTTTTATGTTTATATTTTGCACATTTAATGTACCTCTTAACGCCAGACACTGTTTACAGTTAGTCTTCTGGTTGGAAAAAAACTGTAATGTTTACAAATTATGTTTACAATAGTATTATGTTTACATTTTGGAAATGTGTAATTTTTTTTTTAATAAACTATACTTTTAAAGTGTAATTTAATGAACCCTCTCATTTTTGTGGCTTCAGTCATTCAGGCATACTATTTTTAAGCTGGAAGCATTAACAACTTGTATCGAAAATCGTTATCGTTCAATATGGATATTTTATTTCACGATCACATTTTTGCCATATCGCCCAGCCCTAGTATGGTGTATATACTTCAGACAAACGGACAGTCAGCTTTTTATTGAAGGTTGAGGGGACAGTTTGTTGCCTTGTTTGCTGTGTAGCACATTCAGCATAAATGGGACACAAAGCTTAAAGAGACTACATATTGGTGGGATAAATCCTCAACACAATAACAGAAGAAAACATGACCAGCGCTTCAGTCCCGGCTCTGTTATGTGGTCCTAACTACAACACAATAGCGTCTCCTGTCATTCATTGGTGGAGGAAAACAAGTCATATATTCAATTCTGTTTTGTTTAAATTGCCCATTATCACAACAGCAGTTGCCTTTACAGAAATAAATAAGCAAGCAAACAAACAAAAAGACTGTACAAGACAACACTCCCTGTCCTTAGACCCTCCATTAAAAACTAGAACAAAAAAAAAAAACAGCCATGGGAATAAAGAGAAATTTCAGGGAGAAACACAGAAGGAGGGACAGGCCATGGCATACAAGAGATGTGTCCAGGACAGTCATTGACAAATAGTCCATCAAATGAACAAATGATTGAAAATGAACAAAGTCTATGACAATATCAGCAGGAGGGGAACAGTTTGATCCAAATGAGTGAGAGGAACTGGGTTTAGGTTAGGTCCATGGGTCGGGCCAGGAGCAACCGTGGGGCGAGCTAAGGGTCATCACTGGGACGTCTAACAGCGCACCGGACATCTGCAACTGAGGGATGACTCATGAACATAGTGAACTAACTAGAATATAGTTGATTACAATTTATTATTATATAAAACATTAATGTGTGTGTAGATTGCAGTCCTGGCATGAGGCATGTCAAGTGGTCCCATCTTAATTCCACAATGCAAGGTAGTCACAGAGGCTTCACAGAGACTGATCAAGATTATGGGCCACTCATTAATGTAATTGGAGATTGATGAGGTTTACAGTCTTAATAAGATTTACATTTCCTAAAGGTGACTTCAGTAAGAGAAGTTGCGCTTGCCCTTGTCTCACTCTGATCCTGACCATTTAGATCAGGGGTGCTCGCTCTTTTTCAGCACGCGAGCTACTTATAAAATGACCAAGTCAAAATGAACTACCCACTACAAAAATGCAAAACATATATTTATTTACAAATTTATTGAGGATTCTTTATATGTACAATGTATGTTGATGTACCTTGCACAACATGCACAACACAACATAATTAACTATGTACAATTTTTGTCATTACCTGAGTTTACTCTAATGACTTGCAATGAATTGAATCAGACAGGGATGCATAGTCCGGACAGTAGTGGCTGAGGCTTAGTCCACACGGACACGGGTATTTTTATAACCGAGTTTTTCCTCCTGTGTTTACAAAAAAAAATCCCGTCCACAAACGCTTGCATGAAAACGCAAAAACCCACTATAAAAAGCTGTCAAGAGCATGCCACACCAGCAGGCAGCGATATCACCCTAATCGTAAAGGCATGTTGGCCAATCAGAAGCCAAAGCAAAGCAGTCAGCGGCGCACAATCTGACGTCAAACACAGCGGATAACGGCGCACACTCTGACGTCGCAAGGCAAAATGCTGGTTTTACTGTCCACGCTGCAACCGGCGTTTCTGAAAATCCTCACCCTGGCAGGGGTTTTCAAAAATGTTCGGTTTCAGTGACCTGATACTGTGTTTCCATGTGGACGAACGGCCGAACCGTGTAAAAAAAAAAAAAAAAAGTCCCGGTTATAAAAATACCCGTGTCCGTGTGGACTAGGCCTGAGAGATGAGGCAAACGCACTTTGAAAACGTCATCGTAAAAAAAGTCCTCCTCCCATTCCGTATAAAAGCAATACGTTTTTGTCTTCTCATTTGGTCCAGCTCCCTCACTCATTTTTATACCCTTTCTTAAGTTTAAGAGAAAAAAAAATAAGTTTAAAAGTTTGAGGTAAGTTGCTGAAGCGTGTTAGTTTTGCTGCACCTAGCGCCGTTGTTTGCGCATGCGCAGTGACCTAAGCGTCAGAGCTCAGGCTGCCCTGTATATCAATCAAGAGATTGGCTGACGTCTATTTTTTTATGTCTTGCGATCTACCAATACTACCTTGAGATCAACCGGTAAATCGCGATCGACGTATTGAGCACCTCTGATTTAGACCATCTCAACACAAAGTCTATGTTGTGAAAATTAAGCTTAATCAGAGTAAAATAATCTATTTTCTCAATAAGCTGTACCCTATAAACAGTATAATGGGTTTCTCATCACAGCACTACTGACTGAGACAGATTTTGTGATAGATTTATTCTTATACATTGAACAAATTTCAAGGTGATATTATGATTAAGACATAAATAATACAATGTAAAAGGCTGTTTTACTGTTGTATGGACGTTTCATGTATACCCTAGTGAAAGATGCACGACTTTGAATGAGTTTAATGAGTTAGTCTAGTTTGATCTAGTTTTGGATGCAGACTGGAAATAGTTTTTAATAACCAAATAATCCGAAGTGAATGCGTCTCAAATTGAAATGCTATAATCTCAGCTCAGAGGAGAATGGCTTTACTGTGGTTTGGGTCACCCAGACAATGTTTGAACCCACATCATCATTTGTGCCAATTGGATTTAAAGCGATAGTTGCACATTTGTGTCTCCAGAGGACTATGAAGATGTCGCTGCCTGATCGAATTACCGTTAGCGAATCCTGGACAATGTTAGTCAGTGTTTTATGTGAACTCATGACATGCATTATCCTCACTTGAGCCATATTCTTTACGAGTTCCCTGGTTTAAGATGTAACCAAAAATTCAACTGCTGAATTATGATAATCAGATGTTATTGAATTAGATAATGCTTTTTAAACTGTATCTGAACTTTCATATGATAAACATTATGACAAAGAAGTATTTTCATAAATCATTATATTTTTTCTCAAATTACTGATGGAGTATGTGATGTAATTGGACGTCACTGCACACTGACCTTTGAATTTGGCGTCTGAGAACCTTACTTTTTTTTTGTATCTTAACCAGTTCACTAGGCTCATTCAGAGATTTGCTAAAAAAGAGATGTATGGATTTAAAGGAACTGAAATCAGAACCACAATGCTGAAACAATGCATTTCAGTCACAGGAGCCACTTTATGGAACAGCCTCAGCTTGGGCTGTCATATATGTATCAGATAATTTTTCTGGTGATTAAATAAAACAGTCATGTCATAATCATACTAAAACAGTAGCAACAAATCTGTGGACTGTGGAGTGTGGACTGTGCACCACATCGGTCTTTGTTACTGCACCAAGACACAAACAGCATCTGCTTCAGCGGATCCAAAAAGAAGTTATGGTATATTATGCTTCTATTTGCTTTGTTTATTGAATAAAACAAATACATGAAAATCAAATATTAAATCATATCCCTTTCAAACCAACATTGACAGCAGAATCATACTCCTAACAACCAATGCTACTGTACATCCAAACTATAATCTCACAATTGAGATATACAATTCATCAAATTATTCTTCAGTCACAAGAGAGTCTAAGAAATTTGCACATTGATCTTTTAGGGTTTAGAGATGACTGGAAAGATGAATATTTGATTTCCTATGACTTATGTTCATTTAGATTAATAACCTGACTCGATATTCACATTAGTATTAGGTCACTTAATCAAATCTCAGGGTTGGTCATGAAGCAAAAATACTGGTGATTGGAGTTTCTTCCCAACTGTGATACGTTATGAATTAATATGTGGGATTTGTACAGTGAGGTTTTCAGATGTCACAAGCCTGAGAGCATGTTCGAGGGTCGCACATTTCAAGGACAGGACCCTAATTAACTCTAATGAGATTTAATGAAGCCATAACTCAGACCGCTCATCTAATTAATACACACAAGTTCTTTACACAAAGGGGCAGAAAGAGGGCGTTACAAAACTCTGATTGGTATAATCTGCATCAATTTGTCCCGCCCCCTGGAAATCAAACACAGATTGAAAAGGATCAAGCCATATAACTTTAATAGTTGTGTCTGAGCTTCTGGCCTTTGTCTCACTTCTGTTACTGCCTGGCTTTCTTCGGATGAAATAGGAAATTGGCTGTAGTGTGACGCCAACATTGCGTTAAACAGTGAGCTTTGCAAGTCTATCTTCTGAGAATGTTGGGTGTGGAGACAGAAGTGGAAAACCAAGCAGTGATTTTCTCAGAAACACTTTGATCTCAAAACACTGTACTATTTTTCACAAATTTACAAGTATTTCATGGAAAAAGCTGAATTATTAACGCCTTGCGATGAGCTCAGTCTGACAGCCTTCAGCCTTTCACTCAGTTGTTCTTTTTTCATTGAACTCTTTTCAGATTGTCTACTGTGGACACAGACTTCATTGAATTACTCAATGTCATTTCCATAGGAACCAGCAGTAAAAGAGCACCTTGTCCAGTGGCAGTAAATAACAGTTGGCTCGTTTAGCAGTAACTTGTATAGATGAAATCTAGAAATAATGTATCGGCTAATATTGCCCTCAGTGAACAGTAGTGCCACATAATAAAAAGATATTAAAAACATTCATTAATTTTCTACCACTTGGACCCGTTAGGGGTTGCTGGTGACTGGAGCCTATCCTGGCAGCTTTGGGCCTGAGGCAGGGTACACCCTGGACAGTGGCCAGTTAGTCGCAGGGCTGACATTTAGAGACACTCTCACATTCATTCACTAGGGACACTTTAGAGTTGCCAATTAACCTATACATGCATGTGTTTGGGATGTGGGAGGGAGCCTGAGTACCCGGAGAGAACCCACAGTAACACGGGGACAACATGCAGACTCCTCACAGAAAGGACGGAGTTGGCCAAGGATGTTCAAGGTTTGAACTCGCGACCTAGAACGACAGAACAGTTTCACGTGTCTCTATTAATTTATCTTTTTCATTCCATACCACTACATTGCAATTGTTCACTATATGCAGTTGTCATGACGACAGGAGGTAGTGACCTGACTGGTTTGTGACAGCTTCAGTTTAACATAGAAAATAAATCCATGATTTTGACTCTTTGCGTTTTATGTTGTTGCGATGATAGCAGGTCTTGCAGCATCTAGGGTTAGTTTTGTTTATTTCGTCTGGTGATGTCTATGCGTTCCAGACTTCAGGCTGTAATTGACTGCAAAGGATTTGCAACAAGTATTAAAAAGTAAAAGTTTTGTTTATGATTGTTAATCTGTCCCTTTACTTTTGGTCCCCTAAAAAGTGTGAGGCACATATACAAACTGTAATTCCTACACCGTTCACCTGATTTAGATGTAAATACCCTCAAATTAAAGCTAAAAGTCTGCAGTTATAGTACATCTTGTTCAGAGCCAAAAAGATTACAATTGTGTCGATGTCCCAATATTTATGGACCTGACTGTACAATATTATCATCACTCAAACAAAACCCACATTGACTGAAAGGGTGTAGGCTGAAGACTTATCTTTTTGCCTACCACATTCAAATTAGAACATAAGAAAACAGAAAAAACCAAGACAACCACAAGTTACATTCACAAAAACAGAAGGAGTAAAACATTTCTGCCATTCTCAAAACCAATAATTATCATTTCCATTATTGCCATCATCACTGACCACCAACACCAGCACACACACACCAACCTAATCATCTACTGTCCATTTCAGAAACGGATCTCTCTCACTGCAATACTCCGTTTCATTACCTTGGTCCTGAACCCATTTAGTTTTTAGTTTTTTTTAAGATTTCAGTCCTTTTAAGGTTATATTGACTACTCTCTGGTGTAAGTGTTTGTTTGAACAGCACTCACTAATGTTCTCTACCCACTCATTGACAGCACACACACATAGTCAAGCTTTGTCATTTGATTAATCTTGTTAAATGCAGGATTTTTGATTTTAGTGCCCTTTATCCTCAACAGTAGAAGTAGACTCTACATTCTGTTGACTTCCTGCCGAGTGAAAAGAGGCTGCGGCAGAGGAGATGGGCACTGTTATTGAGATGAAAAAGCTGCTCTGTTACATGTGACGGAAAACGTGGTTGTCTAAATGTTGTCTGCGGCCAGCTCACAGATCAATGTGAGCTCCAGAAACTCACCAAGGCGCAAATATACTGTATGTAACACTAACTTGTGAGGAGAGTCATTCTACAAAACAGGTCCCATTCATTCTTTGACATTTTATAATTCTCATCTCAAGCAGTCATTTCCTTTATTCCAACATCCTTAAAGATATTCTAATCCATCACAAAAAAATATTTTTTTTAAATTAGACATGGTTTAATATTCTTTTTCTCGCACTCTAACATGAATGTATAGTGTTAAAAATTGTCAGAATTTTGTTCTCAGTAATTTTCTAATCTTCACGTAATCTTTGTTAAAACCCTCTGATCTAATTTTTTTTCTTTCTAAACAAACCCTCTCTGGTTCGACTCTCATCCAAATACCCCCCTCTGTTCTTTCATCCACCGCTCTGCAGCCTCAGCCAATCGCATCACAGCTCTGCCCGCGGGAGAGGAGCAGATTAGGACCCCATCCCGACACTGTTTTCTCTCATTCCTTTATGGACCGCTGTCTTCGTTCTGATATCCACTGACCGCAGAACGCTCACAGTCACTCTCCACTTTTCTCATTTCTGTCTCACTATGTGGCCGCATTTCTTCTCGTCCGCACCATTACCATAATCTTCGTTCCTCGCTAATTACTGCTTTTTGTCCCAAATATTTACTCTTGACTTCACAAACTGGTTATATTTTTATGTGGCACAAGAAATTAAAAATACATTTTTACTATAATTATAATTTTAATAATTATAAGTTTACATACCCTGGCAGAGTTTGTAAATTATTTTTTTTATGTGCTTAAATTATTTTTATTTGCTTATTAATGTGACAAGTGTTTAGAAGTATTAATGAGTCCATTGGCAGAGGGAAAAATAACTGTTCTTATGGCGGGAGGTTCTGGTCCAAATGGACAGGTACCAACGTACAGGTCCTGGAGAGATGCAAGGCTGCTGCTGATCATCTTCTCTGCAGAGCACATGATGCGTTGTCTGTCCCTGGCTGTGGCTCCAGGGGTCGGTTAACCGCCAAATCGCGATTCTTGTTGCTTCATCACCGCGTTAAGAAAAAATCCCATACCGTCACAGCCCTAACCAGGACACCAGCCGGTCCACCTCCCTCCTGTAGGCAGACTCATCGTCATCCGAGATAAGCCCGATGAGGGTAGTGTCGTCCGCAAACTTAATCAGTTTGACGGAATCGTGGCTGGAGGTGCAGCAGTTGATGTACAGGGAGAAGAGTAGAGGAGAACGTACAAAACCCTGTGGAGCTCCTGTGCTGATGGTGAGAGTGTCCGAAACATTCTTCCCCAACCGCACGCACTTCCTCCGGTCTGTCAGGAAGTCAGTGATTCACCTGCAGGTGGCGTCAGGCACGTTGGGCTGGGAGAGCTTGTCCTGGAGCAGAGCAGGGAGGATGGTGTTGAACGCAGAGCTGAAGTCCACAAACAGGATCCTGGTGTAGGTTTACTGGGGAGTCCAGATGCTGCAGGATGAAGTGGAGGGCCAGGTTGATGGCATTGTCTACAGATCTGTTGGCTCTGTAGGCAAACTGCAGGGGGTCCAGGAGGGAGGAGGTGATGGACTTGAGGTGGGACAAAATTACTTCATGACTACAGATGTCAGCGCCACTGCCCTGTAATCATAAAGTTCAGTGATCCGGGGCTTCTTGGGACTTGAACCAGGCTGGGACCTGGCAAGACTCCAAAGAGGTGTTAAAAATGTCTGTGAAGACAGGAGTCGGCTCATCAGCATAGTGTCTCAGGGTGGCGGGGGAGACACCGTCTGGACCGGGTGCTTTGCGGGTGTTTTGTCTCCTGAACTGCTTATGCACGTCCTGTTCCAGAACTGAAAGGGCAGTGGGGGAGGAGTGGGTGTCCTCTGTAGTGATAGGGATGGGGGAGGGGTGTGAAGTTTGAAAACGTTCATAATGTGAGTACAGTTGATCAGCCAGTTTCCGATCGTCAGCAGCGCAGGGGGCTCTAGGCCTGTAGTTTGTAAGAAGCTGGAGCCCCCTCCACACAGAAGCAGAGTCGTTAACAGAGTACTGCTGCTCCAGACGTGTATTGTACTTTGAGCTAGCTCTTTACACCTCCCTGCTAAATCCATACTTTGCCCGCCTGTAGCTGCCCCTCTCCAACTCTATAGGCTGCTTCCTTTTGCTGCCTTAGCCGTCTCAGTTTGGATGTGAACCAGGGTTTGTAATTGATGAAAATCACTTTGGTGCGTGTTGGTATAATGCTGTCCTCACAGTATCGAATGTATGATGTTACAGTGTCCGTGTACTCATCCCAACCATCTGTGGCAGCTCTAAACCGCTACCAGTCAGAAGTGTCCAAGCACGTGCATAGCTCCTCCACTGCCTCGCTGGTCCACTTCTTAGTAGTCCTCACTACAGGTTTGGAGAGCTTCAGCCTCTGTCTGTATGTGGGGATCAGGGGAACCATGACATGATCTGAGCCCAGGGAAGCCGGGCCACAGCACGAAAGGCACTGATGACAGTAATGTAACAATGATCCAGCGTGTTCTGCTCTCTGGTCGGGCATTTAAGAAACTGTCTGTACTTTGGTACAGAAAGCGATCCACCTCCATGTTTCACAGTAGTAATGGTGTACCTAGGCCTTGTTGAATTGTAATGACTTAGTTCCAGAGGATTTGAGGCTTATCTCTGTGCTGTTTGGCGTATTTTAAGCGGAATGCTTGATAGCATTTGTGTAATAATGGCTTTCTTCTGGCAATTCCACCATGCAGCCCATTTTTCTTCAAGTACTCCCTTATTGTGCATCTTGCTGAAGTTATTTGTGTTATTTTCTTTACATCCTAAACAATTTTTGTGGGAGTTGTGGCTGAAATATTTGTTGGTCTACCTGACCTTGGATATCTTTTTATTTCCCTTTTCTGTTTTATACAGTTCAATTACCTTTGACAATTCTTTTGCTTTGCTCAGAATACAGAAACATCAGTGCAGCACTGGATGAAAGATGCAAGGGTCTGTCAGGAGCTCAGAAACTCACTGACCTTTTGTACACACACACTGATTACAAGCAAACAGATCACAGGTGAGGATGGTTACCTTTAGTAGTCATTCAAACATGTTTGTGTCAACGTGTGTGCATGTTATCAGGGTAAAATCACCAGGATATGTAAACTTTTGATCAGTGTCATTTGGGTAGTTTCTGTTGTCATTATGATTTAAAAAAGAGTAAATACAGTTGTTTGACAATAAATGGCTTCACCCAACCACTAACTGAGTGTTATATATATATACAGTAGTCTCTGAAAAATGCCCCCCCAAAAAATTACAAATTCTGCCAGGTTTGCTTATGTTTTCAGTGTATATCTCAAAAACAGCTTTCCAAATAATGACATGGAGCTGAAGCAAAACCATGGAAAAAAACACCATACAATATTTATTTGTAATTTAAGAACCTTTATTATCCCCATTAAAATTCAGTCATTGCAATATTCGATAACAATATTGCACCTGTTCTTTAACTATTGTGCATCCCGAGTTCATTTCAATAGGACACACTAGTAATTAGACAAAAAGAACAGTAAAAACCAAACTTTTAGCACTGCATTTATACAAGATGTGTTGTAATATTTTAAGAAGGCGTAGTAGAACAAATCTGTCTTTTATAAATTCTAGTTTTATAGTTAAGTCTCTATTTGTTGAGTAAAAATAAAACAGGGTGTGAATTGATGAGAAAGTAGTAATATAAAATCTACTCTGAAAGACATCAACCTCCTATTATTTTGATTCTTGGTTTTATGGACAGTTCAGGGCCTATAACCTCTTTGTACCCAAAGTCTTTTTAAGAAGATGATAAATTTTTTATTTATTTTTTTGTTGAAAAGAATTGGCAGCTCGCCTCGAAAATCAATCAGCAGCTAACCTCGACAAGGGCAACACTTCAGCTCACTGTGATTTATAATCTGAAGACCTGCTTTAGAGAGAGTGTGCGGTGTTCTCTTATTATTAACACAAGACACTTAGAATAGTGCTGATCTGAGTTCATCAAAATCACAGAAATGTAGGTTCACACGACACAAAACGTAATGTAATGGGAGAGTTACCCTCTATGTATCAACCTTTTAATCCTGTTGATTTCTGGAGCAGTACTAATAAACTCTAAAGCATCTGTATGGATTTCTACATGAATTACTGACATTATATTATTATTAGCACACCTGAATGGAATTAGCTCATCAGCAGGTTAAGCTGCACTATTTGACCTGTCCACCAGAGACTGCTATTTCACAGGTTCCCCGGGAATTTCCAACAGTGTACATACTGAATTATAGGCTACATCCTGTGTTTGCAGCTGAAAATTAAACAATGTTTGCAAACAAAAACGTACCAAGGGGAACAGGGCACTTAACGTCAGAGCGAAAAAACAAAACAAAAAAAAAGGCAATAAATCAGGCTATTGCATTATTGTATACAGAACATACATACTGCTTTATAGCTAACTGTTGCTATATCTTGTCTATATTGTTTCACACATTTTTGTTAAGGAAAACAAGCATGTCAATGTGATCAGGTGAAAGTCTGCTTTTTAATTAACAATTAGGCCAGCTACAGAGAGAACATGCTCCGCCAGCCCAGACGTTGCGGGGACACAGAGATTGGCGGAGGACGCACACACAACACTAAGGCTGTGTCCGAATGCCCTCCCTAGTCCCTAACCGTCAATCACTGTACAGTGTTGCACTATATAGAGAACTATATAGTGCAGTCAATAAAAAACAATAATTTAGACACTTAACGGCTGTTTTTGTCACATGACTCTAGCTTCATGTTAAAACTCAGTTGAAAATGGACTTATGTAATAAATCAGAGGACTTTGTGATATAAGTATTAATGTAAATAAGCTTACGCATTTTATTCAACAACTCTTGTCCTGTTAATCACCAAAACTGACTGGATTATTGCAACTTTAATGCCTCAAGGTGAGAGCTCAAAAAGGTCCATCTGTATGATTTAAGGTAAGCTAACGTTAGTGATTTTAGATCGTAACGGTTTATTAATAACAATTTACGGCGGCTTAGGTTTCCACAGAAAGTCAAACTTGTGCCTCTAATGCATTTCATTAAAACCTGTTCAGTTTAACGACATGTCACAGTTGCGCTGCTCTCCTCCGACAATTTGCACAGCATTACGCTCTATTTGACCATCTAGTGACCACCGCGGCCCACTACTTTTACTAATGCATTGTGGGAAACTTTGTGTGCACTACATTTCAGTCACTAGACATTTGGACCTGGTTAGTTTTTACCTGGTTAAATAAAGGATAATAATAATAATAACACCATTACAAAATGGCGTAATAACTATATAGTGCACAGTATAGGGATTAGTGTTTTGATTCAGACACAACCTAAATGTTTTCCATTGCGCGCTCCACAGCTCCACCTAGTGCATAGGTGTAACTAGTTTTAGTTTGTGTTAAGGCTTCATTATGGATTTTTATTAATTAAGGGTAACAATAAAAAAATAAGAAAAATTTACAAATCAGCAACATTTTAATAGTTTTTTTTTAGATAAATATTGCAGATTAAATATTCAAATATACAACTATTTATGCACACCCCTAATTATCATAACACAAGTTTTGAAGCACAAAAACACTGAATTTGACTGTTGTTGTTCTGCTTGTGTGTGGCCATCAACCCTCACTGATGGAGAAACATTGGTGGACAACCAAGAATAGCAAATTAGAAAAGATAGTATTTGAGTTGATTTTATTAAGCTGTAAAGAATGGCAGTATAGTTTGTAATATGACGCTGATGCAAAGCTACTGAATTGTTTCAAAACCAGACAGCCATCCCTCCACAGCTGTGTTTGTTTTGCTGAAATTGGTTTTGTGTGCATGTTTTGTGTGAAAGTGTGACCTACATCAAAATATATCAGTGATAACACTTCATAGTTCTTTCAGAGACTAAAGCTAGCCTAAAGATCATATTGCTGCTGTTTCTTCAAACGTAACTGAACAACGACAGAGAAATACGTCACAGCGCAGACTGCTGATGTTGAAAATAACAGGTGTGTGTGGAATTCAAGTGGGAATTTTTGTAGCAGAGACGGCACACGCCCAACATGTCTGTCTTACCATTTTGCATCAACACCTAAGAAAGTAAATGACGGACAGTGAAAGAGTAAATATATTTTCAAAAAGTGAGGTTTTGCGTCAGATTAGGTTAGCAATTAAAAAGTAGAAAACAGGAGCCTCTTCAAATGGGATTTATTTGATGTCATTTCCACATATTTTTTGTCAGAATTTTATCGTAAATGGCACTTGTTTTTTTTTTTTTGTGATTATGCCTTTAAAGACTTTATTTGGTTGTATCTATGCAGCGCCATAGTCTCAAAATGAACCAAAAAGACTACGACAATTCAGCTGTCAGTCTGTTGCACTGGCCCGGTATGCTAAAACATACCATGGACGCAAACAGAAAAGGCTGCAAGAGTTGTTTTAAATGATTAGAGCTATATTCTCTTTCTGTAATAAACTCATTCATTTTTGTTTTATTCCGTTTACTTTTGCTCTAGGGGTGTGCAATAGGACGATATCAGACAAAGTGCTAGTCTAAAAAGCTCACCATAACATGCTACAGTGCATTTGGATTTGATGAAGTTCTATGCTCAAACACAGACGCAGGTAGTTTGCTTTTTTCCCACCCTATTTGTTAGTGTCCATCAAATAATCACAGTGAAGTGTGGGAGAGGCTCTGTGCAGTGGACCTCAGTCACAGCTGAGGCATGAGCCGACTGTGGAGTTACTACTGTATGCTACAGTTTTAAAAAAGAAATAAATGAAACGATGGCAACACGGAACACGCTACTCAGAGAGTTACAGCACATCAACTGCAATGGCTCGTTCTCAACATGTTTTTGTTATGAGTGACGCTCCTGAATTAATCTCTACACAACTCAAACTAGGTAAATAAAGCTAGACTGAGCTCTCAGATGTTTAAGTCACGGTCTGAGGTCTTAGTAATGCCTGTCATCCTGTAAAGCAGGTTTAAACATCTAAATCCAACAAACAGCATATTAAGGGATTCAAAGTTCACTGTTCCCCATTGACTTCCATTTCAAAAAGCCTACTGACATATTTCTAGCAGATACAATAAGTCTTTCAAGCAACACAATGACAGTGACTAAAGCAAACATGTAAGTCTAATCACAGTCTTATCCTTGAGTTAATTTCTAAAGCAGTGTTAGCGAGTGCTTTAGTTGCTGGGTGTTATTGAAACATAGCAGCAGCGACAGCGATGTATAATTAATGGAGCGGTGTGCAGTGCATCTGTTGTGAAATCCACTACCATCTGTCTTTGATGGTGGCATCATTCTGTCTCCCACATTTTCACTATTGTTCTCACATAAAGCACACTGAGGACCAAAACCCCAATGCAACCGAAATGACAAGAGTGTGTGTGACGTAGCGTTGAAGTCATAAATCAAGACAAGTAAAAGATCCAGGTGGCGAGATCCCAGGGAACAGCTGTAAAATTCAGACCGATCCATGGAGTAAGTTTGTTTGGAGGAGTTATCAGGGATTTTAGAATTGAGCCTCTTTACAATACGGAGAAATGCATGTGTTGCAGCCTTGGTTGTTTCAATGATTGATTTTTTTTTTGTTGTTGTATCATGGGTGTCACTATTTATGCTGTGTGTAATTTTCTCCATTACTGAAATAGTCTTTCCGTCGAATGTGCTTTCACTTTGTTCCAAATCTTGATTCAGTTTTGTCCAGACCATGCCACCTCTTTTTTGTCCTAACCAGAATCAATTGAACCTTTTCTGCAGATTTAGTTCAGACAAAATGGGAATGCCTGAAAGTCCAAACCATAATGTGTTGACAGGAAAGTCCCCTAAAGAGCTGGAGAATGGTGTAGTCCATTGAGACGTGAAGCTCCCACAGCTGTTTTGTCCTGACACCTGCTACAAAGCTCCAAGCCTCAGAAATCTGTCGGCTGAAGCAGTCAGAAGCGCTCCATTGCTTCTCTGAACCAATTGTCAGTGTTTTTTACATAGTTTACCTTCCAGAGAGAGAAAAAAAATATATAGAATACAAAGAGAACAAGAGAATTAAATCAAACAAAAATTAATAAAAATCTAAATTTAATGAACAGAGATATACAAATCAAGATTCACACATCAAAAATGCATATAATTCTCTTTGTATTATTTGAATTTTCTCTTCCCTGCTTGTCATGTACAGCCAGCGTGACAAGGCTGCACATCCTGACAAAGGCACATTAGAGTAAGTTAGGTGTGCAGTACGTGTCACTTGTTTTTAAAATATTAAAGCCATCATGATGAAATAAAGTAAATTTCTTTTTCAATGAAATTCGAGTGCCTTGTCCAAAACGTTAAGTATATCACACAACTAGTATAATAACCTTTGACTAGCCAAGACTTTAACAAGAGCTGAAAACAGCGGGACTGACTGTCTAACTGTCACTTAAATATTTTTGTGGGTTTTGAAGTGTTGGATGAAATTCAAAGTGGTGGAGGTTGTCCCACATTTCTTTGTGTTGCAGGCCTTTCATACTGCTGTTCTCTTCTTATCACCATCTTACCCATAATCCTTGTAGCCGAACATAATTATTTTTGGCGTAGCGCCATGTTTAGTCACAACTGCTCTCTCGGCTTACCTGCTGTGTCACATGGTTGGGTTGCAGTGCGTTCAATAACAGATATTTTTTTAACAAAAGACAAGTTATTTTGAGTATTTTAACTCAAGTCTGAAGTCATGAATGTCAAAGTCAAGTCAAGTTTTTTATTAATATTTGTCAAGCAGGTCTCAAGTCCTAAAATTTGCGACTTAAGTCTGAATCAAGTCAAGTCATGTGACTCAAGTCTCCCACCTCTGGTATGAAGCTGTACGCTATTAAAGTTTGGCGTTGCTATTGTGTTTAATAGAAAACCTTTCACACTCTTTACCTATAGGCAATTTCAATTCACCAATACACCTATGTACACATGCTTTTGTACTGTAGGTAACCAGACTCATTCATTTAGGACATTCTAAAAAAAAGTGTCTGATTAATATATTAAAACATATAATGAGCTTAAAAAAATTACAGCACGACAAATCCATTACATTCTTTTTTCTACAAATGGCATCTGATCTGTTAAAGCCAAGAAAAAAAAGGTCAACCTCCACATGAGCTTCAAGGCCAGGACTAACTGAGTGCCTTGCTCTTTACTGTCAGCATGTGAAGGGCTGGGGTTATCCCAGGTGTGGATCAGTAGAGAGCATTCTGGGAATCCTCCAAGACTGTGTTTGATCTCCGTTATCTCTCTGATACTGCTCTGCTTAGCGCTGCTACTGCATTCTTCTATGACTCATTCACACACCCAGTTATGGCTTCATATCTTTGAGAGGACACACAGAGACATAATACATTCTCTTCTTTTATCCCAAAGATCCAACTGTACACTTACTCTACAACTCTTAATGGGTTCTGATGTTATTGATAATATATTGATTTCCCAGGAGTATATTCAGTAGGCATGCACTTGATGAAGGCCATATTTTTGTTATCAACCAATATTTGGCATTTAGTTATATTAACACATCTGTTGCACTGTGCTATGTGTGCTGTCAACATGGTTGTAATAAAATATTCTCAAACTGTGATAGGCAATTGTAGTGTTTGGAGCCTAACAAGAAAATGTACTGCAGCATTAATGTCTGGCTTTACAGCGTGAAGCTGGCGAACCCCATCTTAGGAGGAGGTTGACTTCTCTCCCTGAAGCCTCCAACCCAGTACCTCTTAAAAGGAGCTGACTTTTTTGCATTGACTGCAATTACTGCATTGATATATCCTGTGCGCAACATCACAATATTATAAAGTCACCAACAACACTTCTACTTCAAATGTGTACAGTCTTTCTCTGGAGGATCTGTAACCTGGTCAGCCATCCTAATTCTTTTTATATTCTATAATTCTATAGTCCGGTCCCTATCTGTTTGAGTTTGAGTTTGATTTCCAGCAGGCAGAACAACTGCACACAGATTAAACACCTCTGACATACAACCAATCAGAATTTAGGAATGTTGCACGTTGCAGTAGCAACATGTGCAGAATAAACTCCCACTGGAGGAATGCTATTTGAAAAACATTAAAAAGGAAAAACAAAACATTGCCTAAAGCTTGCTTTATTTTAGATAAACAGATATGATTGGCCATGTAGATCTGATTTTTATTTTATTCATTTGGTATGGACAACACAAATAGAGATGCATTGTTTGAGTGTTATAGCACACATGCTCATTTTCAAGCCTTGTCCATAGGAGGCTTTTTAATAAAAGAGCACAATAGTGTGTAAGCAATAAAATGGGAACATAGAAATGACACTAGTGTAAACAAGACATATTTTCATATATTTACATTCGTGTGCGAACAACTCTGCCCAATCTTAAGCCATTGCTTTAGACCTCTATTAAAGATGTTAACGTTTGTCTGCTGTTTTAGGTCAGTGTGGAGAGAGTCCCACAGTCTGGGACTGTCCAAAAGATGTTCTAAACTTTGGAATTATAGGCTACAAGAGGCTCTGGTAAAAGATCTGACAGGTCTGTTCTTAGAAATTGATTTGAATGTGAGGATTTTAAAGTTTAGAGTGGTTTGAAAATTTCCAAAAAAGATACTCTAAGAGAACATTTATAAAACCTATAAACATTTAATGCATAACAGTGGTGGCAGATCAAAGAACAGCAGCAGTTGTTGAGCTGCAGCAGTGGGGCAAAAAGTGATAAGGCGCATAAAACGGAGCATAACTTTGCTAAGAAAGTGATGCGAAAGGTTTGAGGATCTGTGGACGTTGTAATCCACTGATGAGCAGAAAAGGACTTTAACTGCTTTACTGATTCTTCCTCAGATGTCACTTAAAGATGGGGCTTTGTTCAGTCGAAGCCATTTGATTAAGAAGCAAATCTCCAACAATGAATAAATGTTGGCAGTAAATGGATTTATGTGATGGATTTCCAATAATACAGTCTTGAAATGATTAGTAAAGATCGGTCATAGGAAACACTCAATTCTGCTAACTGCATTTGAGCACCATTTAAGTTTTTAACCCAGATTTTGAATGTATTGATTCCTGCAAATTTACTTTAGATTGTGTTGCTGGCCTTAGATCAGTAGGTTTAGACAATATTTTATTAAAGGCCACTTTTGTAAATGACAGATATTGGCAGATGATATTTATTTTCTTTATAACATAGCCTTGATTTGTAACAATCAGCATTTTCTTTAATGACTTTATTGGATCCCAATCAACCCACTTATCATCTAATTGGACCAAAGTAACGTGATCTTTGGCTTATTTTATTTTCTGCCGATAACTTCCGTCCAAGGCATGATTAATACTGTTTGATAATAAAAGCCTTAACTTAAATGAAAAATCTAATCTGAGATTTCTTGATCTTAATGTTGTCCATGTCACATTTGAATGTCACAGCCTTCAATCAAAATCCAGTAGCTGCTGGATTTGGATTTGTTCACAAATCAAATCAGAAAGTCTGGAAATGGTTGCTTTTTTTCTTCAACAACCTTTTGACAAATATATAATGACTTTTAATATTAAGTGAATGGCCAACTTAAAGATTTGGTTACTCTGTGTTTATTAAAGAATGACTTTCCAAAGATCCATCATTATATTCAGCAGTTACAGCATTCAGCATTTAATAAAATTATTTATGAGCACTTTGTTTTTTTGTCATTTGTTAATTTTTCTTGTGTTACATGTTGCGGATGATTTGTCGAGCTTATAGTCCAAACTGTGTTGCTGACCAGACAAGCAAACTGGTTCTGCTTAAAAACATACGTAGGTTCTCTGTTGGCTTCCGTGCGTGCGTGTGTGTGTGTGTGTGTGTGTGTGTGTGTGTGTGTGTGTGTTCAGGGTGAGAACACGTGAATCAAAGACATAAAACACAAAACAAATGTGCATTAAGCATTGAAACCACTTGTAAAAATGACAAAAATACGTCAAAAAGAAGACCAGCTGTTAATAAATATGTTAAATAAATATCTCAGATGCTTGTGAAACAAAGATTTCCAACAGAGAATAGCCACATTTGGGTTCATGCAATATTGCTCTTAGGTCTGCTGTCAAATAATAGATATTTGTTGAATAAGCAAACACCAACAAATGAGCAAGCGTTCTTATTCTTTTCTCTTTTTCAGTAATTATTCAAGTCTACCAGACTATTGGGTATAAATGTGACTTTATTAGCAAACGTGAAAAAAAATACTGTCTTGGCATTAAATGCTAGATTTTATACCAACACACATTAAATATGGTCTCTCTTATTGTATTTTGATTTGGGACCTATGGGAGACTAGTGGATTTCTCTTTTGTTAACCTTTTATTGGGGCAGTCAAAAGTTCATGTTTTGGGTCATAAAAAGGTGACAAAACGCTTTTGACCAAAATTGTCTGGACCGTTTGTTCATGTCTCCAGCTTGTCGTCTTTTTCCCGTCTTTGTGTGTTTCTTGTTGAATTATGAAGTGTCCCGTAGTAGTAGTGGGAATGTAGAAAATGGGTCAGTGGGGCTTTAACATGTCCCCAGGAGACCCCCAGACACTCATTCATTCACTGTCTGCTTCACTGCTTAACTCACCATGTGGTGTCATTCATTTTTTATTAAGTCTCAATATTTAATATCATCCTGACCAAAACATTATCTGGTTTAGTCCTGGTTAAATTCGGGTTTAGTCTTCAGTTTAGCCTCAGTGGAGTCCTGGGTTTGTCCATGTTTAATCCTTATTTTGTTATTTTTCAGTCCTAGGTTGGTATTATTACGGTCCTAGTTTACTTCATGTTTAAGACTGGGTTTAGACCTGTTTATTTTTTAGTCTTCGTTTAGTATTGGTAGAATTCTTGATTGAAGTCTTTGAGGCTCAGTTGTTTTCTGGTTTAGTCCTTGGGTCAGTCCATGTTTAGTACTGGATTGAATCCTTGTTTTCTCTGTTGTTTGGTCTAGGTTTAGTGCTAGTGTAGTCCTTGGTGATTCTCAGTTAAATCCTGGTTTAATAATGGTTTGTGTTGTGTTGAATTGGTTCTGTTTTAGACTTTAAGTTCTGGTTCAGTCCTATGGCTTTGACCTTATAGCATACTGAGTTTAGGTCTGGTTTATTTAATTTAGTGATAATATCCTGGTTTTTGGTTTTGTCCTAATTTAAACTTAAGTTTTACATTTACTCTAGTCCTTGGTTTAATCCTGGTTTAGTGCTTCAGTTTTTTGTTTTGTCTTGATTTAGTCTAGTAATTGTTCACTTCACCCTCATCCTTGTCAATGGTCAGTTTTGTTTTAGTCTTTGTCTCTGGTTTTAGTCCTTGGTTTATTTTAGTCTTTGGTTCATTTAGACTATAATGCTAGGCTTCATCCTGGTTTAGTCCTGTTTTAATCTTAAACTAGTCCAAGTTTAGGTTTAGGTTGTTTAGTGCAATTCTGGTCTAGTCCTGGTCCAGTCCTTGAACTCTCTCTCTCTGATCTGGTCAATAACCTTCATGTGATTAAATGAGTACAATCTGAGAGGACAAAGGGCCAGTCTCTGGGCTGTGCTTGGGTTGTAATTGTAGTGGAAATGAAGTTAAAATAGGAATGCGCTGAGTCCATAACAAGGCTGCTGCAGGGGATTATGGGTAAATTATAAAATATAGGTGGGAGACATTCTATGTTCAAACAATGGAGAGAAGGTAAATCCACAGCTTTCAAAAGTGAAAAAGACTGCTAAAAAGTATATTAGCATGAAGCAATATTAGCATGTTAAACAAAGAAATTGATCTTTATTAAGTATTTTGTGTTTGTCTTATTTTGTGCCAACTTTGGGTAACTTTTAATGAACTGGTCTATTACTCATTCTACTTTTTAAATTGTCAAAGTGCTGTTGGATATCTTCAAACATACTTAAACATAAGCATTTCATTTAAAGTTACTTACCTAGTCTTGGGGCAGGTTTGGTTTAGTTCTGGGTTTTGACTCATTTAGTCGTGGAGTAGTACTGATTAAAGCCTGTTTTTATATCATTTTGTTGTACTGTATTTATTCTTGCTTTAGTCAATTGGAGTCATAAAGGCTTGTTGGATTTCCATTGACTGTGCTGTCTGTGTGCAGTGCTGCCGACCTGTTCGCCACTGGACTTCCACTGTGAAAACGGGAAGTGCATTCGCCGATCGTGGGTCTGTGATGGAGACAATGACTGTGAGGATGACTCGGATGAACAGGACTGCCGTAAGTACCACCTCGCTCACACAAGCACAAAACAAACACACCTTAAACCAGTCCCTGGAGTTTAGTGTCACTCTGTTTTTTGTCATTTAGTTGATTTCTGTTGTAATTCTTGGTGGTTTCTTTTTTTAGTCTTTGGTTGTTGTCCTGGGGTAATTTCATATACTTGATTTATTCTTTTCTGAGGCCTGGATTTGTTTTGGCATCAATGGAATCCCAGTCAAGTTATGTCCCACTATAATGATTTCATGTTAATTTCATGTTATTTGCAGTTTAGACCAGATTTAGTGTTGATTTAGCTAAACTAGACTTAACCAGTATCAAAACATAGACTAAGGTAAGTCTAGGTCTAATCTTGATTTATTGCTAGGTTTAGTTGTGGTTTAGCAATGATTCAGTTCTTTTTTTTTTTCTTTCTCTGATTTAGACATGAAATTTACTCTGGTTTGGTTGAGGTTTTGTTAGATGTTTAGTCCTAGGTTTGTCTGAAATGTAGTCCTTGGATTTGGGTCTCGTTGACAAAGTGATAATGTTTTTGGTTTTGAGACTGTTTTGCACAAACCAACAGTCCAGTCTTTGTGGGTCTAATAGAAAAGCTGGCAGATTTTTCTGACATTTGGTTCAAACACATTCAAAGGTCAGCTTTTGTGACAGGACTCTGACCTCCGACCCCACTTTGACTCTTTCTCTTTGACAGTCGTTTGTGGTCCTTCACCCTGAATTCCCTTGGGCTGCCTGCTGTGGGTGGAGTATGTTGTCTGAGCCTGAATTTCTAAGGCTCTGCGTGTACTAGAACATGTGCCACTATTGTCGGTCTGTCCATATGTTTAAGGACCAAGCATTCAGTTTTAAACCAAATGCCTCTCATTTTACGCCGTAGTAATTATATTCAAGCTCTAAATTGTTGGTTTGCTTTAGCTGAAATTTCCTGGCAGATTTAGTCAGTGCTACATCCAAAACAAATGGAGCACAAACTCTCATTGAGTTAATGCAGTCCACATGAGTCTGATTTAAAATTCACCACTTTTGCAGAAGAGACATGATTTTTCATTTAGCCCAGTTTCATAATTAAAGGTCACTTTGGAAAGGGAGCTCCAGTGTAAAGATGGGATTATTGATCAGGTTTATCAGATGGATCCTCATTTGGTTCTTTCATTGATTCCTAATGGGCGGCAGTAGCTCAGTTTAATCTGTGTAAAGCGCTTTGAGTGCCTACTACAGTAGGTGGAAAAGCGCTATATAAAATAAAAATGTATTATTATAGATTATATTATATTTCTGTGTGAATGACAATAGAACATTTGCTTTTGAGCATAAACTGTGGCAAATCATATGGTCTTACATTAATAGTTTGTTGTTTTACACTTAGATTGTGCTAACCTTAACCACATTAGTTAAACCCATTGTCAGAAAATTGACATGATTCTGAAATTCTTCAAATATGTGGAATAAGATGGCTGACACAAAATGATGTAGGTTATAGAGATTTGAAAACACATGTTTTGATGTCATTGGGTAATAATTAGTTGAATACTAATTAAGAAACTAAATGAATAAATGCAAATTGTTGTCTGTCAATGTCTGTCTCTAAGTGTAAGCCCTGCGAATAATTGGCTACGGGTGTTCAGGATGTACCCCACCTCACGCCCTAAGGAGCTGGAATTGCTTCTAGCCCCAAAGCCTTTAAAAAAGTTTAAAAGGAATGAATAAACTCTTGGGTTGACATAGACCCAAACAGTAAAACAAAACATTACATAAAGCCCTGCCCCATTTCAGATAAAGTTTATTACAGACCCATTACACAAAGACAAGTTTTAGCAAACCATACTTCGAACACCAAATTCACAATATAAATCCTATATAATGTAATTATCTATGTGTAAATATCAGGTTGAATACTGTATGTTACGTCTAAATATACAATTAATAATGTATTTGTCCAATGGATCACAAATGAATCATTGTCACTGTCGGCTCCAAAACACATTGTTCTGATAGATTTGCCACTTCAGAAGTCTTCCTCCTGGGCTGAGTCCATTGTTATCCCTGTGGTTCCTCGTCGTTCATGTCTGACCCACATTCATCACAGACACAGACCCTGATTCACTCTTAAAGGGGGTCCGTCTGTCTGCTCACAGCCCAGTATGAATTTTTCATCTTCATGCCCAGTCAATTTACCTCCATCTCCCTTTTCCCCAAACTACTTATTATTTCATGCTCCTCTTGACGCTCTGCATCTTTTACTTACCTCGCTGCACCTTTGGTTTATTTGCCATCGAAGAAAACCTTCTCCTGACTCCTACAATGGTGCAGCAGAGCTGTATTTGGCTCTTCATATAGATCTTTTATTAGCTCAGTGTTATGTTTTGTGACAAATACAGTCATCACTGCATACAGTAGTGTTTGATACTCCTCTTTTTATTAAAATAAAATTACATTTATCTTCTCCCATTTGTTCCTTTGAAGCAAATCTACAGCACACTTTCAAAATGCTACAAAACTAAAATGTTTCTCAATGGTGCTTGCTTTCTGACTGCTTCCTTTTCATGCTAAAAGTGGACTGGGATTGGTCAATACTGTCTCACACAATACACATTCAGATGTGTATGAATTGCTAAGGCCCAGGCAGATCAAAAATGGTAAATAGCTGAATTTATATTTCTCTTTTCTACCACTGAAGGCACTCAAAGCACTTTATATCAATTGTCGGAAGAGGTTCAGTGTCTTGTCCAAGGAAACTTCAACAATGTTAAATCAAACCATGTCCAACCTTTCAGCTATTGGACTACAAGTGCTAGCTCTTTATCTAATGTCATTCTTTAGAGAAAAACAAAATATTCTTCTGCAAACCCACAAAATAATTTCTCAGCTGGAATTGGACCTCTTCTCTAACAAATCCTGTCTGAACTGTTTCACTTTTTCTGAACATTTTCTGCCATTTTCAAGATGTTTTACTGCAAAGAGACACATGGTAATGACTCCCAGTGACCTCTAACCTTTGGCTTTGGCCCGCTGAGTGATGATGAGCATCTCATGGGGTTGACCCCCCAGACCCCACTGGTGAACTCTGTCGGGACAGGCCCACAGTGAGTGATGTTTGTACCAGTTTAATAATGCATCCATCAACAGTGTATAAAAAAAATAAACTATTAAAAATGTCTAGGAGGCTGGGTTTTTGGAGAAACCGAGGTTAGAGTGGTTTAATGGTTACTGTTTATGCTCATTGGGGTTTTGGAGGGGCCAGTACAGTCTAAAGAACATAGCATCATGTTGCATCTAATCCAGCCATATAGTACTATATCCTCACAGTAATTTGAAGAAAAACTGTATCCTGCTTTACATTTACATTTACATTTATTCATTTAGCTGACGCTTTTATCCAAAGCGACTTACATTGTTCTAATGTAATTACCAGTGTTACAGCCACTGGAGTCTTGCCCAAGGACACAACGACAGTATGAACTGTGGGGAGAGTGGGAATCAAACCGCCTACCTTCCGGTTGAAAGACGACCACTCTACCCATTGAGCTACTGCCACCCTTTACTGCCCGCTTTAGTAGCCTAAACAATCTAAAATTGTTTATAGTTTATTTTATTTATACCATACAAACATTTTCATTACAAATGGACAGAAATGAACCAAAACAAGTAGAAGCAAGAACTCTATATGGCTATAATTAGTCATATACTGTACGTATAAATGGTTTGTGCATGTGGGCTTTGAACACTGAAAAACGCAAAAAACACAGCTCAAGTCAGAAAAGAAAATTGAAATTTAGTTTTAAACATTATACTACACCTGATTTGGCATCATTTCATAAAACATTCTCTGTATTGGGGTTGGTCCAGTCCTCTATACGTCGATTGCAGTTAGTTAGTCCATAATGCAGTTGCATGTCTTGTCACAGGTACCATATTTAACCATAATAACTCCTCTACTGGCTTGTCTGCACTGGCTTCTGGTAAGCTACAGGATTAATTTAAAGATTTTATTGTTTGTTTTAAAATGGACTGGCCCCCACATACCTTATCTGAATTGTTGTCCAGCCATGTTCCTATCAGAACAATGAAGTTACCAGTCCAGTGTAATTTAGAACTCTGCTCTAAAACACCAGTCCAGTGTAATTTAGAACTCTGCTCTAAAACACCAGTCCAGTGTAATTTAGAACTCTGCTCTAAAACACCAGTCCAGTGTAATTTAGAACTCTGCTCTAAAACAGAAGGGAAAGGACTTTTGGGCAGCAATGGTTGCTTTAAATGTGCTAAAAAATTTAAATTGACATACTTAATACACAGTTGTGATATTGAATTTAAATTGTTATTTGAATTTGTTAGACACTAATAAACAATTGTATCAACTTATAAGACCATTGATGAACCATAATGCTACCTACACAAAACAAAGTTAAATAAAGTCGATTTGAGGACCATATGAGTGCTTAAGCTACATTTCACTTTAAAAGCTTGAATTTTTGTAACCTTCAATATCAATGTACTTTATCTATTCAATCATTTAACTTTAAAAATAAATTCCATTGTTTTTTAGTTTAGGTTTTTTTTTTTTTATATAAACTTTAATAAAATACAGTTTGATTGTAAAATGCATACAGTCCAAGTCAAGCTACAGACTATAACACGTGGAGGCCATTATCTCACACTTATAAAGTTAATGATCAATAAAGCATTTATGGCTTTGGTTTAACCTCAAAATAAAAAAAATAAATATTTGAGTTTAAGACCTAGATCTTAAAAAAGGTCTTCCAACAGTATTCATTATCTTCATTATTGCTGGTGACTTTTATCGGGCTGTGATTGATTTATTGGCCGCTGGTTGTAGCATTGTAGATTTCCCGTCTTTGTGTTTTTGACATTGTTTGTCTGCCCCTCACGGCGAGCGGTGGATGGTTATTGATTAGCTGTGGCTGGGGCCCATCCATCATCGTTCGTCCTGACAAACCTGTTTACTCCCAGCGACACAACGAGATCCTCCATCGATTCAAGTCTGAGTCCGTCCGTCAGGTTTCCTATTCACATCCAACCAAACACAAGCAAACGTTTGATAGGCTTCACCTCCTGTGTGATATCAGAGGATGGAGGTGGAGAATAAGCAGCTTTATACACACAGCTTATAAGGGCTAGACTAATTGTTCAACTATACTCTAGCCGCTAGAGTATAACATTTTGCCCCATTGAGCTGTTGAGAAGTCTGACACCACACCAACATTTCCCACATGGTCGTTCTTTTTGCTGGGGCCACTTCTGTAACTCTAGCTTTAATTGTCTTTGTCTTTTTTTTTTTATTTGTGTTTGCAGCTCCTCGAGAGTGTGAGGAGGATGAGTTCCACTGTCAGAACGGCTACTGTATCCGCAGCCTGTGGCACTGCGACGGAGACAACGACTGTGGGGACAACAGTGACGAACAGTGTGGTCAGTACTCCAGCATGTCCATTAAACTATATACTCTTCTGGTTATCTTCACTGTGAGTTTGGTCTTGTTGTTTAGATAAAGGTCTGTGCATATGCAGTAAGTACTTATTATTTATTTAATCTAAAACCATACAGAGCTGTAGCAAGCTCAAATTACCTGTACCTCCAAGCTGTCACAAAGTGGTAGAGTAGTAGTAAGTATTGTATAGAAACATTCAGGCTTCTTTTTGTGTTTTTTTTTATTGCATTTCATGCCACAAAACATTACCACGTCTGGATTTTCCTCTCTTACACATTCTGTTTCCTGTCTATCTACAATGCCTCTAAAGTAATAGTCTAGTTTAGAAGTATTTGTAAATACCTTTTTAATAACTTTTTTGTAAATATACATGTCTTTTTTGTTCTTTTTTTTTTTTTTTTTCAGACATGCGTAAATGTTCAGACAAAGAGTTTCGCTGCACAGACGGCAGTTGCATCGCAGAGCACTGGTACTGCGACGGAGACACTGACTGTAAAGATGGATCAGACGAGGAAAACTGTCGTAAGTCATAAGAAAGCCAAAATCTTTGATAGACAGTAATTGTGAACACAGCTTTTCTTTTGTCCCCTGCTGTATCCAGTCTAGGATCTAACTGGTCTGTGTTTTTGTGCAGCGTCAGACGTAATGACAGCCACCTGCAGCGCGGAGGAGTTTCAGTGTGCGTACGGCCGCTGTATCCTGGACATTTACCACTGTGATGGAGACGACGACTGTGGAGACTGGTCCGACGAGTCTGACTGCTGTAAGAAACACTCCTCGTACACTGTTTGAAAACAGAAAAAGAGTCTTGTCATTGTGTTTTTGCATTAACAGTTAAGTTGACTGCAATACATTTTCAATGAACATAAGGGAATTAGCTACAAAATGGCAAATTCTACACGTAAGATGATTTCAACAAAAGTCAACTGACTGATTTCGTGTGGCTATCAGTGAGTGGATAGTCAAAGGCTACATGCTACGTCACTGGATGCTTAGTGACTTGTAGCTGGACTTGTTCAAACAACAGAATGTGGCGGTTTTAGGACCTGTGTTTCCTCATCAAAGACTGATGAACCAAGCCTGATAAGCATACCATTGCTAAACCCGGGAAAAACTACATGATTTTCAATGAAAGTTGCTCACATACACCAAAAAAGATTCTGGCTTCCATGTTTATTTCAGCTAGTAGTTGTAGGTGCTCTTTCATCTGTACACCAGGTATTCTTTTTGCGAGTGTCCACAATTGGCAGCAGGAGAAAGGGAGCTGTACCATCCAAATCTTATTACATATTACAAAATGTAACACACACATACACAACAGGGGGTTATGTAAAAATATTGCTATAGCGTCTTAGCATTATTTCTTCCTGTGAAAGTTATAACAAGGTTCCCATGTGTCATTTTACAAAGTATAGGGGATATAACTGTTGTTATTTTTTTTGCGCATTGTTCTATCCTTGTGTTGTGAATTTAGCATCATAAGTAGAAATTTTAGGAAATTCTCCTTACAAATAAGTGGTAATAGAGCATCTTATCTAATATCACACAGCTGTCTCTAAAACCAACCGTGAGACGTCATTCTGAGAGTTTGTGTTGACAACTCTCCTGGTAGTGTTGAGTTTGTAGGTCACATCCTCACTTCCCCTGGCTTTACAGACTCAGACAGATTCCTGAGAGGCTGAAGACAGCATTCCTTGGCAAAGACTCTGTCGAAACATGAAGGACACTTTGTTTGAGAAAAAGAGGCCTTTGTCACTCTTTTGCTCATAAACACAAAGACCGACACATCTAACAGCGAGAGTTGAGACAGATCTGAAGGCTGTAATGAAGCGTGCGGCACAGTGTTTGTTTAACTTCGGAAGGTGTAAATGAGGAAATGACTGCTATATGAGTCACTTTATTGGTTGAAGGAAGGTGGGATTAAAATCAAGGAAGAAAAGCTGAGATAAGATAGGGCTTTATTTGTTGAATTCACAGATAAACAAAGTAGGGCTGAGTGATATTCAGGAAAACATGTGACGAATGAATGATGAAGAATTACAATATGACCTTGATTTGAGGCTCAGATAATTGGCCGATTATTGCTCTTATTTGAAAAGTTGGAATCTCTGTCACAGGGACAAAAGAAAACCTTTTTAATATGGATATTGTAATTGTTGATATTGTGATATTTATGTGCGTTATATTGTGTAGACCTCCAACTAACAATTACACAACTATCATTTCATATAAAACACGCTTTAAAATAGGACCATTAATAAGTCATGGCTGCTGCTGATTTTCACTGAACGTTGCTCACTGGCACTTAAGCCAAGAGTTCAGGGTTTATTTCCTTGGTACTTTGGCCGTAGAGCAGCCGGACTGCTGTCACGTTCGGCGTCATCAGTTCCGGCCAGTAGGCTAACAAGTGGGGCATTGCAGTGATGTCAGTTGTTTTGTTTTTTCAAGTTATACAGTTATAATATGCGTCAATCCATTTGTCAATCGCCAGCTTAGATTGTTGTTTTTCTTAAACTATACTTTAATTATTGTCATAACGTTGACAGATAATACATTATTATCATTTTATTCTATATATTTTAAGCAAATGTAATTTAAACACAATTTCAGGAATTGTGTTTGTGTCCCAGTTTAGCCACAGTGCAAAATTAAAAGAGTGGTTAGTTTTTGGGTCAAATGAGAAAGAATCCTTCTTGTAACAGTCTACATTTTCAAGCACATAATCATTGTTCTAAAAATCGCACAAAATTTGTATGTGTCATACTTCTGATTGACTTCTGCACCATATTGTTTTGACTAAAACGTATTTCATCACAGTGAATCTGAACAGAGTTAGATTTAAGATTTATTAAAGGACTCAGCGTTGATCCTTTTTAAAATCTCATAAAATCTTATCTTTGGTGTGTGTACAGCGTCGCACCAGCCGTGCCGCTCGGTGGAGTTCATGTGCAGCAGTGGGATGTGCATCAACGCTGGCTGGAGATGTGACGGAGAGTACGACTGCGACGACCAGTCAGACGAGAAGAACTGCAGTGAGTAGTTACCGACTTTACACAAACGTATTCCATCGGCTAAATTGTCAAAATGAAAAACATGTTTCACTAACTTATTCCTCTGTAGCTACGGCCATGTGCACCGCTGACCAGTTTCGCTGTGGGACGGGGCGCTGCGTTCGGTTGTCATGGCGCTGCGACGGAGAGGACGACTGCTCGGATCACAGTGACGAAGAGGGCTGTGAGAAAACTGGTATGACTCATACTAATGCTGTAGGTAAAAAACAAAACTCACTGCAGAGAAAAATGGAAACTTGGCAAAGTGAAACAGGTCTACGAAGACAGTAACCGCCTTCAAGGTATAACGATATACGTAATATTAAACCCACTAATACCTTGGTGTTCTATCATTGTAATGTGAGCTGATGAAACAAGAGCATGATGAGACACATTTACAAAACAGCTTCTTTAAAAGGACTCTTTACGTATTGCTACCATAATAATTAAATCTGTATGATTAAACTGTAGCTTAGTCCTTTCTAAAAAAAATCCTTTTAAGAGAGAATAAGAATTTAACTGATTTAGAAAATATATAGAAATACAAGGCTCTGGACTTCTACCAGTCAGTCACCAGCTCAGGCAAAATTTATATTAAACAAGAACTGAACCATTACTAAACTAGTAAGTAAATGTCTGACAGAAGTAAAAGTAAATATCACATGGAAGAGTAAATGTCACGTGGAAGAGTAAATGTCACGTGGAAGACCATAACCTTACTGTGATACAAGTAGGCCTTAATAATGATGATGAGAAAAATTAAAGAATAAATGTAATATATATAGGGAAGTCCTAAATAACAATCAAACATAAATAATAATGTTTTAACCTAATGTAACTATTAATCTCAAGGTATTGCTCTGGAAATGATTGATTAGTAGTTACTTAGTAGTACTTACTATTTACTTATTAGTGTGTAGCTCTTAGTATTTGTTAGTAAAACATGTGGTAGAAAGATAATAGACATATGCCCCAGATGAAGTCTGTACCTGATGATAAAGAGGCTGTGAGTTGTGTTACTGCTTGTGCTGCTTGGGTCTATGTCATCTTTTCAGGAGCTAAATATAACTCCGGCTTCAGTGGTTGCCATAACGACAGCCCATACCAGCCCTCCACTCGACCAAGACATTGTTGGGTTTTTTAGGAAAGGGTTTAGACAGTTGCCAGTGTGTGTTTAGTCTTGAGTGAAATTCTTGTTAAGGGCCATAAAAATGTCTGTGAACTGAAAGTTACACAATGAAGTCTTAATGTACAATAATAATGGCAATAATATCTCAATAAGGTAAGAGGGGAGCCACTAATGGAGGTATTGTTATAATAAACTGTACTAGAAGACAAAGAAGAAGGATTATTCACAGATTCCTAGATCCCAGAAAAAAAAATGACAGAACATTTTTAACAGGTTGATTTATGTTTAATGCAGTGTTTTAAACCTCTAAAAAGAAAAGCTTCCTTTGTTTGAGGTTATTTGAAAAAAGTCCATTCTTCTTTATCAACTAACTTTATTACAAGAACAAGACAAGTTTAATTTGAAAACACACTGATTGTTTCCCAAAGTGAGGATTCTCCATTGTCCAATCAACAAGCTGCAATGTTCAGCACTGCCTTTTAGTAACTGTGCCAATATGGTGGAACTATAGTAGACAGTAGGCTTGGTAGTTTTATAAAAGTAGCTCACTTCACTTGAACAGTTTTTAGATGGTGGGAGGTAACTAAATATTTGTACTTCATTACTGTACTGAAGTAGATTTTTCACGTATCTGTACTTTACTTGAGTATTTATTTATCTGGTGACTTTTTACTTTTGAACACAAATATGGATTTAGCATCTGAGTCCAGATGCTTTTGCTTTAACCTTTACTCCTTACATTGTCGAAACAGCCTTGTTACTTTTACAACCTCTGTGGATGAAGACATGACGTTAAAGACGTAACTAACACGAGAGGGCGTCTGGCCAGTGTGGGGTATTCAGCAGCGATAAGGAGGAAGAAAGAAAGACATTAGCCATCCATGGCCATTTTTAAGAGTTGTTGGTTCCAAGAATGATTCATGGCGTAGCTTATTTTGGATTTCTGTAAATCAGTTTACAACGTGAGCAAAGCTTTGATAGTTAACACTAACTAGCTCTCACTTATGGAGTGCCCCTAAGGCTAGTAACCTCCATTGTGTTAAAGTAGTGGTTAATTATCAATAAACTTCCAGCAAAGACAACATTAACAGGGTACTTCCAAGGTCTCGCACATCTAATAAATTACTTTTACTATGTACATTTCAGAGACTGTACTTTTTACTTAAGTCGTCTACCAGAGTTGATTTTAACACAGGTATCTGTACTATTACTTAAGTACTCAATATGGATACGTTAGCCACCTTTGATGATGGTATGAAAAAAAATCATGAAAATCGAAACATGCAGAACTATTCTAGTTAGAGTTGTTAAATACATTTATCTATAGACTTTCCCTTTTTTGATTCATATTGTTTTTTTTTTTTTAATCAATTGAAACGGGACTAAGCGGTAGAAAATGAATGAATGAATGAATGAAAGAGAATAAGCTGTATAGAGTAATGGGTGCTGACATAGTGAGTGCTTCATTTTCATTTTCATAATTCTTCAAACCATCTTCTGTCCCTTTAACTTTGCCTTATCAAAGAATATTATTCACTGAACCACACATAAAAAGCATTTGTCATTTAGCGATCAACACTTAATAAAACAATAAAACACACAAAAAATGTGGATATAAAGCAAGTAATGTTTGATTATGCCCTGCTTCTTGGAAAATCTTTACAACAAATAAAAAGTATTTTATTGTGTAGTCATCCTATTTTCTGTTGCATATTAAAGAATCCATGTAACATTGCAGCACACATGTATAATAAATCCTTACTGAGAAATGCAACGTCTGTGACCGTTTTTCTCCTTGGCGGTCAAAGAAATTTCAGATTAATTGGTCCTCTGTGAATCTAAACTCTCCTGAGCTTTCTGTCGACACACTTTAAAACAGTCTTCATGAAGTTGTGAAAGGCAGAATGGGAGATAAAAAGTTGTTGCCAGTCACGCCATCTGTGTGTAGGCTTTTCAAAAAGTACATTTTTAATCAACTGTGACAAATGGCAACTGTGTTTTTGGCTCTTAGAATGAAGAAGCTTTCACTGAAATGGTACATGATGTATCAAAGGCAGTATGCCACAAAGCTGTTACAATTATTACTGATGACTTTTACAAACTTGAATGAAAAAGTCTTGTCTGCTCCACAGAAAGCCCGCCGTGTGCTTCAGACCAGTTTCAGTGTGGAAACGGACGCTGTATCGGTCAGAGGAAAGTGTGCAACGAGGTGAACGACTGTGGAGATGGGACGGACGAACACCCGCACCATGACTGCCGTGAGTTCACAAACACTCTTTCCAAGGAGCTATTAAAAGATTGTCAGGTGTCAACACATTCAGGTAAATTACATAAGCATTAGATTTTACCACTGGCTATTTTTTAGTCAAAGAGGTTACATAGTTTAGTTTTGACCATATGTTTAAAAAAAAAAAGTAAATTTCGAACATCTCAAGCAGGGGCCAAATTTTTGGGCTAATTAAAGGAACACTCTTTAACTTTTTAATTTGAAGACATATTATGCAGGATATGAATGTTTTCCAAAGGTTTGTTTTGTGGCCCATCCATTCTTGCATTCCTCAATACCAACTTAGTAAAAATCAATACCAACCCTCAGAATGTTTGCTTTAGTGAGCTGTGATTGGCTGAGAGCTACACACTTAAACATGGCCCTGCTGTGTAAACAGTTTCTTAACATATACATTTACCTTCACATTATTGTAGAGGAACAAAGACGGTCAATTGGATTATATTGGAATAATTTAAGTATAGAAATCCTGCATATTATGCCTTTTTAAAATTAAACCGCAGAATTTTCAATTTTTCATGAATAATTAAATAAATTTTCACACAACGGAAATTTATTTTATTCCACACTAGTGGGCATCTAGAACAAGCCGGAGGTGCATGTCTGTAAACCACCTGCCCTCTGTTTGTATTTTACCATTTAAATTATTGAGAGGGTAGTGTTTGAGATTTTAACCGATTACTGCCCACAAAAGAAAAGACCCTTGTCTCCCAATTGTAAACAAGGGCAGAAATTTGTCTTTGGCTTGCAAACTACAAATTTTATACACTCACAAAATCCATAGAAGCATTCATTCATTTTATACCGCTTAGTCCCGTTAGGGGTCGTGGATGACTGGAGCCTATCCCAGCAGCTTTGAGCCTGAGGCGGGGTACACCCTGGACAGTGGGCAGTTTGTCGCAGGGCTAACACTTAGAGACAGACACTGACAGACAACCATTCACTCTCACATTCATTCACTAGGGACACTTTAGAGTTGCCAATTAACCTGTACATGCATGTCTTTGGACGGTGGAGGAAGCCGGAGTACCCGGAGAGTACCCACAGTAACACAGGGAGGACATGCAGACTCCTCACAGAAAGACCGGAGTCGGCCGAGGATTGAACTCACAACCTTGTTGCTGTGAGGCAGGAGTGCTAACTTTAGGTTATTTGTTTAACTCCGGTTCTCTGAGCAGCATGAGTGTGTCAAAACAAATGCTATGAAAGAGAACCAGTGTCACCGTGCACACCATAAAAGCATTTAATAGATAAAAAGGCATACATATACAGTATGTTTATAAATAATTAAAAGTGTATAATATATACACCAGGACACAATAGAAGTTGTACAGCTGGAGGGCTGGTTTAATAAAGTGCTAAGTGCTGAGAAGTCTCTAAATGAACAAGGTGGATTGAGTTCATTCAAAATCCAAAATAAATGAGCTCTGCAGATGAACTTTAAATTAGATGATGAAGCACAGGACAAGCGTTGTTCACTAACATCTACTTAATTCTGCATAATATGCCTTTAAAATATAAGGTCTTAAAATAATCTTGGAGGTTTCCCATATCATAGACCATTTATTTGAAAGCCTGAAAAATGAGTGAAAAAGAAAAAGGAATTTAAAGTATTATACATAGTTTAGTAAAACGGCATACAAATGTTTTCAATCTTAATTTAAATCTTCTTTCACATTACAAATGTGTTGAAGAAAGATGTATGGTATATTTTAGTATGTGTTTTGTGTCATTGGTTTTCGTGAACACTAGGCCTGGATGTCTGGTTGTTTTGGCAGAGTTTGGTTGAGAGTTTGCGCTGACTCAGCAGGTTGTTTGTGTGTTCTGTGTGCATTTGTCGTAGGCCCACGCTCCAGTGAGGGCAACTGTATGCAGAACAACGGCGGCTGCTCCCAGAAGTGTCAGATGGCCCGCAGACTGGTCCAGTGCACCTGTCACACCGGATACAGGCTGATGGACGACGGCAAGGCCTGCCAGGGTAACGCTGTCTGTGTGTTTTTGTGGACACATGCTAGATCAAACAAACGGGCCAAACTCTCCAGGCTCTCAAACAATACAATTCAATTTCCAATCTATCAACTCTACTGCAAACTGTGTTATTGCA
This sequence comes from Perccottus glenii, assembly GCA_024416835.2. Classification (NCBI taxonomy): domain Eukaryota; kingdom Metazoa; phylum Chordata; class Actinopteri; order Gobiiformes; family Odontobutidae; genus Perccottus; species Perccottus glenii. The sequence continues at coordinate 25,891,533 of CM044548.2, forward strand.
GTGTTAACGTTTTTGCTTCTATCATTTACATACGTAGCTCAGTGCACCACAGTACCAAACATTTACCCATTATTTCCTTTTAGGTTTGTATCGATTTGGTGTGTGTTTATATTATAAGGGTTCTGGCTAATGTTATTTTGGTTAAAGCGCCACTACCGTATTTTTCTTTTTTTACCCTGGTTTCTACTCCCTATTTCACATAAGCCGGTTCCTGGAGAGCAAAAAGCTATTATTTATTTTTGCTCAAATATTGCAATCTTAGCATTAAGGCCAAATAACAAACAGCAGTGTGGCTAACTGCAGTTGGTTTTGAAATAGCAGTGGAGACACCAAAGCCAAAATTACTTTCAAACACCTGTTTCATTTTGGCAACAACTGCTGGCACATGCAGTACATCTATCAACATACCTTCTCTATAAAAAGTCCAAAATAAAATGTCTATCTGTGCTGATATAATGCTCCAATCTACTTCTACATAGTTCCCTGACATTTTTTTAGCAGTAAACCATCATTATAAAGTCACAAAAATAGATTTAGAAACACTTTCTAGGATTGATTGGTGGTTTCTCTGAATATCTCTGCTTTACACTTTGACGACTTTGACAAACCTATCTCTTGCTTCAGTCAAAGGTGGCAGTACAGAAGACAAAGTCAAATCCTTGTGGTTATCCAGTCCCTCACTTGAACTTGTTTGAAAGGTCTTGTAGCAGTGGTTTCACTAAACGTGTGTTGATTTCTGGCTGCTTTTATAGATGTATAATGTTCCCACCTCTTCCTTTTGTGGTTTGCTCCAGATGTGGACGAGTGCGCCGAGGAGGGCTACTGCAGTCAGGGCTGCACCAACACCGAGGGCGGCTTCCAGTGCTGGTGTGTCCAGGGCTATGAGTTGCGTCCTGACAAGCGCAGCTGCAAGGCACTCGGTAAAAACTTTACCCTTCTTTTAGCACAAGGCCAATGGTGGAGGATATGACCTCTTTTATGTAACTGCTTCTAATTAAAGGTTTTGTAAAAACATGTTATAAGAAATTACCTAGAGTAGTTTCTAATGTCCACATTTAGTTGCATTTTTTTCCTTTTTCTTGTCTCTCAGTGGACATCCCTTGAAACCTAACGGTGCACAAACAATAGATTTACTTTAAAGCTATTATTTTATTATATTTGAAAATGTACTTGATTCCTAAACCTCCAAAATGGATATGAAAAAAATTTGTTATTTTTGAAAAGAAAAGGTTGACTTTATAATTTTCTAATTATTAATCTAATTTACTTTTCTACACTCTAAAATAATCTAAATTATCTCTATTTAAATGATGTCCCAATCTTTTGAGAGGCTGTAAAACACATGTAACATAAAATACAGTAAACTCTATTCAATGCTAAAGGTGCACAACAAATAGATTAACATAGAAATTATACAAATTTCAAACCTAAACTAGCATTATATTTTGATTAGAATTTGATTTCCAATTAACAAATTAACATCCATCCATCTTCTACCACTTATCCGGGGCTGGGTCACGGGGGCAGCAGTCTAAGCAGAGACGCCCAGACTTCCCTCTGATTGGCTGGAAAATACATGTGAAAAAAAACATTCATATTCATTTTACAGTAAACATTGTTGAATGCAGCTTCTTGAGGCAGGGCTTCAATCTGGCCACATAAGAAGTCAGAATGTTGAGTTTGTTTTGAATATACAGCCTCACTTTGTCTTCCCCAAACTTTCATTTAATCACCAGCTCCTCAAATGTTATTTGATTAAACTGCACAAACAGTTAAAAGGTCGTGTTAAATAGAAAAGCTGTTTACAGCTTGTATTTCACGAATGATATTTGTTTTCTACCGAATTGTATTCGGGGCGGCAGTAGCTCAGTGGGTAGAGTGGCCGTCCTTCAACCGGAAGGTAGTAGGATCGATTCCCGCTCGCCCCACAGTTCATACTGTCGTTGTGTCCTTGGGCAAGACACTTAACCCACCTTGCCTCCAGTGACTGTAACACTGGTAATGTAATGTAATGTAAGTCGCTTTGGATAAAAGCGTCTGCTAAAATGAATAAATGTAAATAAATGTATTTAGACCTTAATATACCTTGAAAGTGGTTATTGTCTCATGCCTAGATCTGTAGTCATTGGTATAATCTATCACCTCATTACAATTCATTGATTCTTGCTATCAAGGCAAGTATGACATTATATACTGACTGGCACTGCCAACCAAGAATTTGTACTCCAGATGAATCAGTATTTGAAAATAAGATGGCACAGACCTACAGATAATGGGAAACTCAAATGTTGGTCTTCTAATGGAGTATAAAAACCTCCAACCACAAAAACCTGGTGGGTTTTAGGGTCTGACCTTTAGTAAAAACATTGGTCTGACAGTGATTATACCTGCATAAGCTGTAACTGTAGTATATGTTGTCTGCTGCATGGCTCAGTGTGATGGTCTGGACTAGATTTAGACTGAGGTCCCGTTCTGCCCGCTATTGATCTAAGACCGAGTGGCATTGAACCCAGGTTAGGACCATGTGTTCACTCCAGACCTGTTCCACAAACTGAGATTAATGCTCACACTGAACCAAACCAGCTCACTCTCATGGTCTATGACTTAAGGTGCTTTTACAGCTGGCTTCATTAGTCCAGACTTAGTTCTGAGTTTCCTGTTTATTCACAACCGTAATGTCAAGTGTGGAATGTGAAATGGAGCAAATAGACAAATATTGTCATTTGTTCTTGAAAATAACAGCAGAAGGGAAAAGGGTTGGATTTTGGATTAAACTCTAAAGTGTAGTTTGATATAATGCAAATAAAGGGATTTAAAGTAAAAGATCCACACAAACCTTGATAAGTGTCATAACCATAGCCTTCTTTTAAGCCAGCTTTAATCAGCATGTTTGTATTCAGTATATTAAAAAAAACTTATAACCAACACCTCTTGGCAATTTAAGGTATTATCAGTCTGTTTTTGTCCCAGCTCCAAGTGCACAAACCCTTCAGGTTGTGAAAGCCGTCCCAATATAATACCTCTTTTCAACCATCCACAGCAATAGCTGTGTATCACATAGTGCCAAATCACAACAAAGGGCAAACAAACAGAGCAACTACCAATTACAGTGCAGTACAAGAGGCATTAACGACAATAATTAGTCACCCACTACAGTGGGAGTTTTTACTGCTGCCATCAGGGCGCAGATAGAATCTGCCAAGATGCAGAAGCAACAGGTCCTATATTCTACAACTGTTATCAGCCTCTTAAATGTTTCTTCTTAATTTAGTATCTTTCAGTTATTGCATTGTTTTTATGTTCACTGCTAGCTGTAAATGAAATTGACCTCTGGGAATAATAAAGATGCACTGAACCTTGAATTAATGGCAGTATTAGTAATAGCAGAATAGTAATGTGGGAATATGACTAATGTTATAGACGCAGCAGGAGACAGCTAAGAGGTCCAGCCACGATCCTCTAAAAAGAGACGAGTAAACACAGAGGGAGAGTTAGAGGAGACAATACTTTACTGTATACACTGAACTTGCAAATTTACTCAAGTAGAAAAACTACGAGGAAATAAAACAGGGAATAAGCAAACAAAAAAGCTTATTAGTCAACAGAACAAAGATAGCGTTCCATTAAAGCATGGCGTGTTATTTTTCTGCATCTTTTTGACACAAAGTATAATAGATATGAACCTTATGATGTATATAGGCAAGGCAATTTTATTTATATAGCACAATTCATACACTGGGTAACTCAAAGTGCTTATATATACTGTACATTATTCTTAGCTTTTTAAACTCACCTACTTTCATGCATTAATCTATGTCCTCATTCATTCTCCAGGACCTGAGCCTGTGTTATTGTTCGCCAACCGCATTGACATCCGTCAGGTTTTGCCACATCGCTCTGAATACACTCTGCTGCTCAACAATCTGGAGAACGCCATTGCTCTCGACTTCCACCACGACCGAGAGCTGGTCTTCTGGTCCGATGTGACTCTGGACCGTATAATGAAGGCAAACTTGAACGGGTCCAATGTGGAGGAGGTGGTCTCTACTGGACTGGAGAGCCCAGGTTAGTGCTGCGGACATTAGGCTATACAGCAAATTGTCAAATAGTTTAGCCTTAAATAGCCTTTAGCCTTTAGCCTTAAAGTTTAGCCATTTTTTACACAGAGATTTTGCCTACACTTTACACAATGTCTGTCTGTTGTCTTTATTGTAAAGTGCCCTTTATTTCTTATATTGCTCTTAAGTCTTAATTACATCAACACTGTTCAAATGGCTTTTTGTCTCTAGGTGGACTGGCAATAGACTGGATACACGACAAACTGTACTGGACAGATTCAGGAACGTCCCGTATCGAAGTGGCCAACCTGGACGGGACGCACCGCAAAGTTCTTTTGTGGCAGAACATGGAGAAACCCCGAGCCATTGCGCTGCATCCCATTGAGGGGTACAAGATCAAACACACAATAACTTTATAACGCACAGCAGATGTGCACTCTGTTACCGTTGATTGTGTTGCAGTAGATGAGTAGTAGAAACCAAATTTGGATCTTTAAAATCTGTTTCTCTTTACAAAAGTATAAGAAAACATTCATGTTTTCAAGCTGTATTGTTCCAGCTGTATTTGTAGGGGTTCAGTGGCAGAAAAACTAATTTAGTTGACCAGTTTTCTAGTCATGGAAATGTATGGATTATTGGTTAAAAAATTAAATGCATTTGAAAATATTGTTTTATTTTATTTTTATTTTATTGTTTTAAGGCAGACAACATTGCATTTGAAAGGTTTATACTGATGTTTTCTGAAATATGTTGGTTGCTTTTTAAATCATCTGTGGCACAGTTGTGCCATAGCTTATAAAAGGAATACTAAGACAAAATTTTAAATATGTGAATACAATTTATTTGTGGAAAGCCAAATTATGATTCGTCTAGCTTCTGTAGTAGGCCAGCAAACAAACAGGTTTGACCAGCTTGATACAAATATTAGAAAATTCAAAGAAAATGTGTCCTGTCTCGTTTCAGTAAGATCTACTGGACAGACTGGGGCAACACTCCGCGGATCGAGTACGCCAACATGGACGGGTCCAACAGACGGGTTATCGCCGACACTCACCTGTTCTGGCCCAACGGACTGACCATCGACTATGCCAGCAAACGCATCTACTGGGTTGATGCCAAGCACCACGTCATTGAAACAGCCGACCTGGACGGACGCAATCGCAAGGCGGTCATCAGCCAAGGTAAACGCTCTACTGAAGGATTAATGGTACTATATGTTTACTACACATTCACAATCTCATAGTTATATTCACAGTTCACAACATAAACATGTAAGAATAATCCCTGTTTTGTGAATGTGTCTCAACAAATCCCGTAGACAACTCTCCACTTTCATAACATTTATATTTTAGAATACAGCTCTACAGAAAACTTTTGATGAAAGTCAGACAAAGGTGTGTTGTATATGAATTAATTTCCACCATTCTGCATCACATCTGAACAGGGAACAGTTAACGGGACAAAGACATAACATTTAGAAAACTGCTGCAATTTTAATTGAAGGGTTGGAGGCAGTACTATTGTGTCTGTCAGGAATAATTTGCCTTTTTTATGGGTTAGACCATTAGCCGTAAATAGAAGTGGATTAATAAAGTGATAAACTGTGTTAAACAGAGAGCTTGTGTGTTAATTGAGCAGATGATGAAGGTCAGTTTAGCTCAAAGCAACACAGTTGTATGGATTCAGAACGCAAAAAAATAAGAAAAAACTGTAAACTACATTTACTTGGGTTCCTTAATGCTGGTTTCAATTTTAAGTACAAGCAAGAGCTTCCTTCAAAAGTACCACACAAGTTCATAAAATCTGAAATCATCCAAACCCAAATGACGCAGTGTGAGATTAGGTCCTTGAACCGTGCGTTGGCTGTAAGGAAAAGGACACTCCTGTTGGCATTCCGGAGCCGAGCAGCCATCATCGTCGCAAACACACACTCACTCGACCCATTTGTCCTGAGTGTTGTCCGAGCAAACAGAGGCTGTGGAGAGCGACAGGCCAATTACGAGCTTTTATCCCCAGAGCACACATCATTAGAGATGCACGCTTTTCTTTTTACACTCAACCTCTCTGGCTGCAAGATTTTTTCACAACCAAAACGCACTTGTGCCTCAGATCCCGGCCTTTTGTCGACATGTCACATTTTATGTTGAGAAGCAGACATAGCAGAAAGTGGCAAGCTTTTCTCTGATTCTTGCTTATTTTGCTTTAAGATAAGGACATTCAAGCTTAACTTAAAAACACAAGAACCACAACTTCCTTGAAAGAAAAAGGCCAATGTCACTTTTTACTGCCCACCTACAAAAAAAGGGCTACCTTTATACTTTTTTAACTATTTGCAAAATTCCCAAACTAAGTCATGTTTATTTTCTAACCATATTTATAACAACCCCATTAGGAGTGCTGTATAAACTCTAGTTTGTCAAGTTTAAAAATGTTAAATAAAAAATCTAAATAAGATAACACAATTTATGCCCAAGTCCAAAGTGATGTTGATAACACAGCAGTTGTACGCTTAGACATGTTTTTAAATCTATTTTCAAAAGCAAGACGAGACTGAGTCAAAATAAGTTTTCCAGACAAAACCAGCGCTTTGTGAGCAGGCATCAGTCACCACAGTGGCATGACAGTAATTCCTAAGCCTTCATTTGATTCATTTTAATTTGGAAATTAAACATCATTTGAGCAAAGCTAAACTTTTTCTTTTTTAATGTGAGGTGTTTTCCTCCATAAAAAAGCAAATTAAACCCAAAAAAAATTCTAAAAAAATTGTTTAAACGTTAAATAAAGACGTGTTGCTCATAAAACCTATGATTACAATAAAAAGATTAAAGTTGTTGAGCTCCCATCATTTTTATGGGCCATTATGAACCTAGTCTTTCACAGATTTATCCATTTAACACTTGATATTTGGCCGTAAAAGCACTTTATTTAATGAATAGTGTTGTTGACTTGAACCAGCCGCAGTTTTAAACACAGCAGCTTTGAACAAATGAGTGTTTCTATGTTTTCAGCACAAAGTGAATTATGTCCAGACCTGATTCTTCGCTGAGAGCTAGATGTGTATGTCTACTTTGGCATTTAAAAAGCTAAACTGATAAAGAAAAATGGTTAAGCTAAAAAAAAAAAGGTTACAGGTTTCCATTTTTTTTTTTTCATTTTCTTTTCTGTAGTCAATCCCAGTCTCCTCTTGATTGCTCAGATGGGGCAAGAGCAACTGTAGCCATGTAGGGATTATCAGCTTTTAAAACCCATTTTAAACACTTTTCATTACATTATTGAGCTTTATTCATACTGGCCCAAAATCCCTTTCCCACAATGTATTCACAAACGTCAGTAGCACAGATATGGATAACTTTGCTCAGGACTGGAGGGAAATGAAGTGGTCTACATTCAAGTAGTTTGCGTCTGGACATATCTGTGGAGGTTCTCGGTCATCCAGGTCATATAGAAGAAAAGGTTAAAGCATCTGAACATCATGGATGACAGTAAGATTTGACATACAGGTTTGTGGTTTAATAACAGTTTGATTCTTTGTGTCTCCAGGGCTGCCTCATCCATTTGCCATTACAGTCTTCGAGGACAGCCTGTACTGGACCGACTGGCACACCAAGAGCATCAACAGCGCCAACAAATTCACCGGAAAGAACCAGGAAGTGATCCGCAACAAGCTGCACTTCCCAATGGACATCCACACACTGCACCCCCAGAGGCAGCCCGCAGGTTTGTACTACACACAGCACTGCAGTAGAAACACATGCATTAAACTACTAAAAGTTCTCACTTGATTTTAAACCTTATAAAAACTTTCTTAGTTTCCTGACCTTTCTCCTTTACACCCCACAGCTTGTATTTATGTAGTTCACACATCTTTTTCCAAACCCAGTGCTGACCTCCTCTGTCTCTCGCTGTTGGCCCCTCGATCGCTCTGGTGCACTTTTTTAACGCAGCATGATTAACCAAAGCTTCTCTTGGAAACAACTCAATGACAACAGTCCAGCAGTGTTTACATGCTGTTAAAACATTACCTCTGACAATTCACCACAGGCTCCAGCGCTACAGCTACAAATCATTTCACTCGGCTTATATGCCCCTGTATTTCTCATTGTCACACATAAAACATGTCATCAAAATTTCACCAGACCTGGTTTACATTTAACCGGATTATGTTATCAGGTTACAACAGCACAAATAGATATCTAAAGGTAAAATGTTAAGCTAAAATACTCACATCAAACAGAACATATGATTTGTTGGCTGCTAACCTATAATTGTCACTACTACTGTCAGTGTAACTCCTGTAGTGGGACTGTGGTATTGCTGACTACTTAGCTGACTAAAAAAAGTAATCATTCGGTTTCATTTGTGTAAAATGTTGTAGGAACAGTTGAACAAATGTAGCCTATTCGTCAAAACTATGCCTCAAAGTAACTCTTAGCATTTGTCTGGGTAGAAGAACAATTATGTAGATGAATATTTTTGTTCTAAAAGCCTTTTTTCATAAATAACTGAAACCTACTACAAACTATTACAAACATAATGAAATGACATGATGGGTGAATAGAGAAAGTACATGCAGTATAGTTGTACAGTTGATGAATTACATAAAGCCTAAAGGAAAGGGCCCACAGTTGGGTTGCTGGAAAGTTAAAATGGCTCTATTCAGTTCTAAGTACATACATACAACAAAACCTCATAAGAATTACCCCATGTTAAAAGTTTTATGTCCATTTGTTTTTCAGGAGGCAGGAATCGGTGCGGTACCAACAACGGCGACTGTAGCCACTTGTGTCTCCCCAGTAATAAGACCTACACCTGCACCTGTCCCACTGGCTTCAAGAAGATTGACCACTACAACTGCGCCAACGGTGAGTCCCAGTACTCCACATGAAAACATCTGAGACATAAGTGATAGCTCCAAATATATCAATATAACATGTTTACTTCCAGAAAATCATTTTGACAGATTTATGGAATACAATTATTGAACTAGACAGAAATTATTCTTTTGATTATTTGGTCGTTGTGGCTAGCTTGTTTTGACAGCAATAAATTAAGTCATTACAACTTAACCAAAGTCAAAATGAGAGCAGTAACTCATACCTCAAACAAGTATAAAACCATCCACTGACAACAGAGCTGACTCTACTGTAGGTTTAGAAACAGCTCAGTACCAGCTCTATAGACTTAAAAAGATGCAAAAGGCACAATGATAAATAAAGGTAAATCAACAAGATGACAGCCCATCACTAATGTTTACAACAGTTTTCTGCCACATTGCCCCTCATGAACAGCACAGCAATTAGATTAGTTTAGATCAAATTACTTATTTCTCTATTTACAACATTTACACTTTAGATTTTATTTTGAAATCTGTTGCCAGTTGTTTGTATGTATTGTTTTTTGCTGTTTATCATTCACTTTTAAATCTAGAACACTGACAGAAGACCTTTGGTCTTTAATCAGGTCTTGACAAGTTCCTGCTTTTTGCCCGAAGGACGGACATCCGACGAATCAGCTTCGACACCGAGGACATGTCGGATGATGTCATACCTCTCGCCGACGTCCGCAACGCTGTGGCTCTGGATTGGGACAATAAAGAGGGGTTTATTTACTGGACAGACGTCACCACAGACTCAATCAACAGAGCCATGTGGAACGGCACTAAACAGGAGGTCAGTGGATCACAGTGCCAGTGCCTCGCTCAAGTGAAAGGGCTGCACTGCCATCTGGGGGGCCCTCCCGGGATTACCCTGGTTCAGGTTCAAGCAGATTTAGTTCAGCCTGGTTTTGATACATGTAGTCATTTCTATTGTAACATGGTTTGGTGAAGTAAAAGATTAGACTAAACAGGAGCACAATTACTGTCCAGCTCAGAAGTTACATAACAATAGGGTTTACATGGAGCACATGGAATTTAAACGCAAACAATTGATACACTTTTGATTTTGATAATAACATGGACTGAATGTTGTGTTTTATTCTACTCTACAAAATGAAAATTTAAATGCACAATATGCTGAAAATGTGTATTGTGATTTTGTTTGTTTTTATCTTTACGTCAAACAAACTTATTTCAGTATAACTCTCTAGATAGTATTGTTTGACTGTCTTTACAATTATTCATTGACTTTAAAGGAAGTTGCTTAAAATTCATTGAGTTTGTCCTGTTCTTCTGCAGGTGGTAGTGGACACTAGTTTGGAGAGTCCAGCAGGTCTGGCCATTGACTGGATCACCAACAAACTCTACTGGACTGACGCTGGTAAACTTTACAAACCCTTTAATAAATACAGTATCTTTACTTGTGAACATTTTAGTAGAACAAATGTGAATACCTAAATTGAAGATTGGCATCAGTATCTGGACAAATGTCATTTTTCAGGTACAGATCGTATTGAAGTCTCTAACGCTGACGGCAGCATGAGGACCGTCCTGATCTGGGAAAACCTAGACCGGCCCAGGGACATAGTTGTGGATCCGATTGGAGGGTGAGATTTTATTAAAACAACTGATATGTTATTGTTTTTTTTAATACTGACCTCATATGCAAAATAAATTTATGTTAGAATATTTACTATTATGGTGGATAATTTGTATTGTATTAAATCAATCTCTTTTTAGATACATGTACTGGACGGACTGGGGAGCCAACCCGAAGATTGAGCGAGCAGGAATGGACTCGTCTAGTCGTGTTGTCATCATCTCGTCCAACCTGACCTGGCCAAACGGACTGGCCATTGACTACGAGACCCAGAGGCTGTACTGGGCCGACGCCGGCATGAAGACCATAGAGTTTGGAAACTTTGACGGATCAGACAGACAGGTAAGCACTGATAAAGGAATATGGGGTTTCATTTGAATTAGCAGTTCTTATTAATGAGACGCAGGCTTTTCTTGAATTATTAATAAGTCCCTATTTTTGAAAATCTTTTCCTGTAACACATAAGCACATGCAAGCCTTGGTTGAAATCAAGAATGAGATCATCCAATGCCATCTCCTGTCTCTCCCCTATTTCCAGCAACCTATATGCTGATTAAGACGTTAGATTCGTATTAGTAGTGTTTTTCTTTTCCAACTTTGTCTAATGAACACAAAAGTGAAGGTGGAAATGATGGTCTATGTATTGGACATTGTTGATATTATTTAACATTATCCCACAAATATTGCAAGTTAAATTGTTGACATTTCTATAAAATCTATTTAATTCAAAATATGGAAAAATATTTCTGTTTTTTCTGCCTTTAACCTATAGGTAGGCAAATTGATGTGCAATATTTCTTTGAGCACATTCCCCCAAAGTGTTATGTACAGCTTGGGTCGGTACAGCACAGTTTGTTGAGAGGTATAAGATCTAAGATTAAAGTGATAGAAGATTGAAATGGTTTTTCAAACATAAAATATGCTGACTTCTATTAGAGGAAGTCCTTATTTAACCCCTATATGAGGGTATAATAGGTAACATACAGTATTTCTTTGTGTTCTATGCCCCCATCTAGTGGCGTAATGTGTAATTAAGAGTATGCAACATTAAATATAGTGTTTGACAAAGCAAAATGCCCATGTGTTTTGTGATACATGTTAAAAAAATAGCAGAAGTGTGTTGTGTGTCAAAAGAATACTGTGATTTTTTGACATTTTTGTGGGTGTTTTTGTGTCTTTATGCACCAGGTCCTCATCGAGCCAGCTTCCTCACCCATTCGGTTTGACGGTGCACGAGGATAGGCTGTACTGGACGGACTGGCAGTCGAAGAGCATCCAGAGTGCGAATAAACTGACCGGGCTCAGACGACAGACACTGGCCGAAAACTTGGAGAATCTCATGGACATCCACATGTTCCACCGACACCGGGACACAGGTGGGGGACAAACAAAGACCAAAAAAGTCAAGAGTACATCAATATGCTCAATGACATCTTGATTTTTATAGGCCTAGCTTTGTGCAAATAATTATAAATTAAAGGACCCTTCTTAACTCACTCGATTTTCCTTTTATCTCAAGCTGTTATGTGCATTAAGTTTATGTTAAGGCTTTGCTTGTGTCTCCACCTGTAGTGCACAACCCATGCGCCGTACATAATGGCGGCTGTAGTCACTTGTGTCTCCTGGCTCCGGCTCCTAAATCCTCCAGCTGCTCCTGTCCCACCGGCATCAACCTGCAGTCGGACGGCAAAACCTGCACTCCAGGTACAAGAAAAGACTTTGTATACTGTACTGTAATAAAAACAAAAAGTGGTGTATGTCTCGGCATCTTTTAAACAGAATATATATAGGAGCAATTATTAGTATTTTTACAGTAGGAATGTAGATCTAAAAAGGTTTTTATGTGTTCCTTACCAAGGCCTTTTACTGTGAAGAAGCACACAGACCATATCATGATGTAAAATAGTGTAATGATATTTTTGTCATCAGGAATGAGCACGTTCCTGATCTTTGCTCGGAGGACGGACGTCCGGATGGTCTCTTTGGACATCCCGTACTTTGCTGATGTGGTTCTGGCTGTTAACAGTTCAATGAAGAACACCATCGCCATCGGGGTCGACCCCAAAGAAGGTCTGGCTTTATAGGCTTTACAGTAGCATCTTAGCTGGAAAATCTAAAATAAATGTCCTAATATGGCTTTGTGTGTCTTTAGGGAAAGTGTATTGGTCTGACAGCACACTCAAGAAAATCAGCAGATCAAACCTTAATGGCACAGCTCATGAGGACATCATATTTACAGGTAATGAGGAGAAGAAAGAATTAAATAAGCACTGCAAATAAAAAAAAAGAAGCTTATATGGTTATACGCACATGTCCTTCCCATTTGTCAGCTTTTATTTGGACTGGTTTATGGTCCATTGTGGTTTTAGTGATATGTTTTACTTTTTGTCTCATTTGTTTTAGTAATTTTCTATTTTGGGCAGAAATGTTTTTGGGAAATAACCTGGATCTTAGTCTAATACAGTGATAGCCATTACTGCTTATGTTGTTATGCACATGCACCTTTTTACACTAAACCGAACAATAAGCTGCACATCTCTTTTTTTATACTTTATAAATTTGGGGCTAAAATCTGTTTTTGCAGCTGGATAAGTGGCCCAAAAGAGTGTTTATTAAATTGTCTGTGTACATGTAGCCATGTGTACATTTTAACATTGTGCTGGTGATGTTACTGTAACATGCTTGTCTTTATGTTTTCCACATACTTAAAAATATAAATTGCATGACTTTCTTCTATCCTTCTTTGGGCCTTTTTGGTTGCTTGGTTGGAGACTTAGATGTGGCTTTTGTGCCCTGTAAAGAGCTAATTCTAGTCACTGTTATTTATGCAGCATATTGATCCTCTAACATTTGTTCTAGGTTTGATGACAACAGACGGTCTGGCAGTAGACGCCGTGGGCAGGAAGATTTACTGGACCGACACTGGGACAAACCGCATTGAAGTGGCCAACCTGGACGGCTCCATGAGGAAAGTCCTGGTCTGGCAGAACCTGGACAGTCCCAGAGCCATAGCCCTGTATCACGAGATGGGGTAAGACAGCTGCTATCGGATCTGTTGTGTTTTTAAAAACATTTAAAAGTTTCTGTTGTTAGAGAATATTTGAGCTGCTCTTGGAACAAAACAGAGTCACATAAGAAAGACAAGCTGGAGACTTTCTGAATGTCAGGAGAAGTTAATTGACCATCAATACAGAACCTGGAGACAGTGACCTCAACACACTGTGGTAGGGAAAGACGTATAGGCAACAACTTATTAGAAAGGTTCTAATTAAGGTTAAGGACAATATACAGTTAAAGAAATGAAAGCAGATCTAAAATCTCCAACATCTGTGGATGCCTTTAACTTTTACAAAGGGTTTGATTTATTGAATAGTTCACGTTAAGGTACTGGAAACTTTTCAATAGGCCTTGAAAGTGCTTGAAAAGGCTGCAGGGCGTTATGTACATATACAGTATAATTTTGTATTGAAATGTGTTTTAATACTGTTCTGAAAACTATATTAATATCCTATAAGTTATCGCATAGTAATTTTTGTCATATTGTCATCACTGAAAATACATTTGTAAAGCTTCATCTGTAAAGTCAATATACATTTATAATATTGTTCATGTCCCAATCTGTATTTTCTTATATTGTTTACTGAAAAAAAAATATAAACATTTTGAAAACTGAGTTTTTACGTTGTCCTGTTCCCAGATACATGTACTGGACGGACTGGGGTGAACACGCTAAACTGGAGCGCTCAGCGATGGACGGCTCCGATCGAGTGGTGCTCATCAGTAATAATCTGGGTTGGCCCAACGGACTGGCCATCGATACGGCAGGGTCCCAGCTGCTGTGGGCCGACGCGCACACTGAGGTCAGTGTAGTCCCTGTGCTTCTAAAACTGTATTGAACAGTCTGTATTTGTCTATTTTTTTTTTTTAATGTGCATAAAGACGCCAAGAAATGCCAAGAACCCATGGTGCTGATTGTTGGGGCAAGGTCAGATGAGTCTGGGCATTTAAAACCTTTGAGATTGCATCACCTGGTCTATCCAGACGATGATTGAGAACAATCCATGACACTGTCAGGTCCTAGCTTGCCAAAGGGGGCAGTACAAGGTATTAACTCTGCAGGGTGGCCAAACTTTTGCAGACACCATTTTTTTGTTTTCTTTATGCACATTAATCATTTTTTTTACCTGGGGTGCCCAAATTTTCGATCCCCACTGTAAACTGTCTGACCTCTATTCAACTTTAGTCAACTCTAATTGTTCCATGAACTGACTTCTTTGACTTTGAGTCTTTCCATCACTACGGTTCTCTGGTTTATTGAAGATCTCACTCATTCAAAATATAATTGCTTTCTCTTTATTTAAATGTTTTTGTATCTGTAATTAAATAGATTATAAAATGTGCGTTAACATCAGGGGTTTGTGAACAAAGAGTAAGAATATGAACAGGTAAGTCCAAGTGAAGAGGTGACTATCGTTTAGCAGTAACTCTTAATAAATAAAAATTACAAAATATACAATAGTTAATCAATGAACTCCTTTTTTTTGTTCTACAGCGAATCGAGGCAGCTGACCTGAACGGCCTGAACCGTCGAACCCTGGTGACTCCGGTCCAGCACCCGTACGGTTTGACCCTCCTGGGCCCCCATATCTACTGGACAGACTGGCAGAGCCGCAGTATACAGCGGGCCGACAAAAACACAGGGACCAACACCATCACTGTTCGGGCCAATCTCCCTGGACTCATGGACATCCAGGCAGTGGACAGGAACAAGCCGCTGGGTACGACCCATCTGACATCTAACATATAGTCTAATTATGAGGAGCAGTGTTACTACAGTAAACATGAGCCCATTGTCTCATTGTGATCTACACATTCCAGTAGCATTGGGTTTTAATTAGACTTTTGGATAGTTGGAGTCGAAATGTATATAATTTAAGTTTGAAAATCACTGCCAATATCTGTACATTTTGGTGGATTTCATTTTAAATTTGTCTTTTTTTTTTTACATAAATATTGACATTTGAATCAGGTTTTTCCTCTTTGCACAAATCTGACTTATTAAAAACACTTTATACCATGAGTGTTTTGTTACTTAATTACTTAGTTGTTACTTGAAGTTGTTTCTGTTTCAGGTTTTAACAAATGCAGCAGGAGAAATGGAGGCTGCACTCACCTGTGTTTACCACGCCCTAACGGGACATCCTGTGCCTGTCCCACTGGTATCCTGCTCAAAGGGGACAGCAGATCATGTGACGACTCCCCGGAGACGTACCTGTTGTTCTCGAACCGAGTGAGCGTGCGCAGGATCTCTCTGGACACAAACGACCACACGGATGTGCATGTGCCCGTGCCCGAGCTGCACAATGTCATCTCCCTGGACTACGACAGCGTGGAGGCAAAACTCTACTACACAGACGTCACACTGGACGTCATCAGGTATGAACTATAGGAAGTGTTTTTTGTCTCATTGGCTTTTCTTTTATATTTTTTATTTATTTATTTAACAAAGACATTGCACAGAAAAGATTAATCTCACATAGAGAGTAAAACCCTTTCTAAATACTTCAGTTCACTAATAACAATTACAATTAACACTACATCACTTAATTTCATTAGTAAAAAATCTCCATTAAAAATACACAATTCAATTAATAAATAACAAAAACCACTAAAGGAGAGATTTAAGTTATCAGTTCATCAATATACAACAATAGCCACTAAAAATACACAAATAAAATAATCAATATTGATTCACACTAAATTTACATAAATACTAGTTCATTAACATCATTTATTGTTAAATATACAGTAAATAATTGTCTAACAATCTAAGTGCAAAGCCCAGCCCTACTAACCCTGGTCAAATGAAATATTTAATTCATATTAGTAAATGAAATAACTATTATCATTACTGTGGACATGCCTGTTTGCTCAATAGACATTGTTTTACCCAAAGGGAGAAAGTGTGGTGATTGGTCATTTTTTTTAGCTCAACTGGTAGTAAGTTCCAAGTAAGTTGTTTCCCGCAGTATACTGTATGAGAAAGAAGATTGTCCCATTGCAGTATTATGATAAAGTCTATAATCGACTGCCTCTATAGCTAAGTGTATGGGCCCTAATTGCTTTCTGTTGACAAACTAATTTCCTGTCATAATAAAGAATCTCTCAAAAAAATAAAATTAAAATAAATAAAAAGTTATACATAATTAATTACCATGCTCAGCAGCTGGCCCCTGTACTAAGAAGCTGGATTAGGAGATTAGTGAGGTAAGTTTAGGGTTAACCCTGGGTTTTCAGTTTCACAAAGCTGGTTTACTTTCTAGTCAGGTGGCTTTCTATGGAAACTTGTGCTGAACGGCTAACTGCTCTGGAGCAGGTTAAGTTACAGATACACAATAGAAACACCAGTAACTGACCATTCAGTCACAAAAGTAGGAGGAGGACAAAGACGATGTGGGGATTAAGAAAAAAATAGAAGAGTCTTCACAAGCAGCAGCTGACTGTGGCACAAATGTTCAGTGAACTATCGACACTGTAAAGTGATATCATATTGTATTGTACAGGTTTAAACACGTG
Source organism: Perccottus glenii (assembly GCA_024416835.2). Lineage (NCBI taxonomy): Eukaryota > Metazoa > Chordata > Actinopteri > Gobiiformes > Odontobutidae > Perccottus > Perccottus glenii. The sequence goes on from CM044548.2 coordinate 25,908,643, forward strand.
AATGACATTGTGCTCACAATAGAGTTAGTTTTAGTCACTTATGTTGAGATGAACATATTCATAGATGAATGTGCCATTCGTTCAGACTCTGGTTCTGTTCATTTTGCAGGAGTTTAGTGTCGTGTTTTCCTCACGTTAACTCTCTCCCACATGTCGCTGTGATTAGTTTAGTGCTGACTCCGCCTCTTTCACATGAACACACTGACAGCTCCAGAGAACCCAGGATTAACTCCAGAGTTGATAACACTAATCCCACTGATCCAGACTGGGATTTCTAGGTTTTGTCTAACTGGGTAGGAGAGACATATTCAGTGTAGGTTCATCTAACTTTGTAGTACATGGCCCCAGGATATTCTTGAGAGCTCACAAAAATCCATTTTGTACTGCTCTGGTCATTGTGTTTGTGCGCAACCCGTTATCGGTGTGGACCAGTGGTGTGGCAGTACTGGCATTCATGGGCGGGTTATACCAGATTGAAAACACCATATTATTAAAAACATGCTGTTCTGATAAAATCAAATTGTGGTTACTGACAGCAATACTGCATTTTGTGTAAGCCATCCAGGATAGTTCTGTGTAACAAACTGTGTACCAGTCCCTTTACCGTGACCCATATGACTCAAGCACAAAAGACTCAATGGAACTGTCACATGTTATTTTGCACATTGTTTGTACCATGTTTTTAGCTATTTTGTTCAAAATAACTTTTAGGTACCGATACATTAGTAACTGAAGCTCATATTTCACATTCATTTTTAAAAACATATTTCCTCAATGTAAATGTAAGTACACCAGAGTAAATGTGCTCTCCTTGTCCCATGTGATCTTTAGACGTGCAAACCTGGACGGCAGTGGCATGGAGACGGTCATCAGTCAGGGCCTGAAGACCACTGATGGCCTGGCCGTGGACTGGGTTTCCAGAAACATGTACTGGACCGACAATTGATAAATTGTAGTCGCCTTTTTGAGTGTAAGATCTACTCTACTCTATACTCTACTAAAACAGAGTAATAAAAGATTCCATTTTATTTAGGCTAGTTACATTTCAAATTTGATGATTTATTCACCTTTCAAATTGATGCAACAACTACAAAAACTGGCATTGCTAGCCATACCCACTTCCTCTCTGAGCAAAAGACAGAAATAGACAGAAATAGTCTGGTACCTAGGATACAGTTGACCCCTAGCCCCTGGTGCGTTACACTACTCTTTAAGAAAGGTCAATATTTTACCAAAGCAACAAAGTAGGGTTTAGTTTATCAATAAAATGATTTAAATTGATAAGAATACAACTTGTGTATATTCCAAATGCTGTATAAAAAGATTTTTAGAAAGTAAAGCTTGTTTCCTGTTTATCTTCTCACTGTTTTCCCTTTTCCTTTTGCAGTTTCCTGTTCTGGACTGACTGGGGGCACATTGCAAAGATTGAGCGCTCTCATTTGGATGGATCTGATCGTAAAATTCTGATCAATACAGACCTGGGCTGGCCCAATGGACTTACACTGGACTATGACACACGGAGGTCAGAAAACAAAACATCTTGATGCTGTTTATTTTAAGATACATTTATTATTTTTAACATGGTAATGCAGGAGTATCAATTTTTGTTATTTACATATTGTATAACTTCAAGCGATTCATTTTTATTCATCATACATGTAAAGTCACTGCAACTCCCAGCTGTCCTATTTTTGTAAACTCTTATATTGGAAATGAGTGTTTAGCCTCTGTGTTGTGTGAAGGATTTTCTGGGTGGATGCCCATTTGGATCGCATTGAAAGTTCGGATCTCAACGGGAAGCTACGCCAGATCCTGGTCACCCCGGTGTCCCATCCGTTCGCACTGACGCAGGTAACGCCCTTGTCTTCCCCGGATGTCAAACAACCACTGCTAAGTCCCTCCTCCTGCTGGTTCACTGCTCATCAGCTTTTTTCACACCATTATGCTTAATTCTATCCACCCATCCAAAGTTAACAGGAGTGGACTTATTCTGTAGGAGAGGGCCTTTACAACTGTTTTGTTTTAAAGAATTTTAAATAACTATATATTAACAAAAATAAATATATGGATACTGGATACAGGTCCACCTCTATTTGAGCCCACTCCTTTTCACTGTCAGCACTGCTTCTGCTTGGTCTCATTCTTCAGACTTAACCATCCTTCTTCTGTTCACTCTGACCCTCATTTTTCTCATGTCCCCTGTTCTTCCTTGTCCCCTTGTCTTCTGTTCTTCTCTTCCCTCGTTTCCCCAGTTGAAGCCGGTGTCCTCCCCTCTAACCCCTTTCTCCCGACTCTCGCAGCAAGACCGCTGGATCTACTGGACGGACTGGCAGACCAAGTCCATCCAGCGCGTTGACAAACACACCGGACGCAACAAGGAAACAGTGCTGGCCAATGTGGAGGGGCTCATGGATATAATAGTAGTGTCTCCTCAAAGGCAGACGGGTAAGACAGCTGGAAGATGTACTGTGTAGTGCACCTGTTTGTACTCTAGTCATTTGCCAACAATATTAACTAAATGTATCTAACAATTTATTGGTGTACATAATTTGCCGGTCAGTAGATGAGTGAAACAAAACCAGTTTCAAAATGACTTCATAAATGTCCTAAACCTTCAGCATGAATATGTGCTCAAAAATAGTGTGGTGTTCACAAAAACATTGTAAATTTAACTGATTTCACTCATGTCAGAACAACTCCTAAGCTAATGAATATAAATAAAGTATTTGACAACACAGAAGAAGAAAATCAGTTTGTCCTCTAAGGGCAGTTGTTGGAAGGAGAAGAAATGGAACTTAGGGCTCCATTGGGTTCAATGTCTGTTTTCTCCAAGATAGTGTTTCATCAATGAAAACATTATTTTGTTTTGTGTTCATTTGTTCCTAATTAATTTTCTCTTGTTCTTGTTTGTTCAGGTACAAACCTGTGTGAAGTGAACAATGGTGGCTGCACTCACCTCTGCTTTGCTAAAACTAACAGCTTTGTTTGTGCCTGCCCCGACGAACCAGACGGACGGCCTTGTTCCACAAGTGAGTTTGCCCTTTGTATAGTTCCCAATGTTTTCTGGTTTGACTATTTATAGGTATGTGTTTGGGTAAACATTTTTCACAAATTCCAAGTAAAAATATTGTAATTTAGAGCATTTATTTGCAAAAGGACAGTGATGACCACAGAAGTGTTATTCTTATACTTTTCCTTATTAAATAAGATTTGGTTCAGGTGATCACCTAATCAGCAGTGTTGGGATTCAACAGACAATGGAATGGCTTCCAGTCTTGTAGCGATTGCTAGGAACAATTGCAGTGGTGTCTTAATTTTTTCCAGAGCTGTACAGCTGCAATCTATATATATATGACTACTATTCTTAACTTACTGAAATTTTTTGTGCATTTTTCAGTTTCAGGTTTTGTGCCCACTTCTCCGGCCAAAGGCACCAGCAGTACTCCTGTCCCGAAGAAGCCCAAATCCCCCACAGAGCGTCCCCACAGAGGAGGAGTGGCCATCAAGTACGTTCTGTTTAAAACAAACAACTGCTTTAGAAAAATACAATCAAAGCAGTACCATTAAGTTTACTTATTAGAACTAATTGGTTGGTCTGACTTAATCAGGTTGACATGAGCTAAATTTAAGCTGAGCTTTGGTGAAGATGTATTTCTCACCTGTTTGTTTTGTTGTGTTTCCTGCAGCTGCACAGAAAAGAATATGAATGAAGAGGGATGTCTGACCAACAGTGTGATGACCGCACCACATGGTCAGTATCACTGCACCATTATTTCCTGATTTGGATGTAGGTCTTTTCTTGTCTTGTTAGGGTTTAATACAGGGGTGTCCAAACTTCTTGAAAAACGGGCCGCATCTGATGAAAGGAAAATTTCCAAGGGCCGACTTTTGATTCTTTTTTCACAAGTGCAAGTTTTGGTTGGATTTGAACGGGTTTTAGGTAAATTTGAACAGGTTTTAGTACAATTTGAATGGGTTTTAGTTGGATTTGAACAGGTTTTTGTTGGATTTGAATGGGTTTTATATAACGCTGCTGCTGTTGGGGCCATAAACAGTACATTTTATCTCTGAAGCTGAGGGCCACATGAAATCTCACCTAGTGCCATACTTGGCCCCCGGGCCGGACTTTGGGCATGTCTGGTTTAATAGAATATGTTCCCATTGTAAAAAAAATAAAATCAAAATTGTGAATGATAATTAGATATCTTTGGATGTGTTCATTTTATTTTTTGGGATGGACAATTACAAATAATCAGCTTATAGTACACCACCAGGGGGCGTCCTGTGTGTTTTGATGTTTTGAAACCCACACAAGCACGGGGAGAACATGGGAACTCCACAAAGAAAGGCAACCGTGCTTGACCATTGTTCCACCTGGAGCATTTATGTAGTCATCATGTCACTATGTAGTCATTGTTTTAACTGTACACACTTTTGTGGCTACATGTATTCAAGACAAATTTATCAAAAAGGTCAATAACTATTTAAATTTGCCTACATTTGCCATATCAAGTCTCTGATGATACATTTTTTTAAATTACTTCTACTGTTTCTCCACCTTCAAAATGGTCATGTTTTTCAGGAGAAGGCCTACACATCAGCTACGTGATCGGAGGTATCCTGACCATCCTGGCTATTCTCATCCTCATTGCTGCTTTGATCATTTACAGGTTTGTCTTTGTCATTTTTCATCTTAGTCGGACACTAACCCACACTATACAAAAAAAACAATGTATTTTTCTGTCTTTGCTCCGCAGACATAAGAAGTCAAAGTTTGCTGATCCAGGAGTGAGTAACCTGACGTACAGTAATCCCTCATATCGAACGTCAACACAGGAAGTGAAGATCGAGGCGTCACAAAAACCGCCAATTTACAACCAGCTGCGATATAAGAGAGAGGTAAAAATCAAAGTCCAGTCAGAGTCAATGGATTCAATATTTGGATGGATGTGAGCTGAATCCATGGTGCGATTTGCTGCAGAGTCAAAACATCTCTATTTGTTTTTGGTGACACTCACTATGTTTTTGGTGCATACGAGCGAATCAAACTATCCTCAACACTGCACAGGCTAGTGTTGCATTTATGTGGTATAGAAAAAGAAAAGCTAACATTAAACCTGGCTTATTTGTAGCTTTAGATACTAATAAACCTCATTAGTGACTAATTTCAGTGTCAATACAAAACACCAGAATACAACAAAGATTTAAAAATGGAAACCACATTATCCAAGGAGAGGATACACAGAGCTCTTTGCTTTTCAGCCTTTAATGTCATCACTGACAAAACGACACAAAAACAAGTTTATGCCACATTATGGTACTGGCTATGTCTCTTAGTCGGTGTAAAATTGTGTGGGTGTCACTTTAATTCTTTGTAATCTTGGTGCTTTACTAAGAACGGTAGTCGTCTTACTGTAGACCAAGACATTTGCCTAGATTGAAAAAGTCCCTTTTAGTAATAAATGATTGATTTAGTTGAAACGTGTCTTTTTTCATCACTGCAGCTGTCTCATCCCTACAACTCGCTGTCCCCCTTTATCTTTTGAGCCACATGTCACACACTTAAGGTACAAACTGCATGAAGGCTTTGTGTCCTGTCCACCACCCAACCCGATGTGTGTTTTGCGCTGGATTTTTTGCTGCATGGAAACTGCTATCATTGTTACTGATATTTAAGTAGTATCAGGGTTTGTGCTAGATTGGACAGGCTGGAGGTGAGTGCCACAAAGTTCTGGCGCCTGAAGCCAGTGGACTGTACTGTAACCATGGCCAGGCAGTAGTGATTTATATTGTTACAGTGTAATATAACACGTACCAACATTAGACAAGCATAAGTGAAAGTATTTGGAATTTTAAAAGACAGCTGTAAGCTCATAATTAAATAGAATTTTGTGGAAATAAAAACGAATCCTCAGAAATAAACAGATCATTGCTGCATGAGTGTGTTTTTGACGGGTGGGTTAGTTTGACCTCTTCAAATACATCCAGACGAGTTTCTGTTGGCTTCTATTTTATTGTAAATGAAAAGAGGGTAAATATATAATATTGGTTTGCAGTATTCCACTAACACAAGCTGGAGTTTGTTGTTGTTTTTATTGCTGTACGATTCTTAACAGAATGTGTGATGTATGTACAGTGGGGATCGAAAGTTTGGGCATCCCAGGTAAAAATTTTATTAATGTGCACAAAGACGCCAAAAAAAGATGGAAAAATCTCCAAAAGGCATCAAATGACAGATTAGACATCCTTATAATAAGTAATAAGTATAAAATTATAAAAAAGTTAGATTTTATTTCCATCATTTACACTTTCAAAATAACAGAAAACATGTCTGCAAAGGTTTGGGCCCCCTGCAGAGGTAATACCTTGTACTGACCCCTTTGGCAAGTATCACAGCTTGTAAACACTTTTGTTTGAGGTCTCTTTACCCATTCTTCCTTACAAAAGTCTTCCAGTTCTTTGAGATTTCTGGACTGTCTGTCACGCACTGCTCTTTTAAGGTCTATTCATAGATTTTCAATTATGTTGAGGTCAGGAGATTGTGAAGGCCATGGCAAAACCTTTAGTTTATGCCTCTTGATGTAATCCACCGTGGATTTTGAGGTGTGTTTAGGATCATTATCCATTTGTAGAAGCCATCCTCTCTTTAACTTCAGCTTTTTCACAGATGGCATCAAGTTAGCATCCAAAATTTGCTGAAATTTTTCCTTCTACTCGTGAAATGTTCCCTGTGGCACTGGCTGCAATACAACCCCAAAACATGATCGATCCACCCACATGCTTAACAGTTGGACAGAGGTTCTTTTCATTAAATTCTGTGCCCTTTCTTCTCCAAACATACCTTTGCTCATTCCAGCCAAAAAGTTCTATTTTAACCTCATCGGTCCACAGAACTTGTTTCCAAAATGCATCAGGCTTGTCTATATGTTCATTTGCAAACTTCAAACGCTGATTTTTTTCTCACAATCCTGCGAGCCGTTCTGTCTGATATTTTTCAAGGTCTTCCAGATCTTGCTTTAACTTCCACTGTTCCTGATGACTGCCATTTCTTAATTACATTCCGAACAGAGGATATTGGCATCTGAAAACGCTTTGCTATCTTTTTATAACCTTCTCCTGCTTTGTGAGCGTCAACTATTTTCAGTTTCAGTTTTCTAGACAACTGCTTAGAAGAACCCATGGTGCTGATTGTTGGGACAAGGTCAGATGAGTCTGGGCATTTAAAACCTTTGAGATTGACATCACCTGGTCTATCCAGACGATGATTGAGAACAATCCATGACACTGTCAGGTCCTAGCTTGCCAAAAGTCTCAGTACAAGGTATTAACTCTGCAGGGTGACCAAACTTTTGCAGACACCATTTTTTTAATTTCTGTTATTTTGAAAGTGTAAATGATCGATATAAAATCTAACTTTTTTTGATTTATTTTAAGGATGACTAATCTGTCATTTGATGCCTTTTGGAGATTTTTCCATCTTTTCTTGGCGTCTTTATGCACATTAATAAATTTTTACCTGGGGTCCCCCAAACTTTCGATCCCCACTGTATAATAATAATAATTTGATTCAATTGGGTTAAATTACTCCATGTTGCATCATCAGCTGGTTTATAGAAATATTGATAAATAATCTTTTTGACAATGACTGAATAGACTTTCCTGAACCCATTGCACATGTTGTGTTGCTTTTAGGCATTGGACTAAACAAATACCTATTTTGGTAGCCTGGTCACCTATCCTATTTTTCTTTTTTTTTTTCTATTGTATGAATTAGTCTAATCAACGGACACTGACAAAACCGCCTCAACTAACCAACCAGAGTCAAAATCACTGTGAAGGAAAGGGATTCCAGACTTTAATCACTGAGAAATCGTTATAATACAATAGATTTACAAATAATGGTGTGTTAAGTCTTACAAATGTGATTTTAGCCACAACAACCAAAATGAAAACCATGAGGTAAGCATGTCAATGCCCAGTGTTAAATCTAGCCTTTAGCATGGAATTTCATTAGCATGCAAAAAAATCAGTTGATACATTTTGTCTCAAATTGATTAGTGACAGATAAGTGATAATAGAGTGCATAAATAGTTATGCCAACAACATGTAAAAAGACTTACAACTGCCATATACTGTTTAAATCTTGTTGACTTATTTGGGACTTTGTGATAAGCTGTATTCCACAATGTTATTTTCTGATTCAATAAAAGCTCAGTTTTTAGTAAAAGACATCTCTGCCATAAAGATATTTTTCCCCAATCCTTTTCTATTTCACTAACAGTACATCATTCTTTAGGGAGGAGTGGACGGGAGCTACACCAAGGAGAAGATCCGGATTGTTGAGGGCGTTTGCTTACTGTCCAACGAGGAGCTGTACTGGGATGACCAGATTAAGCAGATCAAACCATCACGAGGCGGGCTGCACATCTGTACGCGGACGGACACTGTATCTCTTCAAGCCAGCAGTGCGTCTTTGGACGACGGCGAGACCGAGCAGCTGCTTCAGGAAGAGGCGTCCGAGTGCTCCTCCATCACTGCCCTCACGCCCTCAGCCATCAGCCCCCAACATCATGCCCAGCACACAATGTCCGACACTGGGTGGGCTTCAACACGCAAACCCTCCACTGAGAGCGAGGTGTGAGCACAGAGCCCAGTGCTTTAACACAAAACATCCATTTGAGTTTGAGACTGTGTAAAAAGATGGATTAAAGGGTCATCGGTGTTTCTCATTGGACTGACTCGAAGCTAAAAGATGGCACTTAGACAAGCTACTAGCTTTTTGAATTTATAGTTTAAACTGGAGAAACATTAGCACAGACATAAAATAACAGGTCCCTTCAATGGTCAATTTAAATGAATCACTTTTGACACTAATATTTTCCTTATTATAATTTGAAGTTAAAATCAAGCAAGAGCAATAATCTCTCATGACTTTAACCAGCCAACTGTTTGGCTCCTAGGGTATTGAACTGTGTTTGTTTAAAAAGTGATTCAGTCATTTACTTGTTTTTATAAATCACTTTCTTTTTATGAATGTAAAAATTGTTAGGCGACTGTTTTTGTGACAAATGTTTTGAACACTAATCTTTGAAATGAAATCCTAACAAAAACACACGCTTGGCAGGTTAGTATTTTTATTTTTTATTTTATTTCATTGGTTAAAACTCTGAGGCATTGCTAACAAGACCAGCGTTTATGTGGTTGGGGGCGCTAGAGATAAAAGTGCTTCTTATCCAGATGTGAAACAGTGTTTATCAATTATATACCGTTAGTGATAGAAACGTGAGTAGTCCTTTTAAGTCGTTCTTATTTTACATATTTAAGTTCAAAATACATTAAGCTTTACAGTCTGTCAGTACGGTTTTAAAAAGCAATTTTAAAAGCTAGCAAGTTGTATTGTAACAGTTGGACTGTTTATATGTGGACAAGTCCAAATTAATTTGTTTAAATAATTTTCACAAATCTCAAACATAAATTAAGACAACAAAGAGTTTAAAGTAAAAATAAAGTGCAGTAAAAACAAAAACCTTATAAGATATATAATAACTGAAATCCTGAAAATGTGTAATAAAAGTGAAATTTGATTAGTTTGACTCAATTTAATAAATAACAACAGGTAGGGGTTCTATTTATTACTGGAGCCAGCCACTAGAAGACATTAGGAAGCTGTTTTGGCTTCATATTTACAAACTGACACTTTGTCCATCTTTATATACAGTCTATGAACTCAATGTACGACAATAGCTGTGTTTGTAGAGTTAACAGTAAAAACAATACAACCTCCTAATCAACTGTCTGTTTCCACAACCGGGGCACCGTCCTACATTGTCGCTCTATAAAGAGTCGCCCTCAAACCCTCAGTGCTAAAGACAAACTTATATCTACGGGGCATCCTGGATTACAATAGCAGTGGACTCTTTTGGATGAAGTTAGCAGATGGAACAAAACTGGACAGTTCTCTGCAACTTGCTGGCAAAAAAAAAAAAAAACTTGGTAACCACAACAGCACTCTCTCTAATGGCACTCATGTCTTTATAAACTTTGTATTTATGGACATTTTTTGTACTTTGCTGAAAGTGTGTGGTTTGGATCTGACGCAGCAAGACCCAGGTTTTCTTGTATTTATGATAGTGCCAAAGGTGGGGCTTTCTTTGAGTCTCCATGCATTTTTCTTTTCTTTCAACAGTTACACTTTTCATGAAATGTACCTTCATTGTTTTAATATTGCGTGATTTTTAGTGCTGAGCAATTCATTTAAAAAGAGTGCCCTAAGAGTTTAAGGATAGCTCCAGTTGTTTGTTTTTTTCTGAATAGTTTTGCGTTTTCTTGAAGACTGCACAATATATCACAAATGTATCATATCAACTTGCAAAATATACATATTTCAGAAGCCTTGAACTTCAATCAACATAGTCACACAGTAGATATCAATACATTTCATCAGATGAGGCTCACCAAACCAACATTAGAATTCATTTAAAATATTGTCTAAGGGAAAACAAAACAAAACCACAAATTCTATCAGAATTGCAATATAGTGTATATGGCATGGTTCTAGTATCACATGCGCAATAGTTACCTTTTAAAAATATTACATATATACAACCAATAACTTGGTCATATTTATTCCACCACTGTTTCTATTTTTTAGTTCTTACTTTCCACAAATGTTATGTAGCCATTCAGAGGCAGTAGTCTTGGTTTTACATAAAGATTTCTGATGGTTGGACAATGAACAGAAAATAAGAGGGCTTGGCTCATACATTTTTGAACAACAAATATAGCATACCTTGAGCCATTTACAAATAAACTTTTATTTAGAACACACACACAACACTTAAACATTTCTAAATGTTTTAGACAAATGCAGTTATTACTATAACATTGTGTTTATCATTTAAACAGCTCTTGGTAAGCTAATCATTTATTGATAAGATTTCTACTTGTAAAACCAAAACTACAACTAAGCTAAAGGCTTAATCCCTTTGATTGGTTTTATTTATTTTCAGGGAGTATTCCATTTGTGAATAGTATCTGTATCTGCTGCAGAATAAAATCGACAGGAATAAGGTCCGATTGTAGTTTAGAAATATTTCACTGACAACGCATTAATTTAACGCATGGAAAGTTATGCATTGCTTTAACTTTTATTTGTCTAATGTTTCAAATATGGTACGAATATATTATATGACTATATTAACAAATGGGTTAGAGTAGAAACCTGTATTTTTTTGAAGTATCTTCTGATTTGCTGCTAGAAAAAGACACTGAGGCCAATGACAGGGTCCTGGCAGCTACACAACTACGGCCTCAGGTCAGAGGTCAAGGTCTGGGAAACTTTGGAGAATATGAGTCATGGCCAATGGAGAGACAAAGAATTTGAATCAAGACTTCAGCTTTACAAACCGTCAACAGTTAGTATGAGGTCAGTTTAATGTGACAGGAAAGAGGACTCACTTATTCAGAAGCAGAGGTTGGATCCAAGAAGCCTGGCTCCCATTGACTTATACTGATATTTCAAATCAAGATTGCTTTTTCACAGTAATATTTTTGGTTCTTTGTCACTTGCACCACTACATTGTCCCCCTTCATCTCTGTCTCTTCTCCCTGTTCTCTCCTTCTGAGTTCACATTAGATTGGTTCTCAATTTAATGTTTCATATGGAAAAACGACAGCATCTTTTGGTTTGGTTAAAAACAGCGCATGTCGGACTGTTGACTTCTACTACCCATCATAATGAATGTTACAACCAATAATGTAACAACGGCCAACAAACGCAGTAAACCAAAAATGTATGTAATATGTTGGTGGAAATCCATGTATTACATTTGCAGTATTATGACTTATACAGAGGGTTAATTATTGTTTACACGGTCTTTAATCCTATACTCCATTGTAAAAGACTTTATAGTCTTTCAGATGGCTCAATTCAAGCATACAACAATTTGGAGGCTTTCTTGATTTTAAGAATATTTTGAATCCATAAACGCAAACAACTCACAGTATCAGGTTTCTCCGTTTGTCTCTCCATTGACTACACACATTTTTTTTTTTCTAAAGTAGGATCCCAGGCGCCCACTTTTTATTGACAGTATAAACCTACAATACAACCCCATCTACAATAGCCGGCTTGCAGTTCCTTTCAGACACTCGACTGTACAGGCTTTTACCACAGCAAACATTTCTGTTGAAGATATATTGTGTTAATTAAAAATTGTATAGTCTTTTGTACAAAGGGATTTCATGATCATTTTTATTCTTATTAGACTTACTGGAGAAGAACATGTCTTTGTTGCTGGAGTATTTTAACCACTGTTTTTTTTTTTTTTTCAAGCCTTGTAAATGATAGGGAAAATACCAGTTATTTAATAGTGCTTTGTATCTTTTATCTTCTGAGAAACTGGTCGCGTCTATAGCTGTTGTAAAGTTAACTAAAAGAGGTATTTATGATTTCTGTTTGGTTGTCATTTGTTGTGTAAATATGAAAAGACTGTATGTATTTCCATGGCAGTACTAACAGCTGTGTTGTGTGATAGTGAATTATTCCTTTGCTATCTTTTAATATAAAATTGCATTTGCATTTCGATGAAGATGTTGGCTCTGTGCTTTCTTTAGCGTTTCACAAGTCAGTCATTCATTTGATTTTTAGATAGTTATTGAGTGAATATTAGTTACAAATCTACTGTACCAAAATGTAAAAGTGAAATCCTGACACTGAGAAATGCCGACTGACCAGTCCAGCCCCCACCCAACGCCCACAAAAGTCCACAAACAGGACAATTTACAGAAAGGATCAGAGTGACTCCACATCAGTAATGTACTTGTCTCTTTTGAATAGAGGGCTCAGAGGTTTTCGGAATAGTTTGGGTGGTGGTGCAATGGATTGTGGGATGGCAGTAAGTTCAGAGGTTCCCATGCTAAAGGAGGTATAGAAGGAAGCATTAAGGCTTCTTTCTTACCTTCCTTCAGTAAGTATTCGGACGGCTCTTATAATGACAACCATCCAACTGAAAAGGAAATGCATGGAACGGAAACAATTTGTTGTCCAATTAAAGCGATTTTATTAGATTAGTGGTTAAATGTCACTAGGAAAAAAAAAATGAATGGGAAAAAACGTTACCTAAATACAGCTGTACACTTCAGTGGTGGGCTGTAAGGACCAGCAAGCCCTTCTCTGCTGGCCTAAACAATATTATAAAACATAAGGCAGTGATTCTATTTATTTACATTTATTTGTATAAGATTATACTCAATCTTCTTTTCTCTTGAGTTCAGAGCTTTAAGAGCTTGAAATAGAGTTTAAAAACAGTGGCAAGAAAAAGGATGAACCTATTTTGAGGTCCATAACTCAAGGGTTCACATACTTTTTCCACGAGCACTATGAGTTTTTTTGGTTGTTTTCTCTAAAGACATAAAAGATCAGAATTTTTTGTGTAGAATTTTTTTTTTACACATTACTGACACAAAACTGCTTACCTGTCTGGTCACACGCCAGTTCTACATCTCTAAAACCCCTGCAGTCATTATACAAACAAACAATAAAAATTTTAGACAGAAAACCAAACTTTTACCATCATTGTCCAATACTGCAAAAATAAAAACTACTTAGCTGGGAAAACATGGTTGAATACTCAAATCTATGCCTAATATACAAGATCCTTCATGGTCTATCATCCCCTCCACTTTAACCAGTTCATTCACATCCGTACAGCCGAACACAGCAGAACCAGAGGAGCAGCGAGAGGAGATTGTATCATACCCTTTAGGAAAAGTACATTTGGTCAATCCACCTTCTCGGTCTCTGCAGCTTCTGAATGGAATCATACACCCTCCACCATCCGAAATCTAAACACCTACCACACATTTAAGATACAGCTGAAGAAATGGCTCACTGACGACCAGCGCTGTGAGCACTGGGAGGGCCCACAGAGCAGCAGCAGCAGACAGGTAACTGTAGAGGGGCTCTGCAAAGACAGAGAACATAGTAAAAACTTATGTTTAAAACAAGTCTTGCTGTTGGGACCGGTCACCTCTGTACATGAGCTTTACTGTTAATCACAGAACAAATGACAACACTTTGTATTTTATCAACCAGCTCACTGTATGTTAATGTGTGTGTGTAAGGACTGCTTTTATAAAATGTCTTGAACTGACATTTGCCTAAATATAATACTTTAGTAAATGTGAACTGTAGTGGGTTAGAGGTAATGTCTGTCATGTTGAAAACCTGCCATAAACATTTACCTGTCTACTGCTGTCATGATTTACAGATGACAAATGTACAAATATAAAACTAACACATGCACTTTAGCTACAATAATGTTTAAAGGACGTATGACTGCAGAGTAAGGAAAGTGTTTTCTAGAGTAAAACGTCTCAGAGCTTGGTCTTTCTTGGCCTTGGCCTTTCTTCTGATCAGCCTCAGCCTGACAGCATCACCTTTAGGAAATCTGTGGACAGAGAACAATATCTATTTTTATAAAATAGGCTTGTGTCAAATGTATTTCCCACAAAGACACTACCCAGATCTTTGTAAAAGAGTACATTAAAGTAGCCCACTTCTAATTTTTGCATTTATTATGATTTTATTATGGTCTTTACTGGGTTTGCAAACTAAACAGTAATTATTCATATCTTACTTACTAGAAAACTGTTAAAATTTTAGGTCTAACCGTGTAGGTTATAATTACAAAAATAACTTATTACCAGCACAAACACAAAATTGTATAAGAGCATTATACTTTCGTCAACAAAACTGATGGTTAGATATAATCGTATATTCATATTATTAACCAAATTTGGTCCAGTTTGTTAAAATGGTGGAGAGGTAAATTAGGCCTTTGGCAGCCAGAGTTAGGGATTAGGTGAAGCTATTAATTGAAAAAGAATTGTGTTTACTCTTTTTAAATCCTAATGACAACAGAAACTACCCAAATGACCCTGCTCAAAAGTGATTTTGGCCTGATAACATGCACACAAGTGACACAAACAGGTTTGAATGGCTATTAAAGGTGACCATCCTCACCTGTGATGTGTTTGCTTGTAATCTGTGTGTGGATAAAAGTCAGTGAGTTTCTGGGCTCCTGACAGACCCTTGAATCTTTCATCCAGTGCTGCACTGATGTTTCTGTCTGAGTCATGGGAAAAGCATAAGAATTGTCAAAGGATCTGCGGGAAAAGGTAATTAAATGGTTGAACTAATTGAACTGCTCATACCAGTCACTTCCCTCACTCTCACCCTGTGGCCCACAAAAATCTTAAAAAATAATAATATTCTTACCTTTTGATGCAATTTTATCTATGTTTGTACTCATCTGTATAAAAAGTATTGTCTCATTCTACAGGTTTTCTCATCCTTTTAAATTTATTGCAGTTCACAAACATTAATATCAAAAAAGGATAAAAAATGGGAATACAGTGTGTCAAATGTACAGAGCCCAACAACAACGGTCAATGTGACAGTAAGAACAGAAAGGATTGTGCAGATGTCACTTTGTACATGTATAAATGTTGCATAGACCCCTTTACTGTTTGTAAATAACATAAGAATCCTTTTTTTTAGCTGCTCTCAATAAAAAGGCTAAAGGATACATGCTAAAAGTCACTTAAATACTACTTTAGGCTGGACTGAACACCCCCATGAAGGACCCAGGCTATACATGTATTATTTTAGGACCAAGGGACCATTGGCACTAAATGGGCTGTGTAAAAACAATCCTACAAACTAATATTTACTGTTCAATTTGGTTTGACATTTATTCATCTGGCACTGTTCCATAAAACAGCTTTGAAGTGAATGTTGCCTTTAGTTGACTTTGTCATAAATCTTCAGCTAATTCTAATAATTAAACACTTCAGAAAGATTAAGTCTTTTCCCAAGTCTGTGTTTGTCTTTATATAATTCAAAGCCAACTAAAGGCAGATATTTACAAATGATTCACTACAACTAGTCATAACGGAAATGTTTTGCCGAGACTTAGAGCCGTTAGGGCCGTGCAGTGCGCTCATAAACTCATAAACCTGATTCTATCTCTGCCGTACTCAATAATAAAATGCTGCTAGAAAAGCATTTCAGACGAAAACATGTAATTATTGTCTCAAAGAACTATGACTATTGTAGCTGTAGGTTATTATTAACACAACTGTTAATGTCAGGTGATGACAAACAAACAGAGGAGACGCTTAGCTTTTGCACATCTTTCAGTGCTGGGTCTGTTCAGGGTCGTCCCACTTCTGAGAACTGATCACAGTGCAGAGCTCGTCAACCACGAAAACCAGTCACTAGAACTGGTGTAAACAAGTGTCTAGTACTTTTGCTCCAGCATTTATTTTAGAAAGCAGACCTAACCCTATTAGACATTGTAGAGGCGAACCAACAGCTTGATGTTTATCAGAATTAGTCAATGTTTCAGAGCAACGTTTTTTTGCCCCAATAATCTGCAGACATAGGATATTTCTTTTGAAAAACTTTTATTTAAACGTGTTGAGAACAGTTCTTCACAGCAAGAAGGTTGTGGGTTTGATCCCCAGACTGGCTAACAGCGGCCTCTCTGTGTAGACGCATGTTGTCTAGGAAGAGAAGAGTTTGAGTGTTGTTTTTTAAGCGTTTAGTGTTTTTATGATTGTGTTGACTGTGACTTGTACACTCGCGTTATCAGAGTTGGCCTTTTTGCTTGTGCTACTGACTCATTCTTACTGCTGCTATTGTAAATGGACTGGACATTGATCTGGACACAGACTAACTCTTTTTTCAGACAAAAATGACCAGCTGTTTTGTTTGAACCACAGTCCATTGGAGCTGTTACAACTGCAAATTCAGTTCAGACCAAATGGAAAAGTCCCAAATTCTGAACCAAACTGCGTCGGTGAGAGAGTTATATCATTTGATGGACTAGCTTTACTTTTGAGCTGAAATGGCAGCGGTCACGCCATAATGACTCTGGAGCGACTCGTCCTCAAGCAGCTGCAACCCATGGTGCAGCATCTACAAGACCCACTCCAGTTCGCCTATCAGCACCACCTCTGGGTGGACGACGCCATCATCTACCTGCTCCACAGAGTCTACGCCCATCTGGACAAACCGCCACCACTGTGAGAATCATGTTCTTTGACTTCTCCAGTGTGTTCGACACTATCAGGCTGGGGCCGCTGGCTGAAAAGCTGGAAGTGATGCAGGTAGATGCCCCCCTGGTGTCCTGGATTGTGGATTACCTCACTGGCAGACCACAGTATGTGCGGCTGCATAGCTGTGGGTCTGAAACCGTCATCAGTAACACCGGGGTGCCGCAGGGGACAGTCCTCTCTCCTTTCTTCTTCACCCTCTACACCACAGACTTCAACTACTGCACAGAGACCTGCCACCTTCAGAAGTTCTCTGACGACTCTGCAGTGGTTGGATGCATCAGCGGTGGTGACGAGAAGGAGTACAGGACTGTTGTGGATAACTTTGTCACCTGGAGCGAGAAGAACCACCTCCAGCTTAATGGCTGTAATAAAGACTAAAGAAGTGGTGGTGGACCTGAGGACGACTAAAGCTGCTGTGACCCCCATCTCTATCCAGGGGCTTAGTGTGGACGTGGTGGAGGAGTACAAATACTTGGGTGTGTATTTGGACAATAAACTGGACTGGGGCAAGAACGTGGACACTGTCTACAAGAAGGGCCAGAGCCGACTCTACTTTCTGAGGCGGCTGAGGTCCTTTGACATCTGCAGGACTATGCTCAGGATGTTCTACGAGTCTATGGTGGCCAGTGCCATCATGTACGCTGTGGTCTGCTGGGGCAGCAGTCTGCGCGTGAGGGACACTAATAGACTCTAATAGACTAGGAACTAATAGACTAATAGAGATAATAAGATCATCAAGAAGGCCAGACATGTTGTAGAGGAGGAGCTGGACTCTCTTACTGTTGGGTCGGAGAGGAGGATGTTGTCTAAAATCAGGACTATTCTGGACTTTCCCTCCCACCCGCTCCACAAAGTACTGGTCAACTGCAAGAGCTCCTTCAGCAATATACTGTTAATGCCACGCTGCTCCACGGAGAGACACAGGAAATCATTGCTGCCTGTCGCCATCAAACTTCTGAACTCTGTAAATCCTCTGTAGAGTCTCTGTGCAATATTCTGCCTGCTGTACAATATTAAGTCCACTTGTAAACTGTACATCATGTGAATATGTAATATGTGAATAAGTATCATGTAAATATGTAAATAGGCTGTTTATTGTTTGTTAGGGATATCACAGTTTATAGTTTATAGTTAAGTTATATCTACTTTAAAAAGAAACTTACATGTTTGTAACAAATAGAATTTCTCCTTGGGGATGAAAAAAAGTAATTCTGATTCTGATTCGGACATGGATGGTATGATTGTAGGTTTACAAAAAGATAAAATTGCAAAATCCAACCTTAATGGACCGTTAAGTTTTAGGCCTTACTACTTGTATTTTGTGTTTAAGCTATCTGTTTCAAAATGCTAAATTGCCTGATCCAGCTTTATTTGGTTATTTAGGTGGGTTAGATGATGAAGTACTGATGACAGTTCAAAACAATCGTTCAAAAATAGTAGAATTGGGCACTTTTATATCATTCTTGTGGAACATTGAACATTGAAGTTTCACCTTTTTATTAATTTCTTCATTCAGCAGCTCATTTTTCAGGTTAAATCTCTTTGAAACCATTAGCATAATGTTTGCTGAATGCAGACGTTTCTGACTCTTTGCAGCATTTTTAAATCTCTAGCTAATACAAACTGGCTGGAGGAGGGTCCACTCAAAATACTAATGTCCACACTTCATTATAAACCATTGAACATCTTGGACATATCTGAATCCATAAGTGTATCTTCTGGGGCATGTTATCTTCCTTGATGTTGATACCTATTTCAAGTTTACTCTCGCCTCCTTCTTGCATGTTGTGATGTATAATTATCTCCAAAATGTTCCCTCTCCTGAAATCCGACCTGGTTTGTTATTTCTCAATCAAAAAGCTGCCCCTTTGAGGCTCACAGGCTGATTCGTGCATAATTCAGTTGCTAAACGTTCTGATAGCGCTCTATTGCCTCATCACATATTCACTCAGGAAAAGCAGGTCTATTGTCTACATCGAGGGTTTCCCCGTCCATTAACACCCACAGAGCTGGAGGCAACACTAAACCATGGTGCATTACACAGTAGGGAGCTGTTAGTTGTGATGCATTTATTTACACTTTTTCATATTTTTAAAAGCATCCTTTTACTGTACATTCTGGTTTAGAATCCCAATATTGTCAAATTATCAAAACCAAATATGTCAGAAAATCTTTACGTTGTATACTTTCTGGTTAAGATGTCTGCCTTTTAGCAAGAAGGTCTTGGGGATGAGATCCTTGCTAGCTAGTGACAGCATATAAAGACAAGCATTCCTGGGTGAATTGATAACTGTGTCTAAAGTGAGTAAAAGTGAATGAGAATGTTTATCTGGTGAGAACTGGTGAGTGCCTCCTGCAGCCCACCCACAAACCATTCAAAATAAAAATATGAATGAATGAATGTACCGATCAGCCTACCTTAAGACTATTGGCTAAAGTGCCATTTAATATGGATTGTTTCTGACTAATTCAATTTTTTTATTTTTTACTTTAACCTAATAGTAAAACTAGAAGCTAAAATAATACCATCTAAAGTGACTAAATGGTTGGATAGTGCATCTCTTAGATTTCTATGCTTTTGCTTTAACCTTTTCCTCTTAGATTTGTAGATATAATCACAGGAGAAGGACATTACCATCATCCAACACTGTCTTTATGTTTACCCACATGTTTTTATTGGGCTTAAATTTATATTTACATTTTTTCATTTAGCAGACGCTTTCATCCAAAGCAACTTACATGAAGCTTACATTCACCAGTGTTACATTTACATTTTACATTTTTAGTTGACGCTTTCATCCAAAGCAACTTACATTAAGGTGTTGACATGATATGACATGATTAAGACATTATCACCAGTGTTACAGCTGGAACACCACCTGAGGCAAGGCAACGCTCTACCACCGATAAATACAATATTGAGTTAAAAACTTCAAATATATTTACTGGACTGATCTTTACTAAATACAACCTGATAATCTGGTCATAACTGCTAAGTCAGTCATGGGTCAGTCATACTGTATGCCATTTTGTATTTTCAAGATTTCCCACAATGCATCTTGAAAGCTGTTAAGTAAAGCTAAGGTCACTAGGCAGTCAAAGTAGACCATAATGCTTTACCAGTTGTCAAAGGAGAACAGAGCGACCAAAACTGTTCACAGCACATTTCCATAAAACGAGTTCGAGACTTAAGACTAAGCGGCCCTGTTATCTTGTATAAACGGATTATGCCGTGCACTGGCTTGTCTATTATTTATATATTCATCCATATATCATTAATAGTAGTATTTCAGAACACTAAAACAACTGTGTTTGGTTATTATATTTTTTATTAATTTTACTGATACACAGAAAAAAACTATTGATACTAAAGCAAGTATCCACTCTCAGTTAAGTGGTTCATTGTTTACCCTACACTAAAGTTACATTAGCCACTTCCTTATAGTTACATAGTCTGCAAACTTCACTCTTTTGCTTGTTTCCAACCTTTTAACTCGGCGAGGTCAATAACCTGAAACACATCACTTGTCTTTTGTTACTGCATTTCTTGTTTTGTTTCAAAACAGTGACAGTTTCCATTTTAAGATCTTCTGCTGTGCTGTAACCTACACCGTTCACCTCTAGGTTTAAGACTATTCACAGCAGCGCTTCAAACTCTACTATATCCTATAGTTATTAATGTAAAGAATAAACTGTTTACATTTGCACATTTTATTTTATACTGTGAGTTGTATGGTAAGATATACTCTCTTGGGCACCGAAAGTGCTTAACATCATGCTTCCATTCATCCTATTGCCCTGGGGCAGACTGACAGAGAGACAAGGCTCCCAACAGCCTCTTCAACAACCACCAAACACCACAGTCACACACATTCATTCACCAGTGTCATGGACACTAGAGGTGAGTGAGTGAAGTGTCTTGCCCAAGGACAACAGTATGAACTGAGGGGAGTGGCAATCGAACCGACAACCTTTCTAGTTATTACAGTGTATGTACAGTTAGTGTGGCAATGACTAAAATAATTTCATATTTTATTTTGTTTATGGTGTACATTTGCTTTTTAATGTTTAATACTCTTGCTCTAGTCGTCTGTTAAGAGATATTTACATTTCTGCACTCAAGAAACTTTTTTTTATGCTTTATTGTGAAGATGCATCATGGGCATCTAAGGACAGTTTCAAAAACTATGTCCATGTGCCCAGATTGAGTTAAACAGGGCCATGCTGGTACAAGGCCAAAGGGGTCCAGAGAGAGTGGGACCCCTGCTTTAGATGTTCTGTGGCTCCTTAGCCATGTTGGCCATGGTGCCCCCCAGGACAAAGTGAAGTGGTGCGGCAGGTTTAGATTGGTTCAGGAAGAAGTCCAGGACCTCTTCCCGAGTGAAGTCCTTCTCCATGTGAACGCTCTCAGGTGTCATAATGTTCTTCATTTTTGGGGGCTCTACCATCAGTTGTGTTGGCTCCAGGATCTGCAGTGTCTCTTCAGTCGTGACCTCAGGAGTTACCTCAGGGGTGTACATGTGAACGCTCCCAGGTGCCATGATGTTTTTCATTTTTGGAGGCTCCACCAGGACTATGTTGGCCATGTTGCCCCCCAGGACAAAGTGAAGTGGTACACCAGGTTTAGTTTGGTTCATGAAGAAGTCCAGGACCTCCTCCCGAGTGAAGTCCTCCACCTTGTCTACCTCAGGGATCACATACAGCTTTTTTTCGATCAGTTGTGTTGGCTCCATGGTCTGCAGTGTCTCTTCAGATGTAACCTCAGGTGTGACATCAGAAGTGACATCAGGAGTGACCTCAAGAGTGACCTCAGGTGTGTTCATGTGAATGCTCTCAGGTGCCATGATGTTTTTCATTTTTGGGGGCTCCACCAGGACTATGTTGGCCATGTTGCCCCTTAAGACAAAGTGAAGGGGTGCGGCAGGTTTAGTTTGGTTCAGGAAGAAGTCCAGGACCTCTTCCCGAGTGAAGTCCTCCTCCTCGTCTACCTTAGGGTTCACAAACAGCTCTCTTTTGATCAGTTGTGTTGGCTCCATGGTCTGCAGTGTCTCTTCAGATGTAACCTCAGGTGTGACCTCAGAAGTAACTTCAGTAGTGACCTCAGAAGTAACTTCAGTAGTGACCTCAGGAGTAACCTCAGGGGTGACCTCAGAAGTAACCTCAGGGGTGACCTCAGGGGTGACCTCAAGAGTAACCTCAGGGGTGACCTCAAGAGTAACCTCAGGGGTGACCTCAAGAGTAACCTCAGGAGTGACCTCAAGAGTAACCTCAGGGGTGACCTCAAGAGTAACCTCAGAAGTAACCTCAGGGGTGACCTCAAGAGTAACCTCAGAAGTAACCTCAAGAGTAACCTCAGGGGTGACCTCAAGAGTAACCTCAGGAGTGACCTCAAGAGTAACCTCAGGGGTGACCTCAAGAGTAACCTCAGGGGTGACCTCAAGAGTAACCTCAGGGGTGACCTCAAGAGTAACCTCAGGGGTGACCTCAAGAGTAACCTCAGGAGTGACCTCAAGAGTAACCTCAGAAGTAACCTCAAGAGTAGGTTTGGTGTGGCTGATAAGGGGGTCTAGGATCACTTTCTCATCTGCTCTAAGTTCTTCATGTTGTTTTTTCTGGAGAGCAGGGAAGTCGACCTGAAGGTTGAAAGGCCTGCTCAGCTCCTGGTTCTTTGCTTCAGGTTGAACATGGATGGAAGAGGATCCTGAATTAACTACATCTTCTTCTGTTCTTGGTGTCATGTTCCTTCTGTAGATAGCTGGATGACGGGACTTCTTGGCTCTTTTGGCCTGTTTGGTATTTTTAGACACAGAATGGTCTGACTCTGCATATATTACAGAGTCATTCATTCTCAATGTCGTCGGTCCCAGGAAGATTGCGCTGAGGTTTCCATTGTAATATGTGTTGAGTGCTGTGCTCTGTCGAGTTGATGCATTGCTTTGTGTTCGTCTCAAATACTGAACCAGTCAAGGTCTGCTGTACTCAAAGAAAACTCATTACATCACATTAACATTAAAGCTTTGTGAGGTCATCAGTGCTTTAGTTCCAGTTGTCATGACATTTCGGAATGTTTCTAATTGACCATTTCTTGCCTTCTGATTGGTTGTTGAGCAACCAACCAGAAGCTTCCATGAAGTTAACTATTTACTATTTATTATTCTTGCATTTATTCTTATATTTAAATATATTTCCTGAATTTAACCCACAATGCCATATTAATAATATTCTTATGTGCCTGTTCTGTTACGAGCAGCCAATCACAGCCAACACATACAAAAATACAGTTATTCTCAAACTTGTTGCAAGTGTTAGTTTGTATTTGTATAGAATTAAATATAAATATAAAAGCAGGAGAGATATCTGTTTTTTTTGCATCCACAAAAACTTGTCCCGTAAACATTTAATGTCTGCAGTGTTTCCTCATAGATCTCTGTGAATTGAATGCACTGGAGGACTAATTAGACGTGGGATTTTTACACTTTTTTATGGGGACCTGCAAAGAGCATTAAGCTTTTAAAGATACTTAAAAAATTGGATAATCCTATCCCAGCAGACAGTCCCGGTCTTGAGTGAGTAATTGTATTGTTATCTGTATCGCCTGCTGTAGAAACATCCATATTCATGTTTGCTCTGAAGTGTCCAGAGCTGTCGCTATGTCCTCTCTGCTCAGGTGGGCTCACCTTGTCGAGGGTCATCACACTCTGGTGTCCGCCTCCAACTGAGCATACATTAGCCTTGAGTCAGGGACAGAGGACACAAACTTACACTACTACTACTTACAATACTGGCTAAATATACCACATCTCAAAAAGTCAGTCAAAATCTAATCTTACTGTTTCCTGGTTCTTGTCTGTGTGTTTTGTCCTTGTTTAAACACTTTCTGTATATTATGTAATTATTTAATGTCATTCAAGTTGTACAGTACATCCATATTTATTATGTTGGCAAATGGCACGTATTTATGAAATGCCCTCTTGGGAACCCAAAGGGCTTACAGCATGCTTCCAAAGCCTGTCCTCACTAGTTAGGTTCACACTATGATGATTGCATACATATAAAACATGCACATTTCTCACTAGTCCAGGGCTCACACACAGGGTCGAGAGGGCCGCTTCCCTGCGCCTTCGGGTCGGGGATAGGTCTCACTGTTGTTTGTGTTTACGGGCCAAATGGCAGTGCAGAGTACCCGGCCTTCTTGGAGTCTCTGGGAGGGGTGCTGGAAAGTGCTCCGGCCGGGAAGAAACGGCCCCCCGGATTTGAACCCGAGCGGTGTTATGTTCTTGGACTTCTGTGCTAGTCACAGTTTGTCCATAACGAACACCATGTTCAAGCTCAAGGGTCTCCACCAGTGCACGTGGCACCAGGACACCCTAGGCCGGTGATCGATGATCGACTTTGTAGTTGTTTCATCTGACCTCTGGTCGTATGTCTTGGACACTCGGGTGAAGAGAGGGGCGGAGCTGTCAACTGATCACCACCTGGTGGTGAGTTGGATCCGATGGCGGGGGAGAAAGCTGGACAGACTCGACCGAACATTTGGCAGAGCCCCCTGTCAGAACAATCTTCAACTCCCACCTTTCGGCAGAGCTTCGACCAGATCCCAAGGGAGGTTGGAGACATTGAGTCCGAGTGGACCATGTTCTCCACCTCCATTGTCGATGCGGCCACTCGAAGCTGTGGCCGTAAAGTCTCCGGTGCCTGTCGTGGTGGCAACCCCTGAACCCCCAGTGGTGGACACCGGAAGTAAGGGATGCCGTCAAGCTGAAGAAGAAGACCTACCTGTGGGGAGTGCTCCGGGAGTATGGGGTCCGGGGCCCTTTGCTAAGGGCTGTCCGGTCCCTGTGCGACCGTAGCAGGAGTTTGGTTTGCATTGCCGGCAGTAGGTCAGACCTGTTCCCAGTGCATGTTGGACTCCGGCAGGTCTGCCCTTTGTCACCGGTCCTGTTCATTATCTTTATGGACAGGATTTCTAGGCGCAGCCAGGGGCCGGAGGGAGTCTGGTTTGGGGACCACAGGATCTCGTCTCTGCTTTTTGCGGATGATGTTGTCCTGTTGGCTCCATCAAGCCAGGACCTTCAGTGTGCACTGGGATGGTTTGCAGCCGAGTGTGAAGCGGCTGGGATGAGGATCAGCACCTCCAAGTCTGAGACCATGGTTCTCAGTCGGAAAAGGGTGACTTGTCCCCTTCAGGTTGGTGGAGAGCTCCTGCCTCAAGTGGAGGAGTTCAAGTATCTTTGGGTCTTGTTCACGGTTGATGGAAAGAGGGAGCGTGAGATTGACAGACGGATCGGTGCAGCTTCTGCAGTGATGCGGTCGATGTACCGGTCTGTCGTGGTGAAGAAGGAGCTGAGCTGTAAAGCAAAGCTCTCAATTTACCGGTCAATCTACGTTCCTACTCTCACATTTCAAACTTGAAAAGAATATCTGTAAAAATGAATTTTTTACACCAGTTTTTATGTTCGTAGGTCCATGCGTTTTATAAACATAGTTTATCCAAAATTTATCCAAGTTGGAGAGATTTGGAAAACGTATGAAAAAGTGCAATAAGTTCTGAATTCTTCAACCCACTGGCATCAATGAGGGCTCTACTGAAAGATTACACCAAGAGGAATCTGTATTTACAAACATAATCACTCTATTAGTTATGAAAATTAATATTCCATAATAATAACACAATACAATTGACATGTTTACATAAAAAAATAGTCAAAATGAGTGTAATGGGCCAAAATATATATTTTGAATAATATCCACACATAAAAAACATACTGCAAACTATATACATAGGTTATAACAATGTTGGCCAATGTTGCAATATATGTGCAACATTGTTGCAGTCTCTTGTTGCAGAAAGCACAAGAGCATGTCACATGTGGAGCATTTTACTGGGGTTTTTCTTGGTGTTTACTGCACCTCTAAGGACAAAGGAAAGGTGTGATATCTTGATCTTTACATCAGACCCAAGATCAAGAATTTAAATATGTGTCTTTAAGTTGAATTGCGCAAAGTAAGTTTATAAAGATAATTTAAATTTATAGATAGTTGGGCCATAAACTCACATTTAAAAGAAAACATTGTTACCAAAACCTAAGAAAAGAAAAGAAACAATTATGTATTTTTCTGGTTTGGTTTTGATAAATAATAGAGAAAGTGCATTCAAAACAACCACTGTTTGGATTCATGAGGAATGTTTAAACACAAGATAACATTCTATGCGAGTCAAGGTAACAGGGGACTCACAGCACCCTCTCTTGCTATAATGTTTTGGTTTGTTTTTTTTTGTTACTTTTTTAAGAGCTGGAGTTTTAGCTCCACAGACATGGTGGGAGCCTTTACATTAAACAAACCTTTAAATGTTGAGAAAAAACGATTACCGTATTTTTCGGACCATGGTTTTTAGAGGAGAAAAATAGGAAAAAAAATATTCTGAACCAAATAGTGTAATAAAATATTTAATAAAGTATAACAGAATAATATTTGAATTATATGACTGGAGTGAAGGGCATGCGCACTGCTGTGTACTGTAACACCGCCTACTACATGCTATCCTCCAATAGCATACGGCGGTGACACAGTACAGCAGCATCGCGCCTTCCTGCACACATCGGCTTCCGTAAGGAAGGTGAGGACCCGCTGCCGCTCTGCCACTACGGTAAGGCAAGGCGACACGGGGCCCGCTGCCACTCTGCCAGTATCTCAGTGGACTACTGAGAAGCCTGGACACGGGGCGGGGGAAGGATGATGCAGTTTCCAGGGACACGGAAGGTCCCGGGGGACTCGCCTCCGCTCTGCAATTCGGAGCGGCAGTCTTATGGTGCCTGCGTCTTAAGTGCCTGCGGACCATAAGACGAGTTGCAGAGCGGCAGCGGGTCCTCCCTCTGCAACTCGTCTTATGGTCTTCTATTCGGACCATAAGACGCAGGCACTTTTCCTCCCACTATTTGGTGAAGAAAAAGTGCGTCTTATGGTCCGAAAAATACGGTAGTTAGAAATGTCAGTGACAGAGACAGATTGCATGTGTTAAATAAAGTTTATGATACTTAATTAGGAAAACTGTTTGAACCTTTGACAGGTCTGTTGATATAAATATAGTCCACTTTTGAATCTATGGAATCTGAGATGGTAAATTAAACAATGGGATTGAATATGGTTTTTGAGAAGAAAAATTATTTAAGTAATTGGAAAACTGAAATGAAGATAGTTAAAAATAAATAATAATTATTTATTTAGTTTTTCTATAATTAAGGTATAGTGTCATCTATACAATAAAGATTTAAACTGTAATGTAAATTGGTAATCTGGTTTTGATGATTTAAAACATATCTATGTTAAAACAGTTCAAACTGTTAAATTAATCTTGACAGTTTTATTTGAAAACTTTAAAGTTAATGAGAAATAAGTAAATAAAATATACTTGTTAAACTAACAAGGTGAATTGTTAAAGTTTAAGAGCATATGCCAATTGCTCGATGGGTTTTAATCAATGTTTGAAGTGATTTAAGAAATTTCTTTTGAGTACTAGGACTAACACAATAGTCTTTTTTTTGGAACAGAATTTAATTTTTGTTTGTTTTGGCCAAACTTTAGAGGTGTTCAAGGTGAACACTGCATCAAATCTTTGTAACCTAAAGAAGAAAAAAAAAAAAAAAGGTTGAGATTTAGCATTTAGCATTTTATTAAATCAGTTAGAAATAACATTTTATTAGTCAGTTAAAAACATAGGTAAGATATTATGTAGTTTCATGGCAAATTTGAGGTTATTCTTTGCATTTTAGGGGAATTAAGTATAGACTTAGATATAAAAAAGGGTTAAAATATGCGTAGATATTATCAAGTTAGTTGGTTAGTTATTGAACAAAAGGATTTTTTTCTTAATGTACAGAGATGATATGGTTAATTATGCTGCAGAGGTATGTAATCTTGTTCACTAGAACGAAAAGGAAATAATGACAGCAACGAGGACTTGACGAGTTAGCATTAAGTATAACACGGAGTAGAAAAGATGGTAAACTTCAAATCAAAAGGACTTCAAAAGAATAAGAAAATAGACATTTTACGGACTAACTTGGAGTATTAATAAGAGGATGATTAAGGATATGATCTGCGGTAATCTTTGTGTTTTTTTTCTCTGTTTACATGAATGATCAATAGAAAACTGATCTGAGAGGGGAGAATGTGAGAAGCGCCACACTGGAAACTTTCCATGGACGTGGGGTCGCAACTACGTCACCATCATGAGGGGTCTCCAGCAAAGCTTTGAGCAAGAGGCTTACCTTGTGTTTTGGAGTTTGGATTGAATGAGTAGAAGTGGAGAAAAGCAGAGGAGATACATTGTTGACCGATATGGAAAAGAAGAACGACATGTTTGGTGGTCGGTACGAACATTTGCAGAGGTGAACCTGGTGAGAAAAAGTTACCGATGACCTGAACAGCCTTTGTCGGAGCTGTTTCAGGTTAGTGGCAAATTGAACAATGAAAGAGGAAGTGACACGAGCACACCGGACATTGTGTCTGAGCAAAGGCAAGGTGTGATTATGGCGGTGTCAAAGGTGTTTCAGCCTAGAGAAGAAAGGTGTCGTTCACGTATGGAGCGCCCTAAGTGGTGAGAGATGAGAAGACAAGGAGAAATTCTTAGAGTTGAGCGGACCCTTGGACAATTGCATCATAGTGTGGAAACTATTCAACGTGAGTTTTTGAGTAGAATGAATGCAGTGCAGATAGAGATGTGGCAAAGTAGAATATGTATTTTAGATTTGAATATGACAGGAGACTTAGATGAAGAAGAAGAGTGATTATCAGTTCTAAGATAGGAGAACTGAAATGACATGCATTTATTTTTATGAAATTTTGTACTCATTTAAATTATATATGTATTATTAATATGTATTATATTTTAGTATGAGTAATTATATATTCTTATATTGTATGATGTTGTAATTGTTAAGTGAAGGTACGAAAAGTTAACCAGATGTTGTTATGGGGAAGAAGGGAGATCTAATGGGAATTTTTTAAGCTAAATAAGTATAATTTGGATCTGTGTGATAACTTAATGCACATTTATTATGAACCAGTTGTAATATTTAGCAAGACGTAACCTAGAGCTGGTCACAAAGAGGGGAAAAGTGGTGTAAATATTCTGGATGTTGTGTGTTTTTTTTCTGTGTACAGCTGCAAGAGCTCTTTCAGCAATAGACTGTTACTGCCACGCTGCTTCACGGAGAGACACAGGAAATCATTGCTGCCTGTCGCCATCAAACTTCTGAACTCTGTAAATCCTCTGTTGAGTCACTGTGCAATATTCTGCCTGCTTTACAATATTAAGTCCACTTGTAAACTTGTAAACTGTACATCATGTGAATATGTAATATGTGAATAAGTATCATGTGAATATGTAAATAGGCTGTTTATTGTTTGTTAGGGATATCACAGTTTATAGTTTATAGTTAAGTTATATCTACTTTAAAATGAAACTTCTATTTCTTGCACTGGTCGGTTACATGTTTGTAACAAATAGAATTTCTCCTTGGGGATGAAAAAAAGTAATTCTGATTCTGATTCGGACATGGATGGTATGATTGTAGGTTTACAAAAAGATAAAATTGCAAAATCCAACCTTAATGGACCGTTAAGTTTTAGGCCTTACTACTTGTATTTTGTGTTTAAGCTATCTGTTTCAAAATTGCTTGATCCAGCTTTATTTGGTTTTTAGGTGGGTTAGATGATGAAGTACTGATGACACTTCAAAACAATCGTTCAAAAATAGTAGAATTGGGCACTTTTATATCATTCTTGTGGCACATTGAACATTGAAGTTTCACCTTTTTATTAATTTCTTCATTCAGCAGCTCATTTTTCAGGTTAGTTCTCTTTGAAACCATTAGCATAATGTTTGCTGAATGCAGACGTTTCTGACTCTTTGCAGCATTTTTAAATCTCTAGCTAATACAAACTGGCTGGAGGAGGGTCCACTCAAAATACTAATGTCCACACTTCATTATAAACCATTGAACATCTTGGACATATCTGAATCCATTAGTATATCTTCTGGGGCATGTTATCTTCCTTGATGTTGATACCTATTTCAAGTTTACTCTCGCCTCCTTCTTGCATGTTGTGATGTATAATTATCTCCAAAATGTTCCCTCTCCTGAAATCCGACCTGGTTTGTTATTTCTCAATCAAAAAGCTGCCCCTTTGAGGCTCACAGGCTGATTCGTGCATAATTCAGTTGCTAAACGTTCTGATAGCGCTCTATTGCCTCATCACATATTCACTCAGGAAAAGCAGGTCTATTGTCTACATCGAGGGTTTCCCCGTCCATTAACACCCACAGAGCTGGAGGCAACACTAAACCATGGTGCATTACACGGTAGGGAGCAGTTAGTTTATTTACACTTTTTCATATTTTTAAAGCATCCTTTTACTGTACATTCTGGTTTAGAATCCCAATATTGTCAAATTATCAAAACCGAATATGTCAGAAAATCTTTACTTTGTATACTTTCTGGTTAGGATGTCTGCCTTTTAGCAAGAAGGTCTTGGGGATGAGATCCTTGCTAGCTAGTGACAGAATATAAAGACAAGCATTCCTGGGTGAATTGATAACTGTGTCTAAAGTGAGTAAAAGTGAATGAGAATGTTTATCTGGTGAGAACTGGTGAGTGCCTCCTGCAGCCCACCCACAAACCATTCAAAATAAAAATATGAATGAATGAATGTGGTACTGGTCAGCCTAACTTAAGACTATTGGCTAAAGTGCCATTTAATATGGATTGTTTCTGACTAATTCAATTTTTTATTTTTTACTTTAACCTAATAGTAAAACTAGAAGCTAAAATAATACCATCTAAAGTGACTAAATGGTTGGATAGTGCATCTCTTAGATTTCTACGCTTTTGCTTTAACCTTTTCCTCTTAGATTTGTAGATATAATCACAGAAGGACATTTACCATCATCCACCACTGTCTTTATGTTTACCCACATGTTTTTATTGGGCTTAAATTTATATTTACATTTTTTCATTTAGCAGACGCTTTCATCCAAAGCAACTTGAAGCTTCCATTCACCAGTGTTACATTTACATTTTAAGAAGAAGAAGAAGAAAGTTTATTTATATAGCACCTTTCACAGACATAGTCACAAAGTGCATTTTAAGTTGACGCTTTCATTCAAAGTGACTTACATTAAGGTGTTGACATGATATGACATGATTAAGACATGATCAGCAGTGTTACAGCTGGAACACCACCTGAGGCAAGGGGGGGTTATGTGTCTTGCCTAAATACTTAACGACAGTATGAACTGTGGGTAGAGCGGGAATTGAACCGCCTACCTTCCAGTTAAAGGACGACCGCTCTACCACTGAGCCACTGCGCCCCGCTTTATTGATAAATACAATATTGAGTTAAAAACTTCAAATATATTTACTGGACTGATCTTTACTAAATACAACCTGATAATCTGGTCATAACTGCTAAGTCAGTCATGGGTCAGTCATACTGTGTGCCATTTTGTAGTATTTTCAAGATTTCCCACAATGCTTCTTGAAAATTGTTGAAGTAAAGCTAAGGTCACTAGGCAGTCAAAGTAGACCATAATGCTTTACCAGTTGTCAAAGGAGAACAGAGCGACCAAAACTGTTCACAGCACATTTCCATAAAACGAGTTCGAGACACAAGACTAAGCGGCCCTGTTATCTTGAATAAACGGATTGGGCCTTGCACTGGCTTGTCTATTATTTATAGATTCATCCATATATCATTAGTAGTAGGTATTTCAGAGGAAGGTATTATTTCCATGTTTTGTTATGCATGATTTACATTATGAATGCAAACATACTTTTAAATGTGGTCTTTTAATAGGAGAAGAAGAAGCTAGCCTATCAGGCCTGTGAGGAAAGACGTCAAAAGGTTAGTTTAATAAAGTAGCTAAAGGTAATTTTTTTTTTTTTTTTTGTGTGTGTTTTTTTTAAATGAGAGAAATAACATTTCAGGCTATTGAGGCAAGACGTGAGCGAATGTCTAAATGTGAGGAACCTTCAGATGGGGTGTTGATCAAATTTAAATATCCAAATGGTCACATCAATATGAGGAAATTCAGCTTGTCGGCGCCAATCCAGGTGATGTATGTTCAGCTTGAGAAGTGGGTTCAGTGGGTTATCAAAGTTGACTGGTGTAACATTATGTTTAGATCTTGTTTGACTTTGTGGGACAAGATGATATTGCCAGTGAAATCTTTGTTGTGCAAGAAGCTACATCATCAAGCTCAATTGAGAGCAGTTCCTCCGGGTCAATAATGGATCATGGCATAAAAACATCCTCAACTCTATATGTTCTCTGGTTTTCAAATCAGGATGTACAGGTAAATGCGTGTTGCATTTTATTTCCTGTCTCAAATTAAACTAGAATGTGTTTTGGTTTGTGCAGGCTCATGTATTGTGCATTTTTTTCTTCAGGAAATTCTCTCAGATCAACAAAATGGAGCTTATGTCCCACACCATACATCTCATTGTCCGTCACCGCTGTCTGAAACCTCCTCTAAGCCAAGTCTCTCTGTGCCCTCTCTCCAGCCACCACTGTCTTTGCCCTTCACCTAGCCACCGCTCACTCTGTTCTCACGAACCATCACTCCCTCCATCTGCCCAGGAACCAATCATTATTCTTGATGAAGATGAGACAGTTTCACAAAATCAGTTTCCTATAACAACACCTCACCTTGAAGGACCTGTGGGTGAGTATGTTTTTCTCATTGTGAAAAAAAGTTTAGCTATATATTTTCTATATCCTGTTACATATGGTGCATATTAATAAAATGCATAAACATTCTTAGTTGCAGGATTGCTCTTCAGACAGTATTGAAAATGATGGTCAGCAAAGTTGATGGAAGCTTCTGTCCAACAAGCAATCAAATAAATGTGTGCAGGGATAATGTTTTATTGTGTAGCCTGCGGGCGTTCAAGCGTAGGTCAATCCTGAAGCAAAATTGGATGTTGTGTTTGTGGATGAAGACAACAATGGTGAAGGGGCAGTTGACGAAGGCGGCCCGACTAGAGAGTACTTGAGGTTGTTGATGAGAGCAGTCCACCAATCAAACATCTTTGAAGGACATGAGAAAGACCGGCAGTTGTCTCTTGATACTCAAGGTAGGGTTGACCAAATTCTAATGACTGTCTTAATTAAACTGGAAATAAAATTCAAGAAATGTATACATGAACTCATTTAAAAATGATTGCTCCCTTTTTTCTTTTTTTTTTTCCTCCTGATTGAATGGCTTCATCCTTTTTATTGTCTGCATCGTATTTTATTCTTGATTGGTTAAATATTGGGTAGGATATTTCTGATTCTTATGTACTGAAAAACCCTTTTTACATGTTGGGTGCAATAAAAAAAATTGTAGTAGCACTAATATTCATAGCATTTTAATGTATTACATTTTTAAGACGCATTACAGCAAAGCAATATTTTACTGTTATGTCTTTAATTTTAGCTTTGCAGACTAAACTCTACATGTGGGTGGGAAAAATTATTGCTGTGTGTGTTGTCCATGGAGGAGTCGGTCCGCACTACTTTTCCAAAAGGCTTTATCATCAAATCTGTGGAGTACCAACACCCCTGGCCACGGTGGATGAAGTTGGTGACCATACTTTCAGGGAACAGTTAATAAAAGTAAGCAGGATAAATAGGGAAGGTATGCTTACAAGCCAATTTTGGACCCTTTTCGCTTTCTTTCTGTCTTTTTAGATACAGGAAACGACAACAGTCCAAGAGGCGAACAGTGCAATTATAGCAGATAGTCTCAGCATTATTGGTGCCTTAAGACATGTCTCCAGCCTGGAGGAGAAGGACTCCCTTGTCCAGTCAGCTGCAGAATTCTTTGTCAATGGAAGACTGGCAACTGCCCTGGACCAGTAAGTGCCTCACCTGTTGTATTTGTACGAAAAATGAATCTTGTCACTGGCCCTGGACAATTCACACATGTCACATTTTTATAGGTTTGCTGAGGGATTAAAAACCCTTGGTTTACTGGAGGAGCTCAGGAAGAATCCGGCAGTGTTTTACAACATGTTTGTCAGTGAGGAGATTCCACTACAGGCGAAGGATCTATGCTCTATATTTGACGTGGACTTCTCTGTGCAGGGCAGCAACAGGAGAGGGCACGAAAATACAACAATATGCTTTTGGCGCGACTGGTTAATTGATATTGAAGGTATACTATTTATTGTAAAAGTTATAAAAACACGTATGTACAATTGGTGTGCATTTTGTTCTGGTTGGCAGGCAAATAAGTGCTGATAATGCTTGTTCATATTGTTGTAATAGTTTACCAAAAAAGTACTTGGCAGAGGCTTTTGTGGTTGATATTCAACACAAAAAGTACTTGATGTCAGTATGCATCTTTCAAATTCACTGAAGTGATGTAGCCTAAAAATAAAATTGACTGTTTTCAGTGGGCTTGAGTCTCTCACCACTTTGTGTTACAGATGGAGAATGTAGTCCAGTCACCCTAGAAAAGGTATTGGAGTTTACATCTGGAGCCTCAACAGTGCCTCCACTGGGATTTCCACACCGTCCACAAATTCAGTTCCTTCATGAGGGCAACAGGATCTTCCCAGAAGCAAATACTTGTGCTCGTGTGTTACACCTGCCGCTTCACTCTTCCTATGAAGCCTTCAAACATTACATGATGGAGGGAATTTTGCAAGCTCCAACCTTTGGACTTGCTTAATGTGTGTTTGAAAACTTCTGCTATATTTTTGCTTAGTATTTATAGAATGTTGTGTTGAAAGAAGTCACTGGTTCAGATGGTAATTTTAGAATCCCATGCAGTTTTTTTTTTTTTTTTGAAGATGCTGTAATTCTGTTCATTTTCCACGCTTAAGTGCACTTTAGTTGATTGGAGGTTATTCAGTATTGAGTTTATCAGTTAACTCATTTGTGTCGATATTTTCTAAAAATTTTTTTGATTTGAAAATAAATATAATTTTCTTTAATTTTTTTACAAGACTTATTGGGCTTAAAATTCAAGGTTACTATTGTAAATAGATGCCTTTTTATAAGCATACTATAAAATGTATTGGGCTTATAATTCAATTCGATCATATTGCACATAACAGACAATGTTTGGCTTATTTACATGTTGATAAATGAAGTGAATGCAGACGAGGCAAACAGTTGTTCAGTCAGAGCTGGAAGCTGCTGTCTGACCAGAGGAGGTCTGAGGTAAAGTAGGACAACCAGACAATGGAAGCACAAAAGTCAGTACAAGCAAATGTGAAACTACAGCAAGGTGAATGTTTTACTGTTTATAAATAGACAGGTTATATTACATCACATTCAGCCATACTTTCTTCAGTCAAAAGCTTACCCTAGTAACTTGTGCCCATCATAACTTGTGTTTTTGGTTAAACTTTCAACTGTTAACCTAAAATCCCCTTTTAACGTTCCAGATTTTGTTCAAACATTGTCAGTTTATTCTTTTCAATAAAAAAAAAAATTCTTTTCAAAATAGTGGATGGGTAGTCCTTCAGTTATACAAGTATTCATATTTAAGTTTTTCCATGCATTTTCCAATATTGTGTTTATATTCATATTATATTTAAACCTTAAGATGTTTCACATTTTATGATTTTTATTCAACATTTAAATCTCATTCATTCTAAATTAGACACTTTACCAATCATAACAATGGGAGTAGAAAGGAACAAAATCTTCAGCCAACAATACTGCAAAAAAAAAAAAAAAAAAAAATTTTGCGGTTAGCTACTGCCAATCTGGACTGGCACTTGAAATATAAAAAAACTAAAATGTCTTTCCATCATGGATAGTATATGCAGCCAGTAAAATTGTCTCTGGGCTAAACCTGAGTTTGCAAAATACTAGCAATTGTAGTACAGCAAGCCTGATCTTTTATCTTTAGATCAGAAATGTGTTGGATTGCATTGTGTACAAAAGTCTGTTGTTGCTGAGTGAGGATGAGTTGAGGTGGCTCTACATTTACAGCTGGGAATTCTTCCTCATCAAGTGTAGGCAGT
This sequence comes from Perccottus glenii, assembly GCA_024416835.2. Lineage (NCBI taxonomy): Eukaryota > Metazoa > Chordata > Actinopteri > Gobiiformes > Odontobutidae > Perccottus > Perccottus glenii. Next base: position 25,944,795 of record CM044548.2, read on the forward strand.
GTTTGAATTCCAAACTGCACTAGGATGGCATCAATGTTTCGGTTGCTGTAGGGGTTTTCCCCAAACACATTGTTGACAGCTGTGCTGTCTGTTGCAATGTTTTTGAGCATGCCCTCTGTCCAGAGTTGAGTTGGTGTGCAGTTATTTTCTGTTCGCAATGGATGAAGATTCCAGCCCTGTCTAAACTGCTCCAGTCTTTTTTGAATCTCAGGAAGATAAACAATATGCAATGAAAGTCTGTGGACATCATCATCTGGGTTTAGAAGCTCTGAATCTTCTAAGGAGTAGAACATAAGGTAGAAGTGCCGCAAAACATGCAAAAATACATCACGCCAAAGGCGCTCAATTCTCTGGTTGTGAACCGATTGTCCGGTTATGAAACCTCCGTGTTCAAGTCCTTGAACTAGATGCATAAATAAAGCCACAAGGATGTTTTCACCACCATGGTCAGATCTGACTCTTGATGGTAAGGCATAGAGGCATGTTGCTTTCAAAAACTGAGAAAGCACTGTTGTGGCACGATTGTCTGTGCTGCAGTTGAGGTAAGTAATCAGACGGGAGTATCCATCAATGGCACCATGAATCACAAAGCCCCATCTAGAAAGTTTGAAAAACAATATAGCTGTTTAGTCCAGTTTTTCTCTTGTTGATGTTCCTTTCAAAATATCAAAAAGTATGACAAGTCTGTAAATAACCTTAACCATTGTTCCCATCAATGTGCCACAAACTATTGGGGTAAGGTACATGATAAACCCGTCTTGCAACTGTCTGGCTCCATCTCCTTGCAGCAGCAGTAGGATTCACCCTTGTCAACATCTCACGCACCCTGGACCGTGTGACAAGCACACCCTGTGCACGCAACAGGGCTCTTATCATCTGAAACAGATTTTTGAAAAGATATAAATTTACATGATATTCACAAAACAATGGCATTCAAATGTGATTTAAATGAACCCTAAAGATAAAGACCACAGATTACCTCATTTCCAGAATGAGGATATTGGCTCTGAAGTTGCCTCACATGTTGTTCTAGTTCGCCATCATCTATTGCAGACTGCATACTTCTAACAGGTAAACCTATCAACTTTGACTTCTTGTATAGAAATGATGAGGAGCATCCCAGTATTTTGGCAGTTTTTGCAATTGTATGGCCTTGCTTCAGCAGAAATTCAATGTGTTCTCTGGTAACATCAATGGCTGGTCGGCCTCTTCTTCCTACAAAAAAGAAAAACTAAGTTTAAGTGTTTAGGCAGCATTAGACTGTTTATTTTTATGTAATTTATAGTATATATCAGCATTCCAATTCTTATGCATGCACTAAAATTGCATAATCTTAATGAATAGGATTCACTGGAAATGGAGAGACTTGTGATAATTGCAAAAATACAGTATTTATTGATGTGACAAATACATTGAATGATTGCATAAAAAAGCACATGGATCCATAGCCGACAGTAAATCAATTAATATAAAGAATTATTGCTAAATATAATTAATTTGTGTAAGGATATAAATGTTGTTTTAACATGATATAACTGGGTCATGGTTTTTAGTTACTAGCCTTCCAGTTAGAGAACAGATCATTTTATGGTTTGTGTCATAATGAGTTGTGGCCATAGATTGTATAATAATTAGGGGCCGTCTGGTCGGTGGACAGACCAGTGTTTTGGCCACAACCCCCTCTCGTTTGTGTTTTTGCGGGCAGTCTGCTAACTCGGTCTACCTTGTCCTTCTGGAAGTAAACAAAGCTAGCAGAAAGCCTGCAAAAACACAACGGTTATACTGTTTCCCTACACCATTTGAGTCTCCAAGGACCCAACTCACGTTAGCACTTAAGTAATTATGAGTGTGTTAAAAGCCCCAAAAAAACTATAGATTATCATATTGTAGCTAGCCTGCTATGACGGACCATTTTTGCTATTTTTGTACATTATAGATGTTAAAAATGGCCGTATTTCCCCTTTAACGTTAATGCATACAATACATGAATGCAGTAATGAACAGACTCACCTGAACTAATGCGCCTGACAGAAAAACGCTGGTCTTCTCCAGCATGGAAATTTGCATCTACCAGAGTTTTCAGTTGAGCCAAACAGCGTTTGAGTTCGTTGTTTGTGTCTGATGATAGCAAATGTTCAATTCTAAGAAGATTTCTTTCACAATTGTTAATAGAACCACATTCTCTCTCTCCACAAATCCCCTGTGCGAGGGCTCGTTCAATTTCGTGACATTTTCTGGTGGTTTTCTCGATTACAGCCAACGCCATGACTTTCTTTCTTCTTCCATTCGTAGAAATAAGGAAATGAACTTTGATTATGGCGGGAAGGGGAAATTACGTATTTATGCATGTCTAAAACAAAGCAACGTCATGCACAATAATTTGTACTAGTCATAATGACGTTTGAGATATCTCCAACTTTCATTCTGCCTAGTCAAAATAGAATTACAGATATCTGTAATTGTCATTTAAGATGTGCGACGAGTTGAATGTCGTTTTTCAATGACGTCATTGCAGATATCTTTAATTTAGTTTTGCCTAGTCAAAATTGAATTACAGATATCTCAATCTGTTGTTTTGACTAGTCACAATAACGTTACAGATATCTTGAATGACTATTCCAAATATCCAAAATGTAATTACGGATAGTCAGAAAGACATTCTTGATGTCTACAATGTTAATTTTGGATAGTCAAACTTAGCTTTTAAATGTTAAAAGGGCTTGCCATAGAGACCGCTCGAGCGAGATAGATAGAGATCTCTCGCTCTCTACATCTCTCGCTCTCTACATCTCTCGCTCTCTACATCTCTCGCTATATAGCGAAAGGCCAGGTTTAATTCTTGCAAGAAGAAGCAAAGCAGACACACATATATCAAAAGGTACAGAGTGAGGTTTGCTTAAGGAAGTAAACAAAACATGAGATTTTATATCACTGCAGTGGGGGCTGTTAGAGGGAGGTGCATCTTCCATACACACTCCCCAAAGCCCCAGCTGCAGAAGTCCCGTGGCAAACCATGTCTCCAGTTATGTCTACTCCATGCTTGGACTAGCATGGAGGACATGACATGATCTGTAGAGAGCTATGAGCACCCAGTAACTATAAACACCACACAAACACACAAACACACACCACACTTTGTGTCGACCATCCTTAGTGACCAGGGAGGAAGCCACACGTTAAGACACAGAAAGAGTTTGGCGTTACAATACATGTACTGATGTAAACATGATTAAAGGAAACGTGTGTTAAAGTGTGAAGTGGTCTTCACTCTGTCTGTACTATATCCGTGGCTAAATGGAGATAGCTTAAGTTCAACACAACAGGGACTTAATAGGGATAAAGCAACAAGAGAGAGGTCTCAAGTTGATTATCTGAAATTTATGAAGTCATTTACAATAAAGTGAAGCACATTAGTGGGTCATAATTTGGAGGGATTTTGCATGCATTTTAGGGAAAAGGATAAACATGGTGGTTATATAAGGCACATAATGGTTATATGTGATCATACAAGAAACGCACTACATAATTCTTCTCATTGCTAGGCACTGAGAAGCTGATGACTCTGAGCGTGTCATTTATGAGCAACATGACCATTTGAGTGTGTACGTAGTCAATTTGGAAAATTGTCAGAAGTCTATAGCGTGGAGGGTTTCGTTCAGGGCCTCACTGAGTGTTTACCACCGACAGTGTCCTTCATGTTTTCCCTACTGTTTGGATTTGCTGTTGTGGTTGGTTGGTCTGCGCCCTGCGAGATTTATCTTTTACAGTGGAAATGTTACCAATATTCGCTTGTGGACAACCCGAGGTTAAGCAAGGTACACACAGCGGCGGTCGCAACGAGAATTGTTTCACTGACAGTGAATACCAGAATTACCAGTTATAGTTATTGAGTTACCCACAGTTACCAAAGAAGAATGAAAAGTGTTAAGAGAACCTGAGTTAATGGTTAGTAGTGAGTGGTTAGCTGTGGGCTGAGGGATCTAGTGGAGACTACTTGGGAGCGTGAACATCCCCTGTAGATCCCATGGGGGCTTTGTGCAACTTAATTTGGTTGCAGTGTACCCACTTGAGATTGGGTTCCTTTTGTCCTTTTATCCGATACACCACTGGTTCCCAAAGTGGGGGTGGGGGGTTGCAAGATGATTTCCAGAAATATATTTTTTTGATTAAAAAAATTATTTATGATTATTATTTTTATATATTTTTAAAAAGGTTGTAATGATGCGAGTATAAATTTAGGACAGTTAAAATAAACTGAAAGTTAAACTTAGTAAAACTTTGTTTGCTCCGATTAATTATGACAGTTAAGTGACGGCGTGTTGCCAAGTCCGCGGGCTGTTTTTCATGTGGATGGAAGTTGAGAGAGAGAGAGAGAGATTTGTTATTTTGTCATTATTTTTATCTTTTAAAGTCCATTTTGGGCAAAAAGCATAGTATAATAAAATCACCAAAACAAGTCTTCATGTTAAGAATGAATAGTACACAAACATTTCTAAAACTGTAAAAACTGTCTTTCTTTCTTTCTTTTTTTTTTTTTAATAAAACATTCATTAATTATTTTATGATAAACATACTGTCTTAAGTGCACCCCTTTATAATCATAAATTAAATTTTACATTCAAAAAATAAATACAATTAAAGCCGCAAGCGGCGATAAAGGCCCTCGCCTCCCTTGAGACCGCGGGGACACATGCACTCGTGCTTTAAAGCGTAAACTTCACGGTAAAAGGATTCTGAGGAGTTTTCTAAGACTCTAGCCGTGGCTCTGGAGGGGCCTCCTCTAAAGGAAGGATCCTTGCAATTGGGAAATGGCATTTATTTCCCAAAGGTTGCCTCTTCACAGACCCATTACGACCACAGCCACAAATGTATCAAAAAACAAATTGATAACTTTTTTTTGCACACGTGTCTAGATGATACTCACCAAATTTGGAGCTGTTTAGACTTTAGACAGAAGGGGTGCGATTTAGGTGGTCACGCATTCCACCCAACATAGTAGATTTTCTGTTGAGTTTACGATATGGCTGTAATAAACTTTTCAGTTTGCCCTGAGGTGTCCTATGGATGTACCAAGTTTCATTTTTCTACATTGGAATAAAGTTACTTTCACTTTCCATAGGCCCGATGTATTTTTACTTTTCTAGGGGTCGCCACTGAGTCATTTTTCGTATTTTTTTCGGGACTTCAAATACATAAATTTTTCGCTGGGCTTGAAATCTGGGACCAATAAAAATGACTTTTAGTTGTACGTTTACTGGGTTAAATTGAGGATCATTTTGCAGAAAAATATGATAAAAAATATATACCGAATTATAATAAAAAAATATAACTCGAGCAAAAAGTCTAGAAAAACACTTGTCTCATTTACATACATGTGTTTAGCTCATTTGCCCAAGTTTGGTGTCTGTGGAATGAAGCAGCTATTTTCTGAGTTCTTTTAAAAAGAGGTGTATTTTAAGTCGGTTCACATTTTCAATTCAAAATGGCCGCCTTCCGTGTGTGATAGGGTGTGGTCCCCATTGGCTTTTTGTTTATAAGCCCATGCTGGATGTGTGTACCAAGTTTCATTTGCCTACGACAAACTAAAATTTTCACTTCCCATTGACTTTTTCCAAATATTTGGGACGTTGCTATGGCAACACATTTATAGATAGGGGTGGTTGTCATTGGCTTTTATGCTCGTCATGACATAAGAGATGTGTGTACAAAATTTTATGTCTCTATGACAAACTAAATTCTTGGGTCCCATTATAAGTTTGTAGGGGCGCTGGAGAGCCATTTCTAAAGATAACCCTTTTATTTACATATTTTTGTGTTCAGGTCATGAATGTGCACAAACGGCTTTTTGGGTCCAACTCGATCCGAGAAGGCGTTTGAGAGTTAAGGCGTTTTATTTTCACAAAAATGGCCACCTCGTTACAGGCTTGCCACACCCATACCCGATAAGATATCAACAACAAAGTCACAACTTTGGTTGGCACACGTGTCTAGATGATACTCACCAAATTTGGGGCCATTTAGATTAAAACACAATGATTTGCATCTTTCTGCGCAAGTGCGATTTTAGTGGCCGCGCGTTTCACCCCACATGGCGGACTTCCTGTTAAGTTTAGGGTGTGACTGTCATTGACTTTTCTGTTTGCCCTGAGGTGTCCTATGGATATACCAAGTTTCATTTTTCTACGTTGGAAAAAAGTTACTTTCACTTTCCATAGGCCCAATGTATTTTGACTTTTCTAGGGGCCGCCACTGAGTCATTTTTCGTATTTTTTTGAGGACTTCAAATACATAAATTTTTTGCCAGGCTTGAAGTCTGGGACCAATAAAAATGACTTTTAGTTGTTCGTTTACTGGGTTAAATTGAGGATCATTTTACAGAAAAATTATAATAAAAAATATATACCGAATTATAATAAAAAAATATAACTCGAGCAAAAAGTCTAGAAAAACACTTGTCTCATTTACATACATGTGTTTAGCTCATTTTGCCCAAGTTTGGTGTCTGTGGAATGAAGCAGCTTTTTCTGTGTACTTTTAAAAAGAGGTGTATTTTAAGTCGGTTCACATTTTAAATTCAAAATGGCCGCCTTCCTGTGTGTGATAGGGTGTGGTCCCCATTGGCTTTTTGTTCATAAGCCCATGGTGGATGTGTGTACCAAGTTTTATTTGCCTACAACAAACTAAAAATTTCACTTCCCATTGACTTTTTCACATTTTTGGGACGTTGCTATGGCAACACATTTATAGATAGTGGTTGTCATTGGCTTTTATGCTCGTCATGACATAAGAGATGTGTGTACAAAATTTTATGTCTCTATGACAAACTAAATTCTTGGGTCCATTATAAGTTTGTAGGGGCGCTGGAGAGCCATTTCTAAAGATAACCCTTTTATTTACATATTTTTTGTTCAGGTCATGAATGTGCACAAACGCCTTTTTGGGTCCAACTCAATCCGAGAAGGCGTTTGAGAGTTAAGAGACGTTTATTTTCACAAAAATGGCCACCTCGTTACAGGCTTGCCACACCCATACCCGATAAGATATCAACAACAAAGTCACAACTTTGGTTGGCACACGTGTCTAGATGATACTCACCAAATTTGGGGCCATTTAGATTAAAACACAATGATTTGCATCTTTCTGCGCAAGTGCGATTTTAGTGGCGCGCGTTTCACCCCCATGGCGGACTTCCTGTTAAGTTTAGGGTGTGACTGTCATTGACTTTTCTGTTTGCCCTGAGGTGTCCTATGGATATACCAAGTTTCATTTTTCTACGTTGGAAAAAAGTTACTTTCACTTTCCATAGGCCCAATGTATTTTGATTTTGTAGGGGTCGCCACTGAGTCATTTTTCGTATTTTTTTTTCGGCGTCTTCAAATACATACCATTTTTGCCGAGCTTGAAGTCTGGGACCAATATAATGACTTTTTGTGCATGTTCACTGGGTCAAATTTAGGATCATTTGGTCACAATAAAGATAAAAAAAAAAAAAAAAAAAAAAAAAAAAAAAATCCGAGCAAAAACAATAGGCCCTCCCGGCCATCACCGGCTCGGGCCTAATTAAAGCCATAGCGGCGATAAAGGCCCTCGCCTCCCTTGAGACATGAGGACACATATATTCGGAGGATTGCATGTCGTGCTTTAAAGCAAATTTGGAGCTGTTTAGATGAAAACCCTTTAGCACAAAGTGTACGATTTAGGTGGTCATGTATTCCACCCAACATTTTCTGTTGAGAAGGATCCTGGCAATTGGGAAATGGCATTTATTTCCCAATAAATGCCTCTTCACAGACTCATTACGACCACAGCCACAAATCTATCAAAAACAAATTGATAACTTTTTTTGCACACGTGTCTAGATGATACTCACCAAATTTGGAGCTGTTTAGATGAAAAGCCTTTAGACACAAGGGTGCAATTTAGGTGGTCACACATACACCCAACATAGTAGATTTCCTGTTGAGTTTACGATATGGCTGTAATACATTTTTCTGTTTGCCCTGAGGTGTCCTATGGATGTACCAAGTTTCATTTTCTACGTTGGAAAAAGTTACTTTCACTTTCCATAGGCCCAATGTATTTTGACTTTTGTAGGGTCGCCACTGAGTCATTTTATATTTTTTGACTTCAAATACATCAATTTTTGCCGAGCTTGAAGTCTGGGACCAATAAAAATGACTTTTAGTTGCACGTTTACTGGGTCAAATTGAGGATCATTTTGCAGAAAAATTATAATAAAAAAATATACCAAATTATAATAAAATAAAATATAACTCGAGCAAAAAGTCTAGAAAAACGCTTTTCTATTTTACATACATGTGTTTAGCTCATTTTGCCCAAGTTTGGTGTCTGTGGAATGAAGCAGCTATTTTCTGAGTTCTTTTAAAAAGAGGTGTATTTTAAGTCGGTTCACATTTTCAATTCAAAATGGCCGCCTTCCCGTGTGTGATAGGTGTGGTCCCCATTGGCTTTTTGTTCATAAGCCCATGCTGGATGTGTGTACCAAGTTTCATTTGCCTACGACAAACTAACATTTTCACTTCCCATTGACTTTTTCCAAATATTTGGGACGTTGCTATGGCAACACATTTATAGATAGGGGTGGTTGTCATTGGCTTTTATGCTCGTCATGACATAAGAGATGTGTGTACCAAATTTTATGTCTCTATGACAAACTAAATTCTTAGGTCCCATTATAAGTTTGTAGGGGCGCTGGAGAGCCATTTCTAAAGATAACCCTTTTATTTACATATTTTTGTGTTCAGGTCATGAATGTGCACAAACGCCTTTTTGGGTCCAACTCGATCCGAGAAGCCGCTTGAGAGTTAAGAGACGCTATTTTCACAAAATGGCCACCTCGTTACAGGCTTGCCACACCCATACCCGATAAGATATCAACAACAAAGTCACAACTTTGGTTGGCACATGTGTCTAGATGATACTCACCAAATTTGGGGCCATTTAGATTAAAACACAATGATTTGCATCTTTCTGCGCAAGGGGTGCGAATTTAGTGGCCGCGCGCTTTCACCCCACATGGCGGACTTCCTGTTAAGTTTAGGTGTGACTGTCATTGACTTTTCTGTTTGTTCTGAGGTGTCCTATGGATATACCAAGTTTCATTTTTCTACGTTGGAAAAAGTTACTTTCACTTTCCATAGGCCCAATGTATTTTGACTTTTCTAGGGGCCGCCACTGAGTCATTTTTCGATTTTTTTTTCGGGACTTCAAATACATAAATTTTTTGCCGGGCTTGAAGTCTGGGACCAATAAAATGACTTTTAGTTGTTCGCTTACTGTTAAATTGAGGATCATTTTGCAGAAAAATTATAAAAAAATATATACCGAATTATAATAAAAAAATATAACTCGAGCAAAAGTCTAGAAAACACTTGTCTCTTTTACATACATGTGTTTAGCTCATTTTGCCCAAGTTTGGTGTCTGTGGAATGAAGCAGCTTTTTCTGTGTACTTTTAAAAAGAGGTGTATTTTAAGTCGGTTCACATTTTCAATTCAAAATGGCCGCCTTCCTGTGTGTGATAGGGTGTGGTCCCCATTGGCTTTTTTGTTCATAAGCCCATGGTGGATGTGTGTACCAAGTTTTATTTGCCTACAACAAACTAAAAATTTCACTTCCCATTGACTTTTTCACATTTTTTGGGACGCTATGGCAACACATTTATAGATAGGGGTGGTTGTCATTGGCTTTTATGCTCGTCATGACATAAGAGATGTGTGTACAAAATTTTATGTCTCTATGACAAACTAAATTTTGGGTCCATTATAAGTTTGTAGGGGCGCTGGAGAGCCATTTCTAAAGATAACCCTTTATTTACATATTTTTTGTTCAGGTCATGAATGTGCACAAACGCCTTTTGGGTCCAACTCGATCCGAGAAGGCGTTTGAGAGTTAAGAGACGCTTTTATTTTCACAAAAATGGCCACCTCGTTACAGGCTTGCCACACCCATACCCGATAAGATATCAACAACAAAGTCACAACTTTGGTTGGCACATGTGTCTAGATGATACTCACCAAATTTGGGGCCATTTAGATTAAAACACAATGATTTGCATCTTTCTGCGCAAGGGGTGCGATTTAGTGGTGCGCTTCACCCCACATGGCGGACTTCCTGTTAAGTTTAGGTGTGACTGTCATTGACTTTTCTGTTTGCCCTGAGGTGTCCTATGGATATACCAAGTTTCATTTTTCTACGTTGGAAAAAGTTACTTTCACTTTCCATAGGCCCAATGTATTTTGACTTTTCTAGGGCCGCCACTGAGTCATTTTTCGTATTTTTTTCGGGACTTCAAATACATAAATTTTTGCCGAGCTTGAAGTCTGGGACCAATAAAATGACTTTTAGTTGTTCGTTTACTGGGTTAAATTGAGGATCATTTTGCAGAAAAATTATAATAAAAAATATATACCAATTATAATAAAAAAATATAACTCGAGCAAAAAGTCTAGAAAAACACTTGTCTCTTTTTACATACATGTGTTTAGCTCATTTTGCCCAAGTTTGGTGTCTGTGGAATGAAGCAGCTTTTTCTGTGTACTTTTAAAAAGAGGTGTATTTTAAGTCGGTTCACATTTTCAATTCAAAATGGCCGCCTTCCTGTGTGTGATAGGGTGTGGTCCCCATTGGCTTTTTTGTTCATAAGCCCATGGTGGATGTGTACCAAGTTTTATTTGCCTACAACAAACTAAAAATTTCACTTCCCATTGACTTTTTTCACATTTTTTGGGACGTTGCTATGGCAACACATTTATAGATAGGGGGTGGTTGTCATTGGCTTTATGCTCGTCATGACATAAGAGATGTGTGTACAAAATTTTATGTCTCTATGACAAACTAAATTCTTGGGTCCATTATAAGTTTGTAGGGGCGCTGGAGAGCCATTTCTAAAGATAACCCTTTTATTTACATATTTTTGTGTTCAGGTCATGAATGTGCACAAACGCCTTTTTGGGTCCAACTCGATCCGAGAAGGCGTTTGAGAGTTAAGAGACGCTTTATTTTCACAAAAATGGCCACCTCGTTACAGGCTTGCCACACCCATACCCGATAAGATATCAAAACAAAGTCACAACTTTGGTTGGCACATGTGTCTAGATGATACTCACCAAATTTGGGGCCATTTAGATTAAAACACAATGATTTGCATCTTTCTGCTAAGGTGCGATTTTAGTGGCCGCTGCTTTCACCCCACATGGCGGACTTCCTGTTAAGTTTAGGTGTGACTGTCATTGACTTTTCTGTTTGTTCCCTGAGGTGTCCTATGGATATACCAAGTTTCATTTTTCTACGTTGGAAAAAAGTTACTTTCACTTTCCATAGGCCCAATGTATTTTGATTTTGTAGGGTCGCCACTGAGTCATTTTTCGTATTTTTTTTTCAGCGACTTCAAATACATAAATTTTTCGCCGAGCTTGAAGTCTGGGACCAATAAAATGACTTTTCGTGCATGTTCACTGGGTCAAATTATAAAGGCCCTCGCCTCCCTTGAGACGGGGACACATATATTCGGAGGATTGCATGTCGTGCTTTGAAGCAAATTTGGAGCTGTTTAGATGAAAACCCTTTAGCACAAAGTGTACGATTTAGGTGGTCATGTATTCCACCCAACATTTTCTGTTGAGAAGGATCCTGGCAATTGGGAAATGGCATTTATTTCCCAATAGTTGCCTCTTCACAGACTCATTACGACCACAGCCACAAATCTATCAAAACAAATTGATAACTTTTTTTGCACACGTGTCTAGATGATACTCACCAAATTTGGAGCTGTTTAGATGAAAAGCCTTTAGACACAAGGGTGCAATTTAGGTGGTCACGCATACACCCAACATAGTAGATTTCCTGTTGAGTTTACGATATGGCTGTAATACATTTTTCTGTTCGCCCTGAGGTGTCCTATGGATGTACCAAGTTTCATTTTTCTACGTTGGAAAAAGTTACTTTCACTTTCCATAGGCCCAATGTATTTTGACTTTTGTAGGGTCGCCACTGAGTCATTTTTCATTTTTTTTCCGACTTCAAATACATAAATTTTTCACGAGCTTGAAGTCTGGGACCAATAAAATGACTTTTAGTTGCACGCTTACTGGGTCAAATTGAGGATCATTTTGCAGAAAAATTATAATAAAAAATATATACCGAATTATAATAAAAAAATATAACTCGAGCAAAAAGTCTAGAAAACACTTGTCTCTTTTTACATACATGTGTTTAGCTCATTTTGCCCAAGTTTGGTGTCTGTGGAATGAAGCAGCTTTTTCTGTGTACTTTTAAAAAGAGGTGTATTTTAAGTCGGTTCACATTTCAATTCAAATGGCCGCCTTCCTGTGTGTGATAGGGTGTGGTCCCCATTGGCTTTTTTGTTCATAAGCCAAGTTTATTTGCCTACAACAAACTAAAAATTTCACTTCCCATTGACTTTTTCACATTTTTTGGGACGCTTATGGCAACACATTTATAGATAGGGGTGGTTGTCATTGGCTTTTATGCTCGTCATGACATAAGAGATGTGTGTACAAAATTTTATGTCTCTATGACAAACTAAATTCTTGGGTCCATTATAAGTTTGTAGGGGCGCTGGAGAGCCATTTCTAAAGATAACCCTTTATTTACATATTTTTGTGTTCAGGTCATGAATGTGCACAAACGCCTTTTGGGTCCAACTCGATCCGAGAAGGCGCTTGAGAGTTAAGAGACGCTTTTATTTTTACAAAAATGGCCACCTCGTTACAGGCTTGCCACACCCATACCCGATAAGATATCATAAACAAAGTCACAACTTTGGTTGGCACACGTGTCTAGATGATACTCACCAAATTTGGGGCCATTTAGATTAAAACACAATGATTTGCATCTTTCTGCGCAAGGGGTGCGATTTTAGTGGTCACTTTCACCCCACATGGCGGACTTCCTGTTAAGTTTAGGTGTGACTGTCATTGACTTTTCTGTTTGCCCTGAGGTGTCCTATGGATATACCAAGTTTCATTTTTCTACGTTGGAAAAAGTTACTTTCACTTTCCATAGGCCCAATGTATTTTGACTTTTGTAGGGTCGCCACTGAGTCATTTTTCGTATTTTTTTCGGCGACTTCAAATACATAAATTTTTGCCAGGCTTGAAGTCTGGGACCAATAAAATGACTTTAGTTGTTCGTTTACTGGGTTAAATTGAGGATCATTTTACAGAAAAATTATAATAAAAAATATATACCAATTATAATAAAAATATAACTCGAGCAAAAAGTCTAGAAAAACACTTGTCTCATTTACATACATGTGTTTAGCTCATTTTGCCCAAGTTTGGTGTCTGTGGAATGAAGCAGCTTTTTCTGTGTACTTTTAAAAAGAGGTGTATTTTAAGTCGGTTCACATTTTCAATTCAAAATGGCCGCCTTCCTGTGTGTGATAGGTGTGGTCCCCATTGGCTTTTTTGTTCATAAGCCCATGGTGGATGTGTGTACCAAGTTTTATTTGCCTACAACAAACTAAAAATTTCACTTCCCATTGACTTTTTCACATTTTTGGGACGTTGCTATGGCAACACATTTATAGATAGGGGTGGTTGTCATTGGCTTTTATGCTCGTCATGACATAAGAGATGTGTGTACAAAATTTTATGTCTCTATGACAAACTAAATTCTTGGGTCCATTATAAGTTTGTAGGGGCGCTGGAGAGCCATTTCTAAAGATAACCCTTTATTTACATATTTTTGTGTTCAGGTCATGAATGTGCACAAACGCCTTTTGGGTCCAACTCGATCCGAGAAGGCGCTTTGAGAGTTAAGAGACGCTTTTATTTTTACAAAAATGGCCACCTCGTTACAGGCTTGCCACACCCATACCCGATAAGATATCATAAACAAAGTCACAACTTTGGTTGGCACACGTGTCTAGATGATACTCACCAAATTTGGGGCCATTTAGATTAAAACACAATGATTTGCATCTTTCTGCGCAAGGTGCGATTTTAGTGGTCGCTGCTTCACCCCACATGGCGGACTTCCTGTTAAGTTTAGGGTGTGACTGTCATTGACTTTTCTGTTTGCCCTGAGGTGTCCTATGGATATACCAAGTTTCATTTTTCTACGTTGGAAAAAGTTACTTTCACTTTCCATAGGCCCAATGTATTTTGACTTTTGTAGGGTCGCCACTGAGTCATTTTTCGTATTTTTTTCGGCGACTTCAAATACATATAATTTTTGCCAGGCTTGAAGTCTGGGACCAATAAAAATGACTTTTAGTTGTTCGTTTACTGGGTTAAATTGAGGATCATTTTACAGAAAAATTATAATAAAAAATATATACCAATTATAATAAAAAAATATAACTCGAGCAAAAAGTCTAGAAAAACACTTGTCTCATTTACATACACGTGTTTAGCTCATTTTGCCCAAGTTTGGTGTCTGTGGAATGAAGCAGCTTTTTTCTGTGTACTTTTAAAAGAGGTGTATTTTAAGTCGGTTCACATTTTCAATTCAAAATGGCCGCCTTCCTGTGTGTGATAGGGTGTGGTCCCCATTGGCTTTTTGTTCATAAGCCCATGGTGGATGTGTGTACCAAGTTTCATTTGCCTACAACAAACTAAAAATTTCACTTCCCATTGACTTTTTCACATTTTTGGGACGTTGCTATGGCAACACATTTATAGATAGGGGTGGTTGTCATTGGCTTTTATGCTCGTCATGACATAAGAGATGTGTGTACAAAATTTTATGTCTCTATGACAAACTAAATTCTTGGGTCCATTATAAGTTTGTAGGGGCGCTGGAGAGCCATTTCTAAAGATAACCCTTTTATTTACATATTTTTGTGTTCAGGTCATGAATGTGCACAAACGCCTTTTTGGGTCCAACTCGATCCGAGAAGGCGTTTGAGAGTTAAGAGACGTTTTATTTTCACAAAAATGGCCACCTCGTTACAGGCTTGCCACACCCATACCCGATAAGATATCAACAACAAAGTCACAACTTTGGTTGGCACACGTGTCTAGATGATACTCACCAAATTTGGGGCCATTTAGATTAAAACACAATGATTTGCATCTTTCTGCGCAAGGTGCGATTTTAGTGGCGCTGCTTTCACCCCACATGGCGGACTTCCTGTTAAGTTTAGGTGTGACTGTCATTGACTTTTCTGTTTGTTCTGAGGTGTCCTATGGATATACCAAGTTTCATTTTTCTACGTTGGAAAAAGTTACTTTCACTTTCCATAGGCCCAATGTATTTTGATTTTGTAGGGTCGCCACTGAGTCATTTTTCGTATTTTTTTCGGCGTCTTCAAATACATACCATTTTTGCCGAGCTTGAAGTCTGGGACCAATATAATGACTTTTGTGCATGTTCACTGGGTCAAATTTAGGATCATTTGGTCACAATAAAGATAAAAAAAAAAAGCAAAACAATAGGCCCTCCCGCCATCACCGCTCGGGCCTAATAAAAATAAAATAAATTAAAGCCGCAAGCGGCGATAAAGGCCCCTCGCCTCCTTGAGACCGCTGGGACACATATATTCGAGGATTGCATGTCGTGCTTTAAAGCAAATTTGGAGCTGTTTAGATGAAAACCCTTTAGCACAAAGTGTACGATTTAGGTGGTCATGTATTCCACCCAACATTTTCTGTTGAGAAGGATCCTGGCAATTGGGAAATGGCATTTATTTCCCAATAGTTGCCTCTTCACAGACTCATTACGACCACAGCCACAAATCTATCAAAACAAATTGATAACTTTTTTTGCACACGTGTCTAGATGATACTCACCAAATTTGGAGCTGTTTAGATGAAAAGCCTTTAGACACAAGGGGTGCAATTTAGGTGGTCACGCATACACCCAACATAGTAGATTTCCTGTTGAGTTTACGATATGGCTGTAATACATTTTTCTGTTTGCCCTGAGGTGTCCTATGGATGTACCAAGTTTCATTTTTCTACGTTGGAAAAAGTTACTTTCACTTTCCATAGGCCCAATGTATTTTGACTTTTGTAGGGGTCGCCACTGAGTCATTTTTCATATTTTTTTCGACTTCAAATACATAAATTTTTCGCCGAGCTTGAAGTCTGGGACCAATAAAATGACTTTTAGTTGCACGCTTACTGGGTCAAATTGAGGATCATTTTGCAGAAAAATTATAATAAAAAAATATACAAATTATAATAAAATAAAATATAACTCAGCAAAAGTCTAGAAAAACGCCTTGTCTATTTTACATACATGTGTTTAGCTCATTTTGCCCAAGTTTGGTGTCTGTGGAATGAAGCAGCTATTTTCTGTGTTCTTTTAAAAAGAGGTGTATTTTAAGTCGGTTCACATTTTCAATTCATTTTCAATTCAATTCCTTCCCGTGTGTGATAGTGTGTGGTCCCCATTGGCTTTTTTGTTCATAAGCCCATGCTGGATGTGTGTACCAAGTTTCATTTGCCTACGACAAACTAAAATTTTCACTTCCCATTGACTTTTTCCAAATATTTGGGACGTTGCTATGGCAACACATTTATAGATAGGGGTGGTTGTCATTGGCTTTTATGCTCGTCATGACATAAGAGATGTGTGTACCAAATTTTATGTCTCTATGACAAACTAAATTCTTGGGTCCCATTATAAGTTTGTAGGGGCGCTGGAGAGCCATTTCTAAAGATAACCCTTTTATTTACATATTTTTGTGTTCAGGTCATGAATGTGCACAAACGCCTTTTTAGGCCAACTCGATCCTAGAAGCCGCGTTTGAGAGTTAAAGAGCGTTTTATTTTCACAAAAATGGCCACCTCGTTACAGGCTTGCCACACCCATACCCGATAAGATATCAACAACAAAGTCACAACTTTGGTTGGCACATGTGTCTAGATGATACTCACCAAATTTGGGGCCATTTAGATTAAAACACAATGATTTGCATCTTTCTGCGCAAAAGTGCGAATTTAGTGGCGCGCCTTTCACCCCACATGGCGGACTTCCTGTTAAGTTTAGGGTGTGACTGTCATTGACTTTTCTGTTTGCCCTGAGGTGTCCTATGGATATACCAAGTTTCATTTTTCTACGTTGGAAAAAGTTACTTTCACTTTCCATAGGCCCAATGTATTTTGACTTTTCTAGGGCCGCCACTGAGTCATTTTTCGTATTTTTTTGGGGACTTCAAATACATAAATTTTTGCCGGGCTTGAAGTCTGGGACCAATAAAAATGACTTTTAGTTGTTCGTTTACTGGGTTAAATTGAGGATCATTTTGCAGAAAAATTATAATAAAAAATATATACCGAATTATAATAAAAAAAATATAACTCGAGCAAAAAGTCTAGAAAAACACTTGTCTCTTTTACATACATGTGTTTAGCTCATTTTGCCCAAGTTTGGTGTCTGTGGAATGAAGCAGCTTTTTCTGTGTACTTTTAAAAAGAGGTGTATTTTAAGTCGGTTCACATTTTCAATTCAAAATGGCCGCCTTCCTGTGTGTGATAGGGTGTGGTCCCCATTGGCTTTTTGTTCATAAGCCCATGGTGGATGTGTGTACCAAGTTTTATTTGCCTACAACAAACTAAAAATTTCACTTCCCATTGACTGTTTTCACATTTTTGGGGCGTTGCTATGGCAACACATTTATAGATAGGGGTGGTTGTCATTGGCTTTTATGCTCGTCATGACATAAGAGATGTGTGTACAAAATTTTATGTCTCTATGACAAACTAAATTCTTGGGTCCATTATAAGTTTGTAGGGGCGCTGGAGAGCCATTTCTAAAGATAACCCTTTTATTTACATATTTTTTGTTCAGGTCATGAATGTGCACAAACGCCTTTTTGGGTCCAACTCGATCCGAGAAGGCGTTTGAGAGTTAGAGACGTTTTATTTTCACAAAAATGGCCACCTCGTTACAGGCTTGCCACACCCATACCCGATAAGATATCAACATCAAAGTCACAACTTTGGTTGGCACACGTGTCTAGATGATACTCACCAAATTTGGGGCCATTTAGATTAAAACACAATGATTTGCATCTTTCTGCGCAAGAGTGCGATTTTAGTGGCAGCGCGTTTCACCCCACATGGCGGACTTCCTGTTAAGTTTAGGGTGTGACTGTCATTGACTTTTCTGTTTGCCCTGAGGTGTCCTATGGATATACCAAGTTTCATTTTTCTACGTTGGAAAAAGTTACTTTCACTTTCCATAGGCCCAATGTATTTTGATTTTGTAGGGGTCGCCACTGAGTCATTTTTAGTATTTTTTTCCGCGACTTCAAATACATAAATTTTTCGCGAGCTTGAAGTCTGGGACCAATAAAATGACTTTTCGTGCATGTTCACTGGGTCAAATTTAGGATCATTGGGTCGGAAGAAAAATAAAAAAAAAAAAAAAAAAAAATCCGAGCAAAACAATAGGCCCTCCCGGCCATCACCGGCTCGGGCCTAATTAAAGCCGCAAGCGGCGATAAAGGCCCTCGCCTCCCTTGAGACCGCGGGGACACATATATTCGAGGATTGCATGTCGTGCTTTAAAGGAAATTTGGAGCTGTTTAGATGAAAACCCTTTAGCACAAAGTGTACGATTTAGGTGGTCATGTATTCCACCCAACATTTTCTGTTGAGAAGGATCCTGGCAATTGGGAAATGGCATTTATTTCCCAATAGTTGCCTCTTCACAGACTCATTACGACCACAGCCACAAATCTATCAAAAACAAATTGATAACTTTTTTTGCACACGTGTCTAGATGATACTCACCAAATTTGGAGCTGTTTAGATGAAAAGCCTTTAGACACAAGGGTGCAATTTAGGTGGTCACGCATACACCCAACATAGTAGATTTCCTGTTGAGTTTACGATATGGCTGTAATACATTTTTCTGTTGCCCTGAGGTGTCCTATGGATGTACCAAGTTTCATTTTTCTACGTTGGAAAAAAGTTACTTTCACTTTCCATAGGCCCAATGTATTTTGACTTTTGTAGGGTCGCCACTGAGTCATTTTTCATATTTTTTTAGCGACTTCAAATACATAAATTTTCGAGCTTGAAGTCTGGGACCAATAAAAATGACTTTTAGTTGCACGTTTACTGGGTCAAATTGAGGATCATTTTGCAGAAAAATTATAATAAAAAAAAATATACCAAATTATAATAAAATAAAATATAACTCGAGCAAAAAAGTCTAGAAAAACGCTTGTCTATTTTACATACATGTGTTTAGCTCATTTTGCCCAAGTTTGGTGTCTGTGGAATGAAGCAGCTATTTTCTGAGTTCTTTTAAAAAAGAGGTGTATTTTAAGTCGGTTCACATTTTCAATTCAAAATGGCCGCCTTCCCGTGTGTGATAGGGTGTGGTCCCCATTGGCTTTTTGTTCATAAGCCCATGCTGGATGTGTGTACCAAGTTTCATTTGCCTACGACAAACTAAAATTTTCACTTCCCATTGACTTTTTCCAAATATTTGGGACGTTGCTATGGCAACACATTTATAGATAGGGGGTGGTTGTCATTGGCTTTTATGCTCGTCATGACATAAGAGATGTGTGTACCAAATTTTATGTCTCTATGACAAACTAAATTCTTGGGTCCCATTATAAGTTTGTAGGGGCGCTGGAGAGCCATTTCTAAAGATAACCCTTTTATTTACATATTTTTGTGTTCAGGTCATGAATGTGCACAAACGCCTTTTTGGGTCCAACTCGATCCGAGAAGCCGTTTGAGAGTTAAGAGACGTTTATTTTCACAAAAATGGCCACCTCGTTACAGGCTTGCCACACCCATACCCGATAAGATATCAACAACAAAGTCACAACTTTGGTTGGCACATGTGTCTAGATGATACTCACCAAATTTGGGGCCATTTAGATTAAAACACAATGATTTGCATCTTTCTGCAAGGTGCGAATTTAGTGGCCGCGCCTTTCACCCCACATGGTGGACTTCCTGTTAAGTTTAGGGTGTGACTGTCATTGACTTTTCTGTTTGCCCTGAGGTGTCCTATGGATATACCAAGTTTCATTTTTCTACGTTGGAAAAAGTTACTTTCACTTTCCATAGGCCCAATGTATTTTGACTTTTCTAGGGGCCGCCACTGAGTCATTTTCGTATTTTTTTGGGGACTTCAAATACATAAATTTTTGCGGGCTTGAAGTCTGGGACCAATAAAAATGACTTTTAGTTGTTCGTTTACTGGGTTAAATTGAGGATCATTTTGCAGAAAAATTATAATAAAAAATATATACCGAATTATAATAAAAAAAATATAACTCGAGCAAAAAGTCTAGAAAAACACTTGTCTCTTTTACATACATGTGTTTAGCTCATTTTGCCCAAGTTTGGTGTCTGTGGAATGAAGCAGCTTTTGTCTGTGTACTTTTAAAAAGAGGTGTATTTTAAGTCGGTTCACATTTTCAATTCAAAATGGCCGCCTTCCTGTGTGTGATAGGGTGTGGTCCCCATTGGCTTTTTGTTCATAAGCCCATGGTGGATGTGTGTACCAAGTTTTATTTGCCTACAACAAACTAAAAATTTCACTTCCCATTGACTTTTTCACATTTTTGGGGCGTTGCTATGGCAACACATTTATAGATAGGGGTGGTTGTCATTGGCTTTTATGCTCGTCATGACATAAGAGATGTGTGTACAAAATTTTATGTCTCTATGACAAACTAAATTCTTGGGTCCATTATAAGTTTGTAGGGGCGCTGGAGAGCCATTTCTAAAGATAACCCTTTTATTTACATATTTTTGTTCAGGTCATGAATGTGCACAAACGCCTTTTTGGGTCCAACTCGATCCGAGAAGGCGTTTGAGAGTTAAGAGGCGTTTTATTTTCACAAAAATGGCCACCTCGTTACAGGCTTGCCACACCCATACCCGATAAGATATCAAAACAAAGTCACAACTTTGGTTGGCACACGTGTCTAGATGATACTCACCAAATTTGGGGCCATTTAGATTAAAACACAATGATTTGCATCTTTCTGCGCAAAGTGCGATTTTAGTGGCGCGCGTTTCACCCCATGGCGGACTTCCTGTTAAGTTTAGGGTGTGACTGTCATTGACTTTTCTGTTTGCCCTGAGGTGTCCTATGGATATACCAAGTTTCATTTTTCTACGTTGGAAAAAAGTTACTTTCACTTTCCATAGGCCCAATGTATTTTGATTTTGTAGGGGTCGCCACTGAGTCATTTTTCGTATTTTTTTTTCGGCGACTTCAAATACATAAATTTTTCGCCGAGCTTGAAGTCTGGGACCAATAAAATGACTTTTCGTGCATGTTCACTGGGTCAAATTTAGGATCATTGGGTCGGAAGAAAAAAAAAAAAAAAAAAAAAAAAATCCGAGCAAAACAATAGGCCCTCCCGGTCATCACCGGCTCGGGCCTAATAAATAAAAAAAAATCCGAGCAAAAACAATAGTCCCTCCCGGTCATCACCGGCTCGGGCCTAATTAAAGCCGCAAGCGGCGATAAAGGCCCTCGCCTCCCTTGAGACCGCGGAGACACATGCACTCGGAGGATTGCATTTCGTGCCTTAAAGCGTAAACTTCACGGTAATGTCAAATAACCGGGCCTGTGCTACTGCTGGGGCCTGCTACACCACCTTGTAATTTAGAGTTAAAGGTCTCCACAATCCCTGGTTTTCCTGGGAGCTGTCTGAACCTTTGAAAATAATAGATTATGCTTGGGCTAAGGCGAGAAAAACAAAGTACTGGCTGGAGATTTGAGATGACTCAGTAATCGCTGCACCCCCCTATTTAAAAAGGTAAAATGGAAATATAACTTGTCTAAAAGTACAAGGTTACAAGTTCCAAAGGATTCTGAGGAGTTTTCTAAGACTCTAGCCGTGGCTCTGGAGGGGCCTCCTCTAAAGGAAGGATCCTGGCAATTGGGAAATGGCATTTATTTCCCAAAGAAATGGCTGCCTCTTCACAGACTCATTACGACCACAGCCACAAATGTATCAAAAAACAAATTGATATGTTTTTTTGGCACGTGTCTAGATGATACTCACCAAATTTGGAGCTGTTTAGATAAAAAGCCTTTAGCACAAGGGGTGCGATTTAGGTGGTAATGCATGCCACCCAACATAGTAGATTTCCTGTTGAGTTTACGATATGGCTGTAATAAACTTTTCAGTTTGCCCTGAGGTGTCCTATGGATGTACCAAGTTTCATTTTTCTACGTTGGAAAAAAGTTACTTTCACTTTCCATAGGCCCAATGTATTTTGAATTTTGTAGGGGTCGCCACTGAGTTATTTTTCGTATTTTTTTTCGGCGACTTCAAATACATAAAGTTTTCGCCGGGCTTAAAGGCTGGGACCAATAAAAATTACTTTTAGTTGCACGTTTACTGGGTCAAATTGAGGATCATTTTGCAGAAAAATTATAATAAAAAAAATATATACCAAATTATAATAAAAAAAAATATAACTCGAGCAAAAAAGTCTAGAAAAACGCTTGTCTATTTTACATACATATGTTTAGCTCATTTTGCCCAAGTTTGGTGTCTGTGGAATGAAGCAGCTATTTTCTGTGTTCTTTTAAAAAAGAGGTGTATTTTAAGTCGGTTCACATTTTCAATTCAAAATGGCCGCCTTCCCGTGTGTGATAGGGTGTGGTCCCCATTGGCTTTTTTGTTCATAAGCCCATGGTGGATGTGTGTACCAAGTTTCATTTGCCTACAACAAACTAAAAATTTCACTTCCCATTGACTTTTTCCACATTTTTGGGACGTTGCTATGGCAACACATTTATAGATGGGGGTGGTTGTCATTAGCTTTTATGCTCGTCATGACATAAGAGATGTGTGTACCAAATTTTATGTCTCTATGACAAACTAAATTCTTGGGTCCCATTATAAGTTTGTAGGGGGCGCTGGAGAGCCATTTCTAAAGATAACCCTTTTATTTACATATCTTTGTGTTCAGGTCATGAATGTGCACAAACGCCTTTTTGGGTCCAACTCGATCCGAGAAGGCGTTTGAGAGTGAAGAGACGTTATATTTTCACAAAAATGGCCACCTCGTTACAGGCTTGCCACACCCATACCCGATAAGATATCAAGAAAAAAAGTCACAACTTTGGTTGGCACACGTGTCTAGATGATACTCACCAAATTTGGGGCCATTTAGATTAAAACACAATGATTTGCATCTTTCTGCGCAAGGGGTGCGATTTTAGTGGCCGTGCGTTTCACCCCACATGGCGGACTTCCTGTTAAGTTTAGGGTGTGACTGTCTTTGACTTTTCTGTTTGCCCTGAGATGTCCTATGGATGTACCAAGTTTCATTTTTCTACGTTGGAAAAAAGTTACTTTCACTTTCCATAGGCCCAATGTATTTTGATTTTGTAGGGGTCGCCACTGAGTAATTTTTCGTAATTTTTTTTCGGCGACTTCAAATACATAAATTTTTCACCGAGCTTGAAGGCTGGGACCAATAAAAATGACTTTTCGTGCATGTTCACTGGGTCAAATTTAGGATCATAGGTCGACAAGAAAGATAAAAAAAAATCCGAGCAAAAACAATAGGCCCTCCCGGCCATCACCGGCTCGGGCCTAATAATAAAAAAAAAAATAAAAAAATAAAAAATCAGAGCAAAAACAATAGGCCCTCCCGGTCATCACCGGCTCGGGCCTAATAAGCTAAATAATAATAATTTGCATGTAGGTTACATGCATTTAGAAGAAGCGTAGCGGAACAAAGAAATGAAAAATCAGTCATACCAGTCATATGACTGGGGGGACTGAAAGAAGAGTGCAGATAAAAGAAAAAACTAACACTTTAGGTTGTAGTGTAGGCGGAGCTAAAGAGGAAGGTTTTTAACCTCCCCTTGAACATTGTTAAAGTTGAGGCTTGTTTTACTTCATCTGGGAGGCTGTTCCAGGTTTTTGCTGCATGAAACTTAAACGCTGCTTCACCCTGTTTAGTTCTAACTCTGGGCACGAGCAGAAGGCCTGTCCCAGATGTTCTCAGAGTCCGAGGAGGTTCATAAGTAACTAGCATGTCAGAGATATATTCTGGTGCTAAACCATTTAGAGACTTGTAAACCAGAAGTGCTGTTTTAAAGTCTATTCTCTGAGCAACAGGAAGCCAGTGCAGAGATTTTAAAACTGGCGTGATGTGGTTGTACTTCCTGGTTTTGGTTAGAACCCGAGCAGCCGCGTTCTGAATAAGCTGCAGCTGTCTTAACCCTCGTTTTGAGAGACCAGTGAGCAGGCCGTTACAGTAATCTAACCTGCTGGAGACAAAAGCATGGATAAGTTTCTCTAAGTCTGGTTGAGACATCATCCCTTTGACTCTGGAAATGTTTTTAAGGTGATAAAATGCAGATGATGTAATTGACTTAATGTGACTGTGGAAATTCAAGTCTGAGTCCATGATGACCCCTAGATTTCTAACCTGATTTTTAGATTTTAGAGAAAGAGACGCGAGGTGGCTGCTGACACTTTCTCTTTGTTTCTGTGGCCCAAAGATGATTAGTTCAGTCTTGTTTCTGTTCAGTTGGAGAAAATTATTTTGCATCCACATGTCAATCTGTTCGATGCAGTGACACAGTGAATGGATTGGTCCATTTTCCCCTGCTGTGAGCGAAATGTAAATCTGAGTGTCATCTGCATAATTATGGTAGGATACGCCACAAGTGCGTATTAACTGGCCTAAAGGAAGCATGTAGAGATTGAATAATAGAGGTCCCAAGATAGACCCCTGTGGAACCCCACATGTCAGGGCCATTTGGTCTGACACCCAGTTACCAACCGAAACAAAGTACTTCCTGTCTTCAAGATAGGACTTTTATGGGCATTTAAGGGCAGTTCCAGTGATACCTATCCATTCCTCTAATCTTTTGTCAGGATTTCATGGTCCACTGTATCAAACGCAGCACTCAAGTCCAACAGAACTAAGACAGAGACTTTGCCTGCGTCAGTGTTCATACGGATGTCATTTGTGACTTTGATAAGTGCAGTCTCAGTGCTGTGATGGGGCCTGAATCCTGACTGAAAAGGATCAAAGCAGTTGTTAAGTAATAGAAAGTCATTAAGTTGCTGATATACAACTTTTTCGATGACTTTCCCTAAAAATGGCAGGTTTGATATGGGCCGATAGTTGTTGAGCACTGTAGCATCAAGACTGCTCTTCTTTAGGAGGCTTAATGACAGCAGTTTTTAAGGCCCTTGGAAATGTTCCAGACTGTAAGGAATTATTGACTATATTAGTGAGTTGTGGTAACAAACTGCTTAGTACTGATTTTAGAAATCTAGTGGGTAAAACATCGAGGCAGCAGGTGGATGAACTCAGGCTGGAGACAGTTTTTCAATTGTTCTGTCATTAATGGGAGTAAAATGTGTTAAACCAACCAAGTGTCTCCTAGGTGGCTGCAGTGTTGTTTTATGCTCTTTGGACTGTATCGCATGTTTAATGCCTTGAACCTTGTCGTTGAAAAACAATGCAAACTCATTGCATTTAGTGGTGGAAACTAATTCTGGTGGAAATGGAGCTGGAGGGTTTGTTAATCTGTTCACTGTAGCAAACAGGACACGCAGGTTGTTACTATTGTTGTTAATGATCTCTGAGAAGAACATTTCTCTTTCTTTTTGCAAAGTTTGATTGAAAACATGCAAATTCTCTTTGTATACCTCATAATGAATTAAGAGTTTCAATTTACGCCATTTTCTTTTGGCTTTTCGGCATTCCCTTTTCTGTGCCCTGACAGAGTGAGCATTGCTCCATGAAGCCTTCTGCCTCGTCCTGATCACTTTAACCTTAACAGGAGCAATGGTGTCCATAACATTTAAAACACCTGAAGTATAACAATTCAACAAATCATCAACTTGACCTGATGAGGCATTTTCAAACCTGATTGCCTCCATAAACTGTGTCCTGGTGTTATCGTTAATGTATCTCTTTTTTACAACAGTAGGTCCAACAGCAACTTTTGGAATTATGGACAGATGAAAAAAGACACATGAATGATCAGATAGAGCAACATCAATCACAGTGACATCTGAAATATGAACACCTTTAGTAATGACCAGGTCCAGAGTGTGACCTCTGTTATGGGTCGGCTCATTAACATGCTGACAAAGTCCAAAAGTATCAAGAATAGTAGAAAGTTCTTTGGCATTTCTGTCACAAACATTATCCACATGCACATTAAAATCACCAGATATGACTATTTGTTCAAATTCTGTGCAAATAACCGAAAGGGTCTCAGGAGTCGTTCCTCTGGCTTAAAACGGCTGTGAGGGATTTGGTTTAGGTCTGTATCTCTTACAGAACTACAAATTCCCTTCCGTCTCCGGGAGATGACGTCAAAACAAAGAGTCTTAAGAAAATAATCAATGTGTGGCTGTTTAAAGAAAATCACGTTGCCTGGCGGGCAACGGGTCTAGAAAAATTTAAAGAGGAGAGGGTCCGAGGCAGACCCGGGCGAAAGCTTAAGAAAAATCTAAGAATAGCCTGAGGGCGTAAAAGAAGAGCGGGCGTAAAGAAGAGAAGCTTAAGAGAGCGTTTAAGAGAGAATTTAAGAGAGCTATTTCCGGCGCCCAGGGCTTTTGTACGGCTTGAAAAGAGGCGGGTTACGTTTGCCTGGGCTTGTTTCTTTTGGGGAAAGGCCGGGTTTGGGAAAAGCCTATCCCAAATTTTTAATTCACATAACTTTATCTTCCACAAAGTCACATTGAATATTTAGTTTTGCAGTCATAAGCATACACATACATTTGGCACTGCAGAATTGTACCGATAGAATGCATCTTTAAGCATGCTGTAACACACATAAATTCATTCAACAATTTTATTAACTGTAAGCTTCTAAGACTGATGTAAAGAGTTGATTCTTCTGTTGTGACTCTAAATCCTGTGGGGAAAACATTACCATATACTTAGAGACACACTTTTAACGGCATAAACACAATAACAATGTTCTTTGAGAGTCTTTTCTCCTAAAAAGAAAGTTTAAGTTCTTAGCGTCGTTCATCCATACTGTCGCTAGAGGGCAGTATGGTATCATCCAGAAAGCTCAGATTCCTTGACCTCAAAGGTCGTTAGTGTCTTTATCTCGATGCCAATACACGAAAATCGTATTTCAAAGAGCCATAACTGTCACGTCCTGGGCCCAGCCAGTCTGAGGGCTTCGAGATAACACCTTTGATCTGCTCTGGGATGGAGAGGGGTAAAAGCCGTTAATTAGAGTTATTTCCCGAGTTTTCTCCTTGGAAAAACAAACGCCATCTGTTGTTCATTAACACTGAGTTGTTAAAATCCTTCTCTGTTGATAAAGCAAACACTTTCTTGAGCCTGGAGAAGGGGTTTTACAGCATAAATTGTCAGGGCGTGACATTTAGTGCTGCAAACCCTGGCTGACCTGAAAGTGATACAGTCAATGACCTCTACTCACTACAGTCCCCCCTTTCGACATGAAGCAGGGTTCCACGCTTGGTGTCGACCATCCTTAGTGACCAGGGAGCAAACCACACGTTAAGACACAGAAAGAGTTTGGCATTACAATACATGTACAGATGTAAACATGATTAAAAGAACCACATGTGTGTATAGGTGTGAAGTGGTCTTCACTTGGTCTGTCCTATATCTGTAGCTCAAGGAAGATAGGTTAAGTTCAACACTTAAAGGAGGACTTAATGGGGATAAATAAACCAGAGAGAGGTCTCAAGTTGATTATCTGAAATTTATTAAGTCATTTACAATAACGTGAAGCACATTAGTGGGTCATAATTTGGAGGGATTCTGCATCATTTAGGGGTGAGAATAAACATGGTGATTAGATAAGGCACATAATGGTTATAATCGAGTACACAATCAACATTACACTAACACATTACATTATGGCGTATCCGTCAACACCAGGAGGGCTGGAGTTGGGTCGGCTTCGTCAGGGGCCGAGAGACCCTCATTCAAGGTGTAGACCTCGGGGGGCATAGTAGGGTTCTCTCTATTCGCAGGGCGACAGCGCACGATTCGTGCAACGCCCTGGGTGCATTGGCTGAGTTTAGCCTTGAGACGTTGGACACTCCTAAAGAGTATGACGGTTATGAGGATGGCCATGACGTAACCTATTCCTACGGTGGCTGCCAGAACGGTGTCGGGGGTTGACCATGCGTACATAATGGGTTGGATAGGGGCTTGTTGCTGTTGCTCTATTTCTTTCAGTATGTTATCTAAAAGGTGCCAGGTCAATGGTTCTACTATCTTCGAATTGAATTTGATTGAGTGTAGCCGGGTGCAATTCAAGGGGATTTTCTGAAAAGAAATCTGAAATTTGTATTTCACTCTCATATTGATCGGCATTAAGGAAGGGTTTACTGGGACATAAGTAGTGTATATCCTTGGATAGGGTACACATGTGTAGGGTAGGGGCCAGGTATAGATTGGGATTGGCATCGTGGTATGCCACCACCGAGGGAGTATGCACTTTAACGTGCGTGTCTCCATGCCAGGATCCAACATTTACAACGTCCTTAAGACGGTAGATGTTCTGGGCATCGATGACAGGCAGATTGATAAGAAAAGCCATTTCACGGAACTCTGGGTTCACGTAAATGGGTACGGCGCTGCCTAGGGTGTAAGCTAGGTGGGCCTGAAGGGGCGTTACGAGATCTCTAGTGGCAGTCCTAAGGAGGGATTGCACTAAGGACAGCGGAATAAGGTACGGGGGAATTCTGCCCATGGCTAGGCTGTCCACTGAAGAGCCAATGTCTCTGAGCATGTCATTCATCAGCAACCACTAACACAGTGTCCTTTAATGTTTTCCCTACTGTTTGGAGTTGCTGTTGTTGCTTAATGATCTGTGCTCTGATGTCAGGGATTTCAGCCTGTAATTCAGCGACATGTCTCCTGACAGTGGAAATGCTAACTGTATTGACCGTGGACAACCCGAGGTTAAACAAAGTGCCCACAGCAGCAGCTGCCACAAGAAGTCCCCCTACAAACCGTTTAGATCTTGGGTTAGCTCCAGTAAGTTCAGCCTGAGTGATGGTGAATTTTTCAAGCTGAGCAAGCATATGGGAAATATCCGATTCTGGTATGGTCCCGCCCAACGGGGGAGGAATTTCCGCGTCAGTCGGTTGGCACCACCGCTCGTTTGTCCGGTGAGTTAGCTAAACATGTAATACCACACCTTGTCTCCCACCTGCAGTTCATCCCTAGATGACTTTTGGTCATAATAGGCCTTCCGGCCTTCTGCACTCTTGCCTAGTTTTTCCTGGGCAAAGGCGAAGGTGGTTCTGAGGTGTGCTTGGAGGTCAGTCATGTACTGATGTGTGGTGTAGGCCGTAGCAATGTTAGCCTATCCTGGTTGATAGAATAAGTGAAGGGGGAGCGTCATCTGTCTACCGGTCATGAGCTCGAATGGGGAGACTCCGGTCGCCGTGTGTGGCGTGGCTCTGATAGCCATCAGGACCAAAGGCAGTTTGACGTCCCAATCTTGGTGGCTGGACGCGACATACTTCTTTAGGATGTCGATCACCGTTCGGTTGGCTCTTTCTACTTGGCCTGAGTACTGGGGGTGGTGGCTGACATGGAAGTTCGCTTTCACGCCCATGGTTTGCCACAGTTGTCCCATTACCTCCGCTGTGAAGTGAGTACCACGGTCAGAATCGACCTTACAAGGTAGGCCGAATCTGGAGAACACGTGGTTCATGAGTAGAAAGGCTGTGGTCTGTGCCGTGTCGTTTGGGGCTGGAAGTCCTTCCACCCATTTGGTGAAGGCACAGGTGACCATTAGGATGTATTTGTTGCCCCTTGTTGATTTAGTTAGGGGTCCCATCCAATCGATTTGGAGGTCAGACCACGGGAATGAGATGCCCCTTCTTTGTAAGGGTGCACGGTGGAGTAGTCTTGCCGGTTGGAACTGGCAGCATACCAAACAGCCTTTGATATATTCTGCCACGTCCATTTGCATTTGTGGCCAGTAGGCTACCTGCTGGAGTGCCTGGTGTGTTGCTCGCACACCTCTGTGGCCTGTTACTGGAGTGTCATGTGCGTGCATTAGCATGACCCCCCTTTGGCTCTGAGGCACTACGAACGCAGGAGAAGTAAGGGCGTCAGAGACATAGACAAGCAAGCCATGACGCAGCTGAAGTCTGGCACGAACAGCCCAAAGCTTTTTAAGGTACGCGTCGGAGGCAGTGTCAGTGTCTAAAGCGGAGTGAGAC
This sequence comes from Perccottus glenii, assembly GCA_024416835.2. Classification (NCBI taxonomy): domain Eukaryota; kingdom Metazoa; phylum Chordata; class Actinopteri; order Gobiiformes; family Odontobutidae; genus Perccottus; species Perccottus glenii. The sequence continues at coordinate 25,974,939 of CM044548.2, forward strand.
GCGGGGTCTGACAGATGGAAGATCAGTTTGTTGATTGCCGGGTCCACTGCCTGAAGGGCAACGAGGTCGGAATCAGCGAAAGTCGGAGCAACCACCATCGTGGCTGCCGGGCCGGAAACCGAGGCGCTGCCGCGGTCGCTTTGATCGGGTGACCAGACAGACAGAATGGGTGGGATGGGTGGGAAGGGGTCGGTTGTACACGGGGTCGGGCTGGAATTGCCAGAGCGTACCATCAAGAGCACCTTCTTTCGCCATACGGTCTGCATGGTCATTCAGATCTTTGTCAAGTTCAGGGGCCCGCGAGTGGCCTCTGACCTTCTTTCAGTATACTTGCATGTCATGGTCTTCGACCAGACCGTCGCATACCAGGAACATGTCTTTGTGTTTTATGGTTTTCTTCGCGGATGTAAGAAAACCATTGTTCTTCCATTGTGGCAGGTGGCATGAGAAACTGAGGCGAGCGTAATTTGAGTCGGTACAAATCACGAGCAGTTTGATCTGCTTGGCCACTGCCAACTGGATGGTTATAAGGACGGCTGCAATCTCAGCGTATTGCGAAGATTGGGGTCCTAACTGGAATTTTTGTGGCTCATAGGGAGTGTCATTGAGCCAAACTACACCTGCACCAGCGCGAACCAGAGCTTTGTGGTGGAACGAGCATCCATCGACATATGCGGTTGTCATGTCTTGGCATACGTTCGCATCGAAGTAGTGGTGGCGTGTTGTTACGGTGGGTGTGTATTCGTTTGGTGGGGCGGCTGTGGCGGGTGTGTCAGTTGCGCATTGTTGACATGCGGCAAGCTCCATGCCCAAATATGACCTGTGGTTTTGGGCATAGCGTATCTCCACGTCGAAGCTTTGGAGAGCCATGAGCCAAGATGCCACACGGGCGTTGGTCACTACGCCGTCCCTGAGTCTCTGACTTGTCAAGAAAGTCACCGGTTGGTGATTGGTGTTGACAATCGTCTTTTGGCCTCCTAAGTAGTGGGCGAAGTGTTTCACAGCCCAAACTGTGGCTAGGAGGGCTTTTTCACAGTCTGTGTACTTAGTCTCTGGACCGGAGAGAGTTTTGCTGGCGTAGGCCACTACTCTCTTGCCCGTGTCGTGGACCTGATAGAGGCCTGAACTGAGGCTGTGGCTTGAGAAGCCTACCTCCAAGTGGAAGACTTTAGTGTGGTCCGGGTAAGCCAGACAAGGGTCCTTTTTGAGAAGGTCAGTCAGTGGTTTAGCCAATGCCGCGTAATCCTCGATGAATTTTCGAGAGTAGTTGCAGACTCCCAGGAAGCTGCGGAGTTCTGACAGGCTGGATGGCGGTTTTAGGTTGGCGATACCCTGAAGTCGACTGACCTGTGGTTCAACACCAGCAGCGCCGACTAGAAGGCCCACGCAGTTTACCTTCTTTCTACACCATTGACATTTTTCTAGAGAGATCTTCGCGCCAGCGGTGGTGAGCTGCTTCAGCACGTGATCAATCTCTTCAATGCGCGCATGAAATGTTGCAGTGCGCATTAGGATGTCATCTACGTAGATGAGCGCTCCTCGGCTAGTGGCATCCGGGCATGCTTTGTTCAGGAAGATGTTAAATTCAGCAGGGGAATTCAATTACCCGAATGGGCATCTGGTAAAAGAATATTGCCGATTGGCGAACGTAAAAGCAGGTTTGTGTTGATCCTGTGGATCTACTGGGATGGTCCAGAAACCGGAGGCTATATCCAGTGTAGAGAAGTACTTGGCGTCTCGTACCTTGGGCAGTTCTTGGCCAAGTTGGGTCATTGGCCACCTGGACAGTGGGACACTTTTGTTCAGCTGACGGTAGTCAATTGTCAGTCGCCACTTGCCGTTGGTCTTGAGTACTGGCCAGATAGGAGCCGAATAAGTACTGTTGCATGGGCGGATTATGCCCTTGTTCAAAAGGTCGTCTATGATTTCCTGTATTGGTTCATAAGACGCCAGGGGTATTTTGTATTGACGTACATAAGCTGGAGGCGCGTTTGCTGTTGGAATGCGGACTGTATGGATGGGAATTAAGCCACAATCCAAGGAGTTCTTCGCAAAGGATGTACGATATTTGAGGAGGAAGTAGAGACGCTGATTTGATTTCTTGGCCAGTGCTGTGGTGTTTTCAGTCCAGGAGAGGTCCTCTGTGATGTGCACACCCAGGAACTTGGTGCTACTCACTCTTTCCACTGTCGCACCGTTGATGGTCAGAGAAACGTGCCGAGTGTGTGCTCTCCTGAAGTCTACAACAATCTCCTTCGTCTTCTCCACGTTCAGAGAGAGATTGTTGTCACTGCACCACCCAGCCAGGCGGCTCACCTCACTCCTGTAGTTTGTCTCATCTTTGTTGCTAATGAGGCCTACCACAGTCGTGTCATCTTCAAACTTAATAAAGAGGTTTGAGCTGTGTGACGGTGTGCAGTCATGGGTCAGCAGAGTGAAGAGGAGGGGGCTCAGCACACATCCTTGGGGGGCCCCAGTGTTCAGTGTGATGGTGCTGGATGAGTTGCTGCCGACCCGTACTGCATGAGGTCTTCCAGTCAGAAAGTCCAACAGCCAGTTGCACAGCGAAGTGTTGAGCCCCAGCTGACTCAGCTTGTAGATGAGCTGTTGAGGGATGATTGTGTTGAATGCTGAACTGAAGTCTATGAACAGCATTCTGACATATGAGTCCTTTTTGTCCAGATGGGTGAGTGCTGAGTGGACGGCAGTGGAGATGGCATCATCGGTCGACCGGTTGGACCGATATGCAAACTGGAAGGGTCCAGGGAGGGGGGGAGGGCAGACTTGATGTGGTGCATGACTAGGCGTTCAAAGCACTTCATGAGGATGGGGGTAAGTGCAACAGGACGGTAGTCATTGAAGCAGGATGGAGATGGCTTCTTCGGGACTGGGATGATGATGGTAGTTTTAAAGCATGTGGGAACAACAGCCTGACTCAGTGAGATGTTAAAAATGTCTGTGAAGACATCAGTGAGTTCTGCTGCACAGACTTTCAGTACACGTCCAGGGATGTTGTCAGGACCCGGAGCTTTGCGGGCATTGATCCTACTGAAGGATCTCCTCACGCTGTCTGGGGTCAGCGTCATCACCTGGTCGCCGGGAGGAGGTGGAGTCTTCTGTGCAGTGGTGCTGTTTTGTTGCTCAAAGCGAGCGAAGAAGGTGTTCAGCTTGTTCAGCAGAGAGATGTTGTTGTCACAGGTCCGTGGTGGGGGCTTGTAGTCCGTAATGGTCTGTATCCCCTGCCACAGGTTCCTAGTGTCTCTGCTGTCGCTGAATTGGAGAGCTATCCTCCTGGAGTGCTGTCTCTTAGCCTCTTTGATGCCACGGGACAGGTTGGCCCTAGCTGTTCTCAGGCCCACCTCATCTCCAGCTCTGAAGGCAGCGTTCCGTGTCTTCAGGAGTCTGTAGACCTCCCCTGTCATTCATGGCTTCTGGTTGGCCCGGACAGTGATGGTTTTTGTGACCGTTACATCATCAATACACTTATTGATGTAGCCAGTAACAGTCTCTGAGTACTCCTGGAGGTCAGTGGTGTTATTGCGTGTGGCAGCCTGTTTAAACATGTCCCAGTCAGTTGTGTTGAAGCAGTCCTGAAGAATCTCTGATGATCCTTCTGGCCACACTTTAGAGGCTGTCCACACGGAGACGCGAATCACTGTATACGTATACATTTTTTATAGTATTGGCGTTTCGTCCACACGGATCCGGCGTTTTGGGAGACTGAATCCGCTATTTTTTGAAACCGGGTTCTAAAGTGGATAAATCTGAAAACGACACCCTTGCGGTTTCGTGTGTACAGCCAATCCTTATATTTTGTGAAACGATGATGTCATCGCATCACGTGTCGGCCTCGTCACACGTAACAATAACAATAATGGCGGACTACGTGATTGAGTTCGTGCTGCAGAAGCTACTAAGCCTACTAGCTTTATTACAGCAAAATCTATTGCTTCTATGCAATTGTGGTGAGCAACAAGCGATAATGGACAACACCATACGCCACATGCTCTTAGATCCACCGCGAAAGAGAACCAGGAGAGCAAGTTTTCTCAACCAATTCCCAGGTGTGTCAGCACAATGTTGCTCAGCCAACAACCACATGCCCAGACTACACAGAAATACATGCACAGGATTATGACTATAACAGAAAAACTGGCAAAATAGAAGAAAAAGTTGGTCACCACTGCAAAGCAAGCCTTACAAGTTTGCCTGAACTGCTATTATTATGTGTTAATGCTAGAGTAATGCTGATCAAAAATATAGATTTGGACGATGGTCTTGTCAATGGTACAGTAACACACGTAACAAACTCTTCTAAAAATGGACTTCCTGATGCTGTTTATGTCCACTTTGACAACAACAAGGTTGGAACACAAGAGACGGAGAAAATGTCCACCTCCTTCACCAAATTTATTCCATTTATCTTGTATTCAACCTGAAGAGGAAATGGCCACTACTAAGGGTCAAAAACCCCTCTCACTTCCATGGGCCTGTACGGTTCATAAAACACAGGGCATAACTGTAGATAAAGCTGTGGTTTCACTCAACAAAGTGTTTGCAGCACGACAGACATATGTGGCAGTAGTATTTGGAAGTATAGAAGACCTAATTATTCAGGACTTTTACCAAAAAGCCATATACTGTAATGATGGTGTTACAAGTGCAATGCAGAACAGGCCTCCCTTCTTGATACAAAATGTGACAAATATCGGAAAACCTACAGAGGTATTACGTATGTTTTTGATGAATGTTCAAGGTTTATCAAGTCTGTCTGTATAGCTGTAACAGAAACCTGGTTAACTACAGATTCAGATTCTAAAATCAGTACTAAGCAGTTTGTTACCACAACTCACTGATCTAGTCAATAATTCCTTACAGTCTGGAACATTTCCAAGGGCCTTAAAAACTGCTGTCATTCAGCCTCTCATAAAGAAGAGCAGTCTTGATGCTACAGTGCTCAGCAACTATCGGCCCATATCAAACCTGCCATTTTTAGGGAAAGTCATTGAAAAGGTTGTATATCGGCAACTTAATGACTTTCTATTACTTAACAACTGCTTTGATCCTTTTCAGTCAGGATTCAGGCCCCATCACAGCACTGAGACTGCACTTATCAAAGTCACAAATGACATCCGTATGAACACTGACGCGGGCAAAGTCTCTGTCTTAGTTCTGTTGGACTTGAGTGCTGCATTTGATACAGTGGACCGTGAAATCCTGACACAAAGATTAGAGGAATGGATAGGTATCACTGGAACTGCTCTTAAATGGTTCCAGGCCTATCTTGAAGACAGTAAGTACTTTGTTTCGGTTGGTAACTGTGTATCAGACCAAATGGGCCTGACATGTGGTGTCCCACAGGGGTCTATCTTGGGACCTCTATTATTCAATCTCTACATGCTTCCTTTAGGCCAGTTATTACGCAGCTGTGGCGTATCATACTATAATTATGTAGATGACACTCAGATTTACATTTCACATTGAAAATGGACCAATCCATTCACTGTATACGATTGATGTGTGGATGCAAAATAATTTTCTCCAACTGATCAGAGACAAGACTGAACTAATCATCTTTGGACCACAGAAACAAAGAGAAAGTGTCAGCAGTCGTGTATCTTTCTCTAAAATCTAAAAATCAGGTTAGAAATCTAGGGGTCACCATGGACTCAGACTTGAATTTCCACAGTCACATTAAGTCTATTACATCATTGGCATTTTATCACCTTAAAAACATTTCCAGGGTCAAAGGGATGATGTCTCAACCAGACTTAGAGAAACTTATCCATGCTTTTATTTCCAGCAGGTTAGTTCTGACTAATTGACTAACTTCATCTATGAAAGTTTTTAGTCAAAAAAGATGAAAGGTGAAAGTATATTTTTTTAATTTATTTAACTACATATTTTAGTTTGAAAGTTGTTAAGTTGATGAATCCTGGTCTAGATTCAGTAACATTGTTTGTCATAGTTCATATTCTTTACAATAAACAATACATTTCCCATTAATCCAAGTTTTAAAGAGAGCTTACAGTTCACACGGTTCAATACAATGGTGCAGCAGGTGAAATGTGAGAAAGGTACCGCTCTCCATTTGTTCTGTTTCCCTTCACTGCAGAAACGTACAGAAAGCTTCACACAATGGCTCGGTCACGCACACATTCTTTCATAAGGCTCAATTCAGGCTTACAGAAGCAATTAACTATTAACTGAGAAGGTATTAACTATAACGGAAGAGGAAGAGAAATGAAAATGTTTTTGGTATCCTTTGACTGATGGATATATAATCACGCCTTATTCCATTTTAGAACAACAGAGGGTTACAGTGAAAAATTATAATTTCCTCCATTCCATTGAACTGGTTTTGCACCTGTCCTTTGTTTTGATAAATTCCAGGTGAATGTCAAGGGCAGGGTGAAGGTATAAAATGATGCTGAAGGTGCAGGTGAGAGACAGAGGCTCAAAGACGAGAGAGAAGTTCAAGCATCATGGCTTCCACTAAAGCTGTCATCCTTCAGCTGCTGCTGGTCTCACTGGCCTCTGCGTCCCACTTCTACGGCGGCACCGTGACCTTCACTGCCAAGGTCAACAGCAATGGGACCTATGGGGTAAGTCCTCTTATTTCAAATTATTACTGTAGTTGCAACATAACATTGTCATAAAGTTTAAATTATTATTTAGTCATTGTACGCAATATTTTAACTGAAGTTGTATAATACAAGAATAAATTTAGTGTTACAGAATTATCATATGAATATAATTTATCCATGTTGTCAGTGTTACAAGATAAATAGAAAATGGAGTCAGAATATTCTGTCAAATAAGTCAAATAACTGTTTATCATAATAACACTGTGTGACTTTTAGCTATTGCCATTGCGTAATTTAAAATTCTAAAACTATACATTCTCATATTTATTTTATGATTCTTAGACAGATGATTGGTTGAATCATACTCATTTAACTGACAAAGTACCCTACAGCAGGGTTTTTCAAACTTTTTGTGTGTGTGGACCACTATTTGTAATCAAAAAATTTAGCGGACCACCTCATAACACACATAATAAAATGTCTACACACAGTCTTACCTGAATTAATCCGCACCTCTAAATACGCTTACTAGCACTACTATAACTAGTCATCACATCAGTGTGCAACAGGCTTGTTAAAAGAAAGTTTACTGCACACAACGGCTGCCACATATTTTATTTATTTACTCATGTGCCCGAGGGCATAATCAGGTTAATTTGAACAACAGGCTTATTTCCATAGCAATGGAAAAGAACACTTGGATAGTCAACATTTCAAAACCTTTGGCATTTCTGAAAAAAACATTTCAGAAACACGAGAGCAAAAAAACGGAAAACCAATGGAAATTAAAATAACAGGTCTCTCCACAACCCCCACCCCTCTCTTTTATTGTCAACTTGACAATTTAATGCAAATGTTATATCAATATAGGCCTACATATTCTTTAAAAATTTTTTATGTTAATTTCCTGGTAAAATGAAGGTAAAATATTATTTTATTTTGCCTTTCCACGGACCACAGTTTGGGAATGACTGCCCTACAGCTTGACAGAAAACACTTAATTCCTATATTTCCATGCCAACGGGACAAGCGGACCTCTCCTGACTCAGCTCAAACACAGGGAGCAGAAATTGGCCGAGACACTAGACCCCATCAGAGTTTTATTTGTACAAAATGCACAAAAAAAAAAATCTTGTTTCTTCCAAACTTGCCGGTTTTGGATAGTTTTCTCTCAAAAACAAACTACAGAATCAGTCTGTAGGGGATCTGCGTCCCTTGTGGCTGAAAGTTACATAGTGTCACTTTAAACATTTGCACCACAATCTAGGTCAGACATTGGCAAACATGCGGCTCTTTAGCCCCCCTCTTGCGGCTCCCTGAGACATCGGTTTGAGGGTTAATTAAATGTTCAGGAGAAAGGATCTGCTAGACTACGGAGGGCGGCAGTAGCTCAGTGGTAGAGCGGGTGTCCTTTGACTGGCGGGTGGGCGCTTCGATCCCCGCTCAAAACATTCCAAACAATTATCATAACATCCCGCCCTCCCCTACAGTTTATTCTGTCATTATGTCCTCATTTTGTAAAGAAGCTTAACCCACCTTGTCTCCAGTGGTCAGCTGTAACACTGGTAAAGCGCTTTGAATGCTTTACCAGGTGATTAAGGCGCCATATTAAAAAAAAAAAAAAAAAAATGAATTGTTAAAGTATCAGCGGGAAAAGGTAATTGAACTGTATAAATCAGAGATATAAAAAGATATTCAAAGAATTGAGAATGCCAATCAACTCTAATGAGGGATTCTGTTAGCTAAAATTTCAGCCACGACTGTCAGGTAAAATGATCAGGATGCAAAGAAAAACCCACAAATTAACTTTAGCTGAAATACAGGACTCTCTAAAAAAATAATAATAATGTGGCTGTTTCAAAATGAATAATAAGGAGGCACTTGAAGAAAAATGGGCTACATGGTCTAGTCGCCAGAAGAAAGCCATAACTACGCAAATATCCCATTTACAGTACGCCAAACAGCAAAGAGACAAGCCTCAAAACGTCTGGAAGTAATTTGGAGTGATAAGACCATAAACATTACATTTGGAGAGGAGTCAACAAGGACTATAATGAAAGGTACACCATTCCTACTGAGAAACATGGAGGTGGATCGCTGTGATGAGTGGGCTAAATAGGCACAGGAAAAGATGAATGCAGCCTGTTATCAGAAAAAACTGAAAAAAAACTAGCACTCATCAGCCCAGAAGCTGCGCATGGGACGTACTTGGACGTTCTAACATGACAACGATCCAAAGCACAAGGCCAAGACGACCTGTCATTGGCTCCAGCAGCTTAAAGTGAAGGTTCTGGACTGGCCTCAGTCTCCTGACCTCAATATCATTGAGCCACTCTGGAGAGATCTCGAACGTGCAGTTCATGCAAGACAGCCCAAGAAGTTACAGGAGCTGGAGGCTTTTTGCCAAGAAGAATGGGCAGCTTTACCATCTGAGAAAATAAAGAGCCTCATCCACAACTACCACAAAAGACTTCAAGCTGTCATTGAAGTTAAAGGTGGCAATCACGGTACGGTAGCGGTAACTGGAGTATGTAAACGTTGGATCAGGGTCATTTGGGGAGTTTCTGTTTCTGTCATTATGATTTAAAAAGAGTAAACAGAGTTGTTTGACAATAAATGTCTTCACCCAACCACTAACAAAAAAAAAAAAGGGTTCAGCAGTATATGTAAACTTATGAGCACAAATGTATAGGCATCTTCCCGAAACAGAGACCAGCTGATGTTCCCAAACTATATAACAGACCAGGAATAAGATCCAAACTATGTCCTCCTTTTGTAAAGAAGCTGGTTCAGTGTTATCAACATAATGTAAAAAATCTAAAAAAAACTTAGTGCTATGGTGCTATAAGCTTTAGCATTCTTTGTTTCTTTTTTTTCTTTTATGTACCTTTTGTTACAAAGGCTAAAAAGCATCCAGTGCTCAGTGAGTCACTGATTGAAACATCCAAGGATAGCCTTTATGGTCAGGGCAACATGTTGTATTTATTGATCACACTGGATTATTTCTTTTCTGATGATTTTAAACAGTTTTCATTTATTATGCCAGTGTTTACATATTAGTCAGCACTTATTAATGATTAGTAGATAGTAATTGCAAAATGTAAAGGTCTGTAATAGAATAAGTTTATTGGTTGCGGCTCCCAACAAATACACATTTAAAATTTTGGGTGAGAAGTGGCTCTTTGGCTCCAAAAGGTTGTAGACTCCTGATCTAGGTACTGATTCTGACGGCCCATATGCACTACTGCATTATTTGTATTATTTATGTTTTTTTATTTAGTTTTCTTTTAAAAAAGGTTTAGGTATTGACAATAATGTAAGAAATGTTTCAGCATTTCTTGCACAAGTCAGTGGGCTAAAATTGACTTTTTAATCATTTTCAAATTATTATTGTTTTCTGCCTACAATGCGCTGCAAAAGTCACTGAATTTAGAAAGAACATGTGATTATTTCTTCTGCAGGTGGAAATTCGTAACAGGGCGACATACGATTGGTGTGGATACAACTACGGCCCTTGTTACCAAGGCAACTGTGACTCAAATAACAAAGTGGAGCAAGGCCTGATTGACAGAAGCAATAATGCAGCTATGTATAACTCAAACTGGTGTGAATCAGAAACAATCGTCACTAAGACCCTCACGAGCGATAAACCTTTTCAACTGAGGTGAGCCGGTTAATTTTCAAAATACAATTACTTTTTTACTCATAAATTTTTATTATATTATTTGTTGAGTAGTAACCCTTACTACAGGCATTTGTATCCATACAGTTGTGGGATTAATTGTTGTGATTGCCTTCAGAGAGTACAGCTGTTGTTGGGTTTGGCAGAACCCTGGCTATACACCATCTTGGAGTCTGCTGACTTCAGTGGATTTGGGCAGACGATCTGACACAAACAAACCAAACAACTCTCCAGATGTTGCCATTCTCCCTTTCCTACGGTGAGTCCTTAAATTAAACAGTTTAATTAGAAGCTAGAAGAAGATTTGATTGTATTAAAAAAAAAGGATACATGCCACTGGACATATTAGAAAGTTGTCAGTGGTGTAAAAGGTCAGGCATCACAGCCTTTGAACAGCAACCCCATGTTCTGCAGTTTTGGGTAATTTTTATTTACATTTTTGTCACACATTATTACAATCTAATGTTTATGATTAGAATTATGTTAAAACTACATACATTTCCTAGTTTAAACAATAAAAGAAAGACACTGGAACCTCTTGAACTGTCATTGAAAACAGGCTGTTGTTTAATGATACTCTGTGTCTTGAAGAGTCCCTCAGAACTGCAGACGCACGTACAGCGTGATGGCCTATGATGCTGATGGAGACCTTGTCCAATGCAGATATGGAACTGCACGCTACACAGAGTGTTATGAGTGCAGACAACATAATGGATTCCACATAGATCAGGTTGGTCAAAAAATGAATCACTTTTTAAAATACTGGGTTGTTTTTGTAAGCTAGCTAAGAATGTAAAAAATAATATCAGAATGCACATTAAATTATGAAATCTTTTATCCTGGCAATATCCACATTAAACATTGAAGTATACCCTGGGTAACTGACAGTTTGCACATACATCTTGCCCCATTTTAGATATTTTGTTACAATTGGTCTGACAAAATTATACTGATGATTGCCAATCCAAGGTTTACCAAACACATTTTTACTTCATGAAATGAATGTATCGGGCCAAAATAAGTTAATATAATATACAGTGTATATTGTAATAAGTTCTTCTGTGTTTTTCTAATGCTGTGCAGGCCTAATTTTAACTCTAATATTCTTAGGCTACATGCACTATGCACTATCTCACCACTGCACAACAAGGTGTCTATGGATTTGAGTTGGTGGTAGAAGACTTTCCACAAAATCACATCAACCTTTATTACTCAGACGGAACCAGTGCACACAAGCATGGCGTAAATGCACTGAGGAAGATAGTCACCATAGTTGATGCAAACACCACCAGCACACCAACGGTTGAAGTAATCCCCTTCAGTCAGCTGCCTTTGCAATTCACTTTCCAAGGTAAATCCTTTGCTGATATGTGAATATTAATTTATAGATGCTTTTTCAACAGTGTGTGTGCAATGCCATCTCTAGTCTAAAGGATTAGGTTTGAGATTTTACTATTTACTATTATTATAATAATAGTAATATAATAAATGTTTAAACCAAGACTCAGTGCTCTTTAATAGAAATGGCAAATAAAATAAATGACAAATATAGTAAAACAATAAGTTCAGGGGTTCATTGAGGTTCATTTTACAACAGATTTTTTGGGATAAGACAAAAAGTTTTCTTACCCACTTAACCCCCAAATTACACTGCATGCGGCTCATGCAGACGTCACAGACCATCGCCCAGTGGATGCGTTTCAGTGCTGTGCCCTGAGCAGCTCAAAAAAGCACGAGATGGCCCCGCACACGTCTTAATCAAAGATGTGTGCGGGACCATCTCGTGCTAGAGGAAGGTCCAGAAAACAAGTTTAGTTTGAGATTGTTTTGTTGTTCAAATAACACAGGTTTTACCTTGTGAAGGGATTTTTTTGGCCACTAAAAAGCTTTGGTTTTGTGGATCGTATTGCATTAAATAATATGTTCAGGTCTTTGCCTGAGTCACATAACGCCGGCTCCAATGCTCCACCAAGGTCAGTTTGGGGCCTTTGTAGATCTTTTATATGAACAAAATGTCCCTGACCTTAGTTAAAAGGAATAAATAAGTAATAAAATGTAATGGGGTAACTTTATTTTACACTATTGCTTAATTGTGTAAATAAAATCATCGAATGAGGAAAGTTTGTCGGAATATTGTTGTATTACTTCGGAAACCCAGATGTCGTGCACACACAGTGCAATCTGATTTGTTCAGATTCATGCGTTTAAATCCAGCGTCCGACAAAAATAGAACTGCTGCAGGTCAGTGTGAAGTGGGCCAGAGCTCAGCGGACGCTGTGTAAAGTGTCTCAAAGTGTCTCTTGAAAACAACAGGGAGTGTGGCGGGCCGCATGCAGTGGAAATTGGGGGTTAGACAACGCACCACGCATGATTAGGCTATTAGTTAACTATAGACAAGGCTTTACAATTCTCATTTGACTATTAAAATCCTTAGACGGGATACTCCAATATAAGCAAACTCAAACAGCCCTGCTAAGAAAATCAACAGCTTCAATAAAGCTGCATTGCTTGGTTTTATGAAACTAATATTGTTAACACTCTTTGTCCTCCACTGGACAGAGGAGAGGGAACAGAGCAGGACAGTGCTGGACTGCAACTGAACGTCAGGTTTTAACACTACATTGGTATATTTTTCCCAGGAAACCTACTGTTTGATACTGTCACAAGACCACGACAATATTGACATACTTAAGCTATCGCAATATCGTCAATACCGTTACATCAATTGAATGACCACGACGGTGACACTCCGATCCCGGTTGAACTCAAACACAATGCAGGTTAAACTGAAAGCATTTCGGCATAACTTACCTTGCTGTCTGCAAAAGCTAAATAAACAAAATACCATTATGTGGTCAACAAATACTTGTTACTGTATTACTCAGTCTTAAATTGACAATTTAAGAATTTAAGGACCCGCAGGAACCCTGTCTAACACAATCATTTGATCTTTCAGTGGACCCACCTGCTCCATCTTGTACTGACGGAGTGTATCTGCCAACATTTGTCCCCCCAACACCTCACAACGGACAAGTCATCTTGGCCGAGGCTGGAAAAGAAATGGAGATACGAATCAAAGCACAGGCTACAAATTCTCTGTAAGTCACATAACAAAAAAACACAGGTACAGTTAGTTATTTTTTACCTAAAACTTTTATTGTTTTATTTTAATGCAGACTTGATAATATTATAATGAGCGGCCCTTTGAACGTCAGCAAACACAGAACCACAGGCGACGAGTTTCTCATTCGATGGACGCCTACTCAAGAAAACCGTGGAAATTACTTTCCAATCTGCTTTGCTGTTGAATTTACTTACGGGTGAGCCTATGCTTTGACAGTATTTGTGCTTGAATGGTAACTTCTGAAATGTAAGTAAAGAAGAGAGTTAGAAAATGAGGATGTGCCCATTCACAAATGTTTGGATCCTGATGACAGTAGTTGTTTTAATGAAAACTTGTCACAATACTATCAATAACTTGTTATTTCAGATCTGCCATTTACCAAACTGAGTTGAGATGTGTGTTGGTGAATGTTACAACTGGAGTGGGTGAGTAATGTGAATTTTAATGTAAGAAGAATGTGTTTTTGTGTGGTATTATGTTTGCCTTTTTGGAGACATCTTGTGTCGAGAGTTCAGATTTCAATTAAACAAATCACAATGTGAATCGCTATAGTAGCCCTGCAGGGACAGGCTGTTGTCTATAAACAAACCCAGTGAGAATAGGTCTGATTGTCATTTAAGAAAAGGTGAACAAATAGTTTATAAATGTTGCTAAAATGTGTGCTCAAAAAGAAACGTGAGTGTGCTTCTCCTTCAGCAGTGCCCAATTTATCCTTTCTGCGCACCTGTAGAAAGCGGAGGATGTTATGCAATATCAATGGGTTCTTTGTAGCTTTAAATATAAATTTTGGCTAAAAAAAGTCATCTAGAGACTAAAACATTTTACATAATACACCGTTATCCTGATGTTGCATGTTCTCTCGTTTCAGTGAAGACAAATGTGATCTGTGAGCAGTCTTTGATGAGAGTCGAGGTGGAGAGGGCCTCTTTACCTCCAATTCACGAGGACCACCTACGTTTGACTGACCCCAGCAACACGGCCTGCAGCCTCCAGACGCACTCCAACAGCACCCACATCATCGCTGTCGTGCCCCTCAACGCTTGTGGCACCCAGATCGAGGTAATCGACATTTGTATAGTTTCTACTTGAACAGATTTAAAGCCAGACTAATATGTATAAATTGTGCTATAGCTTGATAAAATGACAGGTGCAAGTGTTGTATATGGCCGTTCTTTATTGTTGAGGTATCTTTTTGCTGGAAAGCAATGTAAAACTACTATTTTTTTTCCCTGGTCCCTGGCCCTAGCCCTTTCTTTATTGGCTGAGTGCATTCAGACATTGACCTACTGTTCAATGTCTGAATGCACTCAGCCAATAAATGTTCAGGTCTTTTCCTGAGTCACATAACGCCGGCTCCAATGCTCCACCAGGGTCAGTTTGGGGCCTTTGTAGATCTTTCATATGAACAAAATGTCCCTGACCTTAGTTAAAAGGAATAAATAAGTAATCAAATGTAATGGTGTAACTTTATTTTACACTACTCTTGATACATTGTATCTACCTCCAGCACACTCAGTTTGGAGAAGCAGACAGGAGCCAGTGGAAACACACTTGTATAATAAATAGCTTTTTAAACTTTACGTACTGATTTGAGTAGAAGTGTGTGTTACATAGAAGGTATTGATTTTTATCTTTTACATATGACTTATTTTTATTCTGTTCCTTATTTATAAAACCCCAGAACTGATCACTTTCCAGAACAAGCTCCTCACTGTTGCCTGTGTCTGATTGTGACCTGTACTTACCATTTCTTACAAACATTGATGTTTTTAATGTTTTGAATGTTAGTGTTGAAAGTTTATTGTTCAGAACATGGTTTAGTCTCTGTGGTGCTCCTATCTGCTTCTCAAAACTGGAACTGGTGCTGATAATTATCTATGTAGGGAATACATTATCTCTGAACATTAACTCTTTCTTTAATACTTGACTTTATATGCTTATGCTGACTTGTTTGATCTAAATTAGTTAATTATGTTGTTGCTTTGCAGGAAGATGACGATAACCTAATTTTCAAGAATGAAATCACCACAGTGGAAAATATGTCGTTCATTATCACCCGCAAACACCTGCTGGAGCTACAGTTCTTCTGTCAGTACCCCAAAAGAGACAACATGTCGCTCGGCTTCATCGCACACCGCGAGAGAGTCACCGTGTGGGACAAGGGTCTGGGCCAGTTCACCTATGGCTTTGAGTTCTACCCCAATCCACAGTTTCAGGTCATGATAGACCCCCGCTCGTACCCCCTGGAGTATGACGTGGGCAAACGAATCTACATGGAGATCGAGGCCACTACTACTGTCAACAACACGGAGCTGTTTGTGGAGTCCTGCAGCGCCTCACCCTACGATAACCCCAACTACCACACCACCTACACCATCATTGAAAATGGGTTAGTGTCATGACTCCCTCTAGTGGCAGGAGAGGGAAAAACAAGCAAACTAATGGCATTAAAATTTAACCCGTTGTTGCTTAAAACAGTTACACTCATTGTCTTCTCAAATTATTACTATTGTCTACTGTTGCACTGTTGAGTAGATTTGAACACCAAATTGCAAGTTTGGTAATGACTTGATGCTAAATGCCTTTGTTTCTCTCTGTTTTTCAACCAGGTGCAACAGGGACTCCACTCTTATTGTCTATCCATCATCCAACAAGAGGCAGTTCAAATTTAGCCTGGAGGCTTTCAAGTTTATTGGCTTGCATGACCAGGTAAAAAATAAAAACTTGTTGAAAAAATGTATTTTTCCAATTTTCCAAGTAGCCCACTAAAGACAATGAATTAGTGATGGGTGCAGTTGTGAAAAAGCCGGTTCACAGAGTTAGTGAACTATGGCGGGGGGCACTGAACAGGACAGAGGGAGGGGAGAAGGAGAGCACCAATAGAATTTTTTTTTTTTTTTTACTTTTGAATAAGTACAAAGGATGTATTGAATAATTGAAGTGATATGTACATATACACATTATTAAGTCAAAACAGCGAAAGCATCAATTTGGCCAAATTATAAAAGATACAAGTGGTCAAATTAAGAGCCGTTTAAAGTAAATTGTGTGCATTTACAGTTGTCCTCATAAGTTTACATACCCTGGCAGAACTTGTGATTTGAGAAAATGAATAATAACACAAAAACTTTTCTTTCACTCATAGTTAGTGGTTGGGTGAAGACATTTATTGTCAAACAATTGTGTTTACTCTTTTTAAATCATAATGACAACAGAAACTACCCAAATGACCCTGATCAAAAGTTTACATAACCTGGTGATGTTGACCTGATAACATGTACAGAAGTTGACACAAACAGATTTGAATGCCTACTTAAGGTATCCATCCTCACCTCTGATCTGTTTGCTCAGTGTGTGTGGTCAGTGATTTTCTGGGCTCCTGACAGGCCCTTGAATCTCTCATCCAGTGCTGCACTGATGTTTCTGTATTCTGAGTCATTGGGAAAGCAAAAGAATTGTCAAAGGATCTGCGGGAAAAGGTAAGTGAGCTGTGTAAAACAGGAAAGGGTTATGAAAAGATATCCAAGGAACTGAGAATGCCAATCAGCAGTGTTCAAAATGAGGGATTATGTTGGAACCAAACCAAGGTCAGGTAGACCAACAAAGATTTCAGCCACAACTGCCAGGAAAATTCTTCGGGATGCTAAAACACACACAAATAACTTCAGCTGAAATACAGGAGTCTCTGAAAAAAAGCTCCTTTTTTGTTGTTTTGGGGATGTGTGAGCTACAAAGGCACAGGAAAATATGAATGCAGCATGTTATCAGAAAATACTGAAGGAAAATTTATAAGACAAAATGCTTCCAATCACTCGATTTACACACACACACACACACTCACACCTGCGGCAGACAGAGAGGAAAGCTGCCATGCAAGGGGCTAATGCCTTCTCCAACCGCCACAAAACTCATTTCTACAATCACAAACCAGAGCTCTGGCACTGGAGACAAGGTGGGTTAAGTGTCTTGCCCAACAACCCAAGTATCTGTGCAGTATCATGCAACTAAATGTTTTTTGTTATGTTTTATTGCAAAATACACTTTGTGTTAAAATAAGCAATGAGAATAAATGTAACAAACACAAGTAGCTATCTGCCATTTTCATTTTGTAAAAGTAGCTCTCTGAGAAAAAAAGGTTGGAGACCCCTGGTTTACAGGCACTACAACTTTTAGCCCTGTGAGAAACTACTGTTTGTCCTGAGCACACCCCGCCTCAACTCTAAGGAAATCTCTAAGTTAACTCTAAGTTAACTTTAACACAAATTTGAAATTTGAAAATGTTTCACAGCCTCTAAGTATTAACTTTCTTCTTGTATTTTCCCAGGTGTACATCAGCTGTTCCGTCCTGATGTGTGAGGCAGGGAACCCCAATGCTCGCTGCTCACAGGGATGTCTGAACACCATGACCACAACACCCTCAGGATCCCATCATCACCGGAAGAGAGAAGCTGTCATTCAGTCTGCGACGCACTTTGTGTCCCAGGGACCACTGCGTCTGAGGAGATCAGCAGAGACCACAGAGAGAACAGGTACAGAGCACGACATGTTGTCATTGCCTGTCCACACAGAAAGGGGGATCTCAGGACATTTGGTCTCTGCACACACGCAGTGTTTTAGATGACAGAATATGCTGCCTTTTTAAAACACAGCACTTGCCTGTTGACAGTGCCACCTAGTGGCCTAGAAGTCTTCAACTATTCAAATGCAAACACAAATCTAAATCTTTCTAATATAACAATAAATGTCCGACAATTGTTGTTACTGTACTCTTAAGCACTTGCTTTATCTTGGCTTAGCAAACACAGAAACTTTGTATTCAGGCAAAGTTTTATGTGTACTAATGCAAAAACTTGACAGTGTTTTCATTCAGAAATAGATTTAGTAAGTAATAGATAGTTTTGTTAGCTAATGAGTCAGATAGTTTACACACTGTTAATGTTGTTGACCTGTCTCATTCTTTCTGTAGGACAAGTTAGTCTCTTGTTCTTTAGCATAGTTTTGGCTTGTTTGCAGAAATAAACCTCCAAAAATATAAAAAGATTACTATGAAAGCATATGAGACTCAATGGACAAAATCTGTCAATATTTCGAGGGCCTGATGATTACCTATGGCAATGGAGGACCAAAAAGCCAAATTTACATAAACATGTACGCACAATCTTTTTTATTTCCTCTTTTAGGACTGAACCTGAACCTTAACCTGGCCTTCATCACCGGATGTGCTTTGGCAGCTGTGGGAATGATCTGTGGAGTCCTCTTGTACAAAAGCAAGAAGTCAAATGTCAAATACCAATCTCTGCCTTTGTGCAAAAACTAGGATCTCAGTCTGCAAATGCAAAATGAATGTCTAATACTACTTTAACAGATTTGTTGATATAAAATATTAGAATCATGTGTTATGGTGGCAGGTTTGTAATTTTATGTTGTGATTTTTATTTTGAATGTGATTTTGAATGTTATATTGTTTCTGTTACAGCAGACAACTCATGCAAGTTTTTGTTATTTTTTATATAGTTTGTGTGCAATGTAATCATAACCAAATCTTTTTTTTTTTGATTATCAATAAAATAAATGTAATTCGGATACGTTATAGATGAGCATTTTTTCTGGGGTATGGGGCGGCCCAAATTATAGCAAACGAGCTTCATGCAACAAATACAGAGTTTTGAAACTATCAATAGAGTATGTGCTATTGACCCTTCTAAAAACCTCATTAAAAAGACACAATCACTGCCACAAGAAAAAAAGTAATATTTCCAATTTAATTTATGGCATTTAACTGTATAACTCTATAAGCAGTGCTTAATTTGTAAATCAATAGTTGGCGGAAAGAAAAAAGCAGTTTGAAACCTGGGTAACCGGAACACACAACACAAGGATTAGATGCACGCTAATGCCCAAAAACTTTAGGTTATTTGCATAACCTTGGTTCTCTGAGTAGCATGAGTGAGATGTCTTATTATGGGATACGCCCCCTTCAGCATATTCAACAATGCCATATGCCACTAATCCAGCCCTGAGTGGCTGGCAGTGATGTCGTTGTGTTGGGAGCCCATAATATTATCCCCTGACCCCACATCATTAAGTCCAACTCTTCTTGCTTTACCCCAGAAGGGCAAATAACCTAAAGTTCTCCTTCATGGCATTTGTTTTGATGTCTCACTATGGGAAATGGAGACTCCCAGACTGCCAGAAAAGCTCATCGCAATGACCACCTGCCAGCCATTTCCCTTATGGACAGGACTAAGTGCAAGGTGTGTCCTCAGAAAAACCCACACTGAGGACAGCACAGGACAGGGATGTGACATCTAACTTGTAGAACCTTGCAAATGTCAAGGGGGAAGACCAACTAGCAGCCGCAAAGATATCCTGGATGGACACCATCCTGAAATGGGCCCATGAGGTTTGCCAGGCCTTTGGTAGAATGAGCCCGGAGACCAACAGGGCTAAAGTGCATATAGGCCGGGTGCACAGGCAAGACGCAAATCTAACTCACGCACTTAGCAGTGGTTGGAGCCAGAAACTAAGCCACCTTGAGGGACAACATTTACAAATCAATGTGTTCTTGTGGCAGATCCCAAGAAGGAGACACAGATTTAGAGAAAGGCAGCAGTCTCCTTGCTCCTTTCATAAAGCGACAGACCAGCAGGGCTGGACTGGGACAAAAAAAAGGCCCTGGCATTTTTACTCAGATCGGCCCACCACAATCGGTCAGACACAACCAACTAGTACACCATCCTTGCGGTCCCTGTAGATATGCAAATCTACTGTCCAATTCCAAAAACCCCTACAAAGCTGAGAACTAAGTGCCATGGACCAGTGTACCAGTGCAAGTGGCCCAGTGTACTCACTCTCTCTTGACAGACTCCCTGGTGATCAAAGGTTCCTCCCTGTCTCTCTCCTCCACTGCTAACTCAACCTGGCTTGACTATACATAAAGGACAGAGAGAGAGAGGATTACAATTATTTGGAAGAGTTATTAAAAGTACACTTAGTAAGGATCCATTTTGGTTATATAGTCCTGTATTCTTGAAGAGCAGGATTTCTAGATGGACAAAGTGCTATATGTTATAAAAGCTAGTTAACCCTTTAGAACCCAATATAATGTGGATGTAGAATACTGCTAATTCTAAAAAGAAATGGTTTTTTTTTTTTTCCATTGAACCAGACAGCAGAAAAACTAGTTTACAATTGCAAGTATAGAATACTTTGTTTTAAAGAGCACAAACCCCTCTTTAATATGACACCAAACAAGATTTACCTCTCATTGTTGAGATACTCCCCTTAAAAAAAAAAAGAAAACCAACCTACCAAATTACTCACACAAAACGTCCTAAAAATATATGATATTCATATTATTCACTCACCGTAAATATTGCATATTAATGATGTTGGAAATCCATTAGAAACATGAGCAAATATCTACTTAGTTGAATATACAGCTAAACAAAAATATACAGCTTTCAAAATGCAAGGCGGGTTTTAATCCCCCAAATAGCATGCGTTACTCGTCGTGGGCGCTTTGACGCAGCCATTCTGAGTAATAATTAAAATAATCAAATGGCATCATTTAAGTTTTTCTAGAGAAGGGCCGTACGGCCATTATGGGTATTAAAGGGTTAACATTAGAATAGTCAGCCAAAGTTGCAATTGAATAAGTTAACTCTGCTAACCTATCTACAAAAACAATGCAAAATAGCTTATGCTGTGTTATTTGCCTTTAGCTGACTGAGTGGCTAGTGCAGTGGGGGACAATCTGACAGTTGTCAATCTGACTATATAATGGCAACAACGATTAAGTTGTCTTATTATAATATTCATTAATTTAGGTAAATCATCATCTTCGTCGTGGTCCAACCAGGCCCACACACACACACTTTCCTCCTGCACCCGCCCTGATTAACACTCCCTCCCAGTTAATCATGTAGCTAACATGCTTACCGTTTCAATTACACTCTCCATGTTTCTGCAAAATGTCGTCAGGTACTGTAGGCTTGGATACTGAAGCTATAGCACTAAACATGTCTGTTTTTTTTGCACATGTTGAGGCATCAACCTCTAGCATTTTTATTTTTTTGGCCCGCAACTTCTCCGCACCCCCTTGCACTTTTGTTTCTCCATCCTAAATCCACAGATTTCTGGCTCTGAGCCACTAACTGCATCTGACACAAGAAACAGAGGAGGAGGGGTGGAGCCTGTTAAGAGATGATTGGGCCAGCCCAGTGTCAGTATGAAAAATGAACCAATGGGCCGCTGTCCCTGCTTTATGGGCCGGTCATTGGCCAATTAAAAAAAAAAAAAAATCATATTATATGGACCGGCCCCCAAGTGCGTCGGCCCACCGGGCATTTGCCCGGTATGCCAGATTACCAGTCCAGCCCTGCAGACCAGAGAATGCTGGCCCACAGTTTTACCCTCAAAGCCAACATGGCATGCCCGAAATGGCAGATACGGATACACTTTGATAGTGTATCAATGAGATACCACAGGAACAACAGAATAACAACATGAATCACAGGACCATCAAAAGGGAACACCCCCTGTTTAACGCACCAAAATACATTTAGTCATTTAGCAGACGCTTTTATCCAAAGCGACTTACATGAAGGTTCAAATCACCAGTGTTACAGCTGGAACATCACTGGAGGCAAGGGGGGTTAAGTATCTTGCCCAAGGACACAACGGCAGTATGAACTGTGGGGAAAGCGGGAATCGAACCGCCTACCTTCCGGTTGCTGGACGACCGCCCTACCACTGAGCCACTGCGCCCCAGTACCCCCCACTAATCTAATCTAATCTAATCTAATCTTGGAGTCATATAGAACCCTAGTGGAGGATGCTCGGGTGCTCTGAATGGTCTGAACAACATTCTGAGGCAGGCCAGCTGCATGAAGCATGAAGTAAGATTATCACCATTTTTTTTTAACCTTTTTTAGTGAACTAAAACTAAACTCTAACACACATTTTACACTTCCTTTTTATTTTACAAAAACAATACACTAACAAAATAACAAATTGTTGTATTTGTTATTTTGTTAACAAACGCATTTCTTTTTTTTTTTTACCATTCAGATGATTTAGTGATTTTTTCCAATAGATATTCAAAGAAAATCTATTTTTGGCTTTAAAAATAAATTATTTTCCCATTAAAAAGAAACACATTTACTAGGCAGTTGCCAGTGTCATTGACAAGTATAATTGTAACAATTTTCAAATTTATGATTTTTTGCACCTCACTCCAAGAGAGGCACAATAGGACAATACCTGCTGATTAATTTTTATGTTGCACTTTGAGGTTTTGTTTAAAACAAAAAGTGCATTACAAATAAAATGTATTATTATTATTATTATTATTATTATTATTATTATTATTATTATTATTATTATTATACCAAAACAAAGGTAACCTTTGTTCTATTTCATCCCTTCTGAGCACTGGATGACGAATAACAGCTAACTGAAAAATCTAACCTTACTGAGACGCAAAAAGGTGCTGCCACCGTATCCCATCCAGCAGATGGGGCACGGCCACATTTACCCTATAAAATATTGCGAATGTGGTCGGACATGTCCAGAAGGCCACTACACATAAAGCCTCAAGAAACACACCCCTCTTTGCAGCACACAAGGTTGTGACACCCCTCCTATAACACCACACCCCCGTCAGTTGGGGCAGCCCCTGTAAAATCCTAAACAGTCTAGTTCATGAGGTGTTGATTTGAAAGAACCTGACTTATGTGGGCACCAGCAAACCAAACAAAAAAAATTAAAATCTGATTTCCGCACAAGCGCTGTAGCACAAATGTATGCATCGAGTCTGGGCAAATGCAAGCATCGTGCACCTCTCAAAAACTATTTTATGTGCTCATTACAGCCAACCATGCCACCATCCAGTCCCGTATGCGTGAGATGGTGGGGAGAGGAGTGTGTAGGAGGGAGTGGCAATGTGAAGGGGGTCTGATACAGTAGTGTTCGAAATAATAGCAGTACAATGTGACTAACCAGAATAATTCAGGTTTTTAGTATATTTTTATTGCTAAGTGGCAAACAAGTTACCAGTAGGTGCAGTAGATTCTCAGAAAACAAACAAGACCCAGCATTCATGATATGCACGCTCTTAACCTGTGTGTTTCCCTCTGTTCAGTGTCAGATTTTCTTTACCCCTGGTATGAGTTTGCGGGTCAGTTTTTCTGGTGTTTATAAGTCTTGTATTCCTAGTGTTTCGTGTATTGGATTATTGTGTGTCCTTGTCTTGTTTCCACCTTGTCCTTTGGATTGGGACTTTGTATCTTTGCCTGAAAATAAAACCTTGTGAACCATTTGCCTATGTTGGGTCCTGCATTGGGAGTCCACCTGCCTGTTCCGGACACCAGGTCTTCTGATTTACCATGTTCATATTCACAAAATGACATGGAAGAAGCTGGATAATAGGTACACCTAAATCTGAGCAGTTTCACAGTGGCTTCCAGAGCATTTAGAGAAACAGGTACATGACAAACTGCAGTACAAACTAACCCTGCATAGATACCCTTACATACCCATACATACCCTTCACTGGAGTTAACAATATAAGCCTCTCCATCATTACTCGTGTCCTCCAACGCATCCAGGTGGGCATGAAACAAATTTGAAAGAAACTTTGAAACGGTGAAAGAACTATGTTTTCTAGTCTTATTGTATTCTGCAGTCAAGATTTACTGTGCAAGTCGGGAGTGCATCTCTCTTACAGAGAGTGTTTGAGTTGGATTCTTTGGAAAGGCCCCATTAATATATTTTATGGATAGAGCAGGATTTAATCTGGTTGAAAATGTTGCCAATTGACCTAATAGTTGCAAATTAATACTCTAGCTGTTCCTTATGTACATGTAACTTTTCCGGCCTCTTATTGCTGCCTTTCCCAACTTTCTTGGAATGTGTAGCTCTCATTAATTCAAAAATGAGCCATTATTTGGCATGACATTTTAAAATGTGTAATTTTCAACATATGATTATCAATATTCTATTGTGAATAAAAATTTGAAATTCAGATTTGTAAATTACTGCATTCCTTTTTTTATTCACAATTTGTACAGTGTCCCAACTTCTTTGGGAATCAGGTTTGTACTTGCCTGGTAAGTATATGTTTATTTATTTTACTAGCATATAAGGTAGGCTCTACTTCTCTACTTTACCACTGGGTCACATTTAGGGCTGCTAAACCACTTAAAATGGACTGGCAACTCTTTTAGTATGGGATCTCTGTTAATTGGGGGATAAAGACTCCAAAGATCACAATAATCCACCTCTGTTTTGAGCGACTATCCCCCTCAACAAGCTGCAGCTTAAGGAGCATTACGAAGATCAACACAATATACTTAGATACACACTTTTAATGGCATAAACACAATGTCCCTTGAAAACCTTTCCCTCTAATAAAGGCAAAATTTTAAAATCATTGGTTTGATGAAAGACTTAGCAGTGTTCATCCATACTGTCACTAGATGGCAGTATGTTGCCATCCCAGAAGTCTCAAGTCTTTTACATTTCAAAAGGGACATTCCAGTGTTCAATCAGATAAAATAAAATGATCAGATAAAATGTTCTCGAACGAGCTGGATAAACAGTCAAAGGATTTACGATTGTCTTGTCAGACAAGACAAGACAAGACATTTATTTTTGTATAGCCTAATATCACAACAACGGTCGCCTCAAAGGTCTTAACAGACTGCACTAGACAACATCCCCTGTCCTTAGACCCTCCATCAGGGTAAGGAAAAACTAAAAAAAAAACCCAGCCGGGAAAAAAGAAAAACCTCAGGGAGAACCACAGAAGGAGGGATCGACTCCCAGGACGGACAGGCCGTGCAGGAATGTGTCCAGGACAGTTGAATAATACATAGAAATACACAAACATTTTCACAAATAAAAACATTTATATTGGCAGTGTCCAGTGTCCATTCTGAGTGTGCAATAGTGGATGGGGCCGCAGCCAACATCAAGGTAGATGACAGATGGATGGGGGCCCTCAAACTGGAGCACAGGCGTGGGGGAGGGGGTGGCACACATCACCCAGCAGGTAAGAGGTTTGCGTCCACCCTAGGAGGAGGGAGAAAAGAGAAAAAAAAAACTGTAATAGGTAGATGTGATAATATGAGCGGATTTAGTGTGTACCTACAGCTACAACCAGTGTAAACGTGTATCTACAGCTCCAACCAGTGTAAACGTGTACCTACAGCTACAACCAGTGTAAACGTGTACCTACAGCTACAACCAGTGTAAACGTGTACCTACAGCTACAACCAGTGTAAACGTATACCTATGATCAATCAGTCTCCATACGTTTGGTGAAATAAGTATGTTTTGAGTTTGCTTTTGAAAACCTCAACAGAGTCAGCTCGCTGCACTTACACCGGGAGCCTATTCCATAAAAATGGGGCTCTATAAGAAAAGTCTCTGTAGCCAGCAGACTTCTTCTTTACTCGAGGAAGTTGAAGGAGGCCAGCGTCCTGAGAGCAAAGGGGACAAGCTGGAGTATACCGGGTGATGAGGTCAGATAGGTAAGAGGGTGCACGTCCACAAAGGATTTTATATGTTAACAGGAGAACTTTGAAATCAGCTCTAACATGAATAGGAAGCCAATGTAATGAAGCCAGGACCGGAGTAATGTGATCAAACTTCCTGGTCTTTGTTAAAAGTCTGGCGGCTGTATTTTGGACAATTTGTAGTCTGTGAGTACTTTTCCTCGGCAGTCCAGAGAATAACGCATTGCAGTAGTCCAGCCTGGATGTGACAAATGCATAAATGAGAATTTCAGCATCAGCTAAAGAGAGGCAGGAGCGAATTTATGAGATATTCCTCAAGTGAAAAAAGCCTAGATTAGTGACCTCACTAATGTGCTGCTGCAGTGATAGTGTGGAGTCAAAAATGACACCAAGGTTCCTCACAGTGTTGCCGTGCTCCAACACACAATTGTTGATCGAGACAGTAAGATTGTTGAACTTGTGCCGATGACTGGCAGGACCAATTAACAAGAGCTCTGTTTTATCCGAGTTCAAATGGAGGAAGTTTTGAGACATCCATGTTTTAATTGAAACGAGGCAGGCCTCTAGACGCTTGATGTCAGTAGTATTATTCGCTTTTATTGGTAGATACAGCTGTGTATCATCGGCATAACAGTGGAAATTTACTCCATAACTTCTGATGATTTGTCCCAATGGTGTAACATATAGTGAAAAAAGTATGGGACCAAGCACAGACCCTTGTGGCACACCGAATTTCACTGGTGCCGTGGAGGAGAAGGATTTATTAAAAGAGACAAAATGAGACCTATTACACAGATAAGATTCTAACCAAGCAAGAGCAGAGCCAGAGATGCCAAACACACTCTTTAGTCTGTTGATTAGCACTGCATGATCAATCGTATCAAATGCAGCGCTGAGATCTAGCAATAACAGTAGAGCCGATGAGTCCTCGTCAATCTGAAGGAGGAGATCGTTAGTCACTTTAACTAAAGCTGTTTCAGTGGAATAAGAGGCCCTAAATGCAGACTGAAACGGTTCGAGGAGGTCATTTTCCGATAGATATAGAGTAAGTTGTTTTACCACAACTTTTTCAAGGACTTTAGATAGAAAAGGTAAATTGGAGACAGGACGGTAATTATTTAGGCATCCAGGATCCAGAGTAGGTTTTTTGAGTAGGGGTATGACCACAGCCTGTTTGAAGAGGGAAGGAACGGTGCCAGTAGAGAGGGACAAGTTTATAATGTTTAACATAATTTGCCCTACATAGGGCCACAGTTCTTTAAGCTGTTTTGCTGAAGAAGAAGAAGAAGAAGAAGTTTTATTTATATAGCGCCTTTCCGTAGCTCAAGGTCGCTTTACATTTCACAAATACAGTACAGACAAACATTTAGATACACATCACATGAAACATATAGTTGTAATTACCCAAAATGTTTGTTAAATAGATATGTTTTTAACTGAGACTTGAATGCATCCACAGATGAGATGTTTCGTAGAGTAAGAGGCAGCGCGTTCCAAAGTTGAGGAGCATTTACACTAAAAGACCTTCCACCAACAGTAGACAGACGGAAACGTGGGGTGGATAACAGACCGAGTTCGGCTGATCTAAGGGACCGGACAGGGCGGTAAGGGGAGAGTAGGTCAGACAAATATTGGGGAGCAAGACCATTTAATGCTTTAAATGTTAGAAGCAATACTTTAAAATGTATACGCTGGCAGGATATCCAGAAGACACGTAGTTGCTTTACATGAAGAAACCACCTTTGTCAGCTCATCGAGGGATACTAGTATCGAGGATCTAGGACTGAGAGACGAGAGGTCAGTGGATCCAAGTGAATGGGACCCGGAGCTGAGGAAGACAAAACCAAAATATTATCCCTGATATCTTCAATTTTATGTTTAAAGAAATCTAAAAAGTCTTGTGCACTAAAGGGAGAGGAGTCTTCAGTTTTTCTTGGTTGGATTAGTTTAGCAACTGTCCCAAATAGAAACCTGGGGTTTTGCTGATTAGAGATGAGAAATAAGCCGTCTTTGCAGTGCTGAGGGCGTGCTTATAGGTGTTTACACACAAACACCACTTTTTATAATTTAGATTAGTTTTTGACTTGCGCCATATGCGTTGAAAACACCTGCAGGCCTGTTTTAAAGCCCGGGTTTTCTCGTTATTCCATGGTGTAGGTCGTCTGGTTGGTCTGGGCTTTGTCCTGAGGGGTGCCACTGAGTCAGAGATGGCCGAGAGGGTTGCATGGACCTCCTTTGTGTAGGCTTCTATTGAGTTTCCAGGTGGAGTTAAATTAGGAAGAACATCTGTCAGCCGTGTGGCAAACATTTCCATTGCAGCCGCGCTAAAATTCCGTGTAGACACTACGCAATTGTCGGAATTTGAGGGGAGTCTATAATTTATCTCAAATTCCACCAGTGTGTCAGATCCACTCCGTCTCTCTCAGGGATCTGCTCCACTTTCCTTCTCTCTCCTTCATCTCATCACTGCCACCTGTCCCAAGCACCTGTAACCTATTACCATCAGTGAGGTATTTAAACCTCTCCTGTCCACCTCTTCCCTGCCAGGTCGTTCAGCATACTTTGTGTGAATGTTTCCAGCGTTTGTTCCAGCTCTTGTTTCAGCCCTTGCTCCAGCCTTCGCTCCAGGTCTCAGGTTTGGACTCCAACTCTCAGCCGAGCTTCCCAGCTTGGTCCCAGCCACCGGCTCGGCTCCAGGCTTCGGCGCAGCTTTACGGCCTACTCCAACTCAGCCCAGCTCCCCAGCTTGGTCCCAGTCACCGGCT
The DNA here is from genome assembly GCA_024416835.2 of Perccottus glenii. Classification (NCBI taxonomy): domain Eukaryota; kingdom Metazoa; phylum Chordata; class Actinopteri; order Gobiiformes; family Odontobutidae; genus Perccottus; species Perccottus glenii. The sequence continues at coordinate 26,003,618 of CM044548.2, forward strand.
CGGCTCCAGGCTTCGGCGCAGCTCCACGGCTCACTCCAACTCTCAGCCCAGCTCTCCAGCTTGGTCTACAGTCACCGGTTCGGCACCAGGTCTCGGTTCAGCTTCACGGCTCAACTCCAACTCTCAGCCCATCTCTCCAGCTTGATCCCCGTCACCGGCTCGGTTCCAATCCTCATTGCCACTCTACAGCTCCACTCCAGATCTGGGTCCAGCTCCTCGGCTTGGTTCCAGTTCCGGACTTCACTTCAACCATCAGCGAAGTTACTCAGAACGGACTACAGCCTCAGATCCCATATCCAGCTTCCTATCACTATCTGTACCTTTAATAAAGTATCACTTACCTTCACTGTCTTGTGCGCATTTGAGTCCTCAGTCCCGCATTACAGAACGATCTGGCCAAGATGGACTCAGCCAAAGCAGAGAAAGTAATAAATCGATTTACCCTCATTGAAGAAACTCTCCAAAATCATGAAACCAAAATGAACACTATTTCCGCCGGGTTCCAGCGGATTGTGTCTCAACAGGAAGACGCATTCCAAGCCATGTCAAAACAGATCCATCTCCTGACTTCTCAGCTATCGAGTATTCCAAAGACCACAGAGAGTCGGGCCTCCGTTCCACCTTCAGATCCTGTTTCCCCGGTGGTTCAACCGATTTCGGTCCAGGAGCCTCGGGTCGGGATTCCAGAACGTTACTCCGGAGAGGCAGGTGGTTGTAATCCCTTTCTGGTCAACTGTTCAATTCTGTTTGCTCTGCAACCCCACACATTTGCCACAGAAAGAGCCAAGGTGGCATTTGTCATTAATCACCTGACGGGGCGCGCACGTCTCTGGGGAACCGCAGAGTGGGAGAGAGGTACTCCAGCCTGCTCTAGTTTCCAGTCCTTATCTACTGAACTCCGGAAGGTGTTTGACGCTGAGGATCAGGAGGGCGCGGCGGCCAGGGGTCTCTTTCAACTAAAACAGGGATCTCGTTCAGTGGCGGATTATTCCATTGACTTTCGGACGCTTGCTCGGCAGAGTGGATTTAACGCTACTGCACAGCACCAGGCTTTCCTTCTCGGGTTGGCCGAGCACATGAAAGATGAGCTTGCCTCTCGGGAGCTTCCAGTAGACTTGGATGATTTAATCTGTATGTCAATCCGGATTGATCAGAGAGTCCGAGCTTGTCGAGGAGCAGGCTACCCGGAGTTCTCTTTACCTTCCTCTTGACGCCCGGCGACCACAGCTCTCTGTATCCACAACAGATTCCAGTTCCACAACAGATTCCAGTGAACCCATGCAAATTGGCCGCTCTCATCTCACTCCTGAGGACAAACTACGGCGTCGAAGGAGGAACCTTTGTATGTATTGTGGGGGTTCGAGCCATGTTGCATTGGTCTGTCCGTTAAAAGGACAGGCTCAGCAGTAGCTGGAGGAGTACTGTTGAGTCTTACAGAGGGGGTCTCCTCCATCAATCGCCCACTTGTCCATGTCCAGCTGCTGCTTCCTGGGGGGCCACAGACTTTAACTACATTCATTGACTCTGGGGCAGACGGCAGTTTTATGGACGAGACCTTGGCATTTCAGTTGGGGTTGTCACGAGTTCCTCTACCCAAACCAGTTCCTGCACGGGCCCTGGATGGACACCTCCTGGGTACCGTGACCCACCGGACCAGTCCCGTGACTCTATTGATCTCTGGGAACCATCAAGAAACACTAGGATTTTTCCTAATTCAGTCTTCGGAGATTCCATTAATTTTGGGCTACCCCTGGTTGCGACGCCATAATCCTCACATTGATTGGGACACTGGGGCAATACTGGGGTGGAGTCATTCTTGTCACTCTGTTTGTCTTCAGTCAGCGGGATTACCCAACCCACTACCTGGTACACCTGTATCGTCTCTGCCGGCCAACGTTCCCAGGGAGTACCAGGATTATAAGGAGGTCTTTAATAAGGCCAAAGCCACAGCCTTACCCCCGCATCGGCCATATGACTTGCTTCCTTCCTTACTTTATTATAATTACACAAAATTGTCGTTCTACTTATCATCATGTTGTGTATATACCTGGTGTTTTGAAATGCTGTGCTGTCTTGGTCCTCCAGCCACTCCTTCTGCATATTGTTTCTTCTGCGTGTGTTACCTTCAGTGCATTGTTATAAATCCCATTGTCACGACTTCCTCTTCCCTTTTGAAAATCCCGTGTTGGGAAGAGGTCAGTCATCTTTTGTAATCCTTTGTTTTAAGTGTCCTCTTGTTATTATTTTGTCTTTATTTATCACTGTTGTGCTATTGTAGTTGTTTTAAAGTCTATAATGAGCACTTATGTCACGTCGATGTTTTGTTTTATTGATGGGAGGTGGGTGCTAATTATATTCATTTCCTTTGTAGTTTGGGCTGGACCGGAGAATTGTGGCACATGTTGATTGTGTTATTTTCATGTTGATCAGGTATGTTTCCTCTTAGCCCCTTTTGAAAATCCCGTGTTGGGAAGAGTTTGGGCTGGACCGGAGAATTGTGGCACATGTTGATTGTGTTATTTTCATGTTGATCAGATTAAAGAGTCTTCGAACGATCACCTGTGTCCAGTGATTCCCGAGTGCACTATAAACAATTAAAATCTACACATCGCAGAGTTGCACCGGTCACATATATCCGGTCAGCCAAACGCTTGACATCTTGACAAGCTCGTTGGTCGTTGTTCTTTACTCGATTTAATTTTGTTTTGGCATTTCGACCAGGGTCCCGGAATCAGAAACCCGATGCCCTTTCTCGGCAATTCCAGAAGGAGGAGACCTCTTCTGAGGTGAACTCCATCTTACCTCCATCCCAGCTGGTAGCAGCCGTCACCTGGCCCATTGAAGAGCGCGTCAAAACAGCCTTGAACACCATGACTGTCCCCAGTTCCTGTCCAGAGGGAAAACTATTTGTTCCTGCGGGTCTGCGGTCGGAGGTTCTGCAGTGGGTCCATTCGTCTCGACTCGCTTGCCATCCCGGGATACGGCGGACACTCTCTTTTCTCCAACGTCGATTCTGGTGGCCTAAGGAGGAAGAGGATGTTTGGGCGTTTGTCACGGCATGTCCTGTCTGCAGCCAGCAGAAGCCCTCTCATCATGTTCCATCTGGGCTCCTTCGGCCACTTACGGTTCCCAGACGACCCTGGTCTCATATGTCCCTGGATTTCGTTACGGTCTTCCGGAATCTAATGGCAACACGGTGATCCTTTCCATCATTGACCGTTTCTCAAAGATGGCTCACCTCATAGCTCTGCCTAAGTTGCCCTCAGCAAAAGAGACGGCAGAACTTGTACTCCAGAATGTCTTCCGGATCCATGGACTACCAATGGATATTGTGTCTGACCGGGGACCCCAGTTTACGTCTACAGTTTGGCGGGAGTTTTGCTCTCTTTTAGGGGCTACAGTCAGTTTGTCCTCTGGATTTCACCCGCAGTCCAATGGACAGACGGAACGGTTAAACCAGGAGATGGAGTCGGCCTTGAGGTGTGTGGCTGGACAAACACCATCCTCCTGGTCCTCTCAGCTGTTGTGGGTGGAGTACGCTGTAGTGTATGAGCTATGATATGATGTAATAAGAAATATTAATTTATTAATTTTGGAAAATTATTAATTAATATTTTTATTATCAAAATTGTCTCGTAAAGGGGCACCACCCAGATGAATTCTGGGACACTGATTATATTGATTAAGTCTCAATTAATCTGAAGGAAGAGAATTCTAAACCTGTTTTCGTAATTCTGAAATAATCAAAGAAAACCAAATCAAATCTTTAACATTTTATGGGGTTTTATTAAAGATTATACAAAATTAAAATGATGGATGGGGAAGGACACAAAGGAGGAATTATTGACGTATAATAGGAATAATGATTAAAAACAAAATGAAAAACAACAAAATTACTGAATCTAATTTTGTGGAGGATGATACTTTGTTTGATTAAAACTCGGTTGGGAAGTTTTAATTACGGGTTATTGAACGGGTTGAGGTAGGAGATAGATGAATGGGCATGGATATACATGACGTTCTGAATGGACCTTTACTCAAGACAGTGTACAGTTTTATAACGCCAAACTTCAGTGTCACGTGCTTAACTCACTCTAGTCGTCTTGCGAACCTCAGCATTCAGTCCAAAGATCCAAAGTAATGCTCCGGAACTTTAGGCGGCCTCCCCAGTTGGTTGTTGCCAAGCGACGAGATGGCGGCACGTGTACACGGATCCCAAAGGAGCCGGGCAGCTCCGAAGTAGGGTGGAGAAGGCGTTCTGTCACGGTCGGGGAGTGTAAGGCAGGCTCCTACCCGTTGTTGGGACAAGAGTCTTTTAACACAAAAATTGATCACTGGAAAAGTGTCTCAGGAATCGTTTTCCTCTGGCTTAAAGCGTCTGTGGCCCACGTGGAGTTCTCGGTCTGTCTCAAAAACTACAAAAATGTCTTCTTCCTCGTGCAGGTTACGTCACGAGGGTTTTACAAAAATCATTAATGCGTGGCTGTTAAAGATATATAAAAAGGCACGTTGTTTGGTGGTACAACGGGTCCAAAACTTGAAAATAAGTTCGGTTACAAAGAGAGGGTCCGAGGCGGACAAAGCGAAGAAAAACCAGCGCGCCGAGCGCGTTGGAGAGACGAGGACAAGAAGGTAAGGCAAGAGAGCGTTTCCGGCGCGCTCCAGAGTTTTGTTCTGCTAAAGGGGGTGTGTCTTTGGGGCGTTTCTGTTTTGGGGGAAGGCCTGCGAATTTTTAATTCAAACAAACTATTCCTCCACAAAGCCACATATTAAATAGTTAAACACATATACCTTCACATTGCTGTGTGTACTTTAGAATCCGTTCCTAACAAATACAACTCTGAGCACATTATGGGAGCATGTATTTAATTCACTTTGTTAACAATGCATGCTGGGAACCTTGAAAAGGAAGATAAGAGTCTTGTTGTCCTTCGTCCGGGAGCCATCCTGAAAAAGGACACATTAATCCAATCATTTAAACCTTTTCTTTTTATTAAACAAACATGTTCATTTGTGAGAAGTCCGATTCCTTTGTAAACTTTTCGTTTACACGGAAGTTAAAAGTCAGTTTTGACTGAAAAAGAATTCAGCAGAGTTCCTCTCTGCTGTCGCTAGGGGGCAGTGTTGTAACGTTCATACCGTCTCAAATCCTGGTTGGATCAAAGCATTCCGATGTTCAAACAACACAGTCCTAAAGAGTTTCTCTGTAGAGCTAGGTAAACAGTTTTATCTCAAGGATTTACAATTGGGATGACAAGCTGCCATCTGGGTCTGTTTAAAAGCCCTTTGGTCTGGCAAAAGAAAACATTTCCAGTGTTTGGAGAAGAGATTTTTACGGCATAAATTGTCCGGGCTGGACATTGATGCTGCAGACCCCTGGTTGACCTGGGTCTGGTGTTCTTGGTCACTACAACGCCCACAACTCTTTGACGAGCTCGGCTTCTGGAATATCTCCTTTCCAGTGCGTCTACGAGTTCCAGCCACCACTATTCCCTGCACAGGAGAGGGAGGCTAATGTTCTGTCTGTCCAAGCCCTCATCCGACGTTGCAGAGGGACATGGAACAGGGCTCGTGCGGCTCTCCTGCGAGCTTCCACCCAGTATTCGACAGCGGCCAATCGCCACCGCAAGCAGAGTCCCCAGTACAAGGTAGGGGACCGGGTCTGGCTCTCCACCAGAGACATTCCTTTCAGAGTGGAGTCGAAGAAATTGGCTCCACGATTCATTGGTCCCTTCACTATAGTGAGGATCAGCAACCCGGTGGCGGTAAGGTTGAAGCTTCCTCGGTCTATGCGGATTCACCCAACCTTTCATGTTTCTATGATCAAGCCCCTTCGGGAGAGCCCTCTGGTCTAGTAAGTAACGCAGTAACTTTTACTCTGAGTAAATTTTTAATGAGCTACTTTTTACTTTTACTTGAGTAGATTTTTAGACTGGTAACTTTACTTTTACTTAAGTAAAATTTCAGTGAAGTAACAGTACTTCTACTTGAGTACAAAATTGTATTACTCTTTCCACCTCTGCCTCTGAGTTATAATAACATGAGGACATGATGCTTTTGGGTCACTGACTCTGTGAGTTTTCAGATGTGTTTGAGGACTAAATAAATTCACCATATCTAATAGATTTGGGCAGTAGACGTTGAATTGGTACGGCCTAACCAGACAACTAAAAGCAGCTACATTATCCAGTTCCACACCCGCACTATCATGACTAGCAGATTCTCTAATTCCTGCAACCTGCTGAGATACCTTGTGTCAAATGCATTGAATGCACCTGTCTATATTACTAGACAAAATGGCAGCACCTTGTCCAGTAGGATGCAGGCCGTCTGCCCTCAGCAGGCCTGGGCGGCCCCAGAAAGAAGGCCAGTTATCCACAAAACCATAACCTTTCTGACTACGATGCCGGGCCGGCCACCGGTTCATGGAATCTAATCTGCTATACTGTTCATCACTACCCCTTACGGGGAGGGGGCCAGAGACAATTAATCGATGCCGACTCATCTTGCTCCCTAGTTCAAAAGTCCTAGCTAGGCTATCTTTGGTTACCTCAGACTGCCTCATTCTCACATTATTGGTGCCGACATGAATAACTATCTGCTTGTATGTAGTGCGAGTATGTGTCCTAGGAAACTCTCCCTTCCTGTGTGATGTCAACACCCTAAGGTTAGCCTCTATGTCGGAAGCCCTGGCCCCCGGTAAACAGTGGACAATGGCTGGCGTCTCAAGTCTAACATTGTGGTAATGGAGTCCCCTATCACCAGAGTACGATGCTCGCACCGGCTGGCCGGCGCAGAGGGAACAGGCCGGTGATCTGCGTGGACAAGCGGACTTGAAAGCGCCGAAAACCGGTTCGCGGTCAGAGGGGGTGACCGCGGACAGGAGCGGACAACCGGAGGCATGCGCCTGCCTGAACCACTTCGCCGACAGACCGGGAGAAAAGCAGGACTCTTTGCAACAGCTGCCGAAACAACTGAGCCGCAACAGGAGCTATAGCTAGCAGGACTGCTATCAGACCTGCATCTGATACTATCCGGAAACCCTGACACATCTAAAGTAACCAAACCCTGTCTATACTGATCTAGCTGCTCTAACTCACAAACACGTCTCTCTAATAGAGACAATCTGTCTAGTAATACCGAACAAAAATGGCAATCCATTGCCCCAAGCAGATGCAAATACAAAAAAAAAAAAGCTTAGCTAAGCTAGTGTACGTACAGCTAAGTCAAGCCAACTGTTCACAATTCACAATGATAAATTCTAACACACACACACACACAGGACTACAACCACAAGTTACAGGGAAAACTCAGAACACACAACAAGACTAACCACCAGTAGAAAACAGTAACAAACACAACAATCGAGGTATGCTAAGCGCTAACTCAATTTCTAAAAACCCGCTAGCATGTTAGCTAGCGGGCTAGCTAGCACAAACAAAAATGCCCTGTTCACAAAACGACAGCAACTCTGGTACTAACCTCTAGCAGAAATATAATCAGTATAACAATGAATGAGGTGTGGTGCACAGTTAAAGCGTTATCAATGTTTAAGAAATAATAAATACGTAACTTTTGGGACAATGCCAGGAGAGATTCGTCACCGGGCTCTGGAGTATCTGTAAAGCAACTGTTCATCCTGTGTGACCTGTCACCAGATCTTAACAAAACAATGAGACATCTGGAACGAATCCCAGAGATGAGGTTCACCCCATGGCCATCTCCTGTGGGGATGCTCACTGTGGCACGGCCGATGATTTCACTACATGCTTGTTACATTGTTCAGGTACAGGTGTAATGCTGCGTTCACACCAAACGCGAATTGCGCGAATAAATCGCAATTCGCGAATGAATGGACGCTTGAACATTTTGAGTTTACTCGCTTCATTCGCACGTGAAATTCGCTTCATTCGCGCGTGAAATTCACTCAACAACAGACGCAAATTCGCGTCATAGGAGGGGCTTCTGCCAGGCGGGTTGTCTTCCGGTCTTGTTGAATAATGGTTGAGATGGATTTTGTCGAGAAAGTAGCAGTGCTCTATTTACTTTGGAGGACTGAAAAACGGCGTGAACCCGTTCGGCGCTGTGAGGGGGTCCATCGGATACTTCAGAGGCGGACCCAGCTCCGTGAGTTTCACAAACTTCTCCAGGAGCTGCGGCTGGATGACGGCCGTATTCAGCGGTATTTCCCACTGACCCGGCCCCAGTTCGATGACCTGTTGTCACGAGTCTGTGCGAGGATTTCCTGCAGGACACCAACTACTAACGCTCTATTCAAGTCTGTCCATCTGTCTCCAGTCAATATTTGGTGTGACTATGAGTGATTAATATGTGGACTACAGTCTTCTGAACACAGTTATTAGTTAAGTCAATATAGTCTTATGTCTATAAAATCGTATTTAGAATTGTATTTATAACATTGTGTTGTATCTCTTTTTTTTTTTTTTATTTCTTTAATAAATGGAGCCAGCCTCCAAAAGGAATCTATGACTCATGGCTTGTTTCTCATTAGTACAACACTGGTCTAATCATAAATAACGGTTTCTTACTATTGTAGATGTGTTTGCAATAATAAAAATTAACAAATGTTTACCATAAGTAATCTAGTCTTAAATTCTGAACATTATAAACTTTCTTCTATTTATTCTAAATAAATCAGTCTGCAATATTGAAATGTTTGTGACAAACACATCAAAACCTTTGGTCATTATATAAAACATTTATTTAAAAAAAATGGAATTATGAAACTATACACAAAACTTAATGCACTATTTCTGAGCAGGAATAAAAGAATCCTAAAGTGAAGGAGAGGAGAACAGAGAGAGCCTGGTTTATTCCCTGCTGTGACAGCTGCATCATTTTAAAAACTATACACTGGGTTCCAAATGAAGCAGAACTGTGCTGCTTTCAAATATTAATGTATGTATTTGAAATTTGACAAATTGTTTCGTCCAAGACAGTAACTTCTGCAGAGAAGGGACCAGACTCAAGAGAAGATCCTCTGAACCTGGAGCTACAGCATGTGTTCTGAGAGCTTCTGAACTGGGCCTTCTTTGGGGTCTTTTCTTTGGTTGGCCTGTAATGAAATGACACATGAAAAAGGCAGAAAAACATTATCTACTCATTAACAAACCACAAGGGTTGTGTTTGTATCTGAATGTAAGAGGCTTACTGTAAATGATTGTATATGATATGTATTTATTGCCTGTACACACCTGTGGATACAGCAGCAGATGTGGATGGGGCAGGGGAAGCTGCAGCAGCAGGTTTTCGCAGGGGGCAGGCTCATTGGCATCAAAAGTCAGCTCTGTCATGACAATATATATATAATATACATATTATAATGTTAACCTGTATTAATTTATAATACAAGTTAACATTTGAACATTACACCAGTCACAAACAACACATTTCCTCTGTGTGGCTTCACTTGTCCACACTCCTCCTGTCTCTGAATGTCCTGCTGCTGCTTCTGTCTCGCACTGGTCCTCGGGGTGGTCGTAATCCTCGGACCCCCTCTCGCTTGTCTCTCGTGGGAAAACTAGGGGTTGAGGAAAGACAGAACTGAAGAGTACTTACACTTTTGTCCTAAACCTGCTGCTAACCCACTTCTCTTCTTCATCTCCTTTCTCCTCTACTTTAAATACATGTTCTTCAGGCTCTTTCTGCACGCTCTCGCGCTTAGCGCTTAATTCGCGTTTGGTGTGAACGCACCTTTAGTGGTCTTGAATGTGAACCTCTATGTGCTCTGGGGAATGCATGTGTTCATTTCATCATTTCAGTATGACAAGTAGCTTCATAGGTCAGTCAGACAGTATTGTTTGAATGTAGTGGAATTTAAATTAGAATTTACATACGTAATATTTACACTGACCCAAGTCTGGCACAGCTCCATGTATTCTCCTGACAACTGATCCAATCTGAAATGGTTCATATTTGTGCTTTCTTCTTTTCTGATTTCAATCAAATTATTTCAAGCACTAAAACGTCCCACTGAATTAAAGATTACGTCTGGTGATTTAAAAAAAAAAAAAAAAGCAGCGAATAGAACAACGGAGCACAGTGAAAAATAACGCCCTTGATACATACGTTTATTAAGACTATAGTTTATAAAACACTAATATTTGCTTATGCAATATTCTAAGCCAGGGGAGTTAAGATAGAAAATGGCATATCTCCCCAGGATTAAGACAAGGACAAAAGAAACATGTTTTAACTCCAACAAACTCAACTCCTTTATTTTGTCAGTGGCTCTTAAAATAACCTTTGCTTTAAGATGTTCTTTAACCGCACAAAGCTGTAGTTCTCTCTCTACGTGGCGTAGACCACATGCAGCGCTCAGTTCCCGTCTTGCCTTGAGTATCATCTAGACACGTGTGCCAAAAAACTTATCAATTTGTTTTTTGATACATTTGTGGCTGTGGTCGTAATGAGCTTGTGAAGAGGCAGCCATTTCTTTGGGAAATAAATGCCATTTGGAGGAGGCTCCTCCAGAGCTCCTCCAGAACCAAGGCTAGAGTCTTGGAAAACTCTTCAGAATCTTTTGGAACTTGTAAACTTGTCGTTTTAGACAAGTAATATTTACATTTTTACTTTTTAAACAGGGGGGTGCAGCCATTTCTGACTCATCTCAAATCTTCAGCCAGTACTTTGTTTTTCCTCGCTTTAGCCCAAGCATTATCTATTATTTTCAAAGGTTCAGACAGCTCCCGCCCCTGGTGTAAAATTTATTGAAATGAAGTCTGCTAGGAAAAATATGAAAAATGACTCTGTGGCGACCCCTGGAAAAGTCAAAATACATTGGGCCTATGGAAAGTGAAAGTCATTTTTTTTCCAACGTAGAAAAATGAAACTTGGTACATCCATAGGCAGTGTTGTGCCTGAACGAGTTCATTGAACGATAGTTCATGAACTCATTCATATTTTGGGCGAACGTGAACTGAACGTGCTGTATTACTGCCTGATGAACGTTACTGTGAACTCGTTCATTCTGGTGTCTGTGAACGGCACGCTCTCTCAGGTTAACTTCGTTCAATAGGGTGGCAGTTTCTGTAGAGCCTTCCAGGCGAAAACCCGGCTAAAACACACCGTAAACGGGTTTAAATATGTAGCGGAAAAACACCAAATCTGGCAATACCAGCCACCTGTGTCGCATGCCCGCCGCATGCGTGACGCTGGCCATCAAAAAAAAAAAAAAGCATGGAGGCGACAGCAGCATGTAGCAAGTCTAATGATCATTTAAAATAAGTTTATGATGTTTATGACAAGAGTTCAACCTTAATTTCCTACCTCAGCCTGGTTCCTACCTCAGTTTCTGTTAGTAGAGGGTTTTAGCCTACTATTCATGAAACATGTGGACAATGGAAAATTATTAAAATTGAAAAACGTTTTCACCTTAATGATTACTGTCCTGTTTTTCTTTGAATAATTCCTCATTAAAAAAGACCATTCAAGCAGCACGTTTTTCTGCTTATAATTGCTGTCTGTGATTCTACTGTATATGGGCTGTGGCAATAATTTTGAAAAATAATAGCTTGCAGCAACATATGGAAAAAAAGAACTATGAACTAGTTCATTTTTGGAACTGTGAACTTAGTTCAAAATTTTGAAGTTTGAACTGAACTGAACTAGTTCATTTTAAAATCTGTGAACTGAACTTTGAACTAGTTCTTGTAGAAAGTGAACTTTCCCAACACTGTCCATAGGACACTCAGGACAAACAGAAAAGTTTATGACAGCCACACCCTAAACTCAACAGGAAGTCCGCCATGTGGGGCGTGACCACCTAAATCTACATAATGCTTGTTGATTTCCTAGGTGGAGCTTTGTGTTACTGAGGTGTGTAGTGACCAAGGACCAGTCACGGAATTCCACACGGATTAACCATTTGTCTCTTTGATCATTTCTAGAGCTTCAGAGTATTTTGTTTTCAGACTCACGAAACCTTGAGGAGACTTAATTAACGACTCTCTTTGCTTTCACACTATGGTGAGATCTGGTTCGTACCCTGAGCCAGATCAAGGTAATTTACTTCCAGGAGGCCACCATTAACGCAACTGTCAGACAGTCGTAACTCTTTGAGATCCGGTTGTGTAGTCAACTTCCAAGGACCTTCCCTCCCCGAGTCGGTGACTGACTCAGGAATGTGTTTCATCATAGAAGCCCCTGAGCCTTCTAGATAATCACATTCTGCCATCTAGTGACTGAATAGACAAAGGTCTCTGGATTCCAAGAGATTTCGTTCTATCCAAATAAAGAAAAGTAGTAAATGATATTCTTTTAACTCACTGTTCCTTACAGTACGCTGATTCCTGAACAAAATAAAATGACTTCTTTTCTTCCCTTGTAGAGCCTGCAGTTTAATAATGTTAAATGAATGTGTGTATTGTACAACATGCTTAAATATGCATTTCTCTTTATGATTCTACAGTATAAGTGTTTTGTGTGGTTATGAGTGAAAACTAAGAACTATGGCATTGTGAAACAATGGTTGATTTAGTTTTAGTTTAAGCATTTCATTCCCAAACCAAACCCCTTTGTGAAGAAGAGCGCGTTGGGATACGCCCCCAGGCCAAAGTTGATAAAACTGCCTTTCTTCTCTCTTGTCTCCTGACTCGTGTTCTTTGGTTCACCTACATCCAAGACGTACTTTGTTTTTCTATTTTTTTGGTAACTAATGCCAAACGTGTATTTTTCTCTCGCTCTAAGTTCCTACAAACTTGGTTTGTTAATTTACGCGTATTGATTTTCGATCATCTTCTCCTTAATCAGCTGTTCAAAAGTACTTCCCGTTGCGTCTGTCGCTCGACGGAAGATATTTTTGTATTTTATGTTTTAACGACCTTTGCCTGCTGAAGACGAGTCTGCTTGACCAAACCAAGCGCTCGCAGAAGAAAGTTAAAACCAAAGAAAAACAACTTCTCAGACCCTCTCCAGTGGTCCAGTAATAACCTTTTAAAGACTTAATTTTTATCCAGCTTGGCGGAGTTTGACGCTAACGGCCTTGCAATTGCGAGACAGTAACAAGACCCCTCCTCCTCTCTGCTCCGGCCGTACAGCGACCCCATCTGGAAGCAGCGAGCACGTTGCAGCCCTCTTGTCCTTTCGGAACCGAACCACCTGCAGGACGCACCAGAGTTTTGAAGAACCCCTTTTGACCTCTGTCACGAGGACCTCGTCGGTACCAGTCAAGCGACCAAACAGAGTGAGTTTGCACGTGACACATAAGAGCTGCTGTTATAACCTGTACACCGTCTAAAGCCCGGGCCTCGACAACCGTCATCTCCTTCCCTTTAAATGTCCCTTAGTTTAAGCTTAATAGGCCATAGGAATAACCAGACTTCTTGTGATTCACACTCCTTTACGAGTTAACATTTACATTTACATTTAGTCATTTGGCAGACGCTTTTATCCAAAGCGACTTACATTCACCAGTGTTACATTTACAGATGACGCTTTCATGTAAAGCGACTTACATTAAGGTTCCATTCACCAGTGTCACAGCTGGAACACCACTGGATGCAAGGTGGGTTAAGTGTCCTGCCCAAGGACCCAACGGCAGTATAAACTGTGGGGAGAGCGGGATTCGAACCGCCTACCTTCCAGTTGAAGGACGACCGCTCTTACCACTGAGCCACTGCCGCCCCAGTTAATGTGTTATTATTCTGTTATTCACCCATTACTGTGTTCCCTTTGTCCTTATCATTTTCCCATAACTGTGTCCCCCTTTTCATATCATCATCATCATCATCTATTATTAAGATTTGTGTAATCTTTAATAAAACTCCATAAAACGTTATGTCGTTATACAGTTGTTTTTCTGTTTATGTTAAGCCCATGTTCAAAAACAAGAAGAATTCTCCTTTAGAATATGAAAACATAACTGTTTTTCTCGAGACTGATATATATTAATATCCCGAGATGGTGCCCCTCAATTTGATATTAAATAGGCTATAATATCAATCTAAATTTCTATACACTTCTACTGCATAATCACTACAGGTGACACCATCAAGCCCATGAAGTTGCTGATGGATGATGAGGTGTGTATGATTTTAAATTTTACAACAGTCTTAAAATTTATATTTGCACTTGACCAAATGTGCATTGTTAAAAGTTGTATGTATCAACTAGATAATCTTAGATAATGACATCCATAATGGAGTATACTATTGAGTGAGTAATGTATGGAGTTGAAATGGCCTTAAAATCTATTGCCTTTTGTAATGCATGTAGGTGCCAAAGAAGCGTCTTTGCTATCAACACATCTCACCCGCTGTAAGAAGGAAAAAAAACGGACGAAGACAACAATGCTAAGTGTAGCTGTTGTTCTGATGAAGCATGTAAAAAGCACAATCCATGTAACATTGGGTAATGTAAAGAAAACAGACATGGACAAGATGATGGTTGTGACAGACACAGAAGGCCAATAGAGAACAGTTCCAGACACTATTCAAGGTTTATTTCACCAGGGAGATGATAGGTTCAAATATAAAACTCAGTGTATGCCAAACTCTTTAGTTAGTTTAGTGACACATTCCCACATGTGTAGTGTTTTTTCTTGGGGGCAGGAGGACCTACATAATGTGTTAATAGCAGTGCCAGTGGCACAGGGAAATTTTCACGAGTAGAAGGAAAAATGAATTCAATAAAATTTCAGCAAATTTTGGATGCTAACTTGATGCCATCTGTGAAAAAGCTGAGGTTAAAGAGAGGATGGCTTCTACAAATGGATAATGATCCTAAACACACCTCAAAATCCACGGTGGATTACATCAAGAGGCATAAACTAAAGGTTTTGCCATGGCCTTCACAATCTCCTGACCTCAACATAATTGAAAATCTATGGATAGACCTTAAAAGAGCAGTGCGTGACAGACAGCCCAGAAATCTCAAAGAACTGGGAGACTTTTGTAACGAAGAATGGGCAAAGATACCTCAAACAAAAATTAAAAGACTCTTGGCTAGTTACAAAAAGTGTTTACAAGCTGTGATACTTGCCAAAGGGGTCAGTACAAGGTATTAACTCTGCAGGGTGCCCAAACTTTTGCAGACACCATTTTTTTGTTTTCTGTTATTTTGAAAGTGTAAATGATGATGAAAATAAAATCTAACTTTTTTTGACTTATTATAAGGATGTCTAATCTCTCATTTGATGCCTTTTAGAGATTTTTCCATCTTTTCTTGGCGCCTTTATGCACATTAATATTTTTTTTTTTACCTCGGGTGCCCAAACCTTTGATCCCTACTGTAGTATGTGGAGATGTTTCAGGTGGCAAGGCTTTATCACAGAACAATGATATTACATGCCACAGGACAGTTTCCACAAATGTGCATGCTCCAGATGTGGTGCAAAATAATAACACTGGTCCTAGAACGTCAAAAAGTAGGTAGAGGAATCTATCACAAAAGAGAGGAATCTATCACAAAAGACAATCAAAATGTACCGTGTCAGAGAATACTAACTGTAAAAAAGTTAAACTCTGTAAAACTTATAACAAACCTGATGTGAAAAGTGATCAAATGGAAACTGATATTGAAATAGTTGGTGAGAAAAAGGAAGAAAATGGTCTTTCATCCTCTAAGTGAGAATATGTCTAAAGCAATTTGCAAACATATCAATGTTGACTTTGAAAATTGCAATGTTTCAAAACCCATAAACAGTGGTGACTTAGACGTGCCATGCCACAATGAGCGCATTGTGGGTGACGGTAATTGTTTCTTTCGAGCCATCTGTGTCAGGATTCATGTTTAAGTTGTCTGTTTTGTTTGATGTTGTGGTTCATTTTGGTTTCTTAGTGGTTTATTTATATTCTGATTATTGTTTCGACTTGTTGTGGTGTTTTGGTTTTATTTTGATGTGTCTTACTCCATGTCCCTAGCGCCTTTGTCACCGGTCCTGTTCATTATCTTTATGGACAGGATTTCTAGGCGCAGCCAGGGGCCGGAGGGAGTCTGGTTTGGGGACCACAGGATCTCGTCTCTGCTTTTTGCAGATGATGTTGTCCTGTTGGCTCCATCAAGCCAGGACCTTCAGCGTGCACTGGGACGGTTTGCAGCCGAGTGTGAAGCGGCTGGGATGAGGATCAGCACCTCCAAGTCTGAGACCATGGTTCTCAGCCGGAAAAGGGTGGCTTGTCCCCTTCAGGTTGGTGGAGAGATCCTGCCTCAAGTGGAGGAGTTCAAGTATCTTGGGGTCTTGTTCACGAGTGAGGGAAGGAGGGAACGTGAGATTGACAGACGGATCGGTGCAGCTTCTGCAGTGATGCGGTCGATGTACCGGTCTGTCGTGGTGAAGAAGGAGCTGAGCTGTAAGGCAAAGCTCTCGATTTACCGGTCAATCTACGTTCCTACTCTCACCTATGGTCATGAGCTTTGGGTCATGACCGAAAGAACAAGATCCCGGATACAAGCGGCCGAAATGGGCTTTCTCCGCAGGGTGGCGGGGCGCTCCCTTAGAGATAAGGTGAGGAGCTCGGTCACTCGGGAGGAGCTCAAAGTAGAACCGCTGCTCCTCCACATCGAGAGGAGCCAGCTGAGGTGGCTCGGGCATCTGTTTCGGATGCCTCCTGGACGCCTCCCTAGGGAGGTGTTTCGGGCATGTCCCACCGGGAGGAGACCCCGGGGAAGACCTAGGACACGCTGGAGGGACTATGTCTCTCGGCTGGCCTGGGAACGCCTCGGTATCCCCGGAAGAGCTAGAGGAAGTGTCTGGGGAGAGGGAAGTCTGGGCGTCTCTGCTTAGACTGCTGCCCCCGCGACCCGGCCCCGGATAAGCGGTAGAAGATGGATGGATGGATGGATGGGTGTCTTACTCCTGTCTGTGTTTTGTGATTTGCTTCCTGCCTGTTGTCTTCCCCTTCTGTGTGATTGCCTGCTCCGCCCTGATGTGTTGCACCTGTTCCTTGTTGTCTGTGTGTATTTATACCTGTTTGTTCTTCTGCTCTGGGCCAGGTCGTCGTCTCCCTACCCGTGAGTCTGTTTAGTGTTTCCTAGTGTTTTCAATCTTAGTCTGTGTTCTCTATGGAGGTTTTTATTGTTTTTCCTAAGTCTGGCTTTAGTTTATCTGTATTCCTGATTGTTCTGTTCTGACCCTAGTCTTTGTGGTTTTCTGTTCCTTGGTTTTTGTTTACTATCTGTGGACCAATAAACTTTATGTTAAACCTTTGCCTGAGTATGGGGTTACGCATTGGAGTCTTCCGGTTCCTGGGCCACTGGCCATAACAGTACGACCTGGCCAAGACTGAGACTCCGCAACCCATGGCAATAGGTTTAACCTCCAAGTCTGATAATGTTTGAGTCCCTTTACTTCCTGAGCCTTCGTGCCTCCTGAGCCTCCGTGCCTCCTGAGCCTCCGTGCCTCCTGAGCCTCCGTAGGAGACTTCTCAGCGCCAAACCTGAGACTTGGAGTGAAGGCTGGAGAGAGGACTGAGACAAGAGCTGGAACAAACGCTGGAAACATTCACACAAAGTATGCTGACCGATCTGGCAGGGAAGAGGTGGACAGGAGAGGTTTAAATACCTCACTGATGGTAATAGGTTACAGGTGCTTGGGACAGGTGGCAGTGATGAGATGAAGGAGAGAGAAGGAAAGTGGAGTGGATCCCTGAGAGACACGGAGTGGATCTGACAATCTGTCAAGCTGTGAGTGGCACACAAAAATATCATAGACAAATTAGACTAGGTGCTGTAAAAGACCTAGAATATAACATATCTAATTTTAAAAACCTGTTAAGAGATGAACATAGAAATCTGTTGTGGAGTACAATAATCAGTCAAAAATGCGAAATGTAAACACATGGGCCACAGAAGTAGATATATACTGTATACACATTTCATGAAGGACACTGGCTCAGATTCAAATGCACCAAAAAGCCTTTGTCAAGTCAAAGCCTTTATATAGAGAAAGGGAATGGAACTCACTATGAGACTGTTGTTTGTTAAACAAAATACAACAAACTGTTACCAACTTTGCAAAATGGATGTACCACAAGGCTACAATACTAGAGCAAAAGTTGTTCAATTAGACATAGGAGATAAACAAGACAAAACAAACTGCTTTTGCATTTTAAATGTTCAACAAGATGAGTGTGTAGATAAAAATGAATCAGAAACACAGAAGGATCATTCCAAATACATCCGACAAAAAAGCTAAATGCCTGAAAAAGTATTTATGAAATACACCGACAATAAAAGATGCAAACACCAAATATAAAGGAACAGAAGTCTCAGTGTGTAGTCGATTGTTGTTCAGACACCAGGTTTTACATTGTAAAAAATCGGATTTACAAAGGACCTAAAACATTGGCTGCTGAAAAGTGCATTTAAAACAAATACCTTCATAAAACAAATGTTGTGCTACGCCATGCTTGTTGGAAGACGCTAGAGGCCCGCTATGGATTTGATATACATGTAATTTAAAAAAAAAACAAGGTCAGAGCCCACCAGAGTAGACTGGAAATAACTTGGAAGTAGACCCAATGACGATTTGGATGATGCGCTACTTCATGACAGGCAACAGCTTTGCATGTTTCAAGACACGTGTCTTATGCCTGTAGATATTGGCCAGGAAACACTAGATCAATATTTCGATGGCATTTTAAATCTAATTACTGCAGAAGGAAATAATCCTTGTAAAACTGCTCTCAGATGGGGAAAATGAAGCAAAGTCTTTCCCAGTACATTTTCCCAAAGGATCCAACACTTTCCATACAGAGAGACCACACCGTTTGACACTGTCACACTATTTTAACAACAGAATTTTAAATGCAGATGGTAGATTTGCAAAAAATGTTGACTATATTTTTTTATGGACAATACATGTCTGAAGTAGAGCAGGTTGTTTCAAAGTTGTCAATAGCCTTACGGAACGGACATACAGGTGACAGGGCCAAAAAACAACGTGCCACAGATAATGTCGAGTCATTGAAAGAAATAGTTTATGCTGATGATAGATACCGGTTTTTGCAATCAATCAGAGGTACTCCAGCATTTTGGCAAGCAGCACAAAAAGACCTAATAGCCTGTGTGAAAAACCTTGGAAATCCTGCGCTATTCTGCACGTTTACTACTGTCGATCTGCACAACGGATCTCTTTTAAGTACTATTTTGAAACAAGCAGTAAGAACACAAACGGTTGAGAGCTTAGATTATACGGAAAGATGTGACCTGCTACATAGTAATCCAGTCACCGCTGCTCGTATGTTTGATTACCGCTGGCATGTTTTCCTAATAGAAGTGCTGTTGTCTCTGTTGCAGCCACTTGGCAAAATTATAGATTACTTTTATCGAGTGCAATTTCAACAGCGCGGGTTCCCTCATGTACACTGTTTATTTTATTATTGAAAATGCTCCTAAAATAGACAAACTCTGAAGAGGTAGTACAGTTTATCGACAAGATTACTACATGTGAACTACCAACTGATGATGAAAAGTTATTAAATATTGTCACTTCAGTCCAGCAACATTCAAAGTGTCATTCCAAAACATGCAAAAAAAAAAGTGTGTCGTTTTAATTTTCCCTGACCAGTTTCTGAACAAACAAAGTGCCCAAAGTGCCATGTCAATAAAGACAGCAGAAACAGAAATGATGCATTAGTCGACGAAAATGGAAAGTGCATATGTTTGCAGGGTCAGCAAAATTTCATGACACCAGAGCAAGCTACAGAAATCCTGACTGCCATTAAAACAGCACTACTAGATGAAAACGACCCTTTTGAAAGTGTACACAGTTTATTTGCAAGTATATCACTCAGGAAACCTACGAGAAGGCATACAAATGCCTCAAAAAATGTCTCAAAAAAAGGAGGATATGTAGATGACAAGTATAGTATAAACAGGCCAAACAATACCATCTTTAATGACTTGTGTATAGCCATCTTTGCATCAGAATACCGTGTGCCAAGTAAAAATGAGAAATGCAAACAACCATTTAAATTGCAAAGATTATGTGGTTTCATTACAAAAAGAACACGAACCGAACTGGCTGTTCTGAGATGCGCGCAATTTTCTGAAACAAAAAATCCTGAGTTACACCATAAAAGCATACTTTGGATGTTTTTACCATATCGCGTTGATCAAGACCTTCTAACTGCAGGCTATCAATCATTTGAGCAATTTTATAAAACCGGCAATGTGCAAATCAGCAATGGAACTGTGTGTTCAGTGGAGACAATTTAAACAGGCGTAGATTTGAAATTGAAACAAAAGATTTAGATGAGATGGAAAAAAAACAATGACTGTGTTAATCTACTCAAAGACTCCCAGGCCTTACTGTGTTCTGAGCAAGCGGTACAACGTTTGGAAACCAAGGAAGAATTTAATGAAACAAAACAGGATGAGGAAGAGCACTTACCAAATATTCCAGATTTAGCCATAACAGGCAGACAGATTTGTCATTTAGAAAAGCAGAACATTATTATGAGTCAAAATGATGGTTTAACTTTGATTAGATCATTAAATGAGCTACAGCTGTCTATTTTTTTTACCAAAAACGTCAATGGTGCTTAGAAAAAATTAATGGAAAAAATCCAGAGCCATTGCATGTTTTCGTAACTGGAGGAGCAGGCACAGGAAAAAGTCATCTATTTAGAGCAATACAATATGAAGCCAATAGATTGTTAGCACCAACACGCCGCCATCCTGATAATCAGTGTTTTGTTAACAGCGCCCACAGGGATGGCCGCATATAACTTACAAGCATCCACAATCCACAGTACATTTAGCATAGGAACAAATGTGCACCTGCCCTATGCACCATTGGGTGAGAACAAACTTAATTCCCTGCGTGCAAAAATACTGCAACCTTCAAATAGTAATAATCAATAAATTGCAGTCGGAGACTTCTTCCAGTTGTCTCCAGTCAAAGGTACAGCGCTGTACATGGAACCAATAGGAGTTAACTTCTGGACCAACTTAACCAACCAACAAAATAGCAGAATTAAAAACTGTTGTCAGACGGAAAGATAATAGTTTTGAACTCGATCTAAAGACACACCCATGCTTAAAGCTAATATTGAAACATTAAAAAATGTAAAACAGGAGAAAGCTCTTCACAACTACACATTCTCTCAACCAATTCCCAGGTGTTTCAGCACAATGTTGCTCAGCCAACAACCACATGCCCAGACTACACAGAAATACATGCACAGGATTATGACTATAACAGAAAAATTGGCAAAATAGAAGAAAAAGTTGGTCACCACTGCAAAGCAAGCCTTACAAGTTTGCCTGAACTGCTGTTATTATGTGTTAATGCTAGAGTAATGCTGATCAAAAATATAGATTTGGACGATGGTCTTGTCAATGAGGTATGTGGTACAGTAACACACGTAACAAACTCTTCTAAAAATGGACTTCCTGATGCTGTTTATGTCCACTTTGAAAACAAGGTTGGAACACAAGAGACGGAGAAAATGTCCACCTCCTTCACCAAATTTATTCCATTCAACTTGTATTCAACCTGAAGAGGAAATGGCCACTACTAAGGGTCAAAAACCCCTCTCACTTCCATGGGCCTGTACGGTTCAAACACAGGGCATAACTGTAGATAAAGCTGTAGTGTCACTCAACAAAGTGTTTGCAGCACGACAGGCATATGTGGCAGTAGTATTTGGAAGTATAGAAGAACTAATTATTCAGGACTTTCACCAAAAAGCCATATACTGTAATGATGGTGTTACAAGTGCAATGCAGAACATGCCTCCCTTCTTGAAACAAAATGTGACAAATATCAGAAAACCTACAGAGGTATTACGTATGTTTTTGATGAATGTTCAAGGTTTATCAAGACCTGGCTTCATGTACCCAACCTTTACAGCCAGTACTAAGCAGTTTGTTACCACAACTCACTGATAGTCAATAATTCCTTACAGTCTGGAACATTTCCAAGGCCAAAAACTGCTTTCATTAAGCCTCTCATAAAGAAGAGCAGTCTTGATGCTACAATGCTCAGCAACTATCGGCCCATATCAAACCTGCCATTTTTAGGGAAAGTCATTGAAAAGGTTGTATATCAGCAACTTAATGACTTTCTATTACTTAACAACTGCTTTGATCCTTTTCAGTCAGGATTCAGGCCCCATCACAGCACTGAGACTGCACTTATCAAAGTCACAAATGACATCCGTATGAACACTGACGCAGGCAAAGTCTCTGTCTTAATTCTGTTGGACTTGAGTGCTGCGTTTGATACAGTGGACCATGAAATCCTGTCACAAAGATTAGAGAAATGGATAGGTATCACTGGAACTGCTCTTAAATGGTTTCAGTCCTATCTTGAAGACAGGAAGTACTTTGTTTCGGTTGGTAACTGTGTATCAGACCAAATGGGCCTGACATGTGGTGTCCCACAGGGGGCTAACTTGGGACCTCTATTATTCAATCTCTACATGCTTCCTTTAGGCCAATTTATATGCAGCTGTGGCGTATCATACTATAATTATGTAGATGACACTCAGATTTACTTTTCACATTGAAAATGGACCAATCCATTCACTGTCACTGCATCGAACCGATTGATGTGTGGATGCAACATAATTTTCTCCAACTGATCAGAGACAAGACTGAACTAATCATCTTTGGACCACAGAAACAAAGAGAAAGTGTCAGCAGTCGTGTCTCTTTCTCTAAAATCTAAAAATCAGGTTAGAAATCTAGGGGTCATCATGGACTCAGACTTGAATTTCCACAGTCACATTAAGTCTATTACATCATCGGCATTTTATCACCTTAAAAACATTTCCAGGGTCAAAGGGATGAT
Source organism: Perccottus glenii (assembly GCA_024416835.2). Taxonomy (NCBI): domain Eukaryota; kingdom Metazoa; phylum Chordata; class Actinopteri; order Gobiiformes; family Odontobutidae; genus Perccottus; species Perccottus glenii. The sequence goes on from CM044548.2 coordinate 26,026,377, forward strand.
GTCTCAACTAGACTTAGAGAAACGTATCCATGCTTTTATCTCCAGCAGGTTAGTTCTGACTAATTGACTAACTTCATCTATGAAAGTTTTCAGTCAAAAAAGAAAAAGATGAAAGGTGAAAGTATATTTTTTCATTTATTTAACTACATATTTTAGTTTGAAAGTTGTTAAGTTGATGAATCCTGGTCTAGATTCAGTAACATTGTTTGTCGTAGTTCATATTCTTTACAATAAACAATACATTTCCCATTAATCCAAGTTTTAAAGAGAGCTTACAGTTCACACGGTTCAATACAATGGTGCAGCAGGTGAAATGTGAGAAAGGTACCGCTCTCCATTTGTTCTGTTTCCCTTCACTGCAGAAACGTACAGAAAGCTTCACACAATGGCTCGGTCACGCACACATTCTTTCATAAGGCTCAATTCAGGCTTACAGAAGCAATTAACTATTAACTGAGAAGGTATTAACTATAACGGAAGAGGAAGAGAAATGAAAATGTTTTTGGTATCCTTTGACTGATGGATGGAATTACCAGGCACCATCAGACAGAATTGGCTCAGATTAGAGAATAATGACACCTCGGTTATATAATCACGCCTTATTCCATTTTAGAACAACAGAGGGTTACAGTGAAAAATTATAATTTCTTCCATTCCATTGAACTGGTTTTGCACCTGTCCTTTGTTTTGATAAATTCCAGGTGAATGTCAAGGGCAGGGTGAAGGTATAAAATGATGTTGAAAGTGCAGGTGAGAGACATAGGCTCAAAGACGAGAGAGAAGTTCAAGCATCATGGCTTCCACTAAAGCTGTCATCCTTCAGCTGCTGCTGGTCTCACTGGCCTCTGCGTTCCACTTTTACGGCGGCACCGTGACTTTCACTGCCAAGGTCAACAGCAATGGGACCTATGGGGTAAGTCCTCTTATTTTCAAATTATTACTGTAGTTGCAACATAACATTGTCATGAAGTTTAAATTATTATTTATTATTTATTTATTATTTATTTATTGTTATTTGGGGCAGCAGTAGCTCAGTGGGTAGAGCGGTCGTCTTTCAACCGGAAGGTAGGCGGTTCGATTCCCGCTCTCCCCACAGTTCATACTGTTGTTGTGTCCTTGGGCAAGACACTTAACCCACCTTGCCTCCAGTGACTGTAACACTGGTAATGTAATGTAAGTTGCTTTGGATAAAAGCGTCTGCTAAATGAATAAATGTATGTAAATGTAAATGTAAATTTAGTCATTGTACGCAATATTTTACCTGAAGTTGTATAATACAAGAATAAATTCAGTGTTACAGAATTATCATATGAATATAATTTATCCAAGTTCTCAGTGTTACCAGATAAAAAGAAAATGGTGTCAGAATATTCTGCCAAATAAGTCAAATAACTGTTCATTATAATAACACTGTGTGACTTTTAGCTATTGCCTTTGCGTAATTTAATATTCTAAAACTATACATTCTCATATTTATTTTATGATTCTTAGACAGATGATTGGTTGAATCATACTCATTTTACTGACAAAGTACCCTACAGCTGGACAGAAAACACTTAATTCCTATATTTCCATGCCACCGGGACAAGCGGACCTCTCCTGACTCAGCTCAAACACAGGGAGCAGAAATTGGCCGAGACACTAGACCCCATCAGAGTTTTATTTGTACAAAATGCACAAAAAAAAAATCTTGTTTCTTCCAAACTTGCCGGTTTTGGATATTTTTCTCTCAAAAACAAACTACAGAATCAGTCTGTAGGGGATCTGCGTCCCTTGTGGCTGAAAGTTACATAGTGTCACTTTAAACATTTGCACGACAATCTAGGTCAGACATTGGCAAACATGTGGCTCTTTAGCCCCCCTCTTGCGGCTCCCTGAGACATCGGTTTGAGGGTTAATTAAATGTTCAGCAGAAAGGATCTGCTAGACTACTCAGTGGTAGAGCAGGTGTCCTTTGAACGGCGGGTGGGCGCTTCGATCCCCGCTCAAAACATTCCAAACAAACATCATAATCTCCCGCCCTCCCCTACAGTTTATTCTGTCGTTATGTCCTTTGGCTATGTCCTCATTTTTTAAAGAAGCTTAACCCACCTTGTCTCAGTGGTCAGCTGTAACACTGGTAAAGCGCTTTGAGTGCTTTACCAGGTGATTAAGGCGCCATATAAAAAAAAAAATGAATTGTTAAAGTATCTGCGGGAAAAGATAATTGAACTGTATAAATCTGAAAAGGGATATAAAAAGATATTCAAAGAATTGAGAATGCCAATCAACTCTAATGAGGGATTCTGTTAGCTAAAATTTCAGCCACGACTGTCAGGTAAAATGATCAGGATGCAAAGAAAAACCCACAAATAACTTTAGCTGAAATACAGGACTCTCTAAAAAAAAAATAATAATAATGTGGCTGTTTCAAAATGAATAATAAGGAGGCACTTGAAGAAAAATGGGCTACATGGTCTAGTCGCCAGAAGAAAGCCATTACTATGCAAATGCCACAAAATATCCCATTTACAGTACGCCAAACAGTAAAGAGACAAGCCTCAAAACTTCTGGAAGTAATTTGGAGTGATAAGACCATAAACATTACATTTGGAGAGGAGTCAACAAGGACTATAATGAAAGGTACACCATTCCTACTGAGAAACATGGAGGTGGATCGCTGGGATGAGTGGGCTAAATAGGCAGAGGAAAAGATGAATGCAGCCTGTTATCAGAAAAAACTGAACTCATCAGCCCATAAGCTGTGCATGGGACGTACTTGGACGTTCTAACATGACAACGATCCAAAGCACAAGACCAAGTCGACCTGTCATTGGCTCCAGCAGCTTAAAGTGAAGGTTCTGGACTGGCCTCAGTCTCCTGACCTCAATATCATTGAGCCACTCTGGAGAGATCTCAAACGTGCAGTTCATGCAAGACAGCCCAAGAAGTTACAGAAGCTGGAGGCTTTTTGCCAAGAAGAAGATGTCTGTAATAGAGTTTATTGGTTGCGGCTCCCAACAAATACACATTTAAAATTTTGGGTGAGAAGTGGCTCTTTGGCTCCAAAAGGTTGTAGACTCCTGATCTAGGTACTGATTCTGAGTAAGTCTGCTCCTGACGGCCCATATGCACTACTGCATTATTTGTATTATTTATGTTTTTTTATTTAGTTTTCTTTTAAAAAAGGTTTAGGTATTGACAATAATGTAAGAAATGTTTCAGCATTTCTTGCACAAGTCAGTGGGCTAAAATTGACTTTTTAATCATTTTCAAATTATTATTGTTTTCTGCCTACAATGCGCTGCAAAAGTCACTGAATTTAGAAAGAACATGTGATTATTATTACATTATTTCTTCTGCAGGTGGAAATTCGTAACAGGGCGACGTACGATTGGTGTAGATACAACTACGGCCCTTGTTACCAAGGCAACTGTGACTCAAATAACAAAGTGGAGCAAGGCCTGATCGACCAAAGCAATAATGCAGCTATAAATAACTCAAACTGGTGTGAATCAGAAACAATCGTCACTAAGACCCTCACGAGCGATAAACCTTTTCAACTGAGGTGAGCCGGTTAATTTTCAAAATACAATTACTTTTTTACTCATAAATTTTTATTATATTATTTGTTGAGTAGTAACCCTTACTACAGGCATTTGTATCAGTGTGTGTGCAGTTGTGGGATTAATTGTTGTGATTGCCTTCAGAGAGTACAGCTGTTGTTGGGTTTGGCAGAACCCTGGCTATACACCATCTTGGAGTCTGCTGACTTCAGTGGATTTGGGCAGACGATCTGACACAAACAAACCAAACAACTCTCCAGATGTTGCCATTCTCCCTTTCCTACAGTAAGTCTTTGAATTAAACAGTTTAATTAGAAGCTAGAAGAAGATTTGATTGTATTAAAAAAAAAAGGATACATGCCACTGGACATATTAGAAATGTTGTCAGTGGTGTAAAAGGTCAGGCATCACAGCCTTTGAACAGCAACCCCATGTTCTGCAGTTTTGGGTAATGTTTATTTACATTTTTGTCACACATTATTACAATCTAATGTTTATGATTAGAATTATGTTAAAACTACATACATTTCCTAGTTTAAACAATAAAAGAAAGACACTGGAACCTCTTGAACTGTCATTGAAAACAGGCTGTTGTTTAATGATACTCTGTGTCTTGAAGAGTCCCTCAGAACTGCAGACGCACGTACAGCGTGATGGCCTATGATGCTGATGGAGACCTTGTCCAATGCAGATATGGAACTGCACGCTACACAGAGTGTTATGAGTGCAGACAACATAATGGATTCCACATAGATCAGGTTGGTCAAAAAATTAATCACTTTTTAAAATACTGGGTTGTTTTTGTAAGCTAGCTAAGAATGTAAAAAATAATATCAGAATGCACATTAAATTATGAAATCTTTTATCCTGGCAATATCCACATTAAACATTGAAGTATACCCTGGGTAACTGACAGTTTGCACATACATCTTGCCCCATTTTAGATATTTTGTTACAATTGGTCTGACAAAAATTATACTGATGATTGCCAATCCAAGGTTTACCAAACACATTTTTACTTCATGAAATGAATGTATCGGGCCAAAATAAGTTAATATAATATACAGTGTATATTGTAATAAGTTCTTCTGTGTTTTTCTAATGCTGTGCAGGCCTAATTTTAACTCTAATATTCTTAGGCTACATGCACTATGCACTATCTCACCACTGCACAACAAGGTGTCTATGGATTTGAGTTGGTGGTAGAAGACTTTCCACAAAATCACATCAACCTTTATTACTCAGACGGAACCAGTGCACACAAGCATGGCGTAAATGCACTGAGGAAGATAGTCACCATAGTTGATGCAAACACCACCAGCACACCAACGGTTGAAGTAATCCCCTTCAGTCAGCTGCCTTTGCAATTCACTTTCCAAGGTAAATCCTTTGCTGATATGTGAATATTAATTTATAGATGCTTTTTCAACAGTGTGTGTGCAATGCCATCTCTAGTCTAAAGGATTAGGTTTGAGATTTTACTATTTACTATTATTATAATAATAGTAATATAATAAATGTTTAAACCAAGACTCAGTGCTCTTTAATAGAAATGGCAAATAAAATAAATGACAAATATAGTAAAACAATAAGTTCAGGGGTTCATTGAGGTTCATTTTACAACAGATTTTTTGGGATAAGACAAAAAGTTTTCTTACCCACTTAACCCCCAAATTACACTGCATGCGGCTCCGCTGCGGAAAGACGTCACAGACCATCGCCCAGTGGATGCGTTTCAGTGCTGTGCCCTGAGCAGCTCAGAAGAGCACGAGATGGTCCCACACACGTCTTAATCAAAGATGTGTGCGGGACCATCTCGTGCTAGAGGAAGGTCCAGAAAACAAGTTTAGTTTGAGATTGCTTTGTTGTTCAAATAACACAGGTTTTACCTTGTGAAGGGATTTTTTTGGCCACAAAAAAGCTTTGGTTTTGTGGATCGTATTGCATGAAATAATATGTTCAGGTCTTTGCCTGAGTCACATAACGCCGGCTCCAATGCTCCACCAAGGTCAGTTTGGGGCCTTTGTAGATCTTTTTATATGGACAAAATGTCCCTGACCTTAGTTAAAAGGAATAAATAAGTAATAAAATGTAATGGGGTCACTTTATTTTACACTATTGCTTAATTGTGTAAATAAAATCATCGAATGAGGAAAGTTTGTCGGAATATTGTTGTATTACTTCGGAAACCCAGATGTCGTGCACACACAGTTTGTGCAATCTGATTTGTTCAGATTCATGCGTTTAAATCCAGCGTCCGACAAAAATAGAACTGCTGCAGGTCAGTGTGAAGTGGGCCAGAGCTCAGCGGACGCTGTGTAAAGTGTCTCAAAGTGTCTCTTGAAAACAACAGGGAGTGCGTGGCGGGGCCGCATGCAGTGGAAATTGGGGGTTAGACAACGCACCACACATGATTAGGCTATTAGTTAACTATAGACAAGGCTTTACAATTCTCATTTGACTATTAAAATCCTTAGACGGGGATACTCCAAAAATATAAGCAAACTCAAACAGCCCTGCTAAGAAAATCAACAGCTTCAATAAAGCTGCATTGCTTGGTTTTATGAAACTAATATTGTTAACACTCTTTGTCCTCCACTGGACAGAGGGAGAGGGAACAGAGCAGGACAGTGCTGGACTGCAACTGAACGTCAGGTTTTAACACTACATTGGTATATTTTTCCCAGGAAACCTACTGTTTGATACTGTCACAAGACCACGACAATATTGACATACTTAAGCTATCGCAATATCGTCAATACCGTTACATCAATTGAATGACCACGACGGTGACACTCCGATCCCGGTTGAACTCAAACACAATGCAGGTTAAACTGAAAGCATTTCGGCATAACTTACCTTGCTGTCTGCAAAAGCTAAATAAACAAAATACCATTATGTGGTCAACAAATACTTGTTACTGTATTACTCAGTCTTAAATTGACAATTTAAGAATTTAAGGACCCGCAGGAACCCTGTCTAACACAATCATTTGATCTTTCAGTGGACCCACCTGCTCCATCTTGTACTGACGGAGTGTATCTGCCAACGTTTGTCCCCCCAACACCTCACATTGGACAAGTCATCTTGGCCGAGGCTGGAAAAGAAATGGAGATAAGAGTCAAAGCACAGGCTACAAATTCTCTGTAAGTCACATAACAAAAAAACACAGGTACAGTTAGTTATTTTTTACCTAAAACTTTTATTGTTTTATTTTCATGCAGACTTGATAATATTATAATGAGCGGCCCTTTGAACGTCAGCAAACACAGAACCACAGGCGACGAGTTTCTCATTCGATGGACGCCTACTCAAGAAAACCGTGGAAATTACTTTCCAATCTGCTTTGCTGTTGAATTTACTTTTAGGTGAGCCTATGCTTTGACAGTATTTGTGCTTGAATGGTAACTTCTGAAATGTAAGTAAAGAAGAGAGTTAGAAAATGAGGATGTGCCCATTCACAAATGTTTGGATGCTGATGACAGTAGTTGTTTTAATGAAAACGTGTCACAATACTATCAATAACTTGTTATTTCAGATCTGCCATTTACCAAACTGAGTTGAGATGTGTGTTGGTGAATGTTACAACTGGAGTGGGTGAGTAATGTGAATTTTAATGTAAGAAGAATGTGTTTTTGTGTGGTATAAATAAACAAATTAAACAGAATGAAAATGCTTATTTTACACTCAGTACACACAGTGCATTATGTTTGCCTTTTTGGAGACATCTTGTGTCGAGAGTTCAGATTTCAATTAAACAAATCACAATGTGAATCACTATAGTAGCCCTGCAGGGAAAGGCTGTTGTCTATAAACAAACCCAGTGAGAATAGGTCTGATTGTCATTTAAGAAAAGGTGAACAAATAGTTCATAAATGTTGCTAAAATGTGTGCTCAAAAAGAAACGTGAGTGTGCTTCTCCTTCAGCAGTGCCCAATTTATCCTTTCTGCGCACCTGTAGAAAGCGGAGGATGTTATGCAATATCAATGGGTTCTTTGTAGCTTTAAATATAAATTTTGGCTAAAAAAAGTCATCTAGAGACTAAAACATTTTACATAATACACCGTTATCCTGATGTTGCATGTTCTCTCATTTCAGTGAAGACAAATGTGATCTGTGAGCAGTCTTTGATGAGAGTCGAGGTGGAGAGGGCCTCTTTACCTCCAATTCACGAGGGCCACCTACGTTTGACTGACCCCAGCAACACGGCCTGCAGCCTCCAGACGCACTCCAACAGCACCCACATCATCGCTGTCGTCGTGCCCCTCAACGCTTGTGGCACCCAGATCGAGGTAATCGACATTTGTATAGTTTCTACTTGAACAGATTTAAAGCCAGACTAATATGTATAAATTGTGCTATAGCTTGATAAAATGACAGGTGCAAGTGTTGTATATGGCCGTTCTTTATTGTTGAGGTATCTTTTTGCTGGAAAGCAATGTAAAACTACTATTTTTTGTCCCTGGTCCCTGGCCCTAGCCCTTTCTTTATTGGCTGAGTGCATTCAGACATTGACCTACTGTTCAATGTCTGAATGTACTCAGCCAATAAATGTTCAGGTCTTTTCCTGAGTCACATAACGCCGGCTCCAATGCTCCACCAGGGTCAGTTTGGGGCCTTTGTAGATCTTTCATATGAACAAAATGTCCCTGACCTTAGTTAAAAGGAATAAATAAGTAATCAAATGTAATGGTGTAACTTTATTTTACACTACTCTTGATACATTGTATCTACCTCCAGCACACTCAGTTTGGAGAAGCAGACAGGAGCCAGTGGAAACACACTTGTATAATAAATAGCTTTTTAAACTTTACGTACTGATTTGAGTAGAAGTGTGTGTTACATAGAAGGTATTGATTTTATCTTTTACATATGACTTATTTTTATTCTGTTCCTTATTTATAAAACCCCAGAACTGATCACTTTCCAGAACAAGCTCCTCACTGTTGCCTGTGTCTGATTGTGACCTGTACTTACCATTTCTTACAAACATTGATGTTTTTAATGTTTTGAATGTTAGTGTTGAAAGTTTATTGTTCAGAACATGGTTTAGTCTCTGTGGTGCTCCTATCTGCTTCTCAAAACTGGAACTGGTGCTGATAATTATCTATGTAGGGAATACATTATCTCTGAACATTAACTCTTTCTTTAATACTTGACTTTATATACTTATGCTGACTTGTTTGATCTAAATTAGTTAATTATGTTGTTGCTTTGCAGGAAGATGACGATAACCTAATTTTCAAGAATGAAATCACCACAGTGGAAAATATGTCGTTCATTATCACCCGCAAACACCTGCTGGAGCTACAGTTCTTCTGTCAGTACCCCAAAAGAGACAACATGTCGCTCGGCTTCATCGCACACCGCGAGAGAGTCACCGTGTGGGACAAGGGTCTGGGCCAGTTCACCTATGACTTTGAGTTCTACCCCAATCCGCAGTTTCAGGTCATGATAGACCCCCACTCGTACCCCCTGGAGTATGACGTGGGCAAACGAATCTACATGGAGATCGAGGCCACTACTACTGTCAACAACACAGAGCTGTTTGTGGAGTCCTGCAGCGCCTCACCCTACGATAACCCCAACTACCACACCACCTACACCATCATTGAAAATGGGTAAGTGTCATGACTCCCTCTAGTGGCAAGAGAGGGAAAAACAAGCAAACTAATGGCATTAAAATTTAACCCTTTGTTGCTTAAAACAGTTACACTCATTGTCTTCTCAAATTATTACTATTGTCTACTGTTGCACTGTTGAGTAGATTTGAACACCAAATTGCAAGTTTGGTAATGACTTGATGCTAAATGCCTTTGTTTCTCTCTGTTTTTCAACCAGGTGCAACAGGGACTCCACTCTTATTGTCTATCCATCATCCAACAAGAGGCAGTTCAAATTTAGCCTGGAGGCTTTCAAGTTTATTGGCTTGCATGACCAGGTAATAAATAAAAACTTGTTGAAAAAATTTATTTTTCCAATTTTCCAAGTAGCCCACTAAAGACAATGAATTAGTGATGGGTGCAGTTGTGAAAAAGCCGGTTCACAGAGTTAGTGAACTATGGCGGGGGGCACTGAACAGGACAGAGGGAGGGGAGAAGGAGAGCACCAATAGATTTTTTTTTTTACTTTTGAATAAGTACAAAGGATGTATTGAATAATTGAAGTGATATGTACATATACACATTATTAAGTCAAAACAGCGAAAGCATCAATTTGGCCAAATTATAAAAGATACAAGTGGTCAAATTAAGAGCCGTAAATTGTGTGCATTTACAGTTGTCCTCATAAGTTTACATACCCTGGCAGAACTTGTGATTTGAGAAAATGAATAATAACACAAAAACTTTTCTTTCACTCATAGTTAGTGGTTGGGTGAAGACATTTATTGTCAAACAATTGTGTTTACTCTTTTTAAATCATAATGACAACAGAAACTACCCAAATGACCCTGATCAAAAGTTTACATAACCTGGTGATGTTGACCTGATAACATGTACAGAAGTTGACACAAACAGATTTGAATGGCTACTTAAGGTATCCATCCTCACCTCTGATCTGTTTGCTCAGTGTGTGTGGTCAGTGATTTTCTGGGCTCCTGACAGGCCCTTGAATCTCTCATCCAGTGCTGCACTGATGTTTCTGTATTCTGAGTCATTGGGAAAGCAAAAGAATTGTCAAAGGATCTGCGGGAAAAGGTAAGTGAACTGTGTAAAACATGAAAGGGTTATGAAAAGATATCCAAGGAACTGAGAATGCCAATCAGCAGTGTTCAAAATGAGGGATTATGTTGGAACCAAACCAAGGTCAGGTAGACCAACAAAGATTTCAGCCACAACTGCCAGGAAAAGTCTTCGGGATGCTAAAACACACACAAATAACTTCAGCTGAAATACAGGAGTCTCTGAAAAAAAGCTCCTTTTTTGTTGTTTTGGGGACGTGTGAGCTACAAAGGCACAGGAAAATATGAATGCAGCATGTTATCAGAAAATACTGAAGGAAAATGTATAAGACAAAATTCAACAACCCAAGTATCTGTGCAGTATCATGCAACTAAATGTTTTTTGTTATGTTTTATTGCAAAATACACTTTGTGTTAAAATAAGCAATGAGAATAAATGTAACAAACACAAGTAGCTATCTGCCATTTTCATTTTGTAAAAGTAGCTCTCTGAGAAAAAAAGGTTGGAGACCCCTGGTTTACAGGCACTACAACTTTTAGCCCTGTGAGAAACTACTGTTTGTCCTGAGCACACCCCGCCTCAACTCTAAGGAAATCTCTAAGTTAACTCTAAGTTAACTTTAACAAAAATTTGAAATTTGAAAATGTTTCACAGCCTCTAAGTATTAACTTTCTTCTTGTATTTTCCCAGGTGTACATCAGCTGTTCCGTCCTGATGTGTGAGGCAGGGAACCCCAATGCTCGCTGCTCACAGGGATGTCTGAACACCATGACCACAACACCCTCAGGATCCCATCATCACCGGAAGAGAGAAGCTGTCATTCAGTCTGCTACGCACTTTGTGTCCCAGGGACCACTGCGTCTGAAGAGATCAGAAGAGACCACAGAGAGAACAGGTACAGAGCACGACATTTTGTCATTGCCTGTCCACACAGAAAGGGGGATTCTCAGGACATTTGGTCTCTGCACACACGCAGTGTTTTAGATGACAGAATATGCTGCCTTTTTAAAACACAGCACTTGCCTGTTGACAGTGCCACCTAGTGGCCTAGAAGCCTTCAACTATTCAAATGCAAACACAAATCTAAATCTTTCTAATATAACAATAAATGTCCGACAATTGTTGTTACTGTACTCTTAAGCACTTGCTTTATCTTGGCTTAGCAAACACAGAAACTTTGTATTCAGGCAAAGTTTTATGTGTACTAATGCAAAAACTTGACAGTGTTTTCATTCAGAAATAGATTTAGTAAGTAATAGATAGTTTTGTTAGCTAATGAGTCAGATAGTTTACACACTGTTAATGTTGTTGACCTGTCTCATTCTTTCTGTAGGACAAGTTAGTCTCTTGTTCTTTAGCATAGTTTTGGCTTGTTTGGAGAAATAAACCTCCAAAAATATAAAAAGATTACTATGAAAGCATATGAGACTCAATGGACAAAATCTGTCAATATTTCGAGGGCCTGATGATTACCTATGGTAATGGAGGACCAAAAAGCCAAATTTACATAAACATGTACGCACAATCTTTTTTTTTTCCTCTTTTAGGACTGAACCTGAACCTTAACCTGGCCTTCATCACCGGATGTGCTTTGGCAGCTGTGGGAATGATCTGTGGAGTCCTCTTGTACAAAAGCAAGAAGTCAAATGTCAAATACCAATCTCTGCCTTTGTGCAAAAACTAGGATCTCAGTCTGCAAATGCAAAATGAATGTCTAATACTACTTTAACAGATTTGTTAATGTAAAATATTAGAATCATGTGTTATGGTGGCAGGTTTGTAATTTTATGTTGTGATTTTTATTTTGAATGTGATTTTGAATGTTATATTGTTTCTGTTACAGCAGACAACTCATGCAAGTTTTTGTTATTTTTTTATATAGTTTGTGTGCAATGTAATCATAACCAAATCTTTTTTTTTTTGATTATCAATAAAATAAATGTAATTCTGATAAGTTATAGATGAGCATTTTTTCTGGGGTATGGGGCGGCCCAAATTATAGCAAACGCGCTTCATGCAACAAATACAGAGTTTTGAAACTATCAATAGAGTATGTGCTATTGACCCTTCTAAAAACCTCATTAAAAAGACACAACCACTGCCACAAGAAAAAAAGTAATATTTCCAATTTAATTTATGGCATTTAACTCTATACGCAGTGCTTAATTTGTAAATCAATAGTTGGCGGAAAGAAAAAAGCAGTTTGAAACCTGGGTAACCAGAACACACAACACAAGGATTAGATGCACGCTAATGCCCAAAAACTTTAGGTTATTTGCATAACCTTGGTTCTCTGAGTAGCATGAGTGAGATGTCTTACTATGGGATACGCCCCCTTCAGCATATTCAACAATGCCATATGCCACTAATCCAGCCCTGAGTGGCTGGCAGTGATGTCGTTGTGTTGGGAGCCCATAATATTATCCCCTGACCCCACATCATTAAGTCCAACTCTTCTTGCTTTACCCCAGAAGGGCAAATAACCTAAAGTTCTCCTTCATGGCATTTGTTTTGATGTCTCACTATGGGAAATGGAGACTCCCAGACTGCCAGAAAAGCTCATCGCAATGACCACCTGCCAGCCATTTCCCTTACGGACAGGACTAAGTGCAAGGTGTGTCCTCAGAAAAACCCACACTGGGGACAGCACAGGACAGGGATGTGACATCTAACTTGTAGAACCTTGCAAATGTCAAGGGGGAAGACCAACTAGCAGCCGCAAAGATATCCTGGATGGACACTATCCTGAAATGGGCCCATGAGGTTTGCCAGGCTTTTGGTAGAATGAGCCCGGAGACCAACAGGGCTAAAGTGCATATAGGCCGGGTGCACAGGCAAGACGCAAATCTAACTCACGCACTTAGCAGTGGTTGGAGCCAGAAACTAAGCCACCTTGAGGGACAACATTTACAAATCAATGTGTTCCTGTGGCAGATCCCAAGAAGGAGACACAGATTTAGAGAAAGGCAGCAGTCTCCTTGCTCCTTTCATAAAGCGACAGACCAGCGAATGCTGGCCCACAGTTTTACCTTCAAAGCCAACATGGCATGCCCGAAATGGCAGATACGGATACACTTTGATAGTGTATCAATGAGATACCACAGGAACAACAGAATGACAACATGAATCACAGGACCATCAAAAGGGAACACCCCCTGTTTAACGCACCAAAATACATTTAGTCATTTAGCAGACGCTTTTATCCAAAGCGACTTACATGAAGGTTCAAATCACCAGTGTTACAGCTGGAACATCACTGGAGGCAAGGGGGGTTAAGTGTCTTGCCCAAGGACACAACGGCAGTATGAACTGTGGGGAAAGCGGGAATCGAACCGCCTACCTTCCGGTTGCTGGACGACCGCCCTACCACTGAGCCACTGCGCCCCAGTACCCCCAACTAATCTAATCTAATCTAATCTAATCTTGGAGTCATATAGAACCCTAGTGGAGGATGCTCGGGTGCTCTGAATGGTCTGAACAACATTCTGAGGCAGGCCAGCTGCATGAAGCATGAAGTAAGATTATCACCATTTTTTTTTTACCTTTTTTAGTGAACTAAAACTAAACTCTAACACACATTTTACACTTCCTTTTTATTTTACAAAAACAATACACTAACAAAATAACAAATTTTTGTATTTGTTATTTTGTTAACAAACGCATTTCTTTTTTTTTTTTTTACCATTCAGATGATTTAGTGATTTTTTCCAATAGATATTTAAAGAAAATCTATTTTTGGCTTTAAAATTAATTCTTTCCCCAATAAAATAAATACATTTACTAGGCAGTTGCCAGTGTCATTGACAAGTATAATTGTAACAATATTCAAATTTATGATTTTTTGCACCTCACTCCAAAAGAAGGGCACAATAGGACAATACCTGCTGATTAATTTTTATGTTGCACTTTGAGGTTTTGTTTAAAACAAAAAGTGCATTACAAATAAAATGTATTATTATTATTAGGCCCGAGCCGGTGATGACCGGGAGGGCCTATTGTTTTTGCTCGGATTTTTTATTTTTTTTTTTTTTTTTTATTGTGGCCAAATGATCCTAAATTTGACCCAGTGAACATGCACGAAAAGTCATTTTTATTGGTCCCAGACTTCAAGCTCGGCGAAAATGTTATGTTTTTGAAGTCGCCGAAAAAAAAATACGAGAAATGACTCAGTGGCGACCCCTACAAAAGTGAAAATACATTGGGCCTATGGAAAGTGAAAGTAACTTTTTTCCAACGTAGAAAAATGAAACTTGGTACATCCATAGGACATCTCAGGGCAAACAGAAAAGTCAATGACAGCCACACCCTAAACTCAACAGGAAGTCCGCCATGTGGGGTTAAACGCTAGCCACTAAAATCGCACTTTGCGCAAAAGATGCAAATCATTGTGTTTTAATCTAAATGGCCCCAAATTTGGTGAGTATCATCTAGACACGTGTGCCAACCAAAGTTGTGACTTATATCTTATCCGGTGTGGGTGTGGCAAGCCTGTAAGGAGGTGGCCATTTTTGTGAAAATAAAATGTCTCTTAACTCTCAAACGCCTTCTCGGATCGAGTTGGACCCAAAAAGGCGTTTGTGCACATTCATGACCTGAACACCAAGATATGTAAATAAAAGGGTTATCTTTAGAAATGGCTCTCCAGCGCCCCCTACAAACTTATAATGGGACCCAAGAATTTAGTTTGTCATAGAGACATAAAATTTGGTACACACATATATTTTTTTATTATAATTTTTCTGCAAAATGATCCTCAATTTGACCCAGTAAACGTGGAACTAAAAGTCAATTTTATTGGTCCCAGACTTCAAGCCCGGCAAAAAATTTATGTATGTGAAGTCCCCGAAAAAAAAATACGAAAAATGACTCAGTGGCGACCCCTAGAAAAGTCAAAATACATTGGGCCTATGGAAAATGAAAGTAAATTTTTCCATTGTAGAAATACAATACTTGGTACATCCATAGGACACCTCAGGGCAAACAGAAAAGTTTATTACAGCCATACCGTAAACTCAACAGGAAATCTACTATCTTGAGTGGAATGCGTGACCACCTCAATTGCACCCCTTGTGCTAAAGGCTTTTCATCTAAACAGCTCCAAATTTGGTGAGTATCATCTAGACACGTGTGCCAAAAAAAGTTATCAATTTGTTTTTTGATACATTTGTGGCTGTGGTCGTAATGAGTCTGTGAAGAGGCAGCCATTTCTTTGGGAAATAAATGCCATTTCCCAATTGCCAGGATCCTTCCTTTAGAGGAGGCCCCTCCAGAGCCACGGCTAGTGTCTTAGAAAACTCCTCAGAATCCTTTGGAACTTGAAACCTTGTACTTTTAGACAGGTTATATTTACATTTTGCCACTTTAAACAGGGGGGTGCAGCGATTCCTGAGTCATCTCAAATCTCCAGCCAGTACTTTGTTTTTCTCGCCTTAGCCCAAGCATAATCTATTATGTTCAAAGGTTCAGACAGCTCCCAGGAAAACCAGGTATTGTGGAGACCTTTAACTCTAAATTACAAGGTGGTGTAGCAGGCCCCAGCAGTAACACAGACCCGGTTGTTTGACATTACCGTGAAGTTTACGCTTTAAAGCACGAAATGCAATCCTCCGAGTGCATGTGTCCCCGCGGTCTCAAGGGAGGCGAGGGCCTTTATCGCCGCTTGCGGCTTTAATTATTATTATTATTATTATTATTATACCAAAACAAAGGTAACCTTTGTTCTATTTCATCCCTTCTGAGCACTGGATGACGAATAACAGCTAACTGAAAAATCTAACCTTACTGAGATGCAAAAAGGTGCTGCCACCGTATCCCATCCAGCAGATGGGGCACGGCCACATTTACCCTATAAAATCTTGCGAAGGTGGTCGGACATGTCCAGAAGGCCACTACACATAAAGCCTCAAGAAACACACCCCTCTTTGCAGCACACAAGGTTGTGACACCCCTCCTATAACACCACACCCCCGTCAGTTGGGGCAGCCCCTGTAAAATCCTAAACAGTCTAGTTCATGAGGTGTTGATTTGAAAGAACCTGACTTATGTGGGCAACAGCAAACCAAACAAAAAAAAGAAAAATCTGATTTCCGCACAAGCGCTGTAGCACAAATGTATGCATCGAGTCTGGGCAAATGCAAGCATCGTGCACCTCTCAAAAACTATTTTATGTGCTCATTACAGCCAACCATGCCACCATCCAGTCCCGTATGCGTGAGATGGTGGGGGGAGAGGAGTGTGTAGGAGGGAGTAGCAATGTGAAGGGGGTCTGATACAGTAGTGTTCGAAATAATAGCAGTACAATGTGACTAACCAGAATAATTCAGGTTTTTAGTATATTTTTATTGCTAAGTGGCAAACAAGTTACCAGTAGGTGCAGTAGATTCTCAGAAAACAAACAAGACCCAGCATTCATGATATGCACGCTCTTAACCTGTGTGTTTCCCTCTGTTCAGTGTCAGATTTTCTTTACCCCTGGTATGAGTTCGCGGGTCAGTTTTTCTGGTGTTTATAAGTCTTGTATTCCTAGTGTTTCGTGTATTGGATTATTGTGTGACCTTGTCTTGTTTCCACCTTGTCCTTTGGATTGGGACTTTGTATCTTTGCCTGAAAATAAAACCGTGTGAACCATTTGCCTATGTTGGGTCCTGCATTGGGAGTCCACCTGCCTGTTCCGGACACCAGGTCTTCTGATTTACCATGTTCATATTCACAAAATGACATGGAAGAAGCTGGATAATAGGTACACCTAAATCTGAGCAGTTTCACAGTGGCTTCCAGAGCATTTAGAGAAACAGGTACATGACAAACTGCAGTACAAACTAACCCTGCATAGATACCCTTACATACCCATACATACCCTTCACTGGAGTTAACAATATAAGCCTCTCCATCATTACTCGTGTCCTCCAACGCATCCAGGTGGGCATGAAACAAATTTGAAAGAAACTTTGAAACGGTGAAAGAACTATGTTTTCTAGTCTTATTGTATTCTGCAGTCAAGATTTACTGTGCAAGTCGGGAGTGCATCTCTCTTACAGAGAGTGTTTGAGTTGGATTCTTTGGAAAGGCCCCATTAATATATTTTATGGATAGAGCAGGATTTAATCTGGTTGAAAATATTGCCAATTGACCTAATAGTTGCAAATTAGCTGTTCCTTATGTACATGTAACTTTTCCGGCCTCTTATTGCTGCCTTTCCCAACTTTTTTGGAATGTGTAGCTCTCATTAATAAAAAAATGAGCCATTATTTGGCATGACATTTTAAAATGTGTAATTTCAACATATTATTATCAATATTCTATTGTGAATAAAAATTTGAAATTCAGATATGTAAATTACTGCATTCCTTTTTTTATTCACAATTTGTACAGTGTCCCAACTTCTTTGGGAATCAGGTTTGTACTTGCCTGGTAAGTATATGTTTATGTTTTACTAGCATATAAAGGTAGGCTCTACTTCTCTACTTTACCACTGGGTCACATTTAGGGCTGCTAAACCACTTAAAATGGACTGGCAACTCTTTTAGTATGGGATTTCTGTTAATTGGGGGATAAAGACTCCAAAGATCACAATAATCCACCTCTGTTTTGAGCGACTATCCCCCTCAACAAGCTGCAGCTTAAGCCTCTTAACAGTAGGGTTGATCAGCAGATTGATCCTAAAATATCAATATTTCAATCCTTGCTGCGAAGGATCAAGTATCAATTCTGAAATTATAATATCTATATTTACAATTAATTTAATTGCCTTTACCTTGAGTCAATGGTTATCAGTCATTCTCCTCAGTGCTCCTGCTCCTGTTGTTCAACGGGGGCCAAAATTTGGCACAGTGATTGAGCAGCAATTTTTTACTCAATGTTTGTCACAATTAGAGATGTAATAACTGTTGGTTGCTAGCTAATAACGTAACTACATTGGGTGTGGGATCATAGAAGTAGTAATACATTCATCTTGACAGATTGAACTGCACTGGATTGAACACCAGATGAGATGGCATGTCATCATGTTCAACAAGAAACAATTATTCATCTGATGAAGGCAGCAACAGTGAGTGTGATTGTAAAAACACAATTATTAAGTGACAGGAGCGGTAACAAATATTAACCTAATAATATGAGAGTAAATGTAGTGTGTTAAGTTTTGCTCCTCAACAGCATTATCACAGTCAGAACCAGGTTTACTCATCACTAGAACAACAGACAGCAGCACACTCTGGCACATCGAGGCAATGACAGGGTTGTAGAGGCAGCTCACAGCCCGCCGTCCTAACGGGACGTCTACAGTAAATATTTACAGTGCACAGGCCACAGACACGTGTTGTGTGTGAGTTTGCTCGGTTTGGCCACTGTTTTACGCCGTGGTGCGCAATGAGAGCACGCAAGGTTGTAACTGATTTGGGACATACAAACATAAGCCTGTTATCAGGCCAAAATCACCAGGTATGTAAACTTTTGATCAGGGTCATTTGGGTAGTTTCTGTTGTCATTATGATTTAAGAAGAATAAACACAATTGTTTGACAATAAATGTCTTCACCCAACCACTAACTATGAGTGAAAGAAAGGTTTTTGTGTTTTCATTTATATTTCCTGAAAAATGTCCAAAAAGAAATCACAGATTCTGCCACCTGCACATGTACTGTACTTGGTGCTATTGTCTTGCCCCTGCACACAGCAAAGTGACTGGTTCTTCATTCTATTGACTATTTTTACAGTGTTTACATAAATGATTTTGTCCAGTTGACTTGTCACATCTGCTCAAGTGTCACTCACTCATGTCTAACAGTGCATTTCCCTTTAAAACGTTTTCTGCAACTTGCTGTGTCTAGTACCACTTCAGAGAAAATACTCGACAGAACTTAAAATGTAAGTACAGATCAGCTGTGTATTGAAGATGAGTGAAATAACAGCAGCCTCCATTAATGTGTTTGAAGAATTGTCTTGACGACAAAAATGTTCCACAAAGTTTACTGTTTTTGTATCAAATGTATAATATATTGATGTGTTTCTCCACGGGTGGATGTATGTTTAGAATATTTGACATCAGTATGAGTTAAGCATCTCCCTATCAAAACAAATACAAGCTCTGCTAGGATCCTGTGTCACCATACCCTGCTCCTTTCAAATAAATCTGTAAAGGAGAATGGAAACACAACTACAAATTATGGGAGACTTAGCCCAGAAGAACTGCACCACAATCGTTTATGATATTATCCCTCAACACAGTGGATATTATTTCCTCAAACTGGAGTGTGGGCCAAAAAAAGTGTGAAAAGGATTGAAAATTGTGGTGACAGGTATTTCATTTCAATTTTGTCCAGGCCTGTTCCATGAGTTTATTTTTTAAAATAATTCCGTTGAAGTATGGTTGAAAAGCAATGTCTGACTTTCATTGGTTAACATTCATAGAATTTTTATTTATTATTACTTTTGTCAGAATAAAGTTTTTTCTGTGACCATTGTGAGTTTTTCTTTCATTGACCGAAGGGTACCAACATTTTTGTCCACGTGTGTAAGGACAGATTCACATCACATTCATATCAAGTGCATAGTTCAGTGGTTCAAATGAAGCTGTCAAAAAGAAAATGTCTGTAAGGTTTTATGACTCAGAGTCCAATGTCCTGATGTGATGAGGAATTTTATTCAAGACTTTAGTGTTTGTGTAGAAAATGACCTCTGACCAAAGTTACTGTATTTCTAAAAGGGGGCACTGGGAGCTGCTCCTGAGAGCTCAATCTGGTTTCTGTTGTGTGTTAACTGTTGGCAGTAAAGCTGTTAGACAGACAGTTGTAAAATAAAACCTAATTTAGAGAGTCTTACCATTTTAGTTAAATGTGTTCATTTAATAAAATTGTGTGATTTGGCCTATAGCTGAGCCGCCCACACCCTAGTCTCCACCCAGTCTGGAGGTAAAGGAGGGGACACCTGTGAGTGTGCAGTGCACTGCTCTGGTCCTGTGTCTTTCTCAGCCGCCTGCTCTGACCTGGAGCCCGAGGCTGGGGAACAGTGAGGAGATACTGCTGGAGACCCAGGACAAGACCTATGTTAAAGTCCTTACTCTGAACTTTACTGCTTCTGACCTCCACCACAAGAGTATCACTTGCACTGCAGACGCAGCACAGATTGTCTGTTTATGTGAAACTTTACTTTGGCATTCTAATGGCTGCCAACTTATCTGCCAATTACTCCATCAGTGAGCCTCAGAGTGACACAGCTCTGAAGAGCGTTATCACTCTTCATCAGCCTCAACCGAGGCTTTCTCTCACTGTTGTCTGTCACAGCAGCAACTCTCTGGAATCTGACAGTCAGACATTTGATCTTTCAGCTTTTGAACATGAGACTCCTGCCCAGCAGAGAGGGTAGTACTGTTTTCTTGGCAAAAAAAAATAAAATGCATACATTTATTGCACTAATGGGCCTAGTGTAATCTGTATTGACTTATCAGTGTAGATTAAAATTCACACCAGTTTTACTAAAAAAAAGACTCAAATCTTTCCTTTGAACAGAAAAAAAATCTTTAATCAAATCAAATGTATCCTTACACAATTAAAACATTCCACATTTGTTGTACTACATATCAGAAAACCGTGAATGCATCTGCAACCAGACTTTCCTTCACTAATTTTCATTTCACATGAGGGATGTGCATTAACATGTAGCTCTCAGAGAAAGCAAAAAAAAAAGTAGTAAGTTACTGTAACCTTAATGTGACTTGAACACAAAAAGTGGATGTGGCTTGAGCCAACATTTCTGCCAGGCTGACAAATTGATAGAATGTTCTTCTTACATTGATCTTGTTTAATGTTTTTATGTCTTTTGCCTCCTGCCGTTATGTGCACGGATAGACATTTTGAATCCAGTCCTCAGAGCCACAGTTGCTGCTCTGCTCTGGTGTGTGTGCTGCTGCCTGTGCTGGTAAGAACCTCCTACATGGACTAAGTGTAAACATTACTGAACAAACTAACAACGCTATTGGGAATAAGCTTCATTCACTATCAGGTATGTATGTCCTGCTCAATGAAGAGCAATGGCTTTGAATGCACTACATGCTACAAAATTACGTATCAGCCTGTTGTGCTGTGTTTCATAAAGGTCTAAATGTTCGCCGTAAGGTCGAGCCGACAGCAGTACTCATGGAGCAACTACCAGAGTCAAATGAGGTATGGCTGTGGTTAATGAAACTAGAATGAAAACTAAAGTAGTTAGTTATACTTTCATCTTGTGCGCAGACTTAAACACAGAGGTGCATGTTGAACGTGGTGAGACCAGACCCAACCAGTGCAGATGGAGAAGGATCAAACTGTGGTTTCCTAAAAATCCTAAAAACAAGAGGAAGGTGACACACAATCGTTGTGCAGCTCTTATTGTTGGAAATAAACTTAAAATAAAAATAAAATTAAACATTAATTTATATATATATAAAAACTTTGTCCTTCACCCTCCGCGGGTGGTCTCTCATCCTTCGAGCTCGGGTCCTCTACCAGAGGCCTGGGAGCTTGAGGGTTCTGCGCAGTATCTTTGCTGTTCCAAGTACTGCACTTTTCTGGACCGAGATGTCTGGTGTTCTTCCAGGGATCTGCTGTAGCCACTCTTCCAGTTTGGGGGTTACTGCCCCGAGTGCTCCGATGACCACAGGCACCACTGTCGCCTTCACCTTCCAAGCCTTTTCCAGCTCTTCTCTGAGGCCTTGGCATTTCTCTAGTTTCTCATGTTCCTTTTTCCTGATGTTGCAATCACTTGGTACTGCAACGTCAACCACAACGGCCTTCCTCTGCTGTTTGTCCACCACCACAATGTCTGGTTGGTTCGCCATTACCATTCTGTCAGTCTGAATCCGGAAGTCCCACAGGATCTTGGCTCGGTCATTCTCTATCACCTTTGGAGGTGTTTCCCACTTTGACCTCGGGGTTTCCAGTCCATACTCCGTACAGATGTTCCTGTACACTATGCCAGCCACTTGGTTATGGCGCTCCATGTATGCTTTCCCTGCCAGCATCTTACACCCTGCAGTTAAGTGTTGGATTGTCTCAGGGCCCTGTTTGCACAGCCTACACCTTGGGTCTTGTCTGGTGTGGTAGATTTGGGCCTCTATTGCTCTGGTGCTCAAGGCCTGCTCCTGTGCAGCCATGATGAGTGCCTCTGTGCTGTCCTTTAGTCCGGCCCGTTCTAGCCATTGGTAGGATTTCTTGATATCAGCCACTTCAGTTATGTTCGGTGGTACATCCCATGTAGGGTTTGTCCTCCCATGATGGTCCCTCCTCCAGCTCCTCTTCCTCTGTTCCCCATTGCCTGAGACATTCACTGAGCACGTCATCTGTTGGGGCCTTATCTTTGATGTACTTGTGGATCTTGGATGTTTCATCCTGGATAGTGGCTCTCACACTCACTAGTCCACGGCCGCCTTCTTTACGGCTAGCGTACAGTCTCAGGGTGCTGGATTTGGGGTGGAACCCTCCATGCATGGTGAGGAGCTTTCGTGTCTTAACGTCTGTGATCTGTATCTCTTCCTTTGGCCACCTTATTATTCCGCAGGGTATCTGATCACTGGCAGGGCGTAGCTGTTTATTGCCCGTGCCTTGTTCTTGCCATTGAGCTGACTTCTTAGGACTTGCCTTACTCGTTGGAGGTATTTGGCAGTTGCTGTTTTCCTTGTAACCTCTTCAAGGTTGCCATTTGCCTGTGGTATTCCAAGGTACTTGTAACCATCCTCAATGTCTGCTATTGTTCCTTCTGGGAGTGAGACCCCTTCTGTGTGGACTACCTTCCCTCTCTTCGTCACCATTCGACTACACTTCTCAAGCCCGAATGACATCCCAATGTCAGAGCTGTAGATCCTGGTGGTGTGGATCAGTGAGTCAATGTCCCGCTCACTCTTAGCGTATAGCTTGATGTCATCCATGTAGAGGAGGTGACTGATGGTGGCCCCATTCCTGAGTAGGTATCCATAGCCAGTCTTGTCGATTATTTGGCTGAGGGGTTCAGGCCTATGCAGAACAGCAGTGGGGATAGAGCATCTCCTTGGTATATGCCACATTTGATGGATACTTGTGCAAGTGGCTTGCCATTGGCCTCAAGGGTGGTTTTCCACAGCCTCATTGAGTTTGCAATGAAGTCTCTTAGAGTCCTGTTGATGTTGTACATCTCCAAGCATTCAGTGATCCATGTGTGTGGCATTGAGTCATATGCTTTCTTGTAATCAATCCAGGCAGTGCACAGGTTGGTGTGTCGGGTTCTGCAGTCTTGGGTGACTGTTCTGTCAACCAGGAGTTGGTGTTTAGCTCCTCTGGTTTCTTTGCCGATGCCCTTCTGTGCTTTGCTCATGTATTGATCCATGTGCCCACTTATCTTAGCCGCAATGATGCCTGACATGAGCTTCCATGTTGTGGGGAGACAGGTTATTGGCCGATAGTTGGATGGGACTGTACCCTTTGTGGGATCCTTCAGGATCAGGATTACGCCCTTCTGTAAGCCATTCAGGGTGCGTCCCATCCCTTAGCAGCTGGTTCATTTGTGCTGCAAGGCGCTCATGGAGTGCAGTGAGCTTCTTTAGCCAGTAGGTGTGGATCCTGTCAGGGCCCGGTGCTGTCCAGTTTTTCATACCTGAGAGTCTTTCTTGGATGTCTGCCGCTGTGATGGTAACTGGATTCTTTTCAGGGAGGTTGCTGTGGTCCTCTCTCAGAGCCTCCAGCCACTGTGCATCGCTGTTGTGTGATGCCTCCCTCTCCCATATACTTTTCCAGTATTGTTCAGTTTCCAGCCTTGGAGGGTCTGCTCTGCTGTTATTACCCTGCCATTGAGCGTACACTTTTGCAGGTTGAGTTGCGAACAGCCGGTTTATTCTTCTGGCTTCGTTCTCTCTTGCATACCTCGTTAGTCGGCTGGCCAAGGCTTGGAGCATTTGTTTGGCAGTTTCAAGTGCTTCAGGTATGGGCATCTGGTTGTACCTCTTGGGTACCGGTTTTCTCATTGCACCTTTCTTGGCCTCTGTCAGTTGGCTTACTTCTCTACGTGTCTGCTTGATCTTAGCCTCCAGCCTTTGTTTCCATGGTGGGTACTGTTTCTCATGGCTCCAATGGTTGCTCTTATAGCCAAGCATCTCGAGGATCACTGCTGCGGAGGTGTATAGCAGCTCATTGGTTTCAGTGATGGATGTGGTAGGGATCGCACTCAATGCTGTATTCACATCTTCTAGGAGACTTTCTGATGGTACTTCACTTAGCCGTTGTAATTGGCGTCGGGTTGCCTTGCATTCATTCTCGCCATGATCTTGTCTTTCAGGTCAGTCGCTGCCTCGTTCAGCGTTATTTCAATTGTTGGGGCTTCATACCCAATCTCCGGTTGGGAGCACCTGTTGGCTCCCCTCTGACCTTGCGTCCTGGCTCCCCCTTGCCGTAGCATTTTTTGTGTTGTATCTCGTCAATCTCAAGTTGTGATAGCAGCTGCCGCTTGTGGATGTTGGAACACTGAGCTACTAGTTGCTTCGATGTAAGCCTGGATTGTGGGTTTCGTAGTAACCATTCATCCCACATTCTCTTCATGTAACCCCTCTGACTAGGGTTACTGGAGTAGTAGCATTCCAACAGAGCCTTGTTATCGCATCTCGCCCATCTCCGTCTTGTTCCAGTAGCCCATTTGTCATCAAGTTGCTCTGGTTCCCCAACACCTGATGCAGACCTTGTTTGGCCGGCTTCTCATAGCATTTATTGTCTCTCATCATTATGAGGTAGGCAGTAGCGCGAAGGGTCTTGCCTAAGGACCCACACTGGATAGCACCCCGAGGGGAATTTGAACCTGGGTCCCCCGTGTGAAAGGCCATGTCCTTACCAGCTGAGCTAACCAGCCGCTATGTATATATATATATTTTTGTTTTAACCAAAAAACAAAGATGAGCATATTTTGTATTTAATTAAACTATTAAAAATTTAAATGCCACCTTAAATTATGTTTTTTTTAAAAGTATTCTATAATTCACTATTTGCTGTGATTGTGGTATACACAACCTAATTCTCAATATTTCACTTGGTAACAGCTCTTTTTTGTCTCCTCAGTTTTTACAAACAAAATCATCTATTATTATTATTTAGCAGTTTTGGGGTAAAAAAGGAACACACTAAGAGAAGAGTTAAAAAACCCTTGAATAGTATTTGTTGTTGTTGTGAAAAAATTATTCTTGTTTTCCATAAATGCTTAATGTTTCAAAATCCAACAGTTTTGGATAAACATTTGTTTTGTATCGAATGTTTATCCAAAATTATTATTTGGATTAAAATTTTAGGTCCAATTAATAGCTCAATTTAATTCATTCATTTTTTTCCACTTGGTCCCATTTGGGGTCACAAGTGACTGGAGCCTATCCCAGCCACTTTGGGCCTTACACCCTGGACGGGTTAGATATTTTTTTCTTTTTGTTTGTTTGTTTTTATTAAATGTTTTTTCATATGTCTGGCATTATAGGGCGGCTCTAGGCCTGAAGTTGGTTGTACCGGGTTGTACCCGGCCATTTTTTTTTTTTGGTAAACCGGATTGGTCGCCTTCAGAACTGCCTTAATTCTTCATGACATAGATTTAACAAGGTGTTGGAAACATTCCTTAGAGATTTTGGTCCATATTGACCTGATAGCATCACCTGATCACCTGATGCAAATGTCCCGTTCCACCCAAAGATGCTCTATTGGATTGAAATCTGGTGAATGGAGACCATTTGAGCAAAATGAACTCATTGTCTTGTTCAAGAAACCAGTCTGATATGATCTGAGCTTTGTGACATGGAGCTTGTGCAACTGGTGTTGTCTTCTGCTGCTATAGCCAATCTGCTTCATGGTTCCACGTGTCATGCGTTCAGAGATGTATTGGGCATACTTGTTGTAACTAGTGGGTATTTGAGTTACTGTTGCTTTTCTATCATCTCTGACCAGTCTCTTCTGACCTCTAACATTAACAAGGCATTTTTGTCCACACAACTGCCACTCACTGAATATTTTCTCTTTTTTGGACCATTCTCTGTAAACCCTAGAGATGGTTGTGCGTGAAAATCCCAGTAGATCAGCAGATTTTGAAATACTCAGACCAGCCCGCCTGGCACTAAGAACCATTCCACGTTCAAAGTCACTTAAATCCCCTTTCTTCCCCATTCTGATGCTCGATTTGAACTTCAGCAAGTCAACTTCACCACATCGAGTTGCTGCCATGTGATTGGCTGATTGGAAATTTGTGTTACCAAGGAATTTAACTGGTGTACCTAATAAAGAAGCCGGTTAGTGTATTTACCATTGTTAAATAAATGAGGGGATAATAAATACCATTCCATAAAGTCACAATACACAAGCTTTATTCTTTGATTAAAGGCTCTATAATGCATTCTCTAAATAGCATTGTGCATTTTAAAGTGTTCTTCTTCCTCTGGGCATTATTGTGAAATGATTTCTCTTCCTGTTCCATCTTTAGCTGCAGTTTTAAATAGACTGACCAGTTGGGCAGCTGTGGATCATGACGTGTGTGAACAGGGGGAAGGAACAGCAGAAGGGCTATTATATACAGAAGGTATTTGGGGTGGGGGTGCAGGTTTGGTTATTTATAGATGAGAGCTCCAGCATTTTCTCCGTGCTCTGCAGAAGCTAGGGTCAGCTTTAAATAGGGTTAGTTTTACCCTGAGTCAGTTCAGTGGAGACGAGCAATAGGCCCGGTCCAGTATTCCTGAACAGTGAGCTTACTCTGTGTTTGTTCTGTTACTACATTTATTTATTAATTTAACCTTTGAATTAGTACGTATTAGCACTAGAAGAGGTTTATTATTTATATTGCTTTGAGCCATGGCGAAGTGGGGAGAGGGAGACCCCAGATGGATCGTAGAGGAACGAGCTGACGCCACCAACGTCAACAACTGGCACTGGTAAATATATGGTTATTTATATATTTTTTATTGACTGTATGCAGTGTTGAGGTGTTCTCTCCCCCAGCTACTTCTTTACTATGATCACTTTCTCTGCATGAACATCAAAAATTAGTATTGGACTATTGTACCCAATGTGTACAGGGTTTGAGGTCAGATACACGGGCCTCAGCACTCGCCAAACATTAGAAGATTGTTCTTTCTAAACTCAAACAGAGCTCTATAGAGCAGGTTTTATAGTACATTGGGGACTTTTGTAACATGTTTTTCAAGAAGCAAGGGTTAACTAACTCAAAGAAAAACACTTAAGCCTATTGAGGCTGTCCCATTTTTCCTGAAGTGACGAGTCTGTTGCCTCAGAAAAAGTTCAATACAATTTTATGTTTGTAGCCCAATATCCCAACAGCAGATGCTTCCAAAGGGCTTTACGGAAATAAACAGACTGTAAAAGACTTAGACCCTCCATCAGGACACGGAAAAAGTCAAAAGTCAAAACAAATCCATGGAGAAAAAGGGAAACATACTGTCAAAGAACCACTGTCCGCTCCCAGGACAAAGATATTCATTTTCTTTTATCTGTATATATGACGGATATACTGTACATGTACTGTATGTCCATATGATCTCAACTGGAACATTTCATGGAACTCAGAGTAAAACAAATCTTATATTCAAATGTGGCAAAAGTAGGATGATATAGTATGCTTATTTTGGAACCCTTCTGACAACGCAAACAAAACGGATTAATTTGCATTACAGTAAATTAATTGTTGATCTTTACAAAGGATCCCAAACATTACCACTTTGGAGACTCCTCCATTGGACTCAACAAACGCCGCAATGTAAAGGTCAAGTTCTTAATTGGCCAAGAGATTACTGTTTGCATCGCAGAGTTTGTCACATCTTGTCTAATGTTCATTTTCAGGACAGAGCGGGATGTCACTTCCTGGTCGGAGGAACGTCTGCGTTCACTGCTGCTCGAAGTTAAAGTTCAAGGGTCAGAGGGCACGTGTCAGGTGACTGACGTGAGCAAAATGGAGGGAGAGGCCTGCATCAACAACCGCAAAGGGAAGCTCTTCTACTTCTACGAGTGGGTCATCCGCGCTAACTGGATAGGTGAGAGTCATGTTATACAGTATGTAATCATATGAATCTGCTAAGTTTGATTCTGCTCTAGGGCTGCACAATATATCACAAATGTGTTGTACGAATGGCAGTGGTATGGTGTTTAATGTGACACTGTTTGTCAAAATTACAGTCTAATTAGAGCCTCAAATCAATAAGTTCATTCATTCATTTTCTATCGCTTTGTCCAGTTAGGGGTTGCGGGTGACTGGAGCCTATCCCAGCAGCTTTGGGCCAGAGGCGGGGTACACCCTGGACAGTGGCCAGTTAGTCACAGGGCTGACATTTAGACATAGACAGTGACAAACAACCATTCACTCTCACATTCATTCACTAGGGACACTTTAGAGTTGCCAATTAACCTATACATGCATGTCTTTGGACGGTGGGAAGAAGCCGGAGTACCCGGAGAGAACCCACGGTAACACGTGGAGGACATGCAGACTCCTCACAGAAAGACCGGAGTTGGCCGAGAATGTTTTGAGTCGGCCAGGTTTTGAACTCACAACCTTCTAACCACTCTGCCACGTGAACCCAAAAATCAATAAGTGAAACCAAAATTGTTAAAGTTATTAGTTTAAAAAAACAAGCTTTATGATGTCATCTACTTTTTATTATAGGAGCTTGCTCAAAAACTACATGCTCAAAAAACCACGAACCACATGCTCAAAAAAGGAGCACTCCTATTGGTCTACACCAGCTTGTGATCTGACCAATAACGTTTCAGTTTTCAATATTCAATCCAAGCCTCTCCCATGGAACCTCTTAAATGGTCCTCGTGTAAGGGCAAAAGCGGAAATATAAAGAGAAACCCAATGGCAACTTTACAAGTGTAAAAATCAGGTTTACAGCATGGTACAAAAGATGGCTCCGGTCTCTAGAGTTAAGTTTTTATAACATGACAACTCTGGGAGGGGGAATGTGAATTTTGGATTAATATGTTTGTTTATGCCATCTAAAAACTATTGATTTACTATGTAAAAAGCCCGGATGTAACGGCCATTTTATTGCCCATTCGTAATGACAATATTGGTGAATAGGGGACCAATGGGCGGATACCATCCATATTTATACAATCTATGATTCAATCACATAATGTTTAACAAGGCCGAGATAATTGCAGTCCTGTAGCTATAGTTGCATGCTAAGCTAATGATTAGCTAACACTAAGCTAATGCTAAGCTCTAAACTTCAGTTTGGTATACTATAGTAGTATTTTGTGGAGTGGGGGGGAGTTTGGTGGTTCACCTGGTAGAGTGAGCCTGGTACCCCATAAGTAGCAGAACCCGGGGTTTAATTCCTGGCCTGGATGCAGGTCATGATCTCTTTCTGATCCCTGTTTCAACTGTCTCTATACAATAAAGGCTAAAAAAATAAAACTGTTAAAATTTTAATTTATGCATTTACTGCAGCAAAGAGACATTGCAATATCATCATTATTGCAATATTCAACATAGCTATTGCAAGTTTTTCTGACATCACACAGCCCTGATATGCTCAATGTTTTGTGCATTGAGCAGCACAGACTGATTGTATCAACAATAATGAAGATTGTACAACAAGGTTTTAGAACATATTGCATTAGACAAGACAACTTAAAGACTATAGTTTTTACCACTTTGTAAAAAACGTATGCTTATAAAATGTTTGGTTCAATTGTGTTACACATCTCAGGGCCATGACAAAAATGGATGCCAGACAAATGCATATACCAAAAATATAGTCTATCAAGGTTCCCGGTCATCCAAGTCATCTTGAAGAAACGGTTAAAGCAAAAGTATCTGAACTAGGTTATTACGCGTCACATACAACACAATCCGCCCTCAGCTCCGTCTGCAGACAGATATGCAGACATATGATTGACTAAACAAAGCCACAAGGAGATTGGTTCATGACAGTGTATATTTAAAATACACTATTTATATTTATGTACTTGTGGACATGGTGAAGCTCTTGTGGAAAGGTCTCGACCTCAAACAAAACTACTGTAGGTATTAGATACAAGCTCAATATGGGTTTCACAAATTTGATTAACTGAGGAAGTTGATTTAAATTTGAGTTAATTTTTTGGTAACAAGATTTAGATTATTCATAAAGTCACTCATACAGCTAACACTTGACTGCTTTAGGGACATCGACTGCTGGAGTGAAGTACAGAGGGACTGTGGACGTGAGCAACCTCTCAGATGAAAATGATACAGACGATCTGGATGTAAGTCCAACCACCCCAGACTGATCCACCTCATCGCAGTCAGGACAGAGCAGATGACTTAGACAAGGGACTAGAAAAATACAATGGACTTCAATAACAGAGAGGATTTTGTTTTGGCCCAGATCTCAGTGTCCCTGTGTAAGGATCATCCCCCCACCCCACTGGTCCAGCTCATGAAGACCAAGGGAATCCCTGAAGTCCGGCGAGCCCTGGGCCTGTACATGGAACAACTCAAATCAGGTACGACACTACCTTACTCATGGGCTAACACTGTTTACATGCACAGCTAACCATCACCATTTTGGAGTCCACTAGGATAGATAGATGACACATTAAATAGCAGCATTGTTAGATACTTATTTTCCTGTGTCCACCAAATGCATGGGTTTGCTCCAACGTATTTGTACTTCAGTTCAGTGAGACTGAAGCTGGACTAAACACTCTGCACATGCGCCCTGGATTCAAGAAACAAATGAAAAATTTGTCCAGAGCAGTAAGACGAGACCAACAAAAACAGTTTGTTACTATCCCGCTGCCAAACATGCCAGTAGCATTGGTCGCCGATCTGATGTGAAAAGGTCAAAGGAATAGAGAATAGAGTAGGGACATTTCAAATTCTTAATCCTATGAAACCCACAGACTCATCTAATACAGTAAGCAAAGCTCGACTTTGCTCGGCTTTGTTTTGGACAAGTCTAGTCAAATGCACGTGTCCACCATAACCCATAAGCCGTTATGGTACTACAATATGTACTAATATAACCATTAGGTGGGCCTCATTCTTTTGTACAGTAATTCAAATTTTGTTTAACTTGAAATATTGACTTAAACTCTATTGGTGTAGACTTGTTGATATGTGATGGTGTAATTTGAGCAAAACTTCTGAACTTCATTCATTTCTAAACCTTGGTTACATCCCTGTCAATATTCTGTATATTATCTTAGAGGACTCACAGATCAGTCCATTTCTTGACCTTGACTCTTTGTCCTCAGAGTTCAGTCAGGGGATGATCCTACCCACTGCTAATGGACCACAGGCCCCGCCCACAAAAGTCCAGAAGAAATCCCAGGTCCAGAGTAAAACACAGGTAAAGCTTAATCTGAACTCTTCACATTTCTCCCAATCATTCATCAGTATTTGTCCACTTTTTTGTCCACTGGTGTATGATTGGATGAACATGGATTGTGTTTGTAGATAAGTTCAGCTCCCCGACCTGCTGCAGGCCCCAGCCAAGTGGGATCCTCAACACGCAGCCTCAAACTAAAGGAAACATTTATCACGACGCCCGATGAACTGTACGCAACTTTCATCAGCCAAGAGGTAACTACATTAAAACTTTTATTATTCTATACAAATAAACACAGTTTTATTGAAAATTAATTATTATTATAATGTTGGTACTATTGTGTTCATTCTATTATCCTAAAAAATGTTTTAGCTCTTACTTTAGTTTTTGTTTAACCCAGGATTTGTCCTAGTTTAGTACAGTCCTCCAGGTCATCTTTAACCTTTTTCTATAACCAGTTGATTGTGTTTCAAGGACTTACCTTATTTCCACTTTATAATAATACCAATAAAAAATTATTTGTTCTGTGTTAACCTCTGTATTGTAACACTGCACTTATATATTAAACTCTTCTTATGAAGTATTAGAGGTAGTTCTTCAAGAGCCAAATATTAATGTGGATCCCTGTGAAAAGTTTAAGAACCACAGAATAAGGACATGCCAGCCAGCCATTCATAGTATTTCAGTTTAGATTTCTCTTTTTATTTGTAATGTATAATCAATGTATAATAAAAAAAAAAAAAGTTTATCAATAACAAGGATGACCCATTGATGTCTTAATTCTTTACTAAGTTTATTGCTTCTTCACTGGTCACTTGCGCCACACACTTTACAGACTCATTGTACAGTGACTGTTTGCTGATCGTGTGTTTCCAGTTCGTCCAAGTCTTCACTCGGGCGGCTGCGCAAGTGGACGGTCGCTGTGGCGGAAAGTTCCAGCTCCTGGACGGGTCCATTAGTGGAGAGTTTATGCAACTGGTAATGCTCACAACACACATTGATGTTCCTTAGTGACATCATGATGTAACAGTCAGTGTGATGACAATACAATCAGAGAATTTGTCCCCATTGTCTAATTATAATCAGATTTTTAAAATACATGAAAGCAACTTAGTGTGGCTACAGGATGGCAGTTATTTGAAATGTTCTTAGTCCGACTATTGCTGCATGTACAGTATTTTGGGTCACTACTGGCTAAACCTGTTGGTTGTTTTGGTCTCATGACATAAAAGGAAAATATTAGTCTAGTGTGGCAGTGGCTAGACCTTGCTCCAGCCAGTTTAGAATAGATAGATAGAAGCCTCCTTCCCTCCACAGGTCTGGGTGTACACACTGGGCAAGTGTCAGCACACCCAGTACAAAGTCACAAGCCACTGTAATTTTTGTGCTGGTCCCAAGCCCGGATAAACGGAGAGGGTTGAGTCAGAACCTTTGCTAAATAAATTAATTGTATGAAATGTAACTTAAATTAGTGAAAAAGCCAAATAGAAAAAGAGAGCATAGTCTGACTAAGCTGAGCATGTAAACACACTGAATGATATCCTCTCTTTATTCCGGAAGGTTCCAGACAAGAGAATTGACATGAAGTGGAGGTTTAGGACCTGGCCCAAAGGTAAGTATCTTCCTATTTTCTTACCACACAACCAAGTTTTCATGTTTAAAGAGCACTGTAGAACAAAAATCTTCAAGTATGATTATGTTTATGATTACTGTCATTTATTATTTATTAACACTAAAGGTTAAAGTTCCTGCTGTACAGTTTGGAATTACTGTTTTGTGATGTTATTGTGGACAGTTTATTGGAAATTGTCTCATATCGAGACCTAATAACAATAAAAAACCTAAAGCCCTTTTCCAAATGTCCTTTTCTTAAGTGTCCTTTCCTCTCTCCTAGAACACTATGCCAGTGTGGTCCTGGTCTTCGAGGACCAAGGAGGTGAAACGGTTCTGTCTGTGGACCTCAAAGGGGTCCCGTCTGAATTTGAAGACACCACCAGAGAGGGCTGGAACCGCTTCTACTTCCAGGCCATCAAGCAGACCTTCGGATACTAGACATGGTCTTGTACTTGTACTGATCTATAACTGCGGCTCTACATTGTTACAGACCTGCAACTGAAGGATCTGAGTGATGATCCCATCAACACTTAACTGTTGGACGGATCTTTACCTATTAGGTCTGGACAGGAGAACGGTTTTAACGGTTAGAAAAATGCTCCTGAGAAAGACTCGGGACATTTTTTGGTCCTGATTTGCTGGATAATATAAACTCTTCACATGGAGACATCTATCCAAAGGCTTCTTCTAAAGGGTTCAGTCAGTTTGTGATGCCCTTTAAAGAATCCCTTAAGTACTTACTGTATTTGAAAGAACAATGTTTATGCATTTTACGTTTCTAATAAAACGGATAATTTCTCAAGAGTGTATTGTTATATATTTCTGTGAATGCTCTCAAACTCCATTAGGTGATATGTCAATTTCAGTGAAAAAACATTCTTTATTTAATATTAAGTTTAATAGTATTAAACAACTGAATATTTTTAGTTGTGGATACACACACTTTCTTGTGGACAGGGCTTAAGTGGAGATAGTTTCTTTGTAATTCTTTACTAAACCAAATTTTTACAACGTTGTCTTTATGACTCACTGTACCTGACTGTGTCTGACTACTGGGGTCCTAGAGGTCAAGGCCTCTGTATATGTCCTTTAATCATCAAACAAACAAAAAATGTTGTCTCTATTTTCTCCATCCATCCATCTCCTACCGCTTATCCGGGGCTGGGTTGCGGGGGCAGCAGTCTAAGAAGAGACGCCCAGACTTCCCTTTGCCCAGACACTTCCTCCAGCTCTTCCGGGGGGATACCGAGGCGTTCCCGGGCCAGCCGAGAGACAAAGTCCCTCCAGCGTGTCCTAGGTCTTCCCCGGGGTCTCCTCCCGGTGGGACATGCCCGGAACACCTCCCTAGGGAGGCGTCCGGGAGCCACCTCAGCTGGCTCCTCACAATGTGGAGGAGCAGTGACTCTACTTTGAGCTCCTCCCGAGTGACAGAGCTCCTCACCCTATCTCTAAGGGAGCGCCCAGCCACCCTGTGGAGAAAGCTAATTTTGGCCGCTTGTATCCGGGATCTTGTTCTTTCGGTCATGATCGGTAAATCGAGAGCTTTGCCTTGCAGCTCAGCTCCTTCTTCACCACGACAGACCGGTACATCGACCGCATTACTGCAGGAAGCTGCACCGATCTGTCTGTCAATCTCACGCTCCCTCCTCGTGAACAAGACCCCAACAAGACTTAAACTCCTCCACTTGAGGCAGGAGCTCTCCACCAACATGAAGGGAGCAAACCACCCTTTTCCGCCTGAGAAATCCTGTCCATAAAGATAATGAACAGGACCGGTGACAAAGGGCAGCCCTGCCGGAGTCCAACATGCACCGGGAAAAGGTCTGACTTACTGCCGGCAATGAGAACCAAGCTCCTGCTCCGATTTGTACAGTGACCGGACAGCCTTTAGCAAAGGGCCCTGAACCCCATACTCCCAGAGCACCCCCCCACAGGACGCCACGAGGGACACAGTCGAATGCCTTCTCCAGATCCACAAAACACATGTGGAATGGTTGGGCAAACTCCCATAAACCCTCCAGCACCCTGGAGAGGGTATAGAGCTGGTCCAGTGTTCCACGACCAGAACGAAAACCGCATTGTTCCTCCTGAATCCAAGGTTCGACTATCGGCCGCATTCTCCTCTCCAGTACCCTGGCATAGACTTTCCCGGGGAGGCTGAGGGGTGTGATCACTCTGTAGTTGAAACACACCCTCCGGTCCCCCTTCTTGAAAAGAGGGCCCACCACCCCGGTCTGCCAGTCCAGAGGTACTGTCCCCGACCGTCACGCGATGTTGTTTCTATTTTCTATCTTTTCAAAGTGCCCATTAATGAAGAAAATTTGATGATGTATGAAGATACATTATCTTTATATTATTGTTAATTGCCACTACTTTTTGCAATATTTAATTAAGTTTTCTGACCTAAGGTTTGTATCTGTCCTGCTGTCCCCTCCATTGGACATGCTATTTCTTTTCATAAAAAAAACTTAAGCTCCAACACTTTAGTTTTATATTTAAATTAGACTAATATGAAAAAGCTCTAAATGAGAGCTTTTTTTCCCCCGTACTGAGGAGGATGGAGTACACTGAAACTGATCTTAACTGTTGGTGAATCTTCTCAAAGGTCTGTTCCAATCCATTCCTCCTCCAAGGATTGGTGTCTCCTTTTTTAAAAACACCAAGGCTGCCCTGTGGCCTAACACTACACAATAGTGATTTGAAAAAAAAACAGCAGCACGAATGGAAACAGCAGCTTAGAGTGAAAAATTGTTTTTATTTTGCATTTGTCCAAAAAATTGTGCAGTTGAGTGTTTAGATAGTGTTGCTTTTAACACTATTGTTATTGTCAATGTAATAAAATACATTTTTTAAGCTGTGTAACAGAAACAAGTTGATCTAAAGAACTATTCTGCTCCACAAATATTTTTAAGACTCAATCTCCCACTAGCATCCGAAAAAATCTGCTTGTTTTTAAATTAAATTAAAATTATTTTTAAATAATTATTTTTAATGAATTTTATTCGATCAAATTTGATCAAATAAAATTTATTTAAAAATTCTATATATAGTTAAACATAACTGCTTTTATTTAACACAACTTAAAACAATAAAATATTTACATTAAAAATACAATTTCCTAAAAGTTTACTTTGATGATGCAGCTCAGCATTACCTAAAAGTCTGCTCTAAAATACCTTCATGTGGAGGGCTCTGGACAAGCCCCCTCCAAAGGAAGGATCCTGTCAATTGAGAAATTTACCAACAGTAAGACTAATAATGAATTTTTTTATAATGCGACTTTAGGAAGTATAATGATTTATTATATCAGACCTGTTATAAATGCCAAGAAAAACACTCTGGAAGATGTTTCTAAAATCCGGGTTCACTTGAGGACAGACTGGACAGATGGTGGTTGTTTTTAGTCCATATTTTCTAGTGTCCACTGGTTCCTTTAAGATTAGTGTGGGGTGAAAGAAGGTCAGCTGCTATTAATACCACAGAACTAGCCCCCACCCCCTTGTTGTTCAAAAATACCTGCCCCTAAATACCATACTTCATCCTAAACGTCGTATGTACTCAGTGAGAAGCAATGAACTGTCTGCTCTAGAAGACTTAACAATAATTTGATCACCAGAAACACCAACAATTAAGTAAATATTGCTCCAAGACCCACTAGACTTGGACTGGACCCACTGGGCTTCACGGTAAGTGGATGTGTCTATAATCCTGGTTTAGACTACCCTGTAAAGCTGACCTGGTTTGACATTGGACCAGACACTGTTGCTTGGCTTAGATTTTGTTGTTGGATGTTGTTGGTGGTACAGTAATAATAATCCACAAGAGGGCAATGTTTTGATTTGGAGACAATACTGACAGGAAGTTCAGACCCAGGAAATTGATATAAGGTGCTTCTCATTTGGCTACATGTGCTTCCTCGACTCCTTGCTTGCACTGGAAGTTATTTTCCGTGCGCCATCTTTAATGCTTTCGCAAAGTGAGGTGTGAGGAGGGAAGAAAAATCTGTGACTGATGAACTATAATGTAGCTGTTTTAGATTTTGTATCTGATCTGATTGATACGTTATTTATTTGTGACTGATGAACTGCACTGTATTTTAGATTTTATATACATATTTAAATTCATGAGGGCTACTTAGCATTACTTTGTTATAGCTGTCACTTTGCCGCTGCCCAGGGACAACAGATGCAAATTAGCTCTTAGCTATTTCTGATTTGTGCAATATATGTATTGTGCGTGGTCCCTGTCAAATAGACAAATACATTAATTAATTCAAAGTTTAAATATTTTGACATACATTTACAGACAAACAATTGCATCAAACGACAACTTCTCAAATTTGAAGTTGATTAAACATGGCACTTGTCCACACACTCCAGTAGGAAGCTTCGGTGTACCCGCGCTCTTGTCTCCTCCTCATGTCTCCTCACACTACTCTCCGTCCAGTGTTGTGCCTGAACGCGTTCATTGAACGATAGTTCATGAACTCGTTCATATTTTGGGTGAACGTGAACTGAACGGGCTGTATTACTGCCTGATGAACGTTACTGTGAACTCGTTCATTCTGGTGTCTGTGAACGGCACGCTCACTCCAGATTTCTATAGAGCCTTCCAGGCGAAAACCCGGCTAAAACACACCGCAAACCAGCCGGAAACGGGTCTTAATATGTAGCGGAAAAACACCAAAACCTGGCAACACCAGCCACCTGTGTCGCACCGCCGTCCGCCGCATGCGTGACGCGTCATCAAAAAAAAAAAAAGAAAAAAAAGCATTGAGGCGACAGCAGCATGTAGTAAGGCGTATGATCATTTAAATTCATTCATGTAACTTGTTTGTTGAACCTGCCTGGTCTATTTTCCCAGGATTCCAATATTCTGTTTTAGCATGTGGACAATGGAAAATTATTAAAATTGAAAAACGTTTTCACCTTAATGATTACTGTCCTGTTTTTCTTTGAATAATTCCTCATTAAAAAAGACCATTCAAGCAGCACGTTTTTCCTCATGTTCTTGAGAATGTACTGTAGGGTTGAAAGCTGCTAAACCCTGGTTGGATAAGGATTGAAATTGGATATGAAAATTAAATCTGACGCATAGCTTCATTGTTAAAACTGATAAAATAATTGCTGTCTGTGATTCTACTGTATATGGGCTGTGGCAATAATTTTGAAAAATAATAGCTCGCAGCAACATGGAAAAAAAGAACTATGAACTAGTTAATTTTTGGAACTGTGAACTTAGTTCAAAATTTTGAAGTTTGAACTGAACTGAACTAGTTCATTTTAAAATTTGTGAACTGAACTTTGAACTAGTTCTTGTAGAAAGTGAACTTTCCCAACACTGTCTCCGTCTCACCTCCTTGCTCCTTGGAGCAGCATTGAGTCCTGTGGGACAATGGTAAAGTTGAATGGGAATAACCTTTGGCCCAAGCGAGGAGTTGAAGAAGCACACTTCAAGCAAAATAACAAATCAGAAAACAAATCAACATAACCACAACACATTGTCAATTCAGACAAACCGGAAAAGGTAGGTAGCATTTGCGGACGTAATTCTTACTGCTGATTGGAGGAGACATGTTACTCAAGATGTACGGGCAGTACAGCGTGCTGCGGCGGTAGATTCGGGTGTGAATGTAAATGTATAAATTGACTGTCCTTTTTGTGGATATTGTTTAGAGATGGCATACTAATCTTTATGCCATAATATGCTCTCAGCAGCGGATCCAAAATCCCAGCATATGAATAAGATAAGATTAGTCCAGCAATAGGGAAATTGCATTTAGCAACAGCAGGGGTACAGTGAAGAAAAACAAAACAAAACAAAAAAAAAAAGTATCAAGTAAAAAGTCAACCTGGCCACAACATAAATTAAATTAAAAACTATTCTAAGACAAGGTAATCAAACATTAAATAGACTATACATGTGTAAAATTAAACAACTGTATCCTAAATCTAGTTTTAGGAAAACTATGCTAGAAGACAAGGCAACGCAAGGTAATTTTATTTATATAGCACAATTCATACACAGGGTAACTCAAAGTGCTTTACTGGAATAAAAGACAATTTACAAGATTTAGAATTTACAAGATCTTTAAAAGAAGAGTGCAGATAAAAACACTTAAAGTTGTAATGTAGCAGAATTATAGAGGAAGGTTTATAACCAGTTGAGACTGTTCCAGGTTTTTGCTGCATGAAACTTAAACGCTGCTTCACCCTGTTTAGTTGTAACTCTGGGCACGAGCAGAAGGCCTGTCCCAGATGTTCTCAGAGTCCGAGGAGGTTCAGCAAGCAACTAGCATGTCAGAAATATATTCTGGTGCTAAACCATTAAGAGACTTGTAAACCAGCAGTGCTGTTTTAAAGTCTATTCTCTGAGCAACAGGAAGCCAGTGCAGAGATTTTAAAACTGGACTGATGTTTGGGCATTGGCATTTTGGTTAGAACCCGAGCAGCCGCGTTCTGAATAAGCTGCAGCTGTCTTAACCCTCGTTTTGAGAGACCAGTGAGCAGGCTGTTACAGTAATCTAACCTGCTGGAGATAAAAGCATGGATAAGTTTCTCTAAGTCTGGTTGAGACATTATCCCTTTGACCCTGGAAATGTTTTTATGGTGATAAAATGCAGTTGATGTAATTGACTTAATGTGACTGTGGAAATTCAAGTCTGAGGCCTAACCTGATTTTTAGATTTTAGAGAAAGAGACTCGAGGTGACTGCTGACACTTTCTCTTTGTTTCTGTGGCCCAAAGATGATTAGTTCAGTCTTGTTTCTGTTCAGTTGGAGAAAATTATTTTGCATCCACATGTCAATCTGTTCAATGCAGTGACACAGTGAATGGATTGGTCCATTTTCACCTGGTTTGAGTGAAATGTAAATCTGAGTGTCATCTGCATAATTCTGGTAGGATACGCCACAGCTGCGTATTAACTGGCCCAAAGGAAGCATGTAGAGATTGAATAATAGGGGTCCCAAGATAGACCCCTGTGGAACCCCACATGACAGGGCCATTTGGTCTGATACACAGTTACCAACCGAAACAAAGTACTTCCTGTCTTCAAGATAGGACTGAAACCATTTAAGAGCAGTTCCAGTGATACCTATCCATTCCTCTAATCTTTGTGTCAGGATTTCATGGTCCACTGTATCAAACGCAGCACTCAAGTCCAACAGAACTAAGACAGAGACTTTGCCAGCGTCATTGCTCAGACGGATGTCATTTGTGACTTTGATAAGTGCAGTCTCAGTGCTGTGATGGGGCCTGAATTCTGACTGAAAGGGATCAAAGCAGTTGTTAAGTAATAGAAAGTCATTAAGTTGTTGATATACAACTCTTTCGATGACTTTCCCTAAAAATGGCAGGTTTGATATGGGCCGATAGTTGTTGAGCACTGTAGCATCAAGACTGCTCTTCTTTAGGAGAGGCTTAATGACTGCAGTTTTTAAGGCCATTGGAAATGTTCCAGACTGTAAGGAATTATTGACTTTATCAGTGAGTTGTGGTAACAAACTGCTTAGTACTGATTTTAGAAATCTAGTGGGTAAAACATGGAGGCAGCAGGTGGATAAACTCAGGCTGAAGACATTTTTTTTTAATTGTTCTGTTATTAATGGGGGTAAAAAGTGTAACCCAACCAAGTGCCTCCTAGGTGGCTGCAGTGTTGTTGTATGCCCTTTGGACTGTAGCATGTTTAATGCCTTGAACCTTGTCTTTGAAAAACAATGCAAACTCATTGCATTTAGTGGTGGAAACTAATTCTGGAGGAAATGGAGCTGGAGGGTTTGTTAATCTGTTCACTGTAGCAAACAGGACACGGAAGTTGTTACTACTGTTGTTGATAATCTCGAGAATATCTCTTGCTTTTTGCAAAGTTTGATTGAAAACATGCAAATTTTCTTTGTATACCTCATAATGAATTAAGAGTTTTGATTTACGCCATTTTCTTTCGGCTTTTCGGCATTCCCTTTTCTGTGCCCTGACAGAGTGAGCATTGCTCCACAAAAGCTTTCTGCCTCATCCTGATCACTTTAACCTTAACAGGAGCAATGGTGTCCATAACATTTAAAACACCTGAAGTATAACAATTTAACAAATCATCAATTTGATATTTTTAAACCTGACTGCCTCCATAAACGGTGTCCTGGTGTTATCATTAATGTGTCTCTTCTGAACAACTGTAGGTCCAGCTGCAACTTTTGGAATTATGGACAGATGGGAAAAGACACAAGAATGATCAGATAGAGCAACATCAATCAAAGTGACATCTGAAATATGAACAACCTTAGTAATGACCAGGTCCAGAGTGTGACCTCTGTTATGGGTCGGCTCATTAACATGCTGACAAAGACCAAAAGTATCAAGAATAGTAGAAAGTTCTTTGGCATTTCTGTCACAAACATTATCTGTGCAGATAACATCCGTAAACTCATCAATAAAATCATGACATTGTTGGTGTGGTTGGTAAAGAACTACATATAAAATAGATGGAGAAAACCGCAACTCCATTTTGAATGACACATATTCAAATGATGAAAACTCTCCAAGTGATAGATTCTTGATAAGAATATTATCACTAAGAAAGGCACACCACCACCCTTTTTGTTTTCCTGCATTTTGGATAAAAATGTGAAATTTGATGGGGTGGATTCAATAAGGACCGCATTTCCAGTACTGCTGTCTAACCATGTTTCTGTTAAAAACATAAAATCAAGCTTATTTGAAGTTATAAAATTATTAATTAAAAATGATTTGTTTCCCAAAGACCTGACATTGAACACTGCAAGTTTCAAGTCCGTTTGAGCAGGACCTGACTTTTTCTGTTTGCAGGGGATTTGAATCAGATTTGTCTGATTAGACAATCTAACTGTTATTCTCTTCTCCAATCTGCAACTTCTGACTGTAGCTATGGAGCTAGGGGGGAGTGTGCTCTCCCAGGGCCTCAGGTTGATAAGTGTTTTATTATGACAAAAAGTCCTGGAACAGCAGAGGCTGTTGTTTGCTCAGTTTTGGGAATGACACTGTATCATCCAAGTTTAAATTTACAGTCTTACCACATTGTGTGATCGGGATTGTCTCCTGAAGTCCACATTTCAGATTCCAAAGCAAAAATCTTTGTTTGTAGCACACTGATTTCCTGTTGTTATTTCCACCAATTTTGGCAGAAAGAGTTTCTAGTAGCTGTTTTTACCCCAGACATGTTGAAAAAATAGATACCAAAAGCTATGTAATGTTAATTTGTTTTGTGAATTGTTATTCTGTTTTCAGTTTTGTTATTTTGTTTGCACTTCACAGCCACCTTAGAAATCTATTCAGTGGCAAAATTTTAATGAATGTTTTATATATATTTCTTGCTCTCCAACTGAGAAAGAAAAATGTTTGTAATGTGTCATTTGAAGCAGAGAGAATTGTCTCATGCAGAAGCTTAATGCTTAAGAGCAGTGGTTCCCAAACTGGTCCATCCCTGATGGCCTGCAAAGGAACTGCAATAGATAATATTAGAGAAATGCAATATACTGTTTTACACATCGTTTACTACATCTCTCCTACATATACAGTAAGTTCACTCAAGGAGCTTCTCCTAACTGTCCTCAATGTAAACTTCTCAAAGGGACCAGAGACCATTGTTTCTGGGAGTGTAAAGAGATTGATGTGTTCTGGAGGTTTGCAGAGAAATGAGTCTATATTAGGCTGGTGATAGGGCAGACACTCCTCCCCAGTCCATTGCTCTGTCTCTTAGGACTTGTGCCTGGAGACTGTGCAATTTTTTCTTATGCTGGCCAGGAAGGTCATTGAAGTAGGTTGAGAGCAATGCCCAAACGCAGTCTCAAAAAAAAAGAAAAAGGGCACTGTAGCAATAATTAATGCATGTGAGCTTCTAACAGAAAAAAACAAACAAGCAAGGATTTGTACTTACATCTGTGGAGCTCTGTGATATTTCCTCTAAATATGAAGAAAAGGTTAAAGCAGACGCATCTGGACTCAGTTTTCAAGTCCAAAGACAAAGTTATTTTTAATAAATATACATTATTAAATAAAATATCCTATTATAGGTTTTATTTAATTACTATTTATTTATAAATGCTGAACTGTGCTCTGTTTCCATGTATTAAAATAGATCAGTGTTACCAGCCCTCAGTCAGTCTTTGTGTCAGTGCGCTCCAGCTCCAGAGTAAATGCACCAGACCACACCTCCTCTTAGACCAGAACAGTGCCAGATCACAGCTGGTCCACACCTGCACCAGGTGGACGAGGGCATATCAACCATACGTCACTGACTATACGCCTTTTGTC
The DNA here is from genome assembly GCA_024416835.2 of Perccottus glenii. NCBI lineage: Eukaryota > Metazoa > Chordata > Actinopteri > Gobiiformes > Odontobutidae > Perccottus > Perccottus glenii. The sequence continues at coordinate 26,069,797 of CM044548.2, forward strand.
TACCACAAGATTAGTCTGTTCAGGCTCATGGTAAAGGCATTTGGTCAATTAGGATTTAGTATCGTTCTTTGATTATATTTTCAAATCTATAAAAAGCACAGCTCATGTATTAAGATTGCTGGACATCGAGCTCTGGCCACTCCAAGCTATTTGTTAATAATAATAATAATAAACTTTATTTTATAAAGCGCCTTTAAAGGCAACTTCTCAAAGCGCTGTACAAAAACAAGCAATACAAAAACAAGCAATACAAAGTTCAAACAATTAAAAGTAACATCAACTATCAAATGCTAATTTAAAAAAATAAGTCTTAAGTCTACCTTTAAAAATATCGTAGCCCTGTGCTTCTCTAAGATCAGGAGGCAGAGAATTCCAAAGGACAGGAGCATAGGAAGAAAAGGCCCTGTCACCCATAGATCGTAAGCGTGTTTGAGGAACAGCCAACAAGTTGGATTGTGAAGAACGCAGTCTCCGAGTTGGGGTATAGGAAGTTAATAACTCAGACAGATAATAAGGGGCCAAGCCATGCAATGCTTTATATGTCAGCATCATAATTTTAAAATCTACTCTGAATCGGACTGGGAGCCAGTGTAAGGACTCCAAAACTGGAGTGATGTGATTGCATACCATGGTCCCAGTCAGTATCCTGGCGGCCGAGTTTTGAACATATTGTAGTTTGTTAAGTGTGGATTTAGAGACTCCGGCTAGAAGGGCGTTACAGTAATCTATCCTAGAGATGGCAAAGGAATTCATCAGCTTTTCAGCTACTGAGAAATTTAGCATAGGACGTAGTCTAGCTATATTTCTGAGGTGAAAAAAAGATGATTTAACTGTACTCTGGACAAAAGAATCAAATGAAAGCCTGGTATCAAAAATAACTCCAAGATTCCTCACTTTAGCTTGAGTAGCCAAGACAGAGCCATCAATAGTCAGAGATAATGAACCAGCTTTTGAAATTTGATGACGGGAACCAATAAGCATTGTTGTCAGCTCCTCTCTTTCCTTAAACCGCAAAATCACCCTTATTGGAAATTGTTTAGCAGTTAATATTGTAAAAGACATCATTTTTATTTTATCTTTTCAGAATTATAACTACTGGCCGCCATGGCAGCAGCTACTGGGTCTACTCTGGGTTTTGAGGACTACTCGCTGTACAGTCACATGACAGACGAGGAACTACTCCAACTGGCCATTGACCGCAGTCTGAACGAATCCCACCAGCCACAGGCCATACCCCCACAAGAGAACCAGTCAATCAGAGCCCATAGCACAAACCAATCCCAGGATGCACCAGCTCCCAGAAGGGAATTCATTTCCCAGAATGTTCCTGTTCCAGAGATGACTGCTCACTATAGTTCCCCGAACCCTCCCAGCGAGAAGCCCCCTGACCCGTAAGGCACCCATTAATTGTATTTATGGGTTTGGTCTTTTGTTCTTTTTATACAGCATTCAGTGAAACAAAAATGACAGATGGAAAAACAACCCAATAAGAGATTAGATACATGGACATTTGTAATGATAGCAAAACTAAACTTTGAAATAGGTCAGAAGTCTACCTTAAAAAAGATTTTTGCAGGATTTACACCTTAACAGCTTTGGATTTGTGATAACTTAATGACTTATTTTGTGGTGGATGGGATTTGTCCCAACCCCCTCTAGTGCCTCTAAGTGGAAAAAATAGCCATGCAAGAATTGGCCGGAGACCAACCGGCAACCCACCGTCCTAGAGTTGTGACGTTCGCGAACGAACCGGTTCTTTTGAACGGCTCGCAAACATGAACGATGGGAGCCGAGTCGCGGCTGGAGGGGAGCCGTTCTTTCTGTCGTTCTTTTTTCCTGTGAGTGTCTCACACAGATGCACACAAATGAGCTCCTCCGCCAGACAGAACAGGTATAGGGGGAGGGGCGCACCCAGCGCAGGTCGACCCTTTCTAGCGTGATGATATTAGTTATTAGTTGTGCACGCATCCTTCACGTGAGTAGCCTACTTCATTGCAGCCCACTTTGTTATTGTTCATTGACTTGAAGGGGCTGATGTCCTATTTGCAAAGTTTACAGTAGTAATAGTATGTAGTATGTAGACATTTCCATTTTATTTATTCTAATTTGATCTAATTTAAATATTTTGTTTTCTATCAAAATGTTCTTGTGTGTGTTTGTAGTAAAAGCTGTTTTGCACAGAAATTCACACACACACACACACACACACACACACACACACACACACACACACACACACACACACACACACACACACACACACACACACACACACACACACACACACACTTTGTACTAAATGTAAATCCAAAATAGTGATGTCACTGTCTAAGCAGAGGGATTTGTGCAACCCTATGGAATATAGTCCACACATGACAAATGAGGTAATAATCAATATTTCAGAATAATTCAAACTCAGATATTGGTGTGTGATATCTGAGTTTTAATTATTTGACTACAAATCTCACCTCATCATTCCTCCCAGTGATTATTTCCAGGATAAACTGAGATGCCCCCAAGCTGGCTTCTTAAAACTGACTAAATATTTAAAAAGAGCCAAAGAGCCTCTTTTGAGTGCTCTTGAAAGGAACGGATCGCGAAGATCCGGATCCCCTCAAAGAGCCATAAATCCCATCACTACACCGTCCCTTCAAGTGAAGAAGTCTCACGGATGTCTTGGTCTCTCAAGAAACAAAATGCTTAAAGAGACTACACACATAAACACTCGGCCCAGACTTCTCAAATATTTATTGTGGTAGAGCCGGCAAAAAAGAAGCAAAAACAGAGAAAATTGTTGCTCAAGTTCAAACGAGGGGAAGAGAGGAGAGCAGGGAGATACTCGTGGCCAGTGAGCTTTTACGACAGTGTTTTTAACATTAGACCAAAGCTGTTGGTGGAGCTCTATAGGGAAAAATCTGAAGGAAAACAGCAAATAAATTGCCAGTTCGTTCTACTGGGGAACATCAATGCTCACTTGGGCAATGACAGTGACACCTGGAGGGGCGTGATTGGGAGGACCGGCCCCCCTGATCTGAACCCGATGTTCTGTTATTGGACTTCTGTGCTAGTCACAGTTTGTCCATAAACACCATGTTCAAGCATAAGGGTGTCCACCAGTGCACGTGGGACCAGGACAACCTAGGCCGGAGGTCGATGATCGAAGTTTCGGTAGTTTCGTCTGACCCCAGGCTGTGGAGAGGGCCATCAGGGAGGTGCCACGAGGCAACAGTCAGGCTGGTTTTTATTCCCGGTACTTTCTGATTCAGAAGAAGGATGGCAAACTTCGCCCAATTCTGGACATCAGGGGACTCAACAACTGTCTCGAGTTTTAGACAACCTGTCTGCAAGGGGGACCTGTTTGTCACAAGAGACTTAAAGGATGCCTACTTCCAAATTTCCATTTGGGAAGGGCACTGTTGGTTTCTCAGGTTTGTCTTCAACAACAAGACAAACGAGTTTTGTGTTCTCCCATTTGGGATATCCCTGGCTCCTCGCACCTTCACAATGTGCATAGAAGCAGTGCTGTCACCCCTCAGACAGGGTATCAGAATCTTTAATTATTTAGATCATTGGCTCCTTTGCGGACATACAGATGCAGAGTGCCGAGCCCACTTATCTCTGCTGTTGGAACATCTATAACACCTAGGCCTATGTCTCAGTGTAGAAAAACTCAAACTAGAGCCTTCTCGGCATCCCAGTTAACCCTCTTACATAAGCACCCAGTCCAGAGATAGCTCCTGGGACTTGAGCTGGGGCCGGGGAGTCATGCGCAAACTGCTGTGTTGGTTACAAGACAATTGCAAGTGGCCCTCCGGTGGGAGAGTAGAGGAAACATCAGCAGGGGGAGTGAACTTGGTCCAGTGATGTCACTTGTTGGCGACAGATGCATCATTGGGGGATGGGGTGCAGTGCTCAGGGGAAACGAAGTAAGCGAGTGCTGGCACGGCCTATGGAAGACACAGCACATCAACACAATGGAGTTAAAGGCAGTCCATTTGGCCCTTCACCAGTTGATTCCAACTGAGGGAGCCCCTAGTTGCATCTGGGGCTGGGGCTTGAGTCAACTGTACTCTGCGTCTGGCTTTACCTGTTGTTATGTTATGTATTAGTGAATTAGTTCACTTTGTACACAAGTGTTTTTTGTTTGAGCTCGTCTGTTGTTTGAGCTCGGCAGCAACGTCTCATTCAAAGGACACCCTGCTTTATCCACTCACGATGTGTCTTAAAAAACATATGGAATATGTAACTAGGTGGAAAGATAGTTTCGATACAATAAAGAATGTAAGGTTACATTGTGTAACCATGGTTCTCTGAGTGAAGAGACAAGGCTGTTTCTTTCAAATTTAATCAGTAAGCATGCAGGTGCCTTTATAGGTTAATTAGCCATCTCAAAGGTAATGTGTCTTAAAAAAAATATCCGTGGGTCAGTCCCCATACCTATGGAATATGTAACTGGGTGGAGAGATAGTCTCTTGACTCAGAGAACCATGGTTACACAATGTAACCATACAATCTGGTCTCATAGTTGTTAACTATGAAAGGGCAGTGTGACACCTGATGGGAGAGTCGTTAAGGCTCAGGTGAGTCGTAAGTTTCACCTGAGCCTTAACGAATCAAGGTAACGACTATGAGACCAGAACAGACCAGAATAGCCTGGTCAAATCAGAGTTAGTTTCTGGTCAAACTCCTCTTTCTAGAGATAAAGCTCAACTCTCGTATAGATTCTCTTGGAATTGAGAAACAAAACATCTTTACCTTGAAAACTAAGTACAACCTTTTAATCACTATTACATTACATCAGTTGTTCTGAAGGTTGGAAGCATAAGGGAAGGTGTTTTTAGCTACTGAAGCTTTAATTTGGTCCAATGTAGTCTTCCAGATGTCTACCGTATTTTTCGGACTATAAGTCGCACCTGAGTATAAGTCGCATCAGTCCAAAAATACATCATGACGAGGAAAAAAACATATATAAGTCGCACCGGACTATAAGTCGCATTCATTTAGAACCAAGAGAAAACATTACCGTCTATTTACATGTGTTTATGTGTGTGTACATGTGTAAATACACACACGAATCTCTCTCCTGGCATTTTCTCAAAAGTTACGTATTTATTATTTCTTAAACATTGTCAACACATTAACTGTGCACCACACCTCATTCATTGTTTTACTGATTATATTTCTGCTAGAGGTTAATACTAGAGTTGCTGTCGTTTTGTGAACAGGGCATTTTGTTTGTGCTAGCTAGCTTACATGCTAGCGGGTTTTTAGCAATTGAGTTAGCGCTTAGCATACCTCGAGTGTTGTGCTTCATTTATTTAAAATCCAAGACCAAGAACAGATATTGGTAATCTGGCAAGTCTGGCAAGGCAAGTTATTCAGCTAATGGTACACAATAGTACACAGAACAACAGGCTGAATATGTATATTAACGTAACACATTAACAGTTAGCTACATATTAGCATAGCACTCACTCCAAACTTTCTTTCTGCTGCTCGATTAACATGTTACCATTTTCGGCTGCATATTTTACATATCTGCAGTTTGTAATCTGCAGAATAGGATTTTCTTTTTGGTGGCATTTTGTTTGCATTCAGTCTTTCTCAGTTGTCTTTAAGTTAATATTTCAGTTAACAGTTTTCAGTGGTAGGCTACAGGCGCACTGAGCAGCATAGAGCGCCCTCTCGTGGCTGTAGACGGTAATGTTTTCTCTTGGTTCATTTCTCTCGGTTCATTTTTATCGGTTCATGTCAAATAAATTGATAAATAAGTCGCACCTGACTATAAGTCGCAGGACCAGCCAAACTATGAAAAAAAGTGCGACTTATAGTCCGGAAAATACGGTACCTGTATCTTTTCTAAGATACCGTCATGTAAAAGATTCATTAACAGTCATTTAAACATAACAATACATTTTTTTGTTTAACTTTAGCAAAATAAGTTTCATTGCCAAATGGTTTTGGTACAGAAACTGAGAGCCTGTTGTATGGTACCAAATAGTGGAATGGTAAAGTTTTGGGAAGAACAAAAAAATATGAAGTATGAAGAGGTAGCTGTGATTTCATTCTTTTAAAATGAGAAATACGTAAGCAATATTTTTGTACATTCAAACATCTATAAACATTATATAATGAGTTATTACCAATGCAGTCCTAGTTCTGTTTCACAAAACATACCCTTTTCTGGTATCCCGCCCTTTTTTATCTAAACAGAATAGAAAACTTCTACTTTACAAGGTCCCACAACAGCAGTGCAGTTGTTTATTGACTCTTAGTAGACATGTTGAATGTTTGATAGCTCATTGGGTTATCCTCTGATTGGCTGTGTGTTCTCTCTTCCGCTCGTTCAGGAAGACGTTTGATGGAACGATCAGCCGGTTTATGACAGGATCAGGGAAAAGAATGGTGGCTTATCGAAAGATGGATGGCGGTCTGGTCCACATCGCCCCTGAACCTGAGGAGTAAGTAGTGCACATTGTTCTAGACTGGGAGTCAATGGGAGCCTCAATGGAAGATTTATGCTGCAATGGTCAGTTTAGGTAATTCAATTTTTTGTACATACTGTGTGTTTATTAGGGAAGACGACCCCATATTTCGAGCAATCCGATTAGGTGATGCTAATCTAGTGAAGGCCCTGGCAGTACTTCCAGGAACCAGTCTGATGCTGCCAAGTAAACCAGGCTGGTTACCAATCCACCAGGCAGCGTGGTTTGGCCAAGAGGCATGTCTAAAGGCCATGATATCAGGTAGTACAGCAGGCAGTGCGGCTAAAGCCTCAAGAACACATTTATAACCAACAAGCTAAAGTATTGCAAGGCTCTTTCTGAAATATTACAGCTTAGTTAAATGCTGTATAAAGATAAAGGAGTTTAAGACCACTTGTCTGTGTCTAAATCTGTTATTTTGGTCTTAGTCCAGCCCGGGATGTTAAACAAGAGAACGGATAAAGGCGAGACACCGCTGTTGATCGCTGTGAACCGGGAACATCTCAGCTGTGTCCAGTTTCTGCTGGAAAACGGCGCAGAACTGGACACAATGAACTATGACAAAGAGACACCACTGTATAAGGGTAGGTCCCCCATGTACAAAATAGTGTAGTGTAGAACACATTAAAGCTGAATTTGCCAAAAACTCCTACCTTCAGATGTCACAACTTGATTGGTAAGAGCTGCCTTGCAAAAACTATGTTGAAGATAAACACCCATTAAACAAAACACTTAAGTTGTTCTAAACTGACACTCAAAGTCAGTGAATGCACCGCAGCTCCAGCTCTGAACACTGTTCCTCACTGCACAGCCTTACTCCCTGTAGTGTTCACTCTTCACTGTAACAGGGAGGGCAGTTAGGAGCAGCCACGGCACTTGGATGTGGGAGACTCTTTATTGGAGGGTAATTATTCAGATGTTTTTAAGACATTTTCTAAGGACAGCCGTAGTGACAAAGTTAGGTCAAATTACAAGACATCCAAAATCAGGTGACTATTTGATGTGTGAAGGATACTTTAGTTGACAGCCCTACAGTATTGTTTAGGAATTGTTCTATTTTGGTCTTGCAAAGTGTATTTGTCTTGCAGCATGTGAGCGTAGCAACCCCACTCTGGTTGCCCTACTGTTAAACTATGGTGCGGGGGTTAACAACCACTGCATCCAGGGCTGGACAGCGCTTCAGGAGGCAGTCGCACGCAACAACGTAGAGATCTGCGAAATGCTGCTGAAAGCTGGCGCCAAAATCAATGCCACCAACATCTATGGCATCTCACCGCTGTTTACCGCTGCTCAGACCGGAAGCATGGATGCTTTGCGCTTCCTCATCAGACATGGTTGGTCCTGGGCTTGTTCTGGGGCTGTCTGGTTAGGTTTAGTGTTAATTTCTTTTTGTCCTGGTTCTATCTTGTAGGAGCAGACATTAATTCCCATGCAGCCGACGGAAACACAGCATTATATGAAGCGGCTAAGAACCGTCATGAGGAAGTGGTCCAGCTGCTGGTCTCACAGAACGCAGACGCCAATCGTCCTGGAAGAAACGGACTGCTTCCGCTGCATGTTGCAGCTCAGACAGGAAATGAGACGTATGTTCTTTGCATAGAAAGTACAGAAAAGATGTTACTACACAATCTTAAAGGGGCATTGTGTAAAATATTGTAGTATTTTTTTTTAATTTTTAGCCTTTATTTAACCAGGATAGTCCCACTGAGATTACAAATCTCTTTTGCAGGGGAGTCCTGGCCCCATGTGTGTTTGGGGGGGGGGACTGTTGTACATGTTTTTGGTGGTAGGGGAAACCGGAGTACCCGGAGGAAACCTACGCAGACACAGGGAAAACATGCAAACTCCACACAGAAAGGCCCTGCCCTGGATGGGAATCAAACCCAGGACCTTCTTGCTGTGAGGCAGGAGCGCTAACCACTCTGCCACTGTGCCACCAAATATATTGTTGAACAAAAAGGAACATGTTAGTCAAAAGTATACAATCACATAAAACTAACATTCTTTGTAGGTTAAAGCAAAAAAAAAAAAAAAAAAAGTGAAGGGTGTTTGAGAGAGGTAAGCCATTTTTGTATGATAAAGATCATTGTCATTGATAAAGACGCTTGGAATTGGAGACAAAACGTCTTCACCTTGAAAACTGAGTCCAGATGCTTTTGCTTTAACCTTTTCTTCAAGAGAACCTGGATGACTGAGAACCTTCACAGACAGTCTTTGCATTTATTTATAAAACCCAGTGGAAGGAGCTATTTTAGTGACGTAACATTGTGTTTTTTACGACTGCACGACACCCCCCGCCTTAATCCGTTTGTTTCTGACTGAACATACATTCTTACATTAGAGGATTTATGAAAAATATGGACTACGTTGTTGGATGTTGTTCAAAGTAAAATTACCATCAAACCTTTTTCCACTGGGTTTGTTCATAGACAGCAGCATGTTCCTTCAGGACTACCAGAGCTTTTCACACGGTCTTTGAAAGGAAGAGTGTGAGGTGTGGAATTGTAATCTGCACTTTTGCCATCAGATGTTGCAAAAAGAAAAAGCCCAAACAACACCCATCAGTTTTACCCAGAAAAAAAAAACATTGTTCTATATTCTGGGCATGATCAACAATCAAAACAAACAATACTATCTGTTTCAGCAAGAGTCTTGGGTAAGTTCTGCTCATTATTACATTTACATTAAGTCATTTAGCAGACCCTTTTATCCAAAGTGACTTACAAGTGAGGAAGACAATGGAAGCAATTTTAACATCACAAGGTAACAAAAGGTATAAGAGCACAAAAGAACTAGTCAGTTAAAACCCAGCACAGTATACAAAGCTAAGGATAGTAGAGACATTTTATTTTTTCTCTACAAAACTAATAAGCTGTCAGAATTTGTCATCAATTTGCATAGTTACATGAAGAGCTCAGTAGATGGTTGCCACAGTTTGATCTTTACCACAATAGCCACATTTCCACTGTGTGGAAGGGCACAGGTTGGGTCAGACCAAGTAACCCCTGAAGAGGCTTCTGTTTCCAATGCCATGCAGAGACTCACTTCTATTACAGATTTGAACTTGCAATGTATAAAGTGAATTCAATGTTTTTTTTTAATTTACAAAGCAAATGCAGTAAGAATCTAATAAACAGCAATATACATAATATATATATTAGTGCTGGGCAACGATTAAAGCGTTTAATCGCGAATAATCGCACACTGTTCTGTGATTAATCACGATTAATCGCATTATACACAAAATTTAATAAATTAGTGTACCGCCTACTTTTATTTTGAAAGAACTGCTATATTAACAAAAGTGCAATAACATTTGGTTTGCACTTCAAACAACCCTTTAAACAAATAAGGTGCTTTTTACAGCAGTTAAAGGTTAGTAGCATTTAAAATATTTCTTGTAAATCTCAACTTAAACATTAATGTAATCAAATTAAATATTAAACCAAAAATATTTGCCACTGCCAGGGCATTAATATTTTGTTTAGTTTGTTATAGAAAAACAAGTTATGTCCAGAGCTTCAATCATAACATTATAACAATATAAACAATATAAATGTCTCTCTTGTGTTTTCATTACAGTCAGAGCATGTGAATGCAGTTCCCGCGCATTTCACACACCCTCTCCGGCCACGTTGAGCTGAGTGCGCTTTTCACTTGTAAAACTCAAGGGTGTATGGATAATGTAGTCACTGCTCTCGGTGGAACGAATTAGGAAGCGTGCATTGTGAAGGGCACTCTGGAAAGCGGCAGCGCAGGCAAAGGATTAAAACCTCTATTAAAACAGATGTCCAAATGAGCGTACCGGGGCGCTAAAAGCACGTTCTGGGCGCACGGAGAAATGGCGGTACTGAGTACCGGTGCGTACCGGCCCACTTAAAGCACTGGATGAGGGCGGCTCATACGTGCAGTCATTCGTTGCGATCCTAAGAATGTTCTTCAGACCAACATCTTTCACTATACTAATTCGGCCGACGTTAACGCGCGATAAAATAATCGTCGGCTGTAGGAGACTATATTGCATAAACATATATCAGATTAATTTTAATTTTAATAATTAACTTTGATATTAATATTAATTTATTAAAATTAATTTCTAATTAGAAAGGGGCTCCACTCTGGTTTTGAACAGGTCCAAAGAAACTGTTAGGTTTAATCAAGTCTTATTAATCTGAAGGGAGAGAATTCTTCTGGTTTTCGAACATTTCTTTTATGGGATTTTATTAAAAATTACACAAACAAACAATGGTGAATAAAATGATGGGAACATGGAAAGGATTGACACAACAAGGGATAAACACAGGGATAAACATTGCTTTCAGAGGGTATCGTGAAACCAGGAATGTTTAGATATGTTAATCCATATTATTGAAGTTTACTCAGGGACTTTTAATGGGGGAAAGAGATGACGGCTTAGGGGCGAGGGTTTTGGACAGAGTACATTTTATGACACCAAGCTGTTGTTTCACGTGCGGACGTACTCTGTAGTCAGCGGGTGCTGGCCCGGTTCGGTGGGGTCGATATCAGTGGTCCGAGACGAGCGTCCTGAATGTTCTCCAGAAAGTTCGTCGCTGACTGATGACGCGTTCCACACACCAGGGGAACGCGTCATCGTGCGCCGACACGTGCGTGTCTCCTCCAGAGGGGTTTGCAGTCCGCGGAGAGAACAAAAGCGCCCTGTTGCTGTCCATACTAGCATGGCCTTCATCTCCTCAGTTGCACCGTGTAAAAGTTTAAGTTTGTTAAAGTTATTGCAAGGTCCATGAAAGAGTTCTCGGCTGTTGCTCTGCTGGTTTTAAAACTTGCTTCTGCGAGCGCCCGTTCGGTTAGAGCAAACGCGTTAGCAGGCACAGAGAGAAAAAAAAAGGCCAAAATAACTTCCGTCTGGTAACAGACTTGCAGGAAGTACTTTGAGCAGCTGTTTGAAAGGAAAACTTAGCATGACAAGCTAGGCTTGCAGGCTTTAAACAAAGAAAATCTACTCGTTTCCACGAGACCCGAAGCTTTGGGGAGGTCCCTGGGAACGGAACCTCCCAGAGTAGGCAAGAAGAGCTGCAAGAGCGGAAGGGGCAAGAGGGAGATTTTTGGACGGGTGCCTGTCTTATACCTGAGCGCGGGGGCGTGTCGCACGCTTCTCTCTTTCCGGCAAAATGGAAGTCGCTTTGGAAAATTTAAACTGAGTTAAACTAAGTTTTAAAACATTCCTTGCTTCGCAATGTATTTGTTGTTTTTTTCATAAAACACACAAACATTCGTACTTGTAGGATTGTACAGAGAAAATGCATATGTCAGAATATTATTGAAACATTCATTACTTTTCATTAAAACAAAACGGAAACCGTAAACTGGGGTAAGGAGCCATTCTGTCACAACTCCGCGTCCTGGAAAAGAACAGTATAAACACCAAATCTTAATACATTTTCCTTTAATGCAATAACCACAAAATGTTCCTTCTTGGGTAAGGAGTCATTTGTCCTTTTGACCACTAGGGGGTAGTGTTTGACCATTGTAGAAGTCAATTTTCAAAGACATTCAACATGTCCATTGGAGAAAGAGAAATGTCCTGGGGAAAGCTGAATAAACAAAGTTATCTCCAAGAATTTACGGTTAAAAAGACATGGCGCCAGGGTGTGGTACTGGTCCTGAGTCACTTTTGACCTGGTGACTGGCAGACCCCGGTTCCATTTCTTATGAAAGCAAAACAAAGTCATTAATAACATTTTGTGTCCTTAACAAAACACTTTGGCCGTCTTCTCATCTGAAAGAAAACAGTGTTAACCAAGTCTTCTCCGGGCTTCCTGATGTTTCAGATACAAGCTTGTCTCTGAAGGCCTCTGGCAATGATGGAAGTAACAGGAAAGTTAATCCGTGGGGGATTTTGAAGACTTACAACAGATATTACTCTGTGGGTGGAATTCTGGAGACTGATCTGCTACACGCCGTTAATTCATTAATACGTTAACTTGCCCAGCACTAACATATATATATATATGTATATATATATATATATATATATATATATATATATATATATATATATATATATATATACTTATACAGTGTTGATTGAAAGTTTGGGCACCCCAGGTAAACATTTTTATTAATGTGCATGATGACGCCAAGAAAAGATGGAAAAATCTCCAAAAGGCATCAAATGACAGATTAGACATCCTTATAATAAGTCAAAAAAAAGTTAGATTTTATTTCCATCATTTACACTTTCAAAATAACAGACAACAAAAAAATGGTGTCTGCAAAGGTTTGGGCACCCTGCAGAGTTAATACCTTGTACTGCCCCCTTTGGCAAGCTAGGACCTGACAGTGTCATGGATTGTTCTCAATCATCGTCTGGATAGACCAGGTGATGTCAATCTCAAAGGTTTTAAATGCCCAGACTCATCTGACCTTGCCCCAACAATCAGCACCATGGGTTCTTCTAAGCAGTTGTCTAGAAAACTGAAACTGAAAATAGTTGACGCTCACAAAGCAGGAGAAGGCTATAAAAAGATAGCAAAGCGTTTTCAGATGCCAATATCCTCTGTTCGGAATGTAATTAAGAAATGGCAGTCATCAGGAACAGTGGAAGTTAAAGCAAGATCTGGAAGACCAAGAAAAATATCAGACAGAACGGCTCGCAGGATTGTGAGAAAAGTAAGTCAAAACCCACGTTGACTCCACGATCCCTCCAGAAAGATCTGGCAGACACTGGAGTTGTGGTACACTATTCCACTATAAAGAGATACTTGTACAAATATGGACTTCATGGAAGAGTCATCAGAAGAAAACCTCTTCTACGTCCTCAACACAAAAATCAGCGTTTGAAGTTTGCAAATGAACTTATAGACAAGCCTGATGCATTTTGGAAACAAGTTCTGTGGACCGATGAGGTTAAAATAGAACTTTTTGGCCGGAATGAGCAAAGGTATGTTTGGAGAAGAAAGGGCACAGAATTTAATGAAAAGAACCTCTGTCCAACTGTTAAGTATGTGGGTGGATCGATCATGTTTTGGGGTTGTATTGCAGCCAGTGGCACAGGGAACATTTCACGAGTAGAAGGAAAAATGGATTCAATAAAATTTCAGCAAATTTTGGATGCTAACTTGGTGCCATCTGTGAAAAAGCTGAAGTTTAAGAGAAAGAAATGGATAATGTACAAGTACAAGGTTTTAACTCTGCAGGGTGCCCAAACTTTTGCAGACCCCATTTTTTTGTTTTCTTTTATTTTGAAAGTGTAAATTATGAAAATAAAATCTAACTTTTTTTGACTTATTATAAGGATGTGTCATTTGATGCCTTTTGGAGATTTTTACATCTTTTCTTGGCGTCTTTATGCACATTAATAAAATTTACCTGGGGTGTCCAAACTTTCGATCCCCACTGTATATATATATATATATTTCTTATCCATGTATTGACATATTGGTAAATCTCTTCACAGGATTGTGTCGTCATTGATGCCTGTGACCAGTAAGGCACGTGTTCGCCGCTGTGGCATCAGTCCACTTCACCTGGCAGCCGAGCGTAACCGTGACAACGTGCTGGAGATGCTCCTCGATGCAGGGTTAGGATGCATAATGGATTTTGACAATTTAACAAATATTTTCTTCAGGAAGTCTTTCAAACTCATCAAAGATAATTATAAGACCTTTAATGATAAAGCGTTATTATTCAAGGTTTGACCCAAACGCGCTGCTGAGTGAGGAGCGCAGCGTGTTGTACGAGGACCGTCGCCGTACGCCGCTCTACTTCGCTGTCACTAATGGCAACCTGGACGCAGTGCGCATGCTGCTGGCTCAGGGTGCTGCCACTGACCTGGATACACTGCCTCCGCTGATGATAGCAGCACGTCAAGGTGCTGTGGAAACGGCAGCTCTGCTACTGGAGCACGGCGCTGACGTGAACGTCTCTGTGGCAATGCTGTCCACCACATTCCCCCCAATGGTCATGTTCAGCTTCCGAGACCTGCCGCTTCTCAAGCTCCTTCTCGACCATGGCCTTCAAGCGGCGCCCTGCTTCAGCTGCACTCTGGGAAACAATGCACACCCACCACCAAGAAGCCAAACAGAGAGAGGACAGACACTGCAGGTAACACTGGGACACTTTGAGAGTATTTTTTTTTCTGTTACATTTATAAGAACAAGGTTTATTGCCAGGTAAAGTGAAGGAGTATCCATCCATCTTCTTCCGCTTATCCGGGCCCGGGTCATGAGGGCAGCAGTCTAAGCAGATCTGTCCAGACTTCCTCCTCCCCAGACACTTCCTCCAGCTCTTCCGGGGGGATACCGAGGCGTTCCCAGGCCAGCCGAGAGACATAGTCCCTCCGGGGTGTCCTAGATCTTCCCGGTGGGACATGCCCGGTACACCTCCCTGGGAAGGCGTCCAGGAGGCATCCGGAAAAGATGCCAGAGCCACCTTAGCTGGCTCCTCTCGATGTGGTGGAGCAGTGGCTCTACTTTGAGCTCCTCCTGAGTGACTGAGTTCCTCACCCTATCTCTAAGGGAGCGCCCCGCCACCCTGCGGAGAAAGCTAATTTCATCAGCCTGTATAAGGGATCTTGTTCTTTTAGTCATGACCCGCAGCTCATGACCATAGGTGAGAGTAGGAACGTAGATTGACCAGTAGACCGGTACATCGACTGCATCACTGCAGAAGCTGCACCGATCCATCTGTCAATTTCACACTCCCTACTTCCCTCACTCGGGAACAAGACCCCAAGATACTTAAACTCCTCCACTTGAGGCAGGAGCTCTCCACCAACCTGAAGGCGACAAACCACCCTTTTCCGACTGAAAACCGTGGCCTTGGAGGTGCTGATTCTTATCTGTGCAGCTTTATATTCGACTGCAAAGTATGTAGGAGTATGTCCAATCCAAACTCAATATCTGCGCCTCATGCACGTTTGCTTGTGGCAGGACGTAAACAGCAACCAGAACGCAGCAAACTCAGGAGGAGAGTAAAAGGGTTTGCTGTTAATGACGAGGTATTCAAGAGTGTTGGGAAATCACTGTCACGTCTGTGCACTAGCCACTAACCAACTCCTCCGACTTTAGACTTTCTGGATAGTTCTGTGTGGGAATCCGCTCTGAGGAGTTGGAATCCCCATAACTGCAGTGCGGTATCTGTACACAAAGCCACATTCCTTTAAAACAGAAAACACAAGATGAAGAAAAGCCCTTGTTTATTCTCAACAGTTTGTTCATTGTTGCAAAGTGAGCACACGTTTGAGAGGACAATCCCATGCAGCGGTGTGCGTAATCTACGTTGGTGGAGACTCACAAGCTCACCGGCTCGCTTTTCTCTTCTCCGGCGTCTCACCTTGTTAACCAAAATTGTGAATAAATCTGCTTCAAATGCAACAAAAGTCAGATATAATAATAATAATAATAATAATAATAATAATAATAATAATAATAATAATAACAATAATAATAATAATAATAATAATAATAATGGATTAGATTTACAATGTGCATTTTTTCCAAGGGACCAAGGTACTCAAAGCACTCACAGGCCGGCCATTATTCATTTACTCCACAGTCAAAAACTATACAAATGTAAAATAACATAATCTATGCTTTTACTGTGTTTCTAAACCCGACCGATATCCGTTTTCCTGTACACTCTTCTTCGTGTGTTTAATTGGCTGTAACTTCCTGCATTTGGTCTGAAAGTTTGAATCTCCAAACGTACTTTCACAAATAAACCAGAGCTTGGTTCAGTTTGGTCCTGACCACCTCCTTCTGCCGAACCAAAAAGCAGCTGTTTGGTCTGAACCATGGTCCACTGGAGCTTTTTACATCTGAAGAGTTGGTTCAAACCCAACGGGAAAGTCTGAAAGTCCGCAGCAAACCTGCCGGTGTGAAAGCACCCTAAGTGGCAGTGGGTAAGTTGAAATTTAAAATGATACTGGTATTTTATTCTGTATGAGTTCAGCTTGTTGTCAGTACTTTCATATGTTTCATGTCCCAAAATAAACAGAGGACAGGAGGCTGGCTTCTGCAAACTTTAAAGGTGCAATGTGTGAAACTTTGTAGTTAACAGCTGAACAAAATATACACCTCTGTAATATGTTTACTGTGTAAATGTGTCAAATTAAGTAGTATTAAATTGTGGATATCTTGAGAAAATAAACAGACAAACTGCTGGAGGAGAAGCTTTTTTTATTTAATTTGAAAACATTCTTGTCTGAAAGATATGGACTTTTAAGAACAAAATCAAAATTGTAAACATCTGAGTTCTATTTAGCAGGGTTTGTACGTACACAACAACATGTCCCTTTTAGGGCTATTTTGCTCGTGTTTTCTAAAAATAGCTTAGGGGGTGTAGAATTACTGTCAGTCAGCAATGTCGGCACCAGGTGCTGCCTTAGGGTTACTGTACTGTTCTGTACCTTTTAATAAATAAATAATTCATCAGTTTCTTATTTGATTGACAGTTCTGTGAGGTGGTGTCCTCTGCCACTGTGAGCCGGTGGGTGGGGCCTATCATTGACCTCCTATTGGACTACGTGGGTCATGTGACTCTGTGCTCCAGACTGAATGAACACTTGGAAAGTTACTCCGAGTGGAGCCACATCAAGGACAGAGCAGGTAATAATAGCCCTAATGCCACCGTGTTATGAGCCTTTTTTTGGTTGTGGAGGATGCCACCAGTGAGTGTGCCCTGGCTCTTTGGCTCGATTCATTAATATGAAGTTTACATATTATTTTACAAATGGACCAATTGGCATTTCCATTGAAAATATACAGCAGCCATGTTGGATCTGCTCTGCTCCGGTTTGGACAAATCACCATTTTGGAAAGAGACAAAGCTGCCCAAGTCATATAGCAAACACCGAGTGGTTGGAGAAACTCCCATGATCCTCCGCTGCTAGCGAGGGCCTCAAACAGATCAATAAGCACAATCACAAACACTTAAACAGGAAAGCCGACAAGATAGAGTATCTATGGAAAAAGGAGATGACAAGAGGCAAACAAACATTGTTGTACTTAAATCCTCTCTTTGTTCTCTTCCAAGTCCCCCCACGGCCGCTGCTACACCTATGTCGACTCAAGATCCGCTCTTTGGTCCGTCTTCGTCGAATGAAGAGACTTCCTCTGCCTCCGCGGCTGCTCCGATACTTGCTGCACCAGATGGAGCCCGAGGAGGACCAGGAGCCAGAGTACGGAGAATATAATTGTTACTGCTGAACAAAAGTTATCTTAAAGAACAGAAAAAAACAAGGCAATTCCCCCTTTGAGAGAGGACAGGGTGACAACAAGGCAACAAATAAACCCGCAGACTTATGCTTAAGGAGAGTGTCCGTCTGTCGTGATAAAATGAGGTTAGTGGACTCGCAGAGACGAGTCAGAGGCCTCATCAAAATGTAGGCAGGTGTGAGAATGTTTTTCTGTGGATTTAGGTTTTTGCACACTTACAGATGGTGTTTTAGGCGGTAGAAAATGCACTTTGAAAAAAATAAAAATTCTAGGCGTAGACTTTCTGGAATTGGTTACTGTGGCCTTATTCTAAAAAAATCGAACAATAATGACATTTAACAAGTTTACAGCTCACATTTTCATTATTTTGTGTGACAATATTTAGCGTAAGTTACATGGCTGTACGCAGCAATGAAGTTCAGACTCCGCAATTTTTTCAAATACCTTTCAGTAATCAGCTTGTTTTTTTGAAACAAAATATTTCTCTAAAAGTGCATTTGTCACAACAGTTCAGTGGTTCATCCAAAACCCTTTACCATGTTGCATAAGTTATTCACCTGAAACTTCATTAAATACATTTGATTCAAAAGCTAGTTTTGGTTTCATTAACGGAGCCTCTAAAATATAAAGTTTTTTGTAACTGTTTGAGACTCAGCAAAATGTAAACACATTTTAGTAACACTTTAGTTTAGTTTATTGATTTATTATTACGTGGACAGTCCCTTTTTTAAAAAAAGAGCAGCTTTAGCCTCTACGGCTAATTTCCAGCTGTAGTCCCCGGCCCGTTGTTAATAGGCATACTTTAAAGTAGGCGGCACATTTTATCATGAATTCATGCTGAAATTCATGCAAAAATCTATAAATGCATGAGTAAATGCATAGGGTTAAGGGCGGCAGTAGCTCAGTGGGTAGAGCGGCCATCCTTTGACCTGCAGGTGGGCGGTTGATCCCCGCTCGAAACATCCCAAAACATCATAACATTCCCGCTCTCCCCCACATACTGTCGTTGTGTCCTTGGGCAAGACACTTAACCTACATTGCCTCCAGTGGTGTTCCAGCTGTAACACTGGTGAATAGCTTTGAGTGCCTACTACAGTAGGTGGAAAAAGCGATATATAAACAATAAAAAATAGATAAAGGTTAGGATGAAAATATGATGAAAACAATTCCTGGTGATTCATTAGAGTTTAATGCATGTACTAATGGATGAGTCCTGCATGAATTAATGCATGAATTCATGATAGAATGTGCCCCCTACTCTAAAGTATTACCTGCATTTTTATTTTTTTTGTCACAAATGGTTCTCATTCTTATGGAGCAAGAGTATGTATAAAACTGATCGAATGTTTAAATCTGATTCTCAGTTAAAGGTTCAAGGTTTTTGCAATATTTAAAGTTTTGTTCAGTAAAACAATGATCTTTAGAGAATTTACTCACTTTTCAAAAATTATGTCACAAAACAATACAATTTATCTAAAACAATGAGAAACACTAAACTGTTGTGCGTTTGTGCTGAATTTTTAAGAAAGGTACGGTTACGGTTATGTTGTAACCGTGGTTCTCTGAGTGAACAGACTATATTTTTGTGAAATTGTCTTTAGTTGGAGGCCTTTCCTACAGTGGCTTTAACATTTGAATTAATGTCATGTCCTATTTATTTCTTTGTCAACATTATGCCATTGGTTATCATTTTTCTTACAGTAAATATGTATTTTTGATATACAAATACGGGAAAATCCGCTCATATATTTTGTTTGAACATCATTTTTGGACCTCAGTGCTTCTAAAATCCTGCGTACAGCCTCACCGACAGACAATGAGATTTAAACATCTGTAGAAGGATCATGTTGGTTTGTTGTTTTTCGAGGGAAAATATCAGTTTTAACAATGTTTTAACAGTTTTAACAATGTACAAGTTTATAAAGCCAGAGACAGGAAACAGGTGTTGGATCTAAGGGAAATAAAAACTAAAAACCAGTTTCTTCTCCAAAAGGAATTGCACTATTAAAAGCATTTTTTTAGGTTGGTTGCTCTGGGTCCATTCTGCAGTGTATAGATAGATTCCAGGCATCCATCTTTGCTGGCTTTTGCTTTATTACAGCATCGGTCCCCAACCACAGACCAGTTTCATGCATAACATTTCTTTCACAGACTGGGTATCACAGATACTGCTATACATTTTTGTAGTGAAAAGATGGCCTTTTAACCTGTGGGCAATTAGTTCAGCCTGAGTTATATATCAAAGTTAGCTTTATCAAAGTTAGCTTTATTCAAAAAAGAAAGGATCAGATCCCGGTCTTGATTTGGAAGGTGGAGGAACATATTCCGGCAATGAGACGGTCTCATTGAGGGCTATCAGTATGTTTAAATGAAGGTGAGATGTGTATCTGTAAACAGATGAGGAAAACATGAAGAGCAGTGTTTAAAGCGATACATTTTTAGACAAAGACATATTTTGAGTTACGCTGCCACAGGCTCCTGTTTGTCATTTGTTTAGTAAAACGTTTTAAAAGAACAGTCTACCGTAGCTTATGATGTGTTCATCTGCTTTCAGATGGCGTCGGTGAAAAATAAAGAACATCTTTTATTGGTTTGTTCATGTGTTTTTTATTGATTATATTTTGTTGGTGGATATAAATCACATGTTGAAAAAGAGACATCACTTAAACAGTGCTCTTGGTATTTTCTTTAAATGCAGCTTGTTTTTTGTTGACATTTTTGTCTTCTGTTGTCTCATCATTGGAGTTCTTCCTCTTTTCCAAGAAGCTCCACAGCGATCATTATAAAAAATATATATATATTTTTGCCTGTATTGACAGGAAACAAGGCAATAGAGGGGGATGAGTTTGGGCAAAACCCGTCCGGGATTTGAACCGGGAATGTTCTACCAACTGAGCTAGCAATTATCATTTTTAATATTTTTGGTTTTTGGTTTTTCAGTTGCACATAAAAAAAGTAAGAAGATTGTGTTAATCTATTAAATGGAAATATTTATTTTTCATTCTTTTTATATGGCCTGGTGCCAAATGAGCGGCGACCTGGTACTGGTCCGTGGCCCGGTGGTTGGGGACCCCTGTATTACAGCATGTAGAGGATGGTCCATGTTGTATAGTATAGTATTTATCTGGCTTTATTTGTTTATGCTTTATAACGTCTATCATTTTCATGCATTTTTAGTCTTTAGCAAAAGTGTAAAACATCGGATTGGATCTAGTTATGTTTTACACAACATAAACTTAGCTAGAACCCAGCTAGTCTTACATGGGTATTTTTAGAAACGCACATTTTCTTTTAAATAATTTGTGCCTTTCGACCACACGTAAACTGCGTTTTAACTTCTATTTTGTATTGAGCTTGTTTTTTTATCATTTGTTCGAAACTGTCATAACATTGATCCCTTCTTAAATTTTTTAGAAGGCTTATATATATATATATATATATATATATATATATATATATATATATATATATATATGTTGTCATTTTAGTCATTTTTATTATAGAATATATTTTGTCAGAATGCTGCAGGTTTTTTTTTGAATGTCTCTAAAGAATTGTTTTTTTTTTTTTTTGTATCATTGTATCCCTGAATACATTACACAATATCAGAAAACTAAATGTATTTCCTTAATTTTAACTAAATAATTTGTAATCCCCTTTATTTGGAGACTGTCAAAAAACCCAACAGATTTTTTTATTGTATGCATCTATATACATTTGTGTGCTTATAGATGGTGTATTAAAAGCACTCCTTATTACATTACAATGTGTCTGAATAAAAACTAATGAAAAACGAGTGCCACTATTATTGTTGTATGCTTACATGTTTGCAAAAATCATAATGCATCATGCTTGTTCTGGAGATAGAGATTAATTATTATTAATGACAGTATGCAGTGCAGTTGCACTCAGGACACATTTAAAAGTTTGTCGTTGCATTTACCCATTTCCTGAAGAAGGCTTAGATAAAGAACTTAAACGTTAGAACTGGTAAGAGGAGTTTTAGTATTACTCTAAGCCTAACAGGTTTTTTTCCCTAACCTGGGGTTTATCTAAGTCTCTAACTGGACAAATCATGTCCTCCATTGTTTTACTGTTAGGAATGTAAGTTGAAAAATGTATTGAATGTGTTATAAAAGTGAATATTCTCAGTGAATGATTATATTATACATACAATATAATTTAACGTTTATTTAACTTTATTTAAAGATGAGTAGGCCATAACTCTGATTTTGTTCTATTACACCATGACTTCTGGTCATTGTGTATCAAATACTCAGCCGACTTACTGTTACTGAAGTACATTTACAAATATGCACTTTAAAGTGCAAGAATAAGGCAGTGTGCACCATCACAATGATATAAATGTAGACCAATAAAAGTTATGGAAATGAAATATGGACGCTCCCTTAGAATATTAGGGTGACCTTATTTCCAAACCTTAAAAGTGGGACACGTAAATGACAAAAAAAAAATGTCTAAAATAAATGACAAATCTCAAACGTTTGCACATAATAAGATAATGTGATTAAATGTTAAGTATAGCTGCCATCTATTGGTTAAAAAACAAAATAGCAAAACCTTACGTGTCCTGAAGCTTTTTTATATTTGCTGTGTGGAACACATGGGGCAGGGACTGTTAAAAACTTGGACATAAGGGTTTTATTAGATAGTTATATAGATAGTTATTGGGACCTTGGAAAAGGAGACAGCTCCAATAAATACTATATGTTCATCCTAAGCAATGTTATTAGCCTAGCTGTAAAATAGTGCCTATGATGAACACAATATACAGTGGGGATCGAAAGTTTGGGCACCCCAGTTAAATTTTTTATTAATGTAAATAAAGACGCCAAGAAAAGATGGAAAAATCTCCAAAAGGCATCAAATGACAGATTAGACATCCTTATAATAAGTCAAAAAAAGTTAGATTTTATTTCCACCATTTACACTTTCAAAATAACAGAAAACAAAAAAATGGTGTATGCAAAAGTTTGGGCACCCTGCAGAGTTAATACCTTGTACTGAGACTTTTGGCAGGCTAGGACCTGACAGTGTCATGGATTGTACTCAATCATCGTCTGGATAGACCAGGTGATGTCAATCTCAAAGGTTTTAAATGCCCAGACTCATCTGACCTTGCCCCAACAATCAGCACCATGGGTTCTTCTAAGCAGTTGTCTAGAAAAATGAAACTGAAAATACACACGTGGACAAAAATGTTGGTACCCTTCGGTCAATGGAAGAAAAACTCACAATGGTCACAGAAAAAACTTTATTCTGACAAAAGTAATAATAAATAAATATTCTATGAATGTTAACCAATGAAAGTCAGACATTGCTTTTTAACCATGCTTCAACAGAATTATTTTAAAAAATAAACTCATGGAACAGGCCTGGACAAAATTGTTGGTACCCCTAACTTAATATTTTGTTGCACAACCTTTTGAGGCTATCACTGCAATCAGACGACTCCTGTAACTGTCAATGAGACTTCTGCACCTCTCAGCAGGTATTTTGGCCCACTCCTCATGAGCAAACTGCTCCAGTTGTTTCCGGTTTGAAGGGTGTCTTTTCCAGACGGCATGTTTCAGCTCCTTCTAAAGATGCTCAATAGGATTGAGGTCAGGGCTCATAGAAGGCCACTTTAGAATAGTCCAATGTTTTCCTCTTAACCATTCTTGGGTGTTTTTAGCTGTGTTTTGGGTCATTGTCCTGTTGCAAGACCCATGACCTGCGACTGAGACCAAGCTGTCTGACACTGGCCAGCACATTTCTCTCTAGAATCCCTTGATAGTCTTCAGATTTCATTGTACCCCACACAGATTCAAGACACACTCCTGTGCCAGATGCAGCAAAGCAGCCCCAGAACATAACAGAGCCTCCTCCATGTTTGACAGTAGGGACAGTATTCTTTTCTTGATATGCTTCATTTTTTCATCTGTGAACATAGAGCTGATGTGCCTTGGCAAAAAGTTCCATTTTTGTCTCATCTGTCCATAGGACATTCTCCCAGAAGCTTTGTGGCTTGTCAACATGTAGTTTGGCATATTCCAGTCTAGCTTTTTATGATTTGTTTTCAACAATGGTGTCCTCCTTGGTCGTCTCCCATGTAGTCCACTTTGGCTCAAACAACGACGG
Organism: Perccottus glenii; assembly: GCA_024416835.2. Lineage (NCBI taxonomy): Eukaryota > Metazoa > Chordata > Actinopteri > Gobiiformes > Odontobutidae > Perccottus > Perccottus glenii. The sequence goes on from CM044548.2 coordinate 26,093,621, forward strand.
ATGGTGCGATCTGACACTGATGTTCCTTGAGCATGGAGTTCACCTTGGATCTCTTTAGAAGTCTTTCTGGGCTCTTTTGTTACCATTCGGATTATCCGTCTATTTGATTTGTCATCAATTTTCCTCCTGCAGCCACGTCCAGGGAGGTTGGCTACAGTCCCATGGATCTTAAATTTCTGAATAATATGTGCAACTGTAGTCATAGGAACATCTAGCTGCTTGGAGATGGTCTTATAGCCTTTACCTTTATCATGCTTGTCTATAATTTTCTTTCTATTCTCCTGCGACAACTCTTTCCTTTGCTTCCTCTGGTCCATGTTGAGTGTGGTACATACCATGTCACCAGACAACACAGTGACTACCTGAAGCCCTATAAATAGGCCCACTCACTGATTACAAGATTGTACACACCTGTGATGCTAATTAGTGCACACACCTTGAATTAACATGTCCATTTGGTCACATTATTTACAGTCTTTTCTAGGGGTACCATCAATTTTGTCCAGGCCTGTTCCATGAGTTTATTTTTTTAAATAATTCCGTTGAAGCATGGTTGAAAAGCAATGTCTGACTTTCATTAGTTAACATTCATAGAATTTTTATTTATTATTACTTTTGTCAGAATAAAGTTTTTTCTGTGACCATTGTGAGTTTTCTTTCATTGACCGAAGGGTACCAACATTTTTGTCCACGTCTGTAGTTGACGCTCACAAAGCAGGAGAAGGCTATAAAAAGATAGCAAAGCGTTTTCAGATGCCAATATCCTCTGTTCGGAATGTAATTAAGAAATGGCAGTCATCAGGAACAATGGAAGTTAAAGCAAGATCTGGAAGACCAAGAAAAATATCAGACTGAACGGCTCGCATGATTGTGAGAAAAGTAAGTCAAAACCCACGTTTGACTGCACGATCCCTCCAGAAAGATCTGGCAGACACTGGAGTTGTGGTACACTATTCCACTATAAAGAGATACTTGTACAAATATGGACTTCATGGAAGAGTCATCAGAAGAAAACCTCTTCTACGTCCTCAACACAAAAATCAGCGTTTGAAGTTTGCAAATAAACATATAGACAAGCCTGATGCATTTTGGAAACAAGTTCTGTAGACTGATTAGGTTAAAATAGAACTTTTTTGGACGGAATGAGCAAAGGTATGTTTGGAGAAGAAAGAGCACAGAATTTATTGAAAAGAACCTCTGTCCAACTGTTAAGTATGGGGGTGGATCGATCATGTTTTGGGGTTGTATTGCAGCCAGTGGCACAGGGAACATTTCACGAGTAGAAGGAAAAATGGATTCAATAAAATTTCAGCAAATTTTAAAGAGTAAAGAGACAATGGCTTCTACAAATGGATAATGATCCTAAACACAACTCAAAATCCACGGTGGATTACATCAAGAGACATAAACTAAAGGTTTTGCCATGGCCTTCACAATCTCCTGACCTCAACATAATTGAAAATCTATGGATAGACCTTAAAAGAGCAGTGCGTGACAGACAGCCCAGAAATCTCAAAGAACTGGAAGACTTTTGTAAGGAAGAATGGGCAAAGATACCTCAAACAAGAATTGAAAGACTCTTGGCTAGTTACAAAAAGCATTTACAAGCTGTGATACTTGCCAAAGGGGGCAGTACAAGGTATTAACTCTGCAGGGTGCCCAAACTTTTGCAGACACCATTTTTTTGTTTTCTGTTATTTTGAAAGTGTAAATGATGGAAATAAATTCTAACTTTTTTGACTTATTATAAGGATGTCTAATCTGTCATTTGATGCCTTTTGGAGATTTTGCCATCTTTTTCTGGCGTTTTTATTCACATTAATAAAAAATTGTACCTGGGATGCCCAAACTTTCGATCCCCACTGTATGCCATAAAATATACAACCAGAGACAGGATATTGACCAAGTATTTTATTGAAATTAAAAAAAAAAAAAGTAGTGACTCAAGCAAACCAAGGTACAGATAAAAATAATGTTATGCATTTGAATAAAGGTCACTTTTAATTATAAACCCCGAGATGAATGTAAAGAAAGCCCTCACACTCACATGATGAAGCTACACTACTGCGATCACTGCAGACTGGCAGCGCGTGGCACCAGCCGGTTGGTAAAATCCTTATGAAAATACAACAAATCTTTGTCCCTCTTATTTTCACCAAAGGTCAGTTATTTCCCACCACACACCGTCTGTACCAACACATTACACAAACAGCATCCAGCAAAACACAAACAGCTCATTTTCATTTTTTATAGACAATAAAAAGAAATACATTTTTTATCCACACTTTTTAAACTAATTTTTAGCAATTCTCTGTACACAATTATAAGATTGATATCAATAATTACGCAGAAGTGAAGATGAGTGAAAGAATATAAAATGTAGTGTAGTTCAGTTTTTGCCATGTTTTTTGTTTTTTTGTTTTAATAAAAAGGTGGCCCAGATGGCTCACAATAATGAGCAACAACACTGATTCAGAAAACAAAACAAAGTAACCACAGCATAGCAATGCTATATCCACAGTGGTCTTACGTTTCCACTTTCCAGGGGACTGTTATTGTGAACGGACAAACTTGCGACATAAGCTAATGTGATTCTAGCCACTGTGGCGTTACTTCAAAAGATAAATGTGCTCTTTGTGCTTCTTTTTTTTTATTAAGGTTTCTTTAGTGTTAGCGTTTAACATTAGCCTAGAGAAATGCTGCTCAATTTTTGTCACAATCTGATACGCGGATGCTCAGACAAGAATGATCGAGAATAAAATGAATACAACTGGCTTGAGTTTAACCTTTGTTCTCTTTGATGATTGCAACACATACTGTCTTTTACGTTGCTTCTTTTCCACGATAAACTTTGTGAAACACTGTTTGAGTTTAATGAATGGCTGCTAGGGGCGACTCAATAGAGAGGAACTATTTCGTGATTAAAACAAGGCAATAGACCAACATGGAAATCTGTACCCGTGAACGGAGACAGTGGAAAGGTTTGTTTTGCGACTTGTTTGTGCTGTTATTTCGAATTTGTGTCATAGCTCAGTAATTTGCTTTATAGTTGTCTGTTGTTGTGAGCCTTTTGGGCCACCGTACCACCCACCACTGTGGGGCTAGCAGCAACGTTGATACAACTAGCTCCATGACATTTAAACATCATCTTTAGAATTATCCTTAATATATTTTGTTCCTATAATGGAAACCTATGAGTTGCTTTAAGTTTACTTCAGCCTCTTTTATGCTCACATTTTGTTGCGTGATAATCCTGTCAAGTGCTGTCCTGAGATGTAATAAGTTGTAAAAGAGGCAAAGGGACAGCTTAATGTTAGTGTTAGGAAATGATTTATGAGCCGCGTGTGCAGCAGTAAATGGACAAATATAAGAATTGCATTTGTAATTGCTTATGCAAATTAGCCACATGCTTTTGAGTTTGAGTTCACATAACACTTTTCTCCACTTTACGTCCGTTCCGTTGTATAAAGAGCTTGTGCAGTGGCTACATAAAATGAGCAGCTAAATTTCTTTGTGGAGCCCCAGGAGGCAGCATAAACAAGGACACTGGCTCTTCTTTTTGACAAATAGAAGATAAATGGGACACAAGGCTGACTAAGATGCTATATTAATGAAAGAACTTCCCACCAATATCACTCAAAAGAGCATAAAAAAAGGCTTATAAGTGCAGCAATTTTAACTTCTGTGTAACACCACAAACTACACAGATCAAATACAGAATGAGCTTTTTATCTCATTGGTCCTTAGTGAATGTACCAGACATTTAGTCCTCATCATATTCTAAACTAGACCCAAACTGTGTCTGTGAGCATTACATTTGAGCAACTACATTTGCAGCTGAGGATGACTAATTTAAGACAAATGTACCTCTGTTCCGACATTTCTCTGGTCTTTGGTTGAACCGAAAGAACCTAATATGTGAATATGCAACAATAGCAGGAACGCTTTATGAGACAAAATGAAAAAAGAAAACATAATTGAAGGTTCACTTCAGCTCAGATAATGGAACACTTAAACTGAATGAAGAAAAGTCCAGTCAGAGACCTGAGGATGTCTCACAGTGTCAAAGCGCTAAGATAAAGATAAAGGAAAAGAATGGACAGAGAAGAGAAAGAACGTGTCTCCTTCCTCTTTTGTTTTAGAATGAGGGGGAACTAATTTTCAATGGGGCATTTTACTGTCGCAACTCCACGTAATTGGCTGGGAAAAGGCCGTAGGATCCGCGACATACTCCCCTCCACCAGCCTTCATCGATCATCTCAATGTTGGTGATGATGTCATCAGGGTCAAAGGAGATCTCGTCATCGCCAGCTGAAATTAAAAAAAAAAATTATTCAAATTCAATGTAGGCAACATTAAAATATAAATTTGATAAGATTATTTCTCTCTTACCTGCCTGGTAGTCATACAAAGCCACTGCTGTGATTCCCAGGTCTTCACCGTAATCATACTGCTGGGCATCTGCAAAAAAAAACCAAAAAAAAATTAACACTTCTTTATTACATGTTTTCATTGATAATACTCTTTATAGTTGCAAGACTATTACTACAAGTAGAAAACTAGAGAAATTAAGCAGTTTACCTCCAGTCCCGGTTTCCTCTGGTGTCTGGTAGAGGTCCTGTTGCGTGTACTCGCTCTCGGGCACGATGTCATACAAATGCTTCCCGTTCTCCTCTGCTGCTTCCTGCACTGCCTGGATGTTTTAATGAAGGCAACACAACCTTAAGGTTAAAAGTCCCAATGTGTATAGCAATTTTGTAGAAAACGGTTGAACCAAATGGACTGGGCTGTAGTCAACCAAAGAACATTGACTAAAAGTCTAGTTGACTAGTTGATGACGTCACGTAATATCTCATATAGCTCTCTGTCACAGCAGCTGTTCTTTAAAACACAAAGCCTATGGCATTGCTCCTGTCTGCTTCTCTAAACTGGGGCCGTGCTGACAATTACCTACTATAGGGAACCAGTTGTGTATCCCTAAGCATCTCAGAGACCATCTGTCCTTTAAGCGATAGGTGTTTACAGAAGTTACCACCGAAACTGCACTGCTCTTAGTCATCGAAGGCCTGAGACTGGCAAAGGCAACATCCAAGTCATCTGTACTCATCTTACTGAATCTGTCTGCCGCTTTTGGCACTGTTAATCATCACATCCTGCTGTCCTCTCTCAGTGCAATGGGTGTTTCTGGAATGGCGTTGCAATGGTTCAAGTCTTACCTCTCGGGTTGGTCATTCAGAATATCCTGGAGAAACGAGGTCTCTGAGTCCCAACATCTCAATACAGGGGTGCCACAGGGCTCAGTGCTTGGACCGCTACCCTTTTCCATATACATGACATCCCTTGGCTCTGTCACTCAGAAGCATGGCTTTTCCTATCAATGCTATGCAGATGACACTCAACTCCATTTGTCATTTCAACCTGACGATCCGACGGTCTCTGCTCGCATCTCGGCATGCCTGAGTGACATCTCACTTTGGATGAAGGACCATCACCTGCAGTTGAACCTTGCAAAAACAGAACTGCTTGCGATTCCGGCCAACCCAGGGACCTGCCATAACCTCTCCATTCAACTAGGCCCATCAACCATTACACCGTCCAGAACTGCCAGAAATCTGGGAGTGGTAATTGATGATCAGCTAAATAGCTCAGGCGGTTCGATTCCCACTCTCCCCACAGTTCATACTGTCGTTGTGTCCTTGGGCAAGACACTTAACCCACCTTGCCTCCAGTGACTGTAACACTAGTAATTACATTAGAACAATGTAAGTCGCTTTGGATAAAAGCGTCAGCTAAATGAATAAATGTAAACGTAAATGTAAGTCATGTTGCCATGTTTCATTCTCTACAATATTAGGAAAATTAGACCTTTCCTATCAGAGCACTCTACGCAAATCCTAGTCCAGGCTGATGATCTACCTGCTGCTACAAGATCAGCAGATTCTGTAGCCATCTTTAAAAAAAACGCCTGAAAACACATCTCCGTCAACACCTGACTGACAAACACTGAATTCTACTTCCTTTCTATTGATTCCTTCTCTTAAAAAAAAAAAAAAAATGTCTTTCTTATCCTCAGCTTTGTATATAGTTTTTTGTGCACTTATGCTTTTTGTTACCTTGTGTTGTTAAAATTGCTTCCATTAATTTCCTCACTTCTAAGTCGCGTTGGATAAAAGCGTCTTCTAAATGATAAATGTAAGTTTCAAACAAACTTAATGTAAGTTTGTTTGAGTGCGGGACGGCTCACCTGGTAGGTTGTTGAAGCTACAGGCTCAACCGGGGGAACGGGGCTGGGAATGGGACTGGGACTGGGACTTGCAGCGGGGGCAGGGGATGGGGCTTTTGGCGCCTGTTCGATTTTACGTCGCGCCTCTTCCTGTTCTTGCTTTTCCTTGGCCTGTCGACGGGCGCGCTCTTCCTCTGCCCTCTTTTTGTCCTCCTCTTCTTTCTGCTTGGCAATGTTCTCGAAGCGCGCCTTAATGCTTCCCGTGCTGCTGCCAACTGGAAGAACGATAAAGTCCCAAATAAGGTATAAAATAAAAACAGACCAGCGTTATTTACAGTGCTTTGAGTGAAATGTACGCACCAGCCTCAACAGGTTTGGTTTTCTTGTAGGACGGGGCAGGTTTCTCCACCTCTTCAAATGTCCCGGCACTCTGCAAAAGGACCACACAACAAGGGTTTACTTATGACTTTAACATGATCTGGTAGAGATAAAGTTGAGTAATAAAATAGGGCCATCCATCCATGCTTATATTATTTCACGGTGAAAGAGGATATACATAGTTTCTCTATTAATATGCAAGATATTCAGAGTTATTCTGAGTTGAGGAATGGGCAGAGTTGTGCAAACAGGGCAGTCTCTCATTCTGCTTAACCGCTTATCCGGGGCCAGGGCACGGGGGCAGCAGTCTAAGCAGAGACACCCAGACTTTTGACACTTTCTCCAGCTCTTCCGGGGGGATACCAAGACGTTCTCAGGCCAGCCGAGAGACATAGTCCCTCCAGCGTGTCCTAGGTCTTCCCCGGGGTCTCCTCCCGGTGGGACATGCCTAAAATACCTCCCAAGGGAGGTGTCCAGGAGGCATCCGAAACAGATGTCCGAGCCACCTCAGCTGGCTTTTCTCGATGTGGAGGAGCAGCGGCTCTACTTTGAGCTCCTCCTAAGTGACCTAGCTCCTCACCCCATCTCTAAGGGAGCGCCCCGCCACCCTGTGGAGAAAGCTCATTTCGGCCGTCTGTATCCGGGATCTTGTTCTTTCAGTCATAACCCATCTCATGACCATAGGTGAGAGTAGGAACATAGATTGACCGGTAAATCGAGAGCTTTGCCTTGCAGCTCAGCTCCTTCTTCCTTCTTCACCAATTCATTACTGCAGAAGCTGCACCAATCCGTCTGTCAATCTCACGCACCTTCCTTCCCTCACACGTGAACAAAACTGAGAACCACGGTCTTAGACTTGGGGCTGCTAATCCTCATCCTAGACGCTCACATTCGGCTGCAAACCTCCCAGTGCACACTGAAGATCCTGTCCTGATGGAGCCAACAGGACAACATCGTCTGCAAAAAGCCGAGACAAGATCCTGTGGTCTCCAAACCAGACTCCCTCCGGCCCCTGGCTGCGCCTTGAAATCCTGTCCATAAAGATAATGAACAGGACCGGTGACAAAGGGCAGCCCTGCCAGAGGCCAACATGCACTGGGAACAGGTCTGACTTACTGCCCGCAATGCAAACCAAGCTCCTGCTCCGGTCGTACAGGGACCGAACAGCCCTAAGCAAAAGGGCCCCGGACCCAATACACTTAGAGCACTCCCCACAGGGTGCCACGAGGGGCACAGTCGAATACCTTCTCCAGATCCAAAAAACACATGTGGACTGGTTGGGCAAAACCCTCCAGCACCCTGGAGAGGGCTGGACAGGGTATAGAGCTGGTCCAGTGTTCCACGGCCGGGACGAAAACCGCATTGTCCCTCCTGAATCTGAGGTTCAACCATCGGCCGCACTCTCCTCTCCAGTACCTTGGCATAGACTTCCCCGGGGAGGCTGAGGACTTTGATCCCTCTGTAGTTGGAAGACACCCCCCAGTCCCCCTTCTTGAAAGAGGGACCACCACCCCGGTCTGCCAGTACAGAGGTACTGTCCCTAAACGCCACGCGATGTTGCAGAGGCGTGTCAGCCAAGAAAGCTCCACAACATCCAGAGACTTGAGGTACTCAGGGCGTATCTCATCCCTCGGTGCCTTGCCACCGAGGCGCTTCCCAACTACCTCAGTGACTTCAGCCTGGGTGATGGACGAATCCACCTCTGAGCCCTTGGCCTCTGCTTCCTCAGTGGAAGACATGTCGGTGGGGTTGAGGAGATCCTCTAAGTATTCCTTCCACCGTCCAACAGTGTCCCCAGTTGAAGTCAGCAGGTTCCCACCTACACAGTAAACAGTGTTGGTAGGGCAGTGCTTCCCCTTCCTGAGGCGCCGGACGGTTTGCCAGAATTTCTTTTAGGCCGACCGATAATCCCTCTCCATGCCCTCACCAAACTCCTCCCAGACCAAAGTTTTTGCCCGCTTGGCCTGCCAGTACCAATCAGCTGCCTCAGGAGTCTCCTTCAGCTTGACGGCATCCCTTACTTCCGGTGTCCACCACCGGGTTCGGGGGTTGCCGCCACGACTGGATCTGGTCGAAGCTCTGTCGGTGGTGGGAGTTGAAGATCTCTCTGACAGGGTACTTGGCCAAACGTTCCCAACAGACCCTCACAGTACGTTTGGGTCTGCCAAGTCTGTCCAGCTTTTTCCCCGCCATTGAATTCAACTCACCACCAGGTGGTGATCAGTTGACTGCTCCGTCCCTCTCTTCACTCGAGTGTTCAAGACATACTGCCGGAGGTCAGATGAAACAACTACGAAGTCGATTATTGACCTCCGGCCTAGGGTGCCTTATACCTGAACATGGTGTTCGTTATGAACAAACTGTGACTAGCACAGAAGTCCGATAACAGAACACCGCTCGGATTCAGATCCCTCCCAATCACGCCCCTCCAGGTGTCACTGTCGCTGCCCACGTGAGCGTTGAAGTCCCCCAGTAGAACGACGGAGTCCCCGGTCGGAGCACTTTCCAGCACCCCTCCAACACATGGCGGCTGAGCCGGGTGGCTATTATCAAGCCCACACCAGCCCGCCGCCTCTCACCGCAAGCAACTTTAAAGTAGTGGAGTCCAGCCTCTCTCGATGAGTTGGGTTCCAGAGCCCATGCTGTGCGTGGAGGTGAGCCCGACCATCTCTAGTCGGTATCTCTCAACCTCCCGCACAAGCTCAGGCTCCTTCCCCGCAGGCGAGGTGACATTCCATGTCCCTAGTGCCAGATTCTGTGTCTGGGGATTGGGTCGCCGAGGAATCATTAAAGTACAAGTTAGTTTCCATGTTAGTTTTGTTCTTGTAAAAAAATTCTTATACCAAGTATGTGTTTTTTTTTTTAATAAACAAATTATTAGTATTTATTAGGAACTGCTGTGTTCAGTTTATTACAGTTGACATTAACTGACACCTGGGCAAATTATTTTTTTCATGTTTTTTTTATACAAAACATTTTTTTCCCTCTTGCTCCGAGCGGTTTCCTGCTACATATGACTACCTTTCTCTGGAGATAAAGTTTTTATAATCTGCAGAGTCATTATGTCCATTATCAAATCTGCTCTGGGCGCTAGCAGCAGAGTGTGCTCTGGTAAATGGAAACTATTTCTGTTCAATTCAATTTGATGATGCGGCTATTTTTATATCATTCAAAATCAAGAACTCAACTTAATTGGATTTATTGTCCTATTTAGTTCAAAATTACTTCCCTAAAGACACACTGGATAAATCTGGAGAGGACCCCAGAGCAGCAAAAGATAGACACTTGTATAGCTCCGACTTATACAGGTATATTCTCGGTCAATATGAAAGTCTGAGTAAGAGTACTGTATTTATTTTATTACTATATTTTACCTTATCCATGCGGTCATTCTGCACACCAAACTTCCCTCCAAATCCTTTTGAATAATCTGAAATTAACAGAGTGAAATCAATCAGACATTTTGCTTTATGAAAATTAAACCACAGTCAGACTTTGTCAGAACTTGAACGTCTCTGTAGCTGACATTTATCACAGCTAATACAACTCCAATGGGTTTTTAGATTTGATCAACCCATTGATCACAGAGAACGACTTTGCACAAGTTCAGACAAAGGCCAACTTATGTCAAATGGAGTCAGAGGGAGCTGCTGAAATCAAAGTACAGCCTCATGCAGACCTGTGGGCAGAAGGAACACAACAGAACAAGAGTCACGACGTATAGGCAGGCACTGGTCTGAGCTGAACGTGGAGCCGTGTGACCATGCACTCATGCAAAAAACAAAGAGCCACACTGTAAAGCTGCTGACAGCGTGGGGACAGTGACCACAGGGGAAAGAGGGTCAGGACATACAGACAGACACAGGCCAGGTCTATAGCAATGCAATCATATATAGTCACATCTGGTAATAGAGGGTGGATATTGTGAATTAAGCAACTTTTTTCCCCCTTAAAAAAAAAAAAAAAAAATCTATATATCTATATCTATATATATATAGATATATATATATAGGGCTGGGCAAGTTAACGCGTTTTTATCGCGTTAACGCATTAATGAATTAACGCCGACAATTATTTTATCGCGCGTTAACGTCGGCCGATTAGTATGGGAAAGACGAATGACTGCGTATGAGCCGCCCTCATACAGTGCTTTAAGTGGGCGATGCACGCACCTGTACTCAGTACCGCCACTTCTCCGTGCGCCCAGAACGTGCTTTTAGCGTACTGGTACGCTCATTTCGACATCTGTTTTAATAGAGGTTTTAATCCTTTGCCTGCTCTGCCGCTTTCCAGAGCTCTGCCGCTTCCTAATTCGTCCCACCAAGAGCAGAGACTACATTACCCATACACCCTTGAGTTTGGCAAGTGAAAGGGAGAGGGTGTGTGAAACGCGCGGGAACTGCATTCACATGCTCTGACTGTAATGAAAACACAAGAGAGACATTTATATTGTTTATATTGTTATAATGTTATGATTGAAGCTCTGGACATAACTTGTTTTTCTGTAACAAACTAAACAAAATATTAATGCCCTGTCAGTGGCAAATATTTTTGGTTTTAATATTTAATTTGATTACATTAATGTTTAAGTTCAGATTTACAAGAAATGTTTTAACTGCTGTAAAAAGCACATTATTTGTTTAAAGTGTTGTTTAAAGTGCAAACCAAATGTTATTGCACTTTTGTTCATATAGCAGCGATTAATCACAGAACATTGTGCGATTATTCACGATTAAACATTTTAATCGTTGCCCAGCCCTAATTTAAATATTGATGATAACAAGCTTGGGGGAAAACACAATTAATTGCAATTAATTACAGAAAATGTGCAATTAATTAGTTAATTTTTTTTAATCGATTCCCAGCCCTAATATATATATATATATATATATATATATATATATAAAACCTTATAACAGCTGAAGTGCTTCTTATCAGATATAATGAATAGACATCAAATCTCTGAATAGAAAATGCTCTGCTAAAAGGTCAGATTCCTCATTGAACATCTTTATCATCTGACATTTAACTTGACAAGCCCGATAGTCTGCTCCAGAGTACATGGTGTGTTGCACAGTACCATCTGGGAGGGGGAGGGCATCCATAAAAACCTTTAAATGAATCACTGTTGATTGGCATCAACCACAGTTTAGCGCCATGTTGTTTACATTTTAACGTTAAAACGGCTGCTACATCTTCAAATCTAAAACCCTCCAGACCTGTTAGTACTGCCACATCATCAGTCACAACGAGCCGATAAGGGCACAGTTTGGGTGTGAATACTTTGCTTGGAGCAGTTAAAGATGGATTTTTGTGTTTTTGTAACCTCACAAATCTCACCAGAATAATAAAAATGATTTGTTAGGGAGTTAGCTTTCTGTGTGATCAACTGTGACTCCTCTTTCGAGACAAACTCCAGCATCTGCAGCTGTTAGCATATGTTACTAATGAAGGCTCTGTCATTTGAGGAAATGAAGTGGTACACACGCAACACCTCTATATATTGAAGTCCAATATTCATTTCTTTGCAGTACTTAAATATAGCGCATATAGCTGAGAGAAAATGGCGCAAGTCTAAAGATCCTACTAACCTCTCTATCTACCAGTCTCTCCTCTCTACTTTCTCCGCTGATGTCACCTCTGCAAAAACTGTCTACTACCATTCTAGGTTAATCAACTCACCTGACTCGCGCACTCTCTTTAAAACCTTTTCCGCCCTCCTTTGTCCGCCTGCTCCCCCACCTTCATCGGATTTAACAGCTGATGATTTCGCGTCTTTCTTTGTAAAGAAAACGACCGCCATCAGCAGTCAGTTCTCTGCGCCACCACCTGTCGAGCTCATTCAGTCCCCTGATATGTGTTTGCTCACTTCCTTCTCTCCTCTAACTGAAGCAGATGTTTCCAAGGTCATTAGTTCTAACCACCCTACTACCTGCCCGCTGGATCCCATCCCCACACATCTCCTTCAGGCCATCTCTCCATCTGTCGTGCCTGCTCTCACCCACATCATCAACTCATCTCTTTCCACTGGGTCCTTCCCCACAGCTTTCAAAGAGGCCCACATCACACCACTACTGAAGAAACCCACTCTTAACCCTACTCTGCTTGGAAACTACAGACCGGTTTCCCTCCTTCCCTTCATTGCCAAAGCTCTGGAGCGTGTTGTGTTTACTCAGCTCTCATCCTTTCTCACACGGAACAACCTCCTGGACCAGAACCAGTCTGGGTTCAAGAGCGGTCATTCCACCGAAACTGCCCTGCTCTCAGTCATCGAAGCTCTGAGACTGGCAAAGGCAACATCCAAGTCATCTGTACTCATCTTACTGGATCTGTCTGCTGCTTTTGACACTGTTAATCATCACATCCTCCTGTCCTCTCTCAGGGCGATGGGTGTCTCTGGAATGGCGTTGCAATGGTTCAAGTCTTACCTCTCGGATAGGTCATTCAGAGTATCCTGGAGAAATGAGGTCTCCGAGTCCCAACATCTCAATACAGGGGTGCCACAGGGCTCAGTGCTTGGACCGCTACTCTTTTCCATATACATGACATCCCTTGGCTCTGTCATCCAGAAGCATGGCTTTTCCTATCACTGCTATGCAGATGACACTCAACTCCACCTGTCATTTCATCCTGACGATCCGACGGTCTCTGCTCGCGTCTCGGCATGTCTGAGTGACATCTCACTTTGGATGAAGGACCATCACCTGCAGCTGAACTTTGCAAAAACAGAACTGCTTGTGATTCCGGCCAATCCAAAGACCCACCACAACCTCTCCATTCAACTAGGCCCATCAACCATTACACCGTCCAGCACTGCCAGAAATCTGGGAGTGGTAATTGATGATCAGCTAAACTTCACAAGTCATGTCGCCAGCACCACCCGGTCCTGTAGATTCATCCTCTACAACATTAGGAAAATTAGACCTTTCCTATCTGAGCACTCTACGCAAATCCTAGTCCAGGCTCTTGTCTTGTCCAAACTGGATTATTGCAATGCTCTACTGGCTGGACTCCCTGCCTGCACAACCAAACCTCTGCAGCTGATCCAGAATGCAGCGGGAAGAGTGGTCTTTAATGAACCGAAGAGAGCGCACGTATCTCCTCTATTCATTAGGTTACACTGGCCCCCGGTTGACGCCCGCATCAAGTTCAAAGCTATGCTCTTGGCCTACAAGACCACCTCTGGTTCTGCACCCTCATATCTCCACTCACTAATACAGACCTACGTTCCTACCAGATCCCTGCGCTCTGCAAATGAACAACGTCTGGTGGTACCGTCCCAAAAAGGTACAAAATCACTCTCGCGTACCTTCTCTGGCTCTGTTCCACATTGGTGGAATGATCTACCTGATGCTACAAGATCAGCAGATTCTGTAGCCATCTTTAAAAAACACCTGAAAACACATCTCTTCCGTCAACACCTGACTGACAAACACTGAGTTCTACTTCCTTTCTATCGATTCCTTTCTTTAAAAAAAAAAAAAAATTCTCTTATCCTTAGCTTCCATTGTTATCCTCACTTGTAAGTCGCTTTGGATAAAAGCTGCCTGCTAAATGACTAAATATATATATATATATATATATATATATATATATATATATATATATATATATATATATATATATATATATATATATATATATATATATATATATATATATATATATATATATATATATATATATATATATACACACACATATATAGCATGTTAAATGTGCAGCGATATTCTAGAGTACAAAAGTACTCTACCTAAGAAAAAAATATGCACTACAGTTTTATTAGTTGGTGTACAGTAGTGTATAGTATAGTGCTGTAATGTGACAATACTTTTTCACATCAGATGAACGATGATGTTTTATTAGTTGGTGTACAGTAGTGTATAGTATAGTGCTGTAATGTGACAATACTTTTTCACATCAGATGAACGATGATGTTGGATAAGGGAGCAGGGGGTATGGGAAAGCAAATGTAGGGGGGTTCTGTTTCTTAAAAGCAGCATAGGGAGAAGCAAGAGGGTGCAGAGGCAACAGGCTAACAGCAGGGCAAAGTGGGAGTGGAGAGCGTTCTAGGGCTGGATGAGGGAAGTGTCCAGGGCGTGTCTGTGCCTTTCTGGGACTCGTGTTTGGCAAGGCTCTCCTTGTGCTCAAAGCCCAGGGCACACTGGTCCTGCCTCTCCACCTGTACCCCATACTGCCCTCCAAACCCTCGCTTATAGTCTGCAACACAACACACATGGACACACAAGACAAACAGCATGTAAAGAGAGAGATCGTCAACACAAGTGTCCTTTCAGTAAAAAAAAGAAGAAAAATGCTCTGAAGGAATGTGGTCAGAGTAGTTTTTTTCCTCATTAAAAGTGCAATTTTAAAAAGGGATACAAGAAGAAAACAAAAACAAATAAGGTGTACTTCAATCAACTGTCAAAAAGGGAGTACACTTTGTTGTATGTCAGACATTCAGACTTTTAGTTGCACAAAAAATAGATATTGCTCTTCAAAAGTTGGGTATAACTTGGGGCTATTCATTGAAGAACTCTATAAGCTGGGCTTGTTTTGGTAAGTCTGCCTTATTTTGAATCACCATAGAAATTAATGAAGGGTGGTTCAGACCTGTTCCAGATTTAAGGTTAGCCTCAGCCCTTCTTTTGTCACAAATTAAGTGGAAAAGCACTCACTGTAAAACTGTATCTTTAATGTATTATCATAATGAACATGAATTTAAATATTTAGCCAACAAATGGCAAACAAGTTACCAGTAGGTGCAGTAGATTCTCCGAAAACAAACAAGACCCAGCATTCATGACATGCACGTTTAAGGCTCAAGGCTGTGCAATTGGGCAATTAGTTGAAAAGGGGTGTGTTCAAAAGAATTGTGTGGCATTCAATCACTGAGATCATCAATTTTGTGAAAAAAAAAACAAACAAGTGTGAATCAGGTGGCCCCTATTTAAGGATGAAGCCACCAGCACTTAATGAACATGCATTTGAAAGCCTGAAGAAAATGGGTCATTCAAGACATTGTTCAGAAGAACAGCGTACTTTGAATAAAAAGTTGATTATAGAGGGGAAAACCTAAAAAAGGATGTGCAAAAAATTATAGGCTGTTCAGCTAAGCTGATCTCCAATGCCTTAAAATGGAGAGTAAAACCAGAGAGACGTGGAAGAAAACGGAAGACAACCCTCAAAATGGATCGAAGAATAACCAGAATGGCAAAGGCTCAGCCAATGATCAGCTCCAGGATGATCAAAGACAGTCTGGAGTTACCTGCAAGTACTATAACAGTTAGAAGACGTCTGTGTGAAGTTAATCTATTTTCAAGAATCACTCGCAAAGTCCCTCTGTTTAAAAAAAAGGCAGAAGAGGTTTCAATTTGCCAAAGAACACATCAACTAGCTTAAAAGAGAAATGGAGGAACACTTTGTGGACTGATGAGAGTAAAATTGTTCTTTTTGGGTCCAAGGCCCACAGACAGTTTGTGAGACAACCCCCAAACTCTGAATTCAAGCCACACTACACAGTGAAGACAGTGACGCAAGCATCATGATATGGGCATGTTTCTCCTACTATGGTGTTGGGTCTATTTATTGCATACAAGGATCATGAATCAGCTTGCATATTGTAAAATACTTGAAGAGGTCATGTTGCCTTATGCTGAAGAGGACACGCCCTTTAAATGTTTGTTTCAACAAGACAATGACCCCAAACACACTAGTGAACAAGCAAAGTCTTGGTTCCAAACCAACAAAATGAATGTTATGGAGTGGCCAGCCCAATCCCCGGACCCTAATCCAATCGAGAAGCCGTTTCTGAAGCAAAACCAAGAAATGTAAATGAAGTGTGGAATGTTGTTAAAGAATCATGGAGTGGAATAACAGCTGAGAGGTACCACAAGTTGGTGCCACACAGATGTGAAGCAGTTTTAAAAAACTGTGGTCATTCAACTAATTAGTTTAGTGTTTCACAGGATTGCTAAATCCTAGAAACAAAAACGTTTGTACAAAATAGTTTTGAGTTTGTACAGTTAATGGCAGACACTGTTTTTTTTTTATGAACACACCTCTTTCAATTAATTACCCAATTGCACAGCCTTAAGAGCGTGCATATCATGAATGCTGGGTCTTGTTTGTTTTCTGAGAATCTACTGCTAATCTACTTGTTTGTCATTTAGCAATAGAAAATATATTTAAAATTTATTATTCTGGTTAGTGATATTGTACTGCTTTTACTTTGAACAATACTGTACAATACCCCAAATAGCACAGAGACAAGCCTCAAAATGTCAAAAGTCATTTGGAGTGATGACACCAAAATTGAACTTTGTGGCCACAACCACAAACGTTACATTTGGAGTTAACAAGGCCTATGATGAAAGGTACACCATTCTTACAGTGAAAAATGGAGGTGGGTTGCTGATGTTTTGGGGATGTGTGGGTACAAAAGGCACAGGAAACGTGTACAAAATTGATGGCAAGACAAATGCAGCATGTTATCAGAAAATACTGGAATTTTACTTGGACGTTCCAACATGACAACGATCCAAAGCACAAGGCCAAGTCGACCTGTCATTGGCTACAGCAGCTTAAAGGTTCTGGACTGGCCTCAGTCTCCTGACCTCAATATCATTGAGCCACTCTGGAGAGATCTCAAATGTGCAGTTCATGCAAGACAGCCCAAGAATTTACAGGAACTGGAGGCTTTTTGCCTAGAAGAATGGGCACCTCATCCACAACTACCACAAAAGACTTCAAGCTGTCATTGATGTTAAAGGTGGCAATACACAGTATTAAGAACTGGGGTATGTAAACGTTTGATCAGGGTTATTTGAGTAGTTTCTGTTCAGTGACTTTACATCTAAAATATTATTTCATTGTTCACCTTTATGGTCTTTAAAAAACACACAAAAAATACTTACAGAAAGTAGACTTAGGAATATGATATATCAGCAATATATGATTCCAAAAGAAAAAAGAACTGGGAAATTGGTCAATAGCATGTTTCTCAGCAATTAAAAATGTGTTTAACGTGCCAATTTTAGGGTGAAACACATTGTTCTTCTTGAAACCGCTTGTGTACTGTACTGTCAGTTACAGAAACCCGAGCTGTGGTTTCACTTCCTCCGTTTCGGTCTGCGTTTCACTTTTGTAAGCAGTTGATTGAGGAAGCCATCAACTTTTGAAAATCTTCAACCAAAACCACAATAAAACCACATTAGGGACAAAGAAGAGGAACAAAGATTTCACACAAGTAACAGAAAGCAGACAAAACTTCTCATCACTCTGAAGTAACGCAACAAAAGATATTGAAAAGGAAGGACTTTGAAAACTAAATTAGAAACAGTACCTTTCTGTGATTCATGAAGCTGAGGTTTTTCCTGATGGTCCCAGCCGAGCGCTGATTTATCCTGTCGGTCTGTCTGCACGCCAAACTTCCCACCAAAGCCTTTTACATAATCTGCAAAACCATAACACACAATCATACATTTAATATATGAAAGACAATAATCCCACTATATGAGACATCCTCAGAGCAGGAAGGAGTGCTACCTGCTGCAGTTAAACTTTTTAACTCACATGTGTAACAAAGAATAATCCAGAATATTGTGCAATGTCAAATTTTCTTCCCCTTTACTTTAATTTGTAAATATGTATATAAATAGCTGCCGTATTTGTTTCATTTAACCTTCACATTTCATTCTATTTAAAATGCTGCTGAAGTTGTATACAGCTCTGGAAAAAAAGCGTAGAGACCACTACCACTTCAAAATGATCAGTTTCTCTGGTTTTACTATTTATAGGTATGTGTTTGGGTAAAATTTAATTTTGTGTTTTATTCTATAAACTACTGACAACATTTCCCAAATTCCAAATAAAAATTATATTGTAATTTAGAGAATTTATTTGCAAAAGGACAGTGATGACCACAGAAGTGTTTTTTTATACTTTTCCTTATTAAATAAGATTCGGTTCAGGTGATCACCTAATCAGCACCTCATTCAGTAGAATGAGGTGTGCCTGTGTTGGGATTCAACAGACATTGGAATGGAATGGAATGGCTTCCATACTTGTAGAGATGCTGATTGCTAGGAACAATTGCAGTGGTCTTTTAATTTTTCCAGAGCTGTATACTTTTTCTTTTTTCCTTTTATTCTATTGCATGCCCACTTTTCCCTCTGTGGGATCAATAAAGTCTTATATTATCTCCAATATATAATAATAATAATAATAATAATAATAATAATAGCAACAAAAAGACTAGGATTTTGTGTTGCCTTGTGCTTATTAATAGAGATGCTAAATTCAATATAATTTAGTAAACGTACATGTTTAAATTTTCACCTGTGTAGAGTAAAGGTTTTTGAATTACAGCAAAATCACAGGTGGGATATTAAATTTGTAAAACTAATTTCTTTCACCAATATATTAAAAGCTTAATCCCATTATGACAACAATGTTTGCGTTTGTAACCCAGCTATGCAACAGAAAGCCCAGAGCATTATTTGGGGCTTTGTTTCTGAGCTCATCACAGCTTTACACGTGGCCTTGATGGCAGTGAACTGGTTGCAAAGAGGCAGGAATGTTGTGCAGAGTGAGTGGCGTCAAACAAGAGGCTACAAGTCAAGAGGCTAATGCAGGGTCTGGACAAGCACGCACACAAACAAGGGTGTGACTCCCAAGAGACCACAGGACGCGTTATAAATCTAACAATAACAGAAGCAGGTTCAATGGTCATTTACGATTAATCGTTCATTTTCAATCAGGGAAAACAATCCAATATTAGAATCAGTTCCGATAGAAGTTAAAACATTCCTGGTCATAGAACGAGCTTTCAACTTTGGTTAAAGTGTGTTTAACCTGGCTGAACTGATGCAATCAATGTTCATACAAAAGTATCTAATCACGAGTCGGTCGTTAAATATTGTTTTAAAGTTTAAAAAAAAATAAAACTACTATAGACAGAGCTTTTTTCATGACAAACAAGTAAGTTTGATTTTTCAATAATTCAATAATTGATTAATTGCTATCTGGGGTATTCATAGACTCTGAAACCTGCCATGTACTGAGAGAAGAGGGTTAAGAGTAAGACGGTTAAAGAGATGCACATTTTGTATTTTAGTTAAAAATACAAATTTATGTGTATATATGCTCTATCCGCAAGTCCTTGTAGCTTTGTTGGGTTCAGATTTAGTAAAAATCTATGTGAGTTTTTGTAGTCTTATCAGTTTTAAGCCAGAAGTTTTTGACCACAGGTCCTCATGCATTGACACACGCTTCAATATCCGATTATTAATCAATTAATCAAAAGTTAGTCAGATTAATCAATTATAGAAATAATCATTAGTCTCAGTCCTACTTTTTCTGTGTAATAATGTTTTGCTTATTTGTAATTGTCTAAGGTACAATGTATAAATATATTTTGTAAACTATGACAATAAAGGACTACAGGACATACTGTATCACTAATATTTAAAATGTATATGTGAATAAATATGTATTATGTAGTAGTAAGTATCCATTAAATGCAATATAAAAACAACAGTGACCTTTCTGAGACTCGTGCCTCTCCGTTTTGCCCTGATACTCGAAGCCCACAGCACTCTTGTCCACTTTGTCCGTCTCAACACCAAACTTCCCTCCGAAGCCTTTAGAGTAGTCTGCAAATGAAGAAGAGCAGGAAGATGAGAGAAGAAAAAATTAATACATTCTTGCCAAACATGACTTTACAAGATCAATTTCACAAAACTCGATGACAATGGAAGCGAAGATTAGGGTTGTGACGGTATGGGATTTTTTCTTACCGCGGTGATGAAGCAACAAGAATCGCGATTTGGCGGTTAACCAAAAACCAACATGTTAACCTTGTCAGGTTTCAGCGAGGATCTTAACAGGGTGACGATGTTGCCAGCCGCACTGAATACACGCTCCGATGGAGTGCTCGTAGCGCATATAGACATATATTTTCTTGCCACTTTTGACAGAAGAGGGAATTGAGCCCGATTATCCCGCCACCAGGCAAGCGGATCAGAGTGCAGATCGAGGGCTTCCTCCTGCAAATACCTTGTGACTTCAGTGTCTGCTCGGATTCTTTTTGAAACCGGATTGGAGGATTGTGCTCTTCTCATTCCAAGCAGGTCCACAAGATTCTTTTTTTTTTTTTTGGAGGAGAAGATGGCGCACTTTCTCCTTCTCCCTCTCCAGCCGCAGCGGCACTCATTGCAGCTTCTCTATCCCCGATATCACGCCGCTCTTCGGGCATTGCCAGCATCTCCTCCAGGAGCGCATCTTTAACGTCATCTCGCAGGGTTGATGTCCTTGTGTCTTGGGTCAATGAATGAGGCCTTTGCCAATAGTTGCTGTGTTGCAGGTGCACTATATTTGTCTTTCAAGACTCCAACGATTTTTTTTTTCAGGTTGCGCGTCAACTCCGTATCTTCATCGGTTGGGAGAAAAAGATCCTCAATTAATAACTGTAGGATCCTCAGTTAATAACTGTAGGACTGGTTTAACAGAGGACGCTGTAACGGTCTTCTCGGAAGTGTTTATAGTTCAAATCACACACCATATGCAGTCCTGTAACTTTCAGCAAAAAAAATAAAATAAAATAAAAATAAAAAATCATGTGCGGTGATGACCTCACACCGCGGTAGGCATCTCATTAATGCGGTATTGCGGTGATGCGGTTATCGTCACACCCCTAGCGAAGATATTAAAAACCAACAAGGAATATATTAAATAGAAAAATTATCATAAGGCAACTTTTCAGGCAATATAAAGCACTTCTATAAACAACTTGCAACGTGACTCATCTTGATGAAGTCATTTTGATGATTGTGCCAAGTGTATATATCCCCGAGTCATGTTTTCAGGTTAAAGGGAGAGCCACATAATTAAATTACACTAGAGTTCAAGAGTGCAGTGCAATGTGCTAATATCAATGTGTATCAATGATGATTACAGGAAAATGCAGCCATTATCACCAGTAAAAGCAGTTTTAATGCCATTTGAAATTTATTGTCCAACTTTTCACATTTCAGTGTTTCCCAGACAAGGTCCGCCATAATATAATTGCCCTACTAAAGTCTGACATAAAATATTAGAACGTCGGATTGTTACATTTTGCAATAGTAATTGTATTTTTATGTTACAGTCTGTTGCATTGACTTGAGTCTGTGTCTATTACCGGAGTTTCCAACTGTTCGGTGAATAACTCGGTGCAGACACCTGTGTGAGCGCTGCAGCAGGAGAGTTATGAGTGTGAGATGATTTCTTTTAACTCTGAGTGATACTTTAGTGGTTAATAGCAAAAGTGGCTCAAGTTTCAACAGCTGAAGATTAAGCCTCTCTTTAAACTTGTATGTGTAATAAACATAAACACATCATTAGACAACAGTTTCAAGGCCAGAACATGGCTAAACCACATCTTCTACTCAGAGGCATTCCTCATTGGCCCCACTACACGCTGCTGGATCTGAGTATCATAGTTTGTTTGCATTAAAAAATAACCATGTAGACCTAGACCTAAGAGTTTAAGAAAGTGAGCTCAAGAAAAACACATTACTTGCAGCAAACAAGAGCAGACAAACCACAGAGGTGAAGGAATGAGGGAATTGGCAGAGAACAAGATTCCACTTGTTTGGAGCCGTTTGTGTGTATTCCTTATTTAGTGCAGGTTAATCAGCGTGCCACAGGACTAGATAAATCTTTACAAACCTTTCTGGGAATCATGTTTCTCAGTTTTGCTCTGATAATCGAATCCCATTGCGCTCTGGTCCACACGGTCTTTCTGAACTCCATAGCGCCCTCCGAAGCCAGTGGTGTAGTCTACGCAAGAAAACATGACAACCATTCAATTATAGGCCAACTCCGAGTCAAGTAACATCAGAGGAAGACTAGCAAAATGCATCGAGTCCATAAACACAATCACATTTCTGAGAATTTGTAAGTAAAAGGTGACCAGGTGTTAAAGCAGATGTGCCAGTAAGACATGTTAGGACATTACCTTTTTGTGAAGCGTGCTTCTCAGTCTTTCCCGCATACTCAAAGCCCACAGCCGACTGTAACATCAGAGAGAACAGGAAATTACTTTCTCATCTCATAAAAAAGGGACGTTTATTCCTAAACACTATATACTGAATGTGAAGGTTCTCGATCATCTAGGTCATCTTAAAGAAAAAGTTAAAGAGAAGAAAAGCTGGACTCAGTTTTCAAGGTGAAGCTGTTTCATCTCTAAGTCCAAGAGACTTTAACAATTGATAAAGTCTCAAGGATTTAGAGACAGATGCTTTTGCTTTAACCTTTTCACTATGTATGAAATTTTGACAGTATAATAACCTTGAGAAAAAATATCACAGTATGGCTATATTGATTAAAGCTTGAAAAGCTATATTTTCTAAATAAATTGGGCATAGATAATGTTTTTTATTTAATCATATGTATTAGAATTATTATAGTACATCATTTTGAATAAATAGTGTCTTTAAGGCAGGACTTTAGCTGTTATGTAGTTTCATTTACATTTTACATTTATTCATTTAGCAGACGCTTTTATCCAAAGCGACTTACATTACATTACCAGTGTTACAGTCACTGGAGGCAAGGTGGGTTAAGTGTCTTGCCCAAGGACACAACGACAGTATGAACTGTGGGGAGAGCGGGAATCGATCCTACTACCTTCCGATTGAAGGACGGCCGCTCTACCACTGAGCTACTGCCGCCCATAGTTTCACATCTGCAGAACAGCAGCAGCACTTAACTTCTTTGTTTTGAATGTTGAGCGTTTGCCTTTAGGCTTTTAAACTCTGCTTGAATTTATTTTTATTAACAATCTCTGTTCTAATTATTCAGTAATTATCACAGACACAGTTCTACTGAAGCTTTGAAAAAAATTATCAGCAGAGTGTTGTTCCTTTTATTGTTTTCTTTGGTTTGATTCACATTAAAGACAACGGGCCAACATTAAACTCACATCTTACCGTCGCGGCATATCTAAGACGTGATGGAGCATGTGCCGCTGCGGAGGTGCGTAACAGAGGACGTAGCTACTCGTTCCTCCTGCTACAGTTAAACTTTATGAGTGGGTTTAATCAGACACCACAGAAATAGTCGGTGAACTGAAACACACTTACATGTAGCTCTCAGTGAACCTCAAACAAACACCCCTCAAAAAATATAGCCCTGTTCAGACTTAGCTTACTTGCTCTCTGTCCTGCCTCAGTCTTTAAAGAGTAACTAAACCCTAAAACAACTTTTTTTAGTTAATGATTTGTAAGAATGAAGCCTTATTAGTGCTGTTCATTGATTTCAGTAAACGTTTTGACATTCGAGTATAAAGTATATTCATTTTACAATATATGGTGTAGGTTGACAGGTAGGACAGGTTGAACGGTGGTTACTGCAGTTGAATTTTTCTATTTGTAGTTGTTTCCTTGTGTGACGTAAGCAGGCTCGACTAACGACCCACGCCCCTGGCACGACCCCACCACACCCTTGGCATAGTCTCACGCCCCTGGTATAAAAACATCTTGTTCCGTCAAAACCCCCGTAGCGAGTCAGGAGTTGGAATTGCAAGTGTTGAAAACGATCAGGATAGCATATATTAGCATCTAGTTAGCATAGCCATTTATATAAATATTTAGATTATTTCTTGCCTAGTTAATTAAATAGCATAGTAGTTAGTTCTTAGTGTAGTATTGTTATAAGCATAGTTAGTGGCATAGTCCTCCTCCTCTTCAGGTCCCACCCCGGCTCAGCCCCACCCTCGGTTTCTCCCCTCTGTCTCCGCTGGGCTCTGGCCACTTTTCCATCATTTTTCAAATATTGCCAGTGGGCGGAGTTCGGCTCTGACCAGGGGTTTAGTTACACTTTAAAAGTGCCCTGTTTCTCGCCTCATAACCAGTCTGAAGGAATTATCCACTCGAAAGAAAGTCCAAACTAATGCACTACAGGTTTCATCCACATGAAATGTATTAAAAAAAAAAAGTGGATGAAAAAGACAGCGTAACTGCGTGATCCTGTAGCACAGAGCAGTACAGTTGGACGTCACAGAGCCACAGAGACTGCTCCATTTTTAGGTTATGCTCTCCTCTAGACTTTCCAAAAACTCTTAAACTGAGACCAGGGTCCAAGCTCTGTCTGCCCGCGCAGCGTCAGCGGCCAGTCCCCATAAACCTGCTGCTCCAATGGAAGCCTGTTTAATGAAGCCTAATTATGTAATTAATCAATTAAATATAAATCAAGCTTTAAAATGGAATAAATGTAAGTGTAACTTAAAGAATTATGTTAAATATAGAGGCTCTTTATTAAATATAACATTTTTATTTGTGCTTCATTGTCTCAAATGACATCAATTAATACTTAAAACTGTTTAACGGTATGAATACTGTGGCAGTTTAAAACTGTGGCTTACAGGTTATCGTCCCATCTAGAGAACGATTTTTTTTTTTGTTGACTAATCTTACAATTTTTTTTCTGTTGACTATTCTAAAGATTACTTTTTTGATTACAGACTAATAAACATATGTATAAATAGTTTTTTTTCCATCTTTTTCTGAAATTAAATTATTAATAACAGTAACTTGTAAAGCAAAATTAGTAAACTACAGTACAACTACAACTTCTAATATACCATAACTAGTAAAATGTATGAAAATGGATATGAGAAATACCGTATTTTTCGGACCATAAGACGCACCCGACCATAAGACGCACCTGGTTTTTAGAGGAGAAAAATAGGAAAAAAAATATTCTGAACCAAATAGTGTAATAAAATATTTAATAAAGTATAACAGAATAATATTTGAATTATATGACTGGAGTGAAGGGCATGCGCACTGCTGTGTACTGTAACACCGCCTACTACATGCTATCCTCCAATAGCATACGGCGGTGACACAGTACAGCAGCATTACGCCTTCCTGCACACATCGGCTTCCGTAAGGAAGGTGAGGGAGGACCCGCTGCCGCTCTGCCACTACGGTAAGGCAAGGCGACAGGGGGGTGTGGGTGGGGGGGCGCTGCCACTCTGCCAGTATCTCAGTGGACTACTGAGAAGCCTGGACACGGGGCGGGGGAGGGATGATGCAGTTTCCAGGGACACGGAAGGTCTGGGGACCGCTGCCGCTTGCAACTCGGACCATGAGACGAGTTGCAAAGCGGCAGCGGGTCCTCCCTCACCCGCTGCCGCACTGAGCGGCCGCTCTGAGCGGCCGCTGGCGGCCGCGGCCGCAGGGAATACCATAAGATATGGTCCGAATACCGTAATATATGGTATTCTGACCATAAGACGCAGGCACTTTTCCTCCCACTATTTGGTGAAGAAAAAGTGCGTCTTATGGTCCGAAAAATACGGTATACACATGTACTATAGGTGTTTGGTTGCAGAAGCTTTATCTGTTCTCCAAATGGCATAGTTAGTAGTTTTTAGTAGTTAGTAGAGTGTGAGACCTCTCATAAGGCACAGCACACAGCCATTACATTTATTCTGATTACTGATTTGATTAGCGCATTTGCGCTGACTATATTTACCCCCTTCCTCTCCCTCCTTGACTGGGTAAAGGGTCAAGATGTCATGGCTGTCTCTGGAAGCTGCATTATTCCCGACCCCGTCAGTACCGCGGCCACTGCGAGTACGCCCGCCCCGGCTTCTATCACCTGTGCTAAAGGTAAAGCAGCAGCAGGTGCTACGCGCACACGGCTTCCCTTCCCAACATCCCCTTCACTACCGCGGCCAGAGCAACTAGTTTCCTCCCGTTTCTTTCACTGATGTTGGGCAAAGTGTAGGAAAAAGTTTGCTTTATGTTCACTGAGAGAGGCACCAGCAGCGCCGCCGCTGTCCAAGTCACATCCGCACTCTTGCTCATTCTTACTTTCACTCGGCTGAAAAGACTCCCTCAGAATCAGAGTCAGCCATTACTAATGACAAAGCTTCATCACAGATGTTTTTTTTTTATTTGTCATTTCTGCATTTAACAGCTAGCGTGTAGAAAATGGGGCTTCTACTGAGCCGGTCCTGACACTCCCACTGACTGAACTGGGGTATATAAACTTTTGATCAGGGTCATTTGGGCTGTTTCTGTTGTCATTATGATTTTTAAAAAAAGTAAACAATTGTTTAATAATTAATGGCTTCACCCAACCACTAACTATGAGTGAAAGAAAAGTTGTGTTATTCTCTGAAAAATGGCCCAAACACTTGGTAGGCAAGCTTTACATTAAGCTTCCATTTACCCACCAGTTTCACAGCTGGAACACCACTGGTATGTAAACTTATGAGCACAACTGTATACAAATTATTCATTCATTTTCTACCGCTTAGTCCCGTTAGGGGTCGCGGGTGACTGGAGCCTATCCCAGCAGCTTTGGGCCTGAGGCGGGGTACACCCTGGACAGTGGCCAGTTAGTCGCAGGGCTGACATTTAGACATAGACAGTGACAGACAATCATTCACTCTCACATTCATTCACTAGGGACACTTTAGATTTGCCAATTAACCTGTACATGCATGTCTTTGGACGGTGGGAGGAAGCCGGAGTACCCGGAGAGAACCCACAGTAACATGTTGTTATAAGAATTTTATTCTTATAATTGTGTATATTGTTTATAGTTAGTTGGTGCTCATAGTTCTCTACAGGTCATGTCAAATCATGTTTACATTTACATTTACATTTATTCATTTAGCAGACGCTTTTATCCAAAGCGACTTACATTACATTACCAGTGTTACAGTCACTGGAGGCAAGGTGGGTTAAGTGTCTTGCCCAAGGACACAACGACAGTATGAACTGTGGGGCGAGCGGGAATCGATCCTACTACCTTCCGGTTGAAGGACGGCCACTCTACCACTGAGCTACTGCCTATGTCCTCCATGTTATTCCAAGCATGGGGTAGACATAACTAAAGACATGGCTTGCCGGAGGACTTCTGCACCTGGAGCCTGGAGCCTGGAGCTGGGGCCTTGAGGGGAGGGTGTATGCAAGATACACCTCCCACTGACTGCCCCCACTCCGTGATATAAAATGTAATGTTTTGCTTACCTCGGTAAGCAAAACGCACTATGTACCTTTGATATATCTGTGTAATTTGCTTCTCCTTGCAAGGAATAAAACCTGGCCTTTCGCTTTTTATAATATAATCTGTCTCCGTGTCTCTCTGGGTAATATAAGGATAAAGAATTCTTTTGGACATATAGAATTCTTATAACATTTGGTGCCGTGACCCGGATTTCAATATTCGTTGTTTCTCATGCAAAGAGGTGAACTGACGTGCACGGAGAAATGCAAAAACAAAGCATTTCTTGTAAGTCCCAAGCTGTGCTATTTAGCAGTAAAGGGCCAGATATCCCCTCTTTGTGTGTGGGCACGATGACGAGATCTGGACTGAAAAAAGAGAAGAGCAGAGAGACGAGAGAACAGAACAGACAGTCTGGCTGCGGAACAACTGGACTATTGGACTGAAAATTCAGGTAAACAGCTGTTTAATTTATTTTTGGTGTGTGTGTGTGTGAGTTTGTAATTACCAAAGCTTCCGGAAGTAGCTAGTTTTGGAAATCTGGCGTATGTTGAGCGGGCTGCATGTATTTACATCACCATAAATGGATGTTTTTCCATGAGGCTGGCCAGCATAGGAGATTCTTAAACGCTGATAACGCTTTGTCGAGACCCTGCCTATATGGTTTATGGTGAGATTGAAAGCTGGGAAAAAGTATGTGTTTCAGTCGAGACCCTGCCTGCGTGGTTTATGGTGAGATTGTAAACGGGATATTCTGATGTTAATCTGTGTTAAAGCTTGTTGTCTTGCTAGATTGTAGTTTGATAGATACCTTATGCTTTGTAAGTCTTCAGGTGTTTCTTGAAACGGACCCGCGCGATTAGTTCATTTGGCCGTGACAAGTGTGGGACTCTATGGCACTAGATAGTTCACCTGATTACAAGAAGGAGTATGAGGTCTAAATAGCTTGTCTAGAGAGCACAAGAATTTATCTTAGATTAATAATCACGTATCGTAATACGCCACAATCGAACTGCCTTGCATAGCTAGTATTGTTGGTTTATGGTGCGACACTCACACGGGAAGTGTGGGATATGCACAGGAAAGCTCGAGCTGACTCTTTAATCGAGACCCTGCCGAAACCTATGGTTAATGGTGAGATTGGAGTCCAGTCGCGTTGGACGTGACGTATAGGAAGACGTAGGCCTACGTATAGTGTTCACTGCATGTGAAGCGGTGATTTTTAAAAGCCCACGAGAGCTTTTTGCTGAAAAATGTTCACTGCTGGTGACGCGGTGAGTGAGAGAAAAAAAAGGAAAAAGCCCACTGAAAGTGACGGGGCTTATACTGAGAATTGTTGACAATACTGAGAGTTGTTGACCTAAAAAGTTAAAGATAAAGGTGTGTTTGAGAGAATAAATGTGTTATGAATGGGCCATTGTTGGATGAAGAATGAGTCTAATGATGTGAATCAGAACAAAAGTAATGTTTTGTTTAAAGAAAGTTTGAACAACATGAGAGAGAAAGGTAGCTTCCATAAGCTATTTTTCTAATTTGAGAAAAAACAGAAGAGATTTTGAAAGAAGTACACATGTACTTCAAAACACTAATCATTTGTATTTTGTTTAAATGTTTTGGGAGCCTCTAGGTATCGGCCTCCTCCCTCTCTCCTGAAAACAGTGCTCTCTCCAAAACTTCATCTGCACCCCACCTCCCACCTGCGGATTTTCAGCTGAGAAAAAAGGAAAAAAAAGCTGCAGACAGACTGTCCAAGCAGCAGCAAACACGGAAGCGGTAAGATAAACCAATTCACACTAACGTTTATTTGTTTTAAATTTTGATCTATTGAGATTGACCAAAAAGGTATTTGTAAAGTGTGTTTGCAAATTGGATGAAACTTGAAATTAATATGAATGTAATGTATTTCTCTGAGGAAAAATGCACAATTGAGAGCGAGGTGGAGGTGGGCGTGACAGACGAGAGGGCACTGAGAGGAGGAGGAGGAGGTCGAAACTGGGTCCAGACGAGAGACGAGGGAATGACCTCATGAACTGACCACTTCAACTAACAGGTCAGGTACATAAACACATGTAAATGCAGACACATAAACACATGTAAATACAGACACATAGACACAAACACGGACACATGAGACACACATCTACAGAGAAGGATGTGATTTTGGTTTATGAGAGAAAATAATGAGTATTCTGTTAAAGAACAGAGTTGGTTTTGTATTTTATGTGACATGGAAGGTTTAAAGGTTTAAAGAAGTTAAGGGTCCAACACTTGGATCTAAAATAGAATTAGTGATTGATGTTTTGCTAAACAATTTTGTGTATCTATTAATACGAGAACTAATAGAGGTCCTTAATATTAGTGTGGTTCAAACACACGGTATAACGCCAATAAAAGAATGAAAATGAATACTTTGTAATTGGGAGAATTTAAATATATGTTTTAAAGTTGGATTGCGCAGAGTAAGTTTATAAAGATAATATAACTTTATAGTTGGGCCATAAGCTCATATTTAAAAGAAAACAAGGTTACCAGAATCTAAATAAAGAAAAGAAACATTTATGTATTTCTTGGGTTTGGTTCTAACAAAGTGTGAAAATGGAGAAAGTGGATTCAAAGATAACATTCTATGCAAGTCAAGGTTACAGGAGCTTCACAGCACCCTCCTTTCGCTCCCAAGAGCGAAAAAAATGTTTTGTTTTGGGTTTTTGTTTTTTTTTAGCTCCACAGACATGGTGGGAGCCTTTACATTAAACAAACTTTTAATGTTGAGAAAAATATATAGTTAGAAATGTCAGTGACAGAAACAGATTGCACTGAACTAATGTGTTAAATAAAGTTTATGATACTTAATTATGAAAACTGTTTGACCTTCGGACAGGTCTGTTGATATGAATAAAAGTCCACATTTGAGTTTTATTGAATCTAGGAAACATGATTTGGTAAACTAAACGATTGAATTAATGAGATTGAATATGGTTTTGGAGAAGAAAAACTTAAAGTTTAAGTAATTGGAAAATTGAAATGAAGATAGTTCAAAATAAATAATAATCATTATTTATTTTGGTACTTAATAATTAAGGTATAGTGTTATCTATACAATAAAGATTTAAACTGTAATGTAAATTGGTAATCTGGTTTTGGTGATTAAAAACATATCTATGTTAAAACAGTTCAAACTGTTAAAACGATCTTAAAAGGTTTTATTTGAAAATTTAAAGGTAATGAGAAATAAATAAAAAAGATAATTGTTAAACTGACAAGGTGAATTGTTAAAGTTTAAGAGCATATGCCAATGGCTCGATGGGTTTAATCACTGTTTGAAGTGATTTTAGAATTTTTTTTGAGTACAGGGACTAACACAAGGTCCTTTTGAACAGACGTTAGACGTTGTTTTGGTTTTTATCAAACTTTAGGTCGTTGTAACCTAAAGAAAAAGAGAATAAAAAGAGGTTGAGATGTTACATTTTATTAAATGAACAGTAATGATAATTACTGATTGCAATTTTGGTGAATTTGAATAAATAAAGAGAGACACGTTAATTTTGATTTTACACTTGATGTTAAAAGGTTCTGTTTAACATTGAGTGAGGTGAATTCTTTATGGGGCATCTGAATGATAAATTAGTGGAAACATAAAAATAGTAATTGATGAAATTGTTTTTATGTTACACTTAAATTAATATGGGAAAAATACAAAAACAAACTGGTTTATTGTATTTAGCACCTGGTGGTAAAACTGAGTTTTACAGAGACAGTATAGAACAAATCTATACTGAACAAAATCTTGAAGAAATTTTATTAAAAAATAAAACAGAATTTGAGAGGAATTTTATTGATTTTATGTTTAGTCTTTCCTTTTAAACGACAGTCACAAAGGTGATGGTGTTTTGGAGGAAAGCAGAGTGAACAGAGCAGAGGCTTTGTGGTGTGTTCAAGACATGCTGCTGTTACTGGTTTAACCCCAGAGAGGGGGGTCTGAACCCAAGGGAGATTAAGAAATTTTGTTTTGAAGTAAGAGAAAAATGTGTTTTCTTTCTAAAGAAAGTAATTTAAGGTAAATTAAACAATATTTTGAGAATATTTTAATTAAAAAAAAACGGGAAATAAATTGTGAATTGAAGGTGATTTTTTAAAAGTTTGTGAAAATAGATCTGATCTATGATTCTGATCTATATAAATTATTTATGTTTGCATCAACTGAGTTAAAATTTATCAAATTGTGAATGATACCAATTAAAGTTACAGGTAAAGACCTACAACTAATAGTAACTAAAATTAAAACTGAACTAAACAAAGTTAAGTTTAAATTTAAAAGTGATGCTATTTGGGAAAACATAAAGAAGATGAATAATTAGAAATGCTAATTAATGATATAACAATTTAAGGTGGTAATTGGGAAAAAAAAACATTCTGTTTTGATTTTATTTTGATTTTTTTTAAACTTTTATTTGATTTTTGTTTATTTTTGTGGTATTTTGAGCCATGGTTGTCCCACGTCTCAAAAAGGGGGGAGATGAATGTTTAAACAAAACTGTGTTAAAGTGCTGAAGGGATGCTTGGTTAACCTAATGGTTAGCATGAGGCTGAAACAGCAGTGTTTAATACAGATAAAAGTTTAAATCAAATAATGAAATAAAGAAAGTTGACAGAACTTTTCTGGAGAAGCACTGTTTAGTCTGATTAAACTTTTTCAGATTAAAGTAGATTTCCAGCAGACCATATCTGTGGAAACGGGGGTTTATCTGCTGTTTCAATTTTATGGTTTGATCATTTTAAGGGCTTTTATGGTTTCGTTTGACGAAAACCTAGGAGGCACTTTCTATGGGTCTATAATGTCAGATAACGTTTTGATTTGTTTGTTTGTTCTTTATTTGGATGGAAGCCAACTACAACAAGTATACCAGTTCAGAAAAGGAGTTTTGACAATTAATATAGCCACCACCAGTAAGAGCTAATATTAACAGAGTTCTTTGAACTTATATCATCTTGGTTTACACCTGTGAAGGGAAGCACACCTGTGAGCAGGGCTAGTGACGGGGGTCACATGACATGACTTCCTGTGACATCACTCTGAACTTGACAAACGTAGAGATCAGGGACAGGTGCAGGGCAAAGCAGAAGTCTGGGGGTTTTGTGAAAGTAAGACCATTAGACCAGCGTTGCCTGCTGACCGGGAACATGCGTCCTTAAAGGATCCTCGTTTTATTTGTGTTCACATACAATGTGAAGGAGAGCATCGTGAGTGGAAACTCACACTTTAGGAGCCAAACAGCAGCTCCCTCAGGTTCATTTGAGAGCCCCATTTACATCGACGACAGAGGTGTCCTTCGAAGGTGTCCTTAATGAATATAAGGCTAAAATTAAATTAGCATTAGAATTGGAATTTTTACCATTCGGGAAAATTTATGCAAATATGGATTAAATTAAGTATATTTATAAACAACAAAGGTTTATGAATTACACAAGAGATGCTGTAACTGTTAATTAAAACTGGAAATGAGAGAAAACTGGTCCAAGGACTGGACAGAACAACATAGCACTGAGCATGCTTTTAGCTGAAGAGGGGGGATCTACAAAAGGATTTCCTCCAAAGTAACACAGGACTGGTTACAGCAGAACTAAAGTCTTTAAGAAAGGACTTCAAACTCTAACAGAGAAATTAGAGAAATTAATTTTGGAATAGAGAAATTCATTTTGACCTGGTTTTACAACATATTTGGAAAACTGACTGGGATTTTAGAATCTGAATTGAGATACAGTACATGTACTTGTAGTTGTTGTTGCACTTCCATGTCTAATAATGTTTGTTTGTGTTGCTTTACATGTATCCGGAGCTTGTTGGTGAGATTGATGAATGTGGCCATTGCTGGGTCAACATTCCTGGACATGCACCTGCCAAACGACTAAGGTCAAGGCTTTGACCTCAGATGAACACTTTGATATCTGAGGGACGTTATTGTTTGCATGAACACCAACGGGACAACAGCTCCAGGACGGATCATACTACAGACCTAAGGGCCGTATGGTTCATTGAATTGATTATGCTGAAGAGAATTGATTAATCATTATGAATGTGCATATGTCTCACTCCATGTGTTTTTCTTTTCGTTACAGGGACAGAAATGGACAGGCAGGGACAGGCCAGAGATCTTGAGTCCAATGGGTTGACCAGCTCAACCTCTGGCAAATTTTTCTACTTTATTTTGGAGTGACACTATGTTTTGATTTATGATTTATGGACTTTAAAGAATTTGACTTTGAAGAATCAGTGCATTACTCTGTGGGTTCCCATTTGATTTGAAACATATCCATTATAATCATTTGTTGTGTTTGTTTTGACATGTGTTGTAAGTTAATCATTTGAAGTGATTACATACGTTTGATGCTTGATGTTTGTGTTTTGTCACCGCCTTTGGGGCAAGGGGTGGATAGAAGAGTTTTTCCCAGCTTTAGGTCATTTTACCAATGGGTCAAAATGTTCTTCTGGCTAGGTCAACGCCCTGCTGGGTTTTCGCTTAGTTTAAAACTCAAAAGCTAGTAGGTTGTTTATGCTAATTGTTATCAGCATAAAGAGGGGGGAATGTTATAAGAATTTTATTCTTATAATTGTGTATATTGTTTATAGTTAGTTGGTGCTCATAGTTCTCTACAGGTCATGTCAAATCATGTTATGTCCTCCATGTTATTCCAAGCATGGGGTAGACATAACTAAAGACATGGCTTGCCGGAGGACTTCTGCACCTGGAGCCTGGAGCCTGGAGCTGGGGCCTTGAGGGGAGGGTGTATGCAAGATACACCTCCCACTGACAGCCCCCACTCCGTGATATAAAATGTAATGTTTTGCTTACCTCGGTAAGCAAAACGCACTATGTACCTTTGATATATCTGTGTAATTTGCTTCTCCTTGCAAGGAATAAAACCTGGCCTTTCGCTTTTTATAATATAATCTGTCTCCGTGTCTCTCTGGGTAATATAAGGATAAAGAATTCTTTTGGACATATAGAATTCTTATAACACACGTGAAGGACATACAGACTCCTCAAAGAAAGACCGGAGTCGGCCGAAAATGTTTGAGTCGGCCGGGTTTTGAACTCACGACCTTCTTGCTGTGAGGCAGGAGTGCTAACCACTCTGCCACGTGTTACAAATTAATTCAACTTATAATAAAGTGCTGCATGACACTGTAAGTGTAACGGTAACTACAGGAAAGTCACATGTTGCACATGTTTGTGTTTAACCCAGCAGCTATGAACTGACTTATTTTTTTCGACATAAAGCCAATAGATTTATGTTAATGTGCCTGTGTTAACTGCCTCAAACTGTGAAGTGTAACATTTTTTATTTCAGCTGCTCAAAATAACAGCAAAGGCTTGTTAATACCTGGTCAACGCGGTCTGCCTGAACTCCAAATTTTCCTCCAAAGCCTTTGGCCGTGTCGGTCTGGGAGCAGTGCTTGGACAGCTTGCTTTGGTAGTCATGACCTACAGCAGACTGAAAACACACAAAGACAGCACTTTAGATGAGGTGAGGAAGGCTACATGAAGGATTTTTCTGACACATCTGACCATCACTGCTTAAAACCGTGTGGTACAAACAGTGCCCTGTCATCACACTTCAGAAGGAACGGTGAAAGAACAGGAAAGACAGAGCTGCTCATGTTGGAAAGACTTCAGAGTGGAAAATATAAACTACTAAGTCAGGATGTTTAAGTAAACACATATTTAAGAAACCTGCTTAAGAAAGCCGCAAAATTACTTTTTAATATATTTTTCTCTTGTGACTCAAAGCCCCAACAAATACAAATAAAACACCAACATCTGTATTTTATCTTAGAAATAAACCAATAAGACAATTTAAGGTGATGATGACTTACTCAAACATTGTTTATTCTCCTTAAAGCAAATAGACACATGACAGTGTTAGTAGATCTCCTTACTTTGTCCATGCGATCCTGCTGAACTCCAAATTTCCCTCCGTATCCATGTGAAGCTTTGGGCATCGTCTCCAGCTCCTTCTGCTTCAGGGAGCTGTGCTCTGTTGACACTGTTTCCCGCAGACGATTGATGCTAACAGAGGAAGAGCCAACATTACAGGACACTGCATACTTTCCAACTCATGTTTATGGTAAAATGTAAAAAGTTAAACATCTCTTACTCAATGTGCTCCTGATGTCCCGAACCTTCCACCGTCTTAGCCCCCCAGCGCTGCTCCTTCTCAGATACATCGTTCTGTAAAATAACGAGGCACCGGGAAGTGATGAAATATAGTTGAAATTGAAAAGGTACCAACATAACATTTTGTGCTTTATTAATAAACAAAAAAATAAATAAAAAAAATTATAGTCACAGTTATACTTACCTTTTTTACAGTTATACCTTTTTTACAAAAGGTATAACTGCTTTAATTGTAGACTTTGTGAAACAATAGCAACATAAAATTGACACACATAAAATACACATTTCAGTATATTATATCTGGGTCTTAAACTGACAGAAATCTGTTTAATTCAGTCACTCACTTCCGATTCTGCGACTTACAATGATTTACATTTACATTTATTTATTTAGCTGACGCTTTTATCCAAAGCGACTTACATTGTTCTAATGTAATTACCAGTGTTACAGTCACTGGAGGCAAGGTGGGTTAAGTCTTGCCCAAGGACACAACGACAGTATGAACTGTGGGGAGAGTGGAATAAGACTTTAAGATAAAGTATAAGATAATTTTTACATTTACAAACATTTTTGCAGCCCATAATTTGAATATATACACGAGGGCCACATATTTGTATATATTTATATACACACAGTACAGAACAATGGCTGACAATGACATTAATGGCACAAATAATTCAAGTTACGCTAGTTAAACTTTTAGAATTTTTAATCAGTTGATGATTTGGACCCAACATACCACATTCCATAAACATGAAAATCTTGCAAACTAAAGACGATACCAACCAAAATCTTATACAATGCAACTGGTTAAATGGACAATGATTACGCATACTTTAATGCAAATCCAAGATGGTCAAGTGGGATCTGAAATAACGCTTTAGTCTCTGGCATGAGTTAAAGTTTACAGCAGAAGCTGTAATACCTCAAAGTCAGGATCGGTCTCCCAGTCATCCGCTCCTTCCTCTACAGCCACGTTGACAGACTGTCCTGCTGCTGCCCTCCACATGTTTAGGCTTTCCAACCTACACACACTAAAAGGAAGACAACACATTTATCATGTTATAATGTGTTTCTAACATTATCGTACATTTAGTTTTAGAGCATTCTTACAAAACTTGGGTGATAACAGTCACACAAAGAGTGTAGCCTAAAGCTCAAACTTTGATTTATCAAACCATAGATAACTTTTCAAGAAAACACAGGCATCTCTCTCCATCTTGTTCACATGACGCTTCTTGTTTGCATGATCCAAATTTGTGGCCAGTCAATTGTTCTGTTTTCCATTGTTACTCATTTGTTGACAGGGACAGTTAGTGTATATTGGATACAGCAATATGAATCAGTAGGATTATTGTAAGCAATTAGAGATGACATCCAATCAAACGTCTGCTAATGTAATGTAAAGAGAATATCATTTTCAAAATACTGAGATTGGAAATAGAGCTAACTTGTAAGTTGTTGTAGATTTCATGACTCAGCAGAACTGTGTGTGTGTTGAGTCATAGGGGATGAGGTACGTGGCTTCCTTTGCTCCTTGAGAAAGAGCTGTGTCTAGACCAGGAAGCAGGAAGCCGCGTCCCAAAGTGTTACTATCAGGATTTCTAACAACACAACGCCCTTCTGCAGAAATCCAACACACATTATTCTAGTCTTTTCCACAACTAGAGGCTCATCAACAAAACAGAACCCGAAATCAGGCTGTTTCACGTTTAGCTTTCTTCACCTTAATTGATTTTATACTAACTGACCTTTTACTGCAGTGATTCAAGTTCACATTTGTTTTATTCAAGTAGTCACACTGTAGATTAAAATGTCAATATGTATATATATTTAGCACAGATCTAACTAATCATTTCTAAATCATTAGCCATTAACACTGTGTACTTATTACTGCAAATAAATGGAGGTTGTATTTTCTGTTCACCACATCAAATTAAACACTGGCGCAACTGTTCCGTCTTATATTAAAATTCCTTATCTAAAGTCTGAAAAATACCCACAGTTTTGCTAAATTAAAAGGTTAAACCGATCAACCAAAAGCAGTTAATTGCTCAAATTTGCCCAAAGTTGTGGCTACCTACCTGGCTGTGGTATTTCCTGATCCTGTTTTCCACTGAGCTAGCTGTGGCTAAGCTCAGTGGAAAACCATAAAATGATTAAGATAGAGCTGTGGAATGCTTCCGGTCTACAGAAACGGAAAATACATACCGCTTACAAAAAGGTGGCTTAGATCAAATCTGTAAAAATGTGGAAGTGAATAGTCCCTCTGGTGGATGCACTCCTGTCAGCCCCAAAAAACGCTGAAGCAGAAGCTGGGATGTGTTCCTTTTCCCTTCCACCTACTTCCGGCTCTGGCATGGTTACGCAGACCCACGTGACGTACAGATGGAATTGTTCAGGGAACTCACTAAGGATTAGATTAATGACAGAATGTAGGCTATTACAAGCATTGGTGGAGATAGATTGAACTAAAAATAGCCAGGTGTCTCATAAAATAGAAGTCTATAGTTATTTATTTATCTATATAATTCCATTTAAATGAAATAAACTATCCTGTAAAAGATCAAATACAAATATAATCAAAGTCATATCATCATTACAATATTCAACAAAGGGACATCCCCACCTACTATTTTAGTTTAGTTATTTTAAAGTAAACTCAAATGTTCTACAAGCTCTATCCATACTGAACAGAATGCCACTGCTCAGGTGTGTAGATTGTATAACTCACATTCCATTTTAGAGGGGGTGTGAAAAGCTATGGTATGCTGTTGTCTACAAACATACCCAATTGTAATCACAGTGGGTATGTAAAAACAATATTAACTTTTTATAAAATTTTGTTAAGTGCTTCTCCTTCAACAGTGCTCAGTTTGTTCTTTCTGAACAGTAAACCAACAATGGAGCCAAAATGGAAACCTCCTACTAAATTCTATAAAGCAGGGGGTGTCAAAGTCATTTAAGTTTCAGGGGCTGCATACAATCCAATTTGTTCTGAAAAAATAATATTTTTTAAATTTGTTCCAGGCCAGACTGTACCTTCTGATGGGCTAGTTTTTGCCCCCGAGCCACATGTTTGACAGTTGTGCTGTAAAGCTTCAGAAATCCATTTTGTAAGATTGACAAAAGCAAATAGGTGTTATTAGTAAGTCTAAACAATTATGTTCAATTTAGTTGTTATATATTACATTTTCCTCACTGCACCTTAAATTCCAATAGTTTTGTCAGATCACAATACAATAAGTTTATACAATGACAAATTCTAAAGGTGAATAAAGTTACACATTAGCACTGGATCAGACCACAATGATTATTCGCTTTTAAATAAGCAGTGAAAAATACAGTTCTGTATTTTATTGAAAGTAAGCAATAAATAATACTGTGATAAAAATAGTTTATAAGTACTCAGACTGTACATAGTTGTTACAAGATCACAACTCTCAGCTGAAGGGGAAAGGCAAAAATACCAGCAACATGATTTCAATTGTGCATAAAAGACTAGATTAAAACAGAAACTTCCAACTCTACACACAAGAAAAACCTCTACGGTTCCTGATCATTGGATATAAAAACAGTGGAACCTGTGTTAAAGCATAGAAAAGACAAACATGAGGAGCATCACAATATTCAGAATAACATGTTTAGCTAATAATTCAAAAAACATTATGAATGAATAAATAAATTTAACAGACAGAAATGGAATTAAGAAACAATAAGGCTTGATATGAAATTGTCCAAAGTGTTTTAAAAAATATATTTCTAGCTGGATCACTCCGCTTTGAGGGATATGCAGTCACAGCTGGGATCGACTCAGGCCTCAGTGAAAGTTGGTCCATCGAAGGAGGTGTTGCACGTTTTTGACTCCATCTTTACAGTCCCTTTTTGAGCCTGCACGTGCGTTTCTTGGGAGGTGGGGGAAGGTTTTTGTTGTTTTTCTTTAAAGGGTTTGGTGCGGTACAGTTGTAGATAGGCATAATCATGCAACGTAAACTCAAAAAACAAAAACAAAAAAAATGGAATTCTGTTTGTTTGCATCTGAGAAGCCCTAGTTTTTGCTAAAGATATGGCTTTAATATTATCATTTGGTATCAAAGATATGGGCAATTAACATGAAAGGGGATTCCCACTTTTCTGTCACCAGTCAGTACGTTTACATGCAAAGCTTAGTCAAATATGTTTAGATTCAATTAGGCCATCTAACTGAACTTCTATCTTTGAGATTTACCATATCCAGTTTGATAAAATAAATCTTTTAGTTACAGCGCTCAAAGTTTACCGGTCCAGTGCTTTGCCATTTTATTTGTAGCGTTAAATGTAAGGCATCATTTCTGTTGTTAATAAATGTGCGATAGATATAAACATTGATCATGTGTTTTTTCCATAAGGTACAGTAAACTAGCCTTTTCAACTTTGTCATGAGGCTAAAACAACTGACAAATGAGTTAAGCCATGACAGTGACTCAAAATGGGTGTCTAGAATAAAAAACACAAAGTACCACTCATGTTCACAACTTAAGCTGTACAAATGCAGCAATTTTGCATTATCCTGCTGTGTGACAACTGAAAGAAATTGAAGTTACTGCCATTTCAGTCAGACTAGACGATTGTATGCATTTTAAAAATTACTTATTGTCAGACTAAGGCAATAATCTGACTTGCATGTAACCGCACTGAGTGATAAACATGATGATCACAGCGATATCTATTAACCTAAAAACTGCATTTTCATAAAACCGTGTCAGAAACTACAAAAGTACATAACGAAAAGGGAAAAGATGAAGAATTCAGTAACTTAACAAGTCACTTTAGCATAAATTCATTGATAAATTTTCCATTATAGAGAAAATAAACATCTGTTTCATAGAATTAAGATTATAAAAAGAGATTAGACAAAAGTTCATTGGTAGAAATGTACAAACTTGGTTAAAACATTTAGTTATATATTAGAGCTTAATAGGGCACAGTGGGGAAATGTGTTTTCTTTAACACGTGGTTGATTAAGAAAAAACAAGGTAAAAAAGATTACATAAAAATTCTAAAAATTTGTTAAATGTCCCATTGGTTGACATAAATATTAGAAGCAACACTTGGATAAATCTATAAGGTTTCCTATAGGGAGGCTGTGGTGAGCAAAACAGTCTTTTTTCTGTGATTAAATGTAGTGTTCTTAAAAATCGTGTCAGTTCATCATTCTGGTTTTGAATGCAGGAAACTCTCCTTCATCTTCTGACCAGCGGCTACCTATAGAAATAATGAGGATAAACTGAGAAGGAAAAGAGACGTGACAGAGGAAGCAGACAGAAGCCGGGGAAGGGAAGACACAGAAAAGAGAAAATGCGTAAACATGCGTTATTTGAGCAGAAAACTGACGACTGATTTAACAAAGCACTACCACCTGTACACCACAAATTGATTTGTGGTGTACAGGTGGTACTTTTCTAATATTAAAGCCACATTGAATCCAAGCAAGACAATATGGTTCAGTTTAATAGGACACCATTTAAAGCAGCACTATGTAACTTTCCAGGCTGTATACACATACATAAGTACTAAGGAGATGTGGCAAAATTCACACTGGACTGTTCAATTTTCATAAATATACCAAAAATATCTAGCCTGGCCAGCCAGACTGCTTTCTCGAGGTATTGCATACACAGAGAAATTGTTTCGGGATTGTCAAATCTGCTTCTGTATTCTGCTCCGGCTCTTTCTTCCCAGGCTAATTGTAGCAAGGGAGGTGGGAGTTTTTCAAACAAAAGATGTCCGCCGCATTGGATCGACTGCACATGTCTCTAAAACCACAGCAACTTCTCTCCCGATAACCATTCGGTCAAACCCCGCACTCCCAGACTGATATCTCTGTATGTAATACAATGAGAAGGCAGTCTGGCTTGCCAGGCTAAAAAATATCCTAGATTTAAGGTATATTTACATTGGTATAACACATTCTAGCAGGATGTGTGTTGGTGGCGTTCATTAAAACTCACAGTTACAGAGTGGAACCAGACTCAAACCTCACACTGTGTTGTTTTATGTCAAAAAAACATACTACATGCTCGGGAGACCTGGATCCCTTCTCAGGTTATTTGCCCAATGTCATCTCCCCCTCTCTCTCCCCCTGAATCCTGTCACATCAAGGCAAAAAGGCCCAAAAATATATATAGAAAATCTAATAATAACTTGAGGCTATTTGTTAAATTATTTTCAGGCTCCATATTTTGGGGCAAAACGATATATAGTGTAACATTACCCTACTTTTCCATTGGTCAAATTTAAAGAAGGGTACTCTTCCTTTGGATTGTGCTGTGTCAAACTTGTACTAAAACACGGAGTTGAACAATGCAGTCTGATTGGCTGTGACAAAAGAGATTTGGAAAAAAAATGCAATATATTGTAAGGGTTAATGCTTTGTCACACTGAAAATATTGCTGTATCTGAGCACTTTGGACTCCTGGTCACTCCTGTAAGGTATACAGCTTACAGCCTACAGTTTTTAATCATTCTAATTTTGTAAAAGCAATTTAACCTGAATGTCTCTTCATAGAAAATTAATAACTTGTAAAAACGTTTACAGTTGTGTCTTGCTGTGGACAGAGATATTTTGTAAATATCCGTAAAAAAAAAAAAAAAAAAGGCCCAACATAAATTTTCACTTCTGTAATTTCGATATTACGACTACATTTGCTCTAAATATCCCAAAGAAACTGGTCTGACAACAACATTTATGTAGCTGACCCAATTGTTTCCAAAGACAAATGAATACTAAACTGAACCATATTGTATTGCTTGGTAAAAAGAGGCTTTACTTTAAACGTCTGAACTTACCGTTGTGTTAACAAGAGTAGGTCCTTACTGTGGCAGTGTCCAGCCTCTGTATAGACTGACTTCCTGAGTTTTCATGTTGGTAAAATCACATGCAAAGACATGCCATTAGTAACAGCATCAACAACATTAAGCAAAAAGCAGCAAAGCCATTTAATAGAAATTAGAGAAAATACTCATTAGATTTAATACAGTGTCAGTCTTATGATGAGCAAGAAAAGGTAGACACATGCATCATACAGACAGCGGGTTCTCTGCTTACCGTCTACAGGGCTCCTCTTTGGCTGTGGGGATGGGGACGATGCACTGGTCACTCGAAAGTTGGCAGGCAAAGTGTCCGATGCACCCAAGGACATCCCCCTCATGTCTTTGGGCCTCAACTTCTTCCTCCACGATGGAGCACGGCGGAAGTTCTTATCATCATCCTTGAAAATGGAAAGATTAAAAAAAAATGTGAGGAAGTGGTTTTCACACACGTTTGTGTTCTATAGTTATGTAGGCTACCTCTTCCATTCTCCTGTCGGTGCCAATAGCCAGGAGACTGTTGAGTTCACGCTCAAGTGTTGCTCTGGCCTAAAACATATGAACAAAAAAGGAAGAGCAAAAAAGTTATTTTAAAGATTTAACAAGACACTTTAAAGCTGTTAGCTGGCTATATGTTGATAGCCATGACATCAATACCCTCTAATGGTCACAGTTGAGTAAGTAACATACTCCACAAAATCTGTCACATTGCTCATGTTTCCTCTCAATTATTGTAAAATTATGAATAACACGTCCTCACTCTCTCAGTTCAACAAAATACAAAGCAACAAATGCAGCATTTACTGTTCTTTTATCTGCGTACTAATCACCAGGCTGGAAGTATCCTTGAAATGCTCTAATTTAGCAGTTGGGACCTACAAAATCAATTCATCTGTCAGTGGTCATAGTGTTTTGGCAGGTCAATGTATTGCATATCATTCTGGCTATGTTGTTCTCACATTAAAAGTTAGCCTACTAGTAATGGGCGATATGAACGATATGCGATATAAATGATAAAAAATTGGCATACGATAGAGATTTTAACTCTATTGCACTACCGCGATAATACATGTTGATGATGCAATTTCCCCGCAAAATGTACAGCCACAAGCTGCAGCTTGAAACATGGCTGAAAGCGAAACGGAGGAGCTGGTGAAAAAGACGCAACATCCATTATTTGGACGTAATTCGGATTTAAGCCGCCTGACGTGCAGCAGCAAATTATACTCTGTAGAGTGTGTGGGGCAACAGTTCCGGCTAAGAGAGGTAACACGACTAATCTGTTGTACTACCTCAAAACGAAACATGTTACTGAATACCAGCTTTGCCAGCTCCGTGAAGACAGCTTTGCCAGTCTTCACGGAGCTGGCAAAGCTGGTATTCAGTAACATGTTTCGTTTTGAGGTAGTACAACAGATTAGTCGTGTTACCTCTCCGAAGTCTCCGTGAAGACTTCACGGAGCTAGCATAGCCAGGCAATGCAGCCAAAGAGCGAGCGGGAGCGGCGAGAGAGAGAGAGAGCGCGGGAGCGGCGCGAAGAGATTATAGATTAAATTAACATATAAAATCTTACACGTTTGTCAACAGAAAAAAGTGTGAAAGATCCCCGAATTGACCGTGCTGTTGCTTTATGCAAGAAGATTGTGAGTTCCTTTTCAGGAATACAGGAATAACATTAAAAAATACATTTAGCAGTTTGGCTTTCCTTAGGATCTATGTAACCTGTTCTGAAATTATTCTATTATAATTTATATATCGCAATATATATCGTTATCGCAAGAGGCTGCAATGTATATCGCAATATGGATTTTTGGCCATATCGCCCATCCCTATAGCCTACTGGCTACACTGAGAGCTAGAATAAGTTGTGGCCAGGAAGAGTATCGCTAGTCCGAGGCAACTGCTGCCACCCCACAAATTCAATTGGGCCAGATTTTAAACACATGGAACCAATTGCACAAGAACCAGTAATAATCGAACTTTCAATCAAGAACAAAACCTTTTGGCACATAAGCAAAAGTCCTTCTTGTGCTGTGCATGACCTTACTCTTGTAGTGCAGCTGCAGCTGTAAGATGATAGCAGACTCTGAACTTTTGCTGCTCTTTCTTCTATTACTAAAGGAAAATTTGCCCGAAAAGTGTGGTGATTCTCTGTGTGGTGCCGCCGAACGTTGTATTCTTTTAATACCGCAACGCATTTGTTGCA
Organism: Perccottus glenii; assembly: GCA_024416835.2. NCBI lineage: Eukaryota > Metazoa > Chordata > Actinopteri > Gobiiformes > Odontobutidae > Perccottus > Perccottus glenii. The sequence goes on from CM044548.2 coordinate 26,138,457, forward strand.
AATTAAGCACATTGGTTTGGGGTTTCGGGCGTTGAGGTAAAATAAACAAATATTTCTCTGTCCAGACATGGTTAAATCGCCGATTTTCATTGTCAATTTTAAGCTTAAGACTTGAGAGTGACATCGTTTTTGCGGGTAAACAAGTATCACGTGTTGCAAAGCATTCTGGGTTGGGCGTTACTAAGCAACGCACAGTGTTGCATTCATGTGCTGTACCAGTGAAGGAAGACCGGGATGGTCGGGAGTGGCCGAGCGGGGAGTGGTACAAGTGGCTCGAGCCAAAAGCACCCACTGTGTGATGTTGAGTAGGATCTGCAGCAGTAGAGCCAGCGCGTTGTGATCAAAGGTTTCATCCAGGGCAAGCATTGCTCCGTGGACTCCGCTCTCATACAGGTTTCCACTGTACTCTTTGAGTCCGATGGCCTGAACCCAACTGATCACACGCTCGTTACTCCACACAAACACATCTAGAACAAATGTGAGTAACAAACCAAAGATAAGCCATGGGTCAAATACTGTTTCTATTTATTGCAGTGTATTACAGTGAGGGACTTTTGTAACCTTTAATGTCAAACAGAGACTCTTCTCTTCGTCTCTCCAGCTCCTTTCGGTCATAGTTGAGCCTCCTCAGACACATTACGCCACATTGAAAACTATTCCTATGGTGTTAACACAAACAAACCGTAAATTATCAGGACTTTTTTCTAAATCTCAAATGCTTGTCGTCATCTTTTCTACCTTTGTCATTTAACGTACCTGTGGAAGCTATCAACCATTTTAAGCTGTCCTCGAAGGTCCTTTTTGGTTAAATGGTCGAGCATGCGGGCGTCCACTAGGGACTCCATAAAATATGAGCGATACTGCGGCAAACCCAGACTAGGCAGCCATTCGTTACCAATCCATTCATGGTTCATGTCTCCATACGCCAATGTCTACAAAAAACAAAGACAAAATTCAACACAGATGCTACGGTGTGAGGACTATTGTTTAATTTGTCCATTCCGTTAATCATTAGTAAGTTAATACTAAGGGATTCAAATCTACAAATGATTCAAATCAGGGAGGAGATCATTGGCAGGATCTTGAGGGAGTGTTTGCAAACCTGAGCCCAGCTACCATCGTCATCCTCCTGGGGTTAGCATGGTTAAAGTGAGCATGGTGAGAAGAAAACAAAAGGGGTTAGCAAAGCAGCAGTGCTGGGTTAGAGCGGCCAAATGTGAAAAATTTCAAGTCAGTACAATATAGCAACAGGCCAGAAAAATCAACTGTGGGTGACTGAGCCTTTCTAAGCTATTACAAAAGCAAAATAATATAACTACCAATTGTATTATTTGAACAGGAAAAAGATTAAATTAGGATAAAGGCGACAAAGTTTCAAGTTCGCCCAAAAAAATTGTAAGGTGCAACATTTGACTTTGATATTAATTGAAGGGTGTGTTCACACTTGTAGTCTTCTTCATTTAGTTCACACATCCAAATCAACTGATTTAGTTTGGGCCACTACAAAAAGCCCCAGTCCACCAAGCGTTCACAACTGTCATTTTAAACTGCACCAAACCCACAAGAAACAAGGCCTTTACCAAGAAACACACTAGATGTTTGACCTCTGCTCATTTTATATTGTTGAAGGACAATATTATTGCACATTTTTGACATTGTTCTTGTTTGGGCTTATCTGTGTTCCACTTGGGGTTGGAATGTGAATATGTTTGGTGGCACTGAGGTTTGTATGGAGCATTCAAACTTATCCAAGTGAACTGTACTAAGGCCTAGTCCACACGGACACGGGTATTTTTATAACCAGAGTTTTTCCTCCTGCGTTTAAAAAAAAAAAAATCCCGTCCACAAACGCTCGCATGAAAACGCAAAAACCCGCTATCAAGCGCTGTCAAGAGCATGCCACACCAGCAGGCGGCGATATCACCCTAATCGTAAAGGCATGTTGGCCAATCAGACCAGCGGATAACGGCGCACACTCTGACGTCACAAGGCAAAAACGCCGGTTTTACTGTCCACAGGACAACGCTGCAACCGGCGTTTCTGAAAATCCTCACCCTGGCAGGGGTTTTCAAAAATGTTTGGTTTCAGTGACCTGATACTGTGTTTCCCGGTGGACGAACGGCTGAACCGTGTAAAAAAAGTCCCTGTTATAAAAATATCCGTGTCCGTGTGGACTAGGCCTAACAGAGCAAGTGCACCAGAGTGTGTTGTAACAACATCAAACACAGCAAGTGTAAACACACCCTAAAGTAGTAGTTCAAGCTTTTTCATATAAGGCAGGTACCCCCTCAGAAAATATTAAAAAGAAAAGAAAATGAGAATAAATCAAGCCACTAGCTCTCATGATTAAGTTGTCAAATAGGATAAAAATAGTTAACACAGATGCAAAAGACCACTAGATGAGACTGACCGTGGGAGGAGTTGCTGCCAAAGTTTCCATTTCTTCATGTGTGACCCAAACGTTTCCAGTGCTCTGATCATTTGCCACCCACCAATAACATGCGAGAGCCAACCAAAAGTGCAAAAAATATATATAAAAAATAAAGGAGATGGGGGTGGGGGTCAGGGTGCACAAGAAGGGAGGAAACATAAGAGAAAGGAAAGAGCAAAGAAGATTGTGTTGATTCAGTGTTATTGTTGTTAGTAAAGTGATCAAAAGATAATTAAAAGAAAACAGATTCAATCATGAAAGACGGTTAATCGAAAGACCACTGTTGTACTTGGTATCGACACAATCATCTTACCACTTTTTATTTATCTAACGTGTATTCTGTGGACAATTGTTTGGATATATTGCATGAACAGAGCCTTCATCGAAAACATCAATTAATAAATTCTTGATTTATAAGGTTTTTCTTCACGATTGACTACATCCACCTCAGGAAATGATTGTCTTTGTGGCAGTAAAAGTGTACTTGTAATTTACTACAAATATACCTATTCTTACAGCATATAGCCATTATTCCTGAATGAATATTATGAATTGGATTTTATCTAATTTTTATCTCCTTTGGCTATATTTTCTAATAAAATAATTGTCTTTTAAACTATTTGAGGTACCTCAGCTTTCAAAAGGTTCAAACAGTAAGTATAGTAAGGTATAACATTATGGTATATAACACTTATAATATTAATATAAAGTTATAATATAAAGAACTGTCTACATTTTATAATCACGTTAAACTGATATTCTGTCCAAAAAATGACACTAGAGAGATAATCGAGAGAAATTGATGACCCACTTTAATAAGGCTAAATTGTTTTCACACTTATCACACACTTTTTGGTGCTAGCTCTATTACATATTTAAATATATGCAAGATACAAGTCTGACGTGACAAATGCAGTTACTTACAGCTTTAGTGTTAGCTCAACTCTGTATGTTTAATCCAATTTGTTTTGTTTACAGAGATGTAATAATCCTTTCTAAAGCCTGTAAACGTGTTGTGTTATTAGTCTTTTCTTGACGGCAATGCTATTACGCGACTCGTACCGCTAATGTATGAACATTTACAGTTTCTGGTTAGATTACAATAAAGCAACACCTGGCGTTTTAAGGCTACAAGGCTTTAAAATATTTACTTAGTTGGAGTCTGCTTCAGTAGCTTATTACTTGACAATTATTTTCTGCTTTAAGCTTGTACAAAGTGACCTACTGGCTGGGAATAAAATGACAATGACTGCATATTTGAGTGCAGGTGATGACATCATTTTAGATTAGATTATTAAGATTTAGGATTGTGGAGAAATAGGGGTTATAAAATATACCACCAGAAGACTCTGGTCAATGTTAAGTGTAATCTTAACCTTATCACTACTGGTCAGATTAGAAAATCATATTTTCTCAAATATGATCAAAACTATAGTCTTCTCAGACTAAGCATTTCTTTAAATAATGCAAAATTATAAAACTGGTGTCTAGACTACAAAACACTCAATTATGTTTGTCTTTGTGATTTGTATAGCTCTAATTTAATTACCGTTCTTGAAGTGGGTGGAGCAGAAGGACTAGTGAGAGACATGATTTCCTGGATGGCCAGGCGCAGTTTCAGTCGATGTAGCGGGTTGCTTATCCCAATCTCTCTTTGGATTTCCGTATCTGACAGCGCTGACATAATGGCTCCGCTCTTGACGTTGGCTCGGCAGGCGGCCACGTACCATGCCGGCATGCCCACCCACAGCTGAGAAACAGACAGGACACAAACACAGCATTATTTCACAGATATTTACATGCATTGTATGCAGTAGCTCAGTGGTAGAGCGGCCGTCCTTCAATCGGAAGGTAGTAGGATCGATTCCCGCTCGCCCCACAGTTCATACTGTCGTTGTGTCCTTGGGCAAGACACTTAACCCACCTTGCCTCCAGTGACTGTAACACTGGTAATGTAATGTAAGTCGCTTTGGATAAAAGCGTCTGCTAAATGAATAAATGTAAATGTAAATGTAAATTTCTAATAATGAAATATGTTGTACCTCCAACCAAACCACAACTGTTGGTCCGTCCCATTGGGCGAATGGCAAGCCCTGTCTGCGAGCCTCATCTAGGAGTTCATGCCTAAAAGACACAAAAAACAATAAGAACATAACCACCAAAAAAGGAACTTTAAAACCCTTCACCCACTCCATGTAAAAAAAAAAAAAAAAGAATTCACCAAAAACACAGCATTACACATGCATCTATTAAAGCAAGAGAAGGCAGAACAAGAAACAAACCTGGAAAGACTCTTGGCAGAATATTCAGTCATTAAAATATATGTACTATACAATTTTTGAATTTGCAAAATATAAATGTACGTCAAAACAAAAACTGTTTAAAATAGTCAAGATGTTTGATATAAGGCTGTATGTTGTAGCTGAATATGAATGATAACACAAAAGCTTTTCTTTGACTCATATTTAGTGGTTGGGTGAAGCCATTTATTGTCAAACAACTGTGTTTACTATACTGTACTTACTGTTTACTATAATAAAAAAATAAAAAAACTCCCAAATGACCCTGATCAAATGTTTACATACCCTGGTGATTTTGGCCTGATAACATGCACAAGTTGACACAGAAAAGTTTTGAATGACTTGGCCTCGTGCTTTTGATCGTTGTCAAAAGCACAAGGCCAAGTCGACCTGTCATTGGCTACAACAGCATAAAGTGAAGGTTCTGGACTGGCCATCTCAGTCTCCTGACCTCAATATCATTGATCCACTCTGGAAGATCTCAAAACGTGCAGTTCATGCAGGACAGCCCACTACCAAAAAAACCTTTAAGCTGTCATTTATGTTAAAGGTGAGAATATACAATATTAACAACTGAGAAATTTTTAATTATGTACATTTGGGTCATGAATTAAAAATAGTAAACAGTTGTTTGACAATAAATGGCTTCACCCAACCACTGAGTGAAAGAAAGGTTTGTGTGTCATTACTCATATTCTCTGAAAAATGGCCAAAAACTCACAAGTTCTGCCAGGTTATGTAAACTTATGAGCACAACTGTATGTCTGTTTTGATTTATTTTCATCAGGTGATAGTTTGGGGTCAAAAGTCAGCTTACAACACTGTCTTTCAGCCAATGTCTCATCTAGAGCTTTTACACCAACACTAAAACCAGTGATAGTCAAGACCAAGACCAGTGTATGCTATTTAAAGAGTTTATATCCAAACTGTTCAGTCTTAGACAATGTGGACAACTAAAGCAGCTGTGGTCTTGGCCTGTCTTGATCGAAGACATACAGTCTTTCCTCCAAAATCCTGAGTCCTGAGCTTTAGTAATGAGGCATTCTTCAAATTTCACAGGAGACATGCAGAGCCTTTAAAAAATATTACAATATAGTAATTCTATGGTATGGTAAGCAGGAAGCATGTTGTATTTAACAAGCTGAAAGGAATAGGCCTGCAATGGGACACTACAGTAGATGAGGCTATGGACCACATCTGTAACAAGCCCAACTCTTTTTCTGTAGCTGTAGTGTTTAAATCCATGCTTTGGGTAAGAAAACTCAACACACACACACACACACATTCCAGTTAGTTCAGCTCCTGTGAGGAATTGCAGTTTCATGGAAAAGTGGGGCCAGATTTCAGGTCAGAAAAGTTATGAGTAAGGATAATGCAAAGTGAGAGGAAAAAAACAAGATAACTGAAGATGAACCGACTTACCCTGTCTTTGGACTACAAATGGAATGAGACCAGGATAAAAAAAATAAATAATTAAAAAGACGGAGGTGGGCAAAACAAGACATTAAAAATGATAAGTAATAACAGTGCAAAAGACATATGGAAGCATAGTGATAATAATTATGGAGCTTATAATCTATCTACTGATTTTAAAGAGATGATCACAACAAAAATGAATGGGAGTGAAATGAAAAGATTAAAAGCTGATTGAGTGAGCTTGAGCCAGTGAGTTTTTACACCCTTTAAATGGAAGAACAGTGTAGTTAAACAGTGTCAAGAACAGGTCTTTAGCGTTTCATTTGTTTATGCACATTGTGATTTCTTTCTACTGTTACATCCCCAGTGTTTGGAACACAAATGAGTAGAAGATTAGTGGACAATTCTGGCACCTACTTTTTCTGAAGTTTTCTGTTCTTCTCTGCCGAGCCTGACAAGGTGCCCATCCCTGCGCTGTCCTTCGGAGAGTTCTCTGCCTCAGGAGTACCGGCTGAAACACACAATGTTAAAAACTGATGCATAGAACGCACGTTTTTTTTCTAGAATCTACATGTTATATAAAACCAATTGATATCAAATTAGATACTTTTTATTTTGTACAGTGGCAAGAAAAAGCATGTGAACTTTTGGGAATTCATGGTTTTCTGAACAAATTTGTCTTAAAATGCCAAGGGCCTCGACTAAGTCAAGGGCATTGACAATGTGTCTAAAAATATTTACACAAAAAATTCTTCTGATCTTTCATGCCTTTATTGAACACACTTATTCAACATTCAGTTGAAAAAGTAAGTGAACCCCCACCTAACACTAAGGAATAGGCCTGTATTGGGACACAAGCCAAGACTGCTCCATACATAACCATTACCGGACTTTGTGTATTAGACAGTGCAACATAAAAGAACATTGTATTTTGGCTCTCTATTATCCCCAGCCATTCAGCAATATTTTCACAGGACACAAATACCAAAACAATGGGGCTATTATTGTAATAAAGCCCTTTGTTAATTTGCATACATTTGTGACTAAAAAGTAAAAAGACTTGTGAGGGTGTGTTCAACTATTTGTGAATCTGCATTGTGCTTTGCGTGGGATTTGTGCATTCAAGCATCTAAGTGCACAAATTTTTATCACAGACAAATCTAAATCTAGCGGATTGATCCCCGCTCCTCTCATTCACGCTAAGACCCTCCTGAACCCTACCTTGCCTCCAGAGTGTGAGGTTGATGTGAGTATGCAGCCATTTACAAATAGTTTAGCTACAATAATAAATGCTATTTAAATGCACACACTTATTAATTAGCCCAACAAAAAGCAATTTAGTTTAACCTAAAGATTACTGGTACTCCAAAATTGACCCAATATAGGTATCTGTGCTAAAAATACCAGTACTTGATGTATGTCTCAAGTTTTATTTTTATTTTATTTATAGCGCTTTTCCACCTAGTAGGCACTCAAAGCGCTTTACATTTAGCTTCTATTTACCAGTGTTACAGCTGGAACACAACTGGAGACAAGGTGGGTTAAGTGTCTTGCTCAAGGACACATCGACACTATGTGGGGGCGAGCGGAATGTTATGATGTTTTGGGATAATAATAATAATTGTTATATTTATATAGCGCCTTTCCAGAGCTCAAGGACGCTTTACATATCAATTATTCATTCACTCCACAGTCACACACTGGTGGTAGTAAGCTACATCTGTAGCCACAGCTGCCCTGGGGCAGACTGACAGAGACGTGGCAGCCATTCCGCGCCTACGGACTCTCCGACCAACACCTTCAACATTCTTACACATTCATACGAGGCAAGGTGGGTTAAGTGTCTTGCCCAAGGACACAACGACAGTATGAACTGTGGGGAGAGCGGGAATCGATCCTACTACCTTCCGGTTGAAGGACGGCCGCTCTACCACTGAGCTACTGCCGCCCCGCAGTAGTTGTCAGTCCTGTACCTTGGGGAGAAGAGTCCTTGCCAGGAATACTTGGCCGGCCTTTCTCCTTCTTCCCAAAGAGCCGTCCAATGGAAGACTTGATACTTTTCTTCTTGGCTGCTTTGTTGAGCGAGTCCTGGCTGCTGTTGCTGCTGCTGGGATTACTGCCCTGACCATCCTGGAGGTTAGACAGACTACAGAAGAAAACAAAAAGAAATAATTTACATTATACGCGAAAGAATAAGTAATGAAATTGGTAAAACAATTCTTACCCTCGGAAATCTCTAATGTCCTCTTGGCTGGCGGCATGTCCCATCTCCCGGTTAAGGCGCATGGAGCGTGGTGTGGAGGGAGGCGAGCTCTCGCATCGAATAGTGGCCTTGTCGTCCTGAGCAGACTGCGCAGAATATTATGCATTTAGAGGTATTACACTTCAGCAAACTAAAGCCATTTGTTGTTTGGTGAGCAAGTACATTTATTAAAAGCTGAAAATATATTTAATTAATCTAAAGAAACTAAAGACAATACATTCATGTCAAGTAAAGAAGTGGTACACAAGCAGTAAAACAAAAATAGTCACAATAGAAGGCAGAAAAGCAGTAGTAGTTCTAGATTACCTTCCTGCGGTGCTTGCGCAGGTCACTAGGCTGAAGCATGGCAAAAAAGGGAGAGACCAGAAAAGTGTTTAGTAAGACACACAACACGCAGTGAAACCAGGCCATGCACGTAATAAAGAGACAATAAAAAATATGGTTTGCATTAGCAACACAGCCCAATCAAAGACTTCAAAGGTTAGATTCACAGCAAAGAAGACTCAGAAAGTGTAGTTTTCAAAGTCAATAACAGGAAACTAGATCAGAAGAAACCTCACACATTGTAATAAAGTTCCTAGATTTAACAGCTTAAGTTGTATAATTACTGTGTGCTTCAATTAAATGTGATTTTAGAGTCAATAAATATTGCAGCCTGTGCGACTGTGTTAGTGTTAAAATTTGGGTTGCTATAAACAAATAAGACTGTGTTTAATAATGAATGCGAGTTGAAAAAATAAGTGCGTTGAGGGCTGCACAATATCAAAATATCAGTAAAATTAAGTGTCCATAAAGCTATTTTTATTAGTTTTATTGAATTATTTTATTTAATTTTTTTGTTCATTATCCCATGGGGAAGTACCTTATAGGCAGCTGCCACAAGGGGGCATCCAGCATATTTTTTGATGTTAGTTGGTTAAACCGGAGTACCCGGAAACTCACCCAAGCACAGAAAGAACATAGACCTTCTTGCTGAGAGGAAACAGTGCTAATCCCTGCCCCACCGTGCCACACAAAATATATTTTACTGTGATAAACATGTTGGATGTTTACAATATAAATCGGCCAAAATCTTGCATTGGATCGTTTGAATAGCGATTGTGTGGTGCACTTCAGATCCAACATCTTTACAGTTTGGTTCACATTCGCACTGAAACAAACAAAACCTTCAGAAAGATGTGCTTTTCAAAGAGATAAAAGGTCTGTTTGACCACTTCACTTCAGATCCAGCTGAACACAAAATACACCACAAGAGTCACACTAACTGGATCAGTAAGGTGGGGGCAGTCTAGCTTCATAAAGTTTTTCATGTTTTTCAGCAGCACTCTAATTAGGTGCTTTATCTGTAATGCATGTTTTGTGTATTGGGTGAATCTATAAAACACAGAAAAAAAGAGTGGCTTCCCCCTTGCATTCCTCACAGGCCTGGCATTTTAAAGCAAATAAAACATCAGCCTGCCACATTTCTCCTGAAGGATCTGTAGCCCCAGGAGAAATACACTTGAACACTCATTTCCTTTATTTAACTGAAACAGACGGATCAGGTTGCCATTCAGCTGCTAGCAAAGGCAAACAGGAGGAGGTCATTTTTACGGAATGGGCAGAAATACAGCTCAACTCATCCTTTCCTTAAAAGCTTTCTTTGGGTTTCTCTATTTTCACCACTCCATTATATTTCTCCCAGTTAAAGGACATTTAAATATCTCAGTGATTTAATTGTTTAAACTCTAATTTTGACTGGCTCTAAATACGTCTGTACATGGTTTAGTCTTTGTGGTGTTTCTCCTATCTTCTATCTATCTTTTTATCTTCTTAGACTACAGAAAAGAGTTTGTTTCTTCAATTTTAGTTAATAGCAAAGAACCCACATATTAAGAGTTTAATTCACTTTATAGATCAAAAGAAAGATAAGTAGCGTCTGTTTGATGTCACTATTTTTCTTAGCTCTGTCTCCACTTGGCTACAACACTGTGGAAATACACACCATGATCAGTGGCTGCCAATTCAGACTGTACCTGTCCTTAAATGAACCACACAAATCAGTGGAAACAAGGCTTAATGTAATGAAGCAGACTGCACCCACCAAGAGAGAGAAGGCTGGGTTCTCCAGAGAGAGAAGCAAATACCTGAAAATATGGCACATAACTATAGGCTTGTGGAAGTGGGCTGAAGCCAGTTGTACCATATGGCAATAATGTAACTGTCTGCTGGGACAAGGAGCTCTGGATGATGTAGGGGTCATAGCAGTAACGCTACAGGCAGGGGGCAGTTACATACACAGATAGTTACATGCTCCCACACAAAATATTAGTACATTGACAGTGTGACAAGGATTAAACACAGCAAACATTAGATGGACATGTCTAATAAAATTATCTAATTTATAGCAGTTGTACCAAGTTTTAACTTGAACAAGGTTAAACAATAAATGTGCTAGATGCGCTGTTGTAAGCGGAATAAGCAGTAGAAAATGAATGAATGAAGAGCTAAGTAGTATTTGACACTCTGGTGCAATGGAAAGAAAATACAGTCAGTCAATCTAAAGAGCAAGTGAATTAAGCTTGTTCATTAGCTTGAGTAAACCTGGCTTTTACCTGCTAAAAGTTCTCAAAGGAGAATTGTGCATATGGACACAAACTGTACAAGAATGACTATTCTCACCAATGAGCAATATGAATAGGAATATGATGCAACAAACACAGACTATGCTTTCTGTTGGTTTGTGCTGGGGTCATAAAGAGGTATAGAAATATATATAAATCTCTTCACCTGGAGATTGAATCACAGATAAACTTTTTGACAACTCTGACAGTGCTGTGTTCACTAAGAAATTCTACATATTATGTATTTAAAGGTACAAACTCACTGAGTAAACTTTTCATATAACAATCAAAGAATAATTTGATTTAGATATGAATTTTTTTTTTGCCAATGTTCAAACAGCTGTAAGTTATATTCTGTAAAAAAAGTGAAATGTTACCAGGGTCATAACACCCATGCGGTCCATTTCTCTGTTGGGGCTGCGTGACACGCATCTGGGAGAGGAGTTGCCGGAGCCTGGAGGAGAGCCACCCAACGAGGAGCCAGCGCAGAGCGAGGGAGGGAGCGAGCTCATGGACCGGAAACGGGCTCCTAGACTGTCTCCGCTGCCCACTCTGCCCTCAATCTCCTCGGCGCGGATTGTTGTGCTCTCCTTCTCTTCCTGGATCATTCTGCAAATATAAACAGTACCTCACATCAATTAAAAAGTGTTACGGTATGGTTCAGTTCTGCACATTTTTAGTTGAACTCGGGACGTACAGTCAGTCTGCTTGGCCAGAATATAACACGTGTAAAACAAATCACTACCTGATTTCATTGTTGATGGCGTCCAGCTGCTCCTGCAACATTAAGGCGAGGGTTTGTGCATCGGCCTGGCCACCAGGGGACAGCAGGTCCACGGAGCTGAATATTGTCTCTCGGTCTTCTTCCAGATCCGAGGCGTCCATGTCGCTCTCAAAGGCCTGAGCTACGTTTGCCAGCACGTTGGCTTGCTGCATGCGTTCCCACTCCTGCTCATTCAGAGTCTGCACCTGCGAAGAGACCAGAGGAGAAGGACTAATTAGAGAGAAGCATGTTTAGATCAGACAAAGACAAGAAAAAATGAAATGCAAACAGGGGATAAAAATGTAGATTTCTTTAAAGCAAGCAAGAGTTTGATGTTATTTGCAGTGACTTACATGTCGCTGATGTCCACAGAGAAAGTACATAGAAAGAGAGAAAGAAATGTAGACAATTTTATCTATTTTTAAACATTTGCCACTATACACTTCCACATTGGCTTAGACACAAAATAAAAGATTTTAAGAGACAGAAGATTGAATATAAAGGGTTACACATAATAAGGGGTTAGACCAGGGGTCCTCAATTAAAATCAGCCGAGGTCCGCTTAGTTAACTTTCCTCATCGTGAGGGGTCCGGAAAATTTAACTAAAAGGATATGTGTTTGAATATAATTCTTTAAAGTAAGGTCTCATTTATTCTACACCTACAGCCTCTTAAACAAAATGGAGATGAATGTAGATAATCCACTGTTTTCTGTATTTCTGTACTTTGTTTACATGAGGAGGATGTTTGAGTGTTTAGCTTTCACCAAACACTGCTCACAGACAAAAGGAAAAAAACTACAAAATCAAAAAAGGCTAAAGCTCAAGACCTGGTTGTTTATTGACAACAGCCTGAAATCCTGCATATAATGCCTAGTACTCCTTTATATGGGCTATGTGAGAGCATTTTAAATGCATCAAATCAAGCCAAAACATATTTGTTAAACAAATATGACAAAGATGCCTGTCATAATTGATCTCTTTCTATTGTCATTCCTCTGAAAACAACAGGAACAAGGGAAAATGCACTGAGCATTTCTTTAGCATTAGCTGTTGCCAATAATTAACTGTTATTGTTTAATTTGCAGGTTCATCTTTAAACATTTTCCAAATTTAGAATAGAAATATTTATTTCCTGTATTTTCCTGTAACAGGATTTAGGATTCACACAGAAACTGACAACTTAAGGAAGACTTAACCTGTGTCACTCATTTTTTAAACCCTCCTTCCACAACTTTTCTGTTTTTAAATCACCCAAATAAACACATGTTAGGTTCAAATGAACGTGAATAGCATGAGCTAATTACTCACGTTTGTAAATTAGGTCAAATATGCGACAAACGAGTTAAGTACCTAACTTACAACAGAATAAAGAAGTTGACAGACAAATGTACAACTCACCACATTAGACGTCCACACTTCCCTCTGAGCCGAGTCTTTTTATTCCTGACATGAAAACTGTTCAGTTCTGGATTCATTCTCTGATGGGACTAGAGGATAAAGGGCTTTTGTTCAGCTTTGACACTGACACAGAGCTGAGGAGCTGTATTTTCTGATTAAAATAAATGTTCCCTTTACGTCCATAACGTCAGTGAATCTTTATGTTTTGCCAAGGCTCAACATTTAGATTTTAGTCATTTCTAACGCATTATCAGGCTACGCTAAACATGTTGAAATTTCCCGCTGCTCTGTCCGTAACCATAGTAACCTGAGGACCCGCGCATGTTGACGTGGCTGTCCTAGAAGTGCCGGTTCAAAAATATGTTTTACACAATGCGCTTGTAATTATGAATAATGTCTTGCGGTCCAGATCAAAGCCTCTCGAGGTCCGGATCCGGACCGCGGTCTGCCTATTGAGTACCCCCGGATTAGACCATACAACCCATGTTTATCCTTTTCCATATTCTATTTGGACTTGTGTGGTTTATTCCTTCATAACTTCCACTAGAATATATAAACTATTCCAATATATTGTCAAATTAGTTTTTTTCCTCATGCTACCTAAAGAGGACATTTCAAATGCAATTTTATTATAGTTTTAAATTAACTTCCTTTCTTTTTATTAACACAAACAATACCAAAGCAGTTTATGCCCATAGACCAGGTCTAGTATGAATTACACTAAAAAGGTATTTAAAGTGACTATGTAAATTTCAGCCACCAGAGGCACAGATCACTCTACAGACTGACAGAGGAAATTATCCAAAACTGGCAAGTTTGGAATAAAAAAAAAACATGTCTTCTGAAATGGTGGGGTGATAAATACAAATATGACTCTGCTAGGGTCCAGTGTACAGGTCTATATCAGCTCCCTTTGTTGTCCCTTTGATTAAGCATGCCGACTCAGAAGAGGTCTGCTCATCCCGGTGGCATGGAATTATGAATCATTTATATCAGAGTTATCTGTCCAGCTGAGGGTACTGTGTAAGTGAAATATGCATGATTCTACGAATTGCATGTCTAAGAATCATTAAATCAATACGAGTATATCTTTGGACTTAAAAGCAGAACTTAGTATGATTTGCGCAGATCCATATACAGCTTTCTTCAGTGAATCACACTGTCGTAAATACTCCTAGCGCAGCTCAGGACAACAAGGTTCACAGCACACTAGCAAAAAAAAAAAAAAAAAAAAGAAATCTTGATGGAGGTGGGTAATTTTAGAAATTGTCTTATTAATTCATAAAATTTACATTGTTTAATTCACTATTAACCAAAACGTTATACAGTCAGGTCCATAAACATTGGGACATCGACACAATTCTTTTTGGCTCTATACACCACCACAATGGATTTGAAATAAAACAAAGAATATGTGCTTTAACTACAGACTTTTAGCTTTAATTTGATGGTTTTTACAATTACAACAGTTTGTACATGTGCCTCCCACTTTTTAAGGGACCAAAATGGCTGCTCAGCTGTTTCATGGCCAGGTGTGTGTTATTCCCTCATTATCCCATTTACAAGGAGCAGTTATAAGGTTGCTGTCATCTCTCAATACGAGATCCAAAGAGCTGTCACTATCAGTGAAGCAAGCCATCATTAGGCTAAAAAAACCAAACTAAACCCATCAGAGAGATAACAAAAACTTTAGGTGTGGCTAGATCAACTTAAAAAGAAAGAACGCATTGGTAAGCCTCAAAAATAGGAAGGCCAGATTAGAGTTTGCCAAACAACATCTAAAAAAAGCCTTCACAGTTCTGGAACAGCATCCTATGGACCGATGAGACCAAGATCAACTTGTACCAGAACTTGCTTGCTTTAGATCTGTTTGGACGGCGCTTCACAGTGCAGATGGACAATGACCTGAAGCATACTGTGAAAGCAACCAAAGAGTTTTTTAGGAGAAAGAAGTGGAATGTTATGCAAGGCCAAGTCAATCACCTGACCTGAATCCGATTGAGCATGCATTTCACTTGCTGAAGACAAGACTGAAGGGAAAATTACCCAAGAACAAGCAGGAACTGAAGACAGCTGCAGTAGAGGCCTGGCAGAGCATCATGAAACCCAGCGTCTGGTGATGTCTATGCATTCCAGACTTCAGGCTGTAATTGACTGCAAAGGATTTGCAATCAAGTATTAAAAAGTGAAAGTTTGATTTATGATTGTTAATCTGTCCCATTACTTTTGGACCCTTAAAAAGTGGGAGGCACATTTACAAACTGTTGTAATTCCTACACCGTTCACCTGATTTGGAAATTCTATAAATTCTGAGTCTGTAAATACCCTCAAATTAAAGCTAAAAGTCTGCAGTTAAAGCACATCTTGTTCGTTTCATTACAAATCCATTGTGCTGGTGTATATATGGACCTGACTGTATGTAAAATAATCCCTTTTAAAATATTATTTTCTCACATAAAATTTGGCGTCAATTTATTGTACCAATCACAAGCCAATTGTCTGCAGCAGGGTATGGTTTGCTGCTCATACACAATTAACATGGCGGACGCTGCTACCGGGAGGCCCTTTATTTCTGCTCTTGCCTCGGTTTTGGAAAACCAGCAAAGCATAAAAACTATTAAACCGCTCAGGGTTCCGCTCTACTGCTGGCCGTGTTAAGTAGCGGCGCTCACGTGGCTTCCTTGTTGACATCTGGGTCTGTGGTTTCGCCTTTATTTGCGTGATGTTCTCTAATTTGGTTTCAGTTTCTCTAATTGGGTAACATTACGTCCATAAACTCTGCCCTTGAAACTGAATGCAACCAACAGGGTACCAGACTTACTTCTTTTTGTAGATTAGGAAAAAAATTTGTTCCTCAGATAAATCCCGTAAATGAAACAAACACACTGCTTAGAAAAAATAGCATGCTTGCATCTTTGCGAACCGAAAGCTAAATAAATGTCACATAACAGTAGCTATATCTCAAAGTAGGGCTGGGCGGTATGACGGAATATTCCGTGATGACGGAATAAAATGTCTACCGTTACAGATTTTTCTATTCCGTGTATACCGTTTAAATTAGTGGGCGTGGTTAACCTCACGTGTAGCGGACGTGAGAAGAAGCTGCACACAAGCGTATATAAGAAGAAAAACATGGAGAAAGATAAGCGTGCTGATAAAGAAATTCCACAAACCAATCCCGAGCAGCAGGAGGAGGAACTTGTTGTGAAACGAGGCGCCACATCAGTAGTATGGACGTGGTTCGGGTTTAAAAAGGCTGACAAAGAGCAGAAAAATGTGATTTGCAAACTGTGTCACGCGAATGTAACTGTTAGCCACGGTAGCACAAGTAACTTGTTTTATCATCTAAAGGTGAAGCATGTCAAAGAATACAATGAAAGCCAACAGATGCGCTCCACATCAGGTGTTCCGTCAACCTCTGGTGCTAAAAGCAAAAAACAATCTCAAACTAGTTTGGCCGAATCATTTACCAGAAGCACTCCATATGACAAAACCTCACGCAGATGGAAAGAAATAACGCAAGCCATTACAATGCATATCTGTAAAGACATGTCACCAGTTTACACAGTGGAAAAGAAGGGATTTCGTGATCTGATCAAAACGCTTGATCCGAGATATGTAATGCCGAGCAAGCACTTTAGTGAAGTAGAGTTGCCGCGGTTGTATGGAGAATGCCGACGGAAAATTGAAGCGGAGCTTCGAGATGCTTTATACTTCTCAACAACAACTGATTTGTGGACAAGTCGAACTACACAGCCATATATGAGCTTAACAATCCACTTCATCAAAGACTGGACATTGTGCAGTAGATGTCTGCAGACTTCCTATTTTCCCGAGGATCACACGGGAGAGATGATAGCTCAAAGCTTAAAGGAAGCGCTTCAGTCATGGGAATTGCGAGGATCATCAAGTCTGTGTCACAACTGATAATGCAACGAACAACATCAAAGCACTGCAACTAAATGACTGGAAGCGGTTACAGTGTTTTGCTCATCGTCTTCATTTAGCCATTGGTAAGTGTCTAATAGAAATTAATAACATTAATAGTTTTATAATTCTTTGACTTTTATTTTTGTTTTTATTTTATTATTTATACATCTTATTAGGAAGTACCTATGTTGTTAATCTTATTAATAAATCTTAATTATAGAGAGAAACGTTTTAAACATTTTTAAATGCATGCTCCTTGTCTTGTGTAATTTGTCAACTATTGCTACATTATGTTTACACATTGCCCTCTACCCTTTAATCTATTTATACAGAGAGAGGTAAAAGTGCCCCAAGTTGACCGCGCAATTGGGGTGTGCAAGAAAATTGTGAGTGCCTTCTCAAACACTTGGAAAAGACAGCGTGAACTGGCCATAGCTCAGGTGCAGCTAGGCTTGCCTGCTCACAAGCTTATCACTGAGAGTCCAACAAGATGGGGATCCAGGCAACAAATGATTGAAAGGGTCATTGAGCAGGAAAAAGCCCTGACACAAGTCCTGCAAGCTGACAAAAAGACCAGACATTTGGCTCTGACATGGCAGGACATGGACGTTCCTGAATCTGTAAATAAGGCATTATGCCCACTCGTAGAGTTTACAGATGCCCTGTCTGGGGAACAGTATGTAAGCGTTTCATACTTGAAACCCGTGCTTTATCTTTTTAATGAACAGGTTCTTAAGCCACAGGATGATGACACGCAGCTCACCAGGGACATTAAGGTGAACATTCTTGACTATTTGAATGAAAAATATGCAGATGAATCCACCCAGGAGCTGCTTGACATTAGGGCTGGGCGGTATGACGGAATATTCCGTGATGACGGAATAAAATGTCTACCGTTACAGATTTTTCTATTCCGTGTATAACGTGAAGTTTAAATTAGTGGGCGTGGTTAACCTCACGTGTAGCGGACGTGAGAAGAAGCTGCACACAAGCGTATATAAGAAGAAAAACATGGAGAAAGATAAGCGTGCTGATAAAGAAATTCCACAAACCAATCCCGAGCAGCAGGAGGAGGAACTTGTTGTGAAACGAGGCGCCACATCAGTAGTATGGACGTGGTTCGGGTTTAAAAAGGCTGACAAAGAGCAGAAAAATGTGATTTGCAAACTGTGTCACGCGAATGTAACTGTTAGCCACGGTAGCACAAGTAACTTGTTTTATCATCTAAAGGTGAAGCATGTCAAAGAATACAATGAAAGCCAACAGATGCGCTCCACGTCAGGTGTTCCGTCAACCTCTGGTGCTAAAAGCAAAAAACAATCTCAAACTAGTTTGGCCGAATCATTTACCAGAGGCACTCCATATGACAAAACCTCACGCAGATGGAAAGAAATAACGCAAGCCATTACAATGCATATCTGTAAAGACATGTCACCACTTTACACAGTGGAAAAGAAGGGATTTCGTGATCTGATCAAAACGCTTGATCCGAGATATGTAATGCCGAGCCGCAAGCACTTTAGTGAAGTAGAGTTGCCGCGGTTGTATGGAGAATGCCGACGGAAAATTGAAGCGGAGCTTCGAGATGCTTTATACTTCTCAACAACAACTGATTTGTGGACAAGTCGAACTACACAGCCATATATGAGCTTAACAATCCACTTCATCAAAGACTGGACATTGTGCAGTAGATGTCTGCAGACTTCCTATTTTCCCGAGGATCACACGGGAGAGATGATAGCTCAAAGCTTAAAGGAAGCGCTTCAGTCATGGGAATTGCGAGAGGATCATCAAGTCTGTGTCACAACTGATAATGCAACGAACAACATCAAAGCACTGCAACTAAATGACTGGAAGCGGTTACAGTGTTTTGCTCATCGTCTTCATTTAGCCATTGGTAAGTGTCTAATAGAAATTAATAACATTAATAGTTTTATAATTCTTTGACTTTTATTTTTGTTTTTATTTTATTATTTATACATCTTATTAGGAAGTACCTATGTTGTTAATCTTATTAATAAATCTTAATTATAGAGAGAAACGTTTTAAACAATTTTAAATGCATGCTACTTGTCTTGTGTAATTTGTCAACTATTGCTACATTATGTTTACACATTGCCCTCTACCCTTTTAATCTATTTATACAGAGAGGTGTAAAAGTGCCCCAAGTTGACCGCGCAATTGGGGTGTGCAAGAAAATTGTGAGTGCCTTCTCAAACACTTGGAAAAGACAGCGTGAACTGGCCATAGCTCAGGTGCAGCTAGGCTTGCCTGCTCACAAGCTTATCACTGAGAGTCCAACCAGATGGGGATCCAGGCAACAAATGATTGAAAGGGTCATTGAGCAGGAAAAAGCCCTAACACAAGTCCTGCAAGCTGACAAAAGACCAGACATTTGGCTCTGACATGGCAGGACATGGGCGTTCTTGAATCTGTAAATAAGGCATTATGCCCACTCGTAGAGTTTACAGATGCCCTGTCTGGGGAACAGTATGTAAGCGTTTCATACTTGAAACCCGTGCTTTATCTTTTTAATGAACAGGTTCTTAAGCCACAGGATGATGACACGCAGCTCACCAGGGACATTAAGGTGAACATTCTTGACTATTTGAATGAAAAATATGCAGATGAATCCACCCAGGAGCTGCTTGACATGGCTTCCTTCTCGACCCTGCTTCAAAACCACATACATAAATGCAGAACGAGTGGACTACATGAAGACCAGAGCTGCAGCAGAGATGGAGAGTCTTGCAGCTGATCCAAAAAGGCCTGTCGAGGGAGTCTCAGTGCCACTAGCTGAAGATGCTGGAGAAAATTCAGAATGTCCTGCTAAAAAACAGAAGAAAAGTTTGGGAAGCTTCTTCAAAATTGCTTCACGCCAACGGCAAGCTGTCCCCCAGTCAGAAAGGGAGTCCATTGAAATGGAACTTAACAGCTATTTACAGGCAGTTGAAGTGGATGGTGAGACCAGCCCCCTGGAATGGTGGAGGCAGCACAAGGCTATTTTTCCACGTGTGGCCAGCCTGGCAAAAATATCTGTGCATCCCTGCCACAAGTGCTCCATCTGAGCGTGCTTTCAGCACAAGTGGGAATATTGTCACATGCCGCAGATCAGCACTAAAACCTGAGAGAGTTGACCAGCTTGTTTTTCTTGCACACAATTTGTAATTGTTTTGTTTGACAGAATTTTTTATTTATTATTTAATTTATTGAAGTGTTTATATTTATTTGATTTTTTTTTAATGTTTCAAAAGAGTTTAAATTTCTCTTGCTCAGGAAGTGTTTACAGTGTTTTTTTTTTGTTTTTAGAACAAGTGTTTAGATTCTGACATTTTCCCCAAATGTTTACATTTTTATACTTTCTGCAAAATTTGTTTTATGTTACTGAAGTTTTATTTATTTCAATGCTCCGAGAAAGTATTAATAATCTGTTCTGATATTAATAAAAAGTCTGTTCTGTTTAAACTACACACATGTGGCTATTTAATGTCATGGTGAGGTTGATCTAAAAGTTCACTCATTCACTACTAATGCTCTAAAATTAATTTAAAATTAATTAAAAATTAGAAAAATTAATACAATAAGATGAGAGCCTATTCTTTATTTTTAAAGTGGTATTTAATATATTAAGCACGTCCCTTTTGTTGATTTACCTGAAAAATTATTATTCCGTGATATATACCGCTACCGTGAAATAAAATAACTTATTCCGTGAAATAAATTTTTGGTCATTCCGCCCACCCCTACTTGACATGGCTTCCCTTCTCGACCCTCGCTTCAAAACCACATACATAAATGCAGAACGAGTGGACTACATGAAGACCAGAGCTGCAGCAGAGATGGAGAGTCTTGCAGCTGATCCAAAAAGGCCTGTCGAGGGAGTCTCAGTGCCACTAGCTGAAGATGCTGGAGAAAATTCAGAATGTCCTGCTAAAAAACAGAAGAAAAGTTTGGGAAGCTTCTTCAAAATTGCTTCACGCCAACGGCAAGCTGTCCCCCAGTCAGAAAGGGAGTCCATTGAAATGGAACTTAACAGCTATTTACAGGCAGTTGAAGTGGATGGTGAGACCAACCCCCTGGAATGGTGGAGGCAGCACAAGGCTATTTTTCCACGTGTGGCCAGCCTGGCAAAAAAATATCTGTGCATCCCTGCCACAAGTGCTCCATCTGAGCGTGCTTTCAGCACAAGTGGGAATATTGTCACATGCCGCAGATCAGCACTAAAACCTGAGAGAGTTGACCAGCTTGTTTTTCTTGCACACAATTTGTAATTGTTTTGTTTGACAGAATTTTTTTATTTATTATTTAATTTATTGAAGTGTTTATATTTATTTGATTTTTTTTTTAATGTTTCAAAAAGAGTTTAAATTTCTCTTGCTCAGGAAGTGTTTACAGTGTTTGTTTTTTTTTGTTGTTTTTTTTAGAACAAGTGTTTAGATTCTGACATTTTCCCCAAATGTTTACATTTTTATACTTTCTGCAAAATTTGTTTTATGTTACTGAAGTTTTATTTATTTCAATGCTCCGAGAAAGTATTAATAATCTGTTCTGATATTAATAAAAAGTCTGTTCTCTTTAAACTACACACATGTGGCTATTTAATGTCATGGTGAGGTTGATCTAAAAGTTCACTCATTCACTACTAAATGCTCTAAAATTTATTTAAAATTAATTAAAAATTAGAAAAATTAATACAATAAGATGAGAGCCTATTCTTTATTTTTAAAGTGGTATTTAATATATTAAGCACGTCCCTTTTGTTGATTTACCTGAAAAATTATTATTCCGTGATATATACACCGTGAAATAAAATAACTTATTCCGTGAAATAAATTTTTGGTCATTCCGCCACCCCTATCTCAAAGGACATAAAATAACAATAGATCTAATGGAAAAAGGAATATTAAGTTGTTAGGCAAAGTATTTTACAAGTTCAAAAACATAAAAGCCATGTCGGAATCGGTTTTGGGTCCTTCACTTTGTTTGAGCTGATGCCATTACGTACAAGCTTGGCCAAGGTTGACTCAAGACAGAGCTCTTACTCGGGTTAACTGACCTTTTTCTCTTCCTGGAATCTTCGGACAAAGATTTTCTTTTGTCTTTTTGGTGGCTCCGCCATGAATGATGATGAAATAAAGTATATAACATTTTGATATGATCTTAGCGAGCTTGTATTCATCATACTGCGGAGGTCGCTATGTGTATATTGAATTACAATAAAGCAATTTCCCTCTCGCGTGAACATGACCCGAGACTTGTGTTGGGTCGATGGCAGCTCAACATGCAAGTGCTGTTTTTGGCTCAGATGCACCAGAGCGGGTAGTGTGCGCTTCAAACACACCACTACAACTCAATCATTTTAAGGACTTGGAAAACTATATATGAAGGTAAAAATGTTACTTAGTTCTGCTTTAAAGTTATGTCATGTTACTAGCTAAAAGTTTAAACAGTGTTACTTTAAAGACCAAAAAGCAAGTTAATTAAAGCAAGTTAATTAAAGCACATGACAAATTTGCATAAACAGCTAGCATTTGCATCAATTTCCTCCCACTTCACTAAACCAAGGTAGGATGATGACCCTTCTCTGCTGATTATTAGTTGCCTTTATCATCTGCAAAGTCACTTTGGCCATTATTTGAGCTGCTTTGGCCACTAGCAACAGCATTAGCCTTCACAAAGTGGTCTGGAAAAATACTTAGTCTTGCCATATGGCTATTTTTAAACACTGTTCAAGTAAAAAATTCCAATTAATCTAATCTAAATTAACCAACCTAGTTCAATACACGAGCAAACACAAAAACAAAGAATAAAAGGCAGATAACTGCTAGTCAAAAGCAAGAAGACAAGATTAGACTGCTACAGAAAAATAGCAAAAATCTTAGAACTGAAAAAAACAAGGTAAACTTATAGATGAACAAAGGTTACAGAGCTTCTCAAAACTATAGTCACATGATCTCAACCAAATGTAGTTAAGTGTACGAAAAATAAGAGAGCTACATGTAAAAAGTAAATATGGGGAAAGTACAGAAAAGCAGGTAGATTTATAAGGCCTAGCAGCAGGACAGAGGTGCTTACTTTGGACGGCTCGTCTCGGAGCGCTGCCACTCTCCCCTTCTGAGGTCGCCTCAACACAAGAGCACTATTGTAGTGGTCCGAGTTGCTGTCCATCATTGAAGAAGCTGACACTGGGTACCTGAAATCTGGAGTGCTGCCAAGCTGAGACCGGCTAAAAAAATACAAATTCAAACCATTTATTACATGGTAATACATTTCAAAATCTGAATGTCTTGTTATTGCACACAGTCTAGACAAAGTCCAAGTATAAGATATATTCAAAAGTGTGTCATTGCAATATCTGACAACAATATCACACATTTTTGTAATTTCTTGTTTTGCTATTCATTCCATCAGCTTCACATTAGTGTTAGTAAAAATCAATAAACTTACCCATGGAGCAGGGAATTACTCCTGCTCCTGTCCTGCTCGCTCTCTGCCCTCATCGTTTCAATCTGGATCAGGAGCTGTTCCTGAAAAAGCAGAATGTATTGTGTAAAGATAAACCATTAAAGTAAAAAGTTCAAATGCAAGAAAGTGTTTACTTTCTCGTGGTGCGCCTCCTCAATCAGCTTTTTAGTGTGCTCTAGTTCTCTGATCAGGGAGTTCTGTTGATAAGCAGGAAATGAAAGACGATGGTAACGTTCCTGAAATTGTACATAGAAATTTGACATATGTTTGTTGTGCACCTTTTCCTCCAGAGCAGACATCCTCTCTTTCAGGTGGAGCTGGAGCCTCTCATTTGACTCAGAGAGAAGCTTGTCCACAGTTTCAGACAGACGCTTGTTGTGTTCCTCGTTCATCTTTTCTCTCTGACGCGCCTACATGACCAAGAAATGTGCATTTAGGATTGAATTATTAAAGCCTTACTACAGAACATACGCTGCTCCAATACTCAAGAGTTGAAATGTATTATCTGGTCAATACGTTGCAGTGCATCTATAAAATACAGCTTTTCTTCCTTTTCACGTCAAGGAACCCTCAATATTACTTTGAAACAAATGTTTGGCTGATTTTGAGGTTATGAAATTTTATGAAAAAAGTTACATCTTACCCTAAGCAGTTCCTGGTTTTTCTCCTCCAGCTGGGCCTCAAGCTGTCGTAATCTCTCCTCCACATTGCCATGACGTTCTTCAGCCTGATGAAGAAAATACAATTATAGTTTCGACTTTTCACCACATTTCAGTTTAAAATTTTTTGTAGAACTTTATTTTTCACCTAAAATCTTGTGCGACACATCCAAAAACAATAATCTAAACAATGAAGGCTTGTAAAGTAAATCTAACATCTGTAGTAAAGAAGTCTTGATGCAAATTGAAGAGGTTGGTACTTCCTGTTTATGTTGCACACCAAACAAACAAGGGTTGTGTTTCTCCAGCTCAAATCACAACTCCACAAACTATGCATAACACAGACACAACACACAATAAAATATGCCACTAATGACCCAGTCTACATTTAGGTTTATTCTAAAGTTAACCAGGGTCTATCAAAAATCTCTTCTGTTATCCAACAAGATAAAAGTATACAGTTGAAGCTACTCTTGTGGTACCTAGCACAAATAAAGGTCCAAGTAACACAAATTAACCCATATGTATAACAATTAATGGGTTTTTCAATGTGAGATGGGAGCAAATACTAAATAAGGAGTAACAGCCTGCATCATATCCAAGACAAACCCCAAACTATAAATGGGTAAAGACACAAGCCCAGCTTCTAAAAATAGATCTCTGTGAGCATTTGGAGTTACACAAACAATGGTTTCCTTAGTAACTTCCTTTCCACCGTGTACTGTAATGTGTAAGAGAGCCCAAAAGGCTGAGCTAAGCCCCTTTCACACATGGACTAGTCTTTTTCCCAACTTCCTCCCGTGGGGTTACATTTGTGCACGTAAGATAATTCTTCTGACATTCTCCAGAGGCATGTGTGTAAAAGAGGCTTTAGGGTAAATATGTGCACTACATTTAAGTTTAAAGAGCTGACAAAGAAAAAGAATGTGTTACTAAAAAGAGACTATGTGCTTGTTGTTGACTGATACCTTTGTGAGAGCAGCAACTCTCTGGGCCAACTCAGCTTCCACCTCAGGCAGAGTCTCTGCTTTGAATGGTTTGCTGTAGCTTCTGTTCAGCAAGCTCCAGCTTCTCCTGAAGTTGACGATTTCGCTCTTCAGTCTGCAAGAAAACAAAACAAAACAAAAAAGTATATTTTACGTTTTGTTGCCTTTTCAATAAGCAGTTTCTAGGCTGCTGTTTCCTTACTATGATGTACTAAATTTACATACAGGATCCAAACACAAAATCTAAACTAAGAGATTCTTTGACGTGAAAAACACATGATTAAAAAGTCTCCAAAAATGAAAAGCTAAAAAATAAATTCAGGATAACATTGTGAAGCTAAATGCATCCAATTAGCCTTTAAGTTAATTGTTTTAAGTGTTGAGACAAATACAAATACTACTTATATTATAGTCCTTCTGAAAAAACAAATAGCTTTCTTCCACAGATGGTTAAGTAGTGGAAATAGCACAAATGTTTATAATATTTACATTTATATCATAACCACAACAAAATTGGGCGCATGTGGAGACAGACAGGTATTTGGCATATGAATTAGATTTACACAGCAATAACTACATTAAAAACTTGGAAACAAGTTCACTTTCCACTGTGTAAAAAAGGAAGTGTCATGTCTGTGTCCTAAGTGTAAACCTAACACAAGTGTAATTGTGAAAACTTTTAAAAACAACATTGTAGCATATTATTTTTACTGCATTTCAAAAAAAAGAAAGATTTTTTACGACACAAAGTCATGGCATACAGCAGGGAATGACCTACTTGTCTGTAGAGCGAATCCTTGTTGGCCACTTCATTTTCAAGCTTGTCGTTGAGATCGTGGACCGAGGTTGCCTCTCTGTGCGGCTAGGTAACGTTTTTCCAGCGTGGTAATCCTCTCCTCCATGTCCTCCTTTTGGGCCATCGACTGCACATATATTTTCAAACATAAATTATTGCTCATGTCTTAGTGTCTTGGAGAAAATCAGATAATGCTTTTGGTGTGATATTGTAGTAAGGTTGTATTACTCTTTACATTGTAGCAACTAGCAACTTTCCACGTGTTCCTCAAATGACATCGTGCTTTTAATTGACAACCCTACCTCTCTCAAATCTCGCTGTAGTCGTGTGTTCATGTCTTCAGACTTAATGAGGTCTTTGCGAGCTGTATCTAGGTCCTCCTCCAGCTCGCCGATCGTGATGCCATAGCAGCCATGCGTTCCTTCATCTGGCCCAGGTCAGCCTGTCGCTCTACAACCTCCTGGAGTTCGCCCACTTTACCCAGCACCGGCATCGTCTCCTCCTCCTGACTGAGAGAACCGTCAGATGACCGCTGGGGGGAAATGAATACACCGTTATCATTCACTATTTCACATCACAAAACAAAGATAACTCCAAATCTACAGAAAAAATTTAGATCACATCAGCTGTATAATTAGAAATTCTGAATATCAAGATATTGCTTGAAGTGCCAGTGAAATAACTATTTTTAAATATCTAAATACAAAATGTATAATTATTAGTCTGCCTAGCGGGGCATTAATTGTGGTTTTAAAAAAGTCATATTGGAATATCAGTATTTACCATCTTTTAACACATATTTCGTAATATAAGCAAGCATTTTTCTCTTATAATAGGTCATTCCCATTTTTAAGGGAGTCCTGACCAAGACTGATAGTTTCCATTTAAACAACAATACACTACATTATAAAAAAATAAAAATAAATTATGAAATCAAAAATTCCCACATAGAACCCAAATATTGAGTTGCTGTGATAACTCGTCATCACCAGTGTCTGCTTTGAGAATTGGGATATTTTTTCTCAGCAGTGAAGTGATCCGTCAAATTTGATATTTAAAAAGGCAATAGTAGATAAAAACCTAAAATATCAAGCAAGCAACACTGTCAGACTGTGTCGGACATGGAGGAGGAAGGGTGGAAGCGTCCGTGCTGTTGTGGACGCTTGCAAGCATAAATGACTTTAAAGCAATTATCTATACATTTTGGGATGCATTTTAAATATGTAGAAGAGGAGCACTGGTTTGTATCAGTAAGCAGATAGATAAATGTCCTGAATATAGTCCAAATGAGGAGTAGTTTAAAGTACAGCAAACGTGACAGGGAACAGTCATGTAATATTACATGAGATCACTACATGATTAGTTGATGCAAAAATCGGGGCTTTTCAAGCATCAGAAGAAGTTTACCTTGCCGTTAGTACTAGGTATGTTCTCAGAGTTGTGGTTAACTTCACTGGTTCCATCTGCCTGTCCCCGTTTCAGGTTGTTCTGTTCCCTGAGGTAAGACAACTTAAAACATAAAGAAAATATGATTAGAGTAAAAAACATTTTTTATCCCATTACTATTTTTTACATTTAGTGTAGTGTTATTGAACACAGATGCAGCTTCCATACTGTCCCTCAAAACACAGAGAAGGCTTCATTGTATGTGTGTATAACAGCTGAGAGGTGCCACAAGTTGGTGCCACACAGATGTGAAGCATTTTTAAAAAACTGTAGTCATACAACTTAATATTAGTTTAGTGATTTACAGGATTGCTAAATCCTAGAAACAAAAACATTTGTACAAAATAGTTGAGTTTGTACAGTCAACGGCAAACACTGCTATTTTTTTTAAACACACCCCTTTCAACTAATTGCCCAATTGCACAGCCTTAAGAGCGTGCATATCATGAATGCTGGGTCTTGTTTGTTTTCTGATAATCTACTGCACCTACTCGTAACTTGCCACTTAGCAATAAAAAATATGCTATACTAAAATATACTAAAATCCTGGATTATTCTGGTTAGTCACATTGTACTGCTATTATTTTGAACAATACTGTATATTGTTTAATCACTTTGTTTAAATGACCTCTAGCATTACTTAATATGAAGCACGGCACGCCGCTGTTTATGTGACCTACGTTCTCTGTGATAGGACAGCAGCTGGGAGCGTGCTCACAGACACAGAGAGAACAGGCAGCTGCGCGCTCATGTGTGAGCAGTGTGAGCCAGGCAGGCAGGGCAGGACAGAACAGGGCCAGGGGAAGACTGGGTAGGAACCTGTTAGCATGATGTATTCAGCCGTTAGTCCCGTTTTGTTGTTCATAAAGTATCTTCTTGATAGCAGCGAGCTAAAAGAAAGCCAACATCACGTAGTCTGTAGTGTCCCAGTGTCATAATCCCCTCCCCCTGGGTGTTACCATAGAGACCCTTTACTCACTAAAATAATTTTAATTAGGCAGGGTTTTGTAATGAGCTGTTAATGTAAAAAGGAGTTTGTTATTTTTTTGATAAGAAACTGTTCTTAATATACCTAAAACTAACTATTAAATGAAGGTAGAAATGTAAAAAAAGAAGCATCACAAACAAATTATGACATAAATAACGTTATGACTGAGCACTTTACGGCTGTATTTAAGAAGGACTCTGGAGAGTTGGACAAAGGGGCATGTGTAAGTAAATATCTTAATTAATATAGACTTTGCATGATTATTGAATTTATACTTATATATTGTAAAGCTAATTATTTTAAAAGGGGCTTGTGATGTTAGTATTGTTTATATGCTGCTTGCCCATATAACAATTTCTGTATTTGAAAATGGTAAAATGTTCTACCTTTAATTTATATCTTTGTAACAAATGTTTTGAATAATATTTAAGAGATCAAAAGCAGCTCTTTGTTTAAAGAAAACAAAAAACTGATAATCTGTGACATGAGAAATTGTGGTTTGTCCTCTAAAATAGCATATTAAAGCCACAGAAAAATGTACTGAAATATTTATTTATTTTGTTAATGACATTTTTTATTTGATTCAACTCCAGCCACAGAACATTATAATATACAAAAACAATAACTAAACAAGCAAAGCAGCCAGCAACCAAATTAATAAAATTAATAAAATGTGTTTTGTCAGAGACTTGTCTTTTTTAATTATTACATACCTCTTTGTGTGAGAGGGTAAGTTGCTCTTCTAAGGCGCTACACCGTTCCAAGGCAACACGCAGTCTCTCTCTTACCTAGGCAACACCGGAAAAGAAATAAAGAAAAAACATATTATACAGAGAGAACATATTATATTCTCTCACACTGCTTATTCAAATACACCCATACTTTCTCATCGAGTGCTTTGTGGTGCTCAAACAGTGACTTGAGGGCCTTAAGAACCTCCACTTCACTAGAGACCCCTGCTGGAGACTGAGCTTGTCTCTTCACCACGGTCATCCTTAGACTGCGCTCATGACGGGACACCAGACACTCCAGGTGCTCTAACAGGAGCTAGAAGCACAGGGATAATACACAGGTTATTACATACAGCTCAGTATTAAAAGAAACTAAAGTGTTATTTTTATTAGCCTATAGTGAATAAACAGTTTTGCATTTTGTTGCCCTTTTGCAATGTGCGTTTACCATGGGCAGAAAAAAGAAAATATAGACAGGTCTATTACAGCATGAACCTCCAGCCTACATGCAAATGCTCTGTCGCCACAGCAGGGTCAGTCTTTAGCCATTGCGGAAGCCGGAACCAGCTCAACACAAGTATATAAGACACTCAATATTGCACAATCTTAAAGCCTTTGTATATACATTTTAACATATTAAAATAAAAAAGCAGCCGGAATGCTGTGCGTTTTAAGGGTTAATTCAACCACAACTGACGGTTTACTTAGCATTAGCCTAGCATTTTCATAAAAAAAAAACTGATAAAATACAAAAAAGAGATTGCTGTGTCATAGACTGTATAAATAATAATACACAAAATCATCTGAAAGTTTGCGTTCCACATGGCCCTAAAAGTGTATAAAATATTAAACTATGACTGACTAGGGACTTTAATGTGGAATATTTTCAAAGTGATAATGCATTGTTAGTTCTAAATAATGGTTTTGCTGCTTCGCTAGGTGATTTAAAACATAAAACTTGTGTAGCCTATATTTACACCACCTCCTGACCTGGGGTTCGAGAGTATGTACGGCCACATTCATAATGATAAATGCCAACGATTGCAGGATTGCAAGATTCTGCATAAAAGGGGACAGTGACACTGGCTTTTGATTATGGAGCATAAATTTTGCACAAGGCTGACTGAAACTGTCACCAGCAGTGTTGGTCATCTTACTTCAAAAAAGTAATTAGTTACAGTTACAAATTACTTCCCCCAAAAAGTAATTGAGTTAGTAACTCAGTTACCACATTGTAAAAGTAACTGAAGTTATTTTTTATGTTCTATAAGGGTATTACGTTCTATAACAGCCTGAATATCAAAGATGTTTAAATTAACTGATTGAAGAATAAAAACACTATATATAGTATTTTAGAACATTTGGTATTTATGTCAACTCAATAGATTGCAGTCTGCCATATGAAATACATAGAAATAAAAACCTTTAAAAAATAAATATTGAAAATAAAATTCAATGCCAAAATTAAGTCACACAAATGTAAACTTGTGTAAAAAGAAACAAAGGGAGACCTGGCCATTAAGTAGTGCAAATCTCTGTACCTGTAAATTATTGCACAATAAACAGAACACAATCCAACTCTCTCTGTAGATTAACATGTTGTTCATTCTCAAAGAAAATGAATAATACATTAATCTATTCTAAAATACTCCTCTCATCTAACAACTAAACCAGTGGTTGTTGCTGACACGTAAAATCGAGCGTTGCTTGTTTTAACAGTGGCTCTGTCTCAGTCTGGAACTCACGCTAGCTGCCTTTGGGGTTAGCAGCAGCAACAAGAGTCGTGTTAGCGTGTGTTGATGTGAGGTGCTTCATAAAATTTGAGTTGCTTGAGGCAGACGTGGATAAAGTCTTTTTTCCTGGACATAGCATGTTACAGAAACATTCTTGCCTTTAATTTCAATTAACGATAAGTAGTGCCGATACTTCCAGTTCGAGAACGCCACCTTGGAATTTCCCCGGCTCGTTGCCATTGTCGCAGTCTTGTGTTTAGTGGAAGTCAGAGCGCATTGCTGACGCGGGTCAGCCAATCATCGCTTTTGCAGCGGTGTCATCATCCCCACCCCTGCTCTCTCCAGCACGTGTGTAGCCAAAGCATGACACCTCGCGCTTTATTCAACCAAATTGTAGTAACGCAACACTTTACATTCTCAGTAACGATAACGGCGTTACAACGATGGGAAAAGTAATTAATTAGATTACTCACATTGAAAATTAACGCCGTTAGTAACGCCGTTATACTCTAACGCCGTTACTTCCAACACTGGTCACCAGTAACACAGAAAAGAACATAAAAGGAGATGGAAATGACTAGTCTAGTCAAATTAACTAATGTATGTCTTTAGATAGAAGAGCTATATGAAAAATATGCAAACAACCCTTTTCAGAGTTAGAAAACAGGCCTTTTTCCATTGAGGCAATAGTGATAGCATTTGATGATTTCTGCACATTCTACAAACCCGAGTGTTGTTTCTCTCGGCCTTCAGCTCTGCAATTTCTTCTTCTTTCTCCAGAAGATGTTCCCGACACAGATTCAGCTCCTTTGTTAGTGCAGCAAACTCCTAACAGATTAAGAAAAGAAAATGGAGTCACATGAATTAAACACATTACTGATCACAAATTCAAATTCATTTGGTTTGAAAGAAAAAAAATAGTTTGTTATAGTTTGTGTCAGTGCTGTATTTTAAAAAATCCTTGAACTTTTGAAGGCAACGTTGTCTGGTTATGTTTGAGAATTACAGCCAGAGACAACATCTACCGGACATTTGTTTTAATAACAGATCAAAAGCCTATAATTCAATATAACAACCTGCAACAATAACGTAACGTGCTTTAGTGAGTAAATCAACCGATCACATTCATAACATGGAACTGAGGCCTGTTTTACTACAAAAGTAAAATTTAAAAAAGAAAAGTACAACGTACAGTGAAATCCATTTTGTACCTGCACCAAATAAGAGAAAGGTATCACACAGCACACAAGACATACAAACAGTTGTGCTCATAGGTTACGTACCCTGGCAGAATTTGTGATTTCTTTTTTTTAGAGAATATGAATGATAACACAAAAACGTTTTTTCCACTCATAGTTAGTGGTTGGGAAAAGCTATTTATTTCAAAACAACTGTGTTTACTCTTTTTAAAATCATAATGACAACAGAAACTGCTCGAATGACCCTGATAAAAAGTTTACATACCCTGGTGATTTTGGCCTACTAACATGCACGAGTTGATACAAACAGGTTTGAATGGCTACTAAAGGTACTCACTCACCTAAAGGATTATTAGGAACACCATACTAATACTGTGTTTGACCCCCTTTCGCTTTTAGAATTGCCTTAATTCTACGTGGCATTGATTCAACATGGTGCTGAAAGCACTCTTTAAATGTTGGCCCATATTGATAGGATAGCATCTTGCAGTTGATGGAGATTTGTGGGATGCACATCCAGGGCACAAAGCTCCTGTTCCACCACATCCCAAAGATGCTCTATTGGGTTGAGATCTGGTGACTGTGGGGGCCATTTTAGTACAGTGAACTCATTGTCATGTTCAAGAAAACAATTTGAAATGATTCGAGCTTTGTGACATGGTGCATTATCCTGCTGGAAGTAGCCATCAGAGGATGGGTACATGGCGGTCATAAAGGGATGGACATAGTCAGAAACAATGCTCAGGTAGGCCGTGGCATTTAAACAATGCACAATTGGCACTAAGGGGGAAAAGTTGCGCTCATCAGCCTGGAAGCTGCCATGGGAGGTACTTGGACGCTCCAACATGACTGTAACATGCCCCTTAATTTAAGGACGAGACTTTTACTGATGGTTTTATGATGTTTTATCCTTTACGAACCTTGATACCTTCACCATATCACCAACGTAAGAGCTGAAATGTATACATAAACATGTAACGGATCAGTTTACACAGTGATGTCTTATATTTGTGCAAAACGAACATATTAACAGACAAAATGCTCATATTTCAACTTGTTTAACAGACCTTTTGCCTCTTCAGAGGAGCTGTAAGTGTGAATTTAACGTTAACCACGGCTCCCTGACAAAGTTATTGCCGTATTTGAGCTAAGCTACATACTACTAGGGCTGTGTTGAAAAAATCGATTCACCAATTCTGAATCGATTTTCATATTAATTTCTAAAGATCGATTCGTAACTCAGAGGATCGATTTAATAATAGGCCTAAATTTTCCCCGTGAATTTTAATTTGCCGCGTAATTCACGCATGCGCGCGAGGTGGAAGGACATTAAAACATCGAACATGGCTGCTTTGAAAACTCCAGAAACGCTAACCCTGTCTGTACCAGACAGTAAAAGATGGTGTAATGTGCTTAAGACCGCAGAGAGGGTGGGCATTACGAGTGACACCTGGACATCCGTAGCTACAGAATCTTACATGAGTGTGACAGCACACTACATAGACGAGCTCTGGAACCTCGTGTCTTACGTTCTGCAGACAACCGGTTCAAACGGACCATCGCTCTGTCAGTCTAGCTGAAATGTTAACCAAAGCTATGGAGGAGTGGGGGCTGCTGAGTAAAGACCCAGCCATAGTCACTGACAACGCGCGGCGAATATGATCCGTGCGCGTTGAGATTACGGACTAACCCACGCCGGCTGCTTTGCGCACATAATCAACCTGGCCTCGCAAGCCGGTCTCAAACTGCCGTGCCGAATGTTGCACGCCTTCTTGGGAGAGTAAGGCACATCGCAAAGTTCTTTCATCGCACTACTGCTGATATACCTCTGCGCCCTCTGTCGCCTACACCAGTACAAGTTTGTGAAAGCAGTTGTATCAACACTCTGGAAGGGGATTGTTCTTTACAACCATCAATACTCCATTAATTTGCAGTTGAATGTCTATAATAATAGTATCAATATGTTGCATAACTACAGTCCTCTAATTCAGGTAACAGCTGGAAAAAAAATGCTTTCTTCAAAAACACTTATCTAAATCTCGAAGATCGGATCGTATCGAATCGAATCGAATAATGATAATCGATTCGAGATCTTGAGAATCGGAATCGAATCGATTCTTGAAATTTGAATCGAAACACAGCCCTACATACTACCAAACTGCGTTAGCCATGGCACGTAACTTAAGACCGGAAGTCAACCATTTCACACAAGAATTTCAAAATAAAACTTAAAATAAACACTTTTTCCTGAAACAAATATACTTATGGTTATTTACAATGACAACAATCCAAAACACAAGGCTGCATTGGCTACAGCAGCATAAAGTGAAGGTTCTGGACTGGCCATCTCAGTCTCCTGACCTCAATTTTATTGAGCCACTCTGGGGAGATCTCAAACGTGCAGTTCATGCAAGACAGTCCAAGAATTTATAGGAACTGGAGGCTTTTTACCAAGAAGAATGGGCAGCTTTACCATCTGAGAAAATAAAAGAGTCTCATCCATAACTACCACAAAAGATGTCAAGCCGTCATTGATGTTAAAGGCAACAATACACTTTTGATCAGGGTCATTTGGGCAGTTTCTGTTGTCATTATGATTTAAAAAGCGTAAACACAGTGGTTTGAAAATAATTGGCTTCACCCAACCACTATCTATGAGTGAAAGAAATGTTTGTGTTATTATTCATATTCTCTGAGGAAAATAAAATAAATTCTGCCAGGGTAAATGTATGAGCACAACTGTATTTATAAAAACATAACAGCACTCAAAATATAAAAATATGGATGCAAAAAGTAAGCAGAATGCGCAATATAGACATTAAAGTGTAAATAGTAGAGCTAGTGCAATATGGATATTATGATTTAAAGGTGCATTAATACAAACAAATGAAACTGTCCATTTAAATAAGTCCAGTGTAAGGCTCAGACCGGCGGTTTGTGGGTAAAATCTCTAGATTATAAAACTATAAACATTTAAATTTACATTAAATTCTCTGTGTTTAATATATTATATGTGTGTTATTTCATTTACATGATAAGCTATTGATATTTACATGAAATAAGCTTGATCATTTTTGCCCATAATCAAGCAGCACTAAAGAAAACTGAACATGAGACCAATAAAAATCCACATATGCAACTTCACAAACCAAACCCAAGCGCTCTCATTTTTGGAGTTATGAAATGCTTGGCTGGTTTCGAAGAATGTGGCATTCTGATCTATTGCCCTGTAGCAAATGCACTCAGAGCAGAGGCCTCCTTGCTGCTTGGCTTTCAGAGAGAGCGGCAGTAAATGAGAGCAAGGCTGAGAAAGGAGGAGGGGTGGAACTGGTCATTCTTTGAGTCACTCCCGCAACTATTCTGGCTCAGCCTTTCAGCTCGTACAGCGACTGGCACAGATTCTGCTGCTCTCAGGGAGGTAGCAGGAGCCTTGGTATTGGCTGTGGCCATCTGTGTACTGTGTGAGCCAATGAGCAACGAGCACAAGCCTAATTACAGAGTGGTTTATTTCCTACATTCCACAGAAAAGACTACAGCTGAGATCTATGTCTTTCAATCAGCGTAACATTCCTTGGATAATTTAGTCTTCATGTTGGGATTTATGATGTCGGCTTTTTTTTTTTTTTTAAATTGTGAGATTAAAAAAATAAAAATAAAATAATTTTCATTGACCTCAAAAGCTTAAAGAGTGTACTGACATATAATGGGATGACATCCTTTTTTAGAGCAACCTTCAAAAACGAATTAAACATTATGCTTTCTATTCATTTTCTTATTCCACAAACATGAAAGCTGATAAAAGTCAAGACCTTTAGCTTAATCCTCTTCAAAGTTACTACTTATAGCTAAGAATCTTCACAAAAATGTGTTATATTTTAAGATTCAGGATTCTTCACTCTTATTGTGGACGCCTTGTGGGAGTGATGAAAGAATTAATTCCATTGAGAAATAAACAGGCAATGCAACAGAAAACACACTGTTAGAGCAAAGTTTACTGAAGCAAACTGCTGATTAAGGCCTGGTTTATACCATTTGATAAATTCAAAGAGACAGAGACAGAAAACTACCTCATCTCGTGTTTAAATTTTGATGTTCTCACTGTATTTAAAGACGCTTAACAACAACAACACATACATTTTGACAAAGCATTAAAGTCACAGAAGAAAAATGACATTTTTTAAACATGTTAGAAAGAAGAAATTGTAGAACTTGGCAACAATTGACTTGTAAGCAGCTCCTGTCACTGGTATGTTTCCTCTTAGAAGTCAGTTTACATCTGGTACAAGCCAGTGCAAGCTCTAACACCACCTGAAAGTAACATGTCAGCCCTATTTCTCCCAAAGACTATTCATGTTTTGTGTTGCAGCCAGTGAAAAATAGCTTAAAGTGTTAATATGACCTAAAACTGTTATGCAATTCTTTATTTTGTTTTTTTGCAATACAAAATATGATTTTCCTTAAAAATGAATATGGCTTTTTACTCAATTGTGTAATATTTTTTATTATTTATTATTAATATTTTTAGCTTTTAGGGAAACTTTGTGGCTCAATATTTGATTTAAATAAAAAAAAAAGATTGATTGCCTTGATTTTTAAACTTAAATCCCTGATGATACCGCTATAGAGTCTGTCCAAAACATTAAAAATGTAAAGAAAGCAGGCTACAAATTCATGAAATGGCTTCAAAATCGAGTCATTTGCTCCATATTGTTTGTGGTGACATAAACAGGAATTCACACATCAGCAAACTAGGGGCGTCACACAACAACGCTGGGTTTAGATGGTTAAGTCGCTCAGGTAAAATCTGGATAAAAAAAAAAAACTTTGGCCTGGGCATAAGAATTTGCTTAAAAATTGTAAAATTTACCTTTTTCCATGTTTGTTTTACCTCTGCAGTAGATTGTGGTAATAACATAATTTTTATGAACTTTGTGAACTTGTTTGTCCCACAAGCATGACTTGGAAATTTGGATATCCCTGACTATTCTGAAAGTTTGAATAAAAACTTAGCTTGGCATACCAATCTTAAAGAAAGTGTTAAAAAAAAAAAAGGATTCGGAAAATGGCACGAGGGCATTGTGGACTGACTGTTGATGTATGAGCCCTGGAATGTTTGTGCATTCCTGTCGAAGGGTACTCTAGAGGAGGGAATACAGGAGAAAACGGCACCTCCTTGTAACCTACAGCAGTAAGGCGGGGATTAACTTCAGACCCTAAAACCTGCTGCTGCTCTTAACAAGCCAACTAATATTGTTGGGAGAAAATGTAGTGTGGCTCCATCACAACATCAGCAAAACCCCGGGAGGGCCTATTGTTTTTGCTCGGATTTTTTTTTTTTTTTTTTTATCTTTCTTGTCGACCTATGATCCTAAATTTGACCCAGTGAACATGCACGAAAAGTCATTTTATTGGTCCCAGACTTCAAGCTGGGCGAAAAATTTATGTATTTGAAGTCGCCGAAAAAAAAATACGAAAAATGACTCAAAATCAAAATACATTGGGCCTATGGAAAGTGAAAGTAACTTTTTTCCAACGTAGAAAAATGAAACTTGGTATATCCATAGGACACCTCAGGCAAACAGAAAAGTCAATGACAGTCACACCCTAAACTTAACAGGAAGTCCGCCATGTGGGGTGAAACGCTGCCACTAAAATCGCACTTTGCGCAGAAAGATGCAAATCATTGTGTTTTAATCTAAATGGCCCCAAATTTGGTGAGTATCATCTAGACACGTGTGCCAACCAAAGTTGTGACTTTGTTGTTGATATCTTATCGGGTATGGGTGTGGCAAGCCTGTAACGAGGTGGCCATTTTTGTGAAAATAAACGCCTCTTAACTCTCAAACGCCTTCTCGGATCGAGTTGGACCCAAAAGGCGTTTGTGCACATTCATGACCTGAACAAAAATATGTAAATAAAAGGGTTATCTTTAGAAATGGCTCTCCAGCGCCCCTACAAACTTATAATGGACCCAAGAATTTAGTTTGTCATAGAGACATAAAATTTTGTACACACATCTCTTATGTCATGACGAGCATAAAAGCCAATGACAACCACCCCTATCTATAAATGTGTTGCCATAGCAACGTCCCAAAAATGTGAAAAAGTCAATGGGAAGTGAAATTTTTAGTTTGTTGTAGGCAAATGAAACTTGGTACACACATCCACCATGGGCTTATGAACAAAAAGCCAATGGGGACCACACCCTATCACACACAGGAAGGCGGCCATTTTGAATTGAAAATGTGAACCGACTTAAAATACACCTCTTTTTAAAAGTACACAGAAAAAGCTGCTTCATTCCACAGACACCAAACTTGGGCAAAATGAGCTAAACACATGTATGTAAAAGAGACAAGTGTTTTTCTAGACTTTTTGCTCGAGTTATATTTTTTTATTATAATTCGTATATATTTTTTATTATAATTTTTCTGCAAAATGATCCTCAATTTAACCCAGTAAACGAACAACTAAAAGTCATTTTTATTGGTCCCAGACTTCAAGCCCGCAAAAATGTATGTATTTGAAGTCTAAAAAAAATACGAAAATGACTCAGTGGCGAATACAAAAGTCAAAATACATTGGGCCTATGGAAAGTGAAAGTAACTTTTTCCAACGAGAAAAATGAAACTTGGTACATCCATAGGACACCTCAGGGCTTAACAGAAAAATGTATTACAGCCATATCGTAAACTCAACAGGAAATCTACTATGTTGGGTGTATGCGTGACCACCTAAATTGCACCCCTTGTGTCTAAAGGCTTTTCATCTAAACAGCTCCAAATTTGGTGAGTATCATCTAGACACGTGTGCCAAAAAAAATTATCAATTTGTTTTTTGATAGATTTGTGGCTGTGGTCGTAATGAGTCTGTGAAGAGGCAGCCATTTCTTTGGGAAATAAATACTATTTCCCAATTCCTTCCTTTAGAGGAGGCCCCTCCAGAGCCAAGGCTAGAGTCTTAGAAAACTCCTCAGAATCATTTGGAACTTGTAACCTTGTACTTTTAGACAAGTTATATTTACATTTTGTCTTTTAAACAGGGGTGCAGCGATTCCTGAGTCATCTCAAATCTCCAGCCAGTACTTTGTTTTTCTCGCCTTAGCCCAAGCATAATCTATTATTTCCAAAGGTTCAGACAGCTCCCAGGAAAACCAGAGATTGTGGAGACCTTTAACTCTAAAGTTAGGTTACAAGGTGGTGTAGCAGGCCCAAGCAGTAGCACAGGCCCGGTTATTTGACATTACCGTGAAGTTTACGCTTTAAAGCACAAATGAAATCCTCCGAGTGCATGTGTCCTGGTCTCAAGGAGGCGAGGGCCTTTATCTGCATTGACTTATGCTTTAATTATCTTTCCTACTTTACTTTAAAAATTTATATTGTTAGATTTTGATATTACTTTTTATTAGTTTTATTAGTAGTTCTGTTAGCTGTGTTTTTACACAATGCCTAGTCACTAATAACTGAACAAAATATTTATTGATGAATTACACCGGTACAGCATCATACAGTGGCATGAAAAAGTATCTGAAGCCTTTGGAATTTCTCACATTTCTGCATAAAAAGATCTGTGATCTGATCTTTGTCAAAATGACACAAATTAAAAAAAACAGTGTCTGCTTTAACTAAAACCTCCCACACATTTATTGGTTTTCATATCTTTAATGAGGATAACATGCAAATGATAGAAGGGGTAGGAATAAGTAACTGAACCTTCTGCCTAAGGAGACTTTCAGAGCAATTAATACCAATTTTTACCAACCAATTTAAGTCAGCGGTGTGTCCAATCACTGAGGAGTGGCTTAAAGCTGCTCTGCTCATTATAAAACACACACCTGGTAAGAATTGTGTCTTGATGAGAAGCATTGTCTGATGTGCACCATGGCTCGATCGAAAGAGCTCTCTGAAGACCTGTGATCAAGAATTGTTGAATTGTATGAAGCAGAGAAGGTTACAAAACCATCTCTGAAAGTCTGGATGTTCATCAATCCACAATTAGAGAAATTTTCTACAAATGAAGAGAGTTTGGCACTGTTGCTTCTCTCCCAAAGAGTGGCTGTCCACCAAAAATGACCAGAGTTCAGCGCAAAATACTCAGAGAGGTAAAAAAGAACCCTAAAGTGTCTGCTAAAGACTTACAGAAATCACTGGCACAGTCCAATATACATCGACTATATGTAAAACACTGGCCAAGAATGGTGTTCATGGGAGGACTCCACGGAGGAAGCCACTGCCGTCTAAAAGAAACATTGCTGCACGTTTAATGTTCGCAAAAAAGCACTTGGACAGTCCACAGAACGTCTGGCAAAATATTTTGAGGACTGATGAAACAAAAAATTAACTGGGGAGAAACACACAACATCATGTGTGGAGGAAAAATGGAACAGCTCACCAACATAAACACCTCATCCCCACTCTGAAGCATGGTGGAGGGAGCATCATGGTTTGGGGCTGTTTTGCTGCCTCAGGGCCTGGACAACTTGAATTAATGAAAAAATGAATTCAAAAAGTTTATTAAGATGTTTTGCAGGAAAAGCTGAGGCTGTCTGTCAGACAGTTGAAGCTAAAAAGAGGATGGATGCTGCAACAGGACCCAAAACACAGAAGTAAATCAACTTCTGAATGGTTTCAGAAGAACAAAATACACGTTCTGGAGAGGCCAAGTCAAAGTCCTGACTTGAACCCCATTGAGATGTGGTGGCATGACCTCAAGACAGCGATTCATGCCAGACATCCCAGGAATCTGACTGAACTGCAGCAGTTTTATAAAGAGGAATGGTCCGAGATTGATCCTGATCGATGTGCCAGGCTGATCTGCAACTACAGGAAATGTCTGGTTGAAGTTATTGCTGCCAAAGGGGGGGCAACCAGATATTATTGTGATGGTTCAGTTACTTATTCCTCCCCCTTCTGTCATTGTTTGCATGTTATCCTAAAATATGAAAATCTATAAATGTTTGGGTGGTTTTAGTTAAAGCAGGCACTGTTTTTTCATTTGTGTCATTTTGACAAAGGTCAGATCACATTTGATGGTGATTTTATGCAGAAAGGTGAGAAATTCCAAAGGCTTCAGATACTTTTTCATGCCACTGTACATATAATTATTGGTTGATCTTACTTCATTAAAAATTCTAATTTAGCAGAACCAAGAAAGGATCAAATGTAAATTAATGTTATAAACCAATGTCTGCTATTATGTTTAAATATGTACGTCTTAAGAAAAAAAATAATAAATGAGGCACTTTCATTTGACGGCGTTTTGCGCATCACTAATTGTATGTAACCTGAGCTCATGCGTTTTAAAAGGTAGGACCAGAGAAGAGAAACATGAGCCAGTTTTATAACAATAAGCTGAGAGCAGATGGTCAGAGCTGGGATCAAGGTTTAAACATTTAAAGGAGCAGTTGGAACCATTTAAAAAGGCTATCTGCCAAACAGTAGGCTACACACATAATCAACACCAAGGGCCTTTCCTCCAAAAATAACTTACATTGGACATTAAGTTATTTCAGTGTAGTCTTTTGTAGTGACAAAATTAATAACAATCTGACCACAAACTTTAATCTTTAATGAAAGATAAAAAAAAACAAAAAAAAAACAAAGCACAGAGCAATCACAATCAGATTACTTAATTTTCTCCCCAACCAAGGCTCTTAGTGCACCGGCTATTGATTATTTTAGTAATCCAGTAATCTATTGATTATTTGGTTCGATTAATTTAGTATATGGATAAATAGCGTAACTTTAAGAAAATACATAAACAAAAATGCTGTCTATTAGAGTATGACAATGCATTATATTGCACATCCATCATTACTGAAATTTATCTTTGTATGTTTTAACGCATTTCAAATGCCTTAAAAATAAAAAATTAAAAACTATTTCAGGCTCAGCTT
The DNA here is from genome assembly GCA_024416835.2 of Perccottus glenii. NCBI lineage: Eukaryota > Metazoa > Chordata > Actinopteri > Gobiiformes > Odontobutidae > Perccottus > Perccottus glenii. The sequence continues at coordinate 26,180,461 of CM044548.2, forward strand.
AAAGCATAGAATTAAATACATTTAAAAAAATAAAATAAAAGGTTAATCCAAAAGCTGTCTTTAAAAGTCTACGGGGTGGGGGGAGAGCGGGGGTGACGCTCAATTAGCTTGATGGCCCTACCAAAAGCTAACAACCAAATGAGCCGAGTCCTTCCCTAAGACGGTGATTGTGGGGCTCACAAGTGGCTCAGTGGTAGAGCAGTCTACAACCAGAAGGTTGGCGTTCGATTCCCGCCTCCCCACAGTTCATACTGTTGTTGCGTCCATCCAGACCCTTCTTGCCTCCAGTGTCTCTGGCACTGGTGTGAGAATATGTTGTGTGCCAAAATGGTTACAGATTTAGCTTAGTTAGCTTAGCCAAGTTATGCTACTCATATGTTAAAAAACCATGGAAACAATTGTAAGCGGTGAGTCCAACAGTGAATCCCAGGAGGTAGACACACTTGTGTTTCAATGCTCATGCATGAGATTTGAAAGGCGTTCACTCAAAATGAGCTGTGAAGGCGAAGGGCTGTTCTTACGTATGCGTTCATTTCAAAAACTCAACAGTTGTTGTGTGGTGTAATATTTTATATGTTATGTGTTCTAAACTATGTAGACCCAGTTAGTTATTCATTTAAACATATTAATATAAAAGACAAAACCTAATGTCAGACACACACACACAGGAAGGACCATATAAAGACGCAGGTGTCTGTTATCGGAGGATACAGAGCTTGGAGTAGCCTTCAAGGCCAGACAGAAATGACATCAGGGAGTTAATGAGGAGAATCCCAGAGCCTTGCACAATGATATCAGAAAGAGTTATTACTTTACTGATATCAAAACTGTATAAAAGCTTATGTCTACTGTTCAATCTTTAGTAGAGCTGGGGGAAGGTCTACTGGGGTCGTTTATTGTGTTGGTTGTGAACAATAAAGAGTCTATGGCATGGAATCTGGTGTTGCGTTCATAACTTATTCCATACAATAGTGGCAAAGACTGAGAGGTCAGTTTTGACACTACAGTTGGTTTCTTAGTCGTCAAAAACATCCTCTGTAACACCTTTAACCAAACAGTTTAAAGTAAAGTTCAAACAGCTGCAGAGAGTACGAGGTTTTAGCTCCAGACGCACAGCATTCTCTTCATTAGCTCACTGCGGAGACTACACTGTAAATGTGCCCTCTGGACTTGACACTAGGGTCACTGGAGGATCAGGTACAGGAGTGAAAGTTGGGGGGATTTTGTTCATACAACCAGGGCACACGGATATGAACAGCGCACAGTCCGGATCTCAGTCGATGTGTAAAAGTGGCTGTAGCTGCCAAAACCCTAGATCATGTCTACACAAACATGGCTGGAGCTTACGTGGCGACACCCCTCCCCCACCTGGGACAATCAGATCACATATCTCTGTTCCTCACTCCCAAATATACACCCCTCATCAACCGTGTGAAGCCATCAGTGAAGACCATCAAGGTGTGGCCTGCGGGGGTAGATTTCACACTCCAGGAAAAGTTTCTACACACAGACTGGAGTATGTTTGCTTCCCAAGCCACCAGTGGTGCTCACACAGACATTGACTGCTACACCTCCTCTGTATTGGATTATATTAATACCACCATTGACAGTGTTACAACCCAGAAACAGATCACCACATACCCAAATCAGAAGCCATGGATGAATCAGGAAGTGCGACTCCTGTTGAAGACACGCAAATACTGCCTTCAGATCAGGAGATGCACAAGCCTACAGCACATCCAGAGCAAACCTGAAGAGGGGCATCAAAAGGCCAAGCACTGCTACAAGCTGAAGATAGAGGACACTTCTCCAACTCTGACCCTCGACGCATGTGGCAGGGCATCCAGGCCATCAGTGACTACAAACCCACCCACTCCACCCCTGCAGCCACCGATGTCAACTTCCTGAATGAGCTAAATGACTTTTATGCTCGCTGAAAGAGACAACAGAGAAACTGCAACCAAGCTCAAACCCTCAGTTGACCACCCTCCACTAACACTCTCATCCACTGATGTCTGCAAGGCACTGAGCCGGATCAGCACACACAAGGCTGCTGGACCAGACAACATCCCTGGTCGTGTTCTCAGGGCATGTGCGGAGCAGCTCACTGGGGTTTTTACAGACATTTTCAACCTGTCTCTTGCCCAAGCAGCTGTACCAACATGCTTCAAATGCACTTCCATTGTGCCAGTGCCAAAACACTCTAGTCCAAGGTGCCCCAACGACTACCGCCCTGTAGCACTCACACCCATCATCATGAAGCGCTTTGAGCGGCTGATCCTGGAACACCTAAAAGACTCCATACCACCCACATTGGACCCGCATCAGTTTGCTTACCGCAGCAATAGGAGCACAGAGGATGCAGTTGCTATGGCACTGCACTCTGTGCTCACCCACCTGGACAATAAGAACTCTTATGCACGTATGCTGTTTGTTGACTTCAGCTCAGCATTCAACACTATCATCCCGACCAAGTTAATAGCCAAACTTGAAGACTTGGGCATCAATACCTCACTCTGCAACTGGATTCTGGACTTCCTGACCAACAGACCCCAGAATGTCCGATCTGGATCCACCTGCTCCACATCCATCACACTTAACACTGGTGTACCACAGGGCTGTGTGCTAAGCCCATTTCTCTACTCCCTCTTCACCTCTGACTGCAAGCCTGTGTTTGGATCCAACGCCATCGTCAAGTTTGCAGACGACACTACAGTGATTGGTCTCATCAGCAACAACGATGAGACTGCCTACAGGGAAGAGATCCAGCACCTGTCCACATGGTGCAACGAAATAACCTGCTCCTCAACACCACCAAAACGAAGGAGCTCATCGTGGACTTCAGGAAAGAGTCTAGAGGCACACACGACACCATCCACATCAATGGAATGGACGTTGAGCGTGTCTCCAGCTTCAAGTTCCTGGGGACCCACATCTCGGCTGACATGACCTGGACAACCAACACCTCCAGCCTGGTCAAGAAGGCTCACCAGCGCCTCTTCTTCCTGAGGACACTGAGGAAGAACCAGCTCTCCTCGGCCATCCTGGTGAACTTCTACCGCTGCGCGATAGAAAGCATCCTGACGAACTGTGTCACAGTGTGGTATGGGTGCTGCTCTGTCGCAGAGCGCAAGGCATTGCAGCGGTGGTGAAAACTGCCCAACGCATCACAGGGACTCCACTTCCTGCCATCGAAAACATCCAGAGGAAACGCTGTCTGCGCCGAGCTCGCAGCATCCTTAAGGACTCCTCCCACCCAGCCCACAGACTGTTCTCTCCTCCTCCTCCGGCAGGCGCTTTCAGGAGCCTCCGGACTAGAACCAGCAGACTAAAGAACAGTTTCTTCCCAGAGCTGTGTCTTTACTGAACTCTAACCCTTGCTGACCCCACACCTCTCACAGACTCCTCTCTCACCCCCACCATGCCACTCCTCACAGACTCCCTCTCACCCCCACCATCCCACTACCCTCATAGACTCTTCTACCCCCACCACCATCCCACTCCCTCACAGACTCTCCTCTCATCCCCCACCATCCCACCATCCCTTGCACTACTGCACCTTTGCTACCAACTGTTTACATTTCACTGTTTGCACTACCTTAAATCTACTGCTTACCTTAAGCTAACATACAATTGTATACACCTACCTGTAAAATTCTGTTCATAGTCAGAGACATCTGTATATCACGTGTGTGTGTGTGTGTGTGTGTGTGTGTGTGTGTGTGTGTGTGTGTGTGTGTGTGAGTATGTGTGTGTGAGTATGTGTGTGTGAGTATGTGTGTGTGTGTGTGTGTATGTTTGTTTGTGTGTGTGTGTGTGTGTATATGTGTGTGTGTGTGTATGTGTGTGTGTATGTGTGTATGTGTGAGTATGTATGTGTGTATGTGTGAATGTGTATGTGTGTGTGTGCTTGTGTGTGAATGCGTGTATGTGAGTGTGTGTGAGTGTACGTGTGCATGTGAGTGAGTGTGTGTATGTGTGTATGCGTGAGTATGTGTGCATGTGAGTGTGTATGTGAGTGTGTGTGTGTGTGTGTGTGTGAGTGTGAGTATGCGGCGTATGTGTATGTGTGTATGTGAGTGAGTGAGTGTGTGTGTGTATGTGTGTATGTGAGTGTCTGTGTGTATAGCTCTCCGGTTTAATTCCTGTGAGTATGTGTGTATGGTGGTGTGTGTATGTGAGTGTGTGTATGTATGTGTGTGTGTGAGTGTGTGTTCGTGTGTGTATGTGTGTGTGAGTGAGTGTGTGTATAGCTCTCCCGGTCTAATTCTGGGTGTATGTGTGTATGTTTGTGTGTGTATGTGTGTATGGTTGTGTGTGTATGTGTGTGTGTATGTGAGTGAGTGTGTGTATGTGTGCATGCGTGTGTGTATTACATTACATTTAGAGTACATATTCACCTGTAAATGCTGTTTATAGAAAAGAGACACCTGTAATTATATTTATGGCACACACTCACCTTTTATAGTAATAACCATCTGTATATTTATATTCATTGTACATATTACCTGTAAATCCTGTACATCTCCATATCCTGCACGCATGCAACCATTGTATATATCCTGCACTTTACTGCTATTGCACTTCTGGTTAGACCTAAACTGCATTTCGTTGCCTTGTACCTGTACTTGTGTAATGACAATAAAGTTGAATCTAATCTAATCATAGTCATGGATGGATGTGCTAATCTTCAACAAAATAAATATTGTAACTGACGATTTTCATTTCTTCATTTTCTGTGTATCCTGTTATTTGGTGCGTTTTATGAAGTGTCACCAGAGGGCACTGTAAGGCTTGTGTATGCAGCGTTAGATTGATTAGATCAGAAGTAGTGGAAGGAAGTGAGGAAGTGTTGTGCTGGGAAAGAAACACAAAATAGCAGCATGGCTCGACAGTTAATGCAACATAAAATATATATATGTATTATCAGTATTGTGTCATCCCATTACTTGTGTCACTAACCTGTGGTAAAGCGGTGTTGAGCTGTCTCTGTAGCGAGTCCCTTTCGTGGCTGACTTCATGGAGTTTGCCCTGTGTCAGACCCAGATTCTCCTGGGTTTCTCTGAGCGTCTCGAGTAGCCGGTCCCTCTCCTCGAGCATGGACACCATTAGAGACTCAAAGTGACCCTCGGAGTCCGACTGCAGCGGGGACCCAGAGCCGCGCCGACCTGCGCCAGGCCCCTCGGCCTCGCTGATAGTGGGCATCACTTCGCACATCATCTGCCAAAGGAGGAAACAGCCGAGGACAACATTACAGGAAGGGTTTGGATTAGATTACTATTAATTATAATCTATTAATAAAACATAGCATTATTATATGTATGGAAAGGATAAGGCAAGATGGCTCTAAAAACACGTTTGACTTATTAAAGAGCGAATAGGAATCGTAATAAATATTATAAATAATTCAGGTACAGGTTTACTACGGCTTTAAAAACAAACTTGAGAGCTACTTGTTTAAATTTGTGGTACGTTTAGACTTGAGTTCTGGTTGGCTGAGAAGTACATGCTCCAAAACATCCCCATACATAAAAAATAATTTGGTTAAATGTATTGTTTTCCAAACTATGGGGGCTTTATGAGGGCTATCGGTGTGCAAATATAACAATTGTTTGTTTTGTTTTTTTTTTTGAGTAAAAATTCTTAAAATTTTCTGCATATTATGCCTTTAATTTTTAATTTAATTTTTAAACTATCATTTGTGGGTCTCTACACTTATTCACATATTTTAAAGGCTAGTCCAAACAAATGTACAATCACTTTCTATTGTGATTATAGGTATTAGTTTGGAGACTATGGTTGAAGCAGTGAAGCAATAAACACAAAGAAAGAATGCTCGCTATACAGTAAAACATTGACCATCTCCTGCATTGGGACTTTGAACAACGGAAAATCTGAAATCGGTGGGCAGCAGGACTGAACAACTCCTTCCCGACTGCAATTAGACTGTAAAATTAATCTGTCTCCGAGTTAAATGAAGTTGAATCACTCATTTTCTTTTTAATTTTTTTGAATAGACTGAATTGAATTAAGTGATTAATAAAGTTAAACTAACTTGACAAAATTAGAATGTCCATGTAGGGTTATGGCTGTATGAAGGGTAAATGTCACATTATTGTTATGTTAAACTTTCAAAGCTTAGATATTGTATGTTTTCTTCTTATATTGTGCAGCTCGACTACTGAATAGTTAATACGGCAGCACGAAAAAAATAAACACTACCAGTGTAAAAATGTATAGAGACAAAGTTTTGACCAATGGAAGTTAGTCCAAAGCCTTGTATTTCTTCTCAGAAATAATCTAACTAACTACGTCCAACAGGATCACTTAATATTGCATTTTATCACCTCATATGGTCATGTATTTTTGTATGCTGTGCAGTCCTTGTTGTTATTGTGTAGGACGAGATCTAACAACTGGTGGGCCAAAGGAGGTTTGAGGAATTGTAGCCACCAAAGGGCTTAGGTGCTGTGGACACAAAGGCCAAGAATCATGTGAACTAGATCAAACATATCTACCATCACATACGATTACAGTTAAAGAAATTAAAGTTATTTTAACAAATATTGTTTCAAAAGACTGCCCAATATTTTATACTGATAGTACTCTAAAACATAAAAATAATTTTATAAAACTAGTTAACACTAGTATAAAAACAAAGCCTAGATAGACCACTATTACCTTGAAAATGGAACATAACCTGATTTAGCACTGGGGAAACAGAAAGCCGGCTTCTATATTATCCAGGTCAAGCCACTCAAGCGCCACAATGTTTATAGGGGAAGGGGTCTATAAGAGCATCCCTGTGAGGGAGTGACAGATGGCCCATCCAAGGAACTTAATAAAAACGCCAAACATCAGGGTAAAGCTGGCTAACCACCAACTTTGAGTAATTTACCTGTGAAATATTTATTCTTTAAAACGTAAAAGTTGAAATTGAGTTCAAGTCTTTTCAATGTAAGTTTACAGTAACCACGAGTTTGGAAAAATACAATAATAAGAAAAACACTAAATCTAGAGTAAGACACTTTTAGTTATACAGTGTTATTTTATTTAAATGTTTTACAGTTCGAAATTACCTTTGATCAAAATCCTGTCCCAATGTACTTCCAAATCCACGTCAATATATACAAAGAAAATGCCGTAAACCAAACTCCAAATACATCCAAAGTAAACGTATAAATTCCGCTCAGAGGCTGGTATCCATTAAGGTTTTTCAGTAGAAAGGGCTCAATCCAAAAGGCCTCAAAGGGAAACCCACGTAAAGTGAGCAGGGGGCAGTATTCCAAGTTTTGGCCAGCTAACACAACGTTAGCGAGCTAGCATCAAGTAAGCTGGTGAAGCGATGATTGCATATCTGATGTCAAAGTATCTTATCCTTTCTTTAAAAAAAAAAAAAAAAAAAACTTAAAACTTCACGGTTTTAAATTAACTACAAAGTGCGCACTGATTAATGCAGAGTTAAACAACACTGAAAAATATAACCCTTGCCAATGTTTGCTAATTTGAGGCAGACTTCTTTGGCTTGAACTCAGAGTTAAATGTACAGCTAGTCCCGGTTAGCTACTAGCCAGCTAGTTAGCTAATGTTTGCAACTTTGATACATTAACTTAGCTAGACGTCAAATAACTCTCAAAGTATAAACATTTACATAAAAGTATACAACATGATACAATTATCTTACGCTTGCATAAACCACATAGTTTGAATTCTTTAAAATAATTACAAAGCCCGGCAGAAGTCTGCACTGTTATGGTTTACCTAGCTAGCCTAGATTGCTAGTAGCTAACGCTAGCTTCCCCAGTATTCGGTGTAGTCGCGTCACCACAGCAGGGCTCAACTCAGATACTTCCAGCAAAAAAGTGGCAGTTTGAGAGGCTTCTGATTAAAGTCGCAAATAAAAAACGATATTGTCCAAGTTGATCGTCTTTTTTTTTGTATTTCCACCGAATAGTCCGTCGGCTCGGCGCTTCCCCGTCGCCACTGCCTGCCAGCCTTGGCAGTCGGGACAACCAATGGAGAGCTCCGTGTCGCTAGCACTTTGCATTAGCCACGGAAAAAGAAAGCTTCCCCGGCGAGCAACAAGAGGAAAGGGAACAAGCATCAACACTCTGAAGTTCCTGCCGGAATTTCAATCCAAACATAAGTAAAACACCTAAACAACTAAAACTAACTTACTTTTGTATATAAACGTACTTCACACATTTTCTCCACTCACTATAATCTCATTTAGAATGTAGCTTTTATAACCTACGTTTTTATGTTTTATGCCACATCATTAACAACCACATGAATACCCATAAACCTTGGATTTATAAAATAGGTCAAACATACAAAATAACAGCCACCACAAGTGCGTTTTAATTGTGGCTGATATTCAGAAAGTAGCTATAAAAACATTAATATTAACAATATTTATATTATACAGTCCTTGTATAAAAAGGACTGAATTGCGCCATCTTGCGACATCAGCGAAGAATAGTCTAGTTGACCTATTAAACTACTGTATATTTTATGGAGAAATCACCTAAACTGGCAAATGACAGGGTTCTGTGACAAAACATCGTGTTGAATCAGTCAGACTGCATTGTATTGTTGTGAGGCCATTATACTGTATTGTTGTGAGAAATGAGATCTACCCAAAAATTGTCATTATGTACAAAAATGGTATGGCTCCAGTCTCTAAAGCTAAGTTTTGCTATCTGAAAACTATTGTTTTACTATGCAGTAAAAGTAAAAAATCCCGGATATAGCCGCCATTTTATTGCCCTGTTGTAATGACAATATTGGTGTATAACGGACCAATGGGCGGATTACATCCATTTTATAAACAATCAATGCTTAAAACTAACTAAAGTTACAGCATAAATACAACAATACAATTCATCGCAGATCTAGTTTGCCTGAGATTATCCAAATCTTAAACACTTACCACCCCTCCTTCAAAGTTGAACAAACCCACATAAAAATGCAGACCAAGGTTTTTACGTCAAGGACGAACACATACACTCAGTAACAAGTATTTTTTTACTTGAGGTTATTCAAGGAGGTCCTTTGCAGTGCACTATTTTTCACTTAAGATAAGGTGTTTCTGGTTGTTGGTTCACACAAGGACAGCAATCTCTCTTCTTATAGCCACCCTGCGTAATTTTTAGCCAGCAGAGGGCATAGATCTCTTTCTGTGCAACCCATGGATAGCGGTCACCATCTTTATTTACAATAGAGAAGTTTAAGGCAAAATGTGAAAAGCCAGTGATTAGACCTTTAACCCCTAAAAAATGTAGATAAAGTTCTTCACTTCTGGATGTCCTTAGAAATGTCCTATATACTGCACATTATCACAGTCAACATCATGAAGAGGATTACCATATATATTGAACTGACAAAGTGTTATGGCTAAGTTATGTCCAAATTTAAAGAAATAACATCACAATTTTTACTGCAACAATAAATAAAACAGAAGCTAATACAAAAGCAAAGTGCAGTGAGTTAGAACTTTTAGAACTGCTGTTACTGCATTTTAATAAGAATGTTGTAGTTACTGCAAATACATTTTTTTGTCAGAAAAGTGTTTCTCAAAACATTTAGAGCAGATCTCCGAACAGTGAGTGTGGCATTTAAAACTGTTAAGTGTTACTCATTGTTTTCGAAAAAGTTATTGTTTTGTAGAACCTGTGTAAAAAGAGAGAGCACAAAATATTAATGTTGATTAGTGTTTTATGTAAAATATTATTACATTGTTGTGTTAACAGTTGTGTGTTTTTCGGAAGCATGTACTCTTTTGATAGTTTCCAAACCTTGTTGTGTTAGTTTCACAAAGCTTGTTGAGAATTACATTTATTTAATTAATATTCAAGAAAAGTGTAACACATTCATTTTGCATTTGCAGACTGAGGCCCTAGTTTTCACACATAGGCAGAGGTTGGGTCCGTGTATCATCCGATCATTCAATTATTCCATTTAATCTGGCAAACCAAAAACAAAATAACGAATCAATATTTTGTTTTTCTGTTTTTCTGTATGAACCAAATATGAAAAACTGACGTTTGTTTCATTGCTTTCAGCTCAAAACGGGAAATATAATAAACAAGAAAACCAAAACGAAATAATGGATCAAATTTACGTTGTCTCAATTTTTCTTTATTTGTTGTAGTAGGTCTAACTATTTCCCACGGTGCCGTCCTGCTTGCTTTGCGCATGTGCAGTGAATAGTTTCAAAGGAGTAGGTCGCTGAGACCGCGGTGAAGTTAGATTGACGTTGGACGTTGGATATTCGGCTCCACACTTTCAACGGGAGGCTTAGATGTCTGTGTCCGACTAGTGGGTCATTATTGCGGGAACTCACTCGAAGCACCGCCTTAGCACGGAGCAATGAGACTTAGGGACCGTCAATAAATGACGATCACTGGAACGAAGTAAAAACAATAGATCTAATCTAGTGGCACAATGCACACTTCTTTTTTTCACTTTTATGTTTTTTTGGATTTTATATGAATTTTATATATACAAATATGGATTTTTTTCAATAGCTTTCAGGTCATGTGACCTAGTCACTTCAATCCACTTCATATTCATAGCACTAGCCTAGTAGTACTATGCACACCACTTTTTTTCTACTTTTGTCTTTTTTTTAATTTTCTATCAATTTTTATGTACAAAATTAAGGATTTTCAAGGACATTTGTCTGATGTGCACCATTGCTCGCTCAAAGGAGCACTCTGAAGATCTGCGATTAAGAATTGTTGATTTGTCTAAAGCCGGGAAAGGTTACAAGTTAGAGAATTTGTCTACAAATGGAGAGAGTTTGGCACTGTTGCTTCTCTCCCAAAGAGTGACCATCCACCAAAAATAACAAGAGTTCAGCGCAGAATACTCATACTTACATAAATCACTGACACAGTCCAATATCTCTGTGCTTACATCGACTAAATGTAAAACACTGGCCAAGAATGGTGTTCATGGGAGGACTCAACGGAGGAAGCCACTGCTGTCTAAAAAAACATTGCTGCAGGTATAATGTTTGCAAAAAGGCACTTGGACAGTCCACAGAACTTCTGGCAAAATATTTTGTGGACTGATGAAACAAAAGTTGAACTGTTTGGGAGGAACACACAACATCATTATTGGAGGAAAAATGGAACACCTCATCCCCACCGTGAAGCGGGTGGAGGGAGCATCATGGTTTGGGGCTGTTTAGCCTCAGGGCCTGGACAACTTGCAATCATTAATGGAAAAATTTATTCAAAGGTTTATCAGGATGTTTTGCAGGAAAAGCTGAGTCCGTCTGTCAGACAGTTGAAAAAGAGGATGGATGCTGCAACAGGACAATGACCCAAAACACAGAAGTAAATCAACTTCAGAATGGTTTCAGAAGAACAAACGTTCTGGAGAGGCCAAGTCAAAGTCCTGACTTGAACCCCATTGAGATGCTGTGGCATGACCTCAAGACAGTAATTCATGCCAGAGATCCCATGAATCCGACTGAACTGCAGCGGTTTTGTAAAGAGGAATGGTCCAAGATTGATCCTGATCAATGTGCCAGGTTGATCTGCAACTACAGGAAACGTCTGGTTGAAGTTATTGCTGCCAAAGGGGGGGCAACCAGATATTAAATGTGATCGGTCAGTTACTTATTCCTCACCTTTCTGTCATTGTTTGCATGTTATCCTCATTAAAAATATGAAAACCTATAAATGTTTGGGTGGTTTTAGTTAAACCAGACACTGTTTTTTCATTTGTGTCATTTTGACAAAGAGCAGATCACATTTGATGGTGATTTTATGCAGAAATGTGAGAAATTCCAAAGGCATCAGATACTTTTTCATGCCACTGTATTAGAATCACACACACATTTGAGGGGTTTTACTATTTACACTTTTTTATATAACCTTTTATATAATCAACACAGTATTTACAAGATAAGTCTTTTAGCAGTTTGCAAAGATTTCTTCTTGCTTAGCTATCCATTTATGAAATAAACCCGAAAGTGTAATTTAACTACTACTACTACTAATAGCTATGTACATATAAAGTAAACATTCATTTGCACAAAGCACAATTCCATTCATTTTTCATTGTCTCTTCTTCATCATCCATCCCAATACACTCTACATGGAACCATCTGTCACAGTTGTCACACTCCATCTGTTGTATGATAAAGAAACACTGTAAATCTGGAAATTTAATCACTTTATCAGTCTTTCTATCTTACCCAGTCAGTGTTATTCTTGTTCCCACTTGCACCTGCAGATTTCTTTGGCCTGTTCGATGCACACATTGCACCGAGTCCATTGGAAACACTAAAAGTAGCATTTAGTTTTGTATTAAGGTATTTCTTTTGATCAAGAGGAAAATATACTGGTAGCGTAACTCCTTTGAGGGTCATCAATTGTCAGAGGCTAGATTAGATATAAACAAACTGGTTAGCTTTCCCAGAGGTGTAGAATAAAACAAAAATTTAATTGTTGCCATTGTGCCACAATGCCAAGTCACAGCAAAAGTTCAAAGAAAAGTGGGACTGGTTGGAAGTCAATATTTGTGTAAAAAGTGTAATAAAATTGTAAAACTGTAATTGTAAAAACTAATTTTGCTTTATTTTATTTGGCTTTAGAACCACACGTACATAAAGTCTGCTTACCTGATCCTTGAAGGATTTTAAGAGCCATTTCTATGCGCTCTCTTGCCATGCAACTTTTTTTTTGTTAAACAGGATTTGGGAGTTCAATGGAAAGTTCTCCATTATTGCTCTGGCCATCTAAATATAATATAATTAAATATCTTTAATAAAAGGTGTTTTGTCACAATATTATCAAATATTAGAGGACACAACCTTTACAACTATGACCCCGCAGCTGTTTTAATCCTGTTGAAAAGGATGAGTCATTACTCCTCCTTTCCACTTCATGTCCATCCAGTCTATATTACCATCTTGCTTTTTTTGAGCCTGTAGGTATTCCCTGGATATGTATTTACACAGTTTGCATATTGTATTTCATTTTTGTAAGATGACATATTGAAATAATTATGCCAGACTAATATTAAAGTAATCAAGTTATTTGAGGTGAGTGCCATGGAAGCTATTGAATAAAAAAAATTAGTTTTTATATCAAAAATTCATAAAATAGACAAAAGTGGAAAAAAGAGGTGTGCATGGTATTACTAGACTAGTACTATGGATATAAGGTGGATTGAAGTGACTAGGTCACATAACCTGAAAGCTATTGAAAAAAATCCATATTTGTATATATAAAATTCATATAAAATCCAAAAAAACATAAAAGTGAAAAAAAGAAGTGTGCATGGTGCCACTAGATTAGATCTATTGTTTTAAAGTAGTGAAAATAAATTTGTTTATCTTGAAGCTATTGAATTTATTTATTTATTTACTTCGTTCCAGTGATCGTCATTTATTGACGGTCCCTAAGTCTCATTGCTCCGTGCTAAGGGCGGTGTTTCGAGAGTGAGTTCCCCGCAATAATGACCCACTAGTCGGACACAGACAACTAAGCCTCCCGCTGAAAGTGCGGAGCCGAATATCCAACGCCAATCTAACTTCACCGCGGTGTCGCTGAGCGGCAAAAGCGGAGGGTCCGGTCCCAGATGATCAAATTTTCCAGTTCAAATGGCACTCGAACCATACATGTCTTTTATTGAGGCCAAGATTATTAATGTAATGCCATATCATGAGATCCCAGTAAAGATGCGAGAAATGGGTGTCCAGCTTGGAAGCTCTGAGATCAGCATTCGGAGACTACTCCTTTGAAACTATCCACTGCGCATGCGCAAAGCAAGCAGGACGGCACTGTGGGAAATAGTTAGACCTACTACAACAAATAAAGAAAAATTGAGACTACGTTAATTTGATCCATTATTTCGTTTTGGTTTTCTTGTTTATTATATTTCCCGTTTCGAGCTGAAAGCGATGAAACAAACGTCATTTTTTCATAATTGGTTCATACAGAAAAACAAAATATTGATTCGTTATTTCGTTTTTGGTTTGCCAGATTAAATGGAATAATTGAATGATCGGATGATACACGGACCAGGTTGACATTCCACCTCTTGTTTTTGTACAAGAGGACTCCAAAGATCATTCCCACAGCTGCCAAAGCACATCCGGCTGATGAAGGCCAGGTTGAGGTTCAGGTTCAGTCCTAAAAGAGAAAAAAAAAAAGATTGTGTATAAATGTTTTTGTAAACTTGGCTTTTTGGTTCCCATTCTGCTTTAGTGAATCAGCAGGCCTATTTACAAATTTTGTCCATCACGTCATAGAAAACACATTATGCTTCCATACATTCCTCATAATCTAAACTCAATCCCATCGTACTGACACAGTTAACCGTAGTCATTTTCTATATTTTTGGAGGTTTATTCCACCCAATAAGCCAAAACTAAACTGTTGTAAACTATAGTAAAGAACAATAATCTAACTTCTCTAACTTGAAACAGGTCAACTGCATTATCACTGCGTCAAAAGATCTGGCTTATTAGCTTACAAAACAAATCTATTGCTGTATGGAAACACTGTCAAGTTTTTACAGTAGTACCAAGCCTCTCCCATAGTACCTCTCAAATGGTTGTTGTGTAAGGGCGCCGCCATACGGCGATCCACCGCGAAATACAGCGATATACAGCCGTCCACCAGAGGGCAGGCTCCAAAAGCAGAAATATAAGGAGAAACCCAATGGCGACTTTACAGGTGTAAAAATCATGTTTACAGCCTGGTACAAAAGATGACTCCTGTCTCTACAGGTAAGTTTTTACTATGTGACAACTCTGGGGTGAATTTTTGATTATTACGTCCGTTTATGCTATCTGAAAAGTTTAGTTTTGAGAATAAATTTGGGTGTGGTTACCTTGGTGTGCATGTGTCAATCACTGAGCCGGGCGCACGCGGCATATAATACAATAATAGATTGTATTATTATACAATCTATGGGTTATAGACACTTGTCTGCTGCAGTGTGGTCAGGTGGTGCTGGGGAGACCTGGGCCAGCAGGTACAGGTCATACCTCCTTATGCTGTCCTCACAGAGGATTCCACCACTGGATTTATAAATATAGTTGGTATATAAAAAATAAATACAACATTGAAATATGAAGAAACATTTATACCTGAAGTTACACACAAAACACAAACAAAATGACACCCTTTTCTCAAACTGCCTTTACATAATTCTTATATTCTTTAGAGATTGTTCTTACAGTAAGCATTTTATATTGATATAATATTTTATATATACACACTTAATTTAAATAAAAACTAAATTTCATAGTAAATTCTCAACATTTCAAGCCAGGTCCAAAACTTTGTAAATCCTGCACAGTCAGGACAGAGGCTTTTTACTTTGTGTTTGAAAGTCACTGTCAGTTGCACTTATTGGAGTGAAGATGGTGAAAAGCAAGAGCCAGTGTTACACAGGCTGATCATAACTTCATGAGCTGTTCCAAATTTTTTAAGAATCTTGAGTGTGTTCAACAGTGTATTAGTGTTTACATTAGTCTAAATGTAGTCAGCAAAGTAAAGTCTCAGAAACTATAGTGTTAATTGCAGTTTTCAGAGACTGAATATAAGAGATGATAGACAGCAGCAAACTTGAAGGATGAAGTATCTTCAACAGTGATGCTGGAACAGTAACCAGGTCCTGAAAATTAAATAAACATATAAACATGATTTTATCTTTTAACTTAGACCATTTGAATGACAATGACATGATAGATTATCACACACCTTGTTAGAGTATTTAAAACAAGTAATAGCACTATAACAGTAAAAAAAAAAAAAAAAAAAAAAAAACTGAAGAATGAGACTAAACGCATTACCTTGTGGTGCTCTCACTTCCATCTGGATGGTAGCTGGAGTCATCAGTGACACCTCACACCTTTTCCTCTTTATTGGTGCAGAGCTAGTCCTGGGACACTGGGAAAGGCAGCTCCATCAGTGTCTTCTGGACTGGGTGGCTGCAAAAACAAGAGTTTAACAAATGATTTGTTTTCTTGAGTATATGATGAGACCCAAACATCTCGGTCCACAACTCACAAAAAACTGCACAATCCCTGAAAGATGCTCTGCCTTTCAGTGGTGGACAGTAACTAAGTAAATATAATTCGTTACTGTACTTAAGTAGTTTTTTCCAGTATCTGTACTTTACTAAGTATTTCCATTCGGGGATACTTTTTACTTCAACTTCACTACATTTCAAAGTCAAATATCTTACTTTTTAATTACATTTTGCAAAATTAGTCGTTCCTTGTGTTGCCATTAAAATTTTTTGTAGAAGAAGACCTCAAAGACGCGTCTCAGTGGGAGTGTCAGGACCGGCTCAAAAGAAGCCTCATTCTCTACAAGCGAGCTGAAAAACATGAAAATAACAAATAAAAAATAGACCTGTGATGAAGCTTTAGTATTAGTAATGGCTGACTGATTCTGAGGGAGAACATCTACCTTTAGAGTCTTTTCAGCTGATGAAAGTGAGAATGAGCGAGAGTGCGTGTGTAACTTGGACAGCGGCGCCGCTGCTCGTGCCTTTCTCAGCGTCTCTCATAAAGCACACGCTGTTTTTCCCACATTTTGCCAAACATCAGTGAAAGAAAAACAGGAGGAAAACTAGTCGCTCTGGCCGCGGAAGGGAAGCCGTGATCGCGTAGCACCTGAGCTTTACCTTTAGCACAGGTGATAGAAGGCGGGACAAATACGTGTTGGTCATCCTGACACTTTACCCAGTAGAGGAGGGAGAGTCCACAGAAGAGCTGCTTCCATCCTCAAAGACCCCTCCCACCCCCAACATGGTCTGTTCACACTTCTACCCTCAGGACGGAGGTACAGAAGTGTGAAATGCAGGACTTCCAGAATGAAGAACTCATTCTTTCCCTCTGCCATAAGACTCCTAAACAGCAGATAGGAGTCTACATTCACAATCACAACATTACATGAACAATTGTTTACCTACTGCACTACCTCACTTTACTTTACACCGTCACTTTACTTTACACCGTCACTTTACACCATCACAATTGTACTACCTCACTTTACTACTTTACTCCTTTTGCCCTCTTGTATTTTTTTTTGTATATTTGTATTTTTTGTATACTTGCATTATTATTACTTGTATATTTGTCTTATTTTTTATTTTTACTTACTTTGTGTGACATTTTACTGTGGACGGCAAAGTAAGAATTTCATTGTACAGGGAAACATGCTTTCTGTCTGTACACATGACAATAAACACTTTGAATCTTGAATCTTGAATCTTTGAGAGGCAGGGGTAAACATAGTCAGCGAGAATGTGCTAATCAAAGCAGCAATAGTAATAAAAGTGATGGCTGTGTGCTGTGCTTTATGAGAGGTCCCACACTCTAAAAAACTACTAACTATGCCATATGGATGGATAAGAAAAGATAAAGCAACTGCAACCACACACATACAGTACATGTGTATATTTCTCATAACTATTTGCATACGTTTTACTAGTTGTAGTTGTGTTAGAAGTTGTAGTTATTCTTTATTTTGGTAATGTTGCTTTTACAAATTACTGTTATAAAAAATTTATTTCAGAAAAAGAAAAAAAACTATTATATGTTCATTAGTGTATGTACTGTAAATAACATAACCGCCAATATATAATGTCATGGTATGCAAATTAGATGCAAATTAGATGCTTAAAAAATATTTACTTATATTCTTTGGGTCATACCTGACATTTTTCTAGTTTAGAGTAGGACTCTATCTCTTATCATTTTCAAACCACAGCCTTTTGAAATTTGGATCTTTTCTTTTTAAAATAAACCCTGGCGCCTAAAGGGGGCAAGAGACTGACAAAAATTATATGGGCATTATAGCCATAATAAATGATAGTACTTGGATACTTAAGTACATTTGAAGGCAAATACTTTTGTACTTTTACTCAAGTGAAAGTTAAAAGGGAGTACTTTGGATTTTACTGAAGTAATATTTTACCTAGTGTATCTGTACTTTAACTCAAGTACTTGGTTTGTGTACTTCGTCCACCACTGCTGCCTTTGCACAATCAGACTTTTCATTTCAAACCATCAAACAATGAAAACAGCTCCTGGACAGTCTGATGTTCTAAATCTGGTACAAAGCATAACTTTTCTTTTGAGATTAATCTTTTTGTACATGGTGCATGAGAAATAAAGAATAAACTAAACTAAACATACAAAAGCTTCACAGTATTAAAACTCACCTTTCCTTTTCCTGATAGGCTTCACATTTGCCTGCACACCTGCAGATCCGCAGCGACTGGTTCAGGCTGGCACCCAGTTTCTCTGGTCATTTTAGACAAAACAAAAGATTTGTCTTATTATTTATAATTACAGTATTATATTAATTCATTTTAGAGATTTTAAAATGTTTATAAATTATATTAATGACAAATATTCTCACAAAGCAAAGAATCTAAAGAAGACATCTAAACACAAACACACTATGGCACAGTTGCCATAGCCTGTTAGCGTCCTACTGGACTTTTCTGTGTATCTCCTTTTATTGTAATTTGACTCTGAACAATTATTACTGTTTATCCTCCGTGAAAGCGCTAGTATTTTAATCCGTGTGTACTGTCTCTGAGTTGGTCAGGTTGGCCGCAGCCTGTGGTACACTGACCCCTCTGCAGCTCCAGCTCTGCTCGGTTTACCCCGAGGAGCAGCGATAAACAACGTACACTGATGGTGCGCGCTTTCGCGTTCAATCTAATTAGCAAAGTTGACACGAAACGCAAGTTTGAGACAGTTTTTGAGTCTATGTTGAGTCGGTGTTACATGAGTCATTAGATGTTCATATTCAGCCAAGTCCAGAGTCACGAGCCAGTGCCAGGTCTTTAATGCCAAGTGCTGCATCTCTGCTACAAGTCCAGCAGAGTGCTGCCCGTGTACGAGAAATAACTAACGGAATATTGAGTGATAGAGTAAAGCTAGATGTCTGTGTGTACTGGGCCACAGTATCAACACGCAGCAGCCCTCATTAGCGTTAGCCCGGTTTAAGAAGCAGCTGAAGCTAACGTTTAGCATACTTTACCTAACTAGCAATGTCACAAAATTTATCAATTAACTTTAGCTTTACTGGGAAGAAACATAAATTGTGATTAAAAATATTGTAATAGCTGCAGTGTTCTTGTATTGTTACTGTTCAACTGTTCTTTGTTCCTGTGACAGAAGGGGGCGCTGTGGGTTTAGAAAAGGAGGTTGAGAGAAGGAGAGAGGTTGCCGGAGAAGTCAGACTGTTGTGTGTGCATGTTAAAGAGAGTTGTTAAAAAGAGAGTTCAGCGTGAGCTGTGGCTGAGACAGCAGCTCCTGTTATCTAACTGGTGAATAAAGCAGCACTGAGTTCTACAGTTCGACTGGTTTCTTCCCTGACTGAGCGGGGCATTACATTGGTGTCAGAAGCTCGAGATTCGTTCCCGCTGCTGAGTCGCTGTTCAGCAGAGAACCAGATGAACATGTTTCCATACGAAACCGGCCGTCTACAGGTGAAAAAGGAAGCTGACGAGTGCTTAATTAACATGCCTGTGGGTGCTGAGACGCCTCCAGAGAGCCCCACATCGCGGTACCCAGTCCCCGGGGATTCCCGCCACTGGGACGCTATGCAGCATGCGTCGGAGGTGCGCCATGTTGGAGGCGTGGATCGGGAGGTAAACAAAGATGGCGGCGCCCAGCAGCTCGTCATGTCCGGTGCAATGTCACTGAAGTTCTCTGGTGTGGGGAACTTAGAGGCATATCTAGCCCAGTTTGAACTGTTAGCTTCTGCGGCAGGCTGGTCTAACCGGATTAAAGCTGTACAATTGGCTCTGTCATTGACCGGAGAAGCTGCCACATGTCTCTTGCTATTGGCTCCTGAGGAGAGGGAGGACTATGCAATGCTGGTGGGAGCCCTGCAAAGGCGCCGGGTGTTTAATCTCAAAGACTCTTTACGCTGTGAATTCAAAAATTGTACCAGGCAGCCGGGTGAGTCTCTTCGGTCCCTGGCTCATGAGGTTGAGAGCCTAGGCAGGCGCGCCTATGCCAGTTTACCATGTGTAATCCAGGGTGAACTAGTCCGCGACCAGTTTGTCCATGCCCTGTCGCCTGTGGATCTGCGTCTGCATGTGCAGCTCGCTCACCCCGCCACGCTGGGGGAGGCACTCGAATTGGCTTTGGAGAGGGAGTCCGCCATCGGGGCTTCAAAGCAGGCGATGCCTGCGCCTGGAATGGCTGCTGCCGCTAAGGAGGCGGGGGAACATAAACCAGCGTGGGCGGAGGAACTGATACACGCAGTAAAATCCCTGTCTATTGGCCCTCGAGAGGTAGACACACGACGCGTTACCCCTCCCACTTGTTGGGGGTGTGGCCAGCCTGGTCACACACTCCGTCGCTGCCCGGAGGCTAAGGGGCAGGGAAACGGGAAAGGGTCCGTGTAGCCCGGACAACACGGACCCCCTCAACCATCCACCGGGAGCCAAAATTTCCACTGGAAGGGGAGGACTGTGATACACCCCTGCATGCTGATGCTGTAGAGACAGTGGGCTGGACAGAGGTGGGATTCCGTTGTCATGCCCCGGTACTGGTAGGGAGTGTCTCTTGCCCAGCCCTAGTAGATACGGGGTCTACAGCCACATTTGTGAGACCGGATGTTATACCAGAAGGAACCGTTTTGGAATCGACTTCTGTGAAATTACGGACAGTGACTGGTCAAACGGCTATGATAGAAGGTAGAGGGACGTTTGTATTCACCATAGGGGATATTTCTATAACCTTCCAGGCATGGGTAGCGGAAGTGAAAGACCCTTGTGTCCTGGGCCTAGACTTCTTGAGGCTGGTAGGGTGTGTATTGGATTTGGGGGCGGGGATACTGATTCTTCCTGGGGGTCAAGTTATTCAACTAACCCCACCCCATAACTGGACACCAGCAGTGGCACCCACCTGCTGCACTTCTGAAATCTCGGAAGCGAGGAGTCTTAAGGCGGAGGCGATACACAGCACGGGCCACCCCACACTGCTCCACTCAAGCAAAGGATGAGTGCACCCGAGGACAGGGTTGGAGCTCTCAGGGATATGTGGGAGAGGAACTGTGAAAGACTGGATGAGCAACAGCGAGGGGAGCTGTGGCAGGTCCTGTGGGAATTTAAGGACTTGTTTGCCTTCAATGACAATGAAGTGGGTCTTACGCACTTGGTTGAGCACCACATTGACACTGGGAGGCGCGACCCATTAAAGTGCGCCACGCCGCCTGCCATTGATACGGCAGGAGGCTGCAGATAAAGAGATTCCAGCCATGCTGGAGGCGGACATAATTGAACCCTCAGACAGCCCGTGGTCATCAGCCGTGGTCTTGGTCCCAAGGAAAAAGAGCACAAGATGGAGGTTTTGTGTGGACTACAGGCCGTTGAACAAAGTGACCAGAAAGGACTGCTACCCTCTGCCACGGGTTGATGAGACCCTAGATCTGGTGTCGGGTTCGTCATGGTTTTCATCGCTGGATTTGCGTAGTGGCTATTGGCAAGTCCCTCTCAGCCTCTCAGCAAGGCCGAAGACTGCATTCAGCACTGGCCGAGGACACTGGCAGTTTAAAGTTCTCAGTTTTGGACTGTGCAATGCACCAGGGACATTTGAAAGACTCATGGACCATGTTTTGGCCAATGTTCCACGACAAGAGTGCCTAGTGTACCTAGATGATGTTCTCGTTCATGGACGGTCCTTCAAGGTGGCGCTGGATTCCCTGCGGCTGGTACTGGGGAGAATTGCCGCTGCAGGACTGAAACTGCATCCAGATAAATGCCATTTTTTACAGCGAGAGGTGGAGTTCTTAGGCCACAGAGTGACTGGAGAAGGCATCAGCACCCTTCAGGAGAAAATCCGGGCTATTAGAGACTGGCCGGTTCCAAATGACCAGAGACAGCTCAAGAGCTTCCTAGGGCTGGCCTCTTACTATAGGAGGTTTGTTAAGGGGTTTTCCTGTATTGGTGCACCACTGTTCCGTCTCCTACAGAAAAACCAGTCTTTCACTTGGTCAGCAGACTGCCAGGAGGCATTTTCCACCCTTCAGCAGGCGCTCACTAACGCCCTGTCCTCACCCCCAGACCCCACATTGCCGTTCACACTGGATACAGATGCCAGCGATGTTGGCATGGGAGCAGTGTTGTCACAAACCGGCCCAGGAGGAGCGGGTGGTGGCCTATTTCAGCCGAGTGTTTAATAAGAGTGAGCGTCGCTACTGTGTGACAAGAGGCGTGAACTGTTGGCAGTCATACTGCTGCTGTGCGGCACTTCAAGTACTACTTGTGTGGTGTGCCGTGTGTCATCAGGACAGACCACGCAGCCCTACGGTGGTTGATGTCTTTTAGGGAACCAGAGGGCCAAATTGCACGGTGGCTGGAGGAGCTGCAGTCTTTTCACTTTGAAGTTGTGCACCGACCGGGTGCACAACACTCTAATGCTGATGCCCTGTCCCGGCGCCCATGCGCATCAGCGGGATGCGGGTACTGTGACCGGAGGGACACTAGAGAAGAGGAATTAAGAGCAGGGCCAAGAGACTCAAGAGCAGAGCTCGGACTATTTGGCTGGCCAACACACTCCTGTTTCAACCCCTGTCACTCCCGTCCAATCACTGGGGTCGGCTGAAGATGTTCATGATTCAGGACCCCGCAGGGCACAGAGACAGCGGCGTAAACCTGCACGTTTTAGGGATTTTAATTTGTGTCCCTCGGGGCGAGGGGTTTCATAAAGGGGAGGGCAGTGTAATAGCTGCAGTGTTCTTGTATTGTTACTGTTCAACTGTTCTTTGTTCCTGTGACAGAAGGGGGCGCTGTGGGTTTAGAAAAGGAGGTTGAGAGAAGGAGAGAGGTTGCCGGAGAAGTCAGACTGTTGTGTGTGCATGTTAAAGATAGTTGTTAAAAAGAGAGTTCAGCGTGAGCTGTGGCTGAGACAGCAGCTCCTGTTATCTAACTGGTGAATAAAGCAGCACTGAGTTCTACAGTTCGACTGGTTTCTTCCCTGACTGAGCGGGGCATTACAATATGTTCACTCACCTCAGGACGCCGCTGGTGGTGGGAATCCATGCAGGAGCATCATTAGGCGGTGTGTTGCTTTTCAGCAGGTGCTGTTTGGAGAAGAACATTTCAACCTGCATTGCGTTGGAGAAGCAATCCCGCTTAAAATGCCCGCTGCAAACTCCAGCTCTCAGCGGGAACTCACGGTGCCAGGCCAAGTGCACGCAACCACTGGCGCCTAACTTCCAACTCAACTGGAAAGCAATGCAGTCCAGCAGTGCTGTTGCAACCAGCAACACTACAAATACATGCTAATATAGCTAGCCTGATGTTTTCAACGGGGGACGGAGTGGCTCAGTGGTAGAGCAGTCGTCCTATAAACAGAAGGTTGGCGGTTCGATTCCCGCTCTGCCCTGTTCATACTGCTGTTGTGTCCTTGGGCAAGACACTTAACCCACCTTGCCTCCAGTGTCCGTAGCACTGGTGTATGAATGTGTGAATGTAGAGGTGTGTTTGGTGGTGGTCGGAGAAGGTTGAGCGCCGTTTGTATGGCAGCCCCCATCTCTGTCTGTCCCAGATGTGAATGTGTGTGGTGGGGTTGTGCCAGGGGCGTGGGTAGAGAGCCGTTAGTCGAGCCAGTATACGTCACACAAGGAAACAATCTCAAATCGAAAAATTAAACTGCAGTAACCACCGTTCAACCTGAGGATGGCAGCACTTAGACAGTTTTACACCATAAAATGTAAAATGAATATACTTTATACTCAAATTTCAAAACTTTTACTCAGATAAGTGAACAGCACTAATAAAGCCCCATTCTTACAGATCATTAACTAAAAAAAGTTGGTTTAGGGTTTAGTTACTCTTTAAACCTGCTATAATACAGAATATCACAGTATGCCAACTAAACACAAAAAAACAACTTTAATAATAAGCCAAAACCATCCGTAGTAGAGAGGGAAATTTTCCATTTTAACTCAAAAAGAGCATCTTAGGGACACAAGGTTTCAAAAATAATATATTATAGTTACCTGATGTAACTACAGTTCTACAAGTGTGTGCGTAGCCCACCTACGGGCTTCGCTAGTGGTTACCTCTCTCTGGCGCCAGCCAGACTTCTGAGAAAGATCATAGCATTCATCGCGCCAATCATGCCAACGTACTAGCACAGCCTCAGGGGCTATATAAACCCTCTCGCCCAACGCTCTCCCTTCTTCGAACCAGCTCAAAAGAGAGAAGCAATCCAGCTGGGCCTGAGAGTAGGTGGGCTACACACACACTCGTAGAACTGTAATTACATCAGGTAACTATAATTTCTACTTTGTGTGTGCTCCGCCCACCTACGGGCTTCGATAGTGGTTACCTACCGAGGCACAGGCTGTAGTACTCCCTGCTGGACAGGTTCACAACGTTTGGCGTGGGAACAAACAACTTCAGGAGCAATGCAGGCCCGCCTCTCCCAAGAGCAGCCGATCACGCCCCACCCCAGGAAACTGCGTCCAGACCGCATCTCCCAAGAGCATCTGACGCCATCACCTGTGAGCCTAATCAAGCCATGCCCAGGACCGCCTCTCCCAAGAGCATCCTGGCACCCTGTTCAAACTCCAAAACCTCAGTGTCTATGGTTGGGGGACGGACCGCCTCTCCCAAGAACATCCATCCTGCCCGCCGAGCCCTTGACCGCCTCTCCCAAGAGCACACGGACCCCCACACGGCTGCGCAGACAAACACACCCAAAACAAGAACCGCCACCCGCTGCGGTTACAAGTGTCCTCAGCCGCAATAACAACAATGACATCTGCAGTGTGCGCCGGGCCTAGGCGACGAGGTTCTGGCCTCTATTCAACACTGAATGAGTGACAGAGCCCGCAGACACGTCCATGAGATAGGACCGCACAAACGTGGACACAGAGGACCAAGATGCCGCCAAGCATATATCCTCCACAGAGACACCCCTACACACGGCCACCGATGTGGCAACCCCTCGGGTAGAGTGTGCCCTGATCAAGGCTGGGGGAGGGTGGCCTTGAGCCACTTAAGCCGCCCCAATACGCCCACAGATCCAATGTGCCAAGCGTTGGGCCGACAACGGGGTCCCACGCTCCCTGGCCCCGAAGCACACAAATAAGAAATCCATATTCATAATCCATCTTAACCAAAGGGTAACTACGAGCCGAGAAGCGCCCAAAGCCCTCATGGCCCGTTGTGATGGCTGCCGCAAACACCACCAGAGTAGATGCGGCATGACCACTATCCAGAAGTCCCTGTAGAAATTACAGGACTACAGTACATTGACTGAAGAGCTACAGGGGTCCAACGTCCTGTCCCCACACCAAGCGGCAAAAAGACGCCAACGGGTGCCGTATGCCCTGACCGTGGAAGGCGCCCTAGCACACTGGATGGTGGACACCACTGCCGGGGGAAGTCCTATACTAAGCCTCTCCCTTTCAACCGACCTGACCATCACGTGACCTCATTTCAAGCTGGGGCCAAAGTGCAGAAGCACCCTCTGCACCGCCGCCATCTCCAGTACATTGATATGGGATATTGTTGGCTCCCAGGCCCCGCCCACTACGCTTTAGATAGCAATAAACAAACATATTAATCAAAAATTCACCCCCCCCAGAGTTGTCATGTAATAAAAACTTAGCTCTAGAGACCGGAGCCATCTTTTGTACCAGGCTGTAAACATGAGTTTTACTCTTGTAAAGTCGCCATTGGGTTTCTCCTTATATTTCCGCTTTTGGAGCATGCCCTCTGGTGGACGGAGGTATATCGCTGTATTTCGCTGTAAAATCACCGTATGGCGGCGCCCTTACACGAGGACCATTTTAGAGGTTCCATGGGAGAGGCTTGGAGCCGACCCAAGGTCCCGGCCCATCCGGTGAGCGAAGCGTCCGAGTACACCTCCACATAGTGTGGGACGCATCCTATGTGGGGTGAGCCAGAATTCCAGGTCCTGCCAAGCCCCCGGGGACAGTGAGACCCGCGTTTGTCTGTCCTGCGTGGGATGCAATCGGAGCCGAGCAAACCAGCGTTGGAGCTGTCTCATATGAAGGAGCCCCATCAGACCACTGGGTGAGCTGCCGCCATCATGCCCAGTAGGGAGCGGACCAGACAAGACGGTGCTGATAGAGCTACCGCCAGACTCCTGAGCGCCACCTATCTCTCCATGGAGAGCCGTGCGCGCATGGTCTGTGCATCCAACTCCAGTCCCAGGTACTTCACCTGTTGAGCTCGCACCAACGAGCTCTTGGTCTGGTTCACCACAAACCCCAGCTTCAAGATGTGACGCAGTACACTGCCCGTATGCTCCACGGCCTCCTGGTGTGAGGGAGCAAGGATTAGCCATTTGTCTATGTAGGTCAGGATCCCTGGTCTCCATTCGATTCGCAGCGGAGGCAAACAGCTGCGGCAGGTCATCTAATGGGTATCGAATTTTTTAAATTTTTTTTATTAGATTTGTTTATTTCTTTAGGACAGCGTACAGTCTACATTAAGCCGGAGCAGAGATGCTTGTACCATGGATGGTGCTGGCTGGCGATCAGGGGCGGAAAATCCAGTGCAGGAGGAGGCAGCGTCCTCGCCACGGGTCCTCACTACTCGCTGCCTAATCCAACTGAGGTGGGGTAGCGGCTGGGGACACAGCGATGGCTTTCGGTGGCAGGTCGGGTCGAGACAGAGAAACTGGACCCATGAAAGCAGAGCGGCGCTTGGTCTCCTCAAGTCAAAGGCAAGTCAAAACAAAGATGCCCAACAGCAATAGGTGACGAGGCTCGGGCAGAATCTTCAGTCTTGAGTATTCTCGGTGAGTACAAGCTCTTTTAAAAAAAGGTACTATGTGTAAAAGACAGCACTAGCCACAACAGACTAGTACGTAGAACAGTTTCAGTATTTTCATGCAGATATTAAAGGATGACAACCTTCTTAGGAAATACTGCCTACTGAGCATTTTATTTTATTTTTTTGTAGATCTGATCAGTGTTCACAGACCTGTTCAGTTTGGCATCCACCTGCAATCCCAGATACTTATAAGAGGTCACTAACTCAATCTCCTCGCCACTAATGGGAACAGGCTGAGGAGATGGGCGGCACTTGCTAAAGTCCGGGATCATCTCTTTGGTCTTGGAGGTGTTGAGCTGCAGGCGGTTCAGGTTACTCCAGGTGGTGAAGCCCTTCACAAGGGATCTGTACTCAGCCTCGTTCCTCACCTCTGATGCACCTGATGATGATGTTGACACATTCCTGCACGGCCTGTCCGTCCAGGGAGTGGATCCCTCCTTCTGTGGTTCTCCCTGAGGTTTCTCTTTTTTTCCGGCTGGGTTTTTTTGGGAGTTTTTCCTTACCCTGATGGAGGGTCTAAGGACAGGGGATGTTGTCTAGTGCAGTCTGTTAAGCCCTTTGAGGCGACTGTTGTTGTGATATTGGGCTATACAAAAATAAATGTCTTGTCTTGTCTTGGTGGCGAACGTATATATCAATTAGCAATTATTTAAAATCGTGTCGTCTTTGTTACGCTGCATTCGTTGGCAAAAAGGTCACGGCAGCTGAGTGTGAGTAGTTTTTTCAAACCGACAAATAGTTCTGATATTGTTAATAAAAGTGAAAAAAGAGGACATGATGCAGTGGAGGATGAAAGAGGACAAACGTGAAACACTGAGCAGTCACCAACAGATGTTACGGGACAATCAAGCAGCAAGAAGGAGGTGAAGAACAGGGAGTTTACGTGGCTGAGTTGGGAAGGAGGAAAAATGTTCTGCGACATCTGTAGAAAAGCAAACACAAGTAACGGACTTGTCAGGGTAATGTGTAATGTTATGTTGTACTTAAATAAAACGAATAATCTGTCCTCTATGCTCATCTTGAAATTTCTTAAAATGTGAGTAAGAGCAAAAGCCATTATAAGTATTATTAAAGTGTGAAAATTAAAAATGACAGGTAATAGTAGATGAGGACGAAAATGTTACGACTCTGTCCGTCAAAATGACGGAGAGTGAGAAAGTCTAGTGCAACTGTAGCCGGCGTGTCTGTGCTGACCGACTAAAGAAACTTCTGCGTTGTGTAGATTGATGAATTGAGCCACACACAGCGGTTTGCCATTCAGGAGGTTTACTGTGTGAAACACAAAAATATCACTTTACAGCCACTCCAGGTCTCACTTTCCCACACAAGTCTCCCCTCTGATTTTCTCATGGCACTCATGTGTAGGGATGGGTACCGAAACCCGGTATTAAACTGGCCCCGGGGCTAAATTATGAAAGACAGTAGTATCAATAAGATCTGACGCTATCGGTTCTGCTTTCGGTACTGGAGGAGAAAAAAATGAATGTACTATGTATTTTCGCTTAATAATATGTTATCGTGCACATTTTATCTCACCAAACATTTCTAATGTGGATCATATTAAGACGTTTGTCTGTGAGATCTGCGAGGTCTCTCATGCGCGCCGCAGTCACAGCGCTCTGTCACACACACAACACAACGAGCGCGACGCACGCACAACAGTACGAAAACCTCCGCTTAATACAAAGGGTGACGATGGCGGAGAGAGCATAATGTTCCAAAGTGTGGTTACACTTCTCTAGAGTTAATGCAGACAACGCTCGTTGTCATAAGTGCAACAAAATGTTTGCATGTAAGGGCGGAAACACAAGCAATCTGTCTAAGCACCTTTCAAAAGTGCATTATGTGCCGACAGAGAAATGCAAAGTTTTCAACTGGCTAGCTAGCTCGTCTCTGGTTGTTGCCCCATCTACGTCTGGTATGTAGCCTATGCTAAAATCATGTTGAATCAACGTTGTTCACGTCATTTAAAAAAAATGTAAAATCTCCCTGGTTTGTTAACCTTATGTAGAAATTCTGTTGATTTCTTTTGTTTTTAAAATTCCAAATAAAGAAAAATCAGTATGTAAATGTAAACATTTATTTGGCTTACTTAAATGCACAGCACTTCAAGTTAGTTTACTATATATATATATATATATTTACATTTACATTTATTCATTTAGCAGACGCTTTTATCCAAAGCGACTTACATTACATTACCAGTGTTACAGTCACTGGAGGCAAGGTGGGTTAAGTGTCTTTCCCAAGGACACAACGACAGTATGAACTGTGGGGCGAGCGGGAATCGATCCTACTACCTTCCGGTTGGAGGACGGCCGCTCTACCACTGAGCTACTGCCGAGTTGTTATATATATATATATATATTAATGTGTGTGTGTGTTTAATAGCTATTTGTTCAAACATGGCTGTTTCTTGCACTACAAATAATTGTTTTATTAATTATAAAATAAAGAAATGTTAATTCTGTTCTCAACTTGTTCTTAAAAAAAACACACACAACACAAAGTACCGATAAGAATACCGTTAAAGTACCGGACCGTTAAGCAGTATCGGTAAAAGTAGTAATACCGTTAAAACCTTAACGATACCCATCCCTACTCATGTGGCACAATTTTACTAATTACAATGATATTTATATTTTTACAGTGTGATTGTATAGTGTAGATCTTTAACAAGAAAACCCCTCTAATCATGGCAATTTTATATTTTCAATAGAACAAATAATCGTGTACAAGAGGTACATGTTATATGAACAACAATATACAACAAAACAATTTTGTTTCACATTGAATGATGCACAATACATCAACCACATACCTGTGTGAAACACAAAAATATCACTTTACAGCCACTCCATGTCTCACTTTCCCACACAAGTCTGTAGGAACATAAAATAAAGCACCGCAGATACATGAGACCACACTTGCCAGCCTATACTCACATGTTAATGCTAGCTTTCTCCAAAGTGCTGTATTTAGATATAAAACGCTTTTCACAAAATTTTTCACCAACAGAAACAATGCCTAGAACCTTATAAATCATGAACAATATATTTATGCGGTTAAGATGAACTTTCTATCAAATATAAACACGTAAACCACAGGAGTAAATTTTGCCGCTTACCTCCCCTCTGATTTTCTCATGGCACTGAGAAGAAGCGCGAAGGCTCAGGAAGTAATGGCACCGCCAAAATAAAAGCCTAACAATCCAAAATCTATAAAGAAAACAGGATTTTGGGGAAATTGACAGACATTAAGACCACATGGGCTACACAACCTCTGCACCAGATGCTGGGTTTCATCATTGGTGATGCTCTGCCAGGCCTCTCCTGCTTGTTCTTGGGGCATTTTCCCTTCAGTCTTGTCTTCAACAAGTTAAATGCATGCTCAATTGGATTCAGGTCAGGTGATTGACTTGGCCATTGCATAACATTCCACTTCTTTCCCTTAAAAAACTCTTTGGTTGCTTTCGCAGTATGCTTCGGGTCATTGTCCATCTGCACTGTGAAGCGCCGCCCAATGAGTTCTGAAGCATTTGGCTGAATATGAGCAGATAATATTGCCTGAAACAATTCAGAATTCATCCTGCTGCTTTTGTCAGCAGTCACATCATCAATAAATACAAGAGAACCAGTTCCATTGGCAGCCATACGTGCCCACACCATGACACTCCCACCACATGCTTCACTGATGAGGTGCTATGCTTTGAATCATGAGCAGTTCCTTTCCTTCTCAAGACTCTTCTCTTCCCATCACTCTGGTTGATGGGAAGTTGATCTTGGTCTCATCGGTCCATAGGATGTTGTTCCAGAACTGTGAAGGCTTTTTTAGATATTGTTTGGCAAACTCTAATCTGGACTTCCTGTTTTTGAGGCTCACCAATGGTTTACATCTTGTGGTGAACCCTCTGTATTCACTCTGGTGAAGTCTTCTCTTGATTGTTGACTTTGACACACATACACCTACCTCCTGGAGAGTGTTCTTGATCTGGCCAACTGTTGTGAAGGGTGTTTTCTTCTTCAGGAGAGTCGTTAGTGAGGGGGTATGGGGCAGTGGCACTTACCACCTTGCACCTAAATGGAGCAGTATCACTAACGACTCTCCTGAGCCTTAACGACTCCCACATCAGGAGTCACACTTTCCTTTCATGGCTAACTACGGTGAGACCAGAACAGCCTGGTCCATTAGGTTTGGTTTAAGGGGAACCTCCTCCCTCTAGAGATATAAGCTCAGCTCTCCTACCAGTTGATCTCAGAATTGATAAAGTCTCTTGGAATTAGAGACGAAACGTCTTCACCTTGAAAACTGAGTCCAGATGCTTTTACTTAAACCTTTTTGTCAATAGCACTTAGACTAACAGACGTGTCTGAAGGATGTGTCTTCTCTTTTGGTAAGAGTGTAAAACATTATTTTACTCACCCTTAGCCTTCTCCCTGGAGTTGTATCTCTAGGCCTGTCACGATAATGCACCGGAATCAATTGCAATAAATTATATTATTGCGATGTTAAAAACTATTTGCAGTGCTTTCTTTGGGCAAAGTGCCTTGGCATGGTGGCCAAAGGATTTTGACCTGTTATAGGGGAGTTGGGAGCAGGGAAAGGTAAAAGTAATAATAATTTATCTACTACATAGTCTACTTTTTTTTTATTGCAGAGATTAAATGCATTCAAAATATTTTTAACTCTTTTATTTAATGTCCTGGCAGCAGCTGAGCCCCCTCAGTCTGTCCCCATCACTGACAGCTCCAGCTCCTGCTCTCAGGAGCATGAAACTCTCCTGAGCTGGAGTCCTGAGAAGAAAACAATAAAAATTAAAGCCGCAAGCGGCGATAAAGGACCTCGCCTCCCTTGAGACCGCGGGGACACATATATTCGAAGGATTGCATGTCGTGCTTTAAAGCAAATTTGGAGCTGTTTAGATGAAAACCCTTTAGCACAAAGTGTACGATTTAGGTGGTCATGTATTCCACCCAACAGAGTAGATTTTCTGTTGAGTTTACGGTATGGCTGTAATAAACTTTTCTGTTTGCCCTAAGGTGTCCTATGGATGTACCAAGTTTTGTATTTCTACATTGGAAAAATTTACTTTCATTTTCCATAGAACCAATGTATTTTGACTTTTCTAAGGGTCGCCACTGAGTCATTTTTCATATTTTTTTTTCGGGGACTTCAAATACATAAATTTTTGCGGGCTTGAAGTCTGGGACCAATAAAAATGACTTTTAGTTGCACGTTTACTGGGTCAAATTGAAAATAATTTTTCAGAAAAATTATAATAAAAAAAATATATACCAAATTATAATAAAAAAAATATAACTCGAGCAAAAACAACAAGAAAAACGCCTGTCTATTTTACACACATGTGTTTAGCTCATTTTGCCCAAGTTTGGTGTCTGTGGAATGAAGCAGCTATTTTCTGTTGTTTTTTAAAGGTGAGGTTGTATTCTAAGTTGGTTCACATCTTCAATTTAAAATGGCCGCCTTCCCGTGTGTGATAAGGTGTGGTCCCCTTTGGCTTTTGTTCATAAGCCCATACTGGATGTGTGTACCAAGTTTCATTTGCCTACGACAAACTAAAATTTTCACTTCCCATTGACTTTTTCCACATATTTGGGACGTTGCTATGGCAACACATTTATAGATAGGGGGTGGTTGTCATTGGCTTTTATGCTCCTCATGACATAGGAGATGCGTGTACCAAATTTCATGTCTCTATGACAAACTAAATTCTTGGGTCCCATTATAAGTTTGTAGGGGGCGCTGGAGAGCCATTTCTAAAGATAACCCTTTTATTTACATATTTTTGTGTTCAGGTCATGAATGTGCACAAACGCCTTTTTGGGTCCGACTCGATCCGAGAAGGCGTTTGAGAGTTAAGAGACATTTTATTTTCACAAAAATGGCCACCTCGTTACAGGCTTGCCACACCCACACCGGATAAGATATAAAAAAAAAAGTCACAACTTTGGTTGGCACACGTGTCTAGATGATACTCACCAAATATGGGGCCATTTAGATTAAAACACAATGATTTGCATCTTTTTGCGCATGGGGTGCGATTTTAGTGGCCATGCGTTTCACCCCACATGGCGGACTTCCTTGCGGACTTCCGGTGATGCCCTCCCGGTCATCACCGGCTCGGGCCTAAAAATAATAATCCGAGCAAAAACAATAGGCCCTCCCGGTCATCACCGACTCGGGCCTAATAATAATCCGAGCAAAAACAATAGGCCCTCCCGATCATCACCGGCTCAGGCCTAATAAATTAAATACATCATAATGAGCTAAACTTTATGTACAAGGTATTCTGAATGAATGACAGCAAGGTTACATTTATGTTGTCTTAACCTAGACATTAGACAATTAGTTTTCCTAATGGAAAACTAGTTTTCTCTACAATAAATAAGAGGTCAGTGAGTGTTTTACTGTTGAGCTTGTCACTTACGTGTCACACAAGGTATTTTACGAACAGTGCAGCTGTTTAGACATTAGTTGACCAGATAAAAATAAGGTGCTCCAACATTTGAAGAAAAGGTTAAAGCAAAAGCATCTGGACTCTGTTTTCAAGGTGAAGACGTTTTGTCAATAATTCCAAGAGACTTTATCAATTCCGAGTAAGAGAGCTGAGCTTATATCTCAAGAGGGAAGAAGTTTGATGGGACCAGGCTGTTCTGGTCTTATAGTCGTTACAATGAAAGGACAGTGTGACTTCTTTTGTGAGAATCATTAAAGGCTCAGGAAAGTCGTTTCACTGTTCCATTAATTCCATTCAGGTGTTGTTGTTGTTCTAGAGTGAAACCTCCTCTATTTAAAGAGGGCTTTCATTTTTGGCAAAAATGTCTTCCTTCACACCTCTCTCAAACTGGCCTCTCTGTCCAAAATTTGGATATTGCTGTTCTCAAAGGAATGCTCTTTTTCTTTGAGGTGAAGGTGGACTGCAGACTCAGCTCCACCAGGATTGTTGTTTCGACACGGTAGCAGAGTGGTTAGCACTCCGGCCTCACAGCAAGAAGGTCCTGGGTTTCGATTCCCATCCAGGGAAGGGCCTTTCTGTGTGGAGTTCTCCCTTTGTCTGCATAGGTTTTTTCCGGGTACTCCGGTTTCCTCCGGGTACTCCGGTTTCCCCTACCACCAAATGTACAATACAGGACTACAGATGGAAATTAGCTGTTAAGCTATAATCTGGAACAAGCATCTCTGCTTTGGCTCAATGTACATTGTACACAGTCCTAAAGAAATAAACTAATCTATTTGTGCAAAGGGTGGGTCAGATAAACCAGACACATAAGGGATAACTACAGCCTTCCCTTCCAGCCCTTTGTCTCTGGTTCCTGTCTGTTTGGTTTCTGTGTCCAATTGGTTTTGTTGAAAGACCATGTGGGGTATCCACAGTCTCTCATGGATTTACGGATGTGTTGTTTTTCTTTCCGTTTATCTTTTGAGGTTGTGGGCACCTCTTCTGGACAGTTGGTCAAAAACTGTTTTTATCATTTAAGAAACATTTCTAAATTTCTAAATGGTTATTGTCTAAAGCTGACTTGGAGATGATTATTTATGCTTTTATTTCTTCTCGTCTTGATTATTGTAATTCTCTTTTTACTTGTTTGAACAATTCTTCTGTGAGTTGGCTACAAATGGTGCAAAATGCTGCAGCCAGGCTTTTAACTGGAACCAACAGAAGGGCAATATTACTTCATGACACTCAATCACAACAGGATAAAACAATAGGCACAGTGCGTGATACGTGTGGTGGGAGGAGCGGCCCTGATTTTAGTATTCTTATATTGTTTTTAAATTATTATTTAATGCATTTATAATTCATTATTAGCCATTTTGAAGATATTTGTCTCATACAGTACAAAAAAAAAAATTGTAGCAATGTTGCTGCACCTTTTATGTTATTGTCTATTTTGTTCCAAAGAGTCAGTTTCAAATTTATATTTAAATTATTTTCTGACAATTTAAAAACCACAATTCTTATGGTTTTTTTTTCTGGAGTCTGTATAATGTCTCTAAGTGGCTCTTGAAGGTATTTCCCCAGACTTCAGTACATTAATTAATATACGATAGGATGGGAGAGAGCTTTTTGATCTAGCACGTCTACACCTGCCCATAATAGCATATTAACAAATATTAGCAATTTGGGGGTGCACGTGGCATAGTGCTTAGCACTCCTGCCTCACAGCAAGAAGTTTGTGAGTTCAAAACCCGGCCGACTCAAACATCCTCGGCCGACTCCGGTCTTTCTGTGAAGAGTCTGCATGTCCTCCACGTGTTACTGTGAGTTCTCTCCGCATACTCCCGCTTCCTCCCACCGTCCAAAAACAAAACTTGTTGTGTTGGTTTCACAAAGCTTGTTGACTTTATACTCCTTTATATAAAAAAAAACTAATACAAAATCTTTCCCTACTATCCACAGCACCAACAAAACGATGTTATTCTCATAATGTATTAGGATTAGATTTATTTTACTGATAACAAAGGAAAAACAATACAAAAAGATTGGCAATTAGTTATGATTACAGTGCACACCCAAATATATATAAAAATATCCCAAAAACCTCTAGCATGTATTGTCTGCTGCAACAGAAACAATAACAAAATATGACATTCAAATTAAGATCACAACATAAAATGACAACGCTCACACTTTAATTGATTTCTAATACTTCACTGAATATATAAAAGTATTAATGCAACTAGGGATGCACCGATACCGATACTGGTATCTGGTATCGGCCTCGATACCACATTTTCGAAAGTACTCGTACTCGTTAAAAGTCCCCCGATACCGGGGACGATACCACGGTCTGAGAAATGTCTATGTTTGAGCAACGTGTAAGGGTTTAATCACAGGCGCTGAGTGCCCGCCCCCAGACCCCGGCTGCAGCTCAGAGCGGGGAGAACGAAGGCAAGACGAGACAAAACAAAGGCGGACTGCAAATTGTGCTCAGCTAAATTGTCCAGAGGAGGCTCAAAAGGTAGCGCATTTAACACAAGTAATTTAATCAAGCACCTAAAATCCCAACACGACAACGAGTATAAAGAGTTTACCCACGCTTCTAAACCAACACAACCCACACTGCAGCAAACTCTTGCAAGACGAGAGAAAATGTCCAGAGACAATGCACGTGCTGTGAAAATAACACAGGCAATCATCGAGTACATTGCATTGAGTGACCAGCCACTTTCGGAGGTAGAAAATGTGGGATTCATGCGTCTCCATGTTTTGGAGCCCAGATATGATCTCCCAAGCCGCCGCTACATGACTGACACGGAGCTGCCTAAACTACACAACTCCGTGAAAAAACACATCCACAGCCTACTGCAAGCCTCCTCTTCGTTTAGTTTCACCGCGGATATTTGGACAAGCAGTGTTTGCCCCGTGCCTTGTTTTTTTGTTAAATTATATGACTAAAGCTGTTACCTGTAAATTTAAATCATGTTTTTTTTTATTAAGTACTCGGTATCGGTATCGGCGAGTACTGAAATGCAAGTACTCGTACTCGTACTCGTTTTCCAAAAAAGTGGTATCGGTGCATCCCTAAATGCAACACATTCATTTTGCATTTGCAGACTGAGGCCCTAGTTTTCATACGTAGGCAGAGGTTGGTATTTGACATTTGACCTCTTGCTTTTGTACAAGAGGACTCCACAGATCATTCCCACAGCTGCCAAAGCACATCCGGTGATGAAGGCCAGGTTAAGGTTCAGGTTCAGTCCTAAAAGAGAAAAAAAAAGATTGTGTGTAAATGTTCATGTAAATTTGGCTTTTTGGTTCCCATTTATACAGCTTTAGTGAATCATCAGGCCTTAATAATAGATTTTGTCCTTCACGTCATAGAAAACATATGATGCTTTCATGCATCCCTAACTTGTCTACTTTGTTTAACTTGTCTAACTACAAACAAGTCAACAACATTATCACTGTGGTTAAAGATCTGACTCATTAGCTTACAAAACAAATCTATTTTTGAATGGAAACACTGTCGGGTTTTGTATTAGTACACGTAAAACTATATACAAAGTTTCTGTGTTTGCTAAGCCAAGACAAAGCGAGTGCTTGAGAGTACAGTAAAGAGGGGATGACAAAACATGACAGAGAATTGTTGGACGTTTATATTATATTGTTATATTGTTCATGACCCTTAATGAAGAGAGTTAAAACAAGGACACCATGCTGGGATGTCTCCCGGCATGGCGCAGTCGTTGCCCCACCATGGAGCCAGGACCAGTGTGGAGGGGAAGGAGCCTGAGCTTGTGCGGGAAGTCTAGAGGTGACGACTTGAGATAGTCAGGCTCACCTTCACACACAACTTGGCCTCCAAAACCACACCCCTTGAGAAAGATTGGACTCTCCACTACTCTGGAGTTGCCCGTGGTGAGATGCAACGGCTGCTCATAGCTCCCCAGCTCAGCCATTATGTGTTGGAGTTCACCCCAGTGAACGAGAGGGTCAGTTCCCTGTGCTTTCAAGTCGGAGATAAGTCGTTTGTGCTTACGGACCAAAGGGCCTTGAGGGTGCTGGAAAGAGCTCCAACCGGGTACTCCATCATTCTACTGGGGGACTTCAACGCTCATGTGGGAAACATCAGTGACACCTGGAGGGGCATGTTTAAAAGGAACGGCACCCTTGATCTGAACCCAAGTGGTTTTCTGTTATTGTACTTCTGTGCTGGTCACATTTTGTCCATAACAAATACCATGTTCAAGCATAAGGGTGTCCACCAGTGCACGTGGCACCAGGACACCTTAGGCTGGAGGTTGATGATCGACTTTGTGGTTGTTTCGTTTGACCTCCGGCCATATGTCTTGGACACTCGAGAGGGGCGGTGGAGTTGAGTTGGATCCGATGGCGGGGAAGGAAGCTGGACAGACTTGGCAGACCCAGACTTATTGTGAGGGTCTGTTGGGAACTTTTGGCCAAGTCCCCTGTCAGAGAGTTTTTCAACTACCACCTCCGGCAGAGCATCAACCAGATCCTGAAGGAGGCTGGAGACATTGAGTCCAAGTGGACCAGGTTCTCCTTCTCCTTCTCCAAAGCTGTGGCTGTAAGGTGTCACCGGTAGTAAGTTCCTCAAGTCTCTAGGTGTTGTTGGGCTGTCTTGGCTGACACTCCTTTGCAACATTGTGTGGTGGTCGGGGACAGTACCGCTGGACTCGCAGACCAGGGTGGTGTTCCAACTTACTACAACTACAGTAAAAATGTATGCCAGGATGCTGGAAAGGAAAATAGTCAAACCTCGGATTCAGGAGGAACATTGTGGTTTTCATCCAGGTTGAACAATGGACCAAGTCCAGGGTGTTGAAGGGTGCATGGGAGTTTACCCAACCAGTCCACATGTGCTTTGTGGATTTGGAGAAGGCATTTGACCGTGTCCCTTTGCGGCATCCTGTGGGAGGTGCTTTGGGAGTATGGGGTACAGGGCCCTCTGCTAATGGCTGTCTGGTCCCTGTACTACAGGTGCAGAACCTTTGTGGGAGTCTGGTTTTGGGACCACATGCATTTTTCCTGCTTTTAGCAGATTATTATTAATAATTAATAATTTCTTTAGGACTGTGTACAATGTACATTAAGCCAGAGCAGAGATGCTTGTACCAGAATATAGCTTAACGGCTAATTTCCATTTGTAGTCCTATATTGTACATGTTTTAGGTGGTAGGGGAAAACCGGAGCACCAAGTAGAAACCGGAGCAAACACAGGGAGAACATGCAAACCCAGGACCTTCTTACAGTGAGGCCGGAGTGCTAACCACTCTTGCCACCGTGCTGATGTTGTCCCATTTGTTCCATCAAGCCAGGACCTTCAGCATGCACTGGCACAGTTTGCAGCCGAGTCTTAAGCGGCAGGGATGAGAACCAGCACCTTCAAGGCCATGTTTTTTTAGCCAGAAAAGGGTGACTTGCCCCCTTCAGGTTGGAGGAGAGCTCAAGTATCTTGGGGTTCTCAAGAGGAGTTCAAGTATCTTGGGGTCTTGTTCACATGTGAGGGAAGGAGGGAGCATGAGATTGACAGACAAGCTTCTGCAGTGATGCAGTCGATGTACCGGTCTGTAAGGAGCTGTGCTGTAAGGCGAAGCTCTCGATTTACTGGTCAATCTACGTTCCTACTCTCACTTATGGTCATGAGCTGTGGGACATGACCAGATGGACAAGATCCCAGATACAGGTGGCCAAAATTAACTTTATGCGCAGTGTGGCTGGGCGCTCCCTTAGAGATAGGGTTAGACTGCTGCCCTGCGACCCGGCCGCAGATAAGAGGAAGAAGATAGATGGATAGAGAGATGTAGATTTGTGTTTGACCTTTGCATTTGGATAGACTTTTGGGCCACTAGGTGACACTGTGTTTACACTTAAGCACAGAGTTTTAAAAAGGCTGGATTTTCTGTCATCTAAAATACTAAGTGTGTGCAGAGACCAGAATTTCCTGAGATCCCCCTTTCTGTGTGGACAGGCATGAGAAAAGGTAGGACAGTGAAAAATGTTGTGCTCTGTACCTGTTCTTTCTGTGGTCTCTGCTGATCTCCTCAGACGCAGTGGTCCTTGGGACACAAAGTGTGTCGCAGACTGAATGACAGCTTCTCTTTTCCGGTGATGATGGGATCCTGAGGGTGTTGTGGTTATGGTGTTCAGACATCCCTGTGAGCAGCGAGCATTGGGGTTCCCTGCCTCACACATCAGGACGGAGCAGCTGATGTACATCTGGAAAATTACAAAAAGGAAGACCTCGAGGTCAGCTATTTTATTAGGTTGACTTTGAGATTTACTTAATGTATAAATAACTGATAAATAATTGGTACTGGTTTGAACAAGGACTAGAGCAGACTAGGCTTGAGGGGAGGGTCCTTAAATTTTAAATACACTATTACATTACATTTTCAAATTTCAGTGTTTTTAAAAACGTCATTCATTAATTTTCTACTGCTTATCCTTAGAGTCAAGGGTGTATCCTGACAATCACCAGTTAATCACAGAGCTAAAATTTGTAGTGCCTCTAAACAATGTCAAGTTTTTATTTTTTACCTGGTCATGCAAGCCGATAAACTTGAAAGTCTCCAGACTAAATTTAAACATTCTCTTGTTGGAAGATGGATAGACAATAAGAGTGGAATCCCTGTTGCACCTGGATGAAAAACAGAGAGAAAACAGTATTTAGCATCAGGTTAATACCAAACAAATAACTCATGTGCAACAGTAGACAATATTAAGAATTTGTGCAGACAATGAGTGCAACTGTTTAAAGCATTGTCTAACAAAGTATTAAATTATAACACCATTAGTTTGCTTTTTCCCTTTCTTGCCACTAGAGGGAGTCATAACACTTACCCATTTTCAATGATGGTGTAG
This sequence comes from Perccottus glenii, assembly GCA_024416835.2. Taxonomy (NCBI): domain Eukaryota; kingdom Metazoa; phylum Chordata; class Actinopteri; order Gobiiformes; family Odontobutidae; genus Perccottus; species Perccottus glenii. The sequence goes on from CM044548.2 coordinate 26,220,635, forward strand.
GTGGTGTGGTAGTTGGGGTTATCGTAGGGTGAGGCGCTGCAGGACTCTACAAACAGCTCTGTGTTGTTTACCGGAGTGGTGGCCTCGATCTCCATGTAGATCCGCTCGCCCACGTCATACTCCAGGGGGTACGAGCGGGGGTCTACCATGACCTGAAACTGCGGATTGGGGTAGAACTCAAAGCCATAGGTGAACTGGCCCAGACCCTTGTCCCACACGGTGACTTTCTCACGGTGTGCGATGAAGCCGAGTGTCACGCTCCCTCTTTTGGGGTACTGACAGAAGAACTGTAACTCCAGCAGGTGTTTGCGGGCAATAATGAACGACATATTTTCCACTGTGGTAATTTCATTCTTGAAAATGAGGTTATCGTCATCTTCCTGCAAAGCAACAACATGGTTAACTATTTTAGAGTAACATTACAGGTCAATTATCTTAAAAAAGCATTTCAAATATAGTGTCAGAGTGAGGTGAAATTTGTTTAGTTTTAAATCTGTTCAAGTAGAACTACACAAATGTCAATTACCTCAATCTGGGTGCCACAAGCGTTGAGGGGCACGACAGCGATGATGTGGGTGCTGTTGGAGTGCGTCTGGAGGCTGCAGGCCGTGTTGCTGGGGTCAGACAGACGCAGGTTGTCCTCGTGAATTGGAGGTAAAGAGGCCCTCTCCACCTCGACTCTCATCAAAGACTGCTCACAGATCACATTTGTCTTCACTGAAACGAGAGAACATGCAACATCAGGATAACGGTTTATTATGTAAAATGTTTGAGTCTCTAGATCAGGGGTGGAAAATTATTTTTCCTTAAGGGCCACATTAGAACATGGGACTCTGGTGGAGGGCTTGGCCAACACGGTAAACTCACTTATGCTCAATAAAAAAAAAATTTTGCTTATAGTTTAAAGTTTGTGTTGAAGTTGTTTATTTATGCCACACAAAAACAAATTCTTCTTACATTAAAATTGACATTACTTACCCACTCCAGTTGTAACGTTCACCAACACACATCTCAACTCGGTTTGGTAAATAGCAGATCTGAAAAAACAAGTTTTTGATAGTATTATGACAAATTTTCATTGAAACAACTAATGTCATCAGCATCCAAACATCAGTAAATGGGCATATCTTCATAAATATTGTTGTAAAAAAAAAAACATAGGCTCACCCGTAAGTAAATTCAACAGCAAAACAGATTGGAAAGTAATTTCCACGGTTTTCTTGAGTAGGCGTCCATCGAATGAGAAACTCGTCGCCTGTGGTTCTGTGTTTGCTGACGTTCAATGGACCGCTCATTATTATATTATCAAGTCTGCATGAAAATAAAACAATAGAAGTTTTAGGTAAAAGATAACTGTAACTATGCCTGTGTTTTATTTTTTATTTTTAAGGGTCTTACACAGAATGAGTAGCCTGAGCTTTGACTCTTATCTCCATTTCTTTTCCAGCCTCGGCCAAGATAACTTGTCCGTTGTGAGGTGTTGGGGGGACAAACGTTGGCAGATACACTCCGTCAGTACAAGATGGAGCAGGTGGGTCCACTGAAAAATCAAAAGATAGTGTTAGAGCCAACAACCTTAATATAGACATTTAGGGTGTGTCCGAAACAACTAACCCCTCAGTCACTATTAGTGCTGCATGTCTGTGAAGGTTCTCAGTCATCCAGGTCATCTTGACAAAAAGGTTAAAGTAAAAGCATCTGGACCCAGTTTTCAAGGTAAAGACGTATCGTCTCTAATTCCAAGAGACTTTATCAATTCTGAGATCAACTGGTAAGAGAGCTTATACTTCTAGAAGGAGGGGTTTCCCCTCCTACCAGTCGATCTCAGAATTGATAAAGTATCTTGGAATTAGAGACGATACGTCTTTACCTTGAAAACTGGGTTCAAATGCTTTTACTTAAACCTTTTATTATTATTATTTTTAATTTTAATTAGTGCTACACTATAAAGTGGACAATAAAGTGGACTAAGTGAATGCTTTCAGACACTTTACAACAGTCACATCCACTGATAATAGATGGCGAGGTTTAAGTGAATAAAGTATTTTTGCATAATAAGCCTATTCTACAACATATCATAATTACTATTTATAGCACAATATACATATAGTGATTAGAACTCTATAGAACCCATCACTTCCTGTTTCTGTTTCTACTCTGCCCAGTGAGGACAAACAGAGCACTGCTAGAGGAGAAGCACACTCCTATTTTTTCTTTAAGCACACATTCTTGCTCAAGGTTTAGGGTATTTACAGACTAAATTATTTTTTTGTGTGTGTGTGTGTAAAATTGAGTAAAATCTGCACATTCACCACCCTTTGTCCCCAAAATAAGCAAAAGCAACACATCCCCCCCTCAAACCTAATTTCGTTAGACTAGAGATGGCATCGCAAACACACTGTTAAACAAGCATCTATCATAAACATATACACATTAGCAAAAGACTCACCTTGGAAAGTGAATTGCAAAGGCAGTTGACTGAAGGGGATTACTCCAAGGGGTGGTGGGGCAGTTGTGGTGGTGGTGGGCCATGGTGTGGTGCTTTTAGGTGGGGCATTTGTGGTGGTGGTGGGCCATGGTGTGGTGGTTGTAGGTGGTGCAGTTGAGGTGGTGGTGGGCCATGGTGTGGTGGTTGTAGGTGGGGCAGTTGTGGTGGTGGGCCATGGTTCGGTGGTTGTAGGTAGGGCAGTTGTGGTGGTGGGCCATGGTTCGGTGGTTGTAGGTGGGGCAGTTGTGGTGGTGGTGGGCCATGGTGTGGTGGTTGTAGGTGGGGCAGTTGAGGTGGTGGTGGGCCATGGTGTGGTGGTTGTAGGTGGGGCAGTTGTGGTGGTGGTGGGCCATGGTGTGGTGGTTGTAGGTGGGGCAGTTGAGGTGGTGGTGGGCCATGGTGTGGTGGTCGTAGGTGGGGCAGTTGTGGTGGTGGGCCATGGTTCGGTGGTTGTAGGTGGGGCAGTTGTGGTGGTGGGCCATGGTTCGGTGGTTGTTGGTGGGGCAGTTGTGGTGGTGGTGAGCCATGGTGTGGTGGTCATAGGTGGGGCAGTTGTGGTGGTGGGCCATGGTTCGGTGGTTGTAGGTGGGGCAGTTGTGGTGGTGGGCCATGGTTCGGTGGTTGTAGGTGGGGCAGATGTGGTGGTGGTGGGCCATGGTGTGGTGGTTGTAGGTGGGGCAGTTGTGGTGGTGGTGGGCCATGGTGTGGTGGTCATAGGTGGGGCAGTTGTGGTGGTGGGCCATGGTTCGGTGGTTGTAGGTGGGGCAGTTGTGGTGGTGGGCCATGGTTCGGTGGTTGTAGGTGGGGCAGATGTGGTGGTGGTGGGCCATGGTTCGGTGGTTGTAGGTGGGGCAGTTGTGGTGGTGGTGGGCCATGGTGCGGTGGTTGTAGGTGGGGCAGTTGTGGTGGTAGTGGGCCATGGTGTGGTGGTTGTAGGTGGGGCAGTTGTGGTGGTGGTGGGCCATGGTGTGGTGGTTGTAGGTGGGGCAGTTGTGGTGGTGGTGGGCCATGGTGTGGTGGTTGTAGGTGGGGCAGTTGTGGTGGTGGTGGGCCATGGTGTGGTGGTTGTAGGTGGGGCAGTTGTGGTGGTGGTGGGCCATGGTTGGGTGTATTTTTTGTACACCCACCAATATGGTGTTGTGGTTTGTGTAGTAGTCTGCATCCACCATGGTAAGGTTGTTGGGTCAGCTGTGGTGGGCCATGGCGCAGTTGTGGTGGCTGGGACAGCTGTGGTTGTTGTTGTGGCATCTGTTTTAGTTGCTGGGGGAGATTTTCTGTGTACGGCCCGTATCTTCCTCAGTGCATTTACGCCATGCTTGTGTGCACTGGTTCCGTCTGAGTAATAAAGGTTGATGTGATTTTGTGGAAAGTCTTCTACCACCAACTCAAATCCATAGACACCTTGTTGTGCAGTGGCGAGATAGTGCATAGTGCATGTAGCCTAAGAATATTCGAGTTAAAATTAGGCTTGCACAGCATTAGAAAATGTGTAATGTGTCAAAATGGCTACCCTTTAATCTTGTTGGACCAATATGTAACCAACAGCGGCGGCTTGTGATGGAAAAAGTAGGGGGGGCTGAGGGAGATTTCTGCTGTTTATTTATTACATTAACACCAAAGTAATGATTTAAAAACAAATAGCATCTAATGTAATTATTAAAGTATGAATTTAGAATGTCCTTGTAGATTTCAAATATTGTTCTTTCAAAGACAAGGTCTTACCAAGTCATACAAGTCATACACGTCATACAAGGAAACCAAGTCATACAAGGTGAACTTATAATTGCTGTAATTTGCGTCAATATTCAATAAACACAAAGAGGTAAATAGTCGCTGTTATTACATGGAGTAACAACTAGATGAAGAAGACTGTGCATTACCAATTGTAATGGTGAGCAAGTCAATAAAAATTATTTACATTGTCTCCAGTGTTCACATCATGAATCGTACAGCGAACCACCTCTAAGACAGACAAAAAAACAAAAACATCAAAATCCTCCAAGCACTCAGCATCTCCTCTGCTCCTCCAGGGACACAACAGCATTAGTTACTCCACAGCCGGTTAGCCACGGCTTCCTAGTGTACCATGTCCGCGAAAAGCCTCTAGTGTAAGACGCTTCCTTGTCTTTCACCTGCTGTCTGATGTTAATTTGTGGCTGGTCCGGTCCCATTTCTTTTATTTTTGTTTTTCAGCCAGTGGTCTTCTTTCAAACGGAGTTTGAAGAAGAGATTGCACGGTTTCTTTCTCGTGTGACGCCGATGCCATTGTCAACTCGAATCTCACTGCCGCCGCCGCGGTTGGGTGTGGTCACGCACTGCCACGTGACCACACCCAACTCATGTTATTCTCCGATGGGCGCAGAGGCAAAGCGCCCATCGGAGAATTATTACTGCGCGTCACTGATTGGTTGAATTGATCACATTTAGTGACGTTTTATAGCATATCAGAGCTCCATTGGTTAGATAGTGAGGGCGCCCTTTCTCGGCGCCCCGAGCATAAAACTACCATAGACTGTAAAAAGAAAACTACACATTTATGATGTTATGCGGCACATGATGAAGCTGGTAGACAAAAAGACCCCCTCCCCCACCCCCTCTCCCTCATTCTAGTGTGAAAAACACGTACAGAAGAAAGTCATGTTTTTTTCAAACTGAATTATTATTATTATTTTTTTTTTACTTGGTAGGAGGGGCGGCGCCCCAGCGCCCATAATAGATCAGCCGCTCCTGGTAACCAAATATTTAAAATGGGGCAAACTGTCATTTGCCTTGAGTATACAATTGCAAGATATATCAATATGTAGATATATGTATAAATATATTATTCTTATTCTTATGACACTGAAATGGACTCCCCCAATAGGACCATGGACCCCACCAGTAACATCAACACCTTCCGCGGACCTCACCATCCCTGTCCCATCTCCGGATTCACCAATGGGATTTCCAGATCACCTGGAAATTTTAGTTAAATCTGGAATTAAGATGATACCCCTTACACCTAACTTGGCCAGGTCACGGGTTCTATCATCATCACTAAAAACATCACCCCCAATACCACCCAGGAGTACCACTGCTTCACCTCGGCCACTACCTAGAGTCCAATGCACCCCTGTCAGACCCTCTCCACCCTCCCAAACCAGCTCCTCCCAGACCACCTCCTCCCAGACCAGCTCCAAAAGCCTTGACTAGCATCAAGGCTACTATCAGTGATTAGGACACTGAGGGCCTCTGCTGTTCCAGGACTTTTCGTCATAATAAACCACTTATCAACCTGAGGCCCTGGGAGAGAACACTCCCCCCTAGCTCCATAACTACAGTCAGAAGTCGCAGATTAAAGAAGAGAATAACAGTTAGATTGTCTAATCAGACAAATCTGATTCAAATCCCCTGCAAACAGATAAAGTCAGGTCCTGCTCAAACGGACTTAAAACTTGCACTGTTCAATGTCAGGTCTTTGGGAAACAAATCTTTTTTAATTAATGATTTTATAACTTCAAATAAGCTTGATTTTATGTTTTTAACAGAAACATGGTTAGACAGCAGTACTGGAAATGCGGTCCTTATTGAATCCACCCCATCGACTTTCACATTTTTATCCAAAATACGGGAAAACAAAAAGGGTGGTGGTGTATGTGCCTTTCTTAGGGATAATATTCTATAAGCTATCACTTGGTGAGTTTTCATCATTTGAGTATGTGTCATTCAAAATGGAGTTGAGGTTTTCTCCATCTATTTTATATGTAGTTCTTTACAAACCACCCCAACAGTGTCATGATTTTATTAATGAGTTTACTGAAATGCTTTCGGTTATTTGCACAGAATTTGAACAAATAGTCATATCTGGTGATTTTAATGTGCATGTGGATAATGTTTGTGACAGAAATGCCAAAGAACTTTCTACTATTCTTGATACTTTTGGTCTTTGTCAGCATGTTAATGAGCCGACCCATAACAGAGGTCACACTCTGGACCTGGTCATTACTAAAGGTGTTCTTATTTCAGATGTCACTGTGATTGATGTTGCTCTATCTGATCATTCATGTGTCTTTTTTCATCTGTCCATAATTCCAAAAGTTGCTGTTGGACCTACTGTTGTAAAAAGAGATACATTAACGATAACACCAGGACACAGTTTATGGAGGCAATCAGGTTTGAAAATGCCTCATCAGGTCAAGTTGATGATTTGTTGAATTGTTATACTTCAGGTGTTTTAAATGTTATGGACACCATTGCTCCTGTTAAGGTTAAAGTGATCAGGACGAGGCAGAAGGCTTCATGGAGCAATGCTCACTCTGTCAGGGCACAGAAAAGGGAATGCCGAAAAGCCGAAAGAAAATGGCGTAAATTGAAACTCTTAATTCATTATGAGGTATACAAAGAAAATTTGCATGTTTTCAATCAAACTTTGCAAAAAGAAAGAGAAATATACTTCTCAGAGATCATCAACAACAATAGTAACAACCTGCGTGTCCTGTTTGCTACAGTGAACAGATTAACAAACCCTCCAGCTCCATTTCCACCAGAATTAGTTTCCACCACTAAATGCAATGAGTTTGCATTGTTTTTCAATGACAAGGTTCAAGGCATTAAACATGTGATACAGTCCAAAGGGCATACAACAACACTGCAGCCACCTAGGAGACACTTGGTTGGTTTAACACATTTTACACAAATGAATGACAGAACAATTGAAAAAACTGTCTCCAGCCTGAGTTCATCCACCTGCTGCCTCGATGTTTTACACACTAGATTTCTAAAATCAGTACTAAGCAGTTTGTTACCACAACTCACTGATATAGTCAATAATTCCTTACAGTCTGGAACATTTCCAAGGGCCTTAAAAACTGCTGTCATTAAGCCTCTCATAAAGAAGAGCAGTCTTGATGCTACAGTGCTCAACAACTATCGGCCCATATCAAACCTGCCATTTTTAGGGAAAGTCATCGAAAAAGTTGTATATCAGCAACTTAATGACTTTCTATTACTTAACAACTGCTTTGATCCTTTTCAGTCAGGATTCAGGCCCCATCACAGCACTGAGACTGCACATATCAAAGTCACAAATGACATCCGTATGAACACTGACGCAGGCAAAGTCTCTGTCTTAGTTCTGTTGGACTTGAGTGCTGCGTTTGATACAGTGGACCATGAAATCCTGACACAAATATAGAGGAATGGATAGGTATCACTGGAACTGCCCTTAAATGGTTTCAGTCCTATCTTGAAGACAGGAAGTACTTTGTTTCGGTTGGTAACTGTGTGTCAGACCAAATGGCCCTGACATGTGGGGTTCCACAGGGGTCTATTTTGGGACCTCTATTATTCAATCTCTACATGCTTCCTTTAGGCCAGTTAATACGCAGCTGTGGAGTATCCTACCATAATTATGCAGATGACACTCAGATTTACATTTCACTCACAGCAGGTGAAAATGGACCAATCCATTCACTGTGTCACTGCATCGAACAGATTGACATGTGGATGCAAAATAATTTTCTCCAACTGAACAGAAACAAGACTGAACTAATCATCTTTGGGCCACAGAAACAAAGAGAAAGTGTCAGCAGCCACCTCGCGTCTCTTTCTCTAAAATCTAAAAATCAGGTTAGAAATCTAGGGGTCATCATGGACTCAGACTTGAATTTCCACAGTCACATTAAGTCAATTACATCATCTGCATTTTATCACCTTAAAAACATTTCCAGAGTCAAAGGGATGATGTCTCAACCAGACTTAGAGAAACTTATCCATGCTTTTGTCTCCAGCAGGTTAGATTACTGTAACGGCCTGCTCACTGGTCTCTCAAAACGAGGGTTAAGACAGCTGCAGCTTATTCAGAACGCGCTGCTCGGGTTCTAACCAAAACCAGGAAGTACAACCACATCACGCCAGTTTTAAAATCTCTGCACTGGCTTCCTGTTGCCCAGAGAATAGACTTTAAAACAGCACTTCTGGTTTACAAGTCTCTAAATGGTTTAGCACCAGAATATATCTCTGAGATGCTAGTTACTTATGAACCTCCTCGGACTCTGAGAACATCTGGGACAGGCCTTCTGCTCGTGCCCAGAGTTAGAACTAAACAGGGTGAAGCAGCGTTTAAGTTTCATGCAGCAAAAACCTGGAATAGCCTCCCAGATGAAGTAAAACAAGCTTCAACTTTAACAATGTTCAAGGAGGTTAAAACCTTCCTCTTTAGCTCTACACTACAACCTAAAGTGTTAGTTTTTTCTTTTATCTGCACTCTTCTTTTTAAAATGTTTTTAATTTTTTCTTATGTTTCTTAATATAAATCTTGTAAATTGTCTTTTATTCCTGTAAAGCACTTTGAGTTACCCAGTGTATGAATTGTGCTATATAAATAAAATTGCCTTGCCTTGCCTTGCCTATGTCTTAGCTAGCTTCCAAAAACTTTATTACATATTACAATGTTAATATTATATTACATTATAGTATTTTAAAAAGTGATTTATTTTTTGACCAACCGGATCTATAAGGAATCCATTATGTTGTCTGCACTCATAACACTCTGTGTAGCGTGCAGTTCCATATCTGCATTGGACAAGGTCTCCATCAGCATCATAGGCCATCACGCTGTATGTGCGTCTGCAGTTCTGAGGGACTCTTCAAGACAGAGTATTATTATCATTAAACAACAGCCTGCTTTCAATGACAGTTCAAGGGGTTCCAGTATCTTTCTTTTAAACTAGGGAATGTATGTAGTTTTAACATAATTCTAATCATAAACATTAGATTGTGATAATGTGTGACAATAATGGGAATACAAATTCCCCAAAAATGCAGAACAGGTTTGCAATCCCTAACTTTTTACACCATTGATTCAAATATGTCCAGTTGTTTCCTTAACGGTAGAGAAATTCTTTTCTTTATATACAAAATCAAATCACTGACAAGAGCTTGTTTAATTCAAGGACTTACCGTAGGAAAGGGAGAATGGCAACATCTGGAGAGTTGTTTGGTTTGTTTGTGTCTGATCGTCTGCCCAAATCCACTGAAGTCAGCAGACTCCAAGATGGTGTATAGCCAGGGTTCTGCAAAACCCAACAACAGCTGTACTCTCTGTGAAAGCAATCACAACAATTAATCCCACAACTGTATGGATACAAATGCCTGTAGTAAGGGATACTGCTCAACAAATAAAATTATAAAAATTTAAGAATAAAAAAAGTAATGGTATTTTGAAAATTAACCGGCTCACCTCAGTTGAAAAGGTTTATCGCTCGTGAGGGTCTTAGTGACGATTGTTTCTGATTCACACCAGTTATTATTTTTCATAGGTGCATTATTGCTTCTGTCGATCAGGCCTTGCTCCACTTTGTTATTTGAGCCACAGTTGCCTTGGTAACAAGGGCCGTAGTTGAATCCACACCAATCGTACGTCGCCCTGTTGCGAATTTCCACCTGCAGAAGAAATAATCACATGTTCTTTCTAAATTCAGTGACCCTCACAGCGCAATATTCACAACATTTACTGTGACATTTAAACTCGAGAGCACAGAGAGAGTAGTTTGAAATGTCAAAGGTGACTTGGCTATGTTGAATTAAAAAAAATATATTTAAAAGAAAAGCTTATTTTGCCATTCATTGTTATTATATTATTTAATGTGTACACTAGAAAGAAAAAAAAAATAATCAAACAAAAATACATGTGAATAAAAATCAAGCTAATTTCACTGAAATTATATCAAAATTTAAACTTTAAGGGTTTTTTTTAATTATTGTGTGTTGTGCACAATGCAATCAGTTTCAAAAATAACACTGTAGGCATAAAGTATTTATACCTTTAAAGAGAAAACAAATCATAAATAATACAGAACTGTGTTTGGGCCAAGAGCAGCAGACTGTACTCAGAGTGAAGACCCAATTTACATTTACATTTAGTCATTTAGCAGACGCTTTTATTCAAAGCGACTTACATTAAGTGTTACATTTCTTACACCAGGGTTACATTTGAGTCATTTTAGCTGATGCTTTTATTCAAAGCAACTTACAGTAAGGTTCCATTCACCAGTGTTACAGCTGGAACACCACTGTAGGCAAGGGGGGTTAAGTGTCTTGCCCAAGGACACAACGACAGTATGAACTGTGGGGAGAGCGGGAATCGAACCACCTACCTTCCGGTTGAAGGTTTAATAAACTGTTTATTTGGCTTGTTTTACAGAATATTTAATTTACACATTACTATTTATCTGGTACAGTCTGCAGAAATACTGTCAATATTGTAATTACTCTGGCTGCTACAGCCACTGAGAACTAGGAACTTGGACAAATTATATTCATATGACAATTCTGTAACACTGGATTTTTATTCTTGTATTATACAACTTCAGTTAAAATATTGCGTACAATGACTAAATGATAATTTAACTTTTATGACAATAATATGTTGCAAATACAGTAATAATTTGAAAATAAGAGGACTTACCCCATAGGTCCCATTGCTGTTGACCTTGGCAGTGAAGGTCACGGCTCCACCGTAGAAGTGGGACGCAGAGGCCAGTGAGACCAGCAGCAGCTGAAGGATGACAGCTTTAGTGGAAGCCATGATGCTTGAACTTCTCTCTCATTTATGAGCCTATGTCTCTCACCTGCACTTTCAGCATCATTTTATACCTTCACCCTGCCCTTAACTTTCACCTACAATGTATTTATAAAAACAAAGGAGAGGTACAAAACCAGTTTAATGGAATGGAGGAAATTATAATCTTTACTGTAAACTTCTGTTGTTCTAAAATGGACTAAGGTGTGATTATATAACCGATGTGTCATTATTCTCTAATCTGAGCCAATTCTGTCTGATGTTCCATCCATCAGTCAAAGGATACTAAAAACATTTGTCGTTCTCTACGTGATAGTTGACAATGCCATTGGCTCTGTGAGCCTGCATTAAAACGTTTGAAGGAATGTGTGTGTGACAGAGTCATTGTGTGAAGCTTTCTGTAAGTTTCTGCAGTGAAGAAAAACAGCACCAATAGAGAGTGGTACCTTTCTCAAATTTCATCTGCAGCACCATTGTATTGAACCGTGTGAACTGTGAGCTCTCTCTAAAACTTGCATTAATGGTAAAATGTATATGTCTGTTTGTTGTAAAGCACAGGAACAACAATCTTATTCTGGACTCAGCTGTTTAACTTGCATATGGACAATAATTGATCTGGAGCAGATGCACACAAGATCACAAAGAACACTTCTATTAAGAAGATACAGAGCTGTGACAGTCTCATTTGAGTTTGCAGCACTTACAGTTGCGCTCAGAGTCCTTTAGAGGGAGCTAAGTGTAGCTTCAAATGATAAAAGGTGTGCATTTATATACCCAAAGCTCTTTGCATAATGCCTCCATTCACACACATTCACCCCTGGGTCAGAGATTGATTCTCAGCTCGGTTCACTCCACCCAGTCTTCTAATACTTTGTCATTTCAGGCATTAGGGTCTTTGAGAATGACAAATTTGAACCATGACTTCTAAAATCACAATGACTCATCGCTTAACTATGACAAATTACTTCTTGTCTGAAGGATTGTTGATTAATCTGATTAATAATACATTTGTTTCAGGCTTTGTTCTAAGTATATTTAGCTTGACATGTCAAGCTGTTGTTCATAAATAAAATTAATAATCGGTCCTCTTTGCTTGTCTTGAAATTTCTTAAAATGTAAGTAAAACAAAAAGCCATTATAAGTATTATTATAGTATGAAAATTTTAAATGTCAGGTAATAATAGAGTAGGATGGAAATTTTACGATTCTGGCCGTCAAAATGACAGACAGTAAGAGTCTAGTACGACCTCTGGTCTGGACACTCCTTAATCACACCTGAACTCTTCAGTGCTTCTACTAAAGATGATATGCTGTCTTTAGCTTCCTTTTTTAAGGGATATTGTCATTAAAATGGTCTAAAAGACCCTTTGGGAGTGATTGTATATGGTTCCACTCCTTTGATTAACCCCACATCAGCAGGGCCTTTACACCACAATCCCTCCCTTGTTCATTCCTCTAATCTTGTGAAATCCTGTCACAAAGATTAGAGGAATGGATAGGTATCACTGGAACTACCCTTAAATGGTTTCAGTCCTATCTTGAAGACAGGAAGTACTTTGTTTTGGTTGGTAACTGTGTATCAGACCAAATGGCCCTGACATGTGGGGTTCCACAGGGGTCTATCTTGGGACCTCTATTATTCAATCTCTACATGCTTCCTTTAGGCCAGTTAATACGCAGCTGTGGTGTATCCTACCATAATTACGCAGATGACACTCAGATTTACATTTCATTCACAGCAGGTGAAAATGGACCAAGCCATTCACTGTGTCACTGCATCGAACAGATTGACATGTGGATGCAAAATAATTTTCTCCAACTGAACAGAGACAAGACTGAACTAATCATCTTTGGTCCACAGAAACAAAGAGAAAGTGTCAGCAGTCACCTCGAGTCTTTTCCTCTAAAATCTAAAAAACAGGTTAGAAATCTAGGAGTCATCATGGACTCAGACCTGAATTTCCAGTCACATTAAGTCAATTACATCATCTGCATTTTATCACCTTAAAACATTTCCATAGTCAAAGGGATGATGTCTCAACCAGACTTAGAAAAAGTTATCAATGCTTTTATCTCCAGCAGGTTAGATTACTGAAACGGCCTGCTCACTGGTCTCTCAAAACGAGGGTTAAGACAGCTGCAGCTTATTCAGAATGCGGCTGCTCGGGTGCTCACCAAAACCAGGAAGTACAACCACATCACGCCAGTTTTAAAATCTCTGCACTGGCTTCCTGTTGCTCAGAGAATAGACTTTAAAACAGCACTCCTGGTTTACAAGTCCCTTAATGGTTTAGCACCAGAATATATTTCTGACATGCTAGTTGCTTATGAACCTCCTCGGACTCTGAGAACATCTGGGACAGGCCTTCTGCTCGTGCCCAGAGTTAGAACTAAACAGGGTGAAGCAGCCTTTAAGTTTCATGCAGCAAAAACCTGGAACAGCCTCCCAGATTAAGTAAAACAAGCCTCAACTTAAATCTTTGCTATTTCTGTGAGGTGGGTTTCTTGAAGTAGTGCTATAGAACACTGCATTTTCTTCAACTGTCCCAGTATTTTTTTTCTTTTAATTGGATTATTTATTCCTTTCATGTTATAGGTGATTAAATTAAGTAATGCCATCGTTGTATTCTCTCTATTCTATTCTCTCACTCTGCAATCTCTAGCCCAATCACACCATCCACGTCCTCCTCCATTTCTCCGCTCCCTCCACTGCCCACGTCCACTTTCATCGAAAAAATTAATAATTTTTATTAGCATTTACAACAACCACTCATCTTCTTCTTATTATTATTAACTTTAGCCACCCCCTATGCATGCACTGCATACTTCTTTATCTGTGTCAATGGTGCGGTGGCCCATCTGATTTGATGTTTTTTTACAAAATGACTATTTAGTTGATTTGCATATGGGCTTGTCTTCTTGTTATTGCGAGTTATACCGCTACGGCCAGTTTATTACCTAAGAAAGCACTTTATTACTTCACTCTAGCACTTTAGAATGTTTGCACTTTAAAAGCAAAGCCCTTGAAAACAGTAATTTGCACATATACATTAATTGCACACAATTTGGTTTTGGAGTGTATTTATTGATATCTTTTCTGTTGTGGGATCCAGTTGGCGCAGAGCGCTTTGATTGGCCCTGAAAAAAGAATAGTCATTAGAACCAAAACTATTTAGGCAATATATGGTGCAATATGTGTTATGTGTGTTATGTGTTGTTAGAAGGTATTTTAAGTGTTTCAGTGAATTATTGAGTGTGTGTGTTCAAGAGCTCATTTAAAGGTTCTAGTCTGGACCAAGTCAAGGGAATGTGTATGGGGTTTTAAGGGTTTTATGGGGTTTTAGATTACATTGGTGTATTGTTTAAGGTTTATATACATATTTGTGTTTGTAGATAGTTTAGAGTGGTAGAGCGGTTGTCCCACAACCGGAAGGTTGGTAGTTTAAAACCCACTATCCTCACAGTTCCTACTGTTGTTGTGTCCTTGGACAAGACCACCTTTTCTCCAGTGGTGTTCCAGCTGTAACACTGGTGAATGGAAGCTTAATGTCAGCTAAATAAATAAATGTAAAGAAGCTAATGTCATGTAAAAAGGGTGAAGTAAAAGCATCTATACTCAGTTTTTAAGGTGAAGACGTTTCTAATGTTTCTAATTCCAAGAGATGTCAATTCTGAGATCAACTGGTAAGAGACCTGAGCTTAAGCTTTTACCCCTCTCTCAAACCATCTGGCCTCTCTGGCCAAAATTCGGACATTGCTGTCCTCAAAAGAATGCCTTTTCTCTTTGAGGTGGACTGCAGGTACTCCTATAACAGTGTTTTGAAACCTAAAAAGAGCAAAAGATTTGCACCCTAGAACTACAAACACAGCACCTGAATGGAGCAGTGCCACTAACAACTCTCCTGAGCCTTAACGACTCACATATCAGGAGTCACACTTCCCTTTCAGAGCCAACGACCATGAGACCAGAACAGCCTGGTCCATCAGGTTTGGTTTCAGGGGAAACTCCTCCCTCTAGAGATAAGCTCAGCTCTCTTACCAGTTGATCTAGAATTGATAAAGTCTCTTGGAATTAGAGACGAAACGTCTTCACTTTGAAAACTGAGTCCAGATGCTTTTTATGCTTTTACTTCAATCTTTTTTTCAAGATGTCCTGGATGACTGAGAACCTTCACAGACTAATGTCAAGAGTATATCCCTTTGGGGTTTTGGTGGTAGGAGACCAATTCAACCATTGTACGTGCTTTTTCTTCTTGATCTGCTACTGGAGAAACCAGGGCTCTGCTGCCTCCATGGCATAGTGCACTTGATTTTTGTAAATATAAATAATTGAAAATTAAAAGGTGTAGACCACGCTATTTTGCCTCTGCTTGCTATTTATCTTCTCACGGCCACCTATGTCACAGTGTTAAATACAGTACCTCTTCTAATCTCTGGAAATACACAAGGATTGATTCATCATCTTCTTGTTTCCAATGAGCTATTTTTGAATTGTTCGCACACCCTTGGTAATGTTCGACAATTTCATTCAAGAGGAGCTCAACTCGGGTTTTCCATGGGTCATTGTTATATAATATAGGTTTTGTCTCAAATAGTGGGTTCCAGTTTTCTCTCACTAAGCACCAGTCAGCTTTTAACATAACTCTTAATGCTCGCTCCACTGTAAGAGCAGTGTTGGAAGTAACGGCGTTAGAGTGTAACGGCGTTAGAGTATAACGGCGTTACTAACGGCATTAATTTTTCAGTAACGGAGTAATCTAATTAATTACTTTTCCCATCGTTGTAACGCCGTTATCGTTACTGAGAATGTAAAGTGTTGTGTTACTACAATTTGGTTGAATAAAGCGCGAGGTGTCATGCTTTGGCTGCCCATCAGCTGCTGCTGGAGAGAGCAGGGTGGGGATGATGACACCGCTGCAAAAACGATGATTGGCTGACGCGGTCTCACTGCGCGCTCTGACTACCACTAAACACAAGACAGCGTCAGCGACAAAGGGAGCCGGGGAAATTCAAAGGTAGCGTTCTCGAACTGGAAGTACCGGCACTACTTCTCGTTAGTTGAAATTAAAGGCAAGAGTGTTTCTGTAACATGCTATGTCCAGGAAAAAAGACTTCCATGTCTGCCTCAAGTAACTCAAATCTTATGAAGCACCTCACATCAACACATGCTAACACGACACCTGTTGCTGCTGCTAACCCCAAATGAAGCTAGTGTGAGTTCCAGTCAAGCCTCTCCCATGGAACCTCTTAAATGGTCGTCGTGTAAGGGCGCCGCCATACGGCGATTTTACAGCGAAATACAGCAATATACCTCCGTCCACCAGAGGGCAGGCTCCAAAAGCGGAAATATAAGGAGAAACCCAATGGCGACTTGTACAAACAGCCTGGTACAAAAGCAAAAGATGGCTCCGGTCTCTAGAGCAAAGTTTTTACTACGTGACAACCCTGGGGATGAATTTTTGATTATTACGTTGGTTTATGCTATCTAAAAACTATTGTTTTACTATGGAGTAAAAGCTGAAAAGCCCGGATGTAACGGCCATTTTATTGCCCATTCGTAATGACAATATTGGTGAATAGGGGACCAATGGGCGGATATCATCCATATTTATACTATCTATGGTTCCAGTGAAGGAGACAGAGCCACTGTTAAAACGAGCAACGCTCGATTTTACGTGTCAGCAACAACCACTGGTTTAGTTGTTAAATGAGAGGAGTATTTTAGAATAGATTAATGTATTATTCATTTTCTTTGAGAATGAACAACATGTTAATCTACAGAGAGAGTTGGATTGGGTTTTGTTTATTGTGCAATAATTTATAGGTACAGAGATTTGCACTTAATGGCCAGGTCTCCCTTTGTTTCTTTTTACACAAGTTTACATTTGTGTGACTTAATTTTCCCAATCAGACTTTCCCAAGATGGCAGCTTGATGGCAACATGTCTTGTGTCTGTTCATTGTGTTTTTGTTTTTAACTTATTTAAATGGTTTTAGATTATATTTTATTGAAGTAGCTGCAATCTGATAAATACATTTTGTAATCTTGACGAGTGGGGATTCTATACCCTGTTCTTTTTTTTTCTCTTGCTGGGCCCTGTATTACTGGCTTGGGCCTGACACACCACACCAAGCCTGTACTGCCGCTTGAGCCTGCTACATCGCACCGAGCCGGTGCTGCCGCTTGGGCCTTCTGCATCGCACCAAGCCTGTGCTGCCGCTTGAGCCAGCTACATCGCACTGAGCCTGTGCTGCCACTTGGGCCTGCTGCTGGAGTCTGCAGCGCTATTCTGGGCCTTGTATTAACTGAGATCGGTACGGTATGGAAACTGCCACAAAGGTCAGCATGTATCCGTCTATTTTTCCTCTTTTCCTCTTTTTGGCTGTACTATGTCCATGTGAGGTAGAAGTCAAACGTGGATATCAAAGTTGTCCTTATGTTTTTTCTGCTTCTAAAGTCACTGACTGGGATCACACCTTTTTTAATGAGTTGAGTTTTAATAGGAGTCCTGCAAACTGGCTTTTACCGGTTACAGAAAATATTTTGACTGTGCACTCTTGTGTCTTGTATGAGCCATACAACTGGTTTCTGACTTTTTACAGTAGGTCCTCCATCTGGACGAGGCACAAGAAAATCAATTTTATACCGATACACAATTCTGTAAAGAAAAAGTGTGTTATTTTATTGCTGCTTTTACTGTCAGTGAATGTTGAATCCAACCCATAGATAGTATAAATATGGATGATATCTGCCCATTGGTCCCCTATTCACCAATATTGTCATTACGAATGGGCAATAAAATGGCCGTTACATCCGGGCTTTTTCCATAGTAAAACAATAGTTTTTAGATAGCATAAACAAACATATTAATCAAAACTTCACCCCCCCCCCAGAGTTGTCATGTAGTAAAAACTTAGCTCTAGAGACAGGAGCCATCTTTTGTACCAGGCTGTAAACATGAGTTTTACTCTTGTAAAGTCGCCATTGGGTTTCTCCTTATATTTCTGCTTTTGGAGCCTGCCCTCTGGTGGACGGATGTATATCGCCTTATTTCACTGTAAAATCACCGTATGGTGGCGCCCTTACACGAGGACCATTTTAGAGGTTCCATGGGAGAGGCTTGATCCAACCCTGGTCCAGAACCTTCATGTTTAAGTACTCCTGATGATTTTAAAGCTAAGTGTGGCCTTGGAATTGCTCATCTAAATGTCAGAAGTCTTCTCCCTAAATTAGATTTGATAAAAATCTGGGTTGACAGATTGAACACTGATATTCTTGTTTTGTCTGAAACATGGCTGACAAAATCAATTACTGATAATGACATTGCTATCAGAGGTTACAATGTTTTTCGCTGTGACCGTCCCAGAAAAGGCGGTGGTGTCGCTCTTTACGTAAGAAACAGATTTTTGGTAACTGTTCTGTCATCATTGTCTATTAGTAAAACGTTTGAATGTCTTGCTTTGAAATTAGAACTTTATGAGGGCCATTCTATCACAGTTGTAGGCTGTTACAGACCTCCTTCAGCAACAAATGATGCTTTGTCCTTATCGACTGAACAGCTAGCAATGTTAAACTTTAATGAGATTCTTCTTGTTGGGGATTTTAATCTGGATTGGCTGACATCTGTTTCTGATCATTTTAAAGTAATTTGTGATTCTTTTATCTCACACAGCTGATCAGTAATCCAACACGGCCAAATCTTAAACAGTGTTTTGTCAATTCATGATACAAGCTATACTGAGCACTCAAGCCTAAATTCACTCAGGGCTCCAAGCACTCCCAAACTGCAGGGGGCAACCATGCAACCGGAGCTGTTGAAACCAATTTACAGGAAGTGCTCTGGGGACCATATTTACCTGTGCACCCACAAGTTGGGAGGTGCATGGCATTGGAATGTTTGGTAAAAGCTCACTTGGTTCTCTTACTCATTCCTGAAAGGAGATACTAATGACCACAGCTCCAGATCATCCAACTGGTAGGACAGATTGTGTAAATGTGTTGAAATGTGTTAAATTCATGCCTTTATATTACTTTTAGTTTGATTGTACGATACAGTTTAAATTAAATAAGGGAATACTTTAATATGTGAACATAGAACTTGAAGGTCTAAGCATGTGCATTGTTGAATTTACATAAGTTTAATTATGGGATTGATTATTAACTATTAAAAAATCTTAGATTAATCTAAATGACTAAATGATTGTTTGGTTTGGTTTGAGGATTCAGTAACATTTATTTATACTTATTTTGAGAAGGTGAAATTGAGATTTATTTGTAACTAATTCATGGGTTTTGTTTGTGTATTTTAAAGGTTATCAACCTATTCTGTTCCATCCTTATGAAAATAAAAAGTCATAAAGTGAACAGTTTTGAGTTGTCCTTTGCGTTCATCAAGGATAAAGCAGTTTTCAAGTTTGGGCAGAGCTGTGATCAACCAAAAAACACGCACAACTTGACAGTCAGAAGTCTTCTCCCTAAATTAGATTTGATAAAGATCTGGGTTGACAGATTGAACACTGATATTCTTGTTTTGTCTGAAACATGGCTGACAAAATCAATTACTGATAATGACATTGCTATCAGAGGTTACAATGTTTTTCGCTGTGACCGTCCCAGAAAAGGCGGTGGTGTCGCTCTTTACGTAAGGAACAGATTTTTGGTAACTGTTCTGTCATCATTGTCTATTAGTAAAACGTATGTCTTGCTTTGAAATTAGAACTTTATGAGGGCCATTCTATCACAGTTGTAGGCTGTTACAGACCTCCTTCAGCAACAAATGATGCTTTGTCCTTATCGACTGAACAGCTAGCAATGTTAAACTTTAATGAGATTCTTCTTGTTGGGGATTTTAATCTGGATTGGCTGACATCTGTTTCTGATCATTTTAAAGTAATTTGTGATTCTTTTATCTCACACAGCTGATCAGTAATCCAACATGGCCAAATCTTAAACAGCCAAAAAAATCCTCCATCCTTGATCTAATTTTTACGAATGTCCCGCATAAATATAATGCTATTGGATTATTTGCCAATGATTTAAGTGACCATTGTGTTATCACCACTGTCAGACAAACAAAAATGATTAAAAGAAGACCTCAAATTGTGTTTAAACAGGATTTTAAACATTTCTGTGAACAAGCTTTTATCATGACTTGTGGATCTGTGACTGGAAAAAAGATTTTTCTTATTAATGATGTGGAACTAGCTTGGAAATATTTTTATGATGCTTTTACTGATATTATTAACAAACACGCACCGTTTCGCAAATTTAGAGTAAAGGGTCGCAACAATCCCTGGTTTTCCTGTGAGCTGTCTGAACTTTTGAAGGAAAGAGATCATGCTTGGGCTAAGGCCAGAAAAACAAAGTCTCAGGTTGACTGGCTGAGTTTTAGACAACTCAGAAATCGCTGCACTTCCCTTATTAAAAAGAGTAAATCTGAATATTACTTGTCTAAAACCACAAGTAATCTCAATGATCCCAAAAAATTTTGGAAAGTTATTAAATCATCTTATGGAAACATACAGACCAATGAACTCCCAACATGCATTGTGGAAAATTCACTTATTCTCACAGATAAATCTGAAATACTAAATTGTTTTAACTACTTTAACTGCAGCAGTTATTGTACTGTGTAATTTTCGAAAACCAGATTGATTGTTTGATAATTTGATTGTTTTGATTTCATGAACCTCAATAAATTTTTTAAGCTGTTCAGCAACAATTTTCTCAAAGACCTTTGCCAGGATACATAACTTTGATATCGGCATGTAGTTATTAAGATCGGCCGAGTCCCCTCCTTTCAACAAGGGAAGAACAAAAGCAGACTCCCAGACCATAGGGATGACATTGTTTAAAAGGCTAGTTAAAACAGTATGTCAAAGGTTCAGTTATAAAATCTTTTGACATTTTAAGAAAAAAAGGATCAAGATTGTCTGGACCTGCAGATTTTGCCTGTTTCCAGCTCTTTGAGAGCTCTGTAGACCTCTGCCTCAGTCACTGGTCTGAAAACAAACGAGCCAATTGAGGAAGGTAATGGAGGGTTCAAAAGTTTTTGTAATTGGATTCAATGTCTCATATAGACAACCTGATGAAACAAAATATTTGTTAATGATATCATCTCTGAGGCTCTTGATTTTAAAACGTTTTGTACAGTGTTGTTTATTGACTTGTCAAATAGGCCTTTGACACCATGATCATGTTACCCTGTTAAATCGGCTTCATAAAATTGGTCTGTCTGACACTGCTATTGGCTGGTTTTCTAACTATCTATCAGGTAGAACTCATTGTGTACACCCAGTTGGCATGTCTTCCTCCTTTCTTTCAATAACTAAAGGAGTACCCCAGGGTTCTGTTCTGGGGACATTGCTGTTTTCTATTTATGTGAATGATCTTTGTAAAAATGTGTCAAATGCTTTTTTTTCACTTTTATGCTGATGACACAGTTATCTATCGTTCCTCTCCTTCAATTGAACAAGCCTTTGATTTCTTACAGTCTGCATTTGATGCTGTTCAGTCTCATCTAAATCAGCTGAGGCTAGTGTTAAATGCGGACAAATCTAAATTTATGGTTTTCTCAAATAGAAAACGGCTACCCTCTCAGCTCCCTAAAATAAAAACAGCTGATGGAAAAGAAATCCAAATGGTCTATTCTTATAAGTATTTATGCTTTGTTATTGATGAAAATTTGTCCTTTAAACAACATATTGAGCATCTTATATGTAAACTGAAGCTAAAGCTCAGTTTTCTTTTCAGAAAAAAATCATGTTTCTCTGTTTATACAAGGAAACGTTTAATTTCTGCAACTTTTTTACCTTTATTGGATTATGGCAATCTCCTTTTTATGAATGCATTTGACCGTCTTTTAAAAAAGCTGGACACTGTTTATCATTGTGCTTTACACAATTGTACTTTAAAAATCAACAACAGTATGCTCTGCGTTCTCAGAAGAACATACTGATGGTGGTTCCCAGAGTCAGAACGGAGTTGAGTAAGGCAGCATTTCCGTACACTGCCCCCTGTGCATGGAATGAACTGCAAAAGGACCTAAATCTTTCTGAACTTGTGACTTTGGGAGAATTTAAATCTATTCTAAAGAAGCGTGAACTCAATGAGCTTGGAAAATGTAACTGTTTTTAAACTTGTACACTGACTGTAAATATCATTTGTTTTGTTGATGTCATGTATGTTTTTTAAATTGTATGTAAATGCTGTTGTCTTGGCCAGGTCACTCTTGAAAAAGAGATTTTTAATCTCAATGAGTCTTTTATCTGGTTAAATAAAGGTTAAGAAGAATTTTGCCATTGAATTTTATTTTCAATATTTATTTTTTATATGTTTTTATTTATATCATATGGCAGACTGCAATCTATTGAGTTTAAATAAATACCAAATGTTCTCAAATACCATATATAGTGTTTTTATTCTTCAATCAGTTAATTTAAACATCTTTGATATTTAAGCTGTTATAGAACGTAATATCATTATAGAACATAAAAAATCATTCAGTTACTGTGCTGAGTAACTGAGTTACTTTTACAATTTGGTAACTGAGTTACTAACTCAATTACTTTTTGGGAGAAGTAATTTGTAACTGTAACTAATTACTTTTTTGAAGTAAGATGACCAACACTGTTCAAGAGTATCAAGATTGTAACCTTCACGCCATAGTTTTATTTTAGGAAGAGGAATGTCGGCTGTAGCCTCTTTAACATTCAGTTCTGTCCATGGCGGATATACTTGGACTGCGGCTCACTGTTCATCTTGTCCCAATCTAGGATTCAGCATTTCTAGTAATGGATAGGTTTCTACTTTGCTAGTATCCGGGTTAATTACAGAAAATTTTGCTCCAGAAGAAAAAAAAGGACTTACAGCTATGGGTTGTGTGATGGTCCTCCCCTGAGCTAGCCGCTAGCGGCTCCTCAGAGGACTGTGCTGGAGGGCTTTGAGACGTGGTGGAGGGAGGCAGAGGCAGGAGCTGAGACAATTGGTCGGACTGTGCTTGCTGGATTGGCTGTGGCTCCCCAGAGGGGTCTGCGGGCCCCAGCACCTGTTGGTTCCGGTTCGGGTATGGAGGAGGGGATGTAGTGCAGGGACCCAGGTTATCTTCAATCTTTTGCTCTCAGCAATAAAAAGCGTTTCTTAATGGAAATAATTTTATAGGTAAATTTCAGTCAGGCTTCCGAGTTCTAAAGTGGTTTTCCTCTTACCTGAGTGACAGATAATTTTGTGTCTTTATTAACAATATTCTGTCTGAAATGACTCTGTCATATGGAGTTCCTCAGGGCTTGCTTCTAGGTCCTATTTTGTTTTTATTGTACATACGCCTTCTTGGTGAAATAATTCACGGTTTTAAAAAATGTGTCTTATCACTTTTAGGCTGATGACATTCAGTTGTACTGTTCTTTTAAAGACTCTGAGTTTCATAAACTTACTGATTTGTTGGACTGCTTGTCTTGCATAAAGAACTGGTTATACAATAACTACCTATAGTTGAATACAAAAAACACTGAAACTTTAATCTTTGCACCAGACCTAAAACTACCTCAAATCAAACAACACCTTGGTTCCCTGGGTTCTTCCGTCCAGTCGAGCCTCAGAAACCTTGGTGTTTTGTTTGACCAATCTATGTCTCTGAACAGTCATTCCAGACAGTTGGTCAAAAACTGTTTTTATCATTTGAGAAATATTTCATGCTTTTATTTCTTCTCATGTTCATTCATTCATTCATTTATTTTCTACCGCTTTGTCCCGTTAGGGGTCGCGGGTGACTGGAGCCTATCCCAGCAGCTTTGGGCCTGAGGCGGGGTTCACCCTGGACAGTGGCCAGTTAGTCGCAGGGCTGACATTTAGAGACAGACAGTGACAAACAACCATTCACTCTCACATTCATTCACTAGGGACACTTTAGATTTGCCAATTAACCTATACATGCATGTCTTTGGACGGTGGGAGGAAGCCGGAGTACCCGGAGAGAACCCACGGTAACACGTGGAGGACATGCAGATTCCTCACAGAAAGACCGGAGTCGGCCGAGAATGTTTGAGTCGGCCGGGTTTTGAACTCACGACCTTCTTGCTGTGAGGCAGGAGTGCTAACCACTCTGCCACGTTTTTTCTTTTATTTCTATTGTGTATGGTCGTGGTCAGCCTGCACCTTTCGTTGTGTTTTTGTATTGAAACAACCGCTGCTATTGGACTATAATGTATTGGCAACGGGTTGTGAGGTACTTTTAATGATTAATGGTTGCTATTGGTGTGTGTGTGTGCGTGTGTGTGTGCGCGTGTGTGTGGTTTCGGTAAATGTTTTATTGGTGTAGAGCTAACAATTTAAGTATTGTCATTGTAAAATAAAGGTTGACTCAATGTAACGTGGCTGTTGCATGTTCAGTGGGGAACCTATGCGTGCCTTAAAGGGGGGGGGGTAAGCAATCTGATTCTTCAGGTGAAATTCCTGAAGTGGCGTAGTTGAACTAAGTAACTTGGTATAGCCTATTTGTCCAAATTGTAGGCCTAGACGAGCACATGCTCCCGCGCACGAGCAACCCTCCTAACATACCGCTCCGCGTCCCCGCCACACTGGCAAAATTTATAAAGTTGGCATGGCTTGTGTTATTTATGAGCATGGGGGTTATTTAGCAAACGAGCCAACGTAAGTCTGGAAGAAAAGAGTCCCTTACAAAGTCTAACTCAAAAATGCTGATTTGAAAAATCTATTAAAAAAATAAATTGAAAGGCAAGGACAGCAAATGTATCAGACTCAAAAGTGTTGGAAGACAGGCTCATAAAACACTCGTGGTGGGGTTAGCATCACCATGTTACAAGCATGCTAACATTATTTAGCTTTAGAAAACGACACACCACAATATATTATACAGTATTGTTCAAAATAATAGCAGTACAATGTGACTAACCAAAATAATCCAGGTTTTTATTATATTTTTTATTGCTAAGTGGCAAACAAGTTACCAGTAGGTGCAGTATATTCTCAGAAAACAAACAAGACCCAGCATTCATGATATGCAAGCTCTTAATGCTGGGCAATTGGGCAATTAGTTGAAAGGGGTGTTTTCAGAAAAATAGCAGTGTGGCATTCTATCACTGAGGTCATCAATTTTGTGAAAAAACAGGTATGAATCAGGTGGCCCCTATTTAAGGATGACGCCACCCGCACTTCACCCGCATGAACATGCATTTGAAAGCCTGAGGAAAACGGGTTGTTCAAGACATTGTTCAGAAGAACAGCGTACTTTGATTAAAAAGTTGACTGGAGTAGGAAAAACCTATAAAGAGGTGCAAAATTACAGACTGTTAAGCTAAAATGATCTCCAATGCCTTAAAATGGAGAGCAAAACCAGATAGACGTGGAAGAAAATGGAAGACAATCATCAAAATCAAAATCGAAGAATAACCAGAATGGCAAAGGCTCAGCCAATGATCAGCTCCAGGATGAGCTCAAAGACAGTCTGGAGTTACCTGCAAGTACTGTGACAGTTGGAAGACGTGTGTTTGAAGCTAATCTATTTTCAAGAATCCCCCGCAAAGTCCCTCTGTTTAAAAAAAAAAGGCATGTGCAGAAGAGGTTACAATTTGCCAAAGAACACATCAACTGGCTTAAAGAGAAATGGAGGAACATTTTGTGGACTGATGAGAGTAAAATTGTTCTTTTTGGGTCCAAGGGCCACCGACAGTTTGTGAGACGACCCCCAAACTCTGAATTCAAGCCACAGCCACGACAGTGAAGCAAGCATCATGATATGGTCATGTTTCTCCTTCTATGGGCCTATTTATCACATACCAGGGATCTTGGATCAGTTTGCATTTGTCAAAATACTTGAAGAGTTCATGTTGCCTTGTTTGAAATGTTTGTTTCAACAAGACAATGACCCCAAACACACTAGTAAACAAGCAAAGTCTTGGTTCCAAACCAACAAAATTAATGTTATGGAGTGGCCAGCCTAATCACCGGACCTTAATCCAATCGAGAAGTGTTTTCTGAAGCAAAACCAAGAAATGTAAATGAATTGTGGAATATTGTTAAAGAATCATGGAGTGGAATAACAGCTGAGAGGGTCCACAAGTTGGTGCCACACAGATGTGAAGTAGTTTTAAAAAACTGTGGTCATACAACTAAATATTAGTTTAGTGATTCAAAGGATTGCTAAATCCTAGAAACAAAAACGTTTGTACAAAAAAGTTTTGAGTTCGTACAGTCGACGGCAGACACTGATATTTTTTTAACACACCCTTTTCAACTAATTGCCCAATTTCACAGCCTTAAGAGCCTGCATATCTTGAATGCTGGGTCTTGTTTGTTTTCAGAGAATCTAGTGCACCTACTGGTAACTTGTTTGCCATGTAGCAATAAAAAACCTGGATTATTCTGGTTAGTCACATTGTACTGCTATTATTTTGAACATTTCTGTACAGGGTGTGTAATGAGTTCTTACCTTTTCAATAAAAAGAAAGCCAGCTCCGAGTCTGTTTTTATACCCAAAGCAGATCTCAGGTGTCTAATTTGACTCTTGTCTTATTTTGATGCTGGTCAGATTCCAATTTAACTTTTTGGTGGCACTTGATAAAACCTTTTCTTGGTCTTACACAAAGTCCGTGTCGGTAATTCGAGAGCGCTGGAGGCCTGACAATGTAGGGAAAAATCCGTCCGCTCTTAAAAATGAGTTTCAATCCCGAATCCTTCTCATTAAATTGATTGTACATGGTTACAGAGGCAACCGCAGCCCATTGTGCACCTCAGGCTTTAATTGATACATATGTTGCACTTGTAGAAGAAGAAAAGGAAACTTTTCCAGATTTCAGTGTCCTTACTTTATTGTCCGGAAACATAAACAAACAATATTCAGACTCTCTACTGAACTGCTTTTTTTCTCTTTCTCGTGAGTCACAACTACTACTCAAAAACAAGCGAACGCTACCTGGTGGCACCAGTATAAGGCAACATTCATAACATGTACT
Organism: Perccottus glenii; assembly: GCA_024416835.2. Lineage (NCBI taxonomy): Eukaryota > Metazoa > Chordata > Actinopteri > Gobiiformes > Odontobutidae > Perccottus > Perccottus glenii. The sequence goes on from CM044548.2 coordinate 26,247,651, forward strand.
GCGACAATAGATTACAGTTTAAATTAAAACTTTATAATTACTCACAGTATACTGCTTTTCAACTCTGATTAAAAGAAAATATTGTGGGGGGTCTCCAAATTAATAAACAAAAATGTCAATTTTTCCACACATGTATGGGTTAAAAAAAAAAGTTATTTTAACCATTGAAACTTCATTAATGCACCTTAAATACAATTGCTATATTTTCTATTTTTATTATGCCAAACCATTTGCATAATAATAATAATAATAATAATAATAATAATAATAATAATAATGTGTTAGTTTTCTGTTAGTTTTTCTAAGAGGCATAAACTTAAACAAAGGTTAAATGACAGCGGTCAAAAAATAATGCAGGCCATGCTTTTTGTTTCACTTGTCGTAATACCCCAGCTCTCTGCAATCACACTAAATGTTTAAACTTTTGTTGAATCCAAACTTAAAATACATTTGTTCATCCACAATCAATTCTTAATAGATCATGAAAACTCTTGAAAACAGAGCTGACTCGCCCATTAGACAATATAGGCAAATGCTAAGGGACCTGTGGCCTTCAGGAACACCACAAAATCAGGGAAAAAAAAATGAACCTTCAATATAATCAGTAAAATTCTCAGGGCTCCAGATGGATACATACGGCGCCTCAACTGACCGACAAAAGGTTAACTACTGGCAACAGACGATAGCAACGGGGAGCGCGCTCACAGAGCACACAGAACTTCTCAAGCACGGACAGACTGACACAGAACAGAGTCAGATAAAATGAAGGTAAAGAATATATTCAGCTGTTTACCCCGTTAAATTTTTTTCAGAAAGCAGAGTTACCATGGAGATCCAGACAAGCGTCTTTATTCAACAATGTGATCATATCAGGTGAGCTTTGATAATAAGCTGCTGCTGTATAACTACTGTAGAGTTTTATTCATTAAAATTAAACGCATATAGGAGGCCTATCCCAAAACCTGGTTTGTTAAATGAAGGTGGCCTCTTTAGCTCAACTGGTAAAGTGTTGTACTTGTGTGCAGATGCACTGGGTACAAATCCTGGCTTTGAGCTATGTACTTAATTTTGTAATTTCTTTGACTAGGGCGCCACATAGGCCAGGGCTGACACCACTTAAAAAACATGGAAATTTAAAAGACAACTTATAGGTTTTGGAAAAGTTATGTATTTTTTCCAAACTTCTGAAAAAGCCATTAACAATTATCTTATCTTGTTAATATTTTAAAAGAAGAGTGCAGAGAGTGCAGGCGAGTGCAGACCACCTCTGCTGGCTCATGCCAGCTTTACTTTTCTTTTTAGTTATCTCCACCTTTAGCCAATGATTTTATAATCAACTTTTTTACATTACTTTTTACTTTCTTTTAACTGGATTTTTATGTTTTTACTTATTTTTTACATTTTAAACAACAAGTTGGACCCGCTGAGTGACTGGAGCCTTGGTGTCTATTTTTTCAACATGTCTGGGGTAAAAACAACTACAAATTCTTTATGCCACAGTTGTTGGAAATATCTACAGGAAATCAGTCTGCTACAAACAAAGATTTTTGCTTTGGAATCTGAAAGAGGACTTCAGGAGACGATCCCGATCACACAATGTGGTAAGTAGTGATGAGTCGTTCATGAACGATTCGTTCTTTTTGAACGAGTCTTTAATATGACTCGGGAACGACTAGTCATCTCAGAGAGCGAGTCGTTCATTTTTGTGTAGACCCGCGCATGCGCATTGCACCACATCTCATACAGGAAACAGAAAGGAGTCATTCATCTCCCGAGTCGTTCGTTCGTTCGTTCGTTCCTTTCTGTTTCCGGTAACTGCATACTCTTTCTCTATGGGGAAGGGACTTGGTGAACGAACGAACGACTCGGGAGATGAATGAGTCCTTTCTGTTTCCGGACGGACGGATGTATTAGCTACAGCTACATGAGGCTGTCACGGCCCAGACCAGACATGTTGACGGAATTAATGCTAAGCTAAATATGAAGTGACAAAGGAAAACAACTATTTGGATTAAGAGGTGAGTTGAACTCTCTGCCTGAAGTAAGCTGCAATTAATTTATAATTTATTTTTCAAAGTTTGGCCATGAATGCATTAGCTTATAGTTATTATAGTTTTTATTCCAAAAGTACTAAATGTATTAAAAATTGTAATATGCAACATTTTAATTAGATTCTGCTGAAATGAACGAAATTACTTGAAAAAAGATTCGTTCATTTTGCTGAACGAGACTTAAAGAACTGAGTCAGTAAAATGAACTGAACTTCCCATCACTAGTGGTAAGACTGTGAATTTAAACTTGGATGATACAGTGTCATTCCCAAAACTAAGCAAAGCAATGGGATTTAGACAAAATGATGCCACTTGGCATGAACTTGGTGTCCAGCCAAAGCAGCACTGTAACAGAAAATAGAATGCTGGCATTACAAGAGCATATGTAGCATCACCAGACATCCAGCTAAAAAACAGATTCCAACCACTGACTGAGCTAAAGGTGAATGAACCAGAAAACTCTACTGTAACTGAAAAAACATGGAGTAAATAAATAATCTGTGGAAAAGCACCAGGCAAACAGAGACAGAGAATCTAGGTCAAAAGTGAAGGACAGAGATATCCTGCTGCTTGGAGACGGTGCTGTCAGAGACTTGGATAACAGTAGATTTGCTACATGCAGCTTTCCAAGTGCTACAGTCACTGATATAACAACACACCTCCCCCAAGTCATGTCCAAACACACAGGGATTAAACAGCTGATGTTACACGTGGGTGCAGTTGACACCAGGAAGGGGGAATCAGAAGTTTTAAAAAAGGATTTTTTTCAGGCTTTTAGATAAACTTGAAAACCTGGAAGTGCAATCCTTTTTCAGTGGACCACTCCCAAACATCGACAGAAGGATCAATAAATTCAGTCGGCTGCTTGCATTGAATACATGGCTGTCCAAGGCCTGTGAGACAAGAGGAGTACACTTCATTGATAACTTTAACTTGTTTTGGCAACGTGACGACCTGTTCAAAGGAAAGGGCCCACATCTAAAGAGGGGAGGGGTCAGGAGGCTAATCTCCTGCACTCCCTGAGACACCTAAATGGTTCTGGGTGCTCTCTTGAACAAAGAATGGATCCTCTGAGAAGCCATCAGCCACTGAATGAAAAAAAAAAACACTTCTGCCTCACCAGCCAAGGATCCTCCTCTGACCATGACACCATCAACACCTCCACCACTGAAATGGACATCAAAACCTTCTGCGGACCTCACCATCTCTGTCCCATTCACCAATGGGATTTCCAGATCACCTGGAAATTTGGTAAAATCTGGAATTAAGATGATACCCCTTACACCTAACTTGGCCAGGTCACGGGTTCTATCATCATCACTAAAAGCACCACCCCCAATACCACCCAGGAGTACCACTTCTCCAACTCGGCCACTACCTAGAGTTCAATGCGCCTCTGTCAGACCCCCTCCACCTCCTCCCAGACCAGCTCCGAAAGCCTTGACTAGCATCAAGGCTACTATCAGTGATTAGGACACTGAGGGCCTCTGCTGTTCCAGGACTTTTTGTCATAATAAACCACTTATCAACCTGAGGCCCTGGGAGAGAACACTCCCCCCTAGTCGCAGATTGGAGAAGAGAATAACAGTTAGACTGTCTAATTAGAAAAATCTGATTCAAATCCCCTGCAAACAGGTAAAGTCAGGTCCTGCTCAAACGGACTTGAAACTTGCAGTGTTCAATGTCAGGTCTTTGGGAAACACTTTTTTTAATTAATAAATTTTATTGTAACGGAGCATTGCTGAATCAACTTAGCGAGTAAAATAAAAGTGAAATGAAAAACGCTGCATCTCCAAGACACATTAATATATCCTCTGAGTTTATCTCCACAGATCTGTTTTTCCACGGCGCACTTTTTACCTGATGCACAGCTTCGGTCTAGCACATGTAAGGATTTTATGTTAGCTCGGCAATAATTGGAAGTAAGTGGTTTTACTGCCATACTTTGGGTTATAAATTATATTTTGTGTTATGTACATTTCCTGTTTTACACTTTTATTTTGAAACTAAGAAAAGTAGGAACTATTGTTCACTGTTGTTGGTTCCGCCCATGCTATTAATCAAGAGACACTCGTGCAAGCAGAAAAACAGTGAATAGTAAATAAGTCCTCATTCTACCTCCTAAATATGGTTCAGCCAGCGAGGTATGTTTATATTGGTTTTATGTCATGATTGTGTCTTTATTTTACCATATTATTACTCTTAGTAACTTGTGTAATTTGTGTACCTGTTATAGTTTGACGGTGGTAAATGGTGGTAAATGGTGGTAAAAGATGGTAAAAGGTGTGTAAGAAGGACAAAGTAACAATATGAAGATTGTACAAGAAAACCACAATAAAGTTTCATCGTGCCATCAGTAAAAAGAACTCTTAATTGACTAAAGAGACAGAGGAGAGTGATATGTGGATTTTAGATTTTTTAGTAGATGATTATTGACAATAAACTGTAACAATAAGCTGAACATTAGTGTCTTACATTTGTGTTAACAAACCAGAAAGCCAATACACACATGGACAAAATTGTTGGTACCCTTCGGTCAATGAAAGAAAAACTCACAATGGTCACAGAAAAAACTTTATTCTGACAAAAGTAATAATAAATAAAAATTCTATGAATACCTGACATTTTTCTAATTTTGAGTAGGACTCTATCTCTTATCATTTAAAATAAACCCTGGCGCCTAAAGGGGGCAAGAGACTGACAAAAATTATATGGGCATTATAGCCATAATAAATGATAGTACTTGGATACTTAAGTACATTTGAAGACAAATACTTTTGTACTTTTACTCAAGTGAAAGTTAAAAGGGAGTACTTTGGATTTTACTGAAGTAATATTTTACCTAGTGTATCTGTACTTTAACTCAAGTACTTGGTTTGTGTACTTCGTCCACCACTGATTTTGAAGCAGGAAGGGAGGCATGGCTTGCATTGCATTTAAGACACTGTCATTACAGTATATGGCCTTTTGGGAAAAGTCTTGAATAATTAGTCCTTCCAAACTTCTTACACGACTCAAGGCCACATAGGCTTGGCCAGCTGAAAACACTTTCTTTAGGGACTCCACAGCTTTACCCACAGTTAACCCCTGAACTTTGTGCAAGCCCATGCTAGTGAGAGGGGAAATTGACGGCGTTTTCCACCTTAACTACTAGCCCTTTCCTCTTCTGGATGTATTGGAGTTGAATGACTTGAATCTGGTGAAGGAGGTGGACATTTCTTCCGTCTCTGTGCGCCAACGTTATTGTCATCACATTGTATATACACAGCTACAGGAAGACCATACGTAGATTCTATAATGTGTGTAACAGTGCCACATACCCCATTGACAAGACCATTTGATACGTCTATGTTTTTGCAAAGCATGACTCTAGCGTTAACACCTAACAACAACTGTTCAGGCAAAGATGTGAGGTTGGCTTTATAATGACCAAACTTTTCTTCTAATTGACCAGTTTTCTTATTGTACTCATAATCTTCTGCATTAATCTCTGTATAGTCGGGGCACGTGGCTTTGAGTTGAGAAAAGTTGTGCTGAAAGACCTGTGAATTTGTTGGGAAAATGTGTATCTGTGATGAGCTTTCACCAGTGTCACATTTTTTTAACGGGTTTATATAATTTTGAAGCATAGGTGTCCCCGCTAGTGATGCGAGGGTCGGCTTTTTTTCCAACCCGCAGGTCCCGTTTTTATGAAATTATTGGCCCGCCCCAGCCCGCCCCGCACCACTGTATCTATTTTTATAACCCGCCCCGCACCCGCGACCATTAAATAGACATAGCCTATTAGGCATTGTAATGTAAATGAAAACAGCCTTTATTTCAGTCTGAAAGTGTTTGGAAACATCGCTCTGTAAACTGGCAACAACAGACGATTATGAATAAGAACCGCAGGTCATATTAGTAAGATAGCCTAATGATAAACATGATAAACAACAACAAAGCAGCGTTCAAATTTTTTTATTTATTATTTGTATAAGCCAACAGTTTGCTTACGCTACATAACCAATTAACTTTTGTTTTATTTAACATACGGACATGTTCATTTAGCATTTTTACGTTCGCTGTGCAAAAAAAGAATGGCATCCACTGTACCGGGGTTTAATCTATTTCGTCTAGCCTCCAGCACCCGGCCAGCAGAGCTGAATGTGCGCTCGCTTGATGCGCTTGTGGCCGGGATACAGAGAATCATTTTTGACACCTTAGCAAGCACAGGAAAGGCGATTGACTGCGACTGCCAGAAGCTTAGAATGTCCTCTCCGTCCCAGAAGAACTGGCCCTCAATGTAGTGTCAGCGCCCCTCGGCTGCTGGTTCTTTTCGATCACCAAAGTCGTACCACAAAGAAACACAAGTGGACTGAGTTTACAAATTAAAAGTCAAATTTATTAAAACAACGCAAGGTAAAAAAAACAGCAAAAGGCTTTGAAAACTAATAGAGCAGTCTTTTAAGGAGAGCACTTTAATGATTAGAGTCCGGGGGTTTGTGAGAGGGAACAGTCTTTGGAGGAATATGATTAGTTGTGATCCCCGCCTCCAGTCCGTGCCACGTGGCCGGCCAGTCCGGGTGTTGCTGCCCTCCCAGCGGTCCCAGTGGACTTCAAAGTCCCAGTATGCCGCCACAGGACTATTGTAACACACAAGAGAATGTCGGCTCAGCGACCACACAGATACATTTCAATAAAAGCACACGGCATGCATATAATACGGGACACGTCCCTTCACTTAGCATTTTTATGGCGGTGTACAGGTTCCTTCTCCTAGTCCTCTTGGTCCGCTGGTGCGGCCGTCTCAGCTCCTGGCTCGGTCTCTCTCCTGAAGTGGGAGGCGGTGCTGTGAACAGGGGAAAGGCGGTCTCAGTCACACAACAAAACAATTCGGGCAGGTGTATCCTCCACACAGTTATAGACACTTCCCTCTACTTAGCTGGGTTAGACGCGTTGCATTTGAAGATCTTCGAGGTATCTGTGGCTCTCCTCCGTTCGCTTCCTCCCTTCCTTCCTTCTCCTTATGCCGTCTCCGTCTGGCGGTAACTCTCTCGTTCCGGCTTCCCCTTTGCCGTTCGCCTGTCTGTCACTCCGTGTCGTTCAGTCCAGTTCCTTCCCTTTCCTTTACTTCCTCTTTTCTTGCTCTCTTTTTTTTCTTCACCCCACCAGCCGGTCTTTCCCCCGGTTCCGTCTGCTCGTCTCCGTCCGCTTCCCCTCTCTCCTTCCTTCTCTCCGCTCTCCTTCTCTCCACTGTCTTTCTATTGGCCCTTTTTAAACTAGACCCGGGCGCGCCCTATTGGTCTCAGTGATTTTACAGGTGTGATGGGCGTTTCCCAGCATGAGTCTGTCCGTGTCTCACAAAGTTTAAAGGGGCCGCGCACTCACAGAACACATAGAGAGAACAAATACAAAGGAGAAACCGGCACCCCGTGACAGTAGCGCTGAACCTCATCTCTCTCGGCAACTTCTTCACTATCCTCCCACTCGCTAAACTCATCTCTTTTTCTTTTGACTCGCTTGGCTTCGTCAACTAAAAATAAAATATAACAATATTTAACATTTTAAACACAGATTAGACCACTGTTGCTAAAACGCTAGACCACTCACTCACCTCTAGGCATCGGCTCTGGCTCACTCACACTTGTTGCTGGAGGTGTAAGCGGCGCGCTGTCAAATTCCCTGACAAGTCTTCTGGCCTGGTCGTACACAGCGTTTCTCTCCTCCGCTTGAAACATCTTCAGTGACTTAAAACGGGGACAAAGAAACGTCCCAAGCTTGTGGGTGACGCTGATGGACATTTTCTCGTTTAGCAGCTGCGTTGTTTGTGCCCGAATATAAACCATGTACTCCGGATTACCGTATTGGGGCTCGCAGTGTTTCTTCAGTTTAAAAAACCAAAGCACGACCAGCTGAACAGTTGGATACGTATCACCCTCCATCTCTTCACTCGCAGTTTTAAAGGGCAACAAAAACTCAGTCACTGTGTTTAGCACGTCCAGCTGAATGCCATCCATTCTGTGGAGCTGATCTTTCTCCTGCAAGGCCTGTTGGATTTCACGGTACTGTTTACTGACTGACTGCATCATCGCAACTTTACTGTTCCACCGGTTTCGTGATTCCTGTATCACGGTGTGTGGAGCTGTACTACAGTGCCAGATTTTTCAGGTATGTCACAAGGCTTTTGCACTTTGCAATGACATCACTCACGCCGCGCATGTATGTTGGCGTGTTTTCTTTCACATCAAATGTGTGTTTGAGAACGATGTTAATGACATGGGCGGTGCACGGCATCCACTTGTAGCTGCGAAGGGCAGCTTTTATGTTTGCGCCCTGGTCACTTACAAACGTTATTTTTGATATGCGAGCAGTTTCAATACCAAAGTCATGCAGCTCCTTAATAATTTGCTCGTGGATGTTGTGCGCTGTCTTTTGAGAGTAGAGTCAAATTCAGCTGTGCTTATGACACGGCTCTCCAATTTCCAGTCGTCATTAATGAAGTGACCAGTAAACGCCGTGTATGCTCGTTTGTTGAACTCATCAGTCCACATATCAGTGGTGATAGCTATGCCACAATCTAGAGCTTTGTTTATCTTCTTTGAGAGGATTTCTTTTTTCTTGCGCGTTGCTTTGGCTCTGTCACAAACAGTTTGTCTGTGAGGGAGTACACTGCTGGCATCCACACGTAACGTGAACCGATGTTAATTAGACACTGGGCTACGGACTGAAATCCATCTCCAGATACCATGTCGAAGGGCAGATCTCGACAGCACAATTCAACACAAGCGCCTGTAACCTCGGACTTGACATGTGCTGGTACTTTACTTTGAGGAACGCGGTAATATTTTGAGACTTGTCCCGCTGCCCTTTTTCTTAGACCCCCACAAATATGTCTTGACAGGCTGGAAGTGCCCGCTTGTGGCTCTCATGTTTGTAAATTTTTTCACACGAGTTGCACTTCACGTAGCCGATACTGCGGTTGTCTCCTGCTGCAACTATTTCTGAGAACCGGTCCCAAACATTAGACTTAGCAGCCTGACCTTTTTTTATTATTATGTACATTCCCGACCTCAATTTCTCCGCACCTCGCCTTCCATCTTCTCCGCTTTTGTTGTGACTGGCAGGCAGCGGCGGCGGGAGCTGCTTGGCACGCCGCTTGTGTCATGTGACGCCAAATGTTTGGAGACATCACGCAAGCGTCGGGTAACCTTACAAAAAAACTAATAAAATATGTAAATAGATATTCCCAAATATTTAATATAGGCTGTAAATTGCACGCAACATACATGGATTTTACATTTTGTTTTTAATGACTCGCCCCAACCCGCCCCAAATAAAGTGACAATTTCTTCACCCGCCCAACCCGACCATGGGTCCGCTGGTTACGACGACCGCAGATCCCTGGTCCCCGCGCATCCCTGGTCCCCGCGGATCGTATCCTTAACCGATTCAGTAATTGTGCAAAACTGTCATCTTTTTGTCTGACAACAGTTTTTAACTCGGCAATTTTGAATAAGTTGCCCCACAAGTTAACTCCAACTTCTAAGTACAGTGCTTTACCTTTTAACAGGAGGTAACTGAAAAAAGTCACCAACAGCAATAATGCTAACATTTCCAAATGGGGTAAATCACCAGTTTGTTTTATTTGCCGGAGTCTACCATGAATGTATGCTAATAACTTGTGTGAAACCATAGAAATTTCATCTATTTATAATTATTTGGAGGTCGCAGAATTTAATACGTACTGTATTCAGTTTTTCCTCACCCAGTGGGGTATAGGGTAAGGACACATTGTTTCCTATGCTAAATGCACTATGAATTGTGGATGCTTGTACATTATATGCTGCCATACCTGTGGGTGCTGTTAATAAGACTAATATTATCTGGATGGCGACGCATTGGAGCTAACAATCTATTTGCTTCATACTGTATTGCTCTAAGTAGGTGACTCTTTCCAGTGCCTGCCCCACCAGTGATAAAAACATGTAATGGATCTGGCTTTTTACCATTGACTTTATCTAAACACCATTGACGTACTTTGTAAAAGATAGACATCTGTAATTCGTTCAAAGATCTAATTAAATCAAGACCATCCCTGCGACACATTATGTTCTGTTGATTTTCCAAATATGTTGATATTTTGACAAATATCTCTGTCTGTAATTGCTAAATCTGGAATATTAGGTAAGTCCTCTTCCTCGTCCTGGGGTCTGTTTTTGTGTTCTTACTTGCAACGTTCTAAACGTTCAAGTTCTTGAACTGGACATAATAAGACAAGAGCACTCTCCAGAATGTCATGACAGTTATCATTGGCCATAATCTCTTCCAAGTTAGCTTTTTCTTTGTCAAATTTTGATCAGTTAGAATTGACAATTGACATAACGGAATGAAGAGTTCCATCAGAAAACTTTACCTTGCCATTTTCTTGAAATGACCGAATGCCAGCAGGTTTAAGCTCATCATTCAAGCGATATGGTAAAAACAACTGAAGTAAGCTTTTATAATGCAACTCTGGATTTTTTGTTTCATAAAAGTTTGCATATCGCACCACAGCTGGTTTGGGTCTTGTTCTTTTTGTGATGAAGCCTAATGAGTTTTGGAATTTTATTGCGTTTTTGCTTCTTTCGTTTTTACTTAAAATGCGATATTCTGAACCAAATGTGGCTATACACATGTCATTAAATATGCTCTGGTTTGATTAATAGGTTTACTTAGTTTGAAAATATTGTCACCTGTGGGAATGAATACAACTTTTCTAGAGCATCCTTTAGGTGCATATTTGTTAATCTATATACAGCTTCTTGTGCTGAAACGTCACGGTTATGTAGGTACACTTGGCCTAGTTTTTTCATAGCTTCCTTAGCATGTACATTTCCATGTTTCCTAGCTGTTTGCATGCCTTTTCATAAGTTTCTTGATTAATGCCAACACTTGCAAACAAACTGTGGACACTGTCATGGGGATTGTTCTCATCTATAAGTGCTTTTTTTATGTCAGTCATAATGGCAGTAGCACACTCTGGTGTCATGTAGTTTTGTTGATCCTGTAAACATATGCACTTCACATTCTCGTTAATTTGGATGTCATTTGCATGCATGTCTTTGATGTCAGCATGGCATTTGGGGCATTTGGGTTTTGGCTGGACTTTCTTAATAAATGTTCGAACAGACACAGGGCGAGGAAAATTGAAACGACAAACTGTTTGGTTTTTTTTGCATGTTTTTGAATGACACTTTGAATGTTGTTGTACAGAAGTAACAATATCCAGTAACTCCATCATTTGTGGGTAATTCACATGTAATGTATTTGTCAATAAACATAACTACATCTTCATCTGGGCTTTTATCTATTGTAGGAGCATCTTCAATCCAAAACAAACAGTGAATATGGGGGGATCCACGCTGTTGAAATTCTACACGATAGAAATAGTCTTTAATCTTGCCAATTGGCTGTAATGGAGACATCAGAACTTCCCTTAAAAATACATGCCAGCGGAAATCAAACATGCGAGCTGCAGCCACGGGATTATTACGCAGCAAGTCACATCTGTGTGCATAATCCAAACTCTCAACAGTTTCTGTCCTGCCTGCCTGTTTTCAAATTGTACCTAAAAGATTGGACCATCTTAAATCTGCGCTACTATAACTTTGAAACCAGTCTGCTTTACCATTAACTCTTAAACAAGCCATCAAATCTTTTTGTGCTGCTTGCCAAAATGCTGGGGTTCCTCTAATTGGCTGCAATAATCATCCACATGCACCATGTCCTTCAAGGTTTCAACATTATCACTTTGATTTTTTTTGTAGTGTACCACCTGTTTGTCCTTTTCGTAAAACTATTGATACTTTGGAAACAACCTGCTCCACTTCTGACATGTATTGAGCAAAAAAAATGAACTCAATATTATTAGCAAACCTACCATCAGCATTTAAGATTCTGTTATTAAAATAACGAGACAATGTCAAGCGCTGCTTCCTAAGGGTATGGAAAGTATTGCATCCTTTCGGAAACAGAACTGGGAAGGACTTTGCTTCATTGTCTTTCTCAGACAGCATTTTTACTGGATTATTTCCTTCTGCGGGGGCTAAATTCAATATGTCTTCAAAATTCTGATCTAATGTTTCTTGCCCAATATCTACTGGCATCAAACATGTGTCTTGAAAAATGCAGTGCTGCTGCTGATCATGCAAAAGGTCTTCTTCAACTTCTTCAGACACTTCACCCTTTTTAGCATTATCTTCCTCTAACTGCATCTCCTGCTCCTTAGAAAACTCATTTATCCATTCTTCATTAAAGTCAATGTCTTTGTAATATGGATTATTTTCCATTAAATATGCAAGTGCTTCTCGTATTCAAGATTCAAGATTCAAGATTTTTTATTTGTCACATACAAAATTATATACAGCATATATAACCAGCAGTGAAATGTGAGTCAGGTCCGCACCATGGACAGTGCAATTATTAAGGAAAACACACAGATGAAAATATACATAAATGTAGCTATATAAGAATGAAATAAAAGTAAACAATAAAAAATATAAGAATAAAATATAAAAAAATGTGTATTGTGAATAAATCTAGATCGCAAAATAATGTAAATGAATGTAAACTGTAGACTTAAATATAAAAAAAAATGTACAGGGATGTACAGTGTGCATATATGCATTTAGCTGTGGTCTTAAATATTAAGATACACAGGAAGGTGCAGGAAGCAAATGTGCAAAACAGGGTGACACTGTCAGCGTGTCAATGTGAGGTGGCTGGTTTAGAGTTCAAGAGCCTGATGGCCTGTGGGAAAAAACTCCTCCTGAGTCTCTCGGTTTTTGCCATCAGGCTACGGTAGCGGAGTATGTGCTTTGTGTCTACAAACTGGTATTCATAGTGCCCTTTATAAGTGAGTTTACGCTTTAGTTTAATACGTAGTGAACCATCCATGTTAGAATGAGGTAGCAAATTAGTTGTCTGAACAACATTAGCAGGGACGCATGTAGCAGGTTCATGAACACCATTCTGCCCACCTTTAGGCAACGTCAACATCTTCATGAAAGGAATATTACGAGCAATCAGGTGCTGTTCTAAGCTATTCAAATGAGCCAAGACATCTGGAATTGGATCCCATTCTAAGTCATTACCTGTCCATTCAGATGGGACCTGCCCTCGTTTAATTTTATTATGGCAGGTAAAACAAATTTGTTTTTTGCTAGAACAGTAGCCCTATATTTACTGTCTGTGTTGTATTTATGTGCAGTGGCTAACTTAACTTTATCTTGATACACCAGATTTGTCTTGTATTTATTTTTCTCAAAGGCATTAAGTTTCTCTTTATAGTCCAGATTTGTCTTGTATTTATTTTTCTCACAATTTTTTACTTTTTCCCTATGCGCCATGTTTGTTCTGTATTTATCTTTATTTGAGGCTTTAAGTCTTTGTCTCAATAAGTCATTCCTATATTTACTCCTACAGAGTTCCCTTTTTTTTTGTCTAAATAGCATTTCCTCCTTATATTTTTTAATACCCATAATTTTACATTTCTGTCTAAATAACAGCTGCTCTCTGTATTTCGCATTGAATTTATCTTTTGTTGTTTGTCACTCTTTTTGGTATTTTTCTTTGTTTTGCTTTGATCTTTTACACTTAATGTATTTGGATTGAACAGTGCTTTTTTCTTGAGGTTCTTTTTGTGCACTTGTTTTAGATCGTTGGAATTTAGGAATCTGAATAACCTTGGCCCTGGTTTTGTATGGTTGTGGTCCAGTCATTTGGCAATAGCCATAACACTTGTTTTCTTGGACTTTTTTAACACAAAGGGTTCCAAAACGATTTTCGATGTAAATCTCTTGATTACACAAAGGTGTCTTTGTGCATTTATATTTAAGCCACTTATTTAGATGAAATGTATATATATCTACTGTACTCTTAAATAATCTGCAGCAGCGAGGGATTTCCATTTCTGTGGCCCATGTGTTTACATATCTCATTTTGTACTTGTTGATATAGTTTTGGTCTTCAACTCGTAAGTAGCTTTTATATTTTATAGAATTTTTTTCCAACTCTTTAACAACACCTAATCTTATTTTTCTATGATGTTTTTGTGTGCCACTCACAGCTTGAGAAATGGCACGGAAGAAACAGTTGCCATCACCGACAATGCTTTCATTGTGGCATGGCACTCCTGCATCACCACTGTCTACTGATTCTGGAACATTGTATCTTTCAAAAGCCTGCATGTACGCATCTGCGTACATATAGATTTGCAAACATTGTCATTCAGAGGAATAAACTGATACGACCGTCTTTCCTCAATAACAATTGTAAGTTCGGAAGAATCGTATAGTTTAACTCGTACTTTGTGGTTACCCTTGGTAATTATACATTCTGTGTTTAATACACCAACGGCTCTGGCACGTTTCTGACCACTTCACTTCTGTACAGATTAGGGATGCTCATATTGACCGTTTAACCGTTAACCTATAGTAAATATTTTGACCGATTAATACAATCAGTTAAACGGTTTAAAAGTTTTTTTTTTAAGTTTTTTTTTTTTGTTTGTTTGCTGCATGGTTTAAAAATAAAATAGCCTACTATATAGCTTATATTTATTAACTCACGGAGAGCGCGTACGCCGCAACCACACCTGACCTGACACATGCATGAAGATGTCTGTGCGGCCATTGGTGCATATCCAGGTCCCGCCCATGTCAAAACTTGTCACAATTGGCTGAAAAAGGTGTCAATCAAAGGCTAACACTTCATGTTAGCATTTTAGTAGCTTTTTTCGCGGACTTATGGCTTTTATTATTAATGGAAATGACAAAAAATGTCGCAGCAGTTTTCAAGTTGGAAATACTTCTCTGCCGTTTTTGAGCCTTGGAGGATATAACATGTCTTGTGGACCTAATTATTTTACTGAATATTATTCACTGGACCTTTACGGACAGAAAGACACGCTTACGTGCATTTGTTGCTGTTTCAGTCCAAGAGACCCGTCAAAAGGTAATACAAGTCCAAACTAAATCTTTGTGCTTATCTGTAAAAAAGGCTTTGGTGTCGGCGCTGTGGTTGTAACGTGTTAAAATGGTTTATATCGTCTGAAAGATGAGACTTTAAGCTTTAATTTGGTATATATATATTGTTGGGGTTTGCATGACGACGTGCAAGCACAACGGAGGCTTTCTTTTGTAGCGTGTTTACGTCACGGGACCAGGACGTTGTACACTAAACAGTTAATGCCAATTCAATATTATAATCTTATCAGTTAACGGTTAATAATCGATTAAGGAGCGACGGTTGTCGGTCGGGAAAATTAATCAAAATGAGCATCCCTAGTACAGATTCCTCTGACACGGATTGTCACCATCACTCAAAGACAACTCCTCACATGCAGGACTTTCCTCTACAATTACACTGTCATTTTCACATGACCGTGCCAATGCACACTCAAAATCACTCTCAGTTAAAGACATGTCTTGGTAGACAGGGCTTTCCTCTACAACAATACAGTCATTGTCACATGGTCTTTCATCAACCTTCAGTTGTATCTGCACTGGCACAGCAGACGATGCACATTTCAAACTCACTGACACACTGTTTAGTTCAAATGTCTCATTTGAGGGACCAAACCCTGCTGCCAACTTGTGAAGGTGACTGTAAACCTCACCAAGGCTATTAAAGTAGAGCACAACACTTGTTCCATTAGCGTCTAACATCCCTAAAGCACTGTGTGCATGAGAATCCACAATAGCGAACAAACCTCTTTCAGAAATAATGGCACATGTCTTTTCAAACATAGTGAATAGACACATGCTGTCTCCGTCTAGATTATCCTCAAGTGCACTCATCAAAGTAACATAACAAAGGTTTTGCTTTTCAACTTGGCTTACTGTATAGAGACGACCCAGAACACTGTCAATGTTAAAACTAAATGTTTGACCATACAAATCCTCCTCAGGCTTGAAATCCCAAGATCCCAACAATGGGATATGTCCTGCACTGATTTTTTGCTGTATATTGCATCACCTTCTAATATTACCGTGTTTAAATCTTCCTGTGTCCATGAAAACACACTACACAGCTGAGAATGTCTAATGATCGCTGACATGGCCATGGCCATACATTGTACTCCTGGATATTTAAACAAACCATGTCCCTGATGGAATGAGCCACTAATGTTTTTAGGGCGTGGGAACTAAGCTTTGTTCAAGATTCAAGATTCAAGATTTTTATTCGTCACATACTAAATTATATACAGCATATATAACCAGCAGTGAAATGTGAGTCAGGTCCGCTCCATGGACAGTGCAATTATTAGGAAAACACACAGATGAAAATATACATAAATGTAGCTATGTAAGAATGAAATAAAAGTAAACAATAAAAATATAGGAATAAAATCTAAAAATATAAAAAGTGTGTAATGTGGAATAAATCTAGATCGCAAAATAATGTACATGAATGTAAACTGTAGACTTAAAATATTAAAAAATGTACAGGGATGTACAGTGTGCATATATGCATTTAGCTGTGGTCTTGAATATTAAGAATCACATGAAGGTGCAGGAAGCAAATGTGCAAAACAGTTTGTAGCAAAACAGAGTGACACTGTCAGTGTGTCAGTGTGAGGTGGCTGGTTTAGAGTTCAAGAGCCTGATGGCCTGTGGGAAAAACTCCTCCTAAGTCTTCAGTTTTTGCCATCAGGCTGCGGTAGCGCTACCAGATGGCAGCAGAGTGAAAATATGATTACTGGGGTGGGTGGAGTCTTTGGTGATTTTTGCAGCTCTGCTTCTGCAGCGTTTGTGGTAGATGTCCTGCAGAGAGGAGAGCAGACCCTGAAATGCGCTCAGCTAAGCGCACAACTCTCTGCAGGGCTTTGCAGTCTTGACTGGAGCTGTTCCCATACCACACTGAGATACATTGAGTCAATATGCTTTCTATAGCTCCAGAATAGAAAGTTTTCAGGATTGCTGGTGAGACCCTGAATTTCCTCAGCTGTCGAGATAGTACAGTCTTTGCCTGGCTTTATTTACCTGAGTTTGAGTGTGAGTAGTCCAAGTCAGGTCCTCAGTGATGTTTACACCAAGGTACTTGAAGCTACTCACCCTCTCCACAGGGTCCCGCTTATCATAAGAGG
The DNA here is from genome assembly GCA_024416835.2 of Perccottus glenii. Taxonomy (NCBI): domain Eukaryota; kingdom Metazoa; phylum Chordata; class Actinopteri; order Gobiiformes; family Odontobutidae; genus Perccottus; species Perccottus glenii. The sequence goes on from CM044548.2 coordinate 26,264,808, forward strand.
AGTGTAGGGCTGCTGCTGCGTCTTCCTGAAGTCTACAATCAGTTCTTTTGTTTTGCTCACATTCAGGAGAGGCAGTTGTCCTGGCACCATGATGTTAATTTCCCTACTTCATCCAAGTATGCGGTCTCATTGTTGTTGTGAATGAGGCCCAGAACCACAGTATCATCAGCGAATTTGATAATGGATGTGGAGCTGTGCGAGGACACGCAGTCGTGTGTGTAGAGGGAGTAGAGCAGGGGACTCAGGACACAGCCCTGTGGGGCTCCTACGTTCAGTGTGATGGAGCTGGAGGTGTACTGGCCTAGTTTCACCACTTGAGGTCTGCCGGTGAGGAAATCAAGGATCCAGTTGCAGAGTGAAGGATTCAGTCCGAGGTCTATGAGTTTGGAAGCTAGCTTAATGGGGACTATAGTATTAAAAGCTGAGCTATAGTCAATAAATAGCAGTCTTACATAGTTCCTGTGATTGCTGTCAATGTGTGTGAGAGAAGAGTACAGGATGTGAGAGATGGCATCATCTGTGGATCTGTTTGGGCGATAAGCAAACTGAAGGGGGTCCAAAGTATCCGGGATGGAGGAGCAGATGACGTTTTTAACCAGTCCTCAAAGACCTTCATGACTATTGATGTGAGGGCAACTGGACGATAGTCATTTAGACAAGAGGGTTTATTGTTTTTAGGCACAGGGATGATGGTCGATTTTGAATGAGGTGGGAACCACCGATGTGGCAAGAGACTCATTAAAAATGGATGTAAACAAACCAGCGAGCTGATCAGCGCAGGACCGCAGAACACGGCCAGAAATCCCGCCAGGTCCAGCTGCTTTCCTTACATTCACTCGTTTTAGTGCCTTTCAACCTCGTCCTCCGTCACGGTGATGGCATGATGATCGCTGCTCTGACTGCTGCTTCCTGACGCGCTGATCGGCAGACTCGCACTGCTTTGATTGCTTTCGGCCGTAGAAAGTGTTAAGCTCGTCAGCCAGCCAGCGACGGATCTGCTCTCACCACTGTAGAGGATTTATTTCCAAAGTCACAGATGGTCCTTAGTCCTTGCCACATGCGTCGGGAGTCATTTAGCTGGAAATGTGACTCAATGCGTTCCCTGTGTCTGTGTTTTGCGGCACTTACTGCGTGTCGGAGAGCATAGCACGATGCTTTGTACTCGCTCATGTTTCCCGACAGAAGGCCGGGAAACATGTTGTTGTCTTTATCCAAGGCATGCTCAGTTCTGTCAACAGGCAGGATGCTTTCAGAGCGAAGACGCTTCTTGGGCACCTATTTGCACAAAAAGACAATAAGTTTGGCTATCACTTCAAAACAACTTACAAAACAAAATACCCTAATTTTAAGCCCATATGTACTTGAATTTTTTTTTTCATGACATATTTCATTTTTTTATATATAAAAAAAAAACTTTATGACCAACCTCATCATTTCCCACTCTGTCCAAATCCACATAATTGGTTCGTGAGCCTCCCAATGTCACCTCCAAAGCATCGGCCTCCATCTATATAAAGCAAGATGTAGTAATAAGTCATCTCTGATACATTTCTTAGAACACCAAACAAAACCAGCTGTTTGTATCAACTAAGGAGAAACAATGTATTCATTATTATTTTTATTTTATTTTTTAATTGTGTTACTCACTTATCATACTATCTTAATTTTTAATAACTGTTTTGGATGGCTTCTACATGTCGCAACCACTTTTCGGCATCCAGAATCTGAAACCTGTAGTGCAAAAAAAAACGTTATGACTTTCAACAGTGATATATGATGTATGATCATTATATTTGACGATAATAACTAGAAGATGTCACCACCAACAATAACTGTACCTTCTTTCCAGCTGGACAAATTGCCGGTATGCCGCACAAAACAGGATTTGACGATTCTTCTGTGTCAGTTGTGGCCAAAACATGAAACTGACCAGGGGAAAGCGGGATGGAGCACACAGACTGCACCTTCAAAATTGAACAACAACTGATTAATACTGTTAGAAATGTCAAATCTACTTTCACTGTAAGAGTTAACAAACCTGCTCAACATCAAACTTGCGTTTGACAACCTTGACATCTTCTGCTTGGTTGGCCTAAGACAAGATAAATGTCATTAACAATGAAATGTGAACAAGCAACAAAAAAGCACTTAACATACAGAGAGTACTTTCTTACCTTTCCCTTTCGTTCAACAACATTCCATTTAAACGGGTCAGATGAACAAGAAGTTGACTGAAGAGCCTTCAATGAAATACGGCTGAGAACTACCACAGGAAACTTCGGCAAAAGCACAGGGTTTGAACAAGTTGCAGCACTCTGCCGGGTGGTACGTTCAGTGGGAGGGACACTGGTGGCAGGAGAGGAGGATGGCTCGGATCTAGAGGGTGAGGAGCAGGGAGGTTCGCTTTGGTCAGTGGGATCTGCAGCAGCCCTCAAGAGTACCTCAGCTAAGATGCTCATGCCCTCGTTGTCACTGAGATGTACCAGCATTATAGGAAATGTCACTTTAACATACATTCGCTCATATTACTTGAATTGCATGTTTCAAGCATAACATTTATATATAGCATAGACACAAGTGCTCTACTTACACCATCGTAAACCCACAACCTCTTATTCTCCACAGGAAACAGGTCAACACAAGAGATGTACTCCACACCTACAAAAATACCATATTTTAGATCTTTGAATTTATGCCCAGACACTGACAGCTGATTATTACCAATAATAATGCATACCTTTTCCTTTTGCCACTCCCTGGTAGATTTGCCGCAGCTGGTCCTGATGTGCTTGATTCACCCCAAGCCCGGGAGTCTACCACAGACACCTGTGTATATAAAAAAATTACAGTTAGACTTTACACACAAACAGGCATTTTCTTCACAAAATTGCCTCACTTCACATATATTCCAATTCTGAGTGATAAAGTACGGAACATACCTTCTTCCATCGACTGAGGAGGGTAGACAGAAGCTTTGCAAACTGTTTTCCAGACTGTGTCACATTCTTGTAGTTGAGGTTATTGCCGGGAGCAATGACCACACACTTCGCCACTGGTTGATTCACAATCAAATGTCTGGCCTCCATCTCCAGGTGATGTGCTGTTCCTCCAGAGATTGCACAGAAACCACATTACGGAAACATGGCTCAGCAACAGCGTTCCGGACGGCGCCATTCAGCTCGACCAGCTGACATGCTATCGAGCGGACAGAGCCCCTCGTCGCTGGAGGAAAACCCGCGGCGGTGGGCTTTGTGTTTACATCAATGACGCGTGGTGCCGCGATACTGTTGTGATCAGCAAGCACTGCTCACCCCTGGTGGAGTTTATGATTATTAAGTGCCGGCCGTTCTATTTGCCGAGGGAATATACTGCTATACTGCTCATTTCAGTTTACATTCCCCCGTCCAACATCATCAGCAACAGGAACGACGCACTTAATGAACTGTACCAGCACATCAGTGAGCAGCAGACAGCACACCCCGATGTTTTTCTCATCATAGCTGGGGATTTCAACCATGCTGACCTTAAGAGTGTGTTTCCAAAAATTCACCAGCACATCAACTTTCCAACACGAGGTAATAACATTTTGGACTTTGTTTACACCACACAGAGAAGAGCTTACAAAGCCCTCCCCCTCCCCCACCTCGGAGCCTCAGACCACATCACTGTCATGCTAATGCCTGCATACAGACCACTTATTAAAGTCACCAAACCTGTTTACAAACAGATTAAAGTGTGGCCAGAAGGATCATCAGAGATTCTTCAGGACTGCTTCAACACAACTGACTGGGACATGTTTAAACAGGCTGCCACACGCAATAACACCACTGACCTCCAGGAGTACTCAGAGACTGTTACTGCCTACATCAATAAGTGTATTGACGACGTAACAGTCACAAAAACCATCACTGTCCGGGCCAACCAGAAGCCATGGATGACAGGGGAGGTCTACAGACTCCTGAAGATACGGAACGCTGCCTTCAGAGCTGGAGATGAGGTGGGCCTGAGAACAGCTAGGGCCAACCTGTCCCGTGGCATCAAAGAGGCTAAGAGACAGCACTCCAGGAGGATAGCTCACCAATTCAGCGACAGCAGAGACACTAGGAACCTGTGGCAGGGGATACAGACCATTACGGACTACAAGCCCCCACGGACCTGTGACAACAACATCTCTCTGCTGAACGAGCTGAACACCTTCTTCGCGCTTTGAACAACAAAACAACACCACTGCACAGAAGACTCCACCTCCTCCCGGCGACCAGGTGTTGACGCTGACCCCAGACAGCGTGAGGAGATCCTTCAGTAGGATCAATGCCCGCAAAGCTCCGGGTCCTGACAACATCCCTGGGCGTGTACTGAAAGTCTGTGCAGCAGAACTCACTGATGTCTTCACAGACATTTTTAACATCTCACTGAGTCAGGCTGTTGTTCCCACATGCTTCAAAACTACCACCATCATCCCAGTCCCGAAGAAGCCATCTCCATCCTGCTTCAATGACTACCGTCCTGTTGCACTTACCCCCATCCTCATGAAGTGCTTTGAACGGCTAGTCATGCACCACATCAAGTCTGCCCTCCTCCCTGGACCCCTTCCAGTTTGCATATCGATCCAACCGGTCGACCGATGATGCCATCTCCACTGCCGTCCACTCAGCACTCACCCATCTGGACAAAAAGGACTCATATGTCAGAATGCTGTTCATAGACTTCAGTTCAGCATTCAACACAATCATCCTCAACAGCTCATCTACAAGCTGAGTCAGCTGGGGCTCAACACTTCGCTGTGCAACTGGCTGTTGGACTTCCTGACTGGAAGACCTCAGGCAGTACGGGTCGGCAGCAACACATCCAGCACCATCACACTGAACACTGGGGCCCCCAAGGATGTGTGCTGAGCCCTCCTCTTCACTCTGCTGACCCATGACTGCACACCGTCACACAGCTCTAACCTCTTTATTAAGTTTGCAGATGACACGACTGTGGTGGGTCTCATTAGCAACAAAGATGAGACAAACTACAGGAGTGAGGTGAGCCGCCTGGCTGGGTGGTGCAGTGACAACAATCTCTCTGAACGTGGAGAAGACGAAGGAGATTGTTGTAGACTTCAGGAGAGCACACACTCAGCACGTTCCTCTGACCATCAACGGTGCAACTGTGGAAAGAGTGAGTAGCACCAAGTTCCTGGGTGTGCACATCACAGAGGACCTCTCCTGGACTGAAAACACCACAGCACTGGCCAAGAAATCAAACCAGCGTCTCTACTTCCTCCGCAAACTGAGAAGAGCCAGAGCCCCACCCCCCATCATGTACACCTTCTACAGAGGCACCATCGAGAACATCCTGTCGAGCTGCATCACTGTGTGGTATGGCGCCTGCAACGTCCTGCCGAAAGACTCTGCAACGCATAGTGAGAACAGCTGAGAAGATCATTGGTGTCTCTCTCCTCCCTCCAGGACATTTACAGAACACGTCTCACCCGCAAAGCCCTCTGCATCACAGGTGATCCCACTCACCCATCACACAGCTTTTTCAGCCTGCTACCATCAGGGAGGAGACTGCGGAGTCTCCAGGCCAGGACCAGCAGACTGAAGGACAGCTTCATCCACCAGGCTGTCAGGAAGCTGAACTCCCTCCCGAACCTGCCCCCTCCCTCTTCTTCCCAGGCACCACTGAACTATGACCCTGAACTATGACCCCACTAATTATATGATGACATGCACTAGTCACTTGTGCAGCATTGGTCTGCCCACTCACCGCACACTACCTCATTCGGCATGGAACTGATGTCATTCCACTACCTCATCAGTCAGTAAATAACTGCTCTTGGACACTTGTCACTTTAACCAGACAAGATATTTTAATAAGTGATTCTTTTTTGCACTAAAAGAATCTTTCAACTGCACTGTTGTTCACTTTATTGATTTGCACAATATCTGTCACTCACCTTGCGCTGCTTTATTTAAATTGATTTTTAGCTTTATTTTTTAATTTTATTATGTCTTTTTTTTTTTATCACTCCCTTATTGTATAGTTGTATCTACATTTTTAAATTGAGTTATTTTTTTTAGGCTTTAATGATAATGTTATCTGTATGCACCGGGGACTGAGAGTAACGCAATTTCGATTCTCTGTATGTATGTACTGTACATGTGGAAATTGACAATAAAGCAGACTTTGACTTTGACTTTGACTACAAACAAACTACATGAGACCTCTCTTATACATACTAACAGACATTCTGTACACCAAAATGCATAATAAATATTAACCATGATACATGGAGAGTATTACCTTGAGAGGAACGCTTGGTCACTCTGGTCTTAGGAGCCACAGATTTCACGAAAGAGGTCATCTAATAATTAGAAATATAAAAGATTATGTTGTGCTGCCATCAACACTAAAGTCTGCTTCTCATTTACACTTGAAACTGTGCAATAACAACCCAAATTCACACTGTATCCGGTGCAGAACTTTTGGTTTTACTTTGTAGTCATGACAATGGGGCCGTGACTCCGGAAGCCGCCTTTTACGTAATGTAAATGTGTCTTTTGCACAGGTTTTTTGCACAGTTCAACGGGATAAATACAACAATCAGACTGGAGTGAACTCGACATGTTACTATTAATATTGCAGACAAACAGCTGTAACCTGCACAATTTAGACATGCTTTGAATCACTAAAATACTTTGTTAGGACACCGTCGACTTCACCAGAGACACTGCTGTAGTATACCGATAGAAATAGAAGCATAGTCCTACAAGCGTAAAACTAATCTAGGCGTAATGGCTTGTGTTTCTAAACCCAACCACGGACCAAACTGACCCACAATAGTACGCTCACATGTGGACCTTACTCCACTAACATTATTGTAGGCCTATGTATCCAGTTGGTAAAATCCAATTAAATACTAGACCACAGACATTAGCCATCGTATATAGACAAACTTACCTTTGGTTGAAAAGATGCAACGTAGAAAAAGACCGCACAGTGTTGGATAGCCTACTTCTCAGAGTGCAAAAATAATAAAGACCAAACTTTGAGAAATTCTCGTAGTTCAATTTGAGGAAGTCCTTTAAAACTGATCACAGCAATAAAAGACACACTCCATAGCACAAGTGAATGATTTAACCTGTATGATCAGATGTAGCCACACCCCTTTTTTAATGCACGGACCAATCACACACTAGGTCTGGCACAGCTAAATTTGAATACTGCTGTAGGCTAGGCCTGTTCGTCCAAACCACTCTTTTCGGGACTGAATTTGAGGTCAACATCTCCACTTCCTTGTTCTGTGCATCTACATAAGATTTTTAGAGCCAAATCTATTAGATATACTAAATACTTGTTCAAACCAGTTATGATAAAGCTGTGGATGTAAGACATTATAATTACATCGATAGATTACTGCTACCTTACTAATTACTCACGACGAGGTTCTGCGCAATCACAATGTTGCCCTGGGCTTATTTCATGATCTGAAGAGCACATATGGACCTTTCTTGTGTTTTCTGTTTTTAAATTAATGCACAATCAAAACAGTCTATAAAACATATCTTTGGTTCAATTTGGGGTTTATAATCTCTCAGTAATACTGCTGATTGTCTTCCTAAACAAAATGTTTTTCACCCGTTTCAAATCAAGTGAAGATATCCCGCAATTGCTTTCATCACAATCATTTCATTTAGAGCATGTCATTTCTATGTTGAAATTCTACAAAGTTGGCCCTGAGTGATGCCCTGTGCACCTTATATATTACATAAGAACACTGCACTTCTCACATTGAAAATAGTTTCAGAAGAAATGACAACTGTTAGCCTAGATGATTCATTGTAACTAAGTTCTAAATGTGCTTTTCTGATACATTTGTACTTACTTTAACTCAGACAATTATTAAACACAGGAATAAAGTGTATGTGGCATTTGAAACTCCATCATCTATAGCCGTATCAGAAAGTCTCTGTAGCTCTGAAGTTTTTGGTATGTTTCTGAACTTCTAAATGACAGTTATTCAAGTCACCGTTTGTATCAGATTCCACTACATGCAAACATGTATTGTTTGCATGTAGTGGAATTTAGATTAGAATTTACATAATGATATTTACACTGACCCAAGTCTTGCAAAGCTTAATATGCAAAAGCAAATCTGAAATGGTTCATATTTGTGCTTTCTTCTTTTCTGATTTCAATCAAATTATTTCAAGCACTAACTCTTCCCAATGAATTATGGTGACTATTAAAAAAAACAGCCAATAGGACGGAGGAGCACTGTTTAAAATTACGCCCTTGATACCTACATACATTTATTAAGACTATAGTTTATAAACACTAATATTTGCTTAGGCAATATTCTAAGCCCGGGGTGTTACAATAGAAAATGGCATATCTCCCCAGGATTAAGACAAGGACAAAAGAAACATGTTTTAACTCCAACAAACTCAGCTCTTTTAAGAGCCAGTGGCTCTTAAAAGGACCTTTGCTTTGAGATGTTCTGTAACCGCACAAAGCCGTAGTTCTCTCTCTACGTGGCGTAGTCCACATGCAGCGCTCAGTTCCCGTCTTGGCTTGCTCGTGTAGACGGATGTTCTTTAATCGCACAAAGCCGTAGACATCTCTCTTGGCAGCGTACCACGTCCGTATCCCTCTCGGATTGTTGTGTGTTCGGCCTTTAAGGCACACCTTGCTCATAGCTGTATCCTCAGGGGTGACCACATCCCTTTCCGCAAATGAACCAATCACAGACCACTGACCCAGGTCTGGCAATCTACTAAAAACTGATCAAATCTGAAAAAGCTGAATTTTTCTTATTTTCTGTTTGCAATTACATCCTTTTAGGCTTTTGTTTTTCCACTTATTTTAGGTTAACAAAAATTATTATTATTATTTTAGGCCACTAAAATCGCACCCCTTGCGCAAAAAGATGCAAATCATTGTGTTTTAATCTAAATGGCCCCAAATTTGGTGAGTATCATCTAGACACGTGTGCCAACCAAAGTTGTGACTTTGTTTATGATATCTTATCGGGTATGGGTGTGGCAAGCCTGTAACGAGGTGGCCATTTTTGTGAAAATAAAATGTCTCTGAACTCTCAAAAGCCTTCTCGGATCGAGTTGGACCCAAAAAGCCGTTTGTGCACATTCATGACCTGAACACAAAGATATGTAAATAAAAGGGTTATCTTTAGAAATGGCTCTCCAGCGCCCCCTACAAACTTATAATGGGACCCAAGAATTTAGTTTGTCATAGAGACATAAAATTTGGTACACACATCTCTTATGTCATGACGAGCATAAAAGCCAAAGACAATTACCCCCTATCTATAAATGTGTTGCCATAGCAACGTCCCAAATATGTGGAAAAAGTCAATTGGAGGTGAAAATTTTAGTTTGTCGTAGGCAAATGAAACTTGGTACACACATCCAGTATGGGCTTATGAACAAAAAAGCCAATGGGGACCACACCCTATCACACACGGGAAGGCTGCCATTTTGAATTGAAAATGTGAACCGACTTAGAATACACCTCTCTTTTAAAAAACAACAGAAAATAGCTGCTTCATTCCACAGACACCAAACTTAGGCAAAATGAGCACAACACATGTATGTAAAATAGACAGGCGTTTTTCAAGACTTTTTTTGCTTGAGTTATATTTTTTTTATTTTATTTTTATTTATTATAATTTTTCTGCAAAATGATCCTCAATTTGACCCAGTAAACGTGCAACTAAAAGTAAGTTACTGCATTAAAAGGGAGATGTATTAAGATATTGTGTTGTTTATACTGTTCTTTTCCAGAACGCAGAGCTTTACAAGGCAAATAATTCATTATCCCATTTCTACAAGTTTACGTTTTATTTTTAATAAAATGTAATGAATATGTTTTCATAATAAGTCTGACAAATACATTTTCTTTGTATAATCCTACAAGTACAAATGTTTTTGGTGTGTTTTATGAAAACCAAGGAAAATATGGTAAAACAAAAGGAATGTTTTTAAAACTTAGTCTCCACATTGTAAACTTTAGTAACTTCCCAGAGTTACGCCCTTCCGCCGGAAGAGAGCATAGGACCCGCCCCCGGCCGAAGGTGATAAAGCTGGCTGCTAGCCAAAAATCTCTCTCTTCCTGCTTTTTGGCTTCCTCTCCATCGCCAGGAGGTTACGTCCCCAGGGACTTTCCCAAAGCTTTGAGCCTCGTGTAAACGAGTAATTTTTCTTTGTTAAAAAGACCGTGCCTTCTAACGAGTTAGCTTGACCAACGAGCACTCGCAGAAGCAAGTTTTTAACCAGCAAAGCAACAGCCGAGGACTCTTTCATGGACCTTGCAATAACTTACACAAACTCAAACTTTTACACTGTGCACGGAGGTCCAGGCAGTGCTAGCTTGGACAACAACAGGTTGCTTTCTCCTTCTGGGCTGCAACCCCTCTGGAGGAGACGTGCACATGATGGCACCCCTGTGTGCGGAACGCTTCATCAGTGAGCGACGAACCTTCTGGAGAACATTCAGGACGCTTCGTCTCGGAACACTGGTGTCACCAGCACCCGCTGACCACAGAGTAAGTCCCCACGTGACACAATGGCCTAGCATCTTTGTACTCTGTCCAAACTCTAGCCCGAAGCCGCCATAACTCCTTAAAAGTCCCTTTGTTAACCTGTCTAAACATTCCTGGTTTCACGATACCCTATGAAAGCAGATTTTATACCTGTGTTTATCCAATGTCTTGTCAATCCTTTTCCTGTTCCCATCATGTTATTCACCATTATTCATTTGTGTAATTTTTAATAAAATCATTACATTAATTAATGTTTCTCTGTTTATATTAAGAAATGTTCGAAAACCAGAAGAATTTTCTTCCTTTTTGATTAGTGAGACTAGATTAAACAGTTTCTTTGGACCTGTTAAAACCAGAGTGGTGCCCCTTTCTAATTAGAAATTAATTTTAATAAATTAATATTAATGTCAAAGTTAATTATTAAAATTATTAATGTTAATCTAATATATGTTTATGCAACATAGTCCTACACTACAATGAATATCTTTAAGAAATGGCTTTCTTCTTGCCACTCTTCCATGAAGGCCAGATTTGTGCAGTATACAACTGATTGTTGTCCTATGGACCTCAGCTGTAGATCTCTGCAGTTCATCCAGAATGATCGTGGGCCTCTTGGCTGCATCTCTGATCAGTCTTCTCCTTGTAAGAGCTGAAAGTTTAGAGGGATGGCCAGGTCTTGGTAGATTTGCAGTGGTCTGATACTCCTTCCATTTCAATATTATCGCTTGCACAGTGCTCCTTGGGATGTTTAAAGCTTGGGAAATCTTTTTGTATCCAAATCCGGCTTTAAACTTCTCCACAACAGTATCTCGAACCTGCCTGGTGTGTTCCTTGTCTTCATGATGCTCTCTGCACTTTAAACGGACCTCTGAGACTATCACAGTGCAGGTGCATTTATACAGAGACTTGATTACACACAGGTGGATTCCATTTATCATCATTAGTCATTTAGGTCAACATTGGATCATTCAGAGATCCTCACTGAACTTCTAAAGAGAGTTTGCTGCACTGAAAGTAAAGGGGCTGAATAATTTTGCACGCCCAATTTTTCAGTTTTTTATTTGTTAAAAATTTTTGAAATATCCCATAAATTTTGTTGTTGTCCCACTTGTTGTCGATTCTTCACAAAAAATTACAGTTTCATATCTTTATGTTTGAAGCCTGAAATGTGGCAAAAGGTTGCAAAGTTCAAGGGGCCGAATACTTTCGCAAGGCACTGTATCTGCAAAACTGAGGTTAATGAGCTGAAGACTGGAAAATATAAGACAGCATGTCATGATCAATAAAATTACAATAACTTGGAAGACAACTAATCAACACTGGCTAGTTCATAGCATCCCGAGGGAGATTCGAACCTGGGTGCCCTGAATGTAAAGCTCTGTCCTTACCAGCTGAGCTAATTTTTTTGTTTAACATTGTTTACATAGGCAATGATGCCAATTGCCAAACCAAACAAACTGCTAAACTGTGCTGCGGCCCTTGAGAAAATATAGAGATATGTTTTTTTTTTCTTAGTGAATGTAGTTGATTAGTAGCTCTGGCCCTAAGTAACCTTTTCTTTCCACAAAATACCTAGCTTCAAAATGTTTTAAATGTTTGATGGTTCTCATTTTTAATAGACCAAGACCATCATTATTTTTATTATGGTTTACATTACCTGTCTCATAAGAACGCATATCTCACCAAATGAAGACAACTTTTTGCACGATGAAGGTATATATTGAGAGCACGTGCTGAAAAGTTTCCGCAATGTTGCATTGATGCTCAAGCACATATTGATCATAAAGTTGTGCTCAATTCATTAAATGTCCTTTTCTAAACCCCTGTCTGTTGTTACTCAGACCAGACTACAACTTTTAATTGTTACATTAAAAGGTTCACGCTCTGTTTTGGTCAACATTTCTGTTGTAGCGCATGTCTTCAGGCAAAAATGTGACGCAAACCCACTGTAACTTTATACATGCAATTCAAAACTGATTGCACTGATGATTTTAAGAAGTGATGTTCTTACAAGGTGTTTCTTGCCATCATTCTGACTTTCACTTTGAGTGGGCGACCAGCATACGCAGAAATCTTCATTACATGAAGAGGAGTTGGCGCCAGAAAAATAGGAAAGTAGTCGCCATCTGCACACGACTTAGCCACATCTGAGTCCACTACAGAGACATGAATCACTTTAAAAACAAAACATTATAAACAAAGAAGTACATTTTTACTAGGGAAGAGATCAAACCAAAAATGGAGAACTGCTCTGGGACGATGCTGAGGGGTCCAATTGTTGAGACAAAGTGGCCCTGTGAAGGAGTGGAGCGAGATGTCCGCAAGGCTTCTCTACGTTTACGCTTTGACAGGGAAATGGGGCACTTCTTTGTGTAGTATCCATCAGAGTATGTGAGATAAATGTTTTTTGTCGAGAAGTCGTCCAGCATCAGTTCAATTGGATGAGGTCCATTTGTGGCTGTTGTGTCAAACTGTAGGGTGCAGGTGTTCTGTGAAGCAAAAAGAGAAGACATTTTGGTCTTTTTACTGCACCACGACTGGACAGAAAATAGTCGACAAAGAAGGAAACTGGAAAAGTCAGCAACACAATTTAGCCAATGTTTCTACTCTGCTGATGAGTTTGGGGAAAGAAGCTGGTGAGCCTAACCTATAAACCCACAAACACTGTGGCAACAGAAGTCCGCTTGGGACCCTTGTTAGGCTAGATCTGGTGCTCATTTTACCTTACCTTTACCTTTACCATAGAAGCCTTTGGGCAGCGCGCAGAAACTGCAGTCATTGGCTTCTCTGCTGCCTGGGACTCTGCATCTGATGTAGTCTCCGTCTGGGTCAAACACTAACAGCTTATAGTTTCGTTTACAGTTCTTTGGTACTCTGCAAAAAGTCAATTCAGTCAATTAATATCAATATATTTTTTGATGTTATCCAGTGATGGTAATGAAGGAATTTTACCTGAGTGCAGGTATTATTGCGGCAATGGGAGATCTGTTGGGTTTGCCGGTGTCTGAGCGGATTACCATGTCTATGTGGGCCTTCATTCTCCAATCCACATCCCCCTGTTTGACAGCCTGAGCCCAGTAACTATGTTGAGTGGTCTCATTGAAGTAAGTGGGATATCTGTGCACATAAAGATATTTGCACATTATTTGTTTGGATCTCAATTCGGTTCTGCTGTTGAGGTAGCTAGTCTTTGTGAGGTCCACATTATCAAAAACAATACACAAAATGTTTGTTTTGGAAATATATTTGAACAATAGCATGAGTCGAGTCAGTACAGCACAGTTTGAGAGGCTTGTCAGTAACGTGACAAACATATAGACAAAATGTGTTTCTATATAAGTATCACAGAAACACAATTAATGGACACACGATCATTAATTAGAATAAAGACAAGTGTAAACCTTGTGTGTAGATGTGTGTATAGCCATATGCTGCTGTAATAAACAGCAGAAGAAGAGGACTTTTTTTTTTTAAGGTGCATTACAGAAAATCTGGAGTTGTTGTACCAGTGTACAGTGTTGTCCCAGTGTGCCACCTCTGAAGTTAGCCGTACTGCATCCAGTGTCGTGCGTGTTCACTGTGCACACGCTTGTACAAACGAACAACAATCGAAGAAGAATCTGCCGCTTTTGAGAGCACTGTGTTCACAGGATTCACTTTCATCTTTGTCGCTAGTGTTGCTTAGTTTACTTATGGCAGATTATCAGAAAGCGGGAGTTTTGATCCCAAAACCTTCTCATTTAAGTGTACAGGCTTACAGAGGCAACCACAGCATATTCAGATCATTCTGCACATCAGGCTGTTGTTTATTTGAACCATTGAAACTTCAGTAATGTACCTTTAAGACCCCGACTCAATGTTTAACAAGTTTTGCTTGTGTTTAATGCGACATAGACAGAATGTTTTGTAAGTCATGAAGCCAGAGCCACACAATACCAATGCTCGCTCTAAAATCAGAAACTGCTAATAAATGCCAGTTAAAAAAATAAAATAAACCTGCATTCTGTCCTTTTTTTCCCTTGGCTTCTTGTTTCTACCCAGTTAAGGGCTCTCCATTGTCCAATCAAAAGACTGCTCCACCTTAGAAAAGTAAACCACTCTGATGGAACCAGAAGGGGATATTGTATGGTGCACTTTTTGGTACAGTTCTTACTCCTTTTGGTATTGTAAACTGACTTGACCCAGAACGTACTGCACCGGATTGCAGGTGCAAGTGATCCAAAAAGGTTTTTGATTTAACACACAAAAGTGAATGGAACTGTATGGACAGCATGGGCAAGTTTCAATTTCCAAAAGTGCCCCATCAAACTCTTTAGTTCTATCATTAGATAATCTTTGTAAATGAGAAGCGAATGGAAAAATAAAACTAAAAATGTTTTGTAACCACAAAAGAAAACATGCTAAAAGTTGTCTTCCTCAACATGTACATGTACCGCTGTATACCTCACTCTTTCATTATGATTAGATTAGATTAGATTAGATTCAACTTTATTGTCATTACACAAGTACAGGTACAAGGCAACGAAATGCAGTTCAGGTCTAACCAGAAGTACAAGATTTACAGGTAATATGTACAATGAATATAAATATACAGATGGTTATTACTATAAAAGGTGAGTGTGTGCCATAAATATAATTACAGGTGTCTCTTTTCTAAAAACAGCATTTACAGGTGAATATGTACTCTAAATGTAATGTAATGCGCACGCGTCGCGCCGCACACACACATACACACACTCACTCACTCACATACACACACTCACTCACATACACACACAAACATACACACAGGGGAATTAGACCGGGAGAGCTATACACACACTCACTCACATACACACACACACACACACATACACACACTCACACATACACACACTCACATGCACACATACACACACATACACACACTCATGTGGATGGTGGGGGGTGAGAGGAGAGTCTGTGAGGGGAGTGGCATGGTGGGGGGTGAGAGAGGAGTCTGTGAGAGGTGTGGGGTCAGCAAGGGTTAGAGTTCAGTAAAGACACAGCTCTGGGGAAGAAACTGTTCTTTAGTCTGCTGGTTCTAGTCCGGAGGCACCTGAAACGCCTGCCGGAGGGGAGGAGGGAGAACAGTCTGTGGGCTGGGTGAGAGGAGTCCTTAAGGATGCTGCGAGCTCGACGCAGACAGCGTTTCCTCTGGATGTTTTCGATGGCAGGAAGTGGAGTCCCTGTGATGCGTTGGGCAGTTTTCACCACCTGCTGCAATGCCTTGCGCTCCGCGACAGAGCAACACCCATACCACACTGTGACACAGTTCGTCAGGATGCTTTCTATCGCGCAGCTGCGTAGAAGTTCACCAGGATGGCCGAGGAGAGCTGGTTCTTCCTCAGTGTCCTCAGGAAGAAGAGGCGCTGGTGAGCCTTCTTGACCAGGCTGGAGGTGTTGGTTGTCCAGGTCATGTCCCCAGGAACTTGAAGCTGGAGACTCGCTCAACGTCCATTCCATTGATGTGGATGGTGTCGTGTGTGCCTCTAGACTCTTTCCTGAAGTCCACAATGAGCTCCTTCGTTTTGGTGGTGTTGAGGAGCAGGTTATTTTCGTTGCACCATGTGGACAGGTGCTGGATCTCTTCCCTGTAGGCAGTCTCATCGTTGTTGCTGATGAGACCAATCACTGTAGTGTCGTCTGCAAACTTGACGATGGCATTAGATCCAAACACAGGTTTGCAGTCGGAGGTGAAGAGGGAGTAGAGAAATGGGCTTAGCACACAGCCCTGTGGTACACCAGTGTTAAGTGTGATGGATGTGGAGCAGGTGGATCCAGATCAGACATTCTGGGGTCTGTTGGTCAGGAAGTCTAGAATCCAGTTGCAGAGTGAGGTATTGATGCCTAAGTCTTCAAGTTTGGCTATTAACTTGGTCGGGATGATAGTGTTGAATGCTGAGCTGAAGTCAACAAACAGCATACGTGCATAAGAGTTCTTATTGTCCAGGTGGGTGAGGACAGAGTGCAGTGCCATAGCAACTGCATCCTCTGTGCTCCTATTGCTGCGGTAAGCAAACTGATGCGGGTCCAATGTGGGTGGTATGGAGTCTTTTAGGTGTTCCAGGATCAGCCGCTCAAAGCATTTCATGATGATGGGTGTGAGTGCTACAGGGCGGTAGCCGTTGGGGCACCTTGGGCTAGAGTGTTTTGGCACTGGCAAAATGGAAGTGCATTTGAAGCATGTTGGTACAGCTGCTTGGGCAAGAGACAGGTTGAAAATGTCTGTTAAAAACATGAAATTGAACACCTTAATATTTCGACCCGGCAGAACAAAAACACAGATTAAACAAGTCTGTCCAAGTCAAACTCAAGTGCTCAAAAAAGGCACAAGTAAAACATAAAAAAAAAAAAAGGTAAAATGGACAAACAAAAACAAAATAAAAAAAGTAGAATCAGGGCTTGCACTCGGGCGCAACTACCCAGTGCTATAGGGCTATGCAGCAACAATTTTGGCCAGTTCTCAGCCCAATACTAGTAACAATGTTGCTACCAAACATTCTAGAGCACTCTCTAGTTCGTAATAAATTGTAACATGAGCCATGTGTATATATTATATACATATATAATTGCAATATTAATAATAATAATACTAATTATATATATATATATATATATATATATATATATATATATATATATATATATATATATATATATAAATAGCACAGACCTTTTATAGAGAGAGAAAGAGATGTGAGCCTGTAATTAGACCCAACAGTAACTATAGCCTGTATGTCTGACAGCACTGCTAACATCAACAGCTAATGCTTAAACAAAATCTATTAATGATTCCATAGTAAACCAGACTTATTCCATAAGTTATGTTTTTCAGCTTCTAGTCATTTATTGTGCATGCTACCTTATATTTACCAGTATTTTACCTTAATAAAATTGAGATATGTCATGCATAGGATTGGTAACATAAGGTTGAACCAAAATCTAAATGTAGCTTGTAGCAACATTAACTTAATTAATAAAGTTAGCAAACAATAACCAGTCTGTTAACATTAAGCCTCCAAGTTTGGAGCAAATCTTTGCGTGATATCTTGGTAAACCAGAGATATTGCATTAGTTGTTTTCCAAATGATTGTAATTTATTGTACATGGCATGCTGCCTTATATTTTCCAGTTTTCAGCTCAGTAACTTCGGTTTTGCACATTAAGCTAGCATTAATTTAAACCCCATTTAGCTGCTATATTTCCAGTATTAGCAAACGCTAGCTAGTCTGTTAACATGAATATTGCAAGCCTCCAAGCACAGACGTCACACTTTAAATCCTATACGCCATCTCCTTTTTCCTCTTTCTTTTTCTGTTTGTTGCCCCTGACAGCGTTTTTGCTTTATCCATCTTTCAAAGACAACTGTGTGCTTACTGTGACAACTGTACGTACCTGCGCGCTCTGCGTGCTCACGGCGCCACCACCAGCCACGCCCACTCGCGATATTCCATTCCAATGAGGGCACCGCCGCCTACTGTAGCCACGGCAGACAAAGTCGACTTGACGTGCTCAAACACAATGTAGCGAGTAACCCTAAGTGTCAGTTCAAATGTAGTGGAGTAAAGAGTACAAGTATTCAATCAAAAATGTAGTTGAGTAGAGAGTAAAAGTTTCTTATATTTTTGATACTCAGTACAAGTACAAAGTAGCCAAAAAAATACGTACAGTACAATACGTACAATGAGTACAGTAACGAAGTACATTTACTTAAGTACTTTACACCTCTGGCATTGGGACAGGGCCAATTAAGTGAAATTAAAGTGAACATAAAAAAGACAAAACAGTACAAGACAGTGGTCACAGATCTCAGTTTGCTTTTAACCAGTGTTTGAGATGTCCCTTAAATATTTACCATGTTGAACTGTCTGGAAATGGAAAGCTTTTTCTAGATTAACTTCTTTTTACTGATGTTAAGTATCTTTGTGGCCCCTCACAGGCCCACTCTAGTCATGGCATTGATTTGGTTTAAGGGTTGTGCCAGTTCGGTTCCAAATCGTACTGACCCGTTCTGTATTGTACCTCCCAGAGAAAAAGTGCTTTAAGTAAGTGACGTGCCGTTCTGCCTCACCTGATCTCAAAAGGCCGGTTGGTTTTGAATTTGATTCTGGTCACCGCCTTGTTCTGGCACCAAGGAATAACAAAGGTGGGGTCACTGTTAGTTTCTCTGTAGGTGGACTCTACAATGGTCCCGCAGTCTCCCAGAGCACAGGTGTAGTTGTTCTGGTAGCAGACCGAGTGGGTCTGCCAGGTGTGGACGTCCAGTTGCGGAGGAAAGAGGAAGTTAGATGCAGCCCGCTCAGTTCATGGTTGAGTTAAATTCTTGTGTATTGTGTACTGTGCAAAATCATACAATGTAAGCTTTGCTCTTGTCTTGTCCTTTAGGGGTGAACATTAACGGACTTCCCATGTAGTTGTAGGATGACACTGAGGAGACAATGAGGAGCAGATGGAGCAGCGGCAGACGGAGGGGAGCCATCTCCTGTTCTGGAAAAAACATTCTGTTTTCAAGGTGAAGACGTTTTTTTCTCTAATTCCAAGAGACTTTGTCAATTCTGAGATCAACTGTTAAGAGAGCTGAGCTTTATCTCTAGAGGGAGGGGTTTAACCTGAAACTAAACCTGATTGGACCAGGCTGTTCTGGTCTCATAGTTGTTAGCTATGAAAGGACAGTGTGACTCCTGATGTGAGAGTCGTTAAGGCTCAGGTGAGTCGTTAGTGACACTGTTCCATTCAGGTGTTGTTGTTGCTCTAGAGTGAAACAAATTTTTTTTTTAGGTTTCAAAACACTGTTAAAAAATACTAGGCAACATGAATCTGAGGCCACCTCCTCTGTTCAAAGAGAGCTCCTCCATTTTAACAACCAAAACTTGGACATTGCTGTCCTCAAAGGAATGCTCTTTCTCTTTGAGGTGGAGGTGAACTGCAGACTCAGGTCCTCCAAGATTGGCTCTTCTGTGCTGATACATCCTCTTGTGAAGCTGTTGTTTCATTTCTCCAACATAACTGTCACTGCACTCTTCACTGAACTGAATTCGATTTGAAATAATTATATAATAAATAAACAATAAAAGAGAATAGTTATGCATTAACAGTTATACATTTTAGTCCAATGACTAAAATAAAAACGACATGATAAAAGTAATATAATGTAATGATAATAATAATTGGTGCAGCACTGGAAAAAAGCCACGTGATTGGTTAAAAGCACACATAAAAATTGCAAAAATTAGATTTGCACACGTCCCTCAATGAGCTTCCGTTCTCCCCAGATACCTGTGTGTTGTTTGGAAAAATATGGCCCTATATCTCGCTTAATGTCTACCACCTGACCACCACAAACTTAGTTATTAAATTTATTTAATTTTAATCTTTGGTGACCCACTTTTTGAGTCCTGACCTTGTGTTTGGGAACCAAAGGTTGTGTATTTTGTTCGCCTCAAAAAATTTAACAATTTCATTCTTTTTCTTAAGTCTAGATATGCAGTTCCTTTTTTATTCACTATAATTGCAACATGATTTTAGTAAAAAAAAAAAAAAAAAAAAGGACCCAGGTGGAGCCCTTTATTTACAAAAATTCTAAAAATTCATAAATATTTGTGTGGTGAGGACTGACGTTAACAATGATGTTCATAAAAAATTGGAACTATGACACATAATATTTCAATAGCAAGAGCATTTTTTTTTTGTGTCCGAGGGACACGAGGGAGAAAAATATTTACAAACAATTTTGCACAAATTAAAATTCATCAAAATCAATGTTGCTGTCAATGTTTGACACACCCAGGCACAGATAATACCCTCCATTGCTAACACTGGCTTTCAACGGGTTAAAAAATCTGAAGATTCATAAATATTTGTTATGTATATTGAGGACTAAAGTTAATAATGACAGATAATATTTCTATGACAATCTTTAAAGGAGTATTTTGTGTCTGTGGGACTCAAGTGGAGCACAAAATGAAGGGGCCTCCAGCGAAAAAAAAAACTACTGTAAGTGGGAACATGGATCAATACATGAGCAAAGCACAGAAGGGCATCGGCAAAGAAACCAGAGGACCCAACCACCAACTCCTGATTGACAGAACAGTCACCCAAGATTGCAGAACCCGACACACCAACCTTTGCACTGCCTGGATTGATTACAAGAAAGCATATGACTCAATAACACACGCATGGATCACTGAATGCTTGGAAATGTACAACATCAACAAGACTCTAAGAGACTTAATTGCAAACTCAATGAGGCTGTGAAAACTACTATTGAGGTCAATGGCAAGTCACTTGCTCAAGTGTCCATCAAATGGATGTCATTCAGGCTTGAGAAGTGTAGTCGAATGGTGACAAAGAGAGGGAAGGTAGTCCACACAGAAGGGTTCTCACTCCCAGAAGGAACAATAGCAGACATTGAGGATGGTTACAAGTACATTGGAATACCACAGGCAACCTTGAAGCGGTAACAAGGAAAACAGCAACTGCCAAATACCTCCAACCAGTAAGGCAAGTCCTAAGAAGTCAGCTCAATGGCAAAAACAAGGCAATAAACAGCTACGCCCTGCCATTAATCAGATACCCTGCTGGAATAATAAGATGGCCAAAGGAAGAGATACAGACCACAGATGTTAAGACACAAAAGCTCCTCACCATGCATGAAGGGTCCCATCCCAAATTCAGCACCCAGCCGTAAATTAGGCGGCAGTGGACTAGTGAGTGTGAGAGCCACTATCCAGGATGAAACATCCAAGATCCACAAGTACATCAAAGATAAAGCCCCAACAGATGACGTGCTCAGTGAATGTCTCAGGCAATGGTGCGCAGAGGAAGAGGAGCTGGACGAGGGACCATCATGGGAGGACAAACACCTACATGGAATGTACCACCGGAACATAACTGAAATGGCTGATATCAAGACATCCTTCCAATGGCTGGAGCGGGCCGGACTGAAGGACAGAAGGACAGCACAGAGGCACTCATCATGACTACACTTGGGCATTGACCCACAAACTGGAGAAGTGACTGCAGCAGATCCCTGGAAGAACACCAGACATCTCGGTCCAGAAAAGTGTCCTTCACCCTCCGCGGGCGGTCTCATTCTTTGTATATATATATATGTGTATGTGTGTGTATATATATATATATATATATATATATATATATATATATATATATATATATATATATATATATATATATATATATATATATATATATATATACAGTATGTATAATATTGTTTACTGTTGAAATAACTCTACTTAAAGCTCCCAACAGCAGCCTTAAACATTAAAACCGGTGTAGGCACTCTTTTTCCGAGCATGTGATTGGCCAAGATTTTCTTATCTATTAAAATCCCTTCTAATAAGTAGTAAAAATGTATTGTTTTTGAATGATTGCTTTTACATTATACTATGTGGACCTTCACCTACTTTCCACAACTAGAAGAAAAAAAAAAAAATCTAGTCTAAGAGTAAGAAAGTAAAAGTTATATTCATAACTAACAAAAAATTAAATGGTAAAAGATCATAGGTTATAAAACACATTCCTAAACCTAAATAACCAATGGCTTACTCACAATGTTTCACTCCCTGCACAATGTGTCTAGTCAGGACCTACTGGCTTTTAACAGGTCAAGTACAGATTGTGATTACAGCTACAGTATCTAAACAGCATTATTTTCCAATGTGCGTTAGATTGTATCAATATTTGAAGAAATAATACCTATAAATATAAATACTAAACTATATAAATAATGTATCTTATGTAACACAACTCCTCTAGAACTAATAAATAATAAGGAAGAACTGCATCTGGAATAACAACTTTTGTTTTGTTGTTCAGATCCAAATTAGGCATAGTGGTAATTTCAAAGCTATTTAAATTTCAAAGGTAATTTTCAAATTTGTTGTTATGTCACTGCATGTGCTGTTTTTCAATAAGTGTTTAGTTTAGTTTTCATTTCATGTATTTATAGACTGCACACAAAAGAGGAATTTCATTAATAAAAGAAATCAGTTTTATAATTGCAGCATGTGAATACAAAGGTTTATTAGTGTTTTTTTAATGCGAGTCTTGGAGTCGATCAATGCTACTCCAATAATTGGCCACATTTATTTGTCCAGTTGATTAAAAATCAATAGAGCCATGGTATTCAAAAATAGAGTCATTGTTAAAACAGAAAATGTACAGTATATAAATATAACAGACTGTAGATTGTCTGTAACTGGTTTCACCAATGCCTTTTATGTCTTCATGTACATTGTTAATCATACAGCGTACAAACTAAAGATCAACATTAACATTCAAGGGGCTAAACCCAAAGCAAAATAACTGTAGATAAATCAATAATAGATCTCAGTCTTAACAGATAAACAAATGTTGCACAAGAGAAGTGGTGAGAATGCAGCTGAAGGGGAACATGCAAAGGTGTGGACAATTGTTGCACAATTATTAAAATAGTTCAAGCTTCTCTGTGTCACTTGGATCCAGTAAAGGACTCATTTAAGAGTTCCTCGTGTCATCTGCTCTTCACTTTTTCAGTCAGAGCTAAGGAGCACATGTTGCAAACATAAGGGAGCTTTTACCAAGATTGTGAACATGGCCTCATAAAATATGTATAAAAGAGACTGGAGTACACACCTGAATGACATCATATTGAGTTTGTTTGGTTAAGTTAATTATAGCTACACACCCATGTGTTAATGTAAACTCTGACAAAGACTTAAAGTGTCATAAAATGACAATGGGAATATTTAGTGTAGCAGACCAGTTCCACACTTATCCCCTCCAGACGCCCCAGCAAGCAGGAGTCTGGACTAGCACCGAGATCTTCCCCCCCAGGAGATTAAATGTGCCCTTTTTAAATACTCACAGATGTTTCTTGTTTGGATAAGACCAAACAAGTCTTCAGGACTTATAATTAACAACTCTGTTCGTTATCATAAAAGACAGAGCCCAGAGATCTGACACCCAGGTCACAAAAGGACTCAAGACCAGGACAGACTGGCACCATAACCGTAAAGTTTGGTTGATAAAGTTGTGTATTCAGCTTTAACAGAAATACCCCCTTTTCAGGCACCAGGCCAGGAATGCTTTGATCAGAGCCTTCGAGGATGATCAAACAATACCCCCTGATGTTAAAATGGACAAATGGCTCTAACTTCGCTAAAGGACAGTTGGTGTTAATTTGTTTAAAAGAAAGATATTGTGTTGATGTACTAACAATTATACTGTTCGTTTCCAGGACGAGTTTTACAAGCTAAATAATTCCTTATCCCATTTCTACAAGTTTACGTTTTATTTTTAATAAAATGTAATGAATATGTTTTCATAATAAGTCTGACAAATGCATTGTCTTTGTATAATCCTAAAAGTACAAATGTTTTATGTGTTTTATGAGAACCAGGGAAATTAGGGTGAAACAAAGGAATGTTTTAAAACTTTGTGTAACCATTTAACTTTAGTAAACCTCATTCACTAAGCGACTCCCCTTTTGGCCGGAAGGACACTTGAGACGCGCCCCCAGCCAAAGGTGATAAAACTGGCTGCGAGCCAAAACTCTTCCTCTTTGCTCCCTTGCCCTTCGGCTTCCAGCCTCGTTGGACCCTGCGTCTACGGACCAGCCGCTGCCCCGGCGACCATGGCCTAAAGCTTTGAGCCTCGTGTAAGCACGAGTAAACTTTATTCTAAAGACCGTGCCTGCTAAAGCGTCTGCTCTCTCCCAAAAGAGCGTGCGCAGAAGCAAGTTTTAACCAGCAACAGCTAAGAACTCTTTCATGGACCTCGCAATGATCTGCACAACCTAAGACTGTTAACGGTACACGGAGGCCCAGGTACTTGGACAACAACCGGACCTCTCTCTCTACACCGGGCTGCAAACCCTCTGGACGAGACGCGACGGCATCTTTGGTGTGGAACGCTCCAGGAAGCGTCCAGAATGCTCCAACATTCAGGACGCCCGGACCGCTGATAGCGACCCACCGGACCGAGCCAGCCCCGCTGACTCCCGAGTAAGTCCTCTCGTTACACGTCGCAACAGCCTTGGTGTCGTTAAATGTCCTCTGCCCAAAATCGCCATCCCCTTCTCCGTTAAAAGCCCTTTGTTTAATTTCCATCATTTAGATTAACAGGCCTAAACATTCCTTTGGTTCACAAACCATCTGAAGCAAACATGTATGCCTGTATTTATCCCGGTGTTCGTTCCTGTGTATTGTTTCCAATTCCTTCCCTGTTCCAATGTTAGTTATCCTTATACCTGTGTTAGATCTGTGTAATTTTTAATAAAATCCCAAAAAAGACATTAATGTTTCTCTGTTTATATTAAGAAATGTTCGAAAACAATAGAATTCTCTTCCTTTAAGAGTAATAAGACTAGATTAAACAGTTTCTCTGGACCTGTTAAAACCAGGGTAGTGCCCCTTTTAATCAGAAATTAATTTTAATGAATTAATATTAATATCAAAATTAATTATTGAAATTATTAAAATTAATCTTCTATATGTTTATACAAACATACCCTTGTATCCTACACTACACTACATTAGTTTCACCACAAGAACATTACAAAAACAGAATGTACAAAACATCAGTAACTATGAACAATGTAAAAAGTCAATATGTTGAATGTTGAACCACAAAAAGACTGAGGTTACATATTTCAGGGCAGCAACGAGCCTATTGGAATTAAATATCATTCAGTTTTTTTTATTTCCATGTTGAACAGTCTCCTCTCCTATGAGTTGCAGAAATACGATGAATTGATTGACAATTTATAGTAGCTTTGTGCTTTTTTTTTTGACAAATAGATTTGTAATTTTTTTTTTAACTCTGTCTGCTGCAGCTCATTGTTGTTTTCTCATCTTGTGTGACGTTTATTTTGCTCAACCAATATCTTGTTACAGAGTGCATTCAGTGAATTTCTGCAAATGTTAAACAGGGCTTCTCTAACATAATCTCAGTCTGTTCATTCAGTTTCCCCTTCAAAACAATAAGAACAAGCTGCTGAAGAAACAAAACCCTTATCTGGAGCTGACCAACGCACTTCTGTTATAAACAAATCAGTCGTCAGTACTTCATGTTCAGTACTTTATAATGCTTTATAAAGTTATGGATATATATTTTTTTATAAATATTGTAGATGGTTGCACAAAAACAGGGGACATAACCAGCAGCCACTCCATTCAAGCTTACGTCGACCACGAGAAACACAAAATGTTTAGGAAAAATGTCTAGAATAAGCACAAACTGTGAGTCTATGACAGGAGTTCCACAAGGGACCGTTCTTGCCTTTTTATGCACAAGAGGCTTTACATAAACCTCATTAGTCCTGGCACATTTAAAATCAACTGCTCAAAAGCCTTTAACAATGTCATAGAACACTGGTCAGAAACATTAATGCCCTTGGGTTAGAGTTCATGACACGGAGCCACCCAAAACGATGTAGTACAATTGCCAGACCAGTAAGTGGTGGATTTTCTTTTAAGTACTTCTGCTACCCAGACATGGGAACTTGTGACTTGGTAACTTGGACTCGAGTCGCTATTTTTATGACTTGTGACTTGACTTGACAAAAAATAAAACACTTGAGACTTGACTCGGACTTGGAAGTTAAAGACTCGGGACTTGACTTGAGACACGATGACTTGAATGACTTGAGTGTTAATCACATCATGGATTCATTTAAAATATATAAATTATTTAAAAAAAATAAAGTTGATCCAGCTGGAGCGCAGGATGAGAATAGCGTTGTCATGACTGGATCACAACACTGTCATCAGTCATGCCCTCTCTTACCTTACCTTACCTTATTTTGTCCGTCATTTGAACAATCATTCTGCCAGTGAGTGCTTGTCAATTTGTTAATGTTAATAAAAGCTAACATATCCACTAGCCATTAACCCTCATACAATATTTTTGATTTATTATTTTAAAATACTTCCCTTGATCTGAGTGGTACAAGACTTAGCTACTTTCCCTAAGTTTGCCACCTGAACACACAAACAGAAAAATGACTAGGTTCTACAATGTTAAAGGGTTAGTTCACCCAAAAATGAAAATTCTGTCATTAATTACTTACTCTCATGTTGTTCGACACCTGTAAGACCTCCGTTCATCTTCAGGCACAGACGAAGATTTTTTTGTTGAAATCCGGGCCTTCATTTGACATCAATGTCATTTCCTCTCTCAAAACCCATAAAAGGGACTAAAGACGCTGTTACAAAGCCCATCTCACTACAGGTTCTACAATCATTTTATGAAGCAACAAGAATAGTTTTAGTTTACAATTATTGTAATTTACTGACAGTTACCTATATCTTGTATATATTAAGATCAGATTCTTTAGGTAAAATTACAATAATAAGGTGACTTGGCTTGACTTGACCTGACTTGCCCAAAATACTTGGGACTTACTTGAGACTTGCACGTGTGACTTGGTCCAATCTCTGATAAGGACAATGCACATTAAAGGGGTCCCTTTGCTCCACCTGAGTCCCTTGGACACAAAAAAAATCCTTTTTAAAGATTGCGATAGAAATTTTGTCAATATATTTTTTCCATTTTTTTATGTCATTCAGATTTGTTTAAACCCTTAAATGCCAGTTTTAGCAATGAAAATCTGTGTTGTTTTTTAAGCAAAATAACACAAAAAGGTTATTCAAATTTTAGTTTTTGGGGGAAGTTTTTTCTAGGCATGGGACTGTCAAAAATTGGTACCAACAATGATTCTAATCAAATAAAAGATGTTTTGCTCCACCTGAGTCCCCCCGAACGCAAAAAAATACTGCCATAAAAATATTATGTGCCAACATATCATTTGTTTTATAAATGTCTTTATTAAGTTTAGTCCTCACCATACATAAAAAAAAAAATCTGAATTTTTAACCCCTTAAATGCCAGGTTTAGCAAATAGTCTCTTTGTTTGCCTTCACCTTGGTCCCTTGGACACAAAAAAGGTGTTTGAATGGTTGCCATCGAAACAAGAAGGGATTTCAACCCCAAGGAATGAACAAACCGCTCTGGTGTCTGCTCTACTGCTAGACATGTTAACTAGCGGCACTACAATGGCTTCCTTATTGACAAACGGCTGCATGGTTTCGCCTTTTTTTGCGTCATGTCTGGCGTTTTTCTGATTGGTTAACATTCCTCTAACCAATTCTTCTTATAAATCCCGCTCTTGAAACTGAATGCAAGCCACAGGATACCAGACTAACTTTGTATAGAATAGGAATAGAGTTAGTCGCACCTGGCCAGGCTAAATTAGAAGGCTAAAGAGTGAATACAAAACAGCCAATAAGTGCTCAGCACCTCTGGGAACATCTTCAAGACTGTTAGAAAACCATTCTAGGTGATGCTGAATGCGAATGCCAAGAGTGTGCAAAGCTGTCATCAAAGCAAAAGGTGGCTACTTCAAAGAATCAAAAACTTGTTTACTACATAATTCTATTCTTTGTTCCTTCATTGTTCTGTGATCTTTGCCATGAATCTACAATAAAGAAGTAATTAAAATTAAAGCCGCAAGCGGCGATAAAGGCCCTCGCCTCCCTTGAGACCGCGGGGACACATGCACTCGAAGGATTGCATTTCGTGCTTTAAAGTGTAAACTTCACAGTAATGTCAAATAACCAGGCCTGTGCTACTGCTGGGGCCTGCTACACCACCTTGTAATTTAGAGTTAAAGGTCTCCACAATCCCTGGTTTTCCTGGGAGCTGTCTTTGAAAATAATAGATTATGCTTGGGCTAAGGCGAGAAAAACAAAGTACTGGCTGGAGATTTGAGATGACTCAGGAATCGCTGCACCCCCCTGTTTAAAAAGGCAAAATGTAAATATTACATGTCTAAAAGTACAAGTTTACAAGTTCCAAAGGATTCTGAGGAGTTTTCTAAGACTCTAGCCTTGGCTCTGGAGGGGCCTCCTCTAAAGGAAGGATCCTGGCAATTGGGAAATGGCATTTATTTCCCAAAGAAATGGCTGCCTCTTCACAGACTCATTACGACCACAGCCACAAATGTATCAAAAAACAAATTGATAACTTTTTTGGCACACGTGTCTAGATGATACTCACCAAATTTGGAGCTGTTTAGATAAAAAACGCTTTAAGCACAAGGGGTGCGATTTAGGTGGTCACACATTCCACCCAACATAGATTTCCTGTGGAGTTTACGGTATGGCTGTAATAAACTTTTCTGTTTGCCCTGAGGTGTCCTATGGATGTACCAAGTTTTGTATTTCTACATTGGAAAAATTTACTTTCATTTTCCATAGGCCCAATGTATTTTGACTTTTCTAGGGAGTCATTTTTCATATTTTTTTTTCGGGGACTTCCCGGGCTTGAAGTCTGGGACCAATAAAAATGACTTTAAGTTGTTCGTTTACTGGGTCAAATTGAGGATCATTTTGCCGAAAAATTATAATAAAAAAAATATATACCAAATTATAATAAAAAATATATAACTCGAGCAAAAACAACAAGAAAAACGCCTGTCTATTTTACACACATGTGTTTAGCTCATTTTGCCCAAGTTTGGTGTCTGTGGAATGAAGCAGCTATTTTCTGTTGTTTTTTAAAAGAGAAGTGTATTCTAAGTCGGTTCACATCTTCAATTCAAAATGGCCGCCTTCCCGTGTGTGATAGGGTGTGGTGCCCATTGGCTTTTTTGTTCATAAGCCCATACTGGATGTCTGTACCAAGTTTCATTTGCCTACGACAAACTAAAATTTTCAATTCCCATTGACTTTTTCCACATACTTGGGACGTTGCTATGGCAACACATTTATAGATAGGGGGTGGTTGTCATTGGCTTTTATGCTCGTCATGACATAAGAGAGGGCGCTGGAAAGCCATTTCTAAAGAGAACACTTTTATTTTCATATCTTTGTGTTCAGGTCATGAATGTGCACAAACACCTTTTTGGGTCCAACTCGATCCGAGAAGGCGTTTGAGAGTTAAGAGACATTTTATTTTCACAAAAATGGCCACCTCGTTACAGGCTTGCCACACCCATACCCGATAAGATATCAAAAACAAAGTCACAACTTTGGTTGGCACACGTGTCTAGATGATACTCACCAAATTTGGGGCCATTTAGATTAAAACACAATGATTTGCATCTTTTGCGCAAAGTGCGATTTTAGTGGCCGCTTTTTCACCCCACATGGCGGACTTCCTGTTGAGTTTAGGGTGTGGCTGTCATAGACTTTTCTGTTTGCCCTGACGGGTCTATGGATGTACCAAGTTTCATTTTTCTACGTTGGAAAAAAGTTACTTTCACTTTCCATAGGCCCAATGTATTTTGACTTTTCTAGGGGTCGCTACTGAGTCATTTTTTGTAATTTCTTTTCGGGGACTTCAAGTACATCAATGTTTCGCCAAGCTTGACGTCTGGGACCAATAAAAATGACTTTTCGTGCATGTTCACTCGGTCAAATTTAGGATCATTTTGCAGAAAAAGAAAATAAATAAATAAATAAATAAATAATCCGAGCAAAAACAATAGGCCCTCCCGGTCATCACTGGCTCGGGCCTAATAATCCGAGCAAAAACAATAGGCCCTCCCGGGCATCACCGGCTCAGGCCTAAAAATAATCCGAG
The DNA here is from genome assembly GCA_024416835.2 of Perccottus glenii. NCBI lineage: Eukaryota > Metazoa > Chordata > Actinopteri > Gobiiformes > Odontobutidae > Perccottus > Perccottus glenii. The sequence continues at coordinate 26,294,965 of CM044548.2, forward strand.
CTAAAACAATAGGCCCTCCCGGTCATCACCGGCTCGGGCTTAATAATTCAAACCTTTTGACTGATACATGCAAGCAATCTGAGAAAAACAGTGTCACGTAAAGTAAGAACCATGAAAGGATTTCTACTCCATTTTGTCCACATAGAGTCCTCATTGCTGTGAAAGGAAGGGATTTAAATGGGTATGGTTGACCAGGCAGGCAGAGAGTATGAATGAAACATTTGCTTCCTTGTCAGTTATTACAACAAACAAAAGATGAACAAACAAAATACAAAGTTAAAAGTATAGCTGAAAGTACAGCTAACCACATGAAGTGAACTGTAAATGATTATCCAGAAATTCTAGTCCATTTTAAGTACATCTTTGGGTCAAGCTGGTCCTAATTCAAGTTTTAGTCAATGATTGTTAAAAAAATAAGTTTATTGAGAATGACTTACCGTGATACTTAGAAAATAAAAGGCTCGAGAACTCAACGCTTGACCTGTTTCCAACGATTTTGGATTAATTAGATTTTATGTGTTACAACAAACTAACTAAAGAATGGTCAAGGGCAAAAAAGTCACACAGATATTTATACACACAGGCAAACCGCACGCACACCAGCATATTGACACAAAAGTATCAAACCCGAGTCATTGCATCAGTAAAAACTGAGTGCTGCTGGGGTAGCTGGCTCTAAAGTACATCAAGTACAAGCCATCTACCTGTGTCCAACATGGTGTTCAGAACAATGGACTCAATGTTTTAATGCTACATTTTAGCACGTTTTAACATTTAACACTATTGTCAAAAGCAGGAAAGATGTCAAGGACAAAACAAAAAGTTTATCATTGAAACTTCTGATGTGAACATGATTGTACCAGAATATTTAGATGCACTGGAGCAGCAAGTCAGGACACAGGTTTGGCTCACAGTAGATATCATTTGGGTTGCCATGTTAAATAAAAAAATGATAATAGAAACAATAAAGCAAACAAACTTAAACTCATATACTTTGTGATGTGAATTATCAAAATAATTGTATCCAGCCTCAGAACAAAAGAGAAATAGAGACCACAAATTCAGCTCTGTAACAACAACAGAGGCCATTTGGGAACCCAGGGACACATGGAGGGGACCCTCTCATTCACCAGGGGGACCGCCAAAGATTTTATGTATGGCTTGAATATACAATGCATGTATATACTGTGTATGTACTGTATATTGTATACCCTGATGTTTTGTGATGACTCAGCCACTGTTGCCGGTGTGTCTAAGGGGAACAGCCTGGAGTACAGTTTAGTTATCATGGACTTTATTGACTGGTGTGTGCTCCACCACCTGCACTAGTAAGATGAAGGAGATGATGATAAACATCAGGAGAAGGACACGCTCCTCACAGCGGTGAACACCTAGGGCTCGGACATTGACAGTGTACAGTTTAAAGTACCTGGGTGTTCACCTGAACAATAAACTGAACTTGTCCCGCAACACAGTCTAGAATATGACTTTAACTGCAACTCGTTGCCTTTGGTTACCCGTATTTAAGGAAGGCATGCAAGTAGTGGCCAGTAAATCAGAAAATCTTAATAGTGTTATTTGGCGCCCTGAAGGGTGAAAGTAGGGGCACTGAGCGTGGGTAGTTGCTTTTTAAAGTGCTCTTAAAGAGGATACAGCAATTTTAAAATACATGTAAACATGAGGTGTGGCCAAATCAACTGTTTGGACCATCCTTAAAAAGAAAGAACGCGCCGGTGAGCTCAGCAACACCAAAAGACCCGGAAGACCACGGAAAACAACTGTGGCGGATGACCGAAGAATTCTTTCCCTGGTGAAGAAAACACCCTTCACAACAGTTGGCCAGATAAAGTCAGGTCCATAAACAATCAAGGCTTACCTCGAACCAACTAGTAGCTCAGTGTTCCAACATCCACAAGCGGCAAATGCTATCGCAACTTGAGATTTGTCATGTCCCACCCTCGTGTTCTGTATTAGTCAGTCTGGTTATGCATTGTATCTTATTTCCTGTGTCTTATTATGAAGTGTCATACCCCTGTTTGCCTTTCAGACTTCCTGCCCTTGTGTCTTTCCCTCCATTGTGATTACCTGCTCCACCCCAAATATGTTCCACCTGTCCCTTGTTGTGTTTCCTTTTATAGTCTGTGTGTTTTCCCCGTGTTTGGGGCCAGATTGTCTTTACCCCTCGTGTGAGCTCTCTGGTAATGTTCCTCGTGTTTATTTGGCCAAATTGTCTTCACCCCTGTGTAAGTGTTTGCTGGTCATTTTCCTTGCGTTTATTGTATTAAACTATTAGTGTATTCTTCGTATTTAGTGTATTCCTTGTACTTAGTGTATGGAACTTCAAGTGTGTTCTGACCTGAGTCTTGTTTCAGCCTTGTCTTATGGATTGTGATTTTGTATTTTTGCCCTTGAAATAAACCCTGTGTGGAAAATCTGCCTTTTGTCGGCTCTGCATCGCAAGTCCTTTTGTCTATACCTGACAGTGGGTCCTGACAAAGATTGACGAGATACAACAAAAAAAGGGAAGCCAGGACGAGAGGTCAGAGGGGAGCCAACGGTGGCTCCCCAACCAGAGATTGGGTACAAAACCCCAACAAGTGCAATCACGCTGAACGACTGACCTGAAAGACAAGATCATGGCGAGAATGAATGCAAGGCAACCCCGACGCCAAGTACAACGGCTAAGTGAAGTACCATCAGAAAGTCTCCTAGAAGATGTCAATGCAGCATTGAGTGCGATCCCTACCATAACATCACTGAAACCAATGAGCTGATATACACCTCAGCAGCAGTGATCCTCGAGATGCTTGGCTATAAGAGCAACCATGGGAGCCATGAGAAACAGTGCCCACCATGAAAACGAAGGTTGGAGGCTAAAATAAAGAAGGCACAGAGAGAAGTGAGCCAACTGACAGAGGCCAAGAAAGGTGCAATGAGAAAACAACTACCCAAGAGGTACAACCAGATGTCCTGTAGCACTTGAAACTGCCAGACAAAGGCTCCAAGCCTTGGCCAGCCGCCTGAAGAGGTACACAAGAGATAAGCCAATTATCTTCTCTCCACAACATGGAAGCTCATGTCAGGCATCCTCGCGGCTAAGATAAGTGGGAACATGTATCAATACATGGGCAAAGCACAGAAGGGCATCGGCAAAGAGACCAGAGGACCCAAACACCAACTCCTGGTTGACAGAACAGTCACCCAAGACTGCAGAACCCGACACACCAACCTGTGCACTGCCTTAAATGATACAAGAAAGCATATGACACATGCATGGATCACTGAATGCTTGGAGATGTACATCATCAATGGGACTCTAAGAGACTTCATTGCAAACTTGATGTGACTTTGTAAAACCACCATTGAGGCCAATGGCAAGTCACTTGCTCAAGTGTCCATCTAATGTGGCATATACTGTACCAAGGAGATGCTCTGTCCTCACTGCTGTTCTGCATAGGTCTGAACCCCCTCAGCCAAATAATCAACAGGACTGGCTATGGATACCAACTCAGGAATGGGGCCAGTCACCTCCTCTAGCGGGACATCGACTCACTGATCCACATCACCAGGATCTACAGCTCTGACATTGGGATGTCATTCAAGCTTGAGAAGTGTAGCCAAATGGTGACAAAGAGAGGGAAGGTAGTCCACACAGAAGGGTCTCACTCCCAGAAGGAACAATAGCAGACATTGAGGATGGCTACACGTATCTTGGAATACCACAGGCAAATGGAAACCTTGAAGAAGTAACAAGGAAAACAGCAACTGCCAAATACCTCCAATGAGTAAGGCAAGTCCTAAGAAGTCAGCTCAATGGCAAGAACAAGGCCCAGGCAATAAACAGCTACGCCCTGCCAGTAATCAGATACCCTAAATACAAAGGTTTATTGGTGTCTTAATAACTAATGTAATCCTGTTTATACTCTTGTTAGAGTCTTTGTTACTGAGAGTTGATCAATGCTACTCCATTAATCGACCACATTTATTTGTCAGGTTGATCAAAAATCAATAGAGCCATAATGTTCAAATAAGAGTCATTGTTAAAACGGAAAATGTACAGTATATAGATATAACAGACTGTAAATTGTCTGTAACTGGTTTCACCAATGCCTTTTATGCCTTATTGTACATTGTTAATCATAAAGCGTACAAGGGGCTAAACCCAAAGCAAAATAACTGTAGATAAATAATAATAAGAGATCTCAGTCTTAACAGATAAACAAATGTTGCACAAGAGAAGTGCTGTGACTGCAGCTGAATGGGAACATGCAAAGGTGTGGACAATTGTTGCACAATTATTAAAAGAGTTTAAACTAATCTCTGTCAGTTGGATCCAGTAAATGACTCATTTAAGAGTTCCATGAGTCATCTGCTCTTCACTTTTTCAGTCAGAACTGAGCAAGACAAGTTGCAATCATAAGGGAGCTTTTACCAAGATTTTGAATGTGGCCTCATGAATATGTTTAAAAGAGACTGGAGTACACACCTGAATGACATCATATTGAGTTTGTTTGGTTAAGTTAATTATAGATACACACCCAATGTGTTAATATAAGCTCTAAAAAAGTGTTATAAAGTGACAATGGGAATATTTAGAGTCATCACAAGAACATTACAAAAACAGAAGGTACAAAACATCAGTAACTATGAACAATGTAAAAAGTAGATATAGATTTTGTTCATTTGTTGAACCACAAAAAGACTAGTTACATATTTCAGGGCAGCAACGAGCCTATTGGAATTAAATATCATTCTGTTTTTTGTTTTTCATGTTGAACAGTCTCCTCTCCTATGAGTTGCAGAAATACGATGAATTGATTGACAACTTATGGTCGCTTTGTGCTTTTTTTTTTTTGACAAATAGATTTGTAATTTTTTTTAACTCTGTCTGCTGCAGCTCATTGTTGTTTTCTCACCTTGTGTGACGTTTATTTTGCTCGACCAATATCTTGTTACAGAGTGCATCCAGTGAATTTCTGCAAATGTTAAACAGGGCTTCTGTAACATAATCTCAGTCTGTTCATTCATGTTCCCCTTCAAAACAATAAAAACAAGCTGCTGAAGTAACAAAACCCTTATCCAGAGCTGACCAACGCACTTCTGTTATAAACAAATCAGTTGTCAGTACTTCATGTTCAGTACTTTATAATGCTTTATAAAGTTGGATGGATATATGGATGTATATGGATATGGATATATATATTTTTATAAATATTGTAGATGGTTGCACAAAAACAGGGGACATAACCAGCAGCCACTCCATTCAAGCTTACGTCGACCACGAGAAACACAAAATGTTTAGGAAAAATGTCTAGAATAAGCACAAACTGTGAGTCTATGACAGGAGTTCCACAAGGGACCGTTCTTGCCTTTTTATGCACAAGAGGCTTTACATAAACCTCATTAGTCCTAGCACATTTAAAATCAACTGCTCAAAAGACTTTAAAATTGTCATAGAACACTGGTCAGAATCATTAATGCCCTTGGGTTAGAGTTCATGACACGGAGCCACCCAAAATGATGTAGTACAATTGCCAGACCAGTAAGTGGTGGGTTTTCTTTTAGGTACTTCTGCTACCCAGACATCTGAACTTGTGACTTGGTGACTTGGACTCAAGTCGCTATTTTTATGACTTGTGACTTGACTTGACAAAAAATAAAACACTTGAGACTTGACTCGGACTTGGAAGTTAAAGACTCGGGACTTGACTTTAGACACGATGACTTGAATGACTTGAGTGTTAATCACATCATGTTTTCATTTTGAATTTAAATATATAAATTATTTAAAAAATAAAGTTGATCCAGCTGGAGCGCAGGATGAGAATAGCGTTGTCATGACTGGATCACAACACTGTCATCAGTCATGCCCTCTCGTACTTTACACACACCACGCCCACTTAGATCAGACATCACATCAACATGTCAGCCGGAGGCGTACCGAGGGTCATCGCTTTCGACTTCAACAATTATTCCCAAGATGGCAAAAGGCAAACAATTTTATCTGTCATTTGAAGAGCCATTCTGCCCAGTAAGTGCTTGTCAATTTGTTATTGTTATCTGCTTAGTTGGGAGCTGTGTTGGAAGTAACGGCGTTAGAGTATAACGGCGTTACTAACGGCGTAAAAGTTTCAGTAACGGAGTAATCTAATTAATTACTTTTCCCATCGTTGTAACGCCGTTATCGTTACTGAGAATGTAAAGTGTCGCGTTACTACAATTTGGTTGAATAAAGCGCGAGGTGTCATGCTTTGGCTACACACGCTGCTGGAGAGAGCAGGGGTGGGGATGATGACACCGCTGCAAAAGCGATGATTGGCTGACGCGGTCTCACTGCGTGCTCTGACTTCCACTAGCGACAATGGCAATTCAAAGGTGGCGTTCTCGAACTGGAAGTACCGTCACTAATTCTCATTAATTGAAATTAAAGGCAAGAATGTTTCTGTAACATGCTATGTCCTGGAAAAAAGACTTTATCCACGTCTGCCTCAAGTAACTCAAATCTTATGAAGCACCTCACATCAACACATGCTAACACGACACTTGCTGCTGCTAACCCCAAAGGCAGCTGCGTGAGTTCCAGTGAAGGAGACAGAGCCACTGTTAAAACAAGCAACGCTCGATTTTACGTGTCAGCAACAACCACTGGTTTAGTTGTTAGATGAGAGGAGTATTTCAGAATAGATTAATGTATTATTCATTTTCTTTGAGAATGAACAACATGTTAATCTACAGAGCGAGTTGGATTGTGTTCTGTTTATTGTGCAATAATTTACAGGTACAGAGATTTGCACTTAATGGTCAGATCTCCCTTTGTTTCTTTTTACACAAGTTTACATTTGTGTGACTTAATTTTGCCATTGAATTTTATTTTCAATATTTATTTTTTATATGTTTTTATTTATATCATATGGCAGACTGCAATCTATTGAATTCAAATAAATACCAAATGTTCTAAAATACTATATATAGTGTTTTTATTCTTCAATCAGTTAATTTAAACATCTTTGATATTTAAGCTGTTATAGAACGTAATACCCTTATAGAACATAAAAAATAACTTCAGTTACTTTTACAATGTGGTAACTGAGTTACTAACTCAATTACTTTTTGGGGGAAGTAATTTGCAACTGTAACTAATTACTTTTTTGAAGTAAGATGACCAACACTGGGTGGTAGTTAGCTAATGTAATTCATACCGTGTTGGAGACAAATGTGGGCAAAATATTTTTGATTTATTTTTTAAAAATACTTCCCTTGATTTGAGTGGTACGAGACTTAGCTACTTTCCCTAAGTTTGCCACCTGAACACACACAAAGAAAAATGACTTGATTCTACAATGTTAAAGGGTTAATTAATTTACCCCAAAATGAAAATTCTGTCATTAATTACTCACTCTCATGTTGTTCGACACCTGTAAGACCTCCGTTCATCTTCAGACACAGATGAAGATAGTTTTGTTGAAATCCGATGGCTCAGGAAGGCCTTCATTGACATCAATGTCATTTCCTCTCTCCTTCATCTTTTTTTTTTTTTTTTTTTTTTTTTTTTTTTTTAAAGAAAGGAATCGATAGAAAGGAAGTAGAACTCAGTGTTTGTCAGTCAGGTGTTGACGGAAGAGATGTGTTTTCAGGCGTTTTTTAAAGATGTCTACAGAATCTGCTGATCTTGTAGCAGCAGGTAGATCATTCCACCAATGTGGAACAGAGCCAGAGAAGGTACGTAAGAGTGATTTTTAACCTTTTTGGGATGGTACCACCAGACGTTGTTCATTTGCAGAGCGCAGGGATCTGGAAGGAACGTAGGTCTGTATTAGTGAGTGAAGATATGAGGGTGCAGAACCAGTGGTGGTCTTGTAGGCCAAGAGCATAGCTTTGAACTTGATGCGGGCGTTGACCGAGAGCCAGTGTAACCTAATGAAGAGAGGAGTTACGTGTGCTCTCTTCGGTTCATTAAAGACCACTCTTGCCGCTGCATTCTGGATTATCTGCAGAGGTTTGGTCAAAACCCATAAAAGGCACTAAAGACGTCGTTACAAAGCTCATCTCACTACAGTGGTTCTACCATCATTTCATTTCATTAAATTATTGTAATTTACTGACAGTTACGTATATTATGTCTTTTCACTTTATTAAGATCAGATTCTGCAGGTAAAATTACAATAATAAGGTGACTTGACTTGGATTTGACTTTCCCAGGAAAAAAATACTTGGGACTTACTTGAGACTTGCACATGTGCAACTTGGTCCCATCTCTGCTGCTACCACCCTCTTCTGTAGAGACATTTCTTGCATAATTTTCAAAGAGGACGTGGGCTTTACAGTTCAGACGAGAGCGAAGTGGCAGCTGCAACCAAACAAAAGTAAAACTCCTCTGCCTGATTGCTTTTTTTTTTTAGCTAAAAAAATCATAATTGATCAGTAGTGTTGAGCTCTGTTGGAAGACAGGCTCAATGAGTGGGGTTCCAGAAACACTAGACAATGCTAAAAAGTTGGTTTCCTGGTGTGGCGGGCCAGGCTAGTCTTCTGGTGGTACAGGATCAATAATAGTTAACCATAATATATATGCCCTCCAACTCTTAAATATATACAGTACAGTAACTGCCCTGTTTAATGGTTGGAGAACAAACCCACTGAGAGGTAACAGTTGCATGTGTCCCTAAAAGAGTCCTTTACTGAGTCCAAATCCTGAAGAGTTACATAGTGTAGCTTTAACTAAATCTACTCTTTTTGGCTCGTAGCCACCTCAGCTTCAGTCAGGTCACTCCTCTTTTGTGCAACATTTGTTTATTTGTAGATGTAGAACTTTTATCTTTAGTTATTTTTCCTTCACTTTGGCCCCGAGACTGTCACTGATGTCTGATGTGATCTTGTTTTTTAACATTCTTTATGATTAACAATGCACATGAACGCAAACCTTTTAATCCTCCCCGGGGACAGATAATGTGATTTTGATTTTTTTTTGTGTGTGTTAAATTTCGGATCTATATCGGATAAATAAACAAGTAAATGTAAACACAAAGTCAAAATGAAGATAAAATCAGTCACTCATTTTCCATCAGTACTTTTGTAGGCATGTAGCAGCAATGCTGGTAATAGCTAAGTGGAGGAACCAGAACTGTGAACAAAGCATTGTTGTTGCTCTTAAATACACAAATTGTTGGCTCACACATTTTCTTTTTATTTACCCATACAAGCTGTATTTCTGGGAACTGAGTAGCAAATTAAACGCTGCAGTCAAAAGTAACCTCACAAAATAAGATACATTCAAAGGGCAAAAGAAAAAAAAGACAAATACAAATTGACGTTGGGTTTGAATTGTGGTTATAGTCATTAAATTGTGACTTTCTTTTGTTTGTAACATTAAAGTGAAATGTTTGTTGTCTTTTACAAGAATTTGTTGGTTACAAGCCGCCGGAAGCTGAGACCATATTTGGAAAAAGACAATACTTCCAGAAACAGGAAGCATAACGTTTGCAATGTTGGCCTTTGTATCCACAAATGCTAACGACCAGAACCCAGAGCAGTGGTCCTGAAGTGTTTGTGGGTTCCAAACTTTGTTTTTTGTTTGATTCTTTGGACTGGATGTAACTGAAGCCTCCCCTCTGCTGCACAAAACACAAAAACTTCATCAAAAAGATAACTGCCCACTGCTAACATTCATATGCTATGGGGCTTTAAATGGCAGTTTTCACAAATGCATGAGTGTTCATTTTATGTGACACTATAAATATGTTCCTGTTTACTCCAACATTTCACACAATGCACTGTCAAAGCAATCTTTAAAATGTAGCCCTATTGTCTTGAGATGTGAGTCTGCTCTGATGCAGACATATTTGCTCTAAGCAGCACTGACTTCTGCTTGTTATGGCTCTGTAGAAATTCAGTTCTCATTCCTCAGGGAGCATACATTTTCAGACAATTCATACAGTTTTTTAAATCATCACAATACATTAAAAAATGAGGGGAAAAAATGGAGCAGCTCGTGGAGCAGCTGATCATCTCAAAACAAAGGGGGGTCCATCCAATCAGGCCAAACCACCAGATGTTCAAGTGGGGGTGGCCATAGAGCATTTGTCCATGATGTCCCCCAAGACCGCAAAAAAGGGCCACCAGGGGCTCTGTAAGTGTCAGTGAGTTACCTGTTTGGGGTTTTTCAAAACTCCCGTATTTTGAATTTGTGACAAAAAAAATCCCGTGTAAGCTTTTCATTTGTCACTACTGTAAAGAAAATAACAAAAACATATGCACATTTTTTCTGTATTGATGGGTCTGTGCAATATTTCCCCATACATACATATAATCTCACACTTGTCTCACACTCATTTTCTATTACTGTATTTAATTGCTGCTGTTACACCTCCTTTGTCTACTACTTCTTGTGTCATTAAAGATTAGACATATCAGTCTGAGTCTGGTGTTGTGCATATACTGTATTTATATATAAAAGCAGTAAAACAGTCATATTCATATTCATAACTAACAAAAAAATAAATGGTAAAAGATCAATGGTTATAAAACACATTCCTGTACCTATTAACCAATGGCTTACTCATCTTAATAATGTTTCCCTCCCTGCACAATGTGTCTAGTCATGACCTGATGGCTTTAAACAGGTCAAGTACAGATTGTGATTACAGCTACAGTATCTAACATCATTATTTTCCAGTTAGATTGTATTAATATTCAAAGACATAATACCTATGATGTAGGGTTGCTGTGGCCCATAAAACTTTGTAAGAATTTATCTCAAACACCAGCTGATGCCACGCTGAATCTACTTCTGTGTTAGATGAATAACTGACTCTGTTGCTATAATTATAATGGGTTTGCTTGCTGAACTTGTATAGTTTAGTGTAGAGTACTCCGGTTTCCCCCATCAAATCATGCAGGGCACACACCATCCATTGTCTATGCAAATTTAGATTCAGCTATTCTCTTTTTTATATTTGAAATCAAAATATACATTCAGAAAGATGGATAGCTCTGCAGATGATCACGATGTAATCTCTCAGCTGATCTTTTATGTTGTACATTTGCCTTTGTTTCTCTGCATGCTACGTTGCACAAGATGTTAAACAATGTAGCTCTGGAACTAATACATGATAAGGAAGTACTTCATCTGGAATAACAACATTTATTTGTCCAGTTGATCAAAAATCAATAGAGCCATGGTTCAAAGAAGAGTCATCGTTAAAACAGAAAATGTACAGTATATAAATATAACAGACTGTAGATTGTCTGTAACTGGTTTCACCAATTCCTTTTATGCCTTCATGTACATTGTTAATCAAAAACCGTACAAGGGGCTAAACCCAAAGCAAAATAACTGTAGATAAATCAATAAAAAGAGATAAACAAATGTTGCACAAGAGAAGTGGTGAGACTGCAGCTGAAGGGGCCTATTGTTTGTATTATGCTAATTTAATCTTTCTCTACCCTGTGATTTACTTAATTGTTTGATTTTGTTACTCTATTTTTGTCAAAGTGAAGTCTTATGTTCTACCTAATGACTGTCTTTATACTTTGGTCTAGACCAGTCCTCTCTCCAGCACCTCCAGTTGGTCCCAAATTGTCTGCTGACTGGAACAAAGCATTGTGAACATATTACACCTTTGCTGCTCTCCTCCATATCTGTGGTATCTGTCGCCACCATATAAGAAATTATAATTGACTAGTGAAAATCAAAAAAAGTACATTTGTGTTGCACATGGTTCCAAAAACATTAAGAGGGACTTGAGTTTGGAATCCCCTGGTCTACATTCTTTCTCCTCTTTCTCCCTGTTTGAACCTTTACCTTTTATTCAGTTTGTTGTATTAAAAGGCAGCAAGAGACCAAATTGTTTTGAAATGAAACTGTCAAACGTTTGCACCGTAGAACACAGGGACGAGACAGGCCTCCAGCGCACTCTAAACCGCCAGATTCTTCTTCAGTAGTTGTTCGTTCATGCTCGTACAAGCGTGTGTACAGTGAACACGCACAACACTCTCTTAAACAACGCCATGGATGGCTAATGTCTTTCTTTCTTCCTCCATATTGCTGCTGAAAACTCCACACTGGCCAGACGCCTTCTCTTATTTTTACGCTTGATTTTCCCTCTTGTGTTAGTTACGTCTTTAACGTCATGACGTCATCCACAGAGATTGTAAAAGTAACAAGGCTGTAAGTGTGTAAGGTGTAGAAAGTACAGATGTGTTCAAAAGGAGGGAGTAAAAGTTTCAAGTACAAATACCTGAAAACTCTAAGTACAGAAACAAAGTACAAATACTTAATTACTTCCCACCTCTAGATGTCTGTCAACAGGGCAGGACTACGGCAGGACTACTCTCATCTGAAGGGCATTTAATAGTCTGGGTATTTCCTCGACTGACAGGAAACAGTGCAGAATACTGTCATATAATTATCTCAAATCATCTGACTGATAGGACTGTCATGGAGGTGCCAGAAAGTAATAGTCATTCATTATTATAAATCAAGGAACCAAGATAAACATAAGAAACACATAAGAAAGTAATTGAGATTTGCAATAACAATAACAATACTACAAAACATGAGAACCAAGAAAAATAGTGAAGCCTTACTCTGTCAACATTATAAAGGTCTAACTGGCACAAAAAGCATGTGTTATCAAACTGTTTTAAAGTTAATCCTAAAATACACAAGAACAGGCTATGGACTATTAATGTTTATTTATGAAGGCTGAATATTGAGAGATAAAATCCAATGAATACTATTAAATGGCTAAGTACAGTTTGGTTAAGAGGCTAAAACTACTCTGCCACCGGGTAAAGAAAACAAAAAGATCACCTGAACTACAGACACAAAACGTTAGAGCACTGTGTAAAATGTAAATAAAAACAAAAGAAATGAATTGCAATTAAAAAAAATGAATAAAAAAGTATCTATTAAAAAATAGCTAAGTTTAAGAGTGGGTATAAAAGGTGCATTTTTGAAAAAAAAAAAATTCTCAGAACTAAAGATGAGCAGAGGTTAACCAGTCTGTCAAAAACTGAAATATTTTCAGAAAAAACTGTAATAATTGCAAAACCACACCATCTACAGAACACAATATCTAAAGATTTAGAGAATCTGGAGAAATCTCTGTGACAAGGGACAAGGTCAAAGGTCAGTATTGGATAGTTGTGTTTTTCAGGCTCAAGCAGCGCTGCCTGATGAAAACAGGCCTGACTCTGTTCTCAGCCACTGCATGGATCAGGAACATCACCAGAAGTCACCTTCAGTGTCATCCACAAAAGAGAGTTAAGGCTGTATCCTGCAAAAAAGAAGAAGAAGCCACATGTGAACATCATCCAGAGATCAAAGAAGTACTCCAGCTACAACTGGCCTAATATGTCAGAATCATTCATATCTGGTCATTTCTTGCATCCATAAGTGAGAGGATGCAGATCTTAAACTTATCTGCTTCTAAAATAAAGTCAAACATTAAAGTCAAAGCCACCATAATAAATATTCACAATTGATTTGACCATTTCTGACACTCACAGGTATTTTGGTAAACGGCGATGACACTTTATGCACAACACTATACAGAGTGTTTGTCTGCAGTACACTGTCCATCCTGATATGAGTCAGTTTGTGACTCATATCCATTTGAGTCAAAATTGGTTCTCCACATGCTCAGACCCTTTGTGTAAAGCACAGTCTGCCATATTGATACAGCAACACCACTTGGAAAAACAGTATTAAATCTCCACTTAATCCGTTTTAAACCTACAGTATTTTAACTTTATACTTTCAATATAGGCATAATGTCCCTGGATACACATGTTTACACTGTCAATGCTCTGTATAAGGATAAACCTTGTCTGTCTGTCTGTCTGTCTGTCTATCTTTCTAGCTACACAATTACTGTGTAGGCCTACCTGTTTTTTCCACCTAGAGAGCAGATTAATGCCACATACTTGTCACACCTTTATTTGACTGAACTTTGGCCTGGTATCATTGCTCAAGTGTGAAAGTACAAATGTGCACTTGTGTGGAAATCCTTTGTTCTCCCTGGAGTCCCCCTGGTGATAGGGGACTCCATTACCCGCAATGTTAGACTTGAGACGTCAGCCATTGTCCACTGTTTACCGGGGGCCAGGGCATCCGACATAGAGGCTAATCTTAGGGTGCTGACATCAGACACATACTCGCACTACATACAAGCAGATAGTTATTCATGTCGGCACCAATAATGTGAGAATGAGGCAGTCTGAGGTAACCAAAGATAGCCTAGCCAGGACTTTTGAACTAGGGAACTGAGTCGGCATCGATTAATTGTCTCTGGCCCCCTCCCCGTAAGGGTAGTGATGAACAGTATAGCAGATTAGTTTCCATGAACCGGTGGCTGGCCCGACATTGTAGTCAGAAAGGTTATGGTTTTGTGGATAACTGGCCTTCTTTCTGGGGCCGCCCAGGCCTGCTGAGGGCAGACGGCCTGCATCCTACTGGACAAGGTGCTGCCATTTTGTCTAGTAATATAGACAGGTGCATTGAATGCATTTGACACAAGGAATCTCAGCAGGTCGCAGAAGGTAGAGAAACTGCTAGTCATGCGGGTGTGGAACTGGATAATGTAGCAGCTTTTAGTTGTCTGGTTAGGCCGTGTCATCCCGATGTCTACTGCCTAAATCTGTTAGATATGGTAAATTTATTTAGTCCTCAAACACATCTGAAAACTCACAGAGTCAGTGACCCAAAAGCATCATGTCCTCATGTTATTATAACTCAGAGGCATTCTTTTAAACCCGGCAGAACTGTTAGAGCTCGACAGCTTGTTCCTGTCACTATCGCTCCACTGGACCAGCCCTCAAATGCAGGCTCTACATCAAGACTAAAGATTGGTCTCCTGAATGTGCGGTCTCTATCCTCCAAAGCACTCTTAATTAATGATCTTTTTACTTCTCATTGCTTGGATTTACTTTGTCTTTTTGAAACTTGGCTTAGGCCCAATGTTTTTCTGCCACTAAATGAAGCCTCTCCCCCTGATTATGCATATGCACAGGTAGGTCGCACGTCGAAACAGGGTGGTGGTGTTGTTGGTGACATTAATATTCATCTAAATAAGGAGTGTGATCCTCTGGCCAGAGCATTTCAATTACTGCTTACAACCCTGTCTTTCAACCAGTTTGTTCATGCACATACATTAGTAGAAACTATCTTGATCTTGTTTTGGCTCGGGGAATAGATGTTTCCCATCCCATCTGTTTCAGATTGGGGACGGAGTGGCTCAGTGGTAGAGCAGTCGTCTTATAACCGGAAGGTTCATACTGTCGTTGTGTCCTTGGGCAAGACACTTAACCCACCTTGCCTCCAGTGTCCGTAGTACTGGTGTATGAATGTGTGTGACTGTAGAGGTGTGTTTGGTGGTGGTTGGAGAAGGTTGAGCGCCATGTGTGTATGGCAGCCCCCATCTCTGTCTGCCCCAGGTGTGAATGTGTGTGAATGGGGTGAGTGGAAGCACGATGTAAAGCGCTTTGGGTGCCCGAGAAGGGTGCAAAAAAGCGCTATATAAATGCATGCCATTTACCATTTACCATTTAGATTAATCACTGGTAGAATTTGAGATAAGTTATACATTTCCCTCAAATTCCAACAAATGCGCAGTGTCTTCACAAAATCTGAGCACAGCTGCAATGGAAATGTTTGCCACACGGCTGAGAGATGTTTTTCCTAATTTAACTACACCTGGAAACTCAGTAGAGGCCTACACAAAGGAGGTCCAAGCAACATCACCGACTCAGTGGCACCCTTCAGGACAAAGCCCAGAACAACCAGACGACCTACGCCATGGTATAACAAGGAAACCCGGGCTTTAAAACAGGCCTGCAGGAGTTTTGAATGCTATGGTGCAAGTCAAAAACTAATCTAAGTTATCAAAAGTGGTGTTTGTGTGTAAACTCCTATAAGTACGCCTTCAGCACTGCAAAGACGGCCTATTTCTCATCTCTAATCAGCAAAACCCCAGGTTTCTATTTGGGACAGTTGCTAAACTAATCCCAATCCCAATAATAATATAATATTTTTGTCTTCCTCAGCTTCGTGTCCCATTCACTTGGATCCACTGACCTCTCGTCTCTCAGTCTTAGATCCTGTATCCCTCGATGAGCTGACAAAGGTGGTTTCTTCATGTAAAGCAACTACGTGCCTTCTGGATATCCTGCCAGCAAAACAAATTAAAGAACTGTGGCCCTATGTAGGGCAAATTATCTTAAACATTATAAACTTGTCCCTGTCTACTGTCTCCTTCCCTCTTCAAACAGGCTGTGGTAAAACCCCTGCTCAAAAAAACCTACTCTGGATCCTGGATGCCTAAATAATTTTGTCCTGTCTCCAATTTACCTTTTCTATCTAAAGTCCTTGAAAAGGTTGTGTTAAAACAACTTACTCTATATCTATCGGAAAATGACCTCCTCGAGCCATTTTAGTCTGCATTTAGGACCTCTTATTCCACTGAAACAGCTTTAGATAAAGTGACTAACGATCTCCTCCTTCAGATGGAGGAGGACTCATTGGCTCTACTGTTATTGCTAGACCTCAGCGCTGCATTTGATACGATTGATCATGCAGTGCTAATCAACAAATCAATCAATCGACTAAAATATGTTTTTGGAATCTCTGGCTCTGCTCTTGCTTGGTTAGAATCCTATCTGTGTGATAGGTCTCATTTTGACTTGTTTATTAAATCCTTCTCCTCCACGGCACCAAGGGTCTGTGCTTGGTACCATACTTTTTTCACTGCCTCGTTTCAATTAAAACATGGATGTCTTAAATCTTCCTCCATCTAAACTCGGATAAAACAGAGCTTTTGTTTAATTGGTCCTGCCAGTCATCGGCACAAGTTCAACAATCTTACTGTCTCGATCAACAACTGTGTGTTGGAGCACGGCAACACTGTGTCATTTTTGACCCCACACTATCTCTGCTGGGCTTTTATCACTTGAGGAATATCTCAAAAATTCGCTCCTGCCTCTCTTTAGCTGATGCTGAAATTCTTATTCATGCATTTGTCACATCCAGGCTGGACTATTGCAATGCGTTATTCTCTGGACTGCCGAAGTAAAGTACGCACAGACTACGAATGGTCCAAAATACAGCCGCCAGACTTTTAACAAAGACCCAGAAGTTCGATCACATTAATCTGGTCTGGCTTCATTACACTGGCTTCCTATTTGTTATGTCCTCAAGACAATTTTGTATAAGACAATCAAGGAGTCAAAGGTACCAGGGTTTTGTGGTTGGCTTTATTTTTGTCGAAACACACACAAAATACCCAAACAAAGTGGAGGGAGGAAGGCCGAACAGTTGTGCCAAAATCAAAGAACTAAATACAGTCAGGTCCATAAATATTGGGACATTGACACAATTCTAATCTTTTTGGCTCTATACACCACCACAATGGATTTGGAATGAAACAAACAAGATGTGCTTTAACTGCAGACTTTTAGCTTGAATATGAGGGTATCAGGTGAACAGTGTTGGAATTACAACAGTTTGTAAATGTGCCTCCCACTTTTTAAGAGACCAAAAGTAGCGGCAGTAGCTCAGTGGTAGAGCGGTCGTCCTTCAACCGGAAGGTAGGCGGTCCCGCTCTCCCCACAGTTCATACTGTCGTTGTGTCCTTGGGCAAGACACTTAACCCACCTTGCCTCCAGTGGTGTTCCAGCTGTGACACTGGTAAATGGAACCTTAATGTAAGTCGCTTTAAATGAAAGCGTCATCTGTAAATGTAACACTGGTGAATGTAAGTCGCTTTGGATAAAAGCGTCTGCTAAATGACTAAATGTAAATGTAAATAAACAATCATAAATAAAACCCTCACTTTTTAATACTTGGTTGCAAATCCTTTGCAGTCAATTACAGCCTGAAGTCTGGAACACATAGACATCACCAGACGCTGGGTTTCATCCCTGGTGCTGCTCTGCCAGGCCTCTACTGCAACTGTCTTCAGTTCCTGCTTGTTCTTGGGGCATATTCCCTTCAGTCTTGTCTTCATTTACATTACATTTACATTTATTAATTTAGCAGACGCTTTTATCCAAAGCGACTTACATTACATTACACTACCAGTGTTACAGTCACTGGAGGCAAGGTGGGTTAAGTGTCTTGCCCAAGGACACAACGGCAGTATGAACTGTGGGGAGAGTGGGAATCGAACCCCCTACCTTCCGGGTGAAAGACGGCCGCTCTACCCACTGAGCTACTGCCGCCCACTCTTCATCAAGTGAAATGCATGCTCAATCAGATTCAGGTCAGGTGATTGACTTGGCCATTGCCTAACATTTCACTTCTTTCCCTTAAAAAACTCTTTGGTTATAAAAAACGCTTTGGGTCATTGTGAAGCGCCGTCCAATGAGTTCTGAAGCATTTGGCTGAATATGAGCAGATAATATTAAAGAATTCATCCTGCTGCTTTTGTCAGCAGTCACATCATCAATAAATACAAGAGAACCAGTTCCATTGGCAGCCATACATGCCCACACCATGACACTACCACCACATGCTTCACTGATGAGGTGCTATGCTTTGGATCATGAGCAGTTCCTTTCCTTCTCCAGACTCTTCTCTTCCCATCACTCTGGTACAAGTTGATCTTGGTCTCATCGGTCTTGAGAGATGACAGCAACAGTTTCCAAATGCAAATAGCACATTTGAAAGTTGAAGTTATCTGCTCCTTGTAAATGGGATACTGAGGGAATAACACACACTTGGCCATGGAACAGCTGAGCAGCCAATTGTCCCATTACTTTTGGTCCCTTAAAAAGTGGGATGCACACATACAAACTGTTGTAATTCCTACACCGTTCACCTGATTTAGATGTAAATATCCTCAAATTAAAGCTAAAAGTCTGCAGTTAAAGCACATCTTGTTAGTTTCATTTCAAATCCATTGTGGTGGTGTATAGAGTCAAAATGATAATAATTGTGTCGATGTTCCAATATTTATGGACCTGACTGTATAACAAAACAGAGCCTAACTGAATAACTACTCTGAGAAATAAAACAGGAAACAAAAAGGCCTGGTCTAACTGATCTAAAGAAAGTCTTTACTCAAAAACATACAAGGATGGCAACAACCAATAAACCAATCACTAAACATTCTTATACATTGATACGAGGCAAGGTGGTTTAAGTGTCTTGCCCAAGGACACAACGACAGCATGAAGGACGATCGCTCTACCACTGAGCCACTGCCACCCCAATGTGCATGCATGTGTAGCATATATAGTGTAATATACAAGGGTATGTTTGTATAAACATATAGAAGATTAATTTTAATAATTTCAATAATTAATTTTGATATTAATATTAATTCATTAAAATTAATTTCTGATTAAAAGGGGCACCACCCTGGTTTTAACAGGTCCAGAGAAACTGTTTAGCCTAGTCTCATTAATCTTAAAGGAAGAGAATTCTATTGTTTTCGAACATTTCTTAATTATAAACAGAGAAACATTAAGGTCTTTTATGGGGTTTTATTAAAATTACACAGATCTAAGACAGGCATAAGGATAACTAACATTGGAACAGGGAAGGAATTGGAAACGATACACAGGAACGAACACACGGATACATACAGGGTTAAATATTTGCTTTCAGGTGGTTTGTGAACCAAAGGAATGTTTAGGTCTGTTAAACTAAATGATGGGATTTAACCGAAGGGGCTTTTAACGGAGAAGGGGGTGGCGATTTTGGGCAGAGGACATTTAACGACACCAAGGCTGTTGCGACGTGTAACGAGAGGACTTACTATTGAGTCAGTCAGCGGCTGGCTCGGTTGGGTGGGTCGCTATCAGCGGTCCGGAATGTGCTCCAGAAAGTTCGTCTGGTGGAGCGTTCCCCACCAAAGGATGCCGTCGTGTACGCGTCTCCTCCAGAGGGTTTGCAGCCTGATGTAGAGAGCGATGCCCGGTTGTTGCCAAAATACCTGGGCCTCCGTGTACCGTTAAAAAGTCTTAGGTTGGGCAGGTCATTGCAGTGTCCATGAAAAGAGTTCTTAGCTGTTTGCTGGTTAAGACTTGCTTCTGCGCGCGCTCCTTTGGGAGAGGAGCGGGCGCTTTAGCAGGCACAGTCTTAAAACAAAAAGTTTACTCGCGCTAACACGAGGCTCAAGCTTTAGCCATGGTGGCATTTAACGGTCCCGATGAACCGTAGACGCAGGGGTCAAGAGGCGAAAAGCAGAAGAGCGAGAGTTTTGGCTCGCAGCCAGCTTTTATTGACTGAGCCGGGGGGCACTCTTCCGACGGAAGAAGAAGTTGGCGGAAGAGGAAGTTGCTTGGGAACGTCTAACTAAGTTTTAACTAAAGTTTTTAAAACATTCCATTGTTTCAACCCATTCTCATAACACATAACAAACATTTATATTTGTGGGATTATACAAAGAAAAGTCGAGTATTATGAATATGTAGAATATTGTTGAAACATTAATTACATTTCATTGAAAACAAAACGGAAACCATAAAGGGAGTTATTTGTTTGCAACTCCGTGTCCTGGAAAAGAACAGTATAAACAACACAATATCAAAAATACATTTTCCTTTAATGTAAGAATCAAGAAATTGTCTTTTGATGATTGGATAGAGTCATTTGTTCATGTGACCACCAGGGGCGGTCTTTGATCATTCTTGGATGTTAGGATCAAAGGCATTCCAATTGTCAATCAGAATGAGATGGAGCGCTCTCGCTCCAGGAAGGGGAGTCCTTGAATCCAGCTGAAATAACAATTTTATCTTTAGTTTATGGTTAAAAAGACATGGCGCCAGGGGTTGGTACTGGTCCTGAGCCACCTTTGATCCTGGTGCCTGGTGGACCCAGGTGTGGACCCAGGTTCCACTGCTTGTAAAAGCAAAAGCAAAGTCATTAATAGCATTTCTTGTCCATAAAGCACTTTGGTCATGCTTTTATCTGAAAGAAACAGTGTTAAGTCTCAGGCTTGTCTCTGAAGGCCTCTGGCAATAGAGAAAAGGCAGGGCAGTTAATCCGTGGGGATTCCAATGGTGGTTCTGCTACACATGCTATGCCCAGGAATAAAGACTTTATCCAAGTCTGCCTCAAGCAAATTAAATCTTATGAAGCACCTCACATCAACACATGCTAATACTACACTTTTGCTTCTCCTCCTACATAACAACCATTAGTTTAGTTGTTAGATGAGGAGTATTTTAGAGAGTTGGATTGTGTTCTGTTTATTGTTCAATAATTTACAGATACAGAGATTTGCACTACTTAATGGCCAGTTCCTTTGTTCCTTTGTAATTCCTTTATTTCTTTTTACCCAATTTGTGTGTCTTAATCTTTCCCTTAAATTTTATTTTCAATATTTATTTGTTTTTATTTCTATGCATATCAAATGAGAGACAGCAATCTATTGAGTTCAAATAAATACCAACTGTTCTAAAATACTGTATATAGGTTGAAGTAAAAGCATCTGGACTCTGTTTTCAGATGCTTTTACTTTAACCTTATTTTTAAGATGTCCTGGATAACTGAGAACCTTCACAGACATGTATATACTGTTTTTATTCTTCAATCAGTTATTAGAAACATCTTTGATATTAAAGATGTTATAGAACGTAATTGCGTTATAGAACATAAAACATTTAACGTCAGTCACTTTTCTGAGTAACTAATTACTTTTACAATTTGGTAACTGAGTTACTAACTCAATTTATTTTTGGGAGAAGTAATGTGTAACTGTAACTAATTACTTTTTTAAAGTAAGATGACCAACACTGAAACCTAGTGGGACTAAACAGAAATTAACTACGTGTTGATATTATGTACCGGGTACTCACTCACCTGCCAACCTTCCAACCACAACAGGTCATTTACAAGCAAAGTCAAAACAAAAAGAGACAGTATGCAAGTCATTGTCCTTCCTTTTAAAGCCTGATCCATGCACTGATTGGATAATCTACCACCTGCAGCAGTCAATCAGGGTGTGTCAAACAGGTCCCACTCACAGCACCTGAGAGCAGATAGTGGAGGAGGAAAGACAGGAGCAGAGAGGCGCAAACAGATTTCCCCTGCACGTATCACCCCCCACACTTACAGATTCAAGCATAGTTTGAACATTTGACATTATATACTATAACTATGGGACTCTGAATAGGGCTTTAACAGATAGAGCTGCAACAATTTCTTCATCCTTTTTTGTGTCTGATTTCAAAGTCGTAATTTTGAAGAATCAGGGACCAACGCATAAGGCACTGGTTGTGATAATACATCCGGGAAAGGAAGACTAGAGGATTGTGATCTGTATGGACCGTAATAGGCTTAACACTCGAACCAAGGTAGAAATGTTTGACAGCCAACAAGAGCGCAAGAGTTTCCTTCTTGATAGTTGAATTTTTGAGTTGGTGTTTATCAAATTTGCGAGAGAAATAACTCACAGGGTGATCAATGATGCTTGGTCATCTTCTTGGAGAAGAACGGCTCCAGCTCCCACAGCACTAGCATCCACTTCCAGTTTGAAAGGCCGCTGAAAATCTGGGGGGGACAGAACAGGAGTGCAACATAATACACTTTTAAGACTCTCAAATGATTCTTGACTTTCCTCAGACCAAATGAATGGTTTTAAGGGACTGGTTAACAGAGCTGCAACGGCTCTCTTCTGGTGGTTGGAGTAGGAAAGGCAGTGATGGACTGAATTTTTGCTTCTGCTGGGCACACTTTACCCCCACCAACCTGCTGACCAAGATAGAGCACAGTGCCTTGTCCAAATTCACATTTGGCAAGATTTAACGTTAGAGAGGCAGCAGAGAGTCTCCTGAAATCTTCTGTGTACAGCTAGGTGAGTAGTCCAGTCATTAGAATAAATCAAAATATCATCCAGATATGCTCTGCAGTTAGTTACATCCCCCAACACTTTATTTACCAACCTCTGAAAAGTAGCCAGAGCATTACATAAACCAAATGGCATGACAGTGTACTGTAAAAAATGGTCTGGAGTCACAAATGCTGAAATCTCAGATGCACGCTGGGTAAGTGGAACTTGCCAGTATACTTTTAACATGTCAAGTTTACTTACATAAGTTATAGGACCAATTTCATCAATACAGTCATCAATCAAAGGCAAGGGATGTGCATCAGGTACCGTCACTGCGTTGACTTTGCGAAAGTCTGTACAAAATCTGGGGCTTCCATCAGCCTTTGTATCAAGGAGACAAGGGGAACTCCATGGACTAAAACTGGGAACAGCAAATCCCTGTTGCATTAAGTACTCAACTTTTTTCTTCATCAGCTCCCTCTTTGTAGGGTTAACCCGATAATAATAATAATCTTTATTTTTATATAGCACTTTTCCACCTACTGTAGTAGGCACTCAAAGCGCTTTACATAGATTAAGCTATTTTCCAGTGTTACAGAACACTCACTGGAGGCAATGTAGGTTAAGTGTCTTGCCCAAAGACACAACGACAGTATGTGGAGGAGAGCGGGATGTTATGATGTTTTGGGATGTTTCGTGCGGTGATCATACCGCCCACCCGCCGGTAGCCGCTCTACCCACTGAGCTACTGCCGCCCTTAAGCATGTTGCTTGATGGTTGAAGGGCTGGTCAGAACAATGTCATGGTATATGACTGAAGTTTGTAACAGAATGTCATTGAACAAAGTAGGGAACTCCATAATAAGATGTATGATGTCAGTCCGATGGTCGTCAACAAGGTGAGATAAGAAAGAGAACAAATCTGACAATATCTCACTGTTACTTAATCTTTCCCCCTGAGGTGTAGCGTTACGCATGACTAAACCATCATCATTATCAGTGGAGCTCACTGTGGAGAAGAAGGCAATAGGCGATATGGCTGGCACCTACGAGCAGCTGACTGGGTCGGACTGGTCTCTTCTGGTACTATAGTACTATAGTGTGAATGACATAATTTGTCTCACTCATTTTCCTCTCTATAACATAAGGACCAGAAAATTTAATAGACAGTGAGGAACCAGGTATAGGCAGGAGAACAAGAACTTTGTTACCTGGCTGGAATGAATGCACAACTGCTTTTCTGTCAAAGTGCTGCTTCATTTTTTCATGAGAGGAAGATAAAGTCTCTTTAGCCAAAGAACAAGCCAATTCTAGATGTTCGGAGATTGGCAACATATTCAGAGATGCTTTTGACAGGTTTCTCAGGCGTAACCAGCTGCTCCTTAAGAATTTTCAGAGGACCTCTGTCTTCATGTCCAAACACTAACTGAGCTGGGCTAAAGCCTATGGACTCCTGAACAGCTTCACGAGCAGCAAACAACACAAGGGGCGCACTGTCATCCCAATCTTTCTGCGACTTGAAGCAGTGTTTTCTTAGCATAGATTTCATAGTTTGATGAAATTGTTCTAGAGTCCCTTGGCTTTCAGGATGATAAGGAGTGGAGGTCCCATGAGTAATTCCCAAACATTTAAGATCATGAGCAAAGACTTTGGACTTGAATTACTTTTCCAAAGGTGGAAAAGAATTTTACCAGAGCCTTAGTGATGACTTGGGATGTTATTTTCCTCAGGAGGATGGTTTCTGGATACCTGGTAGAAGCACACATAATGGTAAGGAGGAACTGATTTCCACTTTTAGTCTTTGGCAATGGACCCACACAATCAACAATCACTTTTGCAAAAGGCTCACCCATCACTGGTATGTGACAGAGAGGTGCAGGAGGAATCACCTGATTGGCCTTTCCTGTCAAACATGATATGTTCGACAGTACTGAACAACATCAGTCTAAAAGAAGTGGTTAAGTCTAAAAGAAGTGGTTAAGGTCTCTGTTATAGGTTTTTTTTACCCCCATGTGTCCTGACCAGGGGTGATCATGGGCTAAGGACAGAACTTGAGGTCGATAGACTGTGGGCACAACAACTTGATAAGTGACACCTTCATTCTCAGAGACGACGACGTCCAACGACATATTTCGCTGGGCCTCTTCCTGGCAGAGAACAGACGTGAAACATTTTGAAAGTGTATCGTCACCATTTTGTGCTGAGATGACCTCGCCTCTGGCAAAGTCAAAACAAAAAGAGAGAGTATGCAAGTCATTGTCTCGCCTTTTAAAGCCTGATCCAGGCACTGATTGGATAATCCACCACCTGCAGCAGCCAATCAGGGTGTGTCAAACAGGTCCCACTCACAGCACCTGAGAGCAGATAGTGGAGGAGGAAAGACAGGAGCAGAGATGCACAAACAGATTTCCCCTGCGCATAACACTATTCATGTTAGAGCTGATTTCAAAGTTGTCCTGTTAACATATAAAATCCTTTGTGGAGGAGCGCCCTATAACCTATCTGAGCTCATCACCCAGTATACTCCAGCTCGTACCCTTCGCTCTCAGGACGCTGGCCTCCTTCAACTTCCTCGAGTAAAGAAGAATTCTGCTGGCTACAGAGCCTTTTCTTATAGAGCCCCCTTTTTATGGAATGGGCTCTGATGAAGTATGAGGACCCCCAGCCCATCTGTCAACTACCCATCCACTATTGCACACTCAGAGTGGACAATGGACAATATAAATGTTTATATTTGTGAATATGTTTGTGTATTTCTATGTATTTTTCAACTATCCTGGACACATTCCTGCACGGCCTGTCCGTCCTGGGAGTGGATCCCTCCTTCTGTGGTTCTCCCTGAGGTTTCTCTTTTTTCCCCGCTGTTTTTTTTTATTTATTTTTTTTAGTTTTTCCTTACCCTGATGGAGGGTCTAAGGACAGGGGATGTTGTCTAGTGCAGACTGTTAAGCCCTTTGAGGCGGCTGTTGTTGTGATATTGGGCTATACAAAAATAAATGTCTTGTTCTCTCAAAAGTACATTTTATTGTCAGTGGAAATGTCTTAGCTATCAAAATAAATCAAAATGTGTCATTGTTTAAATATATATATATGGCCATCAAAATGCATTTGTTTTTGTTATTCTGATCAAAATGAATTATGTTGCCCTCAGCTGAATGATCAAACCCTAAAAACATTGTTGGTTGTTTGAGCCACTGTAACCAAAATGGATAAACCTGTTTTCACAGAATGTCAAACCTAACTTAAAGTTCAGGCATTTATGAGATATACATTGGCAAAAAAAAGAAACAGAAACACTGATTCATTGAACTTGGTTTGAGAAGCTAAACTAACAGGAGCACAGCAACAGCCAAACAGAAAATCCTGATAAGCGCCCCAGGCCCAGAGGGTACTTGTGTCGCAAGCCGAGGCTTATTGGACAACATTTGTAGAGTTTTTCCTTCTGCTCTCTGCAGCTCCCCATCTCAGTCAGGCTGCCCTACTGCTCTTCAGCTTGTGTTTCATTGCCACGCATTTCTGCCCCCTAGTGCTACTACTGGACTCTAACAAGTTCATAGCTTTGAGGGTTTGTGCCCCCTAAAGGACACTCTCTGCAACTGAACTGCTACAAACTTACGAAGTACCGTCAAAGAACTGCTGCACACTCCCTCACGTGAATGACTGTCTAGCTATTTAGGTTATAAACAGACACACAATGAGGGACAGGTGAAACACATCAGGCTGGAGCATGCAATCACACAGGAGGGAAAGACACAAGGAAGTCAATCAAAGACACAGACAGGGTTAAGACATTTCACAATAAAACACCCAGGAAATCAAATACAATCTTGAAACAAAATCAGGTCCACAAACCAAACTGGAAATCAGATACAATAACGAAACAACTCAGGAAACATAACATCAGAAACAAAACAGAGACAACACAGATACACTAACAAAACAGACAACTACAAAACCAGGTCAGGATCCTGACACCTGCCGACCGTTGTAGGTCCAAAATAGTTTTAGAATCAATTAAATTACCCTAAAAAGGAGGAAACGTAAGAAAAGATTTTTAAAAAGAAATTTGGTTCCTTCAAAAATAAAGTTTGGTAAATACTGCTCTAGTGTGGCATTACTCTTGTGTCCCGCTGGAACTCCGTGGGAGCTCATGGGTCCCACAGAGTTTTTTTTACTATAGGGAAGATAGGGAAAAGGCCCATGTGTGCCAAGTCTATATTATCCATTTAGTTTTATGGGCATCACCATGGCAACTGGATTAATAAAAAAAAAACTTCTGTGAGTAACTTTATTTGGTCAGTTGAACAAATAAACAACCATTGTAAGTATTTCTTGCTTTATTATAACATAGTTTGTGGTACTTACTGTAAACCAACAGCTGATGTAGTCGTGTAGCTTTAGTTCATACAACAGTTCAGTGAATCAAAAGGGATTATTATTTCATTAACATTCTTGTCAAATTTGTTAGAACACATTTCTGAATGAAAGGGTCACATTACATAACACATTCAATTTACTGAGCTTTAACAGTGTTTCAAACAACAGCATTTCCACTTTAAGAACAGTGTGTCTTTTATGAACACGGCCTCAAATACTGCCCCAAGCGCAGCAGCCACCATCTCAGAAATGTCCCATTAAAGGACAGTAAAAAAAACTGTTAATCCTCCTGAAGGAGAAAGACAAGCTTCTTTAAATATCCTGCAGGTTGTGAAGCTAAACACTACATTTTACATTTACATTTATTCATTTAGCTGATGCTTTTATCCAAAGCGACTTACATTGTTCTAATGTAATTACCAGTGTTACAGTCACTGGGGGCAAGGTGGGTTAAGTGTCTTGCCCAAGGACACAACGACAGTATGAACTGTGGGGAGAGTGGGAATCGTACCGCCTACCTTCCGGTTGAAAGACAACCACTCTACTCACTGAGCTACTGCCGCCCCTATTAATGCCAGGAGAGATACACTTGCCTGATTGTCGTCCTCCGTCCACCAAGTAAAAAATCAAAGTAACGCCAATAAAAGAATGAAAATAATAACTTTGTAATTGGAAGAATTTAAGTATGTGTCTTAAATTTGAATTTCGCAGAGTAAGTTTATAAAGATAATATAAATTTATAGATAGTTGGGCCATAAGCTCACATATAAAAGAAAACAATGTTGCCAGAACCTAAGAAAAGAAAAGAAACAATTATGTATTTTTCTGGTTTGGTTCTGGTGAATATTTGGAGACAGTGGATTCAACACAACCACTGTTTTGGTTCACGAAGAATGTTCCAAGGTAACACAAGATAACAGGGGACTCACAGCACCTTCCCTCGTCTCACTTTACGGAGCTAGAAATGTTTTGGTTTTGTTTGTTTTTTTTTGTTTTTTTTTAAGAGCTGGAGTTTTAGCTCCACAG
The DNA here is from genome assembly GCA_024416835.2 of Perccottus glenii. Taxonomy (NCBI): domain Eukaryota; kingdom Metazoa; phylum Chordata; class Actinopteri; order Gobiiformes; family Odontobutidae; genus Perccottus; species Perccottus glenii. The sequence continues at coordinate 26,323,139 of CM044548.2, forward strand.
TCTTTGTGGGAGCCTTTGGATTAAACAAACCTTTTAATGTTGAAAAATGCTAGTTAGAAATGTCAGTGACAGAGACAGATTGCACTGAACTGATGTGTTAAATAAAGTTTATGATACTTAATTAGGAAATCCGTTTGACCATCTGACAGGTCTGTCGATACAAATATAGTCCACATTTGAGTTTTATTAAATCTATGGTATTTGAGTTGATAAACTAAACGATGAAATGAATGAGATTGAATATGATTTTTGAGAAAAAAATTGTTTAAGAAATTTGGAAAACTGAAATGAAGATAGTTGGTACATTATAATTTGGTATAGTGTCATCTATACAAAAAAGATTTAAACTGTAATGTAAATTGGTAAGCTGGTGATTTAAAAACATATCTATATGTTGAAACAGTTCAAACTGTTAAAACGATCTTGAAGGTTTTATTCGAAAGATTTTAAGTTAATGAGAAATAAGTAAATAAAAAGGTAATTGTTAAACTAACAAGCTGGGTTGTAATCACTGTTTGAAGTGAATTTGAGGATTTTTTTTGGAGGACTAACACAATAGTCTGTCCTTTTGAACATAATTAAATTTTTTTGTTTGTTTAGCCAAAATCTAGAGGGATCTGTTCAAAGGGAACACTGCATCAAATCTTTGTAACCTAAAGAGTTGAAATGTTACTTTTAGCTTTTTTTTTTTTAAATGAACAGTAATGATAATTACTGATTGCAATTTTGGTGAATTTGAATAAATAAAGAGATTTTGATTTTACACTTGATGTTTAAAGTTTCTGTTTAACATTGAGTGAGGTGAATTCTTTATATGAAATCTGAATGCCAAAGTAGTGGAAACATAAAAATATTAATTGATAAAACGTTTTTTTTATTTTTTTTTATGTTACGTTAAAATGAATATGGAAAAAATGCAAAAACAAAATGGTTTATTGTATTGAGCACCTGGTGGTAAAACTGAGTTTTACAGAGACAGTATAGAACAAATCTATACTGAACAAAATCCTAAAGAAATTTAATTTAAAATTAAATAAAGAAGAATTTGAACAGAACTTTGTTGATTTAATGTACAGTCTTTCCTTTTAAACGACAATCACAAAGGTGATGGTGTTTTGGAGGAAAGCAATGTGGAAAGAGCAGAGGCTTTGTGGTGTGTTCAAGCAGCTGAGAGATGCTGCCCTTTTACAGTGGTGTAAAGTAACGAATTACAAATACTCTCATTACTGTAATTGAGTATTTTTTCTCAGGAATTGTACTTTATTAAGTAGTTTAAAAACAGTGTACTTTTACTTGTACTTGAGTACATTTTTAGTGCTGTATCGGTACTTTTACTGCACTATTTTCCCTCAACCTGCAGTCACTACATTGTTCATTTTTTTTTCCTGTCAATGATGATTGGCTAAGGAGAATAATCAGTCCAGTGATTCCCGTCCAATCAAATCGCGCATAGAAAACTTGCATCAGACAGACTTCAAAACACCTGGCGCCAATTTAGTTTAATCATGGAGGAGGAGGAGGAAGGAAGTGTGGTGGATGCTTCAACATGCAGTAACTCAAATACAGCACTTCAGTATCCTTGGCCGTACCTGAAGGAGCTTTTTACAATGAAGGCAAAGAAGGGCAATTGTGTCGTTATGTCATGCCTACTTTGCTTGCCCAGACCGGTTGAAATATCAGCATTCAAGAGTTCTTCCTCTAATTTAAAAAGCACATCGAGGTAAGATTTCATATTTGCTAAGTATCATATCTTAAATATTTATGTTAAATGGTATAATAAACGTCACAAATATAGTGTGGGGGGCATAAATAAAACTGTGTTAGGTTTTATGAGCCAATGTGAATTAGGATGCACCGAATGTTTCAGGCAACCGAAATTATTCGGCCAAAAACAATTGCGTTAGCGATTAGCAACCAGCTTGGAGTGAAGGCATTTTATTAATGCAGCAGTATGGACGTGTTCGAGAAGACGCAAAAATCATCACAAGCAACGACTGCTTAATAAGACTATCTCGTTAGTCGTCGTCATTGATGAGAAGAGGGAGCGGGGTTGTTGCTGGTTATACTGTAGGCCTATGTATAATGACTTAAATCGCAAAATGGCTTTAAACCGCTACTAAATACACTGCAGAATACAATGCGCAATTTGAATGTAAAAGAGAACGACACTGTTATAAAGCTACATATTTATTTCACAGGGTATAAGGTGGAATAAGTCACAGCATAATACTCACTACTCCCTACTCTTGAGTACTTTTGAAGGGGCTACTTTTTACTCGTACTTTGAGTGGTATTTAGGACAGGTACTTTTACTCCACTCACATTACATTTTTTGGTAAGTAATAGTACTTTTACTTGAGTATGATTTTTCAGTACTCTTCCCACCACTGCCCTTTTACTGGTTTACCCCCAGAGGGAGGGGTCTGACCCAAGGGTAATTAAGAAATTTAAAGTACGAAAAAAAAATATTTTCTTTCTAAAGAAAGTAATTTGAAGTAAATTGAACAATATTCTGAGAATATTCTAATTAGATGATTTAAAAAGTAAATATGAAAGCAATTGTGAATTTAAAGAATGTCTAAAAGTTTGTGACAATAGATAATGAGAAACCAGGTCTGATCTATATAAATTATTTATGTTTGCATCAACTGAGTTAAAATTTATCAAATTGTGGAAGATACCAATTACAGTTACAGGTAAAGACCTACAACTAATGGTAACTAAAAGTAAAACTGACCTAAACAAAGTGAAGTTTTAAATATAACAGAAACAAAAATGATGCTATTTGGAAAACATAAAGTTGAATAATTAGAATTGCTAACTGATGAAATACAAATTTAAGGTGGTAATTGGCAGAAACCATTATTTTTTTTTATTGTTTATCTTTTTTATTTATTTTTTTATTTTTTTTGTGTTTTGAGCCATGGTTGTCCCATGTCTCAAAAAGGGGGGAGAAGAAGATTTAAACCAAACTGTATTAAAGTGATGAAGGAATGCTTGGTTAACCTAATGGTTAGCATAATGCTGTAACAACAGTGTTTAATACTGTTAAAAGAGGAGTTTAAATCAAATAATGAAATAAATAAAGTTGACAGGACTTTTCTGGAGAAGCACTATTTAGTCTGATTAAACCAAACTTTTCAGATTAAAGTAGATTTCCAGCAGACCATATCTTTGGAAACAGGGTATTATCTGCTGTTTCATTTTTCTGGCTTCGTCATTTTAAGGGCTTTTATGGTTTTGTTTGACAAAAACCTAGGAGGCACTTTTTATGGGTCTATAATGTCAGATAACGTTCGGATTTGTTTGTTTGTTTTTTATATGGATGGAAGCCAACTACAAGAAGTATACCAGTTCAGGAAAGAAGCTTTGACAATTAATATAGCCACCACCCCTACAATGTGACGCAGAACATCGTGAGCAGAAACTCACACTTTAGGATCCAAACAGCAGCTTCCTCAGGTTCATTTGAGAGCCCCGGTTACACCGACGAGAGAGGTGTCCTTTGAGTTGTCCTTAATTGATATAAGACTAAAATTCATTTTGAGACAACCTATGCAAATGTGGATTAAATTAAGTATATTTACAACCAACAAAGGTTTATGAATTACACAAGAGATGCTGTAACTGTGAATTGAAACTGGAAATTAGGGAAAACCGGTCCAAGGACTGGAGAGAACAAAATAACACTGAGCATGCTATTAGCTGAAAAGGGGATCTACAAAATTATTTCCTCCAAAGTAACACAGGTCTAGTTACAGCAGAACTAAAGCCTTAGAGAAAGTACTTCAAACTCTAACAGAGGAATTGGCAGAGTATTCTGGTATAGAGAAATTGATCTTGACCTGGTTTTACAAAATATTTGGAAAATTTCCTGGGATTTTAGAATCTGTATTGAGATACAGTACATGTACTTGTTGTGCACTTCCATGTCTGATAACTTTTGTTTGTGTTGCTTTCCATGTATCCGGAGCTTGTTGGTGAGATTGATGAATGTGGCCATTGCTGGGTCAACATTCCTGGACATGCACCTGCCAAACGACTAAGGTCAAGGCTTTGACCTCAGATGAACACTTTGATATCTGAGGGACGTTATTGTTTGCATGTACACCAACGGGACAACAGCTCCAGGACGGATCATACTACAGTCCTAAGGGCCGTATGGTTCATTGAATTTATTATGCTTAAGATCATTAATTTTAATCATTATGAATGTGCATAAGTCTCACTCCATGTGTTTTTTCTTTTCGTTACAGGGACAGAAATGGACAGGCAGGTACAAGTCAGAGTTCTTGAGTCCAATGTGTTGACCAGCTTAACCTCTGGCAAATTGTTCTACTTTATTTTGGAGTGACACTGTGTTTTGATTTATGATTTATGGACTTTAAAGAATTTGACTTTGAAGAATCAGTGCATTACTCTGTGGGTTCCCATTTGATTTGAAACATATCCATTATAATCATTTGTTGTGTTTGTTTTGACATGTGTTGTAAGTTAATCATTTGAAGTGATTACATACGTTTGATGCTTGATGTTTGTGTTTTGTCACCGCCTTTGGGGCGAGGGGTGGATAGAAGAGTTTTTCCCAGCTTTAGGTCATTTTACCAATTGGTCAAATGTTCTTCTGGCTAGGTCAACGCCCTGCTGGGTTTTCGCTTCTGTCATAGAATACAATTCACACTCAAGCTAGTTGTTTATGCTAATGGTTATTAGCATAAAGAGGGGGGAATGTTATAATAATTTTTATTATTATAATTGTTTATAGTTACTGGGTGCTCATAGTTCTCTACAGGCCATGTCAAATTATGTCATGTCCTTCATGCTAATTTCAAGCATGGAGTAGACATAACTAGACGGAGACATGACTTGCCAGGGGACTTCTGCACCTGGAGCTGGGGCCTTGGGGAGTGTGTATGGAAGATACACCTCCCTCTAACAGCCCCCACTGCAGTGATATAAAATCTCATGTTTTGTTTACTTCCGCAAGAAAAAGTCACTCTGTACCCTTGATACTTGTTTGTGTGCTTTTGCTTGCAAGAATTAAACCTGGCCTTTCACTTTTTAAATATACTCTGTCTACGTGTCTCTCTGGATAACATAAGGATATAAAATTCTAATAACAAGGAGCGAACATAGGCAGAGTGGAGAGAACTGTGGTACTGCTGCTACTTTGTGGATTAAAACAGACCCTGAGCTTGCATTTTTTTAATTAAAAAGGTAAGACTTTATTACAGACCATATATATATATATTATGGTGTTTTGTTTACAGTTGTTGAATGCTAAATAACAATAGCATGCTTGTAAAACATGGATGCTAAGCAGCTAATAGGAACGACTAAACCATAGGCCCTTCTACCTGGAGTTGTGCTCCCTAGGCCTGTCACAATAACTACTTTTTGTTGCAACTCAACCTAATGCAAAACTATTTTAGTACAGTTATGGTCACTTACGTGTTACACAAGGTATTTTAGGAACAGTGCAGCTGTTTAGACATTAGTTGGCCAGATAAAAATAAGGTGCTCCAACATTTGAAGAAAAGGTTAAAGCTAGGTTTCCTCCGGGTGCTCCGGTTTCCCCTAACACCATAAACATGTAACTGTTAAGCTATAATCTGGTACAAGCATCTCTCCTCCGGCTTAATGTAAAGAAAAACTGTCACTGCACTCTTCACTGAACTGCAGGGGGTCTTTAGGATGGACCAGTTTTCGATACAGAGTATTCCTTCGTTTAAAGTAGACTGGAATGTTGTGTTTGTAGAAAATCCTTTTCAGTTTTTTAGACAAACCAGACACATAAGGGATAACTACACCCTTCCCTTTTGTCTCTGGTTCCTGTCTGTTTGGTTTCTGTGTCCTCTTGGTTTTGTTGAAAGTCCATCTGGGGTATCCAGTCTCTCAGGGCTTTTCGGATGTGTTGTTCTTCTTTACCGTTTACCTTCTAAAGGTTGTGGGCCCCTCTTGTGCTCTGTGCTGAAGAGTCCTGATGACTCCCAGCTTGTGCTGCAGTGGGTGGTGGGAATCAAACAGCAAATATCATTATTATTATCAATATCATATCAAAAAGAATCTATTTTGTTCCAAAGAGTCACCCCGCTTTAAATAATATAGTGCCTTTTTAAGGTAGTGCAAACACACTATATTTTAAATTTAAATTATTTTCTGACAATTTAAAACCCACATTGTGTACAATTCTTATGGCTTTTTTCTGTCTGTATAATGTCTTTAAGTGGCTCTTTAAGGTATTTCCCCAGACTTCAGTACAGTAATTAATACCGTAGGATGAGTGTACTGTATAAGATGGAGAGAGCTTTTTGATCTAGTTCTCTCTCTGTCTCTGTCTACACCTGCTCATATTAGCAATGCATCAAGCTATTTTTAAAGAAATATTATCAATTTGTGGTTTTCAACTAACATTGTGACTGAGGATCACACCCAGATATTTATGCTCATTAACTCTTTCTATTTTTACTGGTGTTAGCGGTTGTGTGTGTTTTTCGGAAGCACATACTCTTTTGATGGTTTCAAAACCTTGTTGTGTTGGTTTCTCAGAGCTTGTTGACCATATTTGTCCTCCTTTATATAAAAAAATAAAGAAATCTTTCCCTGCCGTCCACAACACCAAGAAAACAATGTTATTCTCATAATGTATAAAGATTATTTATTTTACTGATATTAAAGAAAAAACAATACTAAAAGATTGGCAATTAGTTATGATTACAGTGCACACCCAAAATATATAAAAATATCACAAAAACCTCTAGCATGTATTGTCTGCTGCAACAGAAACAATAACAATTTAACATTCAAATTAAGATCACAACATAAAATGACAACGCTCACACTTTAATTTGTTTCTATTACTTCACTGAATATATTAAAGTATTAATGCAACACATTCATTTTGCATTTGCAGACTGAGGCCCTAGTTTTCATACGTAGGCAGAGGTTGGTATTTGACATTTGACCTCTTGCTTTTGTACAAGAGGACTCCACAGATCATTCCCACAGCTGCCAAAGCACATCCGGTGATGAAAGCCAGGTTAAGGTTCAGGTTCAGTCCTAAAAGAGAAAAAAAATAGATTGTGTGTTATAAGCATCTATCATAAATATATACACATTTATAGTGCCTTTAGTGAATCATCAGGCCTATTAAATGATTTTGTCCATCAGGCCATAGAAAACATATTATGCTGACACAGTTAACCGTAGTCATTTGTCATTTTTTTGGAGGTTTATTTCTCCCAGCAATTTAAAAATAAAATGCACCTATGCTAACAATAGTCTAACTTGTCTACTTGTCTAACTACAAACAAGTCAACAGCATTATTACTGTGGTTTAAGATCTGTCTCATTAGCTTACAAAACAAATGTATTTCTGAATGGAAACACTGTCGAGTTTTTGTATTAGTACACCTAAAACTTTGCCTATATACAAAGTTTCTGTGTTTGCTAAGACAGAACAAAGCGAGTTCTTAAGAGTACAGTAAAGAGGGGATGACAAAACATGACAGAGAATTGTTGGACATTTGTTGTTATACTAGAAAGATGTTTATGACCCTTAATGAAGAGAGTTAAAACAAGGACTATGATGTCTCCCGGCATGGCGCAGCCGGGGCCCCACCCTGGAGCCAGCCCCGGGGTTGGGGGGTTCAATCCTGGGCCTGGCCGGGCTCAGTCCGAAAGAAAGACGTGGCACCGACCTTCTGTGTACCCACCACCTGAGGGAGGATTTGTAAGGGGCTGGTGCTTAGTGGATCTGGCCCAACTGGCCTTAGGAATATGAAACGTCACCTTACTGGCGGGGAAGGAGCCTGAGCTTGTGCAAGAGGTCTAGAGGTATCGACTAGAGATAGTGGGGCTCACCTCCATGCACACTTGGGCTCTGAAACCACACCCCTTAAGAAAGACTGGGCTCTCCACTACTCTAGAGTTGCCAGTGGTGAGCGGCGGCAGCTGCTGCGGGCTTGCTCATAGCTCCCCAGCTCAAGTAAAAAGAGGGGCGGTGGTCATGAGTTGGATCCGATGGCGGGGAAGGGAGCTAGACAGACTCAGACTTATTGTGAGGGTCTGTTGTGAAAGTTTGGCCGGTACATCGACTACCACCTCAGTCGATTTACCGGTCTGCTGTGCTGTTGTCTGCTGTGTTTACTGGTCGATCTACGTTCCTACTCTCACTTATGGTCATGAGCTGTGGAACATGACCGGATGGACAAGATCCCGGATACAGGTGGCAAAAATTAACATTATGCGCAGGGTGGCTGGGCGCTCCCTTAGAGATAGGGTTAGACTGCTGCCCTGTGACCCTGCCCCAGATAAGCGAAAGAAGATGGATAGATAGAGAGATCTAGATTTGTGTTTGACCTTTGCATTTGGATAGACCTTTGGGCCACTAGGTGACACTGTGTACACTTAAGCACAGAGTTTTAAAAAGGCTGGATTTTCTGTCATCTAAAATACTAAGTGTGTGCAGAGACCAGAATTTCCTGAGATCCCCCTTTCTGTGTGGACAGGCTGAGAAAAGGTAGGACAGTGAAAAATGTTGTGCTCTGTACCTGTTCTCTCTGTGGTCTCTGCTGATCTCCTCAGACGCAGTGGTCCTTGGGACACAAAGTGCGTCGCAGACTGAATGACAGCTTCTCTTTTCCGGTGATGATGGGATCCTGAGGGTGTTGTGGTTATGGTTTTCAGACATCCCTGTGAGCAGCGAGCATTGGGGTTCCCTGCCTCACACATCAGGACGGAGCAGCTGATGTACATCTGGGAAATTACAAAAAGAAAGACTTCGAGGTCAGCTATTTTACTAGGTTGACTTTGAGATTTACTTGATGTCATAAATAACTCCAGCTCAGCCCTTTACATAATTGGTACTGGTTTTAACAAGGTCTAGAGCAGACTAGGCTTGAGGGGAGGGTCCTTAAATTTTAAATACACTATTACATTTTCAAATTTCAGTGTGTTAAAAAATGTCATTCATTAATTTTCTACTGCTTATCCTTAGAGTCAAGGCGGGTGTATCCTGACAATCACTAGTTAATCACAGAGCTAACATTTGTAGTGCCTCTAAACAATGTCATGTTTTTTTTTTTACTTGGTCATGCAAGCCGATAAACTTGAAAGTCTCCAGGCTAAATTTAAACATTCTCTTGTTGGAAGATGGATAGACAATAAGAGTGGAATCCCTGTTGCACCTGGATGAAAAACAGGGGAAAAACAGTATTTAGCATCAGGTTAATACCAAACAAATAACTCATGTGCAACAGTAGACAATATTAAGAATTTGTGCAGACAATGAGTGTAACTGTTTTAAGCATTTAAGCTACAAAGTATTAAATTATAACACCATAAGTTGGCTTGTTTTTCCCTTTCTTGCCACTAGAGGAAGTCATGACACTAACCCATTTTCAATGATGGTGTAGGTGGTGTGGTAGTTGGGGTTATCGTAGGGTGAGGCACTGCAGGACTCCACAAACAGCTCTGTGTTGTTGACAGTAGTGGTGGCCTCGATCTCCATGTAGATCCGCTCGCCCAGGTCGTACTCCAGGGGGTACGAGCGGGGGTCTACCATGACCTGAAACTGCGGATTGGGGTAGAACTCAAAGCCATAGGTGAACTGGCCCAGACCCTTGTCCCACACGGTGACTTTCTTACGGTGTGCGATGAAGCCGAGTGTCACATTCCCTCTTTTGGGGTACTGACAGAAGAACTGCAGCTCCAGCAGGTGTTTGCGGGTGATAATGGACAACATATTTTCCACTGTGGTAATTTCATTCTTGAAAATGAGGTTATCGTCATCTTCCTGCAAAGCAACAACATGGTTAACTATTTTAGATTAATCAAGTAAACATTACAGGCCAAATATCTTAAAAAAGAGTTTATAATATAGTGTCAGAGTGAGGTGAAATTTGTTTGGTTTTAAATCTGTTCAAGTAGAAACTACACAAATGTCAATTACCTCGATCTGGGTGCCACAAGCGTTGAGGGGCACGACAGCGATGATGTGGGTGCTGTTGGAGTGCGTCTGGAGGCTGCAGGCCGTGTTGCTGGGGTCAGACAGACGCAGGTTGTCCTCGTAAATTGAAGGTAAAGAGGCCCTCTCCACCTCGACTCTCATCAAAGACTGCTCACAGACCACATTTGTCTTCACTGAAACGAGAGCATGCAACATCAGGGTAAAGGTGTATTGTGTAAAATGTTTTAGTCTCAAGATGAACATTAGACTTTTTCCTAATCTGGAATCCCAGTCAGACTTATTCCCACTGGGTTTGTTTGAAAACAACATGTCCCCAGGGCTACCATAGCTGTTCACATGCTCCATAAGGAAATTGCGAGATGCATTATTTCAATCTGCTTTTCCTACACCAGATGTCTCCAAAAAAGCCAGAAACTACACATCCCACTTTTTAACATAATGCACTGGCTTCAACAATAAAAATACTGAGTGTAAAATAAGCATCTTTATTCTGTTCAAGTTGTTTATTTATGCCAGACAAAAACACATTCTTCTTACATTAAAATACACATTACTCACCCACTCCAGTTGTAACATTCACCAACACACATCTCAACTCAGTTTGGTAAATGGCAGATCTGAAATAACAAGTTATTAATAGTATTGTGACAAGTTCTCAATAAAACAACTACTGTCATCAGCATCCAAACATTTGTGAATGGGCACATCTTCATAAATATTGTCGTAAAAAAAGCATAGGCTCACCCGTAAGTAAATTCAACAGCAAAGCAGATTGGAAAGTAATGTCCATGGTTTTCTTGAGTAGGCGTCCATCGAATAAGAAACTCATCGCCCGTGGTTCTGTGTTTGCTGACGTTCAATGGACCGCTCATTATTATATTATCAAGTCTGCATAAAAATAAAACAATACAAGTTTTAGGTAAAAGATAACTGTAACTATACCTGTGTTTTATTTTTTATTTTTATGGGTCTTACACAGAATGAGTAGCCTGTGCTTTGACTCTGATCTCCATTTCTTTTCCAGCCTCGGCCAAGATGACTTGTCCGTTGTGAGGTGTTGGGGGGACAAATGTTGGCAGATACACTCCGTCAGTACAAGATGGAGCAGGTGGGTCCACTGAAAGATCAAAAGATAGTGTTAGAGCCAACAACTTTAATATAGACATTTAGGGTGTGTCTGAAACTACTCCCTAGTTCCTAACCCCTCAGTCACTACATAGTGCTGCACTATATAAGTGGACAATAAAGTGGACTCAGTGAAGACTTTCAGACACTATACAACAGTCAAGTTAAGTTCACTGATAATAGACAGCAAGTTTTAAGTAAATAAAGTATTTTTACATAATAAGCCTGTTCTACCAGATATCATAATTACTATTATAGTGATTAGAACTCTGTAGAACCCATTATTTTCTGTTCCTGTTTCTACTGCTGCACAGAGAGGACAAACCAAGCAGGGCTTGTGCTCTTTAAGCACACATTCTTGCTCAAGGTTAAGGGTATTTTTGTGTCTGTGTGTGTGTGTGTGTGTGCGTGTGCGTGTGCGTGTGCGTGTGCGTGTGTGTGTGTGTGTGTGTGTTTCCACTGGGTTGATTCATAAATGTCCCTGTATGGCTACCAGAGCAGTTCACACTTTTTCCAAATAGTTAAAAAAAATATTTTGTGTGTGTGTAAAAAAATATTTTTTAACTTGAATCCCTGAATTTATTCATTCATTCATTTTCTACCGCTTTATTTTATTTCCCGTTAGGGGTCGCGGGTGACTGGAGCCTATCCCAGCAGCTTTGGGCCTGAGGCGGGGTACACCCTGGACAGTGGCCAGTTAGTCGCAAGGCTGACATTTAGACATAGACAGTGACAAACAACCATTCACTCTCACATTCATTCACTAGGGACACTTTAGAGTTGCCAATTAACCTGTACATGCATGTGTTTGGACGGTGGGAGGAAGCCGAGTACCGGAGAGAACCCACGGTAACACGTGGAGGACATGCAGACTCCTCACAGAAAGACCGGAGTCGGCCAAGAATGTCTGAATCGGCCGGGTTTTGAACTCACGACCTTCTTGCTGTGAGTCAGGAGTGCTAACCACTCTGCCACGTGCACCCCCCTGAATTTATTATTTTACTATATATTACATTTATTATTTTTGCCTGTCCTTGTCATTTTTATCAAAAGTACTGTGACTGACCCATTGGTTAGAACATTGCTTTTTAATTGAGTAAAATATGCACATTCAGCACCAGATGTCCCCACACACATCCCACCCTTCAAACCTAATATGTTAGACTAGAGATGGCATCGCAAACACACTGTTAAATAAGCATCTATCATAAATATATACACATTAACAAAAGTCTCACCTTGGAAAGTGAATTGCAAAGGCAGTTTACTGAAGGGGATTACTCCGAGGGGTGGTGTGGTGGTGGGGTCTGTTATGGTGGGCCATGATGTGGTTGTTGTAGGTAGGGAAGATGTGGTGGTGGTGAGCCATGGTTCGGTGGTTGTAGGTGGGGCAGTTGTGGTGGTGGTGGGCCATGGTGTAGTGGTTGTAGGTGGGGCAGTTGTGGTGGTGGTGGGCCATGGTGTAGTGGTTGTAGGTGGGGCAGTTGTGGTGGTGGGCCATGGTGTAGTGGTTGTAGGTGGGGCAGTTGTGGTGGGCCATGGTGTGGTGGTTGTAGGTGGGGCAGTTGTGGTGGTGGGCCATGGTTGGTGGTTGTAGGTGGGGCAGTTGTGGTGGTGGGCCATGGTGTGGTGGTTGTAGGTGGGGCAATTGTGGTGGTGGTGGGCCATGGTGTGGTGGTTGTAGGTGGGGCAGTTGTGGTGGTGGGCCATGGTGTGGTGGTTGTAGGTGGGGCAGTTGTGGTGGTGGTGGGCCATGGTGTGGTGGTTGTAGGTGGGGCAGTTGTGGTGGTGGGCCATGGTTGTGGTGGTTGTAGGTGGGGCAGTTGAGGTGGTGGTGGGCCATGGTGTGGTGGTTGTAGGTGGGGCAGTTGTGGTTGTGGGCCATGGTTCGGTGGTTGTAGGTGGGGCAGTTGTGGTGGTGGTGTGCCATGGTGTGGAGGTTGTAGGTGGGGCTGTTGTGGTGGTGGTGGGCCATGGTGTGGAGGTTGTAGGTGGGGCAGTTGTGGTGGTGGTGGGCCATGGTGCAGTTGTGGTGGCTGGGACAGCTGTGGTTGTAGTTGTGGCATCTGTTGTAGTCGTTGGGGGAGCTTTTGTGGGTACGTCCCGTGTCTTCCTCAGTGCATTTACGCCATGCTTGTGTGCACTGGTTCCGTCTGAGTAATAAAGGTTGATGTGATTTCGTGGAAAGTCTTCTACCACCAACTCAAATCCATAGACACCTTGTTGGGCAGTGGTGAGATAGTGCATAGTGCATGTAGCCTAAGAATATTAGAGTTAAAATTAGACAATTTCTGGGTATACAATAGCAATACAGAAAATTTGCATGTAGATATTGTCATGACGAAAAATGTTCTAATATATTATTCTTATGTCTTAGCTAGCTTCCAAAAAACATTATTACATATTATAATGTTATTATTATATTACATTATAGTATTTTAAAAACTGATTTATTTTTTAACCAACCTGATCTACGTGGAATCCATTATGTTGTCTGCACTCATAACACTCTGTGTAGCGTGCAGTTCCATATCTGCATCGGACAAGGTCTCCATCAGCATCATAGGCCATCACGCTGTACGTGCGTCTGCAGTTCTGAGGGACTCTTCAACACACAGAGTATCATTATCATTAAACAATAGCCTGCTTTCAATGACAGTTCAAGAGGTTCCAGTGTCTTTCTTTTATTGTTTATACGTATGTTTACGGAAATACGGAAATGTATGTAGTTTTAACATAATTCTAATCATAAACATTAGATTGTGATAATGTGGGACAATAATGTGAAACTTCAGAACATGGAGTTGCAGTCCCAAGGCTCCCATGTCAGATTTTTTACAAAACTGACTAGATTCAAATATGTCCAGAGGGTTATGTCCTTTCTTAATGGTAGAGAAATATTTTCTTTATATACAGTCAAATCACTGACTTACCGTAGGAAAGGGAGAATGGCAACATCTGGAGAGTTGTTTGGTTTGTTTGTGTCGGATCGTCTGCCCAAATCCACTGAAGTCAGCAGACTCCAAGATGGTGTATAGCCAGGGTTCTGCCAAACCCAACAACAGCTGTACTCTCTGTGAAAGCAATCACAACAATTAATCCCACGACTTTATGGATACAAATGCCTGTAGTAAGGGATACTGCTCAACAAATAAAATTATAAAAATTTAAGAATAAAAAAAGTAATGGTATTTCGAAAATTAACCGGCTCACCTCAGTTGAAAAGGTTTATCGCTCGTGAGGGTCTTAGTGATGATTGTTTCTGATTCACACCAGTTATTATTTTTCATAGGTGCATTATTGCTTCTGTCGATCAGGCCTTGCTCTACTTTGTTATTTGAGCCACAGTTGCCTTGGTAACAAGGGCCGTAGTTGAATCCACACCAATCGTGCATCGCCCTGTTGCGAATTTCCACCTGCAGAAGAAATAATCACATGTTATTTCTAAATTCAGTGACCCTCACAGCGCAATATTCACAACATTTACTGTGACATTTAAACTCGAGAGCACAGAGAGAGTAGTTTGAAATGTCAAAGGTGACTTGGCTATGTTGAATTAAAAAATGTATTTAAAAGAAAAGCTGATTTTGCCATTTATTGTAATTATATTATTTAATGTGTACACTAGGCAGAAAAATCTTTAATCAAACAAAAATACATGTGAATAAAAATCAAGGTATTTTTACTGAAACTATATCAAAAGAGTTTTACTGCATGGCCTTTAAACTTTAAGAGTTTTTTAATTATTGTGTGTTGTGCAAAAATAACACTGTAGGCAGAAAGTATTTATACTTAGGAGAAAACAAATTTGTTTGGGCCGTGAGCAGCAGACTGTACTCAGAGTGAAAACCCAATTTGTTGTGCAAATGTTTAATAAACTGTTATTTGGCTTGTTTGACAGAATATTACATTTACACATTACTATTTATCTGGTACAGTTTGCAGAAATACGGACAATTTTGTAATTACTCTGGCTGCTACAGCCACTGAGAACTGGGAACATGGATATATTATATTCATATGATAATTCTGTAACACTGGATTTTTATTCTTGTATTATACAACTTCAGTTAAAATATTGCGTACAATGACTAAATGATAATTTAAACTTAATGACAATGTTATGTTGCAAATACAGTAATAATTTGAAAATAAGAGGACTTACCCCGAAGGTCCCATTGCTGTTGACCCTGGCAGTGAAGGTCACAGTGCCGCCGTAGAAGTGAGACGCAGAGGCCAGTGAGACCAGCAGCAGCTGAAGGATGACAGCTTTAGTGGAAGCCATGAGGCTTGAACTTCTCTCTCGTCTTTGAGACTCTGTCTCTCACCTGCACCTTTAGCATCATTTTATACCTTCACCCTGCCCTTAACTTTCACCTACAATGTATTTATCAAAACAAAAGGCAGGTGCAAAACCAGTTTAATGGAATGGAGGAAATTCCAATTTTTACTGTTGTTCTAAAATGGACAAAAAAGAAGTGATTATATAACCGATGTGTCATTTTTCTCTAATCTGAGCCAATCTGAGCCTGGTAATTCCATCCATCAGTCAAAGGATACCGACAACATTTTTCGTTCTCTATGTGATAGTTGACAATGCCATTGGTTCTGTGAGCCTGCATTAAACCTTTTGAAGGAATGTGTGTGTGACAGAGTCATTGTGTGAAGCTTTCTGTAAGTTTCTCCAGTGAAGGGAAACAGAACAAATGGAGAGCGGTACCTTTCTCACATTTCACCTGCTGCACCATTGTATTGAACCGTGTGAACTGTGAGCTCTCTCTAAAACTTGCATTAAAGGTAAAATGTATATGTCTGTTTATTGTAAAGCACAAGGACTTGGACAAAAATCTTATTCTGGACTCTACAAACAAAATACAGCTATTTAACATTAGCTATGGACAATAATTGATCTGGATCAGACTCACACAAGATAATCCACAGTAAAAGGAATCAGAATCAGAATCAGAAAAATGTTTATTGCCATTGTCAGTGAACAAGATTCACAAACTAGGAACTTGCTTCGGCGAAGGTGCAACATGAAGGGCATGCATAAAATATAAAATAAAATACGAGATAAATAAAAATATACAGAATAAAACTTGAATATATACACTAAATTTACAGTTTGTTGGATATGGTGCAAAATTTGCAGTGCAATGGATAGTTCTTGATTTATGTGCTTAATAAAGTGACAAGTGTTATGAAGTGTTAAAGTGACAAGTGTTACACACGTGGACAAAATTGTCGGTACCCTTCGGTCAATGAAAGAAAAACTCACAATGGTCACAGAAAAAACTTTATTCTGACAAAAGTAATAATAAATAAAAATTCTATGAATGTTAACCAATGAAAGTCAGACATTGCTTTTCAACCATGCTTCAACGGAATTATTTTAAAAAATAAACTCATGGATTAGGCCTGGACACCTTTGCATATTCCCATTCAGCTGCAGTCACACCACTTCTCTTGAGGAACATTTGTTTATCTGTTAAGACTGAGATCTCTTATTATCGATTTATCTACAGTTATTTTGCTTTGGGTTTAGCCCCTTGTACGGTTTATGATTAACAATGTACATTAAGGCATAAAAGGCATTGGTGAAACCAGTTACAGACAATATACAGTCTGTTATATTTATATACTGTACATTTTCCGTTTTAACAATGACTCTTATTTGAACACCACGGCTCTATTGATTTTTCAACTGGACAAATTAATGTGCCTTTTTGGAAAGTGGGCCACTCTGTTAGAACTAAAGAGTTTGCTGTGCTTTGATGGGGCACTTTGCCCCATCACTACAGTTCCATTCACTTTCTTGTGTTGGATCTTTTTGGATCACATGCATCTGTAATCTGGTCCAGTACGTTCTGGGTCAAGTCAGTTTACAATACCAAAAGGAGTAAGAACTGTACCAAAAAGTGCACCATACCATATCCTTCTGGTTCCATCAGAGTGGTTTACTTTTCCAAAAATGTGGAAGCAGTCTTTTGATTGGACAATGGAGAGCCCTTAACTGGGTAGAAACAAGAAGCCAAGGAAAAAAAAGGACAGAATGCTTATTTAATTTTTTTTTTAAACTAGAATTTATTAGCAGTTTCTGATTTTAGAGTGAGCATTGGTGTTGTGTGGCTCTGACTTCATGACTTACAAAATATTCTGTCTATGTCGCATTAAACACAAGCAAAACCTTTTAAACATTGAGTCGGGGTCTTAAAGGTACAAAACTGAATGTTTCAATGGTTCAAATAACATTTTTTTCTAAACCATACATGCATCAGCAACAGCCTGATGTGCAGAATGATCTGAATATGCTGCGGTTGCCTCTGTAAGCCTGTACACTCACTTTCTGATTTGCCACCATAAGTAAACTAAGCCACCATAAGTAAACTAAGCAACACTAGCGACCAAGACAATTGGACGCTGGCACAGGACATATATTGGGAACGGGCTCAATGAGAAACAGAGGCGTCGGGTCCGGCCCTCGGAACTGGTCGGCCGGACGGGGTGCTCGGAGATAACAGAGGCGTCGGGTCCGGCCCTCGGAACTAGTCGGCCGGACGAGGCGCTCGGGGAGGGAGGTGGTGCCGGGACAGGCACTGAGGGGGAAACAGGTGTGCCGGGACGGACAGACTCAGACATAGGGCACCCAGGATACTCGGACAGGGAGTTCTCAGACGGGGAAGGACTCAGGATCAGGCAGGGGCAGGACCAGGCAGGGAAAAAAGGACTCAGGATCAGGCAGGGGCAGGACTCAGGACTTAGGACCAGGCAGGGGCAGGACTCAGGACTCAGGACCAGGCAGGGGCAGGACCAAGGACTCGGGACCAGGCAGGGGCAGGACTCGGGACCAGGCAGGGGCAGGACTCGGGACCAGGCAGGGGCAGGACTCAAGACTCGGGACCAGGCAGGGGGAAAAAAGGCTCGGGACCAGGCAGGGGGAAAAAAGACTCGGGACCAGGCAGGGGGAAAAAAGACTTGGAACCAGGCAGGGGGAAAAAAGACTCGGAACCAGGCAGGGGAAAAAGGTCGGGATAGGCAAAAAGGAATCTCAGGACGGGGCAGAAAAAGAATCTCAAGACCGGGACGGGGCAGAAAAAGAATCTCAAGACCGGGACAGGGCAGAAAAAGAATCTCAAGACCGGGCGAGGGAAAAAATGACAACAGGACCGGGCCAGGGAAAAAATGACAAAAGGACTGGGCGAGGGAAAAAATGACAAAAGGACCGGGCGAGGGAAAAAATGACAACAGGACCGGGCGAGGAAAAAATTGACAACAGGACCGGGCGAGGGAAGGGCTGACAAAGGAGAGGGAACCGGAAGGGCTGACACAGGAAAGGGAACCGGACGGGGCTGACACAGGAAAGGGAACCGGACGGGGCTGACACAGGAGAGGGAACCGGGAAGTGAAGACCCGGAGCCGGGGAAGGACCAGACGGGTAAGCTCGGGCTGACCAGAACGGGAAAGATGGGGATGGTCAGACGGAGATGCTGGGGATGGCCACACGGAGATGCCGGGGATGGCCACACGGAGATGCCGGGGATGGCCACACGGAGATGCCGGGGATGGCCACACGGAGATGCCGGGGATGGCCACACGGAGATGCCGGGTAGGCGCTGAGAAGTCTCTTGGTGGCCCAGGTAGGCACGAAGGCGCTCAGGAGGCACGAAGGCGCTCAGGAGGCACGAAGACTCAGGAGGCACGAAGACTCAGGAGGCACGAAGAAAAAAAAAACTCAGGAACTTGGAGTGACTCAAATCTTCGGCAGACTCGGAGGTTCAGCAGACTGTCATGGGGTTGCGGAGTCTCAGTTCTGGCCAGGTCGTACTGTTATGGCCAAAGGCCCAGGAACCAGAAGACTCCATCGCAAACCCCCAGAAACAGGAAAAGAGTTAAAATAAAGTTTATTTGGTCCAAAACAAAAACAAAACAAAATACAAGAACCAGGGAAAAACCAAGGCGGGTCCGAGCAGTAATCCAGGAATATAATACCAGAAAAAAAACAGACTAGGAAAACAATAGAACCTCCACAGAAAACACAGACTATGATAGCTGAGACACAGGACACATTTCACAATTAAACCAAAAACTCTAATACAATCTGAAACAAAATCAGATACACAAACCAAACTGGAAATCAGACAATAATTAAACCACTAAGATACTTAAAAGAACCATAACATCACAAACAAAACAGACAGACTACTTTAACAAACATGAATCCTGACAATTTATCTGTAATCTATCGCCCTCCGGGTCCCTACTCTTCTTTCTTGGATGAGTTTGGAGTTTTCCACTCGAACTTAATATCCCACGCCGATAACATCCTTATAGTTGGTGACTTTAATTTTCATCTAAATAAGGAGTGTGATCCTCTGGCCAGAGCATTTCAATCACTGCTTATAACCCTGTCTTTCAACCAGTTTGTTCATGAGCCCACACACATTAGTGGAAACTATCTTGACCTTGTTTTGGCTCGGGAAATAGATGTTTCCCATCTCTTCGTCTCCTCTCTTTCATCTGCTGTTTCAGATCACTCACTGGTGGAATTGAGATAAGTTATAAATTCCCCTCAAATTCCGACATTGCGTAGTGTCTACACGGAATTTTAGCGTGGCTGCAATGGAAATGTTGGCCACACGGCTGACAGATGTTCTTCCTAATTTAACTCCACCTGGAAACTCAGTAGAGGCCTACACAAAGGAGGTCCATGCAACCCTCTCGGCCATCACCGATTCAGTTGCACCCCTCAGGACAAAGCCCAGACCAACCAGACAACACAAACACCTTTAAGCACGCCCTCAGCACTGCAAAGACGGCCTATTTCTCATCTCTAATCATAGAAAACCGGCATAACCCCAGTTTTCTCATTGGGACAGTTGCTAAACTAAGACTTTTTAGATTTCTTTAATCATAAAATTGAAGATCAGGGATAATATTTTGTTTTTGTCTTCCGAGTCCCATTCACTTGGATCCACTGACCTCCCGTCTCTCAGTCTTAGATCCTGTATCCCTCGATGAGCTGACAAAGGTGGTTTCTTCATGGAAAGCAACTGCGTGCCTTCTGGATATCCTGCCAGCAAAACAGCTTAAAGAACTGTGGCCCTATGTAGGGCAAATTATGTTAAACATTATAAACTTGTCCCTGTCTACTGGCACCATTCCTTCCCTTTTCAAACAGGCTTTGGTCAAACCCCTGCTCAAAAAACCTACTCTGGATCCTGGATGCCTAAATAATTACCGTCCTGTCTCCAATTTACCTTTTCTATCTAAAGTCCTCGAAAAAGTTGTGTTAAAACAACTTACTCTATATCTATCGAAAAATGACCTCCTCGAGCCGTTTCAGTCTGCATTTAGGGCCTTTTATTCCACTGAAACAGCTTTAGTTAAAGCTCCTTCTCCTCCTTCAGATTGACGAGGACTCATCGGCTCTACTGTTATTGCTAGATCTCAGTGCTGCATTTGATACAATTGATAATGCAGTGCTAATCAACAGATTAAAAGATGTTTTTGGCATCTCTGGCTCTGCTCTTGCTTGGTTAGAATCTTATCTGTGTGATAGGTCTCATTTTGTCTCCTTTAATAAATCCCTCTCCACGGCACCAGTGAAATTCGGTGTGCCACAAGGGTCTGTACTTGGTTCCATACTTTTTCACTATATGTTACACCATTGGGACAAATCATCAGAGGTTATGGAGTAAACTTCCACTGTTATGCCGATGATACACAGCTGTATCTACCAATAAAAGCGAATAATACTACTGACATCAAGCGTCTAGAGGCCTGCCTCGTTTCAATTAAAACATGGATGTCTCAAAACTTCCTCCATTTGAACTCGGATAAAACAGAGCTCTTGTTAATTGGTCCTGCTAGTCATCGGCACAAGTTCAACAATCTTACTGTCTCGATCAACAATTGTGTGTTGGAGCACGGCAACACTGTGAGAAACCTTGGTGTCATTTTTGACCCCCCACTATCTCTGCAGCAGCACATTAGTGAGGCCACTAAACTGGGCTTTTTTCACTTTAGGAATATCTCAAAAATTCGCTCCTCCTCTCTTTAGCTGATGCTGAAATTCTCATTCATGCATTTGTCTCATCCAGGCTGGACTATTTCAAAGGGTTATTCTCTGAACTGCCGGGGAAAAGTACTCACAGACTACAAATGGATAAAAATACAGCCGCCAGACTTTTAACAAAGACCAGGAAGTTTAATCACATTCCTCTGGTCCTGGCTTCATTACATTGGCTTCCTATTCATGTAGGAGCTGATTCAAAAGTTCTCCTGTTAACATAAAATCCTTTGTGGACGTGCGCCCTCTTACCTATCTGACCTCATCACCCGGTATACTCTTCACTCTCAGGACGCTGGCCTCCTTCAACTTCCTCAAGTAAAGAAGAAGTCTGCTGGCTACAGAGCCTTTTTCTTATAGAGCCCCATTTTTATGGAATGGGCTCCCGGCGGAAGTGCGGCAAGCTGACACTGTTGAGGTTTTCAAATACAAACTCAAAACATACTCTACCAAACGTATGGCGACTGATTGATCATAGGTACACGTTTACACTGGTTGTAGCTGTAGATACACACTAAACCGCTCATATTATTATTACATCTGCCTATTACAGTTTTTTTTCTCTCCCTCCTCCTAGGGTGGACGCAAACCTCTAACCTGCTGGGTGATGTGTACCCGATGTGTACCCCCCCGCCTGTGCTCCAGTGTGAGGGCCCCCGACCCATCTGTCATCTACCTCGATGTTGGCTGCGGCCCCATCCACTATTTCACACTCAGAGTGGACACTGCCAATATAAATGTTTTTATTTGTGAATATGTTTGTGTATTTCTATGTATTTTTCAACTGTCCTGGACACATTCCTGCACGGCCTGTCCATCCTGGGAGTGGATCCCCCCTTCTGTGGTTCTTCCTGAGGTTTCTCTTTTTTCCTGCTGTTTTTTTTTGGAGTTTTTCTTTACCCTGGTGGAGGGTCTAAGGAGAGGGAATGTTGTCTAGTGCAGTATGTTAAGCCCTTTGAGGCGACTGTTTTTGTGATATTGGGCTATACAAAAATAAATGTCTAGTCTTGTCTTAAAATGCTTGTGAGACATTATATATGTAGACTGTTTCTGATTTATTATGATAAAAGAGTTTGCGGTTACTCTAAGCCTATTCTTTAACCTGTTCCTAACTGGAATCAACTGCAACATATGTTTACTGGTGATTGAGCCTTAACCATGGATGTTTGAATAGAACTGGATAGGCAATGTTCCCTTTCCCTAATACATATTTGATTGTTGGTATTGCAGCAAAAAATCACCTATGGCCAGAAAGGATTTTCCCCTTAGAGCACAATGTAAAAACAAATGGCTGGTATTCAGCTGACAGGCCACCTACAGCTACCAAAATGTTTGGAATTTGTAGTAATTATTACCTATATTTATGTCATAGACTTTTTCATGTAGTTATTGTTATTGTTTATGACAGGTCATAAACAATAACAATATGTCAACGTTCAGTTTTGTGCTGATTGTTCAGAACGGATCATGTGGGACCTGGTGGTGGTAAAACACAAGAATGCATGTGCAAGTGCCGCAATGTGCCTGAAACCCCCAGGAATGAACGTTAATTTAGTTTGAATTTTAAAATAAATGTGTGCAGAATGAATAATTCAAAGATAATGACATATAAAAACTGTCCCTTTACAGGCACAACAAATTCATTGTTTCAAGACCAGAGGGCCTCACAAAGATTCAGACCTTTATAGATGAATATGTCATAAAATGGACACCGACTAAGGAAGACAAGGATAAACATTTCCACATTTGTTTTGTTGCAGAAGGAATAGACAAGTGAGTTTCAGTGAGTAAAAAAACACTGGATTAGAAACATAAATACTCCTATGATTTCTTCCAGGAAAAATAAAAAAAAATCAATCTGAGCTGCGCTGTTTCACTATTGTTGTACAAAGTGCAGGTAAGTAAACATCTTTACTAACATTCTCTCTGTTTCCGTCGAGCGGTACAGTTTGAATTGGCAGCCCTTAGGCTTGTGCGGAGTTATCAGGTGAACTTGTGTCAGCCAGCTCTAGACCACGTTCAGTCCTTACATTTTAGTCGCTCTTCTTTCTCTCTGGAGTCCTCATTAATGTAGCCACTGATTGTTTAGTGATAAGCCTAGCTTTGAGTTTACACCACTCATCTCTTTCTGCTGTGTCGTGTGCTGTGTGGTGAGTGAGAGCAAGACACAGTGGTGTACACATGGGTGTAACATCAACTTGTAACTGGAAGTCCTTTATCAGTGGACCACTCCCAAACATCGACAGGTGGATCAATAAATTCAGTCGGCTGCTTGTACTAAATACATTGCTGTCCAAGGCCTGTGAGACAAGAGGAGTACACTTCATTGATAACTTCAACTTGTTTTGGCAACGTGTAGACCTGTTCAAAGGAAAGGGCCCACATCTAAAATAAGTAGGGGTCAGGAGGCTAATCTCCTGCACTCCATGAGACACCTAAATGGTTCCGGGAACCCTCTTGAACAAAGAAAGGATCCTCTGAGAATCCATCAGCCACTGAATGAAAAAAGCACTCCTGCCTCACCAGCCAAGGATCGTGTCAAAATTTCTGATACATACACTGAAACTAACCGCTCAGCTTTCAGTAGCACAATTGTATGGAATAAATTATGAACACACAATTATTCCAATGCCATAGAGTCTTTATTGTTCACAATCACAACAACAAAATAACCCGAATAAACTTTTTCCCAGCTCTACTAAAGATTGTTCCTCAACCTAGAGTTTTCATATATTTTCACATGACAGTTTTAACAATTTACAACTTCACTGGGTCAAGGACCCCCTCCTTTTCTAAAGCCCCCATCTTTCTGTTCAACTTTGACCTAGTCACTTTCTGACTCCTTCTGTGCCAGACACACATCTTTTATCTTTAATTTAGATCTTCCCTGTGTGTGTGTTTATTAAACTAATCATGTTAAAATCATACACTCTGACATTGTGTTTTCTCTTTTTCTCTGTTTCTTGTATCAAAAATAACATATTTAATTATTTGATTATAAACCATGCATAAGTATAAACCATAAGACACATAACATAAACTCATCATGCATAAATGAATAACTAAATAAGTATACAGAAATAAAACATATAGAATCAAAACTATTACACTACAGATCCTGGGCCCCTCCAGTAATATCAACACCTTCTGCAGACCTCACCATCTCTGTCTCATTGCACACCTTACTTGGCCAGGTCACGGCTACTATCATTATCCCTACAAACATCACCCCCAATACCAGCCAGGAGTACCACTTCTCCACCTCGGCCACTACCTAGAGTCCAAAGCCCCTCCACCTCCTCTCAGACCAGCTCCAAAAGCCTTGACTAACATTAAGGCTAGTATCAGAGATTAGGACACTGAGGGTTCTCTGCTGTTCCAGGACTTTTCGTCATAATAAACTACTTCCCTCAGGCCCCCAAGCTTCATAGCTACAGTCAGAAGTCGCAGAAGAGAATAACAGTTAGATTTTCTAGCCAGACAAATCTGATTCAAAAGTCTGGTCCTGCTCAAATGAACTTGAAACTTGCACTGTTCATGTCAGGTCTTTGGGAAACAAATCTTTTTTAATTAATGATTTTATAACTTCAAATAAGCTTGATTTTATGTTTTTAACAGAAACATGGTTAGACGGCAGGACTGGAAATGCGGTCCTTATTGAATCCACCCCATTGAATTTCACAGTTTTATCCAAAATGCGGAAAACAAAAGGGTGGTGGTGTATGTGGCTTTCTTAGGGATAATATTCTTATCCAGAAGTTTTCATCATTTGAGTATGTGTCATTCAAAATGGAGTTGAGGTTTTGTCGATGTACAGTCAGGTCCATAAATATTGGGACATCAACACAATTCTAATTTCTTTGGCTCTATACACCACCATAAAGATTTGAAATGAAACAAACAAGATGAGCTTTAACTGCACGCTTTTAGCTTTAATTTGAGGGTATTTACATCCAAATCAGGTGAACGATGTAGGAATTACAACAGTTTGTAAATGTGCCTCCCACTTTTTAAGGGACCAAAAGTAATGGGACAGATTAACAATCGTAAATCAAACTTTCACTTTTTAATACTTGATTGCAAATCCCTCGTAGTCAATTACAGCCTGAAGTCTGGAACGCATAGACATCAGCAGATGCTGGGTTTCATCCCTGGTGCTGCTCTGCCAGGCCTCTACTGCAACTCTCTTCAGTTCCTGCTTGTTCTTGGGGTATTTTCCCTTCAGTCTAGTATTCAGCAAATAAAATGCATGCTCAATCAGATTCAGGTCAGATGATTGACTTGGCCATTGCATAACATTCCACTTCTTTCCCTTAAAAAACTCTTTGGTTGCTTTTGGAGTATGCTTCGGGTCATTGTCCATCTGCACCGTGAGGCGCCGTCCAAACAGATCTAAAGCAAGCAAGTTCTGGTACAAGTTGTTCTTGGTCTCATCGGTCCATAGGATGTTGTTCTAGAACTGTGAAGGCTTTTTTAGATGTTGTTTGGCAAACTCTAATCTGGCCTTTCTGTTTTTGAGGCTCACCAATGGTTTACAGAGGTGGACAAAAATGTTGGTACCCTTCGGTCGATGAAAGAAACACTCACAATGGTCACAGAAAAAAAATATTCTGACAAAAGTAATAATAAATTAAAGCCGCAAGCGGCGATAAAGGCCCTCGCCTCCCTTGAGACCGCGGGGACACATATATTCGGAGGATTGCATGTCGTGCTTTAAAGCAAATTTGGAGCTGTTTAGATAAAAACCCTTTAGCACAAAGTGTACGATTTAGGTGGTCATGTATTCCACCCAACATAGATTTTCTGTTGAGTTTACGGTATGGCTGTCATTGACTTTTCTGTTTGCCCTAAGGTGTCCTATGGATGTACCAAGTTTTGTATTTCTACATTGGAAAAATTTACTTTCATTTTCCATGGAACCAATTATTTTGACTTTTCTAGGGGTCGCCACTGAGTCATTTTTCCTATTTTTCTTTCGGGGACTTCAAATACATAAATTTTTGCCGGGCTTGAAGTCTGGGACCAATAAAAATGACTTTTAGTTGCACGTTTACTGGGTCAAATTGAAAATCATTTTTCAGAAAAATTATAATAAAAAAAATATATACCAAATTATAATAAAAAAATATAACTCGAGCAAAAACGACAAGAAAAACGCCTGTCTATTTTACACACATGTGTTTAGCTCATTTTGCCCAAGTTTGGTGTCTGTGGAATGAAGCAGCTATTTTCTGTTGTTTTTTAAAAGAGAGGTTGTATTCTAAGTCGGTTCACATCTTCAATTTAAAATGGCCGCCTTCCGTGTGTGATAAGGTGTGGTCCCCTTTGGCTTTTTTGTTCATAAGCCCATACTGGTTGTGTGTTCCAAGTTTCATTTGCCTACGACAAACTAAAATTTTCACTTCCCATTGACTTTTTCCACATATTTGGGACGTTGCTATGGCAACACATTTATAGATAGGGGGTGGTTGTCATTGGCTTTTATGCTCCTCATGACATAAGAGATGTGTGTACCAAATTCCATGTCTCTATGACAAACTAAATTCTTGGGTCCCATTATAAGTTTGTAGGGGGCGCTGGAGAGCCATTTCTAAAGATAACCCTTTTATTTACATATCTTTGTGTTCAGGTCATAAATGTGCACAAACGCCTTTTTGGGTCCAACTCGATCTGAGAAGGTGTTTGAGAGTTAAGACACGTTTTATTTTCACAAAAATGGCCACCTCGTTACAGGCTTGCCACACCCATACCCGATAAGATATCAACAACAAAGTCACAACTTTGGTTGGCACACGTGTCTAGATGATTCTCACCAAATTTGGGGCCATTTAGATTAAAACACAATGATTTGCATCTTTTGCGCAAGTGCGATTTTAGTGGCCATGCGTTTCACCCCACATGGCGGACTTCCTGTTGAGTTTAGGGTGTGGCTGTCAATGACTTTTCTGTTTGCCCTGAGGTGTCCTATGGATGTACCAAGTTTCATTTTTCTACGTTGGAAAAAAGTTACTTTCACTTTCCATAGGCCCAATGTATTTTGACTTTTCTAGGGTCGCCACTGAGTCATTTTTCGTTTTTTTTTCGGGACTTCAAATACATAAATTTTTCGCGGGCTTGAAGTCTGGGACCAATAAAAATGACTTTTAGTTGTTGGTTTACTGGGTCAAATTGAGGATCATTTTGCAGAAAAATTATAATAAAAAATTATATACCGAATTATAATAAAAAAATATATAACTCGAGCAAAAAAGTCTAGAAAAACACTTGTCTATTTTACATACATGTGTTTAGCTCATTTTGCCCAAGTTTGGTGTCTGTGGAATGAAGCAGCTATTTTTTGTTGTTTTTAAAAAGAGGTGTATTCTAAATCGGACCAAATTTTCAATTCAAAATGGCCGCCTTCCCGTGTGTGGTCCCCATTGGCTTTTTTGTTCATAAGCCCATGCTGGATGTGTGTACCAAGTTTCATTTGCCTACGACAAACTAAAATTTTCACTTCCCATTGACTTTTTCCAAATATTTGGGACGTTGCTATGGCAACACATTTATAGATAGGGGATGGTTGTCATTGGCTTTTATGCTCGTCATGACATAAGAGATGTGTGTACCAAATTTCATGTCTCTATGACAAACTAAATTCTTGGGTCCCATTATAAGTTTGTAGGGGGCGCTGGAGAGCCATTTCTAAAGATAACCCTTTTATTTACATATTTTTGTGTTCAGGTCATGAATGTGCACAAACGCCTTTTTGGGTCCAACTCAATCCGAGAAGGCGTTTGAGAGTTAAGAGACGTTTTATTTTCACAAAAATGGCCACCTCGTTACAGGCTTGTAATACCCGATAAGATATCAACAACAAAGTCACAACTTTGGTTGGCACATGTGTCTAGATGATACTCACCAAATTTGGGGCCATTTAAATTAAAACACAATGATTTGCATCTTTCTGCGCAAGGGGTGCGATTTTAGTGGCCGCACGTTTCACCCCACATGGCGGACTTCCTGTTAAGTTTAGGGTGTGACTGTCATTGACTTTTCTGTTTGCCCTGAGGTGTCCTATGGATATACCAAGTTTCATTTTTCTACGTTGGAAAAAAGTTACTTTCACTTTCCATAGGCCCAATGTATTTTGATTTTGTAGGGTCGCCACTGAGTCATTTTTGTATTTTTTCACTTCAAATACATCAATTTTTCGCCGGGCTTGAAGGCTGGGACCAATAAAAATGACTTTTTGTGCATGTTCACTGGGTCAAATTTAGGATGATAGGTGGAAAAGAAAAAAAAAAAAAATAATCCGAGCAAAAACAATAGGCCCTCCCGGTCATCACCGGCTCGGGCCTAATAAAAATTCTATAAATGTTAACCAATGAAAGTCAGACATTGCTTTTCAACCATGCTTCAAACGGACGTATTTTAAAAAATAAACTCATGGAACAGGCCTAGACAAAATTGTCTTAACTTAATATTTTGTTGCACAACCTTTTTGAGGCTATCACTGCAATCAGACGATTCCTGTAACTGTCAATGAGACTTCTGCACCTCTCAGCAGGTATTTTGGCCCACTCCTCATGAGCAAACTGCTCCAGTTGTTTGCGGTTTGAAGGGTGTCTTTTCCAGACGGCATGTTTCAGCTCCTTCCAAAGATGCTCAATAGGATTGAGGTCAGGGCTCATAGAAGGCCACTTTAGAATAGTCCAATGTTTTCCTCTTAACCATTCTTGGGTGTTTTTAGCTGTGTGTTTTGGGGCATTGTCCTGTTGCAAGACCCATGACCTGCGACTGAGACCAAGCTGTCTGACACTGGCCAGCACATTTCTCTCTAGAATCCCTTGATAGTCTTCAGATTTCATTGTACCCTGCACAGATTCAAGACACCCTGTGCCAGCAAAGCAGCCCCAGAACATAACAGAGCCTCCTCCATGTTTAACAGTAGAGACAGTGTTCTTTTCTTGATATGCTTCATTTTTCCGTCTGTGAACATAGAGCTGATGTGTCTTGGCAAAAAGTTCTATTTTTTTCTCCCAGATGCTTTGTGGCTTGTCAACATGTAGTTTGGCATATTCCAGTCTAGCTTTTTTATGATTTGTTTTCAACAATGGTGTCCTCCTTGGTCGTCTCCCATGTAGTCCACTTTGGCTCAAACAACAACGGATGGTGCGATCTGACACTGATGTTCCTTGAGCATGGAGTTCACCTTGGATCTCTTTAGAAGTCTTTCTGGGCTCTTTTGTTACCATTCGGATTAACCGTCTCTTTGATTTGTCATCAATCTTCCTCCTGCGGCCACGTCCAGGGAGGTTGGCTACAGTCCCATGGATCTTAAATTTCTGAATAATATGTGCAACTGTAGTCACAGGAACATCTAGCTGCTTGGAGATGGTCTTATAGTTTTTACCTTTATCATGCTTGTCTATAATTTTTTTTTTCTATTCACCTGCGACAACTCTTTCCTTCGCTTCCTCTAGCAAACCTCACTCTGTACCGTTTATATATGCGTCTGCTTTGCTTCATTCTTGCAAGAATTAAACCTGGCCATTTGCTTTCGAAAATATACTCTGTCTACGTGTCTCTCTGGATGACATAAGAATATGGATTTCTTATAACACTAATCTAAAAAAAAAAACTTTTTTAGGTAGTTTTAGGAGTATTCCTTTGTTTAAAGTGGACTGGAATGTTGTGTTTGTAGAAAATCCTTTTAAGTTTTTCAGATAAACCAGACACATAAGGGATAACTACACCCTTCCATTTTGTCTCTGGTTCCTGTCTGTTTTGTTTCTGTGTCCTCTTGGTTTTGTTGAAAGTCCATTTGGGGAATCCAGTCTCTCAGGGCTTTACGGATGTGTTGTTCTTCTTTACCGTTACCTTCTGAGGTTGTGGGCACCTCTTGTGCTCTGTGCGGAGGAGTCCTGATGACTCCCAACTTGTGCTACACACTGTAAATTTGAATAAGTTCAGTTTACTTAAAAAAACTTTGGAAACCGATTAACTTATATTTTCCCAGTTAATTTAATGGAGAGTTTAAAGTTAACTTAATAATCTAATGAGAGTAAGTAAAACATATTCTTCCTATGTAAATTAATGAATAAATATCAAGTAAGTTCAATAAGTCAGATTCAGTTAATATACACATTAATAGTTACTAATGTTACGTAAAATATTATAGTAAGATTACTTTATTGATATAAGTAAACTGACTATAATGTATTGATTTCTACAAACATCTTAAAATATTACTTCTGATAAAGAGTAGGTTTTTAAGTAAGCATGAATGCAATACAAAAGGCACTTAAACATGAATTTTAATAGCTTAATTCTTTAGTACATGAATGAACTGACAATGTTTTTCTCAGTAAAGTAAAACCAAATTTCCACCTCTGATATGACATTTAATCATAAAAACAACTGTTACAACTGAAAACTGTGCACACTTTAATATATTATATAATAATATAATAATTCTTAATGTATAATTAACAAATTTAACTAAAATACAGCATTTGGCTTTAGGATGTAAAGTTATAAAACAAAGATTAACAGAATAATTTGTGAAATGGTTAATATGCCTAAAACATTTACCAACAAAACCTTGCGCACCACCACATGCTTGCCTATTTGTAATAAAACGGAAAACTTGCAGTTTAAATTTGTGCAATTACTTAAAGAACAAATTGATTACCTTTAAAGTTCATTTTTAAGGGTTTGCAGTTTAGGTTTCAGATTCTTCCCTCCCAAATACTGAAAAACTCTTTGAATAAAATCAAAAGTGTTCCTCATGGTCTTTGGGTTATCTAAGTTTAGAGCATAGATTAAGGCAAAGAGGACACATACAGCATGTGGCATGTTTGGAACATCATCCATGACAATTCTTCCCTGATTGCCCTTGGCGAGTCAACATTGAGGGCATGTGGAATGTTGGCAGCCATGTCTTCAGGTAGAATTGTGAGAAGGCCAACATCAACTGTCCACTGTAGTCTTCGTCTACATCTGAATCCTGAACAAAGAAAAATAGTATGCATTTATTACCTACTGATTTATGAATTATTCTTTGGCTTTTTTTTATTCTTTAATGAGACAAAATAAACTTTGCTTGTATGTATACACTGTTCAAATACACCCAAACCTTGCTCAAATCCACCCAAACCTTGTTCAAATCCACGTAAAATCTGTTCAAATCCACATAAAACCTGTTCAAATCCATACAAAACCTGTACGTACTCTATAAAAAAAGACAGTATACTCTTTTCAAAATAGCAGAAACACTACTTACAAAGCACGTCCTGAAAAATTCCTCAGAGTCATCACTCAGGAGGACTGGAAGACCGTGAAGGACTACAGTGCGCACACTTGTTACATCTGATGTCTATACAAAAAACAAACAATTATATTTATGTCATGAAAGAAAAATGGTAATACTCAACTTAAGAAAAAAATACCTGTGAGCCAACTTGGGACAACATTTCTTTAAGAACTCTTCCTTGATTTCCACCTCTCTTCTAGAAGATTTCAATGACACGTGACGAGTGTGTGTCCAGCCTGAATAAAACCCAGATCTGAGATTTCTACCAGATATTCTATTGAATTCTGCCATGATCTAAGCACAAACAAGAGATAGTATTAGAGCACTGGTTCCCAAAGTGGGGGTCGCGGGGGGATGGGCGGGGGGTCGCGAGATGATTTCCAGAATTTTTTTTTTTTTTTTTTTTTTTTTTTATGAAAATTTTTTTTTTATTTTAAAAGGTTGTAATGATGCGAGTATACATTTAGGATAATTAAAATAAACTAAATGTAAAACTTTGTAAAACTTTGTTTGCTCCGATTAATTATGACAGTTAAGTGATGGCTTGTTGCCAAGTCCGCGGGCTACTTTTAAAGTCCATTTTGGGTAAAAAGCATAGTATAATAAAATAAGCCAAACAAGTCTTCATGTTAAGAATGAATAGTACACAAACATTTCTAAAACTGTCTCTTTATTTTTTTTTATTTTTTTAATAAAACATTCATTAATTATTTTATGATAAACATACTGTCTTAAGTGCACCCCTTTATAATCATAAATTGAATGATAATAGCTAAATAAATACATTCCAAAAATAAATACAATAGGTTTAAATAATAATAATTAGCATGTGGGCTACATGCATTTAGCGTGGGGTCGCGGATCGTCAGCAGTCTAATATTGGGGGTCGCGGTCTGAAAAGTTTGGGAACCCCTGTATTAGAGCAGACATTTACTAAAAAGCCTTTTATTTGTAAAGAGGAGGAAAAAACAAACCTGTTTTTTTAATGAAAAGTGCGGGCCACTTTTCCGGGATTTCACAAATTGGAGGTTCCGAGTGAATGATTTTCTTCCTTCTTAAGGCACATTTTCTTAAGGTCCGCTGTTATAACAAGAAATTGTTTTTATTCTGCGTATCTATTAATATTATATAAGCATAGCAATTCATATGGCTAAATATTCTTTCTAAACACTGGCCCTGTAAAGTCTACTACTGTGTGAGTCTGAACACCACTGCGTGAGAAAGGTCCCTCCCTTTTAGAACACATTGGAAGCTACTAGCCTAGTGTTGGGGTGCTGTAGTTGTGCCTACTGTCCGCCATTTTAGCTAGCGCAGAGGCCAATCATTCAGAGTCAAGTACATCACGATTTTAACTCTCTTATGCTGTCATTAGCTTCCAGTTAAATGTTACTACCGTTGTTTCTCACTACTGTGTTACTTACAATCAGCTTACCTTAAAAAATATGAAGAGAACTTGGAAAAAACGCTACATGTGTATACTATTGAACTGGTTTAGCACATGCTTCAGCAGTACCGATGCGCTAATAGCATCAGCTACTAATGCTTAGTGACATAGAGTGCCCTCTGCTCTCAAAACTGACTTGGACAAGGGCAACTAGACCCACTCGTTTCTTCTTGTTTTGGAACTTTAGACAGAATAACTGAATTACTATTGCCATTTAGCTAGCTGTTCCTGCTCATGCACAATTCTAGCACTTTCTGAAGTATTACATAGGCTTCTCGGCAGCCCATTTTACAAATCTAATCAATTTTTGTAGCTCAATAAGGAGTAACAAGCAAAACAAAAAAAATCATTACCTTAAGTTAGGCGAAGCTTAGAATCCTCAGCCCATGTGCTTCAACGGCTTCAACAAGGTGTGGAGGAGGGGCGTTATGCTTCAGTGCGCATGCCTAATACATTGACTTGAACTCTTGAAGTAATTTTACTTAGTTTTAGCTAGCATTGTAAACTATACATTTACTTAACTATTAACTGACTAACTGACTGACTATTAACTGTTAACTATACATTATTACTAATTTGTAGTAAACTCAATTTTTTAGTGAAAATTAAGTAAACATACTTACATTTTTTTACTAATGTATACTATTTGATTTTACAGTGCAGAGGGTGGTGAGCAGTGTTGCAAGTATAACGGTGTTAGAGTATAACGGCGTTACTAACGGCGTTAATTTTTCAGTAACGGAGTAATCTAATTAATTACTTTTCCCATCGTTGAAACGTCGTTATTGTTACTGAGAATGTAAAGTGTCGCGTTACTACAATTTAGTTGAATAAAGCGCGAGGTGTCATGCTTTGGCTACACATCATCTGCTGCTGAAAAGAGCGGGGCGGTGCCATGCTCACGCGGTCTCACTGCACGCTCTGACTACCACTAAACACAAGACAGTGTCAGCGACAATGGCGAGGAGCCGGGGAAATTCAAAGGTGGCGTTCTCGAACTGGAAGTACCGGCACTACTTATAGTTATTTGAAATTAAAGACAAGAATGTTTCTGTAACATGTCCAGAAAAAATGACTCTATCCACGTCTGCCTCAAGAAACTCAAACCTTCTGAAGCACCTCACATCAACACATGCTAACACGACACTTGTTGCTGCTGCTAACCCCAAATGAAGCTAGCGTGAGTTCCAGTGAAGGAGACACTATTAAAACAAGCAATTTTACGTGTCAGCAACAACCACTGGTTTGTTAGATGAGGAGTATTTTAGAATAGATTAATGTATTATTCATTTTCTTTGAGAATGAACATGTTACAGTTTTTCTCAAATGCTAAAACTCAAAAGCCAATCCTCTAAACCAAATGACCAGTTGTCTAAACAAATTTACTAAATCTAGCCATCATTTTCCAATATCATAAACACATTTCACATGAAGACACAATTCACAAAACACAATCCTCCGTTCTCATAAATCTTAACACATTTTTTTTTTTTTGCTAAATCACAAGTTGCTAAAGATTTCTGCTCATATTCTCAAATGAAAGCTCATGTGATGCAAAATGCTTGCCACAGTCAGCCATATTTGAACACAATCAACACACCTGGCGTCATTCATTACACACACCGACTCAAAATTGAAGACACTTGTTGCTAATGCTGTAACCACATGTATAAAAGCAAGTTCAGAGTGCACGGTTTGCGGAAGATTCCAAACAAACACAATGGATGAAGGCAGAGTCAGGAGAAGAGGAATTTGAGTCAGAGGAGGGAGAAGAGCTGGCCATGGAAGAAGAGGAGCAGGCCAACGAGGAACAGGAGTTCAAATCAGAGGAGGAAGAGGAGCAGGGCCAACAAGGGAGAGGAGGAGGCGGACAAGGGAGAGGAGAAGGTCCTGGAGGGAGAGCAAGACAACCTCGCACCATCATTACGGACGAGATGCGAGCAACAGTCATTGACCATGTCATTGTCCATGGCATGACAATGGCTGAAGCAGGACTAAGAGTCCGTCCAAACCTGAGTAGGTTCACCGTAGCCATCAGGGCATTCAGACAACACAACAGGTATTGGACTCTATTACTTTCTTTGTCACATTACAATTTTACAAGTGTGTGAAAGTAGTCTATTGGTTTCAAATCAGTTGTTACTGTAAAACATGTCAATTGACAACGCGTTTCTTTCTTTAGAGTTGAACGAATGCCAAATAGAGGTGGGAGGGTTGCCATATTTACAGTGGCACAAGAAACCCTTATTGTGGATATGGTTCGTGAGAACAACCTCATCAGACTCCGGGAGATCAGAGACGAAGTCATTGCCGATAATGTCAACTTTGAGAGCATTGATGATGTCAGCTTGGCCACAATAGACCGAGTTCTCCGTCGTCAAAAGATGTGGATGAAACAGGTCTATAGGGTTCCCTTTGAGTGCAACTCTGCACAACACAAAGACCTACGCTACGAGTATGTGCAAGTAAGTATACATCTATGTTCACATTACAGTTAGTGGACATACTGTGTTGCTCAGTGGCCTACATTACTTCTGGACAATACTGTGCTACCTGATTGACTGTTGTTCTGAACACCTGTGCACGTTCACATTTTCACAGAGGCCATGGGTTTGGAGGGGCTTGTCCGCCGGCATGCTGTACTTGGGTCTTAACACCCAACGTCTCCTCACCTTCCTAGAGGAGCTAAAAGACATCCTCCTGGACCACCAACAACACCATCCTGGGCCCGCACATCACATTTATGTGATCATTTGGGACAATGTAAGCTTCCACAGAACAAACCAAATCAAAGAGTGGTTTACCACCAACAGTAACCACTTTGTCTGTTTACCACCCTACTCCCCTTTCCTGAACCCTATAGAAGAGTTCTTCTCATCGTGGAAATTGAAGGTTTATGACAGACAACCATACACTAGAGATAACCTCCTAAGGGCAATGGAGCTGGCCTGTGTTGACATCCCAGTGGAGGCCTTCCAAGGATGGATTCGCCATTCCAGGGCGTTTTTCCCGCGGTGCCTGGCAAGAGACAATATAGCCTGCAATGTGGATGAGGTGATGTGGCCTGATGAGTGTGGTGTGTGTGTGGGGTGAATAAAGTAAATTAAAAAAACTTCACACCCTGATCATGTTTTCAAGAGTACTGTTGTGTGCAATAGATTCTGTTTTTGCATTGAGTTGTGTTACAGTAGTGTACATGCAGAATTTACTATAGATTTATACTCTTCATATGAAACTCACAAATCTAAACCTCTCAATAGAACTCTGCAGAGATCTAAGAACACCGTGTTGATCTGGCTGAGGCGCAGGGATCAGATAGTCCTATGTCCCTCGCGTTCTCACCAGATGAGGCAGACACCGGCTCTGTGCTCGGGCGGGCGTGCTCCGGCGCTTCCCGTGAGCACGTCGATGAAGCCTCATCCCTGGCTTCTGGGGGCGCCGCAGCCTCGGCGCGCTCTTCCCGCTCTGACGCGGCGTTTGAGGAGCTGCTTGAGGGGGTTACAAGAGCAGTGGCGAGGCTGAATATTGAGTGGCCTCAGGAGCAGGGCACCCCTAAATACTCTAAACTGGATGACAGGTTTCTGTCAGGTTGCCAGGGGGAGGGATCACAGCGGCGCTCTCTCCCCTTCTTCGGGGACCTCCATTAGGGGGGTGCACGCTCATGGAATAAGCCCTATTCGTCCCGTGTTTTTGTGCCTTCGACGTCGATTTTTTCGACTATCGTGGGCGCACAGCTGCGGCGTTATGGGTCGATGCCCCAGGTGGAAGAGACGCTTGTGGGCTATCTCTCCCCCGGGACATCGTCCTCCCTAAGAAAACCTACACTCCCCAACAAGCCATGCCGGTTCACGTCATCACTGGTGGGGAAGGCTTTCCAGGCGGCGGGTCAGGCTGGTGCAGCACTGCACAGCATGGCGGTTTTGCAGGCATACCAGGCTGAGCTGCTCAAAGATTTGAGCACAGGGGGTACTGTGGACGAGGACGCGTTTTCTGAACTACGCCGTGCCACAGACCTCTCTCTCCGTGCAACTAAACAGACGGCCCGCGCTATTGGCCGCTCCATGTCAGCTTTGGTTGCGACGGAAAGACATCTGTGGCTTAACCTCACGGGCATCAAAGAGAAGTACCGCGCCTTTCTCCTGGATGCACCCATCTCGCCTTCCGGTTTTTTTGGCAACACGGTGGACTCCGTCGCCACTAAGTTCCGCAAGGCTAAACGCTACGAGGAGGCGTTTGTGAGGTTCCTTCCTCGCCGTGCTCAGTGACCGTCGGCCACCCTGTCCCGGCCAGGTCCAGCCCCTTCCAGAGAAAAGCGGGCTGCCCAGAAGGAGAGTGTGGCGAATCGTGCCCCCCCTCGTAAGAACTGGGGAGCGGATTCTCGCGCTGCTCAAAACAGAACGGACCTGCGGAATGTTATCTCCACCAAGAAGCAGAGGCCCTGAAATTGGTGCGCCCATGTGGGAGTTTTTTCTCCGCCGCCACTGGCGTTTCGGGGAGCAGCAGTCTCCAGCGCAATTATAAGTGTCCAGCCGTCTCCTGCCTTGGTCCAGGACGGCGGGTGTCTTACATCCCCCCCAAAAACCGACGTGCCAAAACTACTGCCCCTTTCGGAGAAACTGACAGCATGGATGCTACTGCCAAATATCTCCCTGTGGGTAATAAGGACTGTGTTCAAAGGCTACAGACTTCAGTTCGCCAATCGTCCTCCGCATTTCAACGCCGTGGTTTCCACTTCCGTGAAACCGGAATGAGCCCATGTATTGACACTGGAACTGCAGGTTCTTCTGGACAAAGGGGCCATAGAACGTGTTCCCCCACCAGACAGACAATCCGGGTTTTACAGACGGTATTTTCTAGTTCCGAAAAAAGAGGGGGGGCTGCGCCCGATTTTAGACCTTCGCGGGTTAAACCGCTACCTCAAAGACCTCCTGCCACAGCACAGAAAGTTCCTGAGGTTCGCTTTCGGGAGCGAAGCGTACCAGTATCGGGTTCTTCCATTCGGCCTGGCCTTGTCACCCCGTACATATACATATGCAGCCTTGGCTCCTTTGCGACTCGAGGGCATCCGCATTTTGAATTACATAGACGACTGGCTGATATTAGCTCAGTCTCAGGAGCTAGTGCTTTGACATCGGGATGTCGTCCTAGCTCATCTCGACTCTCTAGGCTTGAGACTCAACGCCAAGAAGAGCGTTCTCTCGGCCGCCCAGAGGACAACATATCTAGGGGTTGTTTGGGACTCAATCGAGATGCAGGCACATCTGTCTCCTGCACGTGTCGGGTCCATTCTAATTACCCTGAAAGCTATCAGGCTAGGCCAGGAAGTGACTGTGCACTTCTTTCAAAGAATATTGGGTCTCATGGCATCTGCATCCACGGTAATTCCTTTGGGCCTTCTGCACATGAGACCGTTTCAGCTGTGGCTCAGAGCCAGGGGGTTTCATCCAAGGGCCAACCCCCTGAAGCAAATAAGGGTTACGCGCCGAGGGCTTCGTACCCTATCTATGTGGTTCAGACCCCAGTTTCTCACTTTGGGTCCCACCCTAGGTCCATGTTGTCGTCGCATGATGCTAATGACAGATGCATCCCTCACGGGCTGGGGCGCGGTCTTAGATGGCCGTCCAGCCCAAGGGATATGGAGAGGCCATCTGGCCCTGAAATACTTCCTCCAGCAGCTAAGGGGCTACCATGTCCTAGTACAAGTAGACAGCACAGCGGTGGTGTCTTACATAAATCGTCAGGGCGGACTGCGTTCGTGCCGCTTGAACAAGCTAGCGCAGCAGGTGCTGCTTTGGGCTCAGGACAAGTTCCTGTCCCTCAGGGCGATTTATATCTCCGGGCGCATGAATGTGGGAGCAGATTTATTGTCCAGACAGGCTGTGACACATGGTAGGTAGTGAGCCAAATCTGGGAAAGATTTTACGAAGCAGAGGTGGACCTCTTTGCTTCACAGCAGACAGCACAATGTCCCCTCTACTTCTCTCTGACTCCTCCAGCTCCTGGGTCTGGGACGCAATGGCCCATGTGTGGCCCAGACTGCGCCTTTATGCATTTCCCCGGTGGCTCTGCTCCCGGGAGTCCTGGCGAAGGTCCGTCAACGGGGGTCGCGCCTCTTACTAGTAGCGCCCGTTGGCCAGCAGAGTGTGGTTCTCAGACCTAATATCTCGCCTCGACGGCTCGCCATGGGCGATTCCGACCAGGAGGGATCTCCATTCTCAGGCACGGGGGACAGTGTTTCATCCCCGGCCCGAGCTCTGGAACCTTTACGTCTGGCCCCTGAGGAGACCACTTAAGAGATGTCGGGCTCCCAGCCCCTGTTGTAGAGACTATTTTCGAGTGCTAGGTCTCCCTCTACTGGGGGAGCCTATGCCTGCAGATGGCATGTCTTTGATGCCTGGTGTGCTACACATCATACAGACCCAGTCCACTGCCAGATTGTTTCAGTGCTGGAGTTTCTGCAGGACAAACTGTCCTCGGGCACTAATCCTAGCACACTCAGGGTTTTTGTGGCCGCCATTTTGGCTTGCCACGCCCTGATTGACAGGGTCTCGATAGGGAGACATCCTCTAGTTGCCCGCTTCATTCGAGGTGCCAAGCGGTTGAGACCACAAACTAGAGCTAGAGTTTCTTCCTGGGACCTAGCTATAGTGCTGGAGGGCTTAGTAAGCACTCCTTTTGAGCCACTGGAGTCAGCGTCTGTCAGGTTTCTGAAGATGGTTCTTCTGGCGGCCATTACCACTCTCAAGAGGGTTGGAGATTTGCAGGCTCTGTCAGTTTCGCCCTCCTGCCTAGACTTTGCTCCTGGGCTGGTCAAAGCCATTTTGCATCCTCACCCCAACTATCTTCCAAAAGTTTCATTCTCGACCTTAAATCCGGTCATTCTTGAATTCTTCTATCCTCCGCCATTTACAACACCAGAGCAGGAGAGACTTCACTTACTGTGTCCAGTACGTGCCCTCCAGACTTATGTCTACTTGATTGTAACCCTGTTCCCTTAAAAAGTGGGAACGAGATGCTGCGCTGCAATGCCGCACTGGGCGTGTCCGGGTGCTCTTCAGACAAAGTTGACCTGAAGACGTTCCTGCGTCATGTGTTCTTATACCCTCTGTTCAGGTGCGCGCAATCACACAGCTGCCGCTGATGAGCTGCGTCACCAACCGAGGTATAAGCCAATTCTTGGCGTGTTTGACACACATGCTTCACAACCGGTCACACAAAGAATGTTCCCCATAGCGTAATGCTACGCACCATCTCGTTCCCGCTTTTTAAGGGAACAGGGTTACAGTCAAGTAGCCCGAGACGTTACTTTGCTGAGTAACTGAGTTACTTTTACAATGTGGTAACTGAGTTACTAACTCAATTACATTTTGGGAGAAGTAATTTGTAACTGTTACTTTTTTGAAGTAAGATGACCAACACTGGTGGTGAGAATCAAACCACAAATATCAACATCAAAAATCATCTATTTTGTTTCAAAGACTCACCTTAGAGCTTTTAAAATGGTGCAAACACATTGTATTTTAAATTTAAATTTTAATTATTTTCTGACAATTTAAAACCCACATTGTGTACAATTCTTATGGTCTTTTTCTGAAGTCTATAATGTCTTTAAGATGCTCTTTAAGGTATTTCCCAAGACTTCAGTACAGTAATTAATTAATTAATTAATAATAATATTGAAGAAATATTATCAATTTGTGGTTTTCAACTAACATTGTGACTGAGGATCACACCCAGATATTTATGCTCATTAACTCTTTCTATTTTTAATGGTGTTAGCGGTTGTGTGTGTTTTTCGGAAGCACATACTCTTTTGATAGTTTCAAAACATTGTT
Organism: Perccottus glenii; assembly: GCA_024416835.2. Classification (NCBI taxonomy): domain Eukaryota; kingdom Metazoa; phylum Chordata; class Actinopteri; order Gobiiformes; family Odontobutidae; genus Perccottus; species Perccottus glenii. The sequence goes on from CM044548.2 coordinate 26,363,879, forward strand.
GTGTTGGTTGCACAGAGCTTGTTGACCATATTTGTCCTCCTTGTCAGGATTCATGTCTGTTAAAAGAGTCTGTCTGTTTTGTTAGTGTATTCTGTGTGTCTGTTGTTTTTGATGTCATATATTTATTATGGTATTTGATTTTTGTTTTAAGATTGTATTTGAGTCCTTGGGTTTTATTTTGAAATGTCTTACTCCTGTCTGTGTTTTATGATTTACTTCCTGCCTGTTGTCTTCCCCTTCTGTGTAATTGCCTACTCTGCCCTGATGTGTTTCACCTGTTCCTTGTTGTCCGTGTCTATTTATACCTGTGTGTTCTGCTGCTCGGTGCCAGGTCGCCGTCTCCCTACCCGTGAGTCTGTTCTGTGTTTCCCTGTGTCTTATTTGTCGTAGTCTGTGTTTCTGTGGAGGTTCAAGTGGTTTTCCTAGTCTGGTTTCTTTTTTTGTATAATTATTCCTGGATGATATGTTCGGACCCTAGCATTGGTTTTTTCCTGGTTTTTGTGTTGTACCTTCTGGACCAAATAAACTTTATTTTTTTAACCTTTTGCCTTTGTCTGGGGTTGCGCTGGAGTCTTCCGGTTCCTGGGCCTTTGGCCATAATACTCCTTTTATATAAAAAAAACAAAATCTTTCCCCCTATCCACAGCACCAACAAAACAATGTTATTCTCATAATGTATAAAGATTATTTATTTTACTTATATTAAAGAAAAAACAATACTAAAAGATTGGCAATCAGTTATGATTACAGTGCACACCCAAAATATATACAAATATCACAAAAACCTCTAGCATGTATTGTCTGCTGCAACAGAAACTGTAACAATATGACACTGAAATTAAGATCACAACATAAAATGACAAACGTCACACTTGAATATGTTTCTATTACTTCGCTGAATATATTAAAGTATTAGTGCAACACATTCATTTTGCATTTGCAGAGGCCCTAGTTGTCATACGTAGGCAGAGGTTGGTATTTGACATTTGACCTCTTGCTTTTGTACAAGAGGACTCCACAGATCATTCCCACAGCTGCCAAAGCACATCCGGTGATGAAGACCAGGTTAAGGTTCAGGTTCAGCCCTAAAAGAGAAAAAAAAAGATTGTGTGTAAATGTTCATGTAAATTTGGCTTTTTTTTTAAAAATTTTATTTATAATGCTTTAGTGAATCATCAGGCCTATTAAAATATTTTGTCCGTCACGTCATAGAAAAATATTATGCAATTATTATTTGTCATTTTTTTGGAAGTTTACAGTCCAAAACTAAAATGCACCTATGCTGAAGAACAATAGTCTAACTTGTCTACTTTGTTTAACTTGTCTAACTACAAACAAGTCAACAGCATTATAACTGTGGTGAAAGATCTGACTCATTAGCTTAAAAAACAAATGTATTTTGTGTGTTTTTGTATTAGTACACATAAAACTTTGCCTATATACAAAGCTTTTGTGCTTGCTAAGCAAAGACAAAGCGAGTGCTTAAAAGTACAGTAAAGACCTGCGGGAGGATCAGTAAGGACCTAGTGCTGAGTGGATCGGGCATAACTGACCTTAGTGTATGCCAGGGTACAGAGGAGAATAGTCAAACCTCGGATTCAGGAACATTGTGGTTTTCATACTGATTGTGGAACACTGGACCAACTTCAGGGTGTTGAAGGGTGCATGGGAGTTTACCCAACCAGTCCACATGTGCTTTGTGGATTTGGAGAAGGCATATGGCCGTGTCCCTTGCGGCATCCTGTGGGTAGTATCCGGTAGTATTGGGTCCAGGGCCCTCTGCTAAGGGCTGTCTGGTCCCTGTACAACAGGTGCATGTTGGGCTGCAGGGCTGCCCTTTGTCACCGGTCCTGTTCCTTATTTTATGGACAGGATATCCAGGCGCAGCCAGGGGCCGGAGGAAGTCTTGTTTTAGGACCACATGAATTTCTTCTGCTTTTAGCAGATGTTGTCATAGTGGGTCCATCAAGCCAGGATCTTCAGTGTGCACTGGCACTATTTGCAGCCGAGTGTGAAGCGGCTGGGATGAGAACCAGCACCTCCAAGGCCATGGTTCTCAGCCGGAGAAGGGTGGCTTGCCCCCTTCAGGTTGTGGGAGAGCTCCTGCCTCAAGTGAAGGAGTTCAAGTATCTTCGGGTCTTGTTCACAAATGAGGTAAAGATGGAGCGGGAGATTGACAAACAGATCGGAGAAGCTTTGGCAGTGATCCGGCCAATGTACCGGTCTGTTGTGGTGAAGAAGGAGCTGAGCTGTAAGGCAAAGCTCTCGATTTACTGGTCAATCTAAGTTCCTACTCTCACTTATGGTCATAAGCTGTGGGACATGACCAAATGGACAAGATCCCAGATACAGGCGGCCAAAATGAGCTTTCTCCGGGTGGCTGGGCGCTCCCTTAGAGATAGAGTTAGACTGCTGCTCTGCGACCCGGCCCCAGATAAGCGGAAGAAGATGGATGGAGAGATGTAGAGAGATGTAGATTTGTGTTTGACCTTTGCATTTGGATAGACTTTTGGGCCAATAGGTGACACTGTGTTTACACCTAAGCACAGAGTTTTAAATAGGCTGGATTTTCTGAAACACTGCGTGTGTGCAGAGACCAGAATTTCTTGAGATCCCCCTCTCTGTGTGAACAGGCAATAAGAAAAGGTGGAACAGTGGAAAATGTTGTGCTCTGTACCTGTTCTTTCTGTGGTCTCTGCTGATCTCCTCAGACGCAGTGGTCCCTGGGACACAAAGTGTGTCGCAGACTGAATGACAGCTTCTCTTTTCCGGTGATGATGGGATCCTGAGGGTGTTGTGGTTATGGTGTTCAGACATCCCTGTGAGCAGCGAGCATTGGGGTTCCCTGCCTCACACATCAGGACGGAGCAACTGATGTACACCTGGGAAAATACAAGAAGAAAGACCTCAAGGTCAGCTACTTAACATTGTTGACTTTGAGGTTTACATGATGTCATAAATAACTCCAGCTCAGCCCTTTACATAATTTGTACGGGTTTGAACAAGGACTAAAGCAGACTAGGCTTGAGGGGAGGGTCCTTAAATTTTAAATACACTATTACATTACATTTTCAAATTTCTGTGTGTTTTGAAAACGTCATTAATTAATTTTCTACTGCTTATCCTTAGAGTCAAGGCCTGACAATCACTAGTTAATCACAGAGCTAAAATTTGTAGTGCCTCTAAACAATGTCATGTTTTTTTTATTTTTTACCTGGTCATGCAAGCCGATAAACTTGAAAGCCTCCAGGCTAAATTTAAACATTCTCTTGTTGGAAGATGGATAGACGATAAGTGTGGAATCCCTGTTGCACCTGGATGAAAAACAGAGGAAAAACAGTATTTAGCGTCAGGTTAATACCAAACAAATAACTCATGTGCCACAGTAGACAATATTAATATTATGAGCAGACAATGAATGTAACAGTTTTAAGCATTGTCTAACAAAGTATTAAATTATAAACCATTAGTTTGCTTGTTTGTCCCTCTCTTGCCACTAAAGGGAGTCATACCTTACCCATTTTCAATGATGGTGTAGGTGGTGTGGTAGTTGGGGTTATCGTAGGGTGAGGCGCTGCAGGACTCTACAAACAGCTCTGTGTTGTTGACCGTAGTGGTGGCCTCGATCTCCATGTAGATACGCTCGCCCACGTCATACTCCAAGGGGTATGAGCGGGGGTCTACCATGTCCTGAAACTGCGGATTGGGGTAGAACTCAAAGCCATAGGTGAACTGGCCCAGACCCTTGTCCCACACGGTGAATTTCTTGCGGTGTGCGATGAAGCCGAGTGTCACGTTCCCTCTTTTGGGGTACTGACAGAAGAACTGTAACTCCAGCAGGTGTTTGCGGGTGATAATGGATAACATATTTTCCACTGTGGTAATTTCATTCTTGAAAATGAGGTTATCATCATCTTCCTGCAAAGCAACAACATGGTTAACTTTTTTAGATTAATCAAGTAAACATCAAAGGTCAAGTATCTTAAAAAAGCATTTTAAATATAGTGTCAGAGTAAAGTGACATGTGTTTGGTTTTAAATCGGTTTAAGTAGAACTACACAAATGTCAATTACCTCGATCTGGGTGCCACAAGCGTTGAGGGGCACGACAGCAATGATGTGGGTGCTGTTGGAGTGCGTCTGGAGGCTGCAGGCCGTGTTGCTGGGGTCAGACAGACGCAGGTTGTCCTCGTGAATTGGAGGTAAAGATGCCCTCTCCACCTCGACTCTCATCAAAGTCTGCTCACAGATCACATTTGTCTTCACTGAAACGAGAGAACATGCAACATCAGGATAACGGTGTATTATGTAAAATGTTTTAGTCTCTAGATGAACATTAGACTTTTTCCTAATCTGGGATCCCAATCAGACTTATTCCCACTGATGTTGGTTTATTAACAACAACATGTCCATGCAGGGCTACCATAGCTGTTCACATGCTCCATAACGAGATTGCGAGTTGCGTAATGGCAATCTGCTTTTTTGGACACCAGAAAAGGCCAGAAACACATCCCACTTTTAAACATAATGCACTGGCTTCAACAATAAAAATACTGAGTGTAAAATAAGCATCTTTATTCTGTTCAAGTTGTTTATTTATGCCACACAAAAACACATTCTTCTTACATTAAAATTCACATTACTCACCCACTCCAGTTGTAACATTCACCAACACACATCTCAACTCGGTTTGGTAAATGGCAGATCTGAAATAGTTATTGATAGTAATGTGACACAAATTCTCATTGAAACAACTACTGTCATCAGCATCCAAACATCGGTGAATGGGCACATCCTCATAAATATTGTCTTTAAACAAAGCATAGGCTCACCCGTAAGTAAATTCAACAGCAAAGCAGATTGGAAAGTAATTTCCACGGTTTTCTTGAGTAGGCGTCCATCGAATGAGAAACTCATCGCCTGTGGTTCTGTGTTTGCTGACGTTCAATGGACCGCTCATTATTATATTATCAAGTCTGCATAAAAATAAAACAATAGAAGTTCAAGGTAAAAGATAACTGTAACTATACCTGTGTTTTATTTTTAATTTTTATGAGACTTACACAGAATGAGTAGCCTGTGCTTTGACTCTTATCTCCATTTCTTTTCCAGCCTCGGCCAAGATGACTTGTCCGTTGTGAGGTGTTGGGGGAACAAACGTTGGCAGATACACTCCGTCAGTACAAGATGGAGCAGGTGGGTCCACTGAAAGATCAAAAGATAGTGTTAGAGCCAACAACTTTAATAAAGACATTTAGGGTGTGTCCGAAACCCTCAGTCACTACATAGTGCTGCTCTATATAAGTGGACAATAAAGTGGACTCAGTGAACACTTTCAGACACTATATAACAGTCACGTGAAGTCCACTGATAATAGACAGCGAGTTTTAAGTGAATTAATTATTTTTACAAAATAAGCCTATTCTACAAAATATCACAATTACTATTTATAGCACACTATACATATAGTGATTAGAACTCTGTAGAACCCATTATTTTCTGTTCCTACTCCTGCCCAGAGAGGACAAACTGAGCAGTGCTGGAGGTGAAGCACACTCCTATTTCTTCTTTAAGCACACATTCTTGTTCATGGTTTAGGGTATTTATAAACTAAATTTATTTTGTGTGTGTGTGTGTGTGTGTGTGTGTGTGTGTGTGTGTGTGTGTGTGTGTGTGTGTGTGTGTGTGTGTGTGTGTGTGTGTGTGTGTGTGTGTGTGTGTGTGTGTGTGTATTTTAAGTAAAATCAACATCAGACCGATTTCCATTGGGTTTATTCATAAATGTCCCTGTATGGCTACCATAGCAGTTCACACTTTATCCAGATTGTTTTTTTTAATATTCTTAACATAAACCTAATGAATCGCTGAATTTATTATTTTACTATATTTTCCATTTATTATTTTTGCTTGTCCTTGTCATTTTTATTAAAGAGTACTGTGACTGAGCCATTGGTTAGAACATTGTTTTTTAATTAATAAAGTAAAACCTGCACATTCAGCACCAGATGTCCCCAAAATAAGCAAAAACAACACAACACACCCTCAAACCTAATATGTTAGACTAGAGATGGCATCGCAAACACACTGTTAAATAAGCATCTATCATAAATATATACACATTAGCAAAAGACTCACCTTGGAAAGTAAATTGCAAAGGCAGTTGACTGAAGGGGATTACTCCGAGGGGTGGTGTGGTGGTGGGGTCTTGTGTGGTGGGCCATGGTGTGGTTGTAGGTGGGACTGTTGTGGTTTGTGTGGTAGTCCACATCCACCATGGTGAGGTTGTTGGGTCAGCTGTGGTGGTTGTTGGGTCAGTTGTGGTGGTTGTTGGGTCAGCTGTGGTGGTGGGCCATGGTACGGTGGTTGTAGGTGGGGTAGTTGTGGTAGTGGTTGTAGGTGGTGTAGTTGTGGTGGTACCGTACCCCCACCACCATGACCATTGTGGTGTGGTTTGTGTGGTAGTCCACAGCCACCATGGTGAGGTTGTTGGGTCAGCTGTGGTGGTTGTTGGGTCAGTTGTGGTGGTTGTTGGGTCAGTTGTGGTGGTTGTTGGGTCAGCTGTGGTGGTGGGCCATGGTACGGTGGTTGTAGGTGGGGTAGTTGTGGTAGTGGTTGTAGGTGGTGTAGTTGTGGTGGTACCCCACCACCATGACCATTGTGGTGTGGTTTGTGTGGTAGTCCACAGCCACCATGGTGAGGTTGTTGGGTCAGCTGTGGTGGTTGTTGGGTCAGTTGTGGTGGTTGTAGGGTCAGTTGTGGTAGTTGTTGGATCAGCTGTGGTGGTGGGCCAAGGTGCGGTGGTTGTAGGTGGGGTAGTTGTGGTGGTACGTGCCCCACCACCATGACCATTGGTGTGGTTTGTGTGGTAGTCCACAGCCACCATGGTAAGGTTGTTGGGTCAGCTATGGTGGTTGTTGGGTCAGCTGTGGTGGTTGTTGGGTCAGCTGTGGTGGTGGGCCATGGTGCAGTCGTGGTTGTTGGGTCAGTTGTGGTGGTGGGCCAAGGTGCGGTGGTTGTAGGTGGGGCTGTTGTGGTAGTGGTTGTAGGTGGGGTAGTTGTGGTGGTACCGTACCCCCACCACCATGACCATTGTGGTGTGGTTTGTGTGGTAGTCCACAGCCACCATGGTACGGTTGTTGGGTCAGCTGTGGTGGTTGTTGGGTCAGCTGTGGTTGTAGTTGTGGCATCTGTTGTAGTTGGGGGGGGGGCTGTTGTGGCCCGTCTCTTCCTCAGTGCATTTACGCCATGCTTGTGTACACTAGTCCCGTCTGAGTAATAAAGGTTGATGTGATTTTGTGGAAAATCTTCTACCACCAACTCAAATCCATAGACACCTTGTTGTGCAGTGGTGAGATAGTGCATAGTGCATGTAGCCTAAGAATATTAGAGTTAAAATTAGGCCTGCACAGCATTAAGAAAACATGTTATAAGAAATAGTGTCAGAACAACTTATCCTTATTTGGGTGAGTCAAAATGATAACCTTTGATCTTGTTAGACCAGTTGTAACCAAATATTTCAAATGGAGCAAGCTTTTTGTGCAAACTGTCAAATGCCCCGCAATACAGAAAACGTGCATTTGTATATACACTTTTTATATATTATTATTGTGTCTTAGCTAAATTCAAAAAACATTTTTACATATTATATTGTTAATATTATATTACATTATAGTATTATAAAAAGTGACCAACCTGATCTATGTGGAATCCATTATGTTGTCTGCACTCATAACACTCTGTGTAGCGTGCAGTTCCATATCTGCATCGGACAAGGTCTCCATCAGCATCATAGGCCATCACGCTGTACGTGCGTCTGCAGTTCTGAGGGACTCTTCACACAGAGTATTATTATCAAACAACAGCCTGCTTTCAATGACAGTTCAAGAGGTTCCAGTGTCTTTCTTTTATTGTTTAAACAAGGAAATTTATGTAGTTTTAACATCATTCTAATTATAAACATTTGATTGTGATAATGTGGGACAATAAATTCACCAAAACTTCAGAACATGGAGTTGCAGTCCCAAGGCTTCAATGCCTGACTTTTTACACCATTGACTAGATTCAAATATGTCCAGAGGGTTATGTCCTTCCTTAACCGTAGAGAAATATTTTCTTTATATACAATCAAATTACTGACAAGAGCTTGATAGGTTCTAATTAAACTGTTTAATTCAAGGACTCACCGTAGGAAAGGGAGAATGGCAACATCTGGAGAGTTGTTTGGTTTGTTTGTGTCAGATCGTCTGCCCAAATCCACTGAAGTCAGCAGACTCCAAGATGGTGTATAGCCAGGGTTCTGCCAAACCCAACAACAGCTGTACTCTCTGTAAAAGCAATCACAACAATTATTCCCACAACTTTATGGATACTAATGCTTGTAGTAAGGGTTACTGCCCAACAATAAAATTATTAAAAAATTTAAGAATAAAATAGTAATTGTATTTTGAAAATTAACCGGCTCACCTCAGTTGAAAAGGTTTATCGCTCGTGAGGGTCTTAGTGACGATTGTTTCTGATTCACACCAGTTGTTGTTATTCATAGGTGCGTTATTGCTTCTGTCAATCAAGCCTTGCTCCACTTTGTTATTTGAGCCACAGTTGCCTTGGTAACAAGGGCCGTAGTTGTATCCACACCAATCGTACGTCGCCCTGTTGCGAATTTCCACCTGCAGAAGAAATAATCACATGTTCTTTCAAAGTTTAGTGACCCTCACAGCGCAATATTCACAACATTTACTGTGACATTTTAACTCGAGAGCACAGAGAGAGTAGTTTGAAATGTCAAAGGTGACTTGGCTATGTTGAATTAAAAACGATATTTAAAAGAAAAGCTGATTTTGCCATTTATTGTAATTATATTATTTAATGTGTACAATAGGCAGAAAAATCTTTAATCAAACAAAAATACATGTGAATAAAAATCAAGGTAATTTCACTGAAACTATATCAAAATAGTTTTACTGCATGGCCTTTAAACTTTAAGGGTTTTTTAATTATTGTGTGTTGTGCAAAATGACATCAGTTTCAAAAATAACACTGTAGGCAGAAAGTATTTATACCTTTAAAGAGAAAACAAATCCTAAATAAGGCAGAACTGCGTTTGGGCCGTGAGCAGCAGACTGTACTCAGAGTGAAGTTCTGTAACAATTCTGTAACACTCGATTTTTATTCTTGTATTATACAACAATGTTATGTTGCAAATACAGTAATAATTTGAAAATAAGAGGACTTACCCCATAGGTCCCATTGCTGTTGACCTTGGCAGTGAAGGTCACGGTGCCGCCGTAGAAGTGGGACGCAGAGGCCAGTGAGACCAGCAGCAGCTGAAGGATGACGGCTTTAGTGGAAGCCATGATGCTTGAACTTCTCTCTCGTCTTTGAGCCTCTTTCTCTCACCTGCACCTTCAGCAACATTATATACCTTCACCCAACCCTTGACGTTCACCTGGAATGCATTTATCAAAACAAAGAAGAGCTGCAAAACCAGTTTAATGGAATGGAGGAAATTATAATCTTTACTGTAAACTTCTGTTGTTCTAAAATGGACTAAGGTGTGATTATATAACCGATGCGTCATTATTCTCTAATCTGAGCCAATTCTGTCTGATGTTCCATCCATCAGTCAAAGGATACCGAAAACATTTTTAGTTCTCTACAATGCCATTGGTTCTTTGAGCCTGCATTAAATCTTTTGAAGGAATATGTGCTTGACAGAGTCATTGTGTGAAGCTTTTCTGTAAGTTTCTGCAGTGAAGGGAAACAGAACAAATGGAGTGCGGTACCTTTCTCACATTTCACCTGCTGCACCATTGTATTGAACCGTGTGAACTGTGAGCACTCTCTAAAACTTGGATTAATGGTAAAATTTATATGTCTGTTTGTTGTAAAGCACAAGGACTAGGATAAAAATGTAATTCTGGACTTTATAAACAAAAAACAGCTATTTGACTTGCATATGGACAATATTTGATCTGGAGCAGATGCACACAATATAATCCACAGTAAAAGAAGATACAGACAGTCTCATGTGAGTTTGCAGCACTTACAGTTGCGCTCAGAGTCCTTTAGAGGGAGTGTTGCTTCATGATCAAATATCAGCTCGGTTCACTCCACCCAGTCTTCTAATACTTTGTCATTTCAGGCATTAGGGTCTTTGAGAATGACAAATTTGAACCATGACTTCTAAAGTCACAATGACTCATCGCTGAACTATGACAAATGACTTCTTGTCTGAACGATTGTTGATTAAACTGATTAATAATACAGTTGTTTTAGGCTTTGTTCTATATATTTACACTTGACATGGCCTAGTTTTCATTACTTTGTCAAGGAGCCAAGTTTCTGTTTGAGGCTGTGTTTGTTCTGTCTTTTTTTATTCTTACTCGATGACGAGATAAAAGCATGAAATTCTAATGTAATATTGTAATGCATGCACCTGTTTATAAAGCAAAGAATAAATAGTTTTAAGATCATACATACTGTAAGTTCACTGGACTGGGAAAAATCCAGACATGTTAAATTGTTTGTCATGTTTGTGTTAAATTGTAAATGTAAAAAACCTCTCAGGTGTGGCACCAACATTTAAAACAATGGAACAATTGTCAGAGCAAGGGGAGAGGGTCTGAAAGCTGAGTGCTGTATTTAGACCCTATAGTGTGATTGGTATGAAACTCCATTCAGCTGCGAGTGCCCTTGGAGCTGGAGTGGAAGTGAACATGGAGTAGTTTCCCATAGGCTCAACATCTGTCTGGGCTGTGGCTGCTACATCATTGTCTTCACTAAAGATGCGTTTTTTACAGTTGTCCAGTTTAGCATCCGTCTTGTTATATGTCTCTTTTGCTCCATCAATTTAACCAGAGTCTCCAAATTAATACCTCAAGGCGCTTAGAATCTTATTCAGGAAGTTAAAACATTAAAATGTGAAATGGAAATTATGAAAGTGGAATTAGCAGAATGGAAGTTTTGTTATTTCCAGGTTCTGCCCGGATGAACAACTGTCAGCGTTTTGCCCTGACTGTGTTATTGTTTCTGTTGCCTTAGGTTTTTAAGTTGCATGTTTGTTTGTTCTGCTGAATGTATAAAGGAAAAAATAACCTTGAACAGAACAGTGTGCTTTCATTTTGAAATAAAAAACAAAATTATTTAGTCACATCTCATAACTTAATAACTTAAGAAATACATGTTGCTTTTTGATATTTTTAATACATAACTGGGAGGGAAATTAACACTAATCATTCTATAGACTTGATTTGGCCCATGAAGATTCAGTGTTGAAAACAAAGACATTTTTTTTCTAACCAGAAATACTCTTCAAAGTAACCATTACATAAAGTTATAATATTAGGATTAATGTTAACAATGCTTTCGCTCTCACCTGACTAAATAGAAATACCCCACACAGTTTCACAAACTTACTGGAAAAATCTTATCTCAGTCCATTTCCTACATTTCATTAAACGGGTTTAGCAGAATTTCATTCCATCCAGATTTTTTTTTTTTTTTTTGTGTGTGTTTATCTGTGAAATGTTCTTGTAATACAAACAGAGCATTTAAGACTTAATCTGTTCTGTTTGAAGTGAGTTCAAAGTTTTCATTTGTTTTTTTGTTTTTTTTTACATTAGGTGTGAACTTGAACAAAAGTTGAATGACAACACTCAGGGGCTGTCCACACGGAGACAAAAATCACTGTATCCATATACATTTTGTATCGTATTGGCCTTTCGTCCACACGGATCCGGTGTTTTGGGAGACTGAATCCGCTATTTTTTGAAACAGGGTTCTAAAGTGGATAAATCTTTCGACAACACCTTTGCGACACCCTTGCGGTGTCGTGTGTACAGCCAATCCGTATATTTTGTGAAAACGATGATGTCATCGCATCACGTGTCGGCCTCGTCACACGTAACAGCAACAACAATAATGGCGGACTACATGATTGAGTTCGTGCTGCAGAAGCTACTAAGCCTACTAGCTTTATTACAGCAAAATCTATTGCTTCTATGCAGTTGTGGTGAGCAACAAGCGATAATGGACAACACTATACGCCACATGCTCTTAGATCCACCGCGAAAGAGAACCAGGAGAGCAACCAGGAGAAAATGAATGGAGAGAGAATTTCCGCATGTCCAAAGCACTCAGAACTCAGTCCGTATATTGAAGAGCAAACAACAAACATGAGGGCACCAATTACTACACTCTAAATATATGACTGCAACAATTTGAGAACTTGTTTTTATTAGAAAATAAATATTTAGGTCTTCGTCTTCTTCTGCAGCGCGCAAGGTTATGCGCATGCTCAAAGTCTTCTTCTCCGTGTATAGTGTATATCTGTGGCAGAATTACAGCGCCCCATACTGGTTGGGCATATATACTACATCGTTTTCAGCCGGCCGTGTGTACGCAGATATTTTCTTGAGAGGACGCCGTCTCAAGATCGGATAGGGGATGCACTGGCTTCGTGTGGACATAGCCTCAGACAGCACTGACAACACAATGCAGGCCGGGCTTGTGGTTTCCCTTGTTGCAAAATCACAGCTCTCTGCAATCACTCATACATACAGTTGTGCTCATAAGTGGCAGAATTTGTTATTTATTGGCCATTTTTCAGAGAATATGAATAATAACACAAAAACCTTTTTTCACTCATAGTTAGTGGTTGGGTTAAGGCATTTACTGTTTACTCTTTTTAAATCATAATGACAACAAAAAACTACTACTTAATACTGTGTATTGCCACCTTTAACGTCAATGTAGTTGTGGATGAGGCTCTTTATTTTCTCAGATGGTAGGTAGGTCACTTGAGAACCAATTCTCATTTACAATGACGACCTAGCCAGAGAGTACAGAGTACATTCACAACAACATATTACATACAATATAATACAATGTTTAATGACAGATGACTCTTACAGAATAAGTTTAAAAACAGCTGCTGTGATCTTGATTTATTGCTTTGCTAGAATGTTTAAAGGTAGAAAGTGGGATTGAAAGTTGAGCTTCAGAACATTGTCTAAAATAGGGAGAACTGTCATTTTAACTAAAAGATGCTTTTCAGAATGTGTTAGAGGTGTTTTATTGCAATAAAGAAAACCTAATCCGTATTTCAGAGCCATCCAAGAAATCGGTCTGTGGGAGATTTCTATTTAAGACCGTACATATAGTTTTTTTTTTTTCAGTTTTAAATATAGCTTAGAAAGGGTATGTTGGAGGTTAGTAAAGCCACTTTGCAGCAGGGATAAGCTGGTGCTGAGAGAATAACTACTACTATAGGGGAATGTGGGAGTGACCTACCAAATGAGTGATATTATTGATGTAGATATTGAAAAGGGTAGGGGCATCTAGACCCAGTTGCCATGGTACCCAGTGTCTATCTAGTTGTCTCTACTCCATACTTGGTCTAGCATGGAGGACATGACATGATTTGACATGACCTGTAGAGAACTATGAGCACCCAGTACTATAAACAATATACACAATATAATAATAAAAATTATTATAACATTTCCCCCTCTTTATGCTGATAACCATTAGCATAAACAACCTACTAGCTTGAGAAAGAATTGTAAACTATGACAGAAGCGAAAACCCAGCAGGGCTGTTGACCTAGCCAGAAGAACATTTGACCAATTGGTAAAATGACCTAAAGCTGGGAAAAACTCTTCTATCCACCCCTTGCCCCAAAGGCGGTGACAAAACACAAACATCAAGCATCAAACGTATGTAATCACTTCAAATGATTAACTTACAACACATGTCAAAACAAACACAACAAATGATTATAATGGGATATGTTTCAAATCAAATTCTTTAAAGTCCATAAATCATAAATGTCCATAAATCATAAATCAAAACACAGTGTCACTCCAAAATAAAGTAGAAAAATTTGCCAGAGGTTAAGCTGGTAAACCCATTGGACTCAAGATCTCTGGCCTGTCCCTGCCTGTCCATTTCTGTCCCTGTAACGAAAAGAAAAACACATGGAGTGAGACTTATGCACATTCATAATGATTAAAATCAATTCTCTTCAGCATAATCAATTCAATGAACCATACAGCCCTTAGGTCTGTAGTATGATCCGTCCTGGAGCTGTTGTCCCGTTGGTGTACATGCAAACAATAACGTCCCTCAGATATCAAAGTGTTCATCTGAGGTCAAAGCCTTGACCTTAGTCGTTTGGCAGGTGCATGTCCAGGAATGTTGACCCAGCAATGGCCACATTCATCAATCTCACCAACAAGCTCCAGATACATGGAAATTAACACAAACAAACATTATCAGACATGGAAATGCAACAACAAGTACATGTACTGTATCTCAATACAGATTCTAAAATCCCAGTTAATCTTCCAAATATGTTTTAAAACCAGGTCAAACTTAATTTCTCCATCCCAGAATACTCTAATTCCTCTGTTAGAGTTTGAAGTCCTTTCTCAAAGGCTTTAGTTCTGCTGTAACTAGTCCTGTGTTACTTTGGAGGAAATCCTTTTGTAGATCCCCCCTTTTCAGCTAAAAGCATGCTCAGTGCTATTTTGTTCTGTCCAGTCCTTGGATCAGTTTTCTCTCATTTCCAGTTTTAATTAACAGTTACAGCATCTCTTGTGTAATTCATAAACCTTTGTTGTTTATAAATATACTTTATATACTTTAATCCACATTTTCATAAATTGTCTCAAATGGTAAAAATTCAAATCCTAATGCTAATTGAATTTTAGCCTTATATTCATTAAGGACACCCCCGAAGGACACCTCTGTCGTCGATGTAAATGGGGCTCTCAAATGAACCTGAGGGAGCTGCTGTTTGGCTCCTAAAGTGTGAGTTTCGACTCACGATGTTCTCCGTCACATTGTATGTGAACACAAATAAAACGAGGATCCTTTAAGGACACATGTTTCCGGTCAGCAGGCAACGCTGGTCTAATGGTCTTACTTTCACAAAACCTCCAGACTTCTGCTTTGCACTGCACCTGTCCCTGATCTCTACGTTTGTCAAGTTCAGAGTGATGTCACAGGAAGTCATGTCATGTGACCCCCGTCACTAGCCCTGCTCACAGGTGTGCTTCCCTTCACAGGTGTAAACCAAGATGATATAAGTTCAAAGAACTATGTTAATATTAGCTCTTACTGGTGGTGGCTATATTAATTGTCAAAACTCCTTTTCTGAACTGGTATACTTGTAGTTGGCTTCCATCCAAATTAAAATCAAAACAGAATGTTTTTTTTCCAATTACCACCATAAATTGTTATTTCATTAATTAGCATTTCAAATTATTCATCTTCTTTATGTTTTCCAAATAGCATCACTTTTGTTTATGTTATATTTAAAACTTCACTTTGTTTAGGTCAGTTTTAATTTTAGTTACCATTAGTTGTAGGTCTTTACCTGTAACTGTAATTGGTATCTTCCACAATTTGATAAATTTTAACTCAGTTGATGCAAACATAAATAATTTATATAGATCAGAACTGGTTTCTCATGATCTATTGTCACAAACCTTTAAACATTCACCTTCAATTCACAATTTATTTCACGTTCTTTTAAATTAGAATATTCTCAAAATATTGTTCAATTTACCTCAAATTACTTTCTTTAGAAAGAAAACACATTTTCCTCTTACTTCAAACAAAATTTCTCAATCCCCCTTGGGTCAGACCCCTCCCTCTGGGGGTTAAACCAGTAACAGCAGCATGTCTCAGCTGCTTGAACACACCACGAAGCCTCTGCTCTGTCCACACTGCTTTCCTCTTAAAACACCATCATCTCCGTGATTGTCGTTTTTAAAAGGAAAGACCAAACATAAAATCAACAAAGTTCCTCTCAAATTCTGCTTTATTTTTAAATTAAATTTCTTTAGGATTTTGTTCAGTATAGATTTGTTCTATACTATCTCTGTAAAACTCAGTTTTATCACCAGGTCCTCAATACAATAAACCAGTTTGTTTATTGTATTTTTCCCACATTATTTTAAACATAACATAAAAACGTTTCATCAATTACTATTTTCATGTTTCCACTAATTTGGCATTCAGATGCCACATAAAGAATTCACCTCATTCAATGTTAAACAGAACCTTTTAACATCAAGTGTAAAATCAAAATTAACGTGTCTCTCTTTATTTATTCAAATTCACCAAAATTGCAATCAGTAATTATTATTACTGCTCATTTAATAAAATGTAACATCTCAACCTCTTTTTTTCTTTTTCTTTAGGTTACAACGACCTAAAGTTTGGTCGAACCCAAAACCAAAACAAAACTTAACGTCTGTTCAGAAGGACCTTGTGTTAGTCCCTGTACTCAAAAAAAATTCTTAAACCACTTCAAACAGTGATTAAACCCAGCGAGCCATTGGCATATGCTCTTAAACTTTAGCAATTCACCTTGTTAGTTTAACAATTATCTTTTTTATTTTACTTATTTCTCATTAACTTTCAATTTTTCAAATAAAACCTTTAAGATCGTTTTAACAGTTTGAACTGTTTTAACATATAGATATGTTTTAAATCACCAAAACCAGATTACCAATTTACATTACAGTTTAAATCTTTATTGTATAGATGACACTATACGTTAATTATAAAGTACCAAAATAAATAATGATTATTATTTATTTTGAACTACCTTCATTTCAATTTTCCAATTCCTTAAACTTTAAGTTTTTCTTCTCATTAACCATATTCAATCTCATTAATTCAATTGTTTAGTTTACTAAATCATGTTTCATAGATTCAATAAAACTCAAAAGTGGACTTTATTCATATCAACAGACCTGTCAGAAGGTCAAATAGTTTTCATAATTAAGCATCATAAATTTTAATTAACACATCAGTTCAGTGCAGACTGTCTCTGTCACTGACATTTCTAACTAAGTATTTTTCTCAACATTAAAAGTTTTGTTTAATGTAAAGGCTCCCGTCTGTGGAGCTAAAAAAAACTAAAACCCAAACCAAAACATTTCTAGCTCCTGGAGCCAGGAGGGTGCTGTGAAGCCCCTGTTACTTTGACTTGCATAGAATGTTATCTTGTGTTTAAACATTCCTCGTGAATCCAAACCAAAACATTCACACTTTGTTAGAACCAAGTGATTATTAATCTAAGATAAATTCTTGTGCTTCCCAGACAAGCTCTTTAGACCTCATACTCCTTATTGTAATCAGGTGAACTATCTATTGCCATAGATTCCGCACTTGTCATGGCCAATGAACTCACCGCACGGGTCCGTTTCAAGAAACACCATAAAGACTTACAGAGCATAGGATATCTATCAAACTTAAATCCAGCAAGACAACAAGCTTTAACACAGATTAACATCAGAATATCCCGTTTAAAATCTCACCATTAGATTGACAATTAGGGTCTCGATCAAAAACACATACTTTTTCGGCTTTAAATCTCACTATTAGATTGACAATTAGGGTCTCGATAAAGCGGATCTCACCATTTAAGGAATCTCGATCTTTCAGCGTTTCTCCAAGAATCTCCTATGCTGGCCAACTTCATGGAAAAACATCAACTATGGTGATGTAACTTACATGCAGCCCGCTCCACCTACGCCAGATTTCCAAAACTACTACTTCCGGAAGCTTTCGTAATTACAAATCACACACACACACCAAAAAATTAAATTAAACAGCTGTTTACCTAAATCGTCAGTCCAATAGTCCAGTTGTTCCGCAGCCAGACTGTCTGTTCTGTCCTCTCGTCTCTCTGCTCTTCTCATGTTTCAGTCCAGATCTCGTCATCGCGTTTCACACAAACAGAGTGGAGGTCTGGCCCTTTACTGCTTTAACAGCACAGCTTGGGATTAACAAGAAATGCTTTTTTGTGCATTTCTCCGTGCACGTCAGCTCACCTCTTTGCATGAGAAACAACGAATATTGAGATCCGGGTCACGGCACCAAATGTTATAAGAATTCTATATCCTTATATTATCCAGAGAGACACAGAGACAGATTATATTATAAAAGCGAAAGGCCAGGTTTTATTCTTGCAAGAAGAAGCAAAGACACGTATCAAAAGTACAGAATGCGTTTGCTTAAAGAAGTAAACAATACATGTCGTTTTATACCCAGCAGTACACAGTGTTAAGGAGGAGGAGGATGTTCACTCCTCCGCAGTCTGCGACCCAGGTCGTGATGGCCTGTTTGTCATAGCATGGAGGACATAACATAAGCAGACAGAAGAATCATATCTAAAAACTAAAACATAGACACTAAGTGAAAACACATACAATTCCCATAACAGAGTGTAAGAGAGTGTGTGTGTGTGAGTGAGTGAGTGAGTGTGTAAGAGTGTGTGTGTGTGTGTGTGTGTGTGTGTGTGAGTGAGTGAGTGAGTGAGTGAGTGAGTGAGAGTGTAAGAGAGTGTGCGTGTGAGTGAGTGAGTGAGTGAGTGAGTGAGAGTGTAAGAGAGTGAGTGAGTGAGTGAGTGAGTGAGTGAGTAAGAGTGTGAGTGAGTGAGTGAGTGAGTGAGTGAGTAAGTGAGTGAGTGAGTGAGTGAGTGAGTGAGAGTGTGCGTGTGAGTGAGTGAGTGAGAGTGTGTGTGTGTGTGTGTGTGTCGTGTGAGTGAGTGAGTGAGTGAGTGAGGTGGAGTGAGTGAGTGGTGAGTGAGTGAGTGAGTGAGTGAGTGAGTGAGTGAGTGAGTGTGTGTGTGTGTGTGAGTGGGTGAGTGGGTGAGTGAGTGAGTGAGTAAGTGAGTGAGTGAGAGTGTAAGTGAGTGAGTGAGTAAGGAGTGAGTGAGTGAGTGTGAGAGTGTGCGTGTGTGTGAGTGAGTGAGTGAGTGAGTGAGTGAGTGAGTGAGTGAGAAGTGAGAGTGCGTGAGGAGTGTGAGTGAGTGAGTAAGAGAGTGTGAGTGAGTGAGTGAGTGTGTGAGTGAGTGAGGAGTGAGAGTGTAAGAGTGTGAGTGAGTGAGTGAGTGAGTGAGGAGTGAGAGTGTAAGAGTGAGTGAGTGTGGAGTGAGTGAGGAGTGAGTGAGGGAGTGAGTGTAAGAGAGTGAGTGAGTGAGTGAGTGAGAGTGTGAGTGAGTGAGTGAGTGAGTGAGTGAGTGAGAGTGTAAGAGAGTGTGCGTGTGAGTGAGTGAGTGAGTGAGTGAGTGAGTGAGAGTGTAAGAGAGTGAGTGAGTGAGTGAGAGGTGTGAGTGAGTGAGTGAGGAGTGAGTGAGTGAGTGAGTGAGTGAGAGGAGTGAGTGAGTGAGTGAGTGAGAGGTGTGTGTGTGTGTGTGTGTGTGTGAGTGAGGTGTGTGTGTGGAGTGAGTGAGTGTGAGTGAGTGAGTGAGTGAGTGAGTGAGTGAGTGAGTGAGTGTGTGTGTGTGAGGTGGGTGAGTGGGTGAGTGAGTGAGTGAGTGGTGAGTAAGTGAGTGAGTGAGAGTGTAAGAGAGTGTGTGGTGTGTGAGTGAGTGAGTGAGTGAGTGAGTGACTGAGAGTAGTGTGTGAGAGTGAGTGAGTGTGTGAGTGTGAGTGAGAGTGAGTGAGAGAGTGAGTGTGTGTGTGAGTGTGTGAGTGAGTGTGTAAGAGTGTGTAAGAGTGTGAGGAGTGAGTGAGTGAGTGAGTGAGTGAGGTGAGAGTGTAAGAGAGTGAGTGAGTGAGTGAGGTGTGAGTGAGTGAGTGTGTGAGTGAGTGTGAGTGAGTAAGTGAGTGAGTGAGTGAGAGTGTGAGTGTGAGAGTGTGTGTGAGGTGAGTGAGTGAGTGAGTGAGTGAGAGTGAGAGTGTGTGTGAGTGAGTGAGTGAGTGAGTGAGTGAGTGAGTGAGAGTGTGTGTGTGTGTGTGAGTGAGTGGGTGAGTGAGTGAGTGAGTGAGTGAGTGAGTGAGTGAGTGACTGAGAGTGTGGAGTGAGTGAGTGAGAGTGGTGAGTGAGTGAGTGAGTGAGTGTGTGAGAGAGTGAGTGGTGGTGTGAGTGAGTGAGTGAGTGAGTGAGTGAGTGAGTGAGTGAGTGAGTGAGTGAGTGAGTGAGTGAGTGAGTGAGTGAGTGAGTGAGTAAGGCAGTTTGTTTCCCGTTCTCCCCACAGTTCACAATGTCGCTGTGTCCTTGGGCAAGACACTTAACCCACCTTGCCCAAAATGAATGTGTAAGAATGTTTAGTGAATGTATGTGGTGATGGTCAGAGAGGCCGTAGGCGCGGAAGGGCAGCCACATCTCTGTCAGTCTGCCCCAGGGCAGCTGTGGCTACTTTTGTAGCTTACCACCACCAGTGTGTGACTGTGGAGTGAATGAATAATGGACGTCCTGTAAGCGCTTTGAGTCCCATGGTCCCTTGGAAGAAAAGCGCAATATAAATCAATCCATTATTTTTAGGCCCGAGCCGGTGATGACCGGGAGGGCCTATTATTTTTGCTCGGATTTTTTTTTTTATCTTTCTTCCGACCAAATGATCCTAAATTTGACCCAGTGAACATGCACGAAAAGTCATTTTATTGGTCCCAGACTTCAAGCTCGCGAAAAATTTATGTATTTGAAGTAAAAAAACGAAAATGACTCAGTGGCGACCCTACAAAATCAAAATACATTGGGCCTATGGAAAGTGAAAGTAACTTTTTTCCAACGTAGAAAATGAAACTTGGTATATCCATAGGACACCTCAGAACAAACCGAAAAGTCAATGACAGTCACACCCTAAACTTAACAGGAAGTCCGCCATGTGGGGTGAAACGCGCCACTAAAATCGCACTTCGCGCAGAAAGATTCAAATCATTGTGTTTTAATCTAAATGGCCCCAAATTTGGTGAGTATCATCTAGACACGTGTGCCAACCAAAGTTGTAACTTTGTTGTTGATATCTTATCGGGTATGGGTGTGGCAAGCCTGTAACGAGGTGGCCATTTTGTGAAAATAAAGCGTCTCTTAACTCTCAAACGCCTTCGGATCGAGTTGGACCCAAAAAGGCGTTTGTGCACATTCATGACCTGAACAAAAAATATGTAAATAAAGGGTTATCTTTAGAAATGGCTCTCCAGCGCCCCTACAAACTTATAATGGGACCCAAGAATTTAGTTTGTTATAGAGACATAAAATTTGGTACACACATCTCTTATGTCATGACGAACATAAAAGCCAATGACAACCACCCCTATCTATAAATGTGTTGCCATAGCAACGTCCCAAAAATGTGAAAAAGTCAATGGGGAAGTGAAATTTTTAGTTTGTTGTAGGCAAATATGAAACTTGGTACACACATCCACCATGGGCTTATGAACAAAAAAGCCAATGGGGACCACACCCTATCACACACGGAAGGCGGCCATTTTAATTGAAAATGTGAACCGACTTTAAAATACACTCTTTTTAAAAGTACACAGAAAATAGCTGCTTCATTCCACAGACACCAAACTTGGGCAAATGAGCTAAACACATGTATGTAAAAGAGACAAGTGTTTTTCTAGACTTTTTTGCTCGAGTTATATTTTTTTTTATTATAATTCGGTATATATTTTTTTATTATGATTTTTCTGCAAAATGATCCTCAATTTAACCCAGTAAACGAACAACTAAAAGTCATTTTTATTGGTCCCAGACTTCAAGCCCGGCAAAAAATTTATGTATTTGAAGTCCCGAAAAAAAAATATGAAAAATGACTCAGTGGCGGCCCCTAGAAAAGTCAAAATACATTGGGCCTATGGAAAGTGAAAGTAACTTTTTTCCAACGTAGAAAAATGAAACTTGGTGCATCAATAAAACACCTCAGGGCAAACAGAAAAATGTATTACAGCCATATCGTAAACTCAACAGGAAATCTACTATGTTGGGTGGAATGCGTGACCACCTAAATTGCACCCCTTGTGTCTAAAGGCTTTTCATCTAAACAGCTCCAAATTTGCTTTAAAGCACGACATGCAATCCTCCGAATATATGTGTCCCCGCGGTCTCAAGGGAGGCGAGGGCCTTTATCGCCGCTTGCGGCTTTAAATAGGCCCGAGCCGGTGATGGCCGGGAGGGCCTATTGTTTTTGCTCGGATTTTTTTTTTTTTTTTTTTTTATCTTTCTTGTCGACCTATGATCCTAAATTTGACCCAGTGAACATGCACAAAAGTCATTATATTGGTCCCAGACTTGAGCTCGCGAAAAAATTTATGTATTTGAAGTCGCCAAAAAAATACGAAAAATGACTCAGTGGCGACCCTACAAAATCAAAATACATTGGGCCTATGGAAAGTGAAAGTAACTTTTTCCAACGTAGAAAAATGAAACTTGGTATATCCATAGGACACCTCAGGGCAAACAGAAAAGTCAATGACAGTCACACCCTAAACTTAACAGGAAGTCCGCCATGTGGGGTGAAACGCATGCCACTAAAATCGCACTTTGCGCAGAAAGATGCAAATCATTGTGTTTTAATCTAAATGGCCCCAAATTTGGTGAGTATCATCTAGACACGTGTGCCAACCAAAGTTGTGACTTTGTTGTTGATATCTTATCGGGTATGGGTGTGGCAAGCCTGTAACGAGGTGGCCATTTTTGTGAAAATAAAACGTCTCTTAACTCTCAAACGCCTTCTCGGATCGAGTTGGAACCAAAAAGGCGTTTGTGCACATTCATGACCTGAACACAAAGATATGTAAATAAAAGGGTTATCTTTAGAAATGGCTCTCCAGCGCCCCCTACAAACTTATAATGGGACCCAAGAATTTAGTTTGTCATAGAGACATGGAATTTGGTACACACATCTCTTATGTCATGAGGAGCATAAAAGCCAATGACAACCACCCCCTATCTATAAATGTGTTGCCATAGCAACGCCCCAAATATGTGGAAAAAGTCAATGGGAAGTGAAAATTTTAGTTTGTCGTAGGCAAATGAAACTTGGTACACACATCCAGTATGGGCTTATGAACAAAAAAGCCAAAGGGGACCACACCTTATCACACACGGGAAGGCGGCCATTTTAAATTGAAGATGTGAACCGACTTAGAATACAACCTCTTTAAAAAAACAGAAAATAGCTGCTTCATTCCACAGACACCAAACTTGGGCAAAATGAGCTAAACACATGTGTGTAAAATAGACAGGCGTTTTTCTTGTCGTTTTGCTCGAGGTATATTTTATTTTATTATAATTTGGTATATATTTTTTATTATAATTTTTCTGAAAATGATTTTCAATTTGACCCAGTAAACGTGCAACTAAAAGTCATTTTTATTGGTCCCAGACTTCAAGCCCGCAAAAATGTATGTATTTGAAGTCCCTGAAAAAAATAGGAAAATGACTCAGTGGCTAACCCTAGAAAAGTCAAAATAATTGGTTCTATGGAAAATGAAAGTAAATTTTTCCAATGTAGAAATACAAAACTTGGTACATCCATAGGACACCTTAGGGCAAACAGAAAAGTTTATTACAGCCATACCGTAAACTCAACAGAAAATCTATGTTGGGTGGAATACATGACCACCTAAATCGTACACTTTGTGCTAAAGGGTTTTCATCTAAACAGCTCCAAATTTGCTTTAAAGCACGACATGCAATCCTCCGAATATATGTGTCCCCGCGGTCTCAAGGGAGGCGAGGGCCTTTATCGCCGCTTGCGGCTTTAATTATTATTATTATTGAGTGAGTGAGAGTGTAAGAGAGTGGTGAGTGAGTGAGTGAGTGAGTGAGTGAGTGAGTGAGTGAGTGAGTGAGTGAGTGAGTGAGTGAGTGAGTGAGTGAGTGAGTGAGTGAGTGAGAGTTAAAGAGAGTGTGAGTGCAGTCCACATGTGCTTTGTGGTTCTGGAGAAGGCATTCGACTGTGTCCCTCGTGGTGCCCTGAGGGGTGCTCTGGGAGTATGGAGTCTGGGACCCTTTACTAAGAGCTGTCCGGTCCCTGTACGACCGGAGCAGAAGCTTGGTTCGCATTGCCGGCAGTAAGTCAGACCTGTTCCCGGTGCATGTTGGACTCCAGCAGGGCTGCCCTTTGTCACGGTCCTGTTCATTATTTTTATGGACAGGATTTCTAGGCGCAGCCAGGGGCCGGAGGGAATCTGGTTTGGGGACCACAGGATCTTGTCTCTGCTTATTGCAGATGATGTTGTCCTGTTGGCTCCATCAAGCCAGGACCTCCAGTGTGCACTGGGGTGGTTTGCAGCCGAGTGTGAAGTGGCTGGGATGAGGATCAGCATCTCCAAGTCTGAGACCATAGTTCTCAAAAAGGGTGGCTTGCCCCCTTCAGGTTGGTGGAGAGCACCTGCCTTAAGTGAAGTTGTTTAAGTATCTTGGGGTCTTGTTCACGAGTGAGGGAAGGAAGGAGCTGGAGATTGACAGACGAATCGGTGCAGCTTCTGCAGTAATGCGATCTCATATATAAATGGATATGCAAATATCGCACAACAATATCAGAGTTGCCACATTGCCTTCTCGTTAAAGCCTCATTTCAGTAGCAGCGGTGTTACTAGTAGTAGATAACCAGATTTCAAAACCTCAAAACTGGGACAATCTTATCTAACCTACGCAAATCAAAATCAATTAACCACGAGTAAACACAAAAAAAACATGAACTGATTGCATTGAGTAACTTTTTAAAATTCTATTAACATGTTACAAATACGTGCTTTCCTAAAAGCAAACAGTTGTATTCTTCTTTAAGCTTGTAAGTTAATGACAACTTTCTTTTTGGCTGATGACAGACTGAAATGGTAAAAGCTGGGGAATGGACGCAATAGCCTCACGCTTAAGAACGGACCAATCAGAGTTGAGTTACAGACATGTGGAACACTGTTGTTGATCTTTTTAATTGGTTAATATTTACTTAACCATGGCAATTCTTAGTCTACTGACAAATGAGTCTTTATGATGACATATGATGATGGCATTGACAGTAAAAAAATAAAATAAATTAAAGCCGCAAGCGGCGATAAAGGCCCTCGCCTCCCTTGAGACCGCGGGGACACATGCACTCGGAGGAGTGCATTTCGTGCTTTAAAGCGTAGACTTCACGGTAAAAGGATTCTGAGGAGTTTTCTAAGACTCTAGCCTTGGCTCTGGAGGGGCCTCCTCTAAAGGAAGGATCCTGGCAATTGGGAAATGGCATTTATTTCCCAAAGAAATGGCTGCCTCTTCACAGACTCATTACGACCACAGCCACAAATCTATCAAAAAACAAATTGATAATTTTTTTGGCACACGTGTCTAGATGATACTCACCAAATTTGGAGCTGTTTAGATGAAAAGCCTTTAGACACAAGGGGTGCAATTTAGGTGGTCACGCATACACCCAACATAGTAGATTTCCTGTTGAGTTTACGATATGGCTGTAATACATTTTTCTGTTCGCCCTGAGGTGTTCTATGGATGTACCAAGTTTCATTTTTCTACGTTGGAAAAAGTTACTTTCACTTTCCATAGGCCCAATGTATTTTGACTTTTGTAGGGTCGCCACTGAGTCATTTTTCATATTTTTTTTTCGGTGACTTCAAATACATAAATTTTTCGCCGAGCTTGAAGTCTGGGACCAATAAAAATGACTTTTAGTTGCACGTTTACTGGGTCAAATTGAGGATCATTTTGCAGAAAAATTATAATTAAAAAAAATATACCAAATTATAATAAAATAAAATATAACTCGAGCAAAAAAGTCTAGAAAAACACTTGTCTCTTTTACATACATGTGTTTAGCTCATTTTGCCCAAGTTTGGTGTCTGTGGAATGAAGCAGCTATTTTCTGAGTTCTTTTAAAAGAGGTGTATTTTAAGTCGGTTCACATTTTCAATTCAAAATGGCCGCCTTCCCGTGTGTGATAGGGTGTGGTCCCCATTGGCTTTTTTGTTCATAAGCCCATGCTGGATGTGTGTACCAAGTTTCATTTGCCTACGACAAACTAAAATTTTCACTTCCCATTGACTTTTTCCAAATATTTGGGACGCTATGGCAACACATTTATAGATAGGGGTGGTTGTCATTGGCTTTTATGCTCGTCATGACATAAGAGATGTGTGTACCAAATTTTATGTCTCTATGACCAAGCTAAATTCTTAGGTCCCATTATAAGTTTGTAGGGGCGCTGGAGAGCCATTTCTAAAGATAACCCTTTTATTTACATATTTTTGTGTTCAGGTCATGAATGTGCACAAACGCCTTTTTGGGTCCAACTCGATCCGAGAAGGCGTTTGAGAGATAGAAGGCGTTTATTTTCACAAAAATGGCCACCTCGTTACAGGCTTGCCACACCCATACCCGATAAGATATCAACAACAAAGTCACAACTTTGGTTGGCACACGTGTCTAGATGATACTCACCAAATTTGGGGCCATTTAGATTAAAACACAATGATTTGCATCTTTCTGCGCAAAGTGCGATTTTAGTGGCGCGTTTCACCACATGGCGGACTTCCTGTTAAGTTTAGGGTGTGACTGTCATTGACTTTTCTGTTTGCCCTGAGGTGTCCTATGGATATACCAAGTTTCATTTTCTACGTTGGAAAAAGTTACTTTCACTTTCCATAGGCCCAATGTATTTTGATTTTGTAAATTCGCCACTGAGTCATTTTTCGTATTTTTTTGGCGACTTCAAATACATAAATTTTTCGCCGAGCTTGAAGTCTGGGACCAATAAAATGACTTTTCGTGCATGTTCACTGGGTCAAATTTAGGATCATTTGGTCACAAAGAAAAAAAAAAAAAAAAAAAAAAAAAAAAAAAAAAAAATCCGAGCAAAAACAATAGGCCCTCCCGGTCATCACCGGCTCGGGCCTAATTAAAGCATAGCGGCGATAAAGGCCCTCGCCTCCCTTGAGACCGCGGAGACACATGCACTCGGAGGATTGCATTTCGTGCCTTAAAGCGTAAACTTCACGGTAATGTCAAATAACCGGGCCTGTGCTACTGCTGGGGCCTGCTACACCACCTTGTAATTTAGAGTTAAAGGTCTCCACAATCCCTGGTTTTCCTGGGAGCTGTCTGAACCTTTGAAAATAATAGATTATGCTTGGGCTAAGGCGAGAAAAACAAAGTACTGGCTGGAGATTTGAGATGACTCAGGAATCGCTGCACCCCCCTGTTTAAAAAGGCAAAATGTAAATATTACTTGTCTAAAAGTACAAGTTTACAAGTTCCAAAGGATTCTGAGGAGTTTTCTAAGACTCTAGCCGTGGCTCTGGAGGGCCTCCTCTAAAGGAAGGATCCTGGCAATTGGGAAATGGCATTTATTTCCCAAAGAAATGGCTGCCTCTTCACAGACTCATTACGACCACAGCCACAAATGTATTTAAAAAATTGATAACTTTTTTTGGCACACATGTCTAGATGATACTCACCAAATTTGGAGCTGTTTAGATGAAAAGCCTTTAGACACAAGGGGTGAGATTTAGGTGGTCACGCATTCCACCCAACATAGTAGATTTCCTGTTGAGTTTACGGTATGGCTGTAATAAACGTTTCTGTTTGCCCTGAGGTGTCCTATGAATGTACCAAGTTTTGTATTTCTACAATGGAAAAATTTACTTTCATTTTCCCTAGGCCCAATGTATTTTGACTTTTCTAGGGGTCGCCACTGAGTCATTTTTCGTATTTTTTTTTCGGGGACTTCAAATACGTAATTTTTTCCCCAGCTTTAAGTCTGGGACCAATAAAAATGACTTTTAGTTGTTCGTTTACTGGGTCAAATTAAGGATCATTTTGCAGAAAAATTATAATAAAAAAATATATACCAAATTATAATAAAAAAAAATACAACTCGAGCAAAAACGACAAGAAAAACGCCTGTCTATTTTACACACGTGTTTAGCTCATTTTGCCCAAGTTTGGTGTCTGTGGAATGAAGCAGCTATTTTCTGTTGTTTTTTAAAAGAGAGGTGTATTCTAAGTCGGATCACATTTTCAATTTAAAATGGCCGCCTTCCCGTGTGTGATAGGGTGTGGTCCCCATTAACTTTTTTGTTCATAAGCCCGTACTGGATGTGTGTACCAAGTTTCATTTGCCTACGACAAACTAAAATTTTCACTTCCCATTGACTTTTTCCAAATATTTGGGACGTTGCTATGGCAACACATTTATAGATAGGGGGTGGTTGTCATTGGCTTTTATGCTCGTCATGACATAAGAGATGTGTGTACCAAATTTCATGTCTCTATGACAAACTAAATTCTTGGGTCCCATTATAAGTTTGTAGGGGGCGCTGGAGAGCCATTTCTAAAGATAACCCTTTTATTTACATATTTTTGTGTTCAGGTCATGAATGTGCACAAACGCCTTTTGGGTCCAACTCGATCCGAGAAAGCGTTTGAGAGATTAAGACGTTTTATTTTCACCTGAAAAGGCCACCTCGTTACAGAGCTTACCGCACCGCATACCCGATAAGATATCAACAACAAGTCACAATTTGGTTGGCACATGTGTCTAGATGATACTCACCAGAATTTGGGGCCATTTAGATTAAAACACAATGATTTGCATCTTTCTGCATGAGAGTGCGATTTTAGTGGCAGCGTTTCACCCCATGGCGGACTTCCTGTTAAGTTTAGGGTGTGACTGTCATTGACTTTTCTGTTTGCCCTGAGGTGTCCTATGGATGTACCAAGTTTCATTTTCTACGTTGGAAAAAGTTACTTTCACTTTCCATAGGCCCAATGTATTTTGATTTTGTAGAATTCGCCACTGAGTCATTTTTAGTATTTTTTTGACTTCAAATACATAAATTTTCGCCGGGCTTGAAGGCTGGGACCAATAAAAATGACTTTTCGTTCATGTTCACTGGGTCAAATTTAGGATCATAGGTGGAAAAGAAAAAAAATAAATAAATAAAAATTCCGAGCAAAAACAATAGGCTCTCCCGGTCATCACCGGCTCGGGCCTAATAAATAAAACGGGACAATTGGGACAGGAAAAGTAGAAAACTGAGTAATTTTAGTGTTTTTGCAAACATCCTCCAGGACACGTGACAGGGGGCTTAAAAACAGGACTGTACCAGGCTTAAACAGGGCGTATGGTCTAGAGATGGAGTACTCGAGTCCTGGACTCGGACTTGAGTCAAGTCTTCAGGCTCATTTTTGTGACGAGGGAAGGCCTCAATGACTCAACTTAGACTCGGACTTGCCTTTTTAGTCCCTTGTTAAAACACTCGCCTTTCACCCGCTTTGAATGATATTTTACTTGACAGGGTGTAAGCTGCTCGGCTGCGCACTGCAGTTTGCTGAGTTTGTGCTTGTTTTTTTATTTGTTTGCAACTTACTTACTCACTACACCCTTTTACACCGCATTATCGATCGTAAAATGAGAGACAAACATCACCAAGTATGCCTCTACTTCTGTGGCCTTTGTGTATACTGTTTGTCGGTGCTGTCGATACACAGCGTACAGTGGGGATCGAAAGTTTAGAGATTAGACATAATAAGTCAAAAAAGTTAGATTTTATTTCCATCATTTACACTTTCAAAATAACAGAAAACAAAAAAAATGGTGTCTGCAAAAGTTTGGGCACCCTGCAGAGTTAATACCTTGTACTGCCCCCTTTGGCAAGCTAGGACCTGACAGTGTCATGGATTGTTCTCAATCATTGTCTGGATAGACCAGGTGATGTCAATCTCAAAGGTTTTAAATGCCCAGACTCATCTGACCTTGCCCCAACAATCAGCACCATGGGTTCTTCTAAGCAGTTGTCTAGAAAACTGAAACTGAAAATAGTTGAAGCTCACAAAGCAGGAGAAGGCTATAAAAAGATAGCAAAGCGTTTTCAGATGCCAATATCCTCTGTTCAGAATGTAATTAAGAAATGGCAGTCATCAGGAACAGTGGATCAAGCAAGATCTGCAAGACCAAGAAAAATATCAGACAGAACGGCTCGCAGGAACCCCCAGCTTCATCCGTCCCATACTATCATCTCTAGAATCATTACACTTCATCCTCCATCATCCAATCGTTTTATTCTGATCATATTTCAATTCATAAACATGTCAACTGTATATAGTTGTGGTCCTTGCTAGTAAATGAAAGGAGTTTTAAAAAATGTAATGTTCACTTTCTACTTAAATTCTTTCCATAATGTGAGAAAAGTAAGTCAAAACCCACGTTTGACTGCACGATCCCTCCAGAAATATCTGGCAGACACTGGAGTTGTGGTACACTATTCCACTATAAAGAGATACAAATAATATGGACTTCATGGAAGAGTCATCAGAAGAAAACCTCTTCTACGTCCTCAACACAAAAATCAGCGTTTGAAGTTTGCAAATGAACATATAGACATACAGACATATAGTCTGATGCATTTTGGAAACAAGTTCTGTGCACCGATGAGGTTAAAATAGAACTTTTTTGGACGGAATGAGCAAAGGTATGTTTGGAGAAGAAAGGGCACAGAATTTAATGAAAAGAACCTCTGTCCAACTGTTAAGTATGGGGGTGGATCGATCATGTTTTGGGGTTGTATTGCAGAAAAATGGATTCAATAAAATTTCAGCAAATTTTGGATGCTAACTTGATGCCATCTGTGAAAAAGCTGAAGTTAAAGAGAGGGTGGCTTCTACAAATGGATAATGATCCTAAACACACCTCAAAATCCACGGTGGATTACATCAAGAGGCATAAACTAAAGGTTTTGCCATGGCCTTCACAATCTCCTGACCTCAACATATTTGAAAATCTATGGATAGACCTTAAAAGAGCAATGCGTGACAGACAGCCCAGAAATCTCAAAGAACTGGAAGACCTTTGTAAGGAAGAATGGCAAAGATACCTCAAACAAGAATTGAAAGACTCTTGGCTAGTTACAAAAAGCGTTTACAAGCTGTGATACTTGCCAAAGGGGGCAGTACAAGGTATTAACTCTGCAGGGTGCCCAAACTTTTGACACCATTTTTTTGTTTTCTGTTATTTTGAAAGTGTAAATAATAGAAATAAAATCAAACTTTTTTTGACTTATTATAAGGATGTCTAATCTGTCATTTGATGCCTTTTGGAGATTTTTCCATCTTTTCTTGGCGCCTTTGTGCACAGTAATAATTTTTTTTACCTGGGGTGCCCAAACTTTCAATCCCCACTGTACTATAGATGGGGTCCATAACATATAACAGGCCGTCCGCGTATAGTCAAATCAAATCAAATCAAATCTACTTTATTGTCCCCAAAGGGAAATTTTTCTTAGGCGCAGTGCCACAGCAGCAGTAGAAAATACAGTACACAGACACACAACAAAAAGTACATACGTAAATGCATACGTAATCTGTGCAAATACTGCATATCAAATAAATAATTGCAACTGGCTCTAAGCAAAGACATTATAAAAATAAAACCTGGGATTGGCTAAAACTAATCTACAGTAAAAACATATGATAAAAAATAAATAAATAAGTAATAATAAAAGACCAAGACTAAGAACAGATCAGAATGTGCAGGAATATAAAATCAAGTAAATCACCGGGCCTCTTTAATAAGCAAAGTAATGGATGTAGGAATAAAAGAGAGCTTCAGTCAGTTAGTTTTCCATCTCTGTAAGCTCTGTACCTTCAGCCTTAAGGAAGAAGTTCATACTCTGTAAATAAAATTTGAGAGGGATCGTTAAGAATCCTGTGAGCCAATCTAGCCTTCGTAGATGGACTGCAGAGAAGGCACGTCTTTTTGGCCTATCACTTTCATCGCTGTTTTAATAATGTTTTGAAGTTTGTATTTTTGTTGGACCGAGAACACCAAACCATGCAGCCATTCCGTATCTGATAATACTTTCTAGAACTGCAGAGTAAAAGACCCACATGACTGCCCTGCTCACACCGAACAGCCTGAGCCGGCGGAGGAAGTGCAGTCTTTGGCCCAGTCGCCCGCACAAAAAGTCCACATGTTCATTCATTTTCAGGTTACCATCCAGCAGAAACCCAAGATATTTGAATGTGCTGACCTGCTCAACCACACTGTCCTCAATTATAACAGGAGCATGATCTCTCACTGTTCTTGGGTCAAATTTTACATTAAAAAGAAGATTGTGTTGGTCACACCAATTCTTAAAATGGTTGATCTCATGCATGTACACACATGCAGTGTGTGTCCATGACTCTCACAAAGGTTATACAAGGGCAGTCATCTTTGTACAGGTGGCTTAATATTACTGTATCGTCTGAGAACTTGATGACATGATTGTTGCACAGACGGCTTCTGCATCCATTTGTGTACAGTGTAAATAAGAAAGGAGAACTCACACAGCCCTGAGGAACACCTGTGTTAGAGTATTTGATCGAAGAGAGGACATCATTTACTCTAACTTGCTGTTGTCTACCTAGCAGAGGTAGTACTGTGTTGAAAGCTAACGAAAGGTCAACAAATAGGACTCTAGCATAAGCTTTAGGTTTTTCTACATGTTTGTTGATGAGATGCATTAAGGTAGCAACGGCATCCTCCGTGCTCCGGCCCTGTCTATAGGCAAATTGGCAAATGATCTTTTCAAAGCATTTCATAATCACAGATGTCAAGGCTACAGGCCTTAAGTCATTGTTAACAGTGGGACACGATACTTAGGGCCCCGGGATGATTACAGATTTCTTCCACAAAGCAGGGACAGAGTAGTTCAATAAGGATTTTTGGAAAATTGGACACCAAGCAGTCAGTTTCAAAGCACAACTCCTCAGTAAGATGGCGGGAAGGCCATCTGGTCCAGCTGATTTTTATTGTTGCAGACCTTACTAAAACTATGTGGACTAGTTTAGAATGGACAACAAGAAGCAGCACTGGTGGATAAGTTGTCAAAAGACCCAGCACACCCTTGGAGAGGATTCATGGTCTCAAACCTGAGATAGAAGTCATTGAGTTTGTTAGCTCTCTCAGTGTCATTAGTAGTGGAGAGCTGGATCCTGCTGGGGTTCATATTAGTGATGCTTTTCATATTGTCCCAAAGTTTTTTAGTGTCCATTGAGCTGAAACTGCTCTCGACAGCCTCTCGATGTTTTGCTCTTACATTCCTTAGAGCAGCATTTAGCTCTCTGTGCCACAGCTAAAGCTGTTTTGTGCTTGTTCCTAAAGGCCTGTCTTTTTTGTTAATACAGATCTTAACTTCCTTTGTTATGTATGGCTTATTATTCGGGTAGTGTACAATGTCTTTCTTAGGCACAATATATTCTGTGCAGAAAGAGATGTAATTCATTATGGCCTTGTGGAGATCTAGTTGGTGAAAAATACTCCAGTTTGTGCTATGGAAACATCCTCGCAAAGTCTTAATGCTGTCCTCAGTCCATTGCAGTGAAAGTCTTGAGTAAAAGTCTTTAAGTGTCCCATTTTAAAAGTACTTAAGTATTTTACTCGTACTGAATGTCAAAGATGCACTAGACCTCAACACAAAGAGATATTGTAGGCAGTGTTGGGAAAGTTCACTTTCTACAAGAACTAGTTCAAAGTTCAATTCACAAATTTTAAAATGAACTAGTTCAGTTCATAGTTCAAACTTCAAAATTTTGAACTAAGTTCACAGTTCCAAAAATGAACTAGTTCATAGTTCTTTTTTTCCATATGTTGCTGCGAGCTATTATTTTTCAAAATTATTGCCACAGCAATAAACATCATAAAATTCTTTTAAATGATCATACGCCTTGCTACATGCTGCTGTCGCCTCTATGTATTTTTTTTTTTTTTTTTGATGACGCGTCACGCATGCGGCAGACGGCGGTCAACACAGGTGGCTGGTGTTGCCAGACTTGGTGTTTTAGCCGTCTTTTCGCCCGGAAGGCTCTATAGAAATCTGGCACCCTATTGAACGAAGTTAACCTGAGAGAGCGTGCCGTTCACAGACACCAGAATGAACGAGTTCACAGTAACGTTCATCAGGCATTAATACAGCACGTTCAGTTCACGTTCGTCCAAAATATGAACGAGTTCATGAACTATCGTTCAATGAATCCGTTCAGGCACAACACTGATTGTAGGTCAGGGAAAAACAAGTTTATTTATGATGTTTTACTTCCTAATATAGAAAAGAAATTTAAAACCTCAATATTTGGACATGGCAGAACAAAAACACAGATTAAACAAGTATATCCAAGTCAAACTCAAGTGCTCAAAAAAGTTAAACATTTTGAAAAAAGGCATGAGTAAAACATTTTGAAAAAAGGTATTTTCAGTAAAATGGACAAACAAAAACAAAACGAAGTGCTAATTTCGCAATTTTTTGTGAAACACCTGGCGTTCGGCAGGCTGCTAATTCACATTCACAACGGAGTAACGCATATAGGCAAAAAGCATCCAGTACCTTCAATAGC
Source organism: Perccottus glenii (assembly GCA_024416835.2). NCBI lineage: Eukaryota > Metazoa > Chordata > Actinopteri > Gobiiformes > Odontobutidae > Perccottus > Perccottus glenii. Next base: position 26,398,003 of record CM044548.2, read on the forward strand.
CTGCAGATGGCGATATCGCCTCTTACACCCAAGAAATAAGCCACTATAGACAAAGTCGACTTGACGTGCACAAACACAATGTAGCGAGTAACGGTAAGTGTCAGTTCAAATGTAGTGGAGTAAAGAGTACAAGTATTCAATCAAAAATGTAGTTGAGTAGAAAAGTAGCCAAAAAAATACTTAAGTACAGTAACAAAGTACATTTACTCAAGTACTTTACACCTCTGGAGAACAGTCAGCAATGGCTTGAGCACAAATAAGAGTAGGGACAGGGGACATTTTTCAGAGAAAAATAGTTGGCCTGAACACCATTTGTAATAATACCGGCACAGGGTAATGTATAAAGAAGGCGTATCCATTATATAAATCCACTGCACAGTCTCAACTTTTTAAGAACTGCGAACAAGTATTCCCATTTGACCTTGTCAAACACCTTATCAGAACCAATATCACTCTCTCAGGGGTCTCTGTACTTTCGTTACAGTAAATTACTTTAAAAAAGTACAAATGATGTAGAAGAGCTGACATCCCTCTATAAATCCAATTTGTTCCTTATGGCGCTTTTCCACTACACAGTACCAGCTCGACTCGGCTCGCCTTTTTTGGTTTTCCACTGCGTAAAAGTTGTACCTGTACCTGCTTCCAGGTACTTTTTTTCGTATCACCTCCGGCGAGGTTCTAAGCAGGCTGAGGCGATACTAAATTGTGACGTGAACACACGACAGACTGCTGATTGGCCAGAGAGAATCGTCACTGTTCACCGCGTCATCATTGCACGCGCCAGACGGAGTATCCTGAATAACCCCGCCATTTTTAAATAGTTTGGCCAGAGATTGCGTGATAATTTACCCAGTCCCAGACGTATTATGGCAACTCGGAAAATGTTCCGTCAAACGAGGAGGTGCAGACTTTTCTTTGTTTGGTTGCCGAAGAGAAGATCCAGCGAGAGCTTGATGGGGCAACGAGGAACGAAAGAGTATACAAAGAAGTCTCAGAGTCGCTGATGGAGGACGGTAAGTGTTTTAAGTTTACATTACATTAACCCTGTAGGTGCACTCTGCTTGAGAGTTTTGTTTTCTTTAGGCTGGCTTTTGGAAAGCTGAAGCTCACTAATAACAATGAAGACTGTAAACTTGTGTCGCAGATAGCAATTGCCGCTAACTTTTAGCTCTAACTAGTTGCCTGCCATTGCTATTTCGTAGTGTGTTGACTTTTGTATGATCTTTCGATTTAAGATTCCTTTTCGACGAGCGAGAATGGTTCTGTGGCTCCCACTGATGGCATCAACAACAGCACCAGAACCATTGGCACCCGCGTCACACCGGCAACCGGTTAGTATAATAGGAGAAAAAGTAAAACCTTCTAGCCTGTTGTCTGTGAATCTATATACACTTATTAATATAATTAAATTAATATTAATCGTGTTTATAACCCATTAGTATATCATATATTCTTATTAATATAACGTCAATGTACTTGCATAGCAACAGGAAGCATTCCCAGTTATGGGAATCAAGATTCATTAATAAACCTGTTCAGTATTTTTATAACTTTCGAGACATACACAATGTGTGCGTACCATGTGTACTGTATACTGTATGTATACTGTACACATGGTAATTTCAAATGCACACAACGTTTGAATTAACGTGAAATCGTTTATCTTTATTGTAATTCATTCATTGTAATTATTTTTGTCCAGGACGGAGGAAACGACAGAGGAGCAGGAGCATCTGACTGTCCTGAGGAGATGCAGACATCTGATGTGGAGCAGATGGAGTTGAACCGGACACAGCGAGCGGCATTTACAGATGGTACTCGATGATGCAGCACATGCAAGAGAACTAGAAGCGGCTTTGAGGAGGGAGGAGATTGCTGCAATGTCGTCCTTCAACCAGGCCTTTCTGGGAACCTGAGCCAGCTTGTACAGGCACTGAACGGCGGGACGCTGTTCCACCACCCCTGGACTGAAAATGTATATTATGTAATTAAATACAGCATTTTTAAAATTGTTTGCACTACATGTAACATGTATATAGTTGTTTGTGAATTTATATTAGAGTTTGTTCTATTTGTATGTGTGTGGTTAAATAAAACTTTTTGAAACTTATTACAAATAAGTGTCTTTTTGATGGTTTGCTTTTGTACAAGGGTTTGACCATGTATTTTCAGATTTTATACTGTGATAACCTTAAAACAGCAGAGACAACATTTTTAACGATAATGTATTTATTTTTTAGCAATTAAAGTAACGCATCAGACCCTCTCGTACATCACTGCCTTCCTCCTCTACACCCTGTTCCACTGCCACCACAGGCTCTGCTGCTGCAGGTGCATCCCAGTCATTGTCATAGTCCTCTCCATGACTCTCACAAAGGTTATGCAAGCACAGCAAGTAAGAATCATAGATTTCACAATTGTAACATCACAGTCATTTCTTTTCATGAGACAACGCCACCTTCCCTTCAGTCTACCAAAAGCGTTTTCAACCACAACCCGTGCTTGACATATTTTCCTGTTGTAGATCTGCTGTTCTACAGATCTGAAACACATAAACCATACACATTTTAGTACGTAATACTGGTAGCTATAAAGTTGTTCAAATACTTTGTAAGTAGTAACTTATAGTATTTACACATATGTAAACGTTAGCATAACTTACCCTCTTGCGTCGGCTTTGAAAAAACAGATTCGTCTCGTAGTCTGAACTCTGTAGTAATTCCCAAACTCTCCTGTTATCAGCATTGTTTCTTTTTGCTGCCCTCAGCCTCTCCTGAAACAACGTTTGCTGTCTTGCTGTGAGAAACAGCCACATCCCGAGGATAAAAAAAACATAGACTCGATTTCCTCCATTACTCACACAGTGTGTGAGTAGCGGGTGTGTGTCGCGTAGAAGATTACGTCACGACAGGTTCTTGCGGCGTCGCTATGACGACTAGGTACTATTGTGGAGGTACTATCTGCAATGGAAAACGGAGCGAAAAGCGAGCCGAGGCGAGTCGAGGCGAGCTGATACTGGTAGTGGAAAAGCGCCATTAGAGATAACTTTAAGTACTATCTAAGTCTTTGATTAAAACAAATATTTAGTCTGGTTTTGACAACTTTATTGGATTCAGAGCCTGAAACAATAAAAAAACAAGTATTACTTCTACAGGAACTAAGCAAGAAATTAAGTAGAGTAAGGGTAACCTTACCTTGTCAACATGTTCGGTTATTATATCCCAACACTTATACATACTTAGACCTGCTCTGAAGTCACCAAAAGACATAATACTACTCCTGACTTACTCTTTGGCATACACTCCAGCCATCTCAATATTCTCATTCTTCTGGACCTCACCGCTGCCTTCAATTCCATCAGCCACTCTATCCTTTTCTCTCATCTCAAGAAATCACTCAACATCCTCGGGTCTGGACTGTGCTGGCTCCAGTCCTATCTCACAAATGAAAACCGTTATATAGACACATCAACAACTGCTCCTCCTCCTTCACTGCTCCCGTGTCACAAGGTGTCCCACGGTGCATTGGTACACTTCTACAGTGAGGATCGAAAGTTTGGGCACCCCAGGTAAAAACTTTTATTAATGTGCATAAAGATGCCAAGAAAAGATGGAAAAACCCCAAAAGGCATCAAATGACAGATTAGACATCCTTATAATAAGTCCAAAAAAGTTACATTTTATTTCCATCAGTCACACTTTCAAAATAACAGAAAACAAAAAAAAATTATGTCTGCAAAAGTTTGGGCACAATTTACTTTTTTTTTTTATATTTCCTAAATGTAGCTTAGATGCTGTTGTGCGTTTCTAAATCATTTCAGTATTTCCTCAATACTATATAACATTTTAGAGGACTGTAACAAACAGCCAGTTTGTTACCGGGCAAAAACACTAACACAGCACTTTAGACACACATGCCAATAAGGAAAGGATTGCACACAATTTGGTTTTAAAAAGGTATTTATTGAATTGTCTTTCGGTGGAGGATCCATTTGACATTGAGCCCTTTGATTGGTTTATGCTCAGCCCTGAAAAAAAGAGAGATATTAGAACCAAAACTATTTAGGTGCAATATATTGTAATGCTTCTCACCAATATGGTGCAATATGTGTTATGTGGGTGTGTGACTGTATTTTAAGTGTTTCAGTGAATTGTGTGTGTTCTAACCTTACCTTGTCTTGTGTCCAGGTGTTAAAAGAGTCCCCGGGGAAACAAGAGTTCATTTAAAGGTTCCAGCCTGGACCAAGTCAACGGAAGGTGTAGGGGTAACAGGGTCAGGTGTTTAAGGGTTTTATTGGTTTTATATTACATGGGTGTATTGTTTAAAGCAGGGGTGCTCAACACGTCGATCTCGATCGACCGGTAGATCGCGAGGTAATTTTGGTAGATCGCATGACATAAAAAAAAAATAGCCAATCATCCATTAAATCTCTTATTTGACATACAGGGCAGCCAGTCAGATGAAATCTGAATTTTTCTGACGCTTAGGTCACTGCGCATGCGCAAACAACGGCGCTAAGTGCAGCAAAACTAACACTTAAGCAACTGACCTCCAACTTTTAAACCTAGTTTTTTTTTCTCTTAAACTTAAGAAAGGGTATAAAAATGAGTGAGGGAACTGGACCAAGTAAGAAGACAAAAATCTTTTGCTTTCATACGGAATGGAAGGAGGACTTTTTTTTACGATGACGTTTTCAAAGTGCATTTGCCTCATCTGTCAGCAGCTACTGTCCGGACTATGCATCCCTGGCTGATTCAGTTCAGTGCAAGTCATCAGCGTAAACTCAGGTAATGACAAAAATTGTACATAGTCAGTGCTTTAAGTGGGCCGGTACGCACTGGTACTCAGTACCGCCACTTCCAAATATAGCTCTTGAGTGTACCGCCACTTCTCCGTGCGCCCAGAACGTGCTTTTAGCGTACCGGACATCTGTTTTAAGCCTGCGCTGTCGCTTTCCAGAGCACCCTTCACAATGCACGATTCCTAATTCGTCCCACCGAGAGCAGAGACTACATTACCCATACACCCCTGAGTTTTACAAGTGGAAAGCACATGCCTCGCTTTTGCCGCTGTCAGTGTCAACAACTCAACGTGGCCGGAGAGGGTGTGTGAAGCGCGCACACTCGGCTCAGTAAAAGTACAAATACAGTGCACTTAATATGCTCTCCTGGCTTCAGACTCTGAGCACTAAAAGAACACGGTCAGAATCAGATGACCCGCTGGCTGACACCCCAGCTACTGTTCTATGGTTATATTATATTTTATAATTTATTTTATGTACGTTTTGTTAAAAAAAATTCAATACCCTTTTGCACATTTTATTTGTGTTTAGTAGCTCTTTTTAGCTCAAGCAAATCCACAAACTAATAAAAGGATTTTTTTTTGACTGCTGTATATAAAACCCCTGCAATATAGTGTTGTTCACTCAAAGGGGAGTCATCAAAAAAAATATATAGGCTATAATAGAGTTCCGGCACCTCTTTTGGTCCAGTTAAAGCACTGTACATAGTTAATTATGTTGTGTTGTGCAGTATTATGGACTGCAAGGTACATCAACATACATTGTACATATAAAGAATCCCTAATATATTTGTAAATAAATATATGTTTTGCATTTTTGTAGTGGGTAGATCATTTTGACTTGGTCATTTTATAAGTAGCTCGCGTGCGGAAAAAGGTTGAGCACCCCTGGTTTAAGGTTTTAAATACATATTTGGGTTTGTTTATAGTTTAGGATTATGGTTTAGGTGGATGGAGGATTTTAACTTAGTTGTAAGAAGGCTAATGGTATTAGGTTATGTGGGTTTTAGTGGTATGATCCAATTGGCAAAGAAGGTATTTAAGGCGTCTTGTTCAATCATTGGGGGGTTCTTCTTCTGCGTCACATTTGGTGGCAGCGGTGGGATCCTCGTCATTGTGAGAATCAAGATGAATACAAGAGGTGGAAGGAAAACTCCTGAAGAGCCCGATGAAGGAGTATCATCGGCTTACCACCAGGAGGCTGTGGCAGGTGGGCCTAAAGACAAAATGGAGGAACTGACTCGCATGGTGAAGTCACTCCTGGAAACCCAGGCCACAAGGGACAAAATGGTTGAAAAGGACAGGTCACGGCAAGAGCAGCGATGGAAAAGCATGCAGGAGCAACTACAGCAGATCCAACAGCAGGTCAAAGTGATACAGTCAGAAAGTTCGGCACATCAAGCGCGAAAGCCAGGACCCTCTCAGCCACACGCAGAGGAGGATTCGGGGAATGAAGACCACCTTTGAAAGAATGGCCCAAGTGTGTCAACGGCCAGAAGAGGAGTGGGCTGTCCGCCTAGTACCCCTGCTAACAGGCAAAGCCCAAAGCGCGTATGTGCTAATGGACATGAGTGATACGGATGACTATGAGAAGGTGAAAGAAGCTGTCTTGGCAAAATATGAGATTACAGCTGAAACTTACCGTCGCCGCTTCAGATCCCTGAAGATTGAGCCCAATGAGAACGCGGGATGTGTACGTACGGCTGAAGGAACTGTTTATAAGATGGATCCAGCCTGAAAAAGCAACAATTAGGGAAATGTGTGAGACACTGATTTTGGAGCAGTTCCTGAGGATGGTAAGCCCAGAACTAGAAATCTGGATCAGAGAACACGACCTCAGCAGTGCAGAGGAAGCCGCTCGCTTAGCCGAGGTGTTTACTGCAGCTCGGAAAGGGACCAGAAACATTGACCGGGAACCTAGTCAGGTCCTGCAAAGCAAGTCTTTTGGAGGTGATAAGAGGCTTGGGCCAGGTCCGGAGACTAGCAGCACCATCTCCCTTCTACCACCAGTTCCGCCCAGCTAAAAAATACTCTAAAACACTAGCCCGAGAGGTTAGGTGCTATAACTGTAAGGAGTTTGGTCATACTCAACACTTTTGCCCAGCCTTAAAATCCAAGCACTCTTTACTTTGTTCTGTACCAAGGCCGGCAACTGTACAAACCAAGCAGAAGAGGGGGCGCCAAGTGAGGGGGACCCCTGGACTTGCTGAAGGACCACTGGGAGTGTAAAGAGACAGAAGGCGACACTATTGTGGCTTATGTCCTGAAAATGAGGGAGCGGCTTGAGAGAATTGGCACAGGAAAATCTAAAAGCGGCACAGACATCACAGAAAACCTGGTATGACCGGAAGGCGAAGCACCGAGTCTTCACCCCAGGCCAAAAGGCACTCTTACTTTTACCTACCAGTGAAAACAAGTTATTAGCCAAATGGCATGGGCCATATGAAGTGACTAAACAAGTCAGTAATGTCACTTATAAACTGTATATGCCTGAGAGACGTAAGAAACACCAGGTTTTCCATGTGAATCTACTGAAAGAGTTTATTACATGTCAAGAACCACCTGAGCAGTTGTTGGTCCGTGCTGTGAAGGATGAGGAGGTGACAGAAAAATTCTTTCCCATTCCAGTTACCGGGCCTGCTGCCATTGACCTTTCTCACCTTTCCCCCTTACAGCAGAAGGAAATCAAGCCTTTTCTTAATCCAGATCTGTTCCAGGAGACTCCCGACTTCACTTCACTGATACAACATCAGATCCGGCTAAACAAGGATGCTCCGGTTAGGCAGAGGAGCTACCGTATCCCTGATCGGTTAGTGCCAGTGATGAAGAAAGAAATTGAACTCATGTTAGAGCTCGGAATTATTGAGATCTCTAATAGTGAATGGTGTGGCCCTGTTGTGCTTGTTCCAAAAAAAGGATGGTTTTCTCCGATTTTGTATTGATTTCTGAATGCCATATCAAACTTCGATCCAGACCCAATGCCGCGCATTGACGACCTTCTGGAACGGGTGGGGAGTGCATCCTAAATTACAACCTTGGATCTTTCCAGAGGATACTGGCAGCTGGCAATGGCACCGGAGGCAAGGGAACTAACAGCATTCAAAACACCTTTTGGCCTCTATCAATTCAAAGTGATGCCCTTTGGCCTCCAGGGGGCTCCAGCAACTTTTCAGAGGCTTATGGACCATGTACTCAGGGATGTGTTGGAGTTTTGCGCCAGAATTGATGCTGCATACAACTCTAGCACTGGGTAGTTGCGCCCCTGTGTGTCGACATATTATTTCCCATTTTGTTTAATAAATGTCATTATTAACGTTAGTCACAATACATGAAAAAATACTTTGTCTGAATTGTCTGAATTTTTAACCCCTTAAAAGCCAGGTTTAGCGAATAGTCTCTTGTTGGGCTTCTAATAAAAAGAAAACACAGTTATTTTTTTTTCCATTCCATAAATGCAAATCTTTATTTTTAAAGGTTAATATCAAAATCTGGGACTGTCAAAACACAAATATTCCTATTTAAAAAATGTTTTTTTCTCAAAGTTGCTTGTAAATAAATTGCTCCACCTGGGTCTCTGGGACACAAAATTAAGGTGTTTGAATCGTTGCCATGGAAACAAGAAGGAATTTTAACCCCAGGGAATGAACCAAAAATGTAAAACGTAAATCATATTGCAAATGTAGTGTATTGAAAAAGATGCATTTTCAATGGTAAGGCAAAAAAAAAAAAAAAAATGACCGAGAGGCATTTTTATAACTTGAATTTTTCTTTTTAATCAAAATCTTTAAATTAACCCAAAATACACAACCTGCCTAAATTTTATGCCATTTACATCAACACAGACAAAGTTAAGCTAAAATCAAATTTAAAAGATTAAAAAAAAATTCGAGGCAACCAGGAGGGTTAAAGAACACCTGTAACAAGCAGCTCATTTCCATCAGCTGTCCCCAAGCAGATAACGTGGTCAAATAGCTGCAAAGAAACCACTGCAGAACAACAAGAAAAAGAGAATTGTTTGGGCTATGAAACACAAGGAATACTCAAGACCCTTGTGTTTCTTGGGACCAGACCCCCCAGAGCCATCTTTTGTACCAGGCTGCAAACATAAGTTTTATACTTGTAAAGTAGCCATTGGATTTCTCCTTATTTTTCTGCTTTTGGAGCCTGCCCTCTGGTGGATGGAGGTATATCGCTGTATGACGGCGCCCTTACTCGAGGACCATTTAAGAGGTGCCATGAGAGAGGCTTGCATACACAAGTAACTTGGCTTGCGCGGCTATTCCGAAAGATTCAACATGGCGGACGCTGCTACCAAGAGGCCGTTTATTTCTGCTCTCACCTCTGTTTTGAATAACCAGCAAAGTATAAAAACAATAAAACCGCTCTGGTGTCTGCTCTACTGCTGGCCATGTTAACTAGCAGCACTAACATGGCTTCCTTGTTGACAAACAGCTGTGTGCTTTCCCCTTTTTTTGTGTCATGTCTGGCGTTTCACTGATTGGTTAAAACCAATTCTTCTTATAAACCCCGCCCTTGAAACTGAATGCAAGCAACAGGGTACCAGACTAACTTTGTATAGAATAGGAAAAGAGTTAGTCGCACCTGGACAAGCTAAATTAGTTCAGTAGAAACTGAAAATCTGATTTTTGAGATGGTTTGGGATGAGTTGGACCGCAGAGTGAATACAAAACAGTCAATAAGTGCTCAGCCCTTATAGGAACACCTTCAAGACTGTTAGAAAACCATTCCAGGTGACTACCTCATGAAGCTGAATGCGAATGCCAAGAGCTGCAAAGCTGTCATCAAAGCAACAGGTGGCTACTTCAAAACATCTAAAATTTCAGCTGTTTACTACATAATTCAATTATGTGTTCCTTCATGGTCCTGATGTCTTTGGTATGTATCTACAATAATTAAAATAATAAAAAACTTTTGACTGATAAATGCAAGCAATCTGAGAAACACAGCGTCAAGGCCGCCCATTTTAGAGAAACCATGAAACCATGAAAGAATTTCTACTCCATATTGTCCATATAGAGTCCCAATTGCTGTGAAAGGAAGGGATTGAAATGGGTATGGTTGACCGGGCAGGCAGAGAGTATTAATGAAACCTTTGCTTCCTTGTCAGTTATTACAACAAACAAAATATGAACAAACAAAATACAAAGTTAAAAGTATAGCTGAAAGTACAGCTATAATGGAGTGAACTGCAAATGATAATCTAGTCCATTTTAAGTACATCTTTGAGTCAAGCTGGTCCTAGTTCAGGTTTTAGTCAATGATTGTAAAAAAAAAAAGAAAGCCTAATAAGTTTATTGAGAATGACTTACCGTGATTCACAGAAAACAAAAGACTCAGGAACTCCATGCTTGACCTGTCTCCAATTATTTGGGATTTGTTTAATGTGTTACATCTGAGAGTAACATGGCAAATGCAACATGACTAAAGAATGATCACGGGCAAAACCGCACGCACTCCAGCGTATTGACACAAAAGTATCAAACCCGAGTCGTTGCATCAGTAAAAACTGTGAGCGCTGCTGGGGAAGCCAGCCCTTAAGTACATCAAGTACAAGCCAAGGCCATCCACCTGTGTCCAACAGGGTGTAGGATGACGAGAGGTCAGATGGGAGCCAACAGCGGCTCCTCAGCCAGAGATTGGGTACAAAGCCCCAACAAGTGCAATCACGCTGAACGACTGACCTGAAAGACAAGATTATGGCGAGATTGGATGCAAGGCAACCCCGACGCCAATTACAACGGCTAAGTGAATTACCATCAAAAAGTCTCCTAGAAGATGTGAATGCAGCATTGAGTGCGATCCCTACCACAACCATCACTGAAACCAATGAGCTGATATACACCTCAGCAACAGTAATCCTCGAGATGCTTGGCTATAAGAGCAACCATGTGAGCCATGAGAAACAGATCACACGGAGGCAAACAGTAATCAAGGAGGCATGGAGAGAAGTGAGCCAACAGACAGAGGCCGAGAGTGCAATGAGAAAACAAATAACAAGGTACAACCAGATGCCCATATCTGAAACACTTGAAACTGCCAAATAAAGGCTCCAAGCCTTGGCCAGCCGCCTAAAGAGGTACACGAGAGAGAATGAAGAAAATAATTTGTCTCTCCAAAACATGGAAGCTAATGTCAGGCATCATCGCGGCTAAGATAAGTGGGCACATGGATAAATACATGAACAAAGCACATCAGGGCATTGGCAAAGAAACCAGCTTAGCCAAACACCAACTCCTGGTTGACAGAACAGTCACCCAAGACTGCAGAACCCAACACACTAACCTGCGCACTGCCTGGATTGATTACAAGAAAGAATATGACTCAATGGCACACACATGGATCATTGAATGCTTGGAGATGTACAACATCAACAGGACTCTAAGAGACTTCATTGCAAACTCGATGAGGCTGTGGAAAACGATCCTTGAGGCCAATGGCAAGCCACTTGCACAAGTATCCATCAAATGTGGCATATACCAAGGAGATGCTCTGTCCCCACTGCTGTCCTGCATAGGTCTGAACCCCCTCAGCCAAATAATCAACAAGACTGGCTATAGATACTGACTCAGGAATGGGGGGCCACCATCAGTCACCTCCTCTATATAGATGACATCAAGCTATACTCTAAGAGTGAGCGGGACATCGACTCACTGATCCACGCCACCAGGATCTACAGCTCTGACATTGGGATGCCATTCAAGCTTGAGAAGTGTAGCCGAATGGTGACAAAGAGAGGGAAGGTAGTCCACACAGAAGGGGTCTTACTTCCAGAAGGAACAATAGCAGAGACTGAGGATGGTTACATGTACCTTGGAATACCACAGGCAAATGGCAACCTCGAAGAGGTAACAAGGAAAACAGCAACTGCCAAATACCTCCAACGAGTAAGGCAAGTCCTAAGAAGTCAGCTCAATGGCAAGAACAAGGCACAGGCAATAAACAGCTACGCCCTGCCAGTGATCAGATACCCTGCAGGAATAATAAGGTATAATAAGGAAGCTATACAGACTGTGGTGTAATATTTTTGATGTTATATGTTTTATTTTTGTATACTTATTTAGTTATTCATTTATGCCTGATGAGTTTATGTTATGTGTCTTATGGTTTATACTTATGCATGGTTTATATTCAAATAGGATGTTATATTTAATACATCTAGAAACATATTAATAGAAAAGAGAAAACAATGTCAGAAGGTATTAGTTTAATGAACACACACAGACAGGGAAGATCTAAGTTAAAGATAAGAGACATGTGTGACAAAGTAACTGGGACAAAGTTGAACAGAAAGGTGGGGGCCTTAGAAAAGGAGGGGGTCCTTGGCCCAGTGAAGTTGTAAATTCTTAAAGCTGTCATGTGAAAATGTATAAAAAACCCAAGTTCGAGGAACGATCTTTAGTAGAGCTGGGAAAAGTCTACCTGGGACGTTATTGTGGCAGTTACAATAAAGACTCTATTGCATGGAACTGTTGTGCGTTCGTGAATTATTCCATACGATCGTGCTGCTGAAGGCTGAGTGGTCGGTTTCAATTTGTGACACCACATTTGGCAAGCCTGAGCCAGGAGAGGATTTGAGAGTCATTCTCCTTCTGTTTGACTGATCAGAGAAAGCACCCCAGGTGCAGGAGACCAAGAAGCTTCGAGGGTGAGCAGACCTTTTATTATTTAGCTAGATTGGGATAGATGTCTGTAAGTGTAGATTTGGGAAGTGACAAGCAGTGAGAGATTGCTTGAAAAACTCACCTCAAAGGAACCTAGATTAGTGTATGTAAAGACTTAAAGAGTCATAAAAGTGTTAGAGTAAAGGGTTCTTTTTTAGGGCTAATAAAGTCAGCACACGTGGTGGAGTTAAAAGAAAGGGTTAGAATTATATTCTATCCACTGGATATATGCCTGAAGAAGACAGGGATCTTCCAAGAAAGCACCTGAATTCGTGCTATTTTCCAGCTGAATTTAAGTATAGTGACAAAAATAAAATAAAAAGGAGAAACTGCTAGAAAATTTAAAATATAAAAAGGAGAAGAATTTAGGTAAAGGCCTGCTTATAAGGAGCACGTTGAAAGGCAAATAGTTAGGCGTTCCTTTTCTAACTTAAAAATTCAGCTGGGTGCTGAAATAAATTAGAAGATGTACGTTTAAGCGACACAAGGACCACTTAAAGTGTTCAGGGAAGAAAAACTGAACAAGTTGCCATAGAGCAACTGTTTGCCGCGGCGTGTGGACTATAGTAAAGAGTGTGTGAGTGAATGTGTGTACACAGAACCCTGGGGAGAAGTAAAAGCAGATGTTAATGAGATTTAGAGCTTTAAAAATTGATGGTTATAACAAAATTGGTTATAACAACTAAAACAATATTGTTAAAAAGAGATCTAAAATAAGAACTGAAGAGAAATTAAAGTAATAATAGGATAAAGTTGACAAATTATTAAATAATAGCGCTGTAAGAAATAATATCAATTAAGGTTGAGAATAAAACATCTAGGAAGAAGTCAGAAGTTTGCGCAAAGACAGTAACAGATAAATAGAACGAGTTAAACTAGCCGTAAGCAGTGTTGGAAGTAATGTCGTTAGAGTATAACAGCGTTAGAGTAAAACGGTGTTACTAATGGAGTTTATTTTTCCGTAGTAATCTAATTAATTACTTTTCCCATCGTTGCAACGCTGTTATTGTTACTGAGAATAAAAATGGTTGCGTTACTACAATTTGGCTGACCAAAGCGCGAGGTGTAATGCTTTGGCTACACATCAGCTGCCTGGAAAGAGCAGGGGTGAGGATGATGACACCGTTGCAAAAGCGATGATTGGCTAAAGCTGGCTAAAGCATCAGCTAATGCTAATGAGTTGGCTGCATTAGCAATGAAACAAAAACTACAACAGGAAAGACATACACTGGAAGACGAGGAAGAACATCTGCGGAAAAGAGAAGTTGAAATTGGACACTGAAATAGCTGGAAAAAATGGAAAAACTGAGAAGTCTTAGAACACGAAGTACAACAAGTACAAAACGGTACATAAAAGGTTTCAAATGGCATGAATTTGTATTTTAAAAAGGGACATTTTCCACCGTTACGTAATATCAACGCACAGGAATTCATTCCAATAGTTCCTGCAAAACAAAATGTGATGAATAAAACTGAAAATCACTCGCATGAATCAACAACTGTGATGGAAAATATGCAGCCCTCAAGAAATAGGGTGACCAGACGTCCCAAAAAATTCTTGACAGTCCCGAAATCGAAACTGTTGTCCCGAATCCCGAATCTGTTCCTAATTGCCCCGAAAATTATACTAAAGCAAAAGCTTGAAAAGTTATTGTCTAATAAACATTAAAAATAACAATTATTTAATAAATTGAATTGAATAAAAGCTGTGGAGTCTGTGGAGGTTGAGCCGTCCTGCAACCATCCCCCGCCGCCGCCGGCTGCTCATTGGCTGCACATTCTAAGTAAAAAAAAAAAAAAACTTATGCGGCTAGGCGCAAATTTAGATATTGATAAGCTAAGCTAATTTTCATTCATTCCGTTGACATGGCTGGTGTACCGGAACCCCAACATGCTGCTGTAAATCCATGGATTGCTACAGCCTTAAGCGATGAAAGTAAAGCGTTCTGTGTAGGGAAGAGTTTGGTGTTTCTCACGGAGGGGAGGCAGATGTTAGGCTGCATTCTAGCAGCAAATTACACTGTACCAACACCGCGACTGTACAGACTAACACGTTGGTCTCGTCCTTCTTTAACAAGCAGGATGCTTCCATGTATAATAAAATAGCTGCTGCTTAGCTGACCTCCGTGTTCCACTGTGTGGCCCACCAACAATCATACAGATCGCTTGACTGTGCGATGAAGTTAACCACACAATTAACATACCATAGGGACCGGGTCAATACACAAGAGTACGGACCATACTCTTTTAATACAAATGCTGCAGTGGATGTGAATACAGTCAATAATGTTCTTGGCATTATGCGCAAACAGAATGAAATAACAACTTTAACACAGCAACAATGTCTTGCAGTTCTACCAAAGAGATAGAGCCCAATTTTCAATGGTGATCCATTAAAATACCATACCTTTATTAAAGCTTTTGAGAATGGAGTGGAGAGAAACACAAACCACAATTCAGATTGTTCATACTTCTTGGAACAATATACAAAAGGTCATGCCAGAGAGCTAGTAAGGAGTTGTCAACATATTAATTCAGAACAAGGATATTTGAAAGCAAGAACTTTATTAAAGGAACTCTTTGGAAATAAACAAAAGGTTGATTTTGCCTACATGGATAAAGCTCTGATTTATGTGAAAGTACTGCACGACTACAGCCTCTTTCTTAGAGGATGCTGTAACGCCATGGAAGATGTGCAGTATCTCCATGATCTGGACATGCCCACTAACATGATGAATTTTATAAGGAAACTGTCCTATAAGTTCAGAGACAGATGGAGGCGCCTAGCTTGTGAGCTACAAGAGCCAAATTCAGTGATATCACAGACTTCATTGAAAGACAAGTAAAAATATTAACAGATCCTGTTTTTGGCAATATAAAAGACTCTCATAAAACAACAAAACCAAAGTTACAGCCTCAAACCAAAGGAACCAGCTTTGCCACTACTGTTGGCCCTGCAGAGAATAGGCCTCAGTCTGCAATGAGAGAAAAGGAAATTAAGCAAATTGAAAGGAAAACATGTATTTGCTGTGGAGGAGGACATGCACTAGCTATGTGTTTACAGTTGGGAAAATTGGTACATGAGAAGAAGATAGGCTTCTCAAAGGAAAAAGGCATCTGCTTTGGCTGTTTGTGTACAGGACACATCAGTAAAAACTGTTGCCAAAGGATTTCCTGCTCAAAGTGTAGCCTTAAACATCCCACTGTACTCCACAAGGAACGTGTCAATAACTCAGAGTAGACTGAAAGGACCACAGAGGTCATGGTGGACAACATGCTGGTATCAAGTGGTCTTACAGGGGCTGGAGACCAATTGTGTCGGTTCAGGTGAAAGCTAAAAGAGGAGGCAAAATCATAACCACTTATGCTTTCTTGGACCAGGGGAGCACAGCAGTCTTTTGTACAGAGGGCCCTATGCATAAACTTTAGCTCACAGGAAGGAAAGGACACATTCTTCTAAGGACCATGGGTCAAGATAACCCAGGACTAGAGGTTGCGGCACTGGATGGGGACAAATTTCTTGAGCTGCCAAAGGCATATACACAAGAGTCCATGCTGGTAAATAAAGGAAATATTCCGACCAGGAGATATTAAAAAATGGCCTCATTTTAAACACATCCACTTGCCTCACATTGATGCATGAATCGAACTTCTGATAGGGACCAATGTTCCAAGAGCCCTGGAACCATTGGAGGTAGTATGTAGTGTAAATGATAGACCATTTGCCATCAGGACTATGCTGGGCTGGACTGTAAATGAGCTACTGACAGGAAGCAGTGGAGAGACAGTTACTTGGGATCAGCCACAAATAACTGTCAACATAGTATAAGTTGTGAACCTGGAGGAGCTTTGGCAGCAACAATACAAACATGACTTTCCTGAAAGCTGCTTGGATGAACAACCTGCAATATCAAGAGAAGTTCAGAGGTTTTTGGAATTTGTCACCAACTCAGTACATGTAGATGGACACTACCATATCAGCCTACCATTAAAGCAAACTTACACCTGCATGCCAAATAACAGAGAAATCATTGAGCAGCGTTTTAAAAAATCTGAAAAAGAGGCTGCAGAAGGACTTAGCGTTTTACACCGAGTATAACACCTTTATAAATGAGCTTCTGGTAAAAGGCTACGCTGAGAAGGTATGTAAGAAAGAGCTGATGATGATGGCAAAAATGGTAAATCCCTCACAACGGAGTTTACCAAAATCAGAGTTGTGTTTGACTGCGGAGCAAGCTATCAAGGGACATCGCTGAATGCACAACTCCTACTGGGCCCTGATCTCACCAGCTCTCTATAGGAGTAGTTACTCAATTCAGAAAGAAAATCCTGAGAGACCTGTGCAGAAGAGGAATTGGTTGGAATGAGACAACACGGTTCATGCACACAGGAGATGGAAACAGGTACAATATACTGTATGTCTGACTTGTTCTGGAAGAGATGGGTTAAAGAGTAGTAGTAGAAGAACTTTATTGTCCCCGTGGGGCAATTGGGTTTGCGGCGCAGTCTCAAGGCACTATAAACTATACACAACATATAACAAAAAAAATACGATGCATTACAAAACACCAAAAACACATACATACAAATAAAAATACCATTGGGTCTAACCCTGCCAGCTGGACAGATAGCTTATTTTAATTGATTTAACGCCTTAATGGCTTGTGGTACAAAAGAAAATTTTGATCCGTTCTTGGTCATAAGAGGTGGGCAGAAACGACGCCCAGATGGTAATAAATTAAAATGGGATGCTAATGGGTGTGTGTGATCGCATACAATGTTATTGGCTTTTTTTCAACATTCTGTCCTTGTAAATGTGTTCGATGCTTTGTAATGTTATCCCAAGTAGCTTGCTAGCAGTAGTGACTGTTTTTCTAATTATGTTTTTCTGTGCTTGTGTGGCATTTCCGAACAAACAAATGATACAGCACGTTAAAACACTTTCAATAAAAATAAAAAAATAAAACATCTGAAGTATTTTGTTATTGACATTAAAAACAAACAGTTTCTTTAGGAAATACATTCTTTGCTGTGACTTAGTGTGCAAAAGATCAGTCCAAGAGTCCCATTTCAGTTTGTTGTCCAGTTGCCAAGATATTTATAGTTTGTAACAACCTGAATGATCTCCCCACTGATGAAAGTATCGATTGTTTGCTGTGACTTTCTAAAATCTATGGACATTTCTTTGGTCTTAGTGGTATTTAGAATTAAGTGTGACCTATTGCACCATTCTAAAAAAGACTCTAAAACTGGCCCATGATCTACCTCCCCATCCTGTAGCAGACTCACAAGAGCTGTGTCATCCGCATATTTAATAAGATGCCTGTTTTGAAAAGTGCTAGTGCATGAATTTGTATATAAAATAAATAATAAAGGAGATAAAACACATCCTTGTGGAGAGCCTATATATGTTATCTTTACATCAGACAGAAACGAACCCACTCTAACACGCTGGTAAGAGTACTTACCTCATTTTACATTTTACATGTTTGTCTCCTACTTGCTAAAGAATGTGAATAAATATTGTATAATAATTAAGTGGCTGGTGTGTAGGAACCAGAACAATATTTGTCTACGGATTTGTCTGGTTGCCAGCGTGATGCGTGGGTCACGTGGGTGTAGGCGGTGACAGCCATTAGTTTAAAAGGTGGCACTAACTCACTGTCACTCAGGTATACTAGGAGAGAGGGGAGCGGGGTAGCCGTAGTATTTGTTGACCGCAAGCGTCCAATGCATTTTATAACTGTGTACATGTGTCAACAGAGCAGTGAATGAACGTTACAAGTATTCATTCTGGGACTTGGTGTTAATCTGTTTAGGCCGCAGCGCGTCAAGCAATATACAGGACCCGTCCTCGGCCTCTCCAGCGACAAAAGGAATTAAGGAGTCGCTACTACAACTATATTACAGATAATTGGCTTTAGCTGTTACTGAGTTTAAAAAAGCATCAGTGATAACCATGGGTTTTCCAAAAATAATGTATACCACACATCAGTTATGCACTGTTGACAAGTCTAAATTTGTGTTAACACAAACTAGGAGAACACAACATGAAGTAATACTTTCTAGTATTCTAGTAACTAGTATCAACTTTTTAGCTTCTGAATTAATAAAACAGTGAGAACAAATGTATAAATAACTTAAATAAAGTTAATGTTATGAGTAGATGTATTAGGTTTTTGAGAAATGTGGGATAGACATTGTAAAACTGAAAACAGATAAGACTTTTACAGCACAGGCTTAAAAACTACTACAGCAGTGTTTGATGTTAGTGGCTGAGATCAAAGCATCAACTGAGGAGTGAAAAATGGTTAAAAGTTTAAAAATAAACATCTTACAATATGGTCTGGAGTATGTTAGGCTTCAGTTTAATGGCAGAAGAAGACAGGACAACAACCAATATTGACAAGTTAAAGAGTAACTAAACCCTAAACCAACTTTTTTTAGTTAATGATCTGTAAGAATGGGGCCTTATTAGTGCTGTTCACTGATCTGAGTAAAGGTTTTGACATTTGAGTATAAAGTATATTAATTTTACATTTTATGGTGTAAAACCGTCTAAGTGCTGCCCTCCTCAGGTTGAACGGTAGTTATTGCAGTTGAATTTTTAGATTGAAGATTGTTTCCTAGTGTGACGTATACTGGCTCGACTAACGGCTCTCTACCCACGCCCCTGGCACGACCCCACCACACCCTTGGCATTGGCTCACGCCCCTGGTATAAAAACATCTTCCCAAGTAGCGGGTGTTGAAAACATCAGGCTAGCTATATTAGCATGTACTTGTAGTGTTGCTGGTTGCAACAGCACTGCTGGACTGCATTGCTTTCCAGTTGAGTTGGAAATTAGACGCCAGTGTGCACTTGGCCTGGAACACCGTGAGTTCCTGCTGAGAGCTGGAGTTTGCAGCAGGCATTTTAAGCGGGATTGCTTCTCCAACGCAATGGAGGTGGAAATGTGCTTCTCAAAACAGCTCCCCCTGAAAAGCAACACAGCGCCTAACGCTGCTCCTGCATGGATTCCCACCACCGCAGCGGCGTCTTGAGGTGAGTGAACATACATTTTGAAACACAATTTATGTTTCTTCCCAGTAAAGCTAAAGTTAATTACCGTATTTTTCGCACCATAAGACGCACTTTTTCTTCACCAAATAGTGGGAGGAAAAGTGCCTGCGTCTTATGGTCAGAATACCATATATTACGGTATTCGGACCATATCTTATTCCCTCATCCGCTGCCGCTCTTCAACTCGACTCATGGTCCGAGTTGCAGAGCGGCAGCGGGTCCCCCGGGACCTTCCGTGTCCCTGGAAACTGCATCATCCCTCCCCCGCCCCGTGTCGCCTTGCCTTACCGTAGTGGCAGAGCGGCAGCGGGTCCTCCCTCACCTTCCTACGGAAGCCGATGTGTGCAGGAAGGCGCAATGCTGCTGTACTGTGTCACCGCCGTATGCTATTGGAGGATAGCATGTAGTAGGCGGTGTTACAGTACACAGCAGTGCGCATGCCCTTCACTCCAGTCATATAATTCAAATATTATTCTGTTATACTTTATTAAATATTTTATTACACTATTTGGTTCAGAATATTTTTTTTCCTATTTTTCTCCTCTAAAAACCAGGTGCGTCTTATGGTCGGGTGCGTCTTATGGTGCGAAAAATACGGTAATCAATTTTGTCATGTTGCTAGTTAGGTAAAGTATGCTAAACGTTAGCTTCAGCTGCTCCTGATACCGGGCTAACGCTAATGAGGGCTGCTGCGTGTTGATACTGTGGCCCAGTACACACAGACATCTAGCTTTACTCTTTCACTCAATACTCCGTTAGTTATTTCTCCTAAATGGGCAGCACTCTGCTGGACTTGTAGCAGAGATGCAGCCCTTGGCACTAAAGACCTGTCACTGGCTCATGACTCTGGACTTGACTGAACATGAACATCTAATGACTCGTGTAACACCGTGAGTTTTGACTCAACACAAACTCAAAAACTTGTGCGTTTTGTGTCAACTTTGCTAATTAGATTGAACGCAAAGCGCACCATCAGTTTACGTTGTTTATCGCTGCTCCTCGGGGTAAACCGAGCAGAGCTGGCGCTGCTGAGGAGACAGTGTATCACAGGCTGCAGCTAACCAGACCGACCCAGAGACAGTACACACGGATTAAAAGACTAGTGCTTTCACGGAGGATATACAGTAATAGTAATGAGAATATTTGTGTTATTAATATCCTTTATAAACATTTTAAAATGAATTAATATAATACTGTAATTGTAAACAATAACACAACTCTTTTGTTTTGCCTAAGATGACCAGAGAAACTGGGTGCCAGCCTGAACCAGTCGCTGCAGATCTGCAGGTGAAGTAAAGGTGAGTTTGAATACTGTGAAGCTTTTGTATGTTTAATTTTTGTTTATTCTTTATTTCTCAGGCACCATGTACAAAAACAATAATCTCACAAGAAAAGATATGCTTTGTACCAGATTTAGAATTTCAGACTGTCTAGAATCTGATTCCATTGTTTGATGGTTTGAAATGAAAAGGCTGATTGTGCAAAGGCAGAGCATCTTTTAGGGATTGTGCAGTTTTTGTGAGTTGTGGACCCAGATGTTTGGGGCTCATCATATAATCAAGATAACAAATCATTTGTGAAACTCTTTTTTGCAGCCGCCCAGGCCAGAACGCCTAATAGGAGTGTGCCATGTGGCACAGACACTGATGGAGCTGCCAGAGTGTCCCAGGCTCTGCCCACTTTTCCAGCATTTTTCAAATTTTGTGAGTGGGTGGAGTTAGGCTCTGACCAGGGGTTTAGTTACCCTTTAATCCTTGTTCAGGGAAAAGAAGGTCTGGATGAAATTAGAATAAACACAGAGAGGTCATAAAAGTCACTTAGGAAGGGGTCACAGTTGTGGAGAGTTGTGGAGAAGGCACAGGTTCGTCTAAAGTTGAAGAGTCTGGTGAGAGGCCATAAAACAGATTTGTGGATCAGATACTGTTTGAGACAACATCTAACAGAAATATAAAGTTCAATTCCAACAGATTAAAAGGTGCTGAGGAGAATTCTACAAAAACAACACTTCCTGGCTGTGGATCGGGTCTGGGAGTGGAGTTTTCATCAAAAATGTTCAAAACATCAGGTTGGCTTGGAGAACAGTGAAGGTCTCATGAGAAGTACATTTACATTTACATTTAGTCATTTAGCAGACGCTTTTATCCAAAGCGACTTACAAGTGAGGATAACAATGGAAGCAATTTTAACAACACAAGGTACAAAAAGCATAAGTGCACAAAAACTAGTCGGTTTAAACCCAGCGCAGTATACAATGCTAAGGATAAGAGAATTTTTTTTTTTTTTTTATAGAAAGGAATCGATAGAGAGGAAGTAGGACTCAGTGTTTGTCAGTCAGGTGTTGACGGAAGAGATGTGTTTTCAGGTGTTTTTTAAAGATGGCTACAGAATCTGCTGATCTTGTAGCAGCAGGTAGATCATTCCACCAATGTGGAACAGAGCCAGAGAAGGTACGTGAGAGTGATTTTGTACCTTTTTGGGACGGTACCACCAGACGTTGTTCATTTGCAGAGCGCAGGGATCTGGTAGGAACGTAGGTCTGTATTAGTGAGTGGAGATATGGGGGTGCAGAACCAGAGGTGGTCTTGTAGGCCAAGAGCATAGCTTTGAACTTGATGCGGGCGTCAACCGGGAGCCAGTGTAGCCTAATGAATAGAGGAGATCGTGCGCTCTCTTCGGTTCATTAAAGACCACTCTTGCCGCTGCATTCTGGATCAGCTGCAGAGGTTTGATTGTGCAGGCGGGGAGTCCAGCCAGTAGAGCATTGCAATAATCCAGTTTGGACAAGACAAGAGCCTGGACTAGAATTTGCGTGGAGTGCTCTGATAGGAAAGGTCTAATTTTTCTAATGTTGTAGAGGATGAATCTACAGGACCGGGTGGTGCTGGCGACATGACTTGTGAAGTTTAGCTGATCATCAATTACCACTCCCAGATTTCTGGCAGTGCTGGACGGTGTAATGGTTGATGGGCCTAGTTGAATGGAGAGGTTGTGGTGGGTCTTTGGATTGGCCGGAATCACAAGCAGTTCTGTTTTTGCAAGGTTCAGCTGCAGGTGATGGTCCTTCATCCAAAGTGAGATGTCGCTCAGACATGCCGAGACGCGAGCAGAGACCGTCGGATCGTCAGGATGAAATGACAGGTGGAGTTGAGTGTCATCTGCATAGCAGTGATAGGAAAAGCCATGCTTCTGGATGACAGAGCCAAGGGATGTCATGTATATGGAAAAGAGTAGCGGTCCGAGCACTGAGCCCTGTGGCACCCCTGTATTGAGATGTTGGGACTCAGAGACCTCATTTCTCCAGGATACTCTGAATGACCTATCCGAGAGGTAAGACTTGAACCATTGCAAGGCCATTCCAGAGACACCCATCGCCCTGAGAGAGGACAGGAGGATGTGATGATTAACAGTGTCAAAAGCAGCAGACAGATCCAGTAAGATGAGTACAGATGACTTGGATGTTGCCTTTGCCAGTCTCAGAGCTTCGATGACTGAGAGCAGGGCAGTTTCGGTGGAATGACCGCTCTTGAACCCAGACTGGTTCTGGTCCAGGAGGTTGTTCCGTGTGAGAAAGGATGAGAGCTGAGTAAACACAACTTGTTGTTTTTTTTTGTTTTTTTTTTGCCAGTATCATGTAATAACTTGATACTATCACGTTATTTCGTGATAACTTTTCTTTTTTAAATGCTTTATCGGAAGCAACGTACTACATAGCCAACTACGCTTCCGTAGCAATGCATGGAGGGTTTCATCCCAAATCCAGCACCCTGAGACTGTGCGCCACCCATAAGGAAGGCGGCCTTGGACTAGTAAGTGTAAGAAACATCCAAGATTCACAGGTACATCAAAGATAAGGCCCCAACAGATGACGTGCTCAGTGAATGTCTCAGGCAATAGGGAACAGAGGAAGAGGAGCTGGAGGAGGGACCATCATGTGAGGACAAACCCCTACATGGGATGTACCACCAGAACATAACTGAAGTGGCTGATATCAAGAAATCTTACCAATGGCTGGAGCGGGCCGGACTGAAGGACAGCACAGAGGCACTCATCATGGCTGCACAGGAGCAGGTCCTGAACACCAGAGCAATAGAGGCCCAAATCTACCACACCAGACAAGACCCAAGGTGTAGGCTGTGCAAACAGGCCCCTGAGACAATCCAACACTTAACTGCAGGGTGTAAGATGCTGGCAGGGAAAGCATACATGGAGCACCATAACCAAGTGGCTGGCATAGTGTACAGGAACATCTGTACGGAGTATGGACTGGAAACCCCGAGGTCAAAGTGGGAAACACCTCCAAAGGTGGTAGATGGTGAAAATTAGCACTAGCTATAATCTCTATATGCTGCACATCAGTTACAGGCTTTGTATTGTAACTATGTTTGCTTGTATGGTCCCTGTTAAATAAACTTTAAATAAAATAAATAAAATAGAGAATGACAGAGCCAAGATCTTGTGGGACTTCCAGATTCAGACTGACAGAATGGTAATGGCGAACCAACCAGACATTGTGGTGGTGGACAAACAGCAGAGGAAAGCCGTTGTGGTTGAGGTGGCAATACCAAGTGATGGCAACATCAGGAAAGGGCTCAGAGAAGAGCTGGAAAAGGCTTGGGAGGTGAAGGCAACATTGGTGCCCGCTGTCATCGGAACACTCGGGGCAGTGACCCCCAAACTGGAAGAGTGGCTACAGCAGATCCCTGGAAGAACACCAGACATCTCGGTCCAGAAAAGTGCAGTACTAGGAACAGCAAAGATACTGCGCAGAACCCTCAAGCTCCCAGGCCTCTGGCAGAGGACCCGAGCACGAAGGAAGTGACCACCCGCGGAGGGTGAAGGACAAAGTTGTTTTTTATGTATATATAGTATGTATAATATTGTTTACTGTTGAAATAACTCCACTTAAAGATCCCAACAGCAGCCTAGGGACCTCTCCTGTTTCTCTAAATAAAACCGGTATAGGCCAGTGGGAGCTCTCTTTTTTGAGCATGTGATTGGCCAAGATTTTCTTATCTATTAAAATCCTTTATAATATATAGTAAAAATATATTATTTTTGAATGATTGCTTTTACATTATACTATGTGGACTTTCACCCACTTTCCACAACTAGAAGAAAGAAAAATCAGGTACAGTTTAAGAGTAAGAAAGTAAAAGTCATTCATAACTAACAAAAAGTTAAATGGTAAAAGATCATTGGTTATAAAACACACCTATGGACCTATTAACCAATGGCTTACTTATAATGTTTTTCTCCCTAAATAATGTGTCTTGTCCTGACCTACTGGCTTTTAACAGGTCAAGTACAGATTGTGATTACAGCAACAGTATCTACCAGCATTATTTTCCTACTACTGTCACATCACATCACAAGTGTCCCTGCGAGGAGTTTGCATGTTCTCCCAGTGCATGGGTAGGTTTTCTCCGAGTACTCCGGTTTCCCCCATCAAAGCATGCAGGGCACACACCACTCACATGCATTGTCTATGAAAAATTAGATTCACCAATTCAGCTATTCTCTTTTTAAAATTTAAAATTAAAAAATAATTCAGAAAGATAGATAGCTTTGCAGATGAACAAAAAATATTTCACGATGTAATCTCTCAGCTGACTTTTATGTTGTACATTTGTTTTTGTTTCTCTGCATGCTACACTGCACTAGAGGCTAAAGAATGTAGCTTCATATTTAGTGATTGAGTATTTATTGTTTTTTTATGTGTGTTAGTGTGCTTGGTTTTTGTTTCTCTTGTCTTATCTTATGTACAGTGTTGTGCCTGAACGCGTTCATTGAACGATAGTTCATGAACTCGTTCATATTTTGGGTGAACGTGAACTGAACGGGCTGTATTACTGCCTGATGAACGTTACTGTGAACTCGTTCATTCTGGTGTCTGTGAACGGCACGCTCACGCCAGATTTCTATAGAGCCTTCCAGGTGAAAACCCGGCTAAAACACACCGCAAACCAGCCGGAAACGGGTCTTAATATGTAGCGGAAAAACACCAAAACCTGGCAACACCAGCCACCTGTGTCGCCGTCCGCGCATGCGTGGCCGCGTCATCAAAAAAAAAAAAAAAGAAAAAAAAGCATGGAGGCGACAGCAGCATGTAGTAAGGCATATGATCATTTAAATTCATTCATGTAACTTGTTTGTTGAACCTGCCTGGTCTATTTTTCCAGGATTCCAATATTCTGTTTTAGCATGTGGACAATGGAAAATTATTAGGGCTGGGAATCGATTAAAAAAAATTAACTAATTAATTGCACATTTTCTGTAATTAATTGCAATTAATTGTGTTTTCCCCCAAGCTTGTTATCATCAATATTTAAATTAGGGCTGGGCAACGATTAAAATGTTTAATCGCGAATAATCGCACAATGTTCTATGATTAATCGCGATTAATTGCATTATACACAAAATGTAATAATGAATTCAAAATTAGTGTACTGCATACATTTAAAAAGAACTGCTATATGAACATAAGTGCAATAACATTTGGTTTGCACTTTAAACAACACTTTAAACAAATGTGCTTTTACAGCAGTTAAAACATTTCTTGTAAATCTGAACTTAAACATTAATGTAACCAAATTAAATATTAAAACCAAAAATATTTGCCACTGACAGGGCATTAATATTTTGTTTAGTTTGTTATAGAAAAAGAAGTTACGTCCAGAGCTTCAATCATAACATTATAACAATATAAACAATATAAATGTCTCTCTTGTGTTTTCATTACAGTCAGAGCATGTGAATGCAGTTCACGCGCGTTTCACACACCCTCTCCCTTTCACTTGTAAAACTCAAGGGTGTATGGGTAATGTAGTCTCTGCTCTTGGTGGGACGAATTAGGAAGCGGCAGAGCTCTGGAAAGCGGCAGAGCAGGCAAAGGATTAAAACCTCTATTAAAACAGATGTCCAAATGAGCGTACCAGTACGCTAAAAGCACGTCCTGGGCGCACGGAGAAGTGGCGGTACTGAGTACAGGTGCGTGCCGCCCACTTAAGCACTGGATAAGGGCTGCTCATACGCAGTCATTCGTCTTTCACCCTACTAATCGGCCGACGTTAACGCGTGATAAAATAATTGTCGGCGTTAATTCATTAACGCGTTAACGCGATTAAAACGCGTTAACTTGCCCAGCCCTAAAAATTATTAAAATTTTAAAACGTTTTCACCTTAATGATTACTGTCCTGTTTTTCTTTGAATAATTCCTCATTAAAAAAGACCATTCAAGCAGCACGTTTTTCCTCATGTTCTTGAGAATGTACTGTAGGGTTGAAAGCTGCAGCTGCTACTAGTGTGGAGTGAATGGACAGCAACAAAGAATTAAAGCAACAATGTCCCCTCAATGCTAATGTAAACCCTGGTTGGATAAGGATTGAAAATTGGATATGAAAATTAAATCTGACGCATAGCTTCATTGTTAAAACTGATAAAATAATTGCTGTCTGTGATTCTACTGTATATGGGCCGTGGCAATAATTTTGAAAAATAATAGCTCGCAGCAACATATGGAAAAAAAGAACTATGAACTAGTTCATTTTTGGAACTGTGAACTTAGTTCAAAATTTTGAAGTTTGAACTGAACTGAACTAGTTCATTTTAAAATTTGTGAACTGAACTTTGAACTAGTTCTTGTAGAAAGTGAACTTTCCCAACACTGCTTATGTAACGCAACTCCTCTAGAACTAATAAATGATAAGGAAGAACTGCATCTGGAATAACAACTTTTGTTTTGTTGCTCAGATCCAAATTAGACATAGTGGTAATTCCAAGTTCAATTGTTGTTATGTCACTGCATGTGCTGTTTTTCAATAAGTGTTTAGTTTAGTTTTCATCTAAGTAATAATAATGATCATGTGAAAGAGATGATTCATGGCTGTGTATTTAAAGACGGCACACAAAAGATCTGATTTATAATTGCAGCATGTGAATACAAAGGTTTATTAGTGTCTAAATAACTAATGTAATCCTGTTTATACTCTTGTTAGAGTCTTTGGTCCTAAGAGTCGTCAATGCTACTCCATTAATTGGCCACATTTATTTGTCCAGTTGATCAAAATTCCATAGAGCAATGGTATTCAAAGAGGAGTCATCGTTAAAACAGAAAATGTACAGTATATAAATATAACAGACTGTAGATTGTCTGTAACTGGTTTCACCAATGCCTTTTATGCCTTCATGTACATTGTTAATCATAAACCGTACAAGGGGCTAAACCCAAAGCAAAATAACTGTAGATAAATCAATAATAAGAGATCTCAGTCTTAACAGATAAACAAATGTTGCACAAGAGAAGTGCTGTGACTGCAGCTGAAGGGGAACATGCAAAGGTGTGGACAATTGTTGCACAATTATTAAAATAGTTCAAGCTTCTCTGCGTCACTTGGATCCAGTAAAGGACTCATTTAAGAGTTCCTCGTGTCATCTGCTCTTCACTTTTCTGGTCACAACTGAGGAGCACATGTTGCGATTATATGTGAGCTTTTAACACAATTGTGAACGTGGCCTCATGAAATATGTATAAAAGAGACTGGAGTACACACCTGAATGACATCATATTGAGTTTGTTTGGTTAAGTTAATTATAGATACACACCCATGTGTTAATAAAAGCTCTGACAAAGTGTTATAAAGTGACAATGGGAATATTTAGTGTCATCACAAGAACATTACAAAAACAGGAGGTACAAAACATCAGTAACTATGAAACAATGTAAAAAGTAGATAGTAAATAGATTTTGTTCATTTGTTAAACCAAAAAAAAAAACGAGGCTACATATTTCAGGGTAGCAACGAGCCTATTGGAATTAATTATCATTCTGTTTTTTGTTTCCATGTTGAACAGTCTCCTCTCTTATGAGTTTCAGAAATACGATTATTTGATTGACAACTTATGGTAGCTTTGTGCTTTTTTTTTTGACCAATAGATTTGTAGATTTTTTTTTTAACTCTGTCTGCTGCAGCTCATTGTTGTTTTCTCACCTTGTGTGCCGTTTATTTTGCTCGACCAATATCTTATTACAGAGTGCATTCAGGTGAATTTCTGCAAATGTTAAACAGGGCTTCTGTAATCTCTGTCTGTTTATTCATGTTCCCCTTCAAAGCAATAAGAACAAGCTGCTGAAGTAACAAAACCCTTATCTGGAGCTGACCAACGCACTTCTGTTATAAACAAATCAGTCGTCAGTACTTTATAATGCTTTATAAAGTTATGGATATATATTTTTTTAAATATTGTAGATGGTTGCACAAAAACAGGGGTCATAACCAGCAGCCACTCCATTCAAGCCTGCGTCGACTACAAGAAACACAAAATGTTAATGAAAAATGTCTAGAATAAGCACAAACTGTGAGTCTATGACAGGAGTTCCACAAGGGACCGTTCTTGCCTTTTTATGCACAAGAGGCTTTACATATACCTCATTAGTCCTGGCACATTTAAAATCAACTGCTCAAAAGCTTTTAACAATGTCATAGAACACTGGTCAGAAACAGTAATGCCCTTGGATTAGAGTTCATGACACAACCCACGTTCACACGGAGCCACCCAAAACAATGTATTCCATATGCCAGACCAGTAAGTGGTGGGTTTTGTTTTAGGTACTTCTGCTACCCCCTTTTCTGTAGAGACTTTGCTTACATCATTTTCAAAGAGGACGTGGGCTTTACAGTTCTGACAAGAGAGCGGAGTGGCAGCTGCAACCAAACTAAAATAAAACTCCTCT
Source organism: Perccottus glenii (assembly GCA_024416835.2). Classification (NCBI taxonomy): domain Eukaryota; kingdom Metazoa; phylum Chordata; class Actinopteri; order Gobiiformes; family Odontobutidae; genus Perccottus; species Perccottus glenii. The sequence goes on from CM044548.2 coordinate 26,427,278, forward strand.
GCCGATTGCTTTTTTGTGGAAATGCAGTCCTCATGTAAACACCAAAGGCCAATACGAAACAGAATCATTGTGATTTCTGCAAAACATGTTGTGTTAACAGCCTCTAGAATAAAGAGATGGTCCCTCACTATAGGATAAAGTCGACAATAGGGTTTTTAATGAATGTAACTCTAACCACAAATTTGATTTCCAGTGGGAGATTAGAAATGGAGGCAGATTAAGCCAATAAAAGAAAGAAATGGCCTGATGTAAGCAATGCAACAACAAGGTTAGTTTCACTTCTTTATGAGTCACTGCATAAAGAAGCTAAAGGATCATAACTGATCAGTAGTGTTGAGCTCTGGTGGAAGACAGGCTCAATGAGTGGGGTTCCAGAAACACTAGACGTTGCTAAGAAAGTCGGTTTCCTGGTGTGGCAGGCCAGGCTAGTCCTCTTCATCCTTTACAGGTAAAAATGGATCAATAACATTTAAAACAGAATATATATGACCTCCAAATATATATTCAGTACAGTACAGTAACTGCCCTGTTTAATGGTTGGAGAACAAACTCACTGAGAGGTAACAGTTGCATGTGTCCCTGAAAGAGTCCTTTACTGAGTCCAAATCCTGAAGAGTTACATAGTGTAGCTTTAACTAAATCTACACTCTACTACAGTTTTTCCCAAACTTTTTGAGCCACGGCACACAATTTACATTAGAAACGTGACAAGGCACACCACCAAACAAAGATGGCACAAAATCTTTTTTATTTAAATATGAAGATAAAAATCTAGTCTCTACCTTTTAGGCGCCGCCCAAGTGGCAGCCTGTTTCAGCAGCTCCCGCTAAGTTTGTAATATTTGTGTTTATTTTTAGTGTTCTGGTACTTCATATTCTTTTTCTTTTGTTGTGTATATGTGTGAGCAACTACAAACTGCACAATGGACATCAACAAAATCACAGAGCTTGCTCTACTTTTCCTGTTTCTTTGGACTTTGTTTACGGGTGCGTTTGAAAACTCTGCTCACAACAGTGGTCCTATTGTTTACACCAGGGACCAGCTGTTAGCATTCCGCAACACAGCGATGATACGGCAGGAAAAACCGGACATTCCCCGCGAGCTAAGAAGCAGACGACGGGGAAACCGTGCTGGGACTCTGTGTCGGGCTAAAAAGAGACGTTACAGACCAACTCTGCCATCCGTCGTTATGGGAAATGTGAGATCTTTACCCAACAAGATGGACGAGCTAGCGGCTCTTACCCGGCATCAGAGGGAATTCCGGGAGTGTAGCATCATGCTGTTCACGGAGTCATGGCTAACTTCGCTAATACCGGACTCGACTGTGGCTTTGGAGGATTTGAACTACCGCGCGGACAGAACGACGGAGAGCGGTAAGAGAAAGGGAGGAGGTCTGGCAGTTTTTGTGAATAATAGATGGTGTAAATATGGTCACATCACTATTAAAGAACAGATCTGCTGTAAGGACATTGAGATGTTAGCTGTTAGCATAAGGCCGTACTATCTGCCCAGGGAATTCTCGCATGTTATTGCAAAGCTGCGTATATCCCCTCTGCTGACGGTGAATTGGCATGCGATGTCCTGCACTCTGGTAAACAGACTGTTAACACAGAGCCCAAATGCCCTTCTCATCATCTCTGGAGATTTCAATCATGCCCTCCATCCTCCACGCTGCCCACATTCACCCAGTATGTTTCATGCCACACCAGAGACAATAAAACACTGGACTTATTATATGCAAATCTAAAGGAGGCTTACACCTCGACACCTCCCCTTGGGAAGATCGGATCACAACCTGGTTCATCTCCAACCTGTGTACAAACCCCTTGTATGCAGACAACCAGCTGTCTCCTGCACAGTGAGGAAATGGTCTGATGAGTCCAGTGAGGCTCTGAAGGACTGTTTCGAAACAACTTTGTGGGAGGAATTGTGTAATCCTCATGGGGATGATATTGACAATCTAACAGACTGCATTACGGACTACATCAATTTCTGTGTGGAGAATGCTGTACCTTCCAGGACTGTACGGTGTTTTTCCAATAACAAACCATGGGTCAACCCTGATATAAAGACTCTTCTTAAGGAGAAGAAGAGGGTTTTTAAATCAGGAAACAAGGAAGAGCTGAAAAATGTCCAGAGAGAACTAAGAAAGAAGATCAGGGAAGGAAAAGCATGCTACAGGAGGATGATGGAGGTTCAGCTGCAGCAGAACAACGTCAGTGGTGTGTGGAAGGGGCTAAAAACCATCACTGGTCATAAGGAGACCAGCTCTCAGACTGAGGGTGACCAGAGGTGGGCGAAGGATCTAAATCTATTCTTTAACAGATTTGATCAGCCACTCTCCCCTGCCCCCATCCAGTCCCCTCTGCTGCAACCCCACGCCCGGCCGACACAGCAGGCTGCTCCAGCCCCACCTCTCTCTGCACGGCTATCAGCTCACAGCCTACCCACATCACACCTAACTCCCCCGCTCTACCAATTCCCTCCAGCCCCCACATCACACCTAACTCCCCCGCTCTACAAATTCCCTCCAGCCCCCACTCCATCCAATACACACTGCCCCTTACAGAAGCCCAGGTGAGAATGGAGCTCCAGAAGATCAAAGTGAGGAAGGCTGCAGGTCCAGACAGCATCAGCTCCAGACTCCTTAAGACCTGTGCAGACCAGCTGTGCGGCATACTGCTGTACATGTTTGACCTGAGCCTGAAGCTGGGAAAGGTGCCACAGCTATGGAAAACATCCTGCGTGGTGCCTGTACCAAAAATGTTGCGTCCAAAAGACCTTGGGGACTACAGACCGGTAGCACTGACCTCACATCTGATGAAAACATTGGAGAGGCTGGTGCTAACCCATCTGCGACCTTTGGTGAGCCCATCAATGGATCCACTTCAGTTTGCCTACCGACCTGGCATTGAAGTGGAAGACGCTGTCATCTTCCTCCGGAATCGGGCTCTTTCTCACCTGGAAAAGGCTGGGAGCACGGTGAGAGTCATGTTTTTTGACTTCTCCAGTGCCTTTAACACCATCCAACCTGCGCTTCTGAGGGATAAGATGGTGGACATGGAGTGGACCATCATCTGTGTGCTTGGATACTGGACTACCTCACAGACCGACCACAGTATGTGAAAACCCGTGACTGTGAGTCTGACATGATTGTCTGCAACACTGGAGCCCCGCAGGGAACGGTTCTGGCCCCCTTTCTCTTCACCACCTACACTGCAGACTTCAGGTTTAGCTCAGCAACCTGTCACCTACAGAAGTTCTCTGACGACTCTGCCATCGTTGGTCTGATCACAGATGATGATGACAGGGAGTACAGAGAACTGATCCAGAACTTTGTGGACTGGTGCCAACGGAGCTGCCTCCAGTTAAATGCGGGGAAAACCAAAGAACTGGTGGTGGACTTCCGTAGGCGCAAACAAACTATGTTACCACCAGTGAACATTCAGGGAAGGGACATTGTGAGAGTAGAATCTTACAAATACCTGGGTGTTCATCTGAACAACAAACTGGACTGGTCGGACAATACTGCTGCGATCTACAAGAAAGGGCAGAGCAGACTCTTTCTGCTGAGGAGACTGAGGTCTTTTGGTGTGCAGGGAGAGCTACTGAAGACCTTTTTTGACTCTGTGGTTGCCTCAGCCATATTCTATGGTGTGGTATTCTGGTGCAGCAGCATCTCTAGTGCAGAAAGGAAGAGACTGGACAAGCTGATCAGGAGGGCCAGCTCAGTACTGGGGATTCCTCTTGATACTGTGCAGGAGGTGGGAGAGAGGAGGATAGTAGCAAAACTGTCATCATTGCTGGAGAACGACTCTCACCCCCTGTATGAAACGGTTTCAGCTATGAGTAGCTCCTTCAGTGACAGACTGTTACATCCGAAGTGTCTGAAGGAGCGATACAGACGCTTGTTTCTCCCTGCTGCTTTTAGACTTTATAATCAGAGCTGCTCCCAGTGAACGAGTCACCACGATACTCACTGCTGCTATTTTTCTCACTGCAATAATATGTGCAATTTGTTGTTGTTGTTGTGTTTTTAGTGCAATCACATACTGTAATACTTGATACACTTTTTTGTTTTGTATATGCTGTATACATATGTATATATACATAGTATATCATGCTGTATATTATGTATATTATTTATGTTTGTAACATACTGTAAGAATTGCTGCTGGAACAGAGAAATTTCCCCATTGTGGGACGAATAAAGGATTATCTTATCTTATCTTATCTTAATTTAATCAGATTATTGAAACCAGGGCCTGTTCAGTTGAACACAAAGTTAAGCCTGCCCCCCTGTCATTCGCCGATCGCTTAGAGGACCAATCAGGTGAAATTGAATAATTTTCCACGGCACAGCTGACGATCTTTCACGGCACACTAGTGTACCGCGGCACAGGGGTTGAAAAACACTGCTCTAATAAATCTACTCTTACATAAGAGATCTTTGGCTCGTGGCCACCTCAGCTTCAGTCAGGTCACTCCTCTTTTGTGCAGTTTGTAGATGGAGACCTTTTATCTATGATTATTTTTCTTTCGCTTTGGCCCCGAGACTGTCACTAATGGCTGATTTTTTATGCTTTATGATTAACAATGCACATGAACGCAAAAAGGCAAGGGGCCGAACCTGTTACAGCCACATGTAGACAAGCTATGTACATGTGCCTTTGAATCTTCCCCAGGGACAGATAATGTGATTTTGAATTTGATGTTGGATTTTTTTCTGTGTGTTAAATTTCGGATCTATATCGGATAAATAAACAAGTAAATGTAATCACAAAATCAAACTGAAGATAAAATCAGTCACTCATTTCCCATCAGTACTTTTGTAGGCGTGTAGCAACAATGCTGGTAATAGCTAAGTGGAGGAACCAGAACTGTGAACAAAGGCAGGTATTGTTGTTGCTCTTTAATACACAAATTGTTGGCTCACACATTTTCTTTTCATTTACCCATACAAGCTGTATTTCTGGGAACTGAGTAGCAAATTTAATGCTGCAGACAAAAGTAACCTCACAAAAGATACATTCAAAGGACAAAAGAAAAAAATAAATAAATACAAAGTGATTTTTGGTTTGAATTGTGGTTATAGTCATTAAATTGTGACTTCCTTTTGTTTGACGGTAACATTAAAGTGAAATGTGAAATGTTTCTTTTGTCTTGAGCTGTGCCTGTGGCGCTTGTGGAGCACCTGATCATCTCAAAACAAAGGGGGATCCATCCAATCAGGCCAAACCACCAGACGTTCAAGTGGGGTGGCCATAGAGCATTTGTCCATGATGTCCCCCAAGACCCCCAAACAGGGCCACCAGGGGCTCTGTAAGTGTCCGTGAGTTACCTGTTTGGGGTTTTTCAAAACTCCTGTAGTCTGAATTTGTGACAGAAAAATCCAATGTAAGCTTTTCATTTGTCACTACTGTAAAGAAAATAACACAAACATCTGCACTTGTTTTAATGGGTCTGTGCAATATTTCCCCATACATATAATCTTACACTAACGCTAATTTTCTATTAACGTACACAATTGCTGCTGTTACATGTCCTGTGTCTACTACTTCTTGTGTCAATAAAGATTACACATCATCACATTAGAGTCTGGTGTTGTGCATATATATATATATATATATATATATATATATATATATATATATATATATATATATATATATATATATATATATATATATATATATATATATATATATATATATATATATATATATATATATATATATATATATATAAGCAGTTACAGTCTGTTTAAGAGTACTAAAGTAAAACAGTCATATTTGTAACACATCACAAGTCTTCCTGTGTGGAGTTTGCATGTTCTCCCAGTGCATGGGTAGGTTTTCTCCGAGTACTCCGGCTTCCCCCATCAAAGCATGCAGTGCACACACCACTCACATGCATTGTCTATAAAAATTAGATTCACCAATTCAGCTATTCTCTTTTTAAAATTTGAAATCAAAAAATAATTCAGAAAGATAGATAGCTTTGCAGATGAACAAAAAAATCTTTCACGATGTAATCTCTCAGCTGACTTTTATGTTTATTTGTTTTTGTTTCTCTGCATGCTACGCTGCACTAGAGGCTAAAGAATGAAGCTTCATATTTAGTGATTGAGTATTTATTGTTTTTTTATGTGTGTTAGTGTGCTTGGTTTTTGTTTCTCTTGTCTTATCTTATGTAACGCAACTCCTCTAGAACTAATAAATGATAAGGAAGAACTGCATCTGGAATAACAACTTTTGTTTTGTTGCTCAGATCCAAATTAGACATAGTGGTAATTCCAAGTTTAATTGTTGTTATGTCACTCCATGTGCTGTTTTTCAATAAGTGTTTAGTTTAGTTTTCATCTAAGTAATAATAATGATCATGTGAAAGAGATGATTCATGGCTGTATATTTAAAGACGGCACACAAAAGAAGTATTTCAGTAATAAAAATTCTGATTTATAATTGCAGCATGTGAATACAAAGGTTTATTAGTGTCTAAATAACTAATGTAATCCTGTTTAAACTCTTGTTAGAGTCTTTGGTCCTAAGAGTCGTCAATGCTACTCCTTGATTGGCCACATTTATTTGTCCAGTTGTTCAAAAATCAAAAGAGCCATGGTTCAAAGAAGAGTCATCGTTAAAACAGAAAATGTACAGTATATAAATATAACAGACTGTAGATTGTCTGTACCTGGTTTCACCAATGCCTTTTATGCCTTCATGTACATTGTTAATCATAAACCGTACAAGGGGCTAAACCCAAAGCAAAATAACTGTAGATAAATCAATAAAAAGAGATCTTAGTCTTAACAGATAAACAAATGTTGCACAAGAGAAGTGGTGAGACTGCAGCTGAAGGGGCCTATTGATTGTATTATGTTAATTTAACCTTTTTCTACCCTGTTATTTACTTAATTGTTTGATTTTGTTACTCTATTTTTTGTAAGAGTGAAGTCTTATGTTCTACCTAATGACTGTCTTTATACTTTGGTCTAGACCAGTCCTCTCTCCAGCACCTCCAGTTGGTCCCAAATTGTCTGCTGACTGGAACAAAGCATTGTGAACATATTACACCTTTGCTGCTATCCTCCATATCTGTGGTATCTGTCGCCACCATATAAGAAATTATAATTGACTAGTGAAAATCAAAAAAGTAAATTTGTGTTGCATATGGTTCCAAAAACATTAAGAGGGACTTGAGTTTGGAATCCCCTGGTCTACATTCTTTCTCCTCTTTCTCCCTGTTTGAACCTTTACCTTTTATTCAGTTTGTTGTATTAAAAGGCAGCAAGAGACCAAATTGTTTTGAAATAAAATAACTGTCAAAAGTCTGCACAGTTTGCAAAATAGAACACATGGACGAGACAGGCCTCCAGCGCACTCTAAACCGGCAGATTCTAATGGCAGACTAATGTCTTTCGTTCTCCCTCCATATCGCTGCTGAAAACCCCATACTGGCCAGACGCCTTCTCTTATTTTCACGCTTGATTTTCCCTCTTGTGTTAGTTACGTCTTTAACGTCATGACGTCATCCACAGAGATTGTAAAAGTAACAAGGCTGTAAGTGTGTAAGGTGTAGAAAGTACAGATGTGTTCAAAAGGAGGGAGTAAAAGATTCAAGTACAAATACCTGAAAACTCTAAGTACAGAAACAAAGTACAAATACTTAATTACTTCCCACCTCTAGATGTCTGTCAACAGGGCAGGACTACGGCAGGACTACTCTCACCTGCAGGACATTTAATAGTCTGGGTATTTCCTCGACTGACAGGAAACTGTGCAGAATACTGTCATATAATTATCTCAAATCATCTGACTGATAGGACTGTCATGGAGGTGCCAGAAAGTAATAGTCATTCGTTATTATAAATCAAGGAACCAAGATAAACATAAGAAACACATAAGAAAGTAATTGAGATTTGCAATAACAATAACAATACTACAAAAACATGAGAACCAAGAAAAATAGTGAAGCCTTACTCTGTCAACATTATAAAGGTCTAACTGGCACAAAAAGCATGTGTTATCAAACTGTTTTAAAGTTAATCCTAAAATACACAAGAACAGGCTATGGACTATTAATGTTTATTTATGAAGGCTGAATATTGAGAGATAAAATCCGATGAACACTATTAAATGGCTAAGTACAGTTTGGTTAAGAGGCTAAAACTACTCAAAAAGATCACCTGAACTACAGACACAAAATGTTAGAGCACTGTGTGAAATGTAAATAAAAACAAAAGAAATGAATTGCAATTAAAAAAATTAACAAAAAAAGTATCTATTTAAAAAAACACCTAAAGGACTGTTTGGCAGCTGTTTAAGTGTAAGACTGGGTATAAAAGGTGCAGTTTAAAAACACAACATTTCTTTAGAAGTAAAGATGGGCAGAGGTTAACCAGTCTGTCAAAAACTGAAATATTTTCAGAAAAAAACTGTAATAATTGCAAAACCACACCATCTACAGAACACAATATCTAAAGATTTAGAGAATCTGGAGAAATCTCTGTGACAAGGGACAAGGTCAAAGGTCAGTATTGGATAGTTGTGTTTTTCAGGCTCAAGCAGCGCTGCCTGATGAAAACAGGCCTGACTCTGTTCTCAGCCACTGCATGGATCAGGAACACCACCAGAAGTCACCTTCAGTGTCATCCACAAAAGAGAGTTAAGGCTGTATCCTGCAAAAAAGAAGAAGAAGCCACATGTGAACATCATCCAGAGATCAGAGAAGTACTCCAGCTACAACTGGCCTAATATGTCAGAATCATTCATATCTGGTCATTTCTTGCACTTTACGCACAACAATACACAGTGTTTGTCTGCAGTACACTGTCCATCCTGATGAGTCAATTTACCATTTGAGTCAAAATTTGTTCCCCACATGCTCAGACCCTTTGTGTAAAGCACAGTCTGCCATTTTGATACAGCAACACCACTTGGACAAACAGTATTTAATCACGTAATCTGTTTTAAACCTACACTATTTTAACTTTATACTTTCAATATAGGCATAATGTCCCTGGATACCCATGTTTACACTGTCAATGCTCTGTATAAGGATACACCTTGTCTGTCTGTCTGTCTGTTTGTCTGTCTGTCTGTCTGTCTGTCTGTCTATCTTTCTAGCTCCACAATTACTGTGTAGGCCTACCTGTTTTTTCCACCTAGAGAGCAGATTAATGCCACATACTTGTCACACCTTTATTTGACTGAACTTTGGCCTGGTATCATTGCTCAAATGTGAAAGTACAAATGTGCACCACATCAAAATAAATCAAAATGTGTCATTGTTTATATAATAATGGCCATCTAAATGCATTTGCATTTTATCAGTCTGTGCACCTTGAAAAAAACATTTTCAAAAGTACTTGTTCAACTTCCAAATGCTTTAGTTACTTTTGTCAATCAAAGTCAGTTTCTTGTTGTGTTTTTATTTTAAAATAATGGTTTGGTGCATTGTTTCAAATAAATTTGTACAATTTTTATTTCTTACACTGTCAGTTGATTTTGTTATTCTGATCAAAATGTATTATGTTGAACCTCAGCTAAATGATCAAACCCTAAAAACATTGTGGGTTCATTGTTTGAGCCACTGTAACTAAAATGGATAAACCTGTTTTCACAGAATGTCAGACCTAACTTAAAGTTCAGGCATTCAGTTCAGACCTAGGTCGCGACTGACTGATTGAAGATGGCGGCAGCAGACAGCAGCAGCTTGGCAGGCGCAGTTTCTCTGTCTATCCTAAAACATCTAGGAAGCCGCCTGATATAAGAACTACCGTAACTGCCCAGGCCCTAAGTGTGCTAATTATTTTGTTTTACCTGATGTGTTTTACTTCTACACAAATGTTTGGGAGCTGGGTAGCTGCTCGCTCAATCTTAATTGGAGGTGTGTCAAAGACGCTCGTTTCTCCCTTGGACTCGTGGAGCCAGTATGTAATCTACTCTACTGTGATGGACGGCGGATGAGCTGTTTACCAGGATGATCATCGTGATCAGCTATGCACTCAGCAACGTGCACGGAGAGTGGCTCATCACGAAAAAGTTCAGCGAGGGAATGCGGCGATTCTTTGCATTATATTACTACTATGCGGAGATGTTCACGCGAATCCTGGCCCTATGGTTTTACAACATTCACCACAGCCAAATACATCCACAGAAACACCAGCGATCTCAATGCTACAAGGTAACATCTTACCATGCTGTGCATCTAAAATTGCAGAACTCAACTCACTGCAGACTATTGTTACTTCCAAACAACGAGCAACTAAACTTTTTCAAACAGTTAATCATGCGTCGGTGATATGGAATCCTCAAACGAAAGTAATATTTGGCGGACATTTAAACATACGTAGTGTGATTTCAAAAACGGAACAGTTGGAACACTTACTTCTGGACTCAAATCTTGATTATCTGTGTCTTACTGAGACCTGGTTGACATCCACGACTCCCTTATCTGTGTTTACAATTCCCGGATATAATGTTTACAGACGGGACAGAGGGAAGGGGAAAGGAGGCGGAGTTTTAATCTATGTGAGAGACAGTATTGATAGTCATCAAATAGATATTCCAGTGCAAACTTTGGAGTGTGTTGGTGTTACTATAACCCTTTCAGCACAAATGTCATTTGTTGTACTTGCTGTATATCGACCACCAAATGCAACAAACGAGTTTTATTTAGATATAGGTGAAATCCTTAAAAAGTATGAAACAAGAGAAACTCTGTTAATGGGTGATTTCAATATAAACTGGCTTGATAAACTAAGAAAGAAAAAACTCAAGGATATTACGAACTCCGTACAAATGACTCAAATGATAAATAAGCCAACTAGACTGACAAAAAATTCCCAAACTTTGGTTGATCTTATATTTACAAATAAACCAGATAGGGTTACTAAAACATACAATTTAATAACAGGTTTGTCAGATCATAACTTTACTCTAGTTGCTAGAAAATTAAACAAATCTAGGTATAGAGACAAACAGCAAATAAATAAAATATTTAAATATCCTCATATTCCTAAGAGAAATCAAACTGCACTGATTAATGAATTGAAAGAAATAGATTGGGAGTCTAAAGTTGACAGTGCGGGCTGTGAGTATACGTGCAATAATATTATTTTAAGTTTACAGGAGACTATTAGCAAATATACAGAATTAAAAAGAAATAAAACTAATAAAAAGAAGTTGCCATGGTTTAGTAGCTCTCTTTGGAATCTAATGAAGCAGAGGGATCTGGCACTTAAAACTTTTTTAAAATCAAAATTATCAACTGATCATTATGTATATAAAAATTTAAGGAATAAAGTTACTACGCAGCTTAGAAAAGCCAAGGTAAACTTTTATTTAAATTTGATTAAAGAGGCAAAAGGTAATAGTAAACTTCTTTGGAAAAGTATGGATAAATTACTTGGAAAAGAAAAGATACATTGTGATCAAGTACAACTTAAAATAAATGGAGCTATTCAAAATGATAATACAGTGGTAGCAACACATTTTAATAACTATTTTCTAGATTCTGTGCGGGTTTTGGCTGATACATTTCCAAAACCAATATCTGTATATAATTATAATTGTGATGAATCATTTTTTAAATTATCTTATGTAGATGAAGGGACAGTTTTAAAGGTAATATCACACTTAAATAATAGTAAATCTAAAGACATTTTGCCATTGATTCTGTGTTTCTAAAAGAGCACAGGGACATTTTGACTCCAGTTTTAACTAAAGTGATAAATCAATCTATAAATGAAAGTATTTTTCCTATAGCTCTGAAAACAGCTATAGTAAAGCCTATTCATAAGTCAGGAGACAAGCTCCAGGTCTCCAACTATCGACCAATAAGCATCCTTCCCACTATCTCCAAAGTGTTTGAAAAAGTAGTTGCAGCGCAGCTAGAGGAACATCTTGATCATAATGCTGCATTACATTCTCTTCAGTTTGGTTTCAGAAAACGTTACTCAACAGAGACAGCATGTTGCTACTTAACAGAGGAAATAAAATCAAGTTTGGATAGAGGAGGTGTTGTCGGAGCGGTCTTCCTTGACTTGTGAAGGCATTTGATACAGTAAATCACGAACTACTGATAGATAAATTAACAAATCTCTCTATTAGTAGAAGTACAATAAACTGGATTCAATCTTTCCTTGGTGCAAGGCTGCAGTGTGTTTTAGTAAACAATGTATCATCTCCCCTACGAGCATGTACCATGGGTGTACCACAGGGCTCTATATTAGGGCCCCTGTTGTTTTCACTTTATATAAATGATTTTCCATCTGTGTGTACTAATGCTAAAATGATTATGTATGCTGATGACACAGTGGTGTATATTCATGGTAAAACTGTTAAGGATGTTGCCCAAAAGTTAACTGAGGAAATGAAAAAGATTTCCAACTGGTTGAAAAACTCCTATTTAACATTGAACGTTGACAAAACAGTTTCTATGTTTTTCACAAATCGGCGTAAGTTTTCATCATGTAAAACTGAATCAAAAATTATAATTGAAGGTCAGGAAATATCAAGGGTTGACCATTTTAAATATTTAGGAGTTACTCTTGACCCAAATTTAAATTTTAAAAAACATATTAAAAAGGTAACTAATACGTTGAAACTCAATATTGCACAGTTTAGATATATTAGGAACTCTTTGACCATAGATGCATCTAATCTATATCTAAATGCGTTTATATTCTCGCACTTTCGCTACTGCATGACGAGTTGGTCACAAGCCTGTAAAACAACACTAAGGCCCCTGGAATCATTATACAAAAGTTCTCTCAAGGTACTTGATAAGAAAACTCGGTCATTTCATCATTGTCATATTCTCAAAAAACGTAGTTTATTAAGTTTTGAAAATACAATTATATATTCAAATCTCTGTCTTTTGTTTAAGATAATAAATGGTACTGGTACCCTTAAAAAAGTTTATCCTACTGAGATCAGAAAATCAATCTCGAGCCACTCGGTCGGCTGTTCGGGGCGAGTGTACGATTCCTTTGTGTAAAACAGCACTTGGTAGCTCAGCCTTTTCAAGTGTGGCCATCAGACGGTGTAATAATTTGCCAACTGAATTAACCACATGTGTGAATTTTAAAATTTTTTCACATGAGGTCAAAAAATGGCTTCTTTTACAACAAACCTGTTTACATAATGTTTAGTACTGAATTTGATGTGTATGTGAGAGTGTATTTGTAAATGCATACCGAGGAATGATTGCAGGATGTGATTATTTTATTCTTTATATTTTATGTGATTATTATTCTATTATTTTATTTTATTATTATAAATGTATTAACTTGATTTGTTTACATCAGCCTGCCCAGGGACTGCAGGTGTAAATTAGCACATGTGCTATAACCTGGTAAAATGCATCTCTCCTTATCAAGGTTAATGTATATTTTACACTGTCCCTGTTTAAATAAATAAAATAAATGAAAATGAAATTTATGAGATATACATTGTCAAAAAAAAAAAGAAACAGAATGAGAGAGACTGAGTTATTGAACTGGGGTTGAGAAGCCAAACTAACAGGAGCACAGCAACAGCCCTACAGAAAATCCTGATAAGCGCCCCAGGCCTAGAGGGTACTTGTGTTGCAAGCCGAGGCTTATTGGACAACACGTGTGGAGTTTTTCCTTCTGCTCTCTGCTGCTGCCCATCTCAGCCAGGCTGCCCTACTGCGCTTCAGCTTGTGTTTCATTGCCACGCATTTCTGCCCCCTAGTGCTACTACTGGACTCTAACAAGTTCATAGCTTTGAAGGTTTGCGCCCCCTAAAGGACACTCTCTGCAACTGAACTGCTGCAAACCTACAAAGTACTGTCAAAGTACTCATAAGATGGCTGCGCACTCCCTCACATGAATGACTGTCTAGCTTAGTAATGTTTAAATAATGTTTATGTGAAATGTGAAAGTAAAGGTCATGGTGGTCCAAGGTAATGCAAGAAAAATGTAATGAAATGATACTATACAAAGAACAATTGTATATTTAAATGTATATTTAAGACACAAAAAAGGAACTACAGTAAACTGAATGTTTAGGGGCTCTAGGGGCAGGAGACTAGAATTAAATTGCAATTCTGAGAGCAAACTAAAACACAGAATTGGGAAAATACACAACCACAAGCTATTATTTTTATATTAGTTCAGTGTAAGCTATAAAAATATATGTTTGCAGAATAAAATCCCATTCACACCCACACACTCATACTTTTAAATGAAACATGTAATTATGGCAACATGATTATTACAGTTATCAAACCGAGCCAGTACCAGCAGCAGCCACAAAAAGATCCAGACGTTAAAGAGTTAATTGCCCTACCGACTGTTGTAGGTCCAAAATATTATTTTTTTGAGGCAGTAGCACAGTGGGTAGAGCGGTCGTCTTTCAACCGGAAGGTAGGCGGTTCGATTCCGCTCTCCCCACAGTTCATACTGTCATTGTGTCCTTGGGTATGACACTTAACCCACCTTGCCTCCAGTGGCTGTAACACTGGTAATTACATTAGAACAATGTAAGTCGCTTTGGATAAAAGCGTCAGCTAAATGAATAAATGTAAATGTAAATGTAGAATCAATTAAATTAAACTAAAAAGGAGGAAACATAAGAAAAGATTTTTAAAAAGAAATTTGGTTCCTTCAAAAATAAAGTTTAGTAAACACTGCTCTAGTGTAGCATTAGTCTTGTGTCGGGCTGGTATTTTTTTTATTTTAAGCATTGCCATGGCAACACAGATGTACAGAGCTCATGGGTCCCACAGAGTTTTTTTACTATAGGGAAGATAGGGGAAAGGCCCATGTGTTCCAAGTCTATATTATCCATTTAGTTTTACGGGCATCACCATGGCAACTGGATTAATAAAAACCTTCTGTGAGTAACTTTATTTGGTCAGTTGAACGAATAAACAACCATTGTTAGTATTTCTTGCTTTATTATAACATAGTTTGTGGTACTTACTGTAAACCAACAGCTAATGTAGTCGTGTAGCTTTAGTTCATACAACAGTTCAGTGAATCAAAAGAGATTATTGTTTCATTAACATTCTTGTCAAATTTGTTAGAACACATTTCTGAATGAAAGGGTCACATTACATAACACATTCAATTTACTGTGCTTTAACAGTGTTTCAAACAACAGCATTTCCACCTTAAGAACAGTGTGTCTTTTATGAACACGGCCTCAAATACTGCCCCAAGCGCAGCAGCCACCATCTCAGAAATGTCCCATTAAAGGACAGTAAAAAAAACTGTTAATCCTCCTGGAGGAGAAAGACAAGCTTCTTTAAATATCCTGCAGGTTGTGAAGCTAATAGTTAGCTTTATAGCTTTAATAGATTAAATAGTTGATGGTACTTCAAGCTTCATAATTGTCATAACAATTAGTTATTATCATAATAACTATATAATAATGCCAGAATCGGTCTTCATTCATTTTTAGGGGCCACTCGGGAAGAGCAGACAAATTTTCCAGGTATTCTTAAAGCGCACACAGAATGTTTCACACCTCACGCAGTAAAAACACCTCAGATTCTACACCTTCGATAAAAATGTGGATGTGAGTGTTGCCTGTGAACACAAATGCCAATCAGTGCAAGTAGAGAAAGTCAAATGACTGCCTTAATCTGATTATGGCCTAAATATGACTATGGCTCAATTATTGAACGAGATATGAGTGGCATGATTTTTAAAGATTAAGCACAATTTTTTGAAGAGTATGTACAATTCAAAAATCATCTGTAAGAAAAACCATTGAACAACTGTTGTGACGAATGCACTTAGGTTTAGAGAACTGTTTGAAAAAAATAATGTCCCACAACTCATAGTTACATTGTGGAATTTTAGCCCCATTTTGTGTAAAAAATGTGAAGTGGATATTTTTTTAGGTTTCATAGGTAAAAGGTTATGTCGTGTTGCTTTAAAAGTCTGTTGTTGTCTTTGAAGTTGCACTCACACCTGACCACATGTCACACCTTCACTCCTTATGTTTCTACTTTCCATCATTATATTCATAAAACTACACCAATTTCCAACAATTTATGGACTCACCGACACAGTTTCTGCTCTGGTTTAATGCAAGGAAGACAATAAATACATTGTTTTATAATTACAATCCATTCAAACAGCCGACTACATTTTTTAGCTCTTAAAGAATCAAATTTGTGTCAAACTTTGTAATTTATGAGAATTCAAAAGGACTGAAAAAGAACATAAGTTATAAAGAATATATATATATATATATATATATATATATATATGTATATGTATATGTATGTATAAAATGATGGAATATATACTGTATACATAGGCTTTGATTATTATTCGCTATCCAGAAGACGTTTGCGGTCCCCTTCTCTTTTCTTCTTGGTAAAGTGGCAGATGAGGAGAGCCATAATGATGACAGACATTATGAACGCGCCGGCGAACACCGTAGTACTAATGTTGGAGCTGAGCAGATCACGGACTTCCCACAGATCGGAGTCGTCTTCATTTTTGTCAACGGTGACACTCACAGGCTGCGTCAACAGACGGGGATTCACTGAAAGATATCAAGACGTGCGTATGAGCGGGGATGTGACACTATGTAACCTTTTATTTCCAAAGACAATCATGTGTAGATGAATTAATCAGTCTAAAGTGTCCCTAGTAAATGAATGTGAGAGTGAATGGTTGTATGTCAGTGTACGTCTCTAAGTGTTAGCCCTGCGACTAACAGGCCATTGTCCAGGGTGTACCCCGCACCAAAGCAGCTGGAATAGGCACCATCAATAAAGGGTATAAGATATTGCCGCCTCCGTTATTTTAATTGTGTCTCTGACATAAACAAAGAGGATAATTATTATTATGCAACAAAGTACATCTGCAACACAAGGTGAGAGCTGTACTGTCTGATCTTTGCCTCACTTCCAGTTTCTCCTTCAGGGCTTAATTTTACCCACTGTAGTCAGAAATGCTTCACCCTTTCTAAGGGAAACTCCTACAGTGGCATTATTGGTCCAATTTTGTCTTTATACAGTTAATCTTGCTCTTCCGATTATATGGAAGACATTGTTGCAACAATTACTGGTTCAGTCAGAACAACCTCTTGTCCCTCAAAACACTGACAATAACCTTTTGTGCGTTATAAGTGAAGTCTAAATTACTAAATACTTGGCTATCCATTTCAGGTTATTTTTCATGCAGTTTAAAACATATGCATATGTAATATCAACCTGATGGCTGTGCATTGAGCCTTCTTATCCCCAAATCTGTCAAATTCACAAACGCAGTCGTCGCCAAATCCTTTCCTTCCACCACAATCGCCTCCAAATAGTCTTCATCCATCTCGCCGTTTGGAACAATGGCATCTCCAACAAAGCGCAGAGGACCTTGAGTGATTCGGTGGTCCCCGGTCTCTTTGGACAGTCCACGCCTGCGTCTGCGTTTGGACAAAGTTGGGTTGTTTATACAGCCCTGGGAGCACCTGGAGAAGGGATTGTTCAGCTCACAGAGGATAACCGAGCAGGTGATGTAGACCTGAGCGACACGGACAAGCAACATGTTTAGTAAGAGGTCTTCTTCTGCATAAACTATTTCTCCTGAAGGCTTGTTTAATGGTCTTTTCTTCAACAAATTATTACTATTATTGTGCAAAACATATTGTTAATTTTCTTGGTGGTCATTGCAGTGGTCAGTGAAAATGTTATTTGACTACCAAGAAAAATAGACCCAAGTTCTAACATTTATCCCTGGCCAGATCTGTTGTACAAATGAGCTAGACCCAAGTTCTAACATTTATGAGTGGCCAGATCTGTTGTATGAGTGTGTAGGATTGTTATTACAAGAGGTCATGCTCCCAATCCGATGGTCAGATGATCACTCAGACATTTTGGTTGCAGAATACTACATACTATACTAATGTGTGACTACATTAATCTAGAAGGCTAAATCTGGTGCAAAGCATTTCTCTTGTGAGATTAATATATTTGTACATAGTCCCTGAGAAATAAATAATAAACTAAACTAGTTGGAACACTCTAAAAGCAGGTCCATTGACACAAGATAGCTGGTCAGGAATCTGCAAAAGTCATCCTTTGTCGGTACGTCACAACCCGCGTTTACAGAGAGCCACCCAAAATGATGCAGTGTGAACTGTGTGTATGAATTGATTGATTAATGCTGGTCCATGATTGTCCAAGATAAATTTCTCCAACTGGAGACAATAAAGGCTTATCTCACACAGCAGCTGGAAAAAGCTCCAAACCCTGATGTTTAAGGACAATCCTAAAGGCCATTTACTCAACAATAGATTTAAGCCAAAACAAAAAGTGTATGTGTCCCAATAAATGTGAATATGCTTCATGTTTCAGTTTGTCTGCTCTGGGCAAAACTGAGATTAGACTATATATGTTATATAAACATAAATCACATAAGAAGGTAGTTCTAATGTTAAAAAAGAGGTTTTACATTTCATATTGGTCACCTGGTCATAGTTTCCATTAAACTTGAATGATTGAACCTCGAAGTTGAATGTCATGTCCTGTGATTTATTCACCACCAGAGTCTCATCTTTTACACAGCTGGAAAACACAGGAGATCGACATAAGATTCATTTACAAATCCAGTATCTTCTGCAACATTTGAAGCTCTTGGGACTCACTTTTTGATCAGGTCATAGTAGAGGCTGTTGTCGGGGTTGTCATCCGGAGTGGCTTTGCACGACTCCACAAACAGAGTGACGGCCTGTAAGGCTGAATCAGCCTGGATGCTCATGTAAATCTTATCGAACAGCTTCACTTCCACTGGATACTCATTGGCCTCCACTTTTTGAGTGAATGTCTTGTCTTTGTATATTTCAAAAGAGTAGCCAAAGCTGCCAAAGGTGGACTCTGTGAAAATGTAATCAGCTTTGTGGGGGCTGAAGAAAGTGGAGATGCTTATTATTTTGGGGAATTCGCACGAGAAGCCAATCTTAACCATCCTCCTGCGGGTGATGACTTCAGTGGGCAGCTCAAAGGAGTCGATCTCATTGGAGAAAACAATGAAGTCACCTTTATCCTAAAAATTAGACACAGAAATGTGTGAAAACGCATATCAAAATTAGGTAATTTATAGTCGTTTTTATCCGCCTGATGACCATGATATTGGTGGGAATTTTCTAAGCAATCTCTCTAACGCACTTTCTGCAAGTTTGGGCCAATGGTGTGTAAGCACTGACAGTGTCCCGGCCTGTTTAAAGCCTGAAGATGAAGCAACTGTTTTACTAATGTCAATGTAAACAACATGGCATTGCTTGGAAAAAAATGAGTTACAGGCTGGTGGTTCATCATCACCTCCAGTTCTTGATCTAAAAAGTACCTGCCATTGGTTTCTGTGAAAGCCCTCCAGATGGTTAGGTTTAGCAAGCCTCTCCCATGGTACCTCTTAAATGAGTCGTCGTGTAAGGGGCGCCATCGGTGATTTTACAGCAAAATACAGCGATATACATCCGTCCACCAGAGGGCAGGCTCCAAAGCGAAATATAAGGAGAAACCCAATGGCGACTTTACAAGAGTAAAACTCATTTTTATAGCCTGGTACAAAAGATGGCTCCGGTCTCTAGGCACGCCCTTTACGAAGAAGCAAAATAAAGAGATGTGTTTTTGTTTATACTGCTCTTACATGACACTTAGTATCTTTGGAGTTGTGTCATCCTAATTTATAAAAACTTATCAAATGGAATTATAGTCTGCCTTTGAATGGTTACTTCTCATTCATAAGTCAACCAGAGAACCTCCAGCCTGTCTTTGATTCTAACCCCTCACATTAACACCAACACTGCCCCTTTAAGGATAATACAGTAATATCCAACAACAATATACAACAAAAAGTGAGCATAAAAGGGAACTTAATTTTAGTATCAACTTTAAGTACCTCTACTTTGGTGCCACAAGCGCTGAAAGACATTGTGCCCATGATGTGAGTGTCATTTGATGCCAGAGAACACGACTTGTCTAAAAGCATCAGATAGTTGATATCGATGCCGGGCATGGAAGCTTTCTCCAGCACCACAGCCATCTTGTTGGCTTCACACATGACGTCTGCCTTTCCTGACGATCACATGACAGGACAGACACGTTAGTACAAAGAATAATTTTATTTGCTTCATCTTAGATAATTTCCAAAACTGACCGTGAGTAATGGTGGATTTAGTGACCAAGATAACGACACATCTCATCTCTGATTGGCTGAAAACAAGAGCAAGAGTTGAACAGAGTCAAATACAACTAAGCACGGAACAGCTTTAGTAGAAATAATAGCTGTTGTCTATAAACAAATCTTGTGAAAATGGGGATAGATGCCAACTTTGCTTTTATGTGAACTTTGAACTTTATTCAAGATTGTGTTTAATAAAGAGACATGAATGTTCTTCACCTACAGCAGGGCTCAGTTTGTCATCACTAGGCAGTAGAAATACGATGTATAATGATTGTTGAGCAAATATCTATCTGCTCCACTACATTTTTACATTACTTTGATAAATCAGAATACCACATTATAAAAGTTATAAAAAAGGGAGTTAAAGCAGCGCTGCAAAACCTTAGCCAGCAGAGGGCGCAGTTTCCTCTTTGTGCAACCGCAATTGCAATGGCATATTTAAAAGAAAGAACCTGTCTTCTGAAACTGCCTTGGGTTTTAGTGTATTTTGTACAAATAGGACTCTGCCAGGGTCCAGTGTATTGGCCTAATATTATTTGAATCTGCAGATATAAACACAATCACAGATGAACAGTGCGACATCCCCATATGTCGTTCAGTACACTTACGTCTCGACGGTCTCAGCGGTGAAGCACACAGGCACGTGTCTGTAGAGGTCGTCATGCTGCGGCGTCCAACTCAGAGTTACCACAGCTTTGCCATTTTCTTTGCCTTCAAAAGTTTTGGTCATGTTATGTGGCCCACTTATCTGGAAGTCTTGTATGCTGCAAGACAACAGAGGTAAAGAAATGGAAACTCAAATTATGTCTTTTCTAACATAAAATACCCAGGCCTGTCAAATGCATTCACTTTAAAGTGAGATGGGTGTGGGATCTCTTCTCAGTGGGTTAGGGTTAGTGAAAAATCCTGTCGGGATGAATGCTTGGTTTTTGATTGTTTTTTTGTTTTTTTTGTTTAATTCCATCAAGAGGCAGTTTATTATTGGTACTGCCAACTTGAATTCATAAAGATCAT
This sequence comes from Perccottus glenii, assembly GCA_024416835.2. Taxonomy (NCBI): domain Eukaryota; kingdom Metazoa; phylum Chordata; class Actinopteri; order Gobiiformes; family Odontobutidae; genus Perccottus; species Perccottus glenii. The sequence continues at coordinate 26,448,465 of CM044548.2, forward strand.
ATAGAGCTTTAAATATATTTTTTTCAAGATAGAAAAGAGAAGATATTTTGAGGTGATCATTCACTTATGACTGATGTTGTCCATGTTGTTTAACTGTAAACTGCAACATGGGTGGTTATTACTATTCTTTACACTTTTCAGATTCCTCACCTGGACTGCTGAGCCTGTGCTTCGGCGTAAACATTGATGGTCTGACCCACAGAGGCATACAGAAGACTCTCGTGTGACGGAGTCTTGGAGAGGAACATGGGCTGAACTTGTCCCGCCTTGCAGCTCGGCAGTGAGGAAAGCACTGCAACACATGACACTCAATAGAAAATACCATCCTGACCTCAGCGCTCTGACTGTAACGTGGTATTAGAGCAGTCAGATGTGTGGCTTACCCTCGAGTGAGAACAGCAGCTTCAGACTGCACAGAGGCTTGAGTTTAGCGTCAGAAGCAGTCAAAAGCACCCTGCTCCTATCTGGATAAGTCACATTGATGTCTTTGGTGGGATAGTCCTCCAGGGTCACCTCAAACACGTGTACCCCAGTGCTGATGTCCCCGCTCTTTGTCAGGGTGCATTTGTCCTGGGGCAGGGGTGGAGTGAAGAAAGTAAGTACTGGCATAAACATTTACAGTCTGTCAGGCTGGATTTGAGAAGAATGGACAGGAGTGGTCAGAGTGAGCAGTGTTTACCTCGTCCAAAACAAAGTTGGCTGAGTTAGCGGTGAGTCGACATTTGACTTTGTCCCCGTCTGGATCGTGAGCCAGGAGGCGGACCACAGTGAAGCAGTTTTTAGGCACTCTACACAAACACAGCACATTACAAATACAAACCCAACTCCCCCAAAAAAACAAAAAACATTGGGTGTAAAATATCACCTGTTGAAACTGAATACATTGATTAAGACACAATTGGATTACAACTGCATTTATAAAAGTATGCAAACTAGAAGTCACTGGTTTCACAGTGTAATGACAAAAAAAGCACCTTAATGAAGCCACGGTGGTAGTGACAGGACAGTTGTTGATGCTATGTGTATCCGACCGAAATCCCAAATCCAGCTGGGTCTGAGCATTCCAGTCTTTCCTGGAGTCCACATTAGACACCCAGCAGCAACCAGAGCCACTAGGAACAAACCACACAGTCATGCATTAATCTGGCTCAGCACAACATCATGTCACTCTATATTTTAGCCCTTACTCCACTGGCTCCCCATGGATTTTAGAGCATTTTTTAAGATTGTACTTTTGTCGCTCAATCTTGTCACATTTTGTCAAGTTATTGTGGCTTTCTAATCTTTACAAAGAATTAGTCTGGTTTCTGTCAGTTTGATTTGGATCCCCAGGTGGCTGTACCAACAGATTATCCAGTTAATCCAAAGTGAGCCATAAAACTTGCCAAAATATAAAAATAAAACAGCACAAATAACATGCTTCTTCTTTTTTTCGACTTATTCTACTTTTGTGTTATTATTCTTTTTTTAAATTTTGTGTTTTTCTTAATGTTGGCTGACAAGTACTCTATAAATGAAATTGGAATTTAAAGGTTTTTTTGGGGCAAAAAATGTAAATATTTATTTTAATTAAGCTGCACTGTATTCATTGTTCAGTAGCTGCATTAGATTAGTAACTGAACAAATAAATCATTGTTCTGCTGGACATTGCTGTGATAACTACGGTAGACACAAACTTGTCTTTAATTGTTGAGTTTATTCAGGGACATGACATTTAAACACAAAACATTTTTCCACCTACAGTCAACAAAACAGATACACACACCCGTTTAATTGTGTCTAATGAAAGACAAGTGTCTGGGCTCACCTCAGAGAGACAGAGTTGCCCGACACCAAGGCGCTGGACTGGGCCTCGGTCTGACACCAGCGTTTCTGCCCTGTGTCGTCTTTGTCTGTTTGTTGGTCTGTTCCTTTGTCCACACTCGTGCACGTCCCGCTCTCGCAGGCATACAACACCTGGCTCGAACAGGACGCACGGCCATTTTCTCTGCTCAGGAACTTCACCTAGAAAAACAATAAGGGACTCAGCACAGCCACTAACATATCTGTTGTTGTCCCTTCTGCTTTACAACAAACAGAGAGTCTGTTTTCTAGTATCCCATCCCCTTTTATCCATTCAGAAGACAGAACTTCTTAAATGGTCTGTGTGTGCTGCTGGTTCAAACTAGCATCAGGTACAGAGCTGGATTTGAGTCAACAGTAGCCAAATGGAGGTTTGTTTTCTCTGATATTCTTCGACGTACTTGGTTAACAGCAAACATAATTTATTAAGGCAAAAACTGTCAAAAAAGCAAGCCCCAAACAGCCCCTCATTTAAAACAAACTGTAGGAGTGTCAGAGCTAATTTGACACACAATGTGAACGAAAACAAAGAAGGCCCTTGGGGTCACGGTAACTATGTGAGAGATGATGATGTTCGCACTGTATATATATGGTGTAAATGTACACATGTGGATATGCCATGGTTATGTATGCATTTATGGATATACTGTAGATTTGACAATTTTGTTTCGGCACATCATGGGATGACATTGTTTTTATTTGATTAACTTTATTTATTTTTTTTACTTACTGTGTGCCCTTTTTATCCAATACCAATTTTTCCTTTATTTAGCAAATCAGCATTAGCATCAAAAACATTGTGAGAGTGAGTTTGTGAAAACAAAGCCTTTTTCTGTTGCAATTGATCAGAGCACTGGCATTATAATGTAATTGTACTTTTTTGCACAACAGTTATTTATAGGCTATTACTGGTCCAGCCCACTTGAGATCAAATTGTGCTGTATTTGACCCCATGAACTATAATGAGATTGAAACAAACAATACCAGACATAAAAAAACAAGTCGAATGGAGTTATCTAACATCTTAAGAAAAAGCACAAAACCCTCTCGGTTTCAGCGCAGGTGCAGATTAGCTGACCTGAGAAACCACGTCTTAACATCAGGGTGTGTCTATAACCACCACTTTGACAGTGTTTAACGGCAATAATTTTTTTCAGAATCATCCACCAAAAATCCAGCTTTACAACATTGTTCAATGGTGACTGGAAAAACACAGCACAATAGTTGGTAAAATTAATAAATAAAAACTAGAATTAACTAGTTTATAGCCAATGGACAAAATAGAGGCCATGGAAAATCTATTAAGAGTATTTACACAACAACAACTGGATGATCAAAAATGATGGCTCTACTTTTTTTTTAAACGTAAAAGACAAAATAAAAAATAATACATGATCAATGTTTTACTTTAAAACTAAACTTGTAAAATTGTTTAACCTTTATTGCATATATTATAAAACCATTTTGGATATTTTATATAAAAATACATACAATACTCAACAGGCAAAGAAACTTCTACAAAAGGCTGGCTCAACATAATTAAGCAAAGGTCAATTTTAGATCAATTCAATCAGAAAATGAGTAAACGCAGATCCCAAGCTGTTTGTGGGCTTTCATTTTGACCAAACACTGTAAATTACTCAAAATACTCAAAATAGTATTCCTTTCACTGAAAAGGCCTACATTGTTCAAGTTACAATCTTGTGTATTTTTTCTTCTACTTTTTTAATATCACTGTACTTTAACTTGAGTACAGATTATGGTAGTCATAACAACAGCAATGTGTTAATATGTCAAACTTGAAATTAGTAAAAAAAACTTAGCATCCACATTTTGCTTAAAAACAAACATAAGTCGTAACCATTGAGAGCTCCTTATAAAATAACATAAAACCAACTCTAAACACGGATCATCTAGCAGGGCTACAAATTATTGTACTTCCTCACTGGCCATTAAGGCTTGTAGATGTAAACAGGTACTTGCCACTTTCCATTTTTAGTAGCCACACTTTAATTAAAGATTATATGTAGCTGACTACACTGTGCTAAAAATATACTCAAACTAGTTTTACAGCCTTTAAAAACAAGGACCAGTGCTCAAACCCAAACCAAGAATACCTCTAAAGGACATTATCAACATCTATTTAACCCTCAGTCTATTAAAACGGGCGGCAGTAGCTCAGTGGTAGAGCGGCCGTCCTTCAATCGGAAGGTAGTAGGATCGATTCCCGCTCGCCCCACGGTTCATACTGTCGTTGTGTCCTTGGGCAAGACACTTAACCCACCTTGCCTCCAGTGACTGTAACACTGGTAATGTAATGTAATGTAAGTCGCTTTGGATAAAAGCGTCTGCTAAATTAATAAATGTAAATGTAATGTAAATATAAAACAAAGAAGTAGCCTCTTTTTGCATCTGTTAGAAAACATTAAATGTCGTCTGTTAAAGAGGCTCTAAATATTGAAATTGTTACATGCCTAAGTCTGTTTGCTTTCAGTAGGTCGGCGGGTCCTAAAGGTCAGTGTGGTTCTATGAGATGTTAGTTTATTCCCTACTGTAGACAGTCAGCACACTTCCAGTTTGGAGAAGCAGACAGGTCAGGAGCAACGGCACAGAGACTAAATCATGTAATGCTGTGAATAGGGCCGGTGAGAATTTGATTTCAAACATTTAAAGTGCTGAGATACTAGAATGTTGGCTGCAATATTTAATGACATTTTCAATATGTGCAGAATAGCAATAATTTGTTATGCCCTTTCAGTACGAACTGAACAACATTCAGAAACCCAAAACGTTACTTTGATGATATGTGTGTGTAAAAATCTTCTAATTAATACACACACTGGTTTTTATTAGTTGTTATAATAGTGTGTTTTTCCACCAAAATGCGCATAATGTCAAAACAAATTGGAAGTTATGTGAAACTATGTCAAGCACTGATTTCAAGAGTTGGTGGTGCGACAGAGCGACACAAAAGCAGGTGCCATGGCTGCGATTCTTTCACGGCCAATCCAGTTGTTCTGGATTTTTTAAGCGAGAACAAATTAACTATACATTATCCACACATACATTTGTCATCAGTGTGAACCCAACCAGATGTAGTGATTAATTATCTTGTGATGTAACTGTGATAATAATGCCACGTATTAGCAATGAGCAGAGATGAATGGTTTAACAACAGCACAAAACAAACGTTTTTTTTTATCAATAAATTATGACTTATATGGTAAACAATGAACAAAAAAATCATTCACTTAACAATGTTTAACCATTTTCATTGTATGCATTTCTATTGTCTAAGTCACAACAATTAAACAAACGTACAAAAAAACATATGATTACTTTTGACTATTTTCATGTTAAACCATCATTGTGTTATGTTTCTCACTCCACAACCCAAGACATTAAAAAAGAACACCATACCTGTATAGTCCCATCTGTCTTCCTCTGTAATGGCAGAAAACTGACGCTGTGTCCATAAAAGTCCAGGGCATTTCCCGTTTTCAGTAGAACCACCGACATAAGTAGGAGAAAAGGCGCACCTGCCTCCATCATGTCTTTTCCAATCTGTTCAGACTCCAAGTTCGTTCAGTCAGTTTTAGACGTAGAGATGTAAGAGGCGGTTCTCTGCACATTCCCTGCGACAGGTTCAACCAGATCTGGCACGGTATATTTTTGCTTTTTTTTCTACACTGACAGCTATGAGAGCTTCACCAGCACAGTCAAGGGCAATATACGTAGTCAGAATTAGTAAATAGGTTGCTGCTTTGGGAAAGAGGCCGGATACATTCATAGAGCTTGAGCAGGCCAGGGGGGACATGAACCCCCTAAATCCCCTAAACATATATTTTTATAAACAAGTAATATCCATGCAACTAACAGAAATTTACCTATAGTCATGTATTTCTGGAAGTTCAAATATAATCAAAAGTCATTACAATATTCCCCAAGAGAATGCCCAAGAAGCCTTAACCCTGCAGAAATGTAGATATTCTGTTTTAAAGACACGATTAAAAATTAACTTAAGCAATACTACAATATTATACTGTATATTATACACATGTATGCAAGTTACAATAGTAAAATAATGCACTTTATACTGTTAAAGGCTGTCCTTAACTAGGTTTTGAGGAAATAAAATAAACTCCCCTCTAAACTGGTCTCTAAGCTGTGTGGCCTGGGACTGGATTCCTCCCTGTGCAGGTGGGTCTACAGCTTCCTGACCAGCAGACCACCGATGGGTCTACACCTCAAATGCAACCTTCATAAACTCGTGTTTTATTGGAGGCCTACACTAAATGTTCATGTGAATATTTCCTATGCATGTTGTTAAATCGGTCACTTACGTTGCATTTCTCTGTATTATTATTCACTACACATCCCTGAGACCACCATTTTTAGCAAAATACAGAGATAGTTCAGTATTTATTTTAATGTTCTTACACTGACAGATGTTTTAGTTGTTAGAAAGAGTGTGTTCAATTCCTAGTTAAGTATCTCATTGAGCCTATTTACAAAACGTGGATTATCCAAGTCTCTCCCATGGGGGGGTTTGATTAATTAATATGTCCGTTTATGCTATCAGAAAACTATTGTTTTACTATACAGTAAAAGCCGAAAAGCCCTGATGTAACCACCATTTTATTTCCCTGTCGTAATGACAATATTGGTGAATAGGGGACCAATGGGCAGATTACATCCATGTTTATTTACAATCTATGGGATTATCCCATTAAGGCATTAAAGCTGGTTGGTTCAGTTCATAAAGTGAGTAGCCTATGTTTACCTTATATTACAGTCATAATAAAAAATTAAAGGTAAAACTTCTTATTAAGTTGTAGGGTATTTACCCATAACTGTACATTGACCTGTCGAGGTGACGTTTAATAGCAAAGTTCAGCGTTTTTGTCAGATTTGAACCTTACGTGGACCCGTAACTACGTCAGTTCATGGAAAGTGTCGGAGTGGCAAGATGGCTACGGAACCAAATAAAACCGAAATCCTGACCATTTTCAAGAGATTAAGATCGATTCCGACAAACAAGGTAACCCGATTTCACCTCTTTTATGTCCATGTTGCGTTTCTCTATACTTTGTCGCTAGAGGCACTCACTGGCGGGGTTTTTGTTCCGGTGAGCTGGCCCCGGATTCGTGAAGGACGGAGCTAAGTTAAGCTAACAGTAAACCAGATAAAGGCCACGTAAACGCTAGCTATATGAACATACGGCTAGTCTTTAATGCTTAAATCCTATTCAATCTAAAGAATGTTGATTAACACTGCACACCATGACTAAACAGTTCTAAATTTCTAATGAGTGGCTTGTAACACCAAAAAAACGATTTGTTTCAAGAAGCTGGCTGTTTATCCAACCATATGGCGTTCATGCTAGCAATATCTTTTAATTTTCTAATTGTAAAAGACATCTGAGCTCTATGAAGTTCATTAGACAGGTGTTGCAGCATCCATAACTTTGGAGTTTTATGTTTATTTTTACCGGTTACTTTTGTATCTTTATTATTCTTGGTCCTTGACACTCGGTGGTTTTATCCGGATAATGGTATCAAATATTGATACATCGTATGCCTTCTACATAGACTTATCTTCATACACACACAGTAAAATTGTGTATTTGTACAGTAGATGACACACACATGACACTTCTCGTTATTACATGATTAACAAGAACAAACTGAACGTTGCAATATTAGCACATTGCAGTATCACCTTACAGACTTTAAATGTGTACCATTAACGTTAGACTAAAACAAGGTGTTCTTAAATCAGCATTAGTAATGCAACACCGTTTGTACAAGCTGCATTTATATTTCTTTTCTATATCCTGAAGGCAATACTGTTTACATATTTGTCACCTTTCCTGTTTGTAGTACAAATCTATTAATATAGCAGCTTCACTAACATCCTTAAGCCATATGGGAAAATGTGGACTTCCCTCTTTCTCACTAGAAATTGTCATTCATTAATATGTCTTGATGTATTAATACTCACATGCTCACAATTTGGGCTGCATGATAGTAGAAAAACATAACTATGCATATTATTTGAATATATTTGAATATTGTTATAGCAATATCAGTTGTGATATTTGAAGGGCCCTTGACCGAGGCTGGGATAGAACCGTATGACTATGCTGAGGCTGACAGCAGTGGAGTATTGTCATTTATTTATTTTTTGTCCAAACGATCTGTCCACAATGGCCCTGTTTCCCTGAAGCAGGTTGAACCGATTCAGGGTTGTCCTCAGATTAGTTCTACTCAGTTTCCTGTTTTAGAAACTAGTTCAGGGATGAGACTGTCCTTATCAAGCGGCATTCACAGCAAGAAGGTCCTGGGTTCGATTCCCATGCAGGGCGTGGCCTTTCTCAGTGTAGTTTGCATGTCCTCCCTGTGTCTGCGTAGGTTTCATCCGGGTACTCCGGTTTCCCCTACCAACAAAAACGTACAATATAGGACTACAGATGGAAATTAGCTGTTAAGATATAATCTGGTACAAGCATAATACACAAGGTGCTCAGACCTTCTACCACAACCTAATTCACCTCCACAGTCATACGCACGTTTGCTAAGTCCTTACAATGGTTAATTGAGTTGTAGCGGTGTGATTGAGGCGCACACAGCATATTAGTGATGAGTCGTTCATGAACGATTTGTTCTTTTTGAACGAGTCTTTAACATGACTCGGGAACAACTAGTCATATCAGAGAGCGAGTCGTTCACTTTTGTGTAGACCCACACATGCGCATTGCGCCACATCTCATACAGGAAACAGAAAGGAGTCATTCATCTCCCGAGTCGTTCGTTCGTTCACCAAGTCCCAGCTCCATAGAGGAAGAGTATGCAGTTACCGGAAACAGAAAGGAATCGTTCATCTTCCGAGTCTCTAAGTCGTTCATTCAAGTCCCCGTAGGCTGAATGCAGAAACAGAGGAGAAGTCCAATGTGAAGATCAAGATATTACACCTTTCCTTTGTCCTTTCACAGAGGTGCAGTGAACACCAAGAAAAACCCCAGTAAAATGCTCCACATGTGACATGCTCTTGTGCTTTCTGCAACAAGAGACTGCAACAATTGACACATATATTTTGCAACATTGACCAACAGTTTTATAACCTATGTATATAGTTTGCAGTTGCAGTTTTTTATGTGTGGATATTATTCAAAAATATATATTTTGGCCCATAATACTTATTTTCACTATTTTTTTTTATGTAAATATGTCAATTTTATAGTGTTATTATTATGGAATATTAATTTTCATAACTAATAGAGTGATTATGTTTGTAAATACAGATTCCTCTAGATGTAAGCTTTCAGTAGAGCCCTCATTGATGCCTGTGAGTTGAAGCATTCAGAACTTATTGCACTTTTTCATACGTTTTCCAAATGTCTCCAATTTGGATAAACTATGGTTCCTCTATAAAACGCATGGACCTACCAACATAAAAACTGGTGTAAAAAAATTATTTTTACAGATATTCTTTTCAAGTTTGAAATGTGAGTAGTCATCAAGTTATTATTTTGGCCCATAGTGTGTTTTAGTCCTCAACTACCTGCTGAAGCTTTTGACACATTTATTTTCACTAAATATTTTAGGCGAGGACACAAAAAATTATTTTCTCTGTGTGTTCCAAAGTGTATACAATTGTATCAGTAGTACTTAGAGAGATTCTGATGTTCTGTTGTGGGTGAAACTAGAGGTTGTTACCTTTACAAAGAGCCCACACTTGTATTTAAATTCCAGAGGGTTCAATAACGGCAATCATTTTAATTTGGAGAGGTCACATTACACACAATACAGCCAAAATGACCCCTAAATACTAACAGGTTATTATAGTTTTTATTCCAAAAGTACAAAATGTGTTGAAAAATTTAACATGTAACATTTTAATTAGATTCTGCTCAAATGAACAAAATGAACGAAATGACTGGAAAAAAGATTTGTTCATTTTGCTGAACGAGACTTAAAGAACTGAGTCAGTAAAATGATCCGAAATTCCCATCACTAACAGGAAACGGAAATGACGCGTTGCGTCAAATTAAGGATGGCGTTTATTTTTTTTTTACGCACTAAACCCTAAAAGTTTTACCAGCCCTAGTTTAAATACACAGGCTTGAACGATAATTAGTTGGGTGCTGGTAACATTTTATATACTAATCTTAAGATTTAATATTAATCTATTTCGTTATTTTTGAATGGCCTACATTAATCAATTTGATTGTGCAGACTGCCTTAATGCGTTTTTGGTAAATCAGTGTAAATGTAGTACTTCAGTAACAGACAATGTAACTTTAAAAACCTGACATTAACCAAATGTATAGAAAAAAACTCAACATATTTATACTTGATTATTGTCACCCACTCTTGCTTGCATCAGAATTTTAAAGTTAGTTAAAAAGTGTTAAGATCCTATTAGTTTACTGTTGAACTTACCAATTTAACTTGCATACTCTGAGTCTGGACTCAACCTGCTTCTTGAAACAGGGCCTGTATCTGAAACAATATTTTGACACTTTTTCAGCTTGACAACATTGTTCCATTGCTATTCATGTTTTCAATTGTGTTCCCCTCCAATTATGTTCATTGGAGGGGACCCCTGGAGAATGATGTTTGTCCCATTCTCCCAGTGGTCAATGGCACATAGGGAGATTGTTGTAAATGTTGTCTTTTTTTCTTCCAGGCATGCTTTGATTGCGCAGCGAAAAACCCCAGCTGGGCAAGCATTTCATATGGCGTGTTCTTGTGCATTGACTGCTCTGGAATCCACCGTTCGCTGGGAGTTCATCTCAGTTTTATCAGGTACGAGTTTTAACGGCAGCACAGTTATCTTTTGTTTCATACAAAAGCTAACGACATAGCAGGATTATTAGTCATTGTCATGAAGCATACTTTCTCAGCAGCATAGTGGAAAAAAGAGGCTTTCTTAATAGTTGATGCTGTGGGTACATATGTGTGCCTCAAGCAAAATCGTAATAACAATGTTGACTGTTTTATCTCTCTCATTGTTCAGATCCACTGAGTTGGATTCCAACTGGAGCTGGTTTCAGCTGAGATGTATGCAGGTTGGAGGCAATGCCAATGCAGTAAGTTAAAGATGTACATTGTGTGATTATGTATGTAATGACACTGGTTGCAGATTAATACAGGATGTACCCGTTTTGTATAATTTATGTCTGTGTTTTTTTTCTCCCGTGTCACAGACAGCCTTTTTCCGCCAACATGGCTGCTCCACAAATGACACCAACGCCAAGTACAACAGCCGTGCGCTCAGATGTACAGAGAGAAGATTCGGCAGCTGGCCAACACTGCTCTGTCGAAATATGGCACAGATGTGAGTCTAGCAGGAGGCATTATAAGTCTCATGCGCAACAGGAAATGAGTCATCTTAGTTTTGAAGCAACACAAGATAATTGGATTCAAAATGTGCTTTACAGATCTTCACTTTGACTTTGAAGGATTTGGGTTTAAATTGTATTTGGCCTGACTTTCAGATTTTTGGGCTCAATTTTACCAAAAAGGGTGTGCTATGGGCTGATATTTGTGCCACTACAAACTGAATAGGTTGAAGTTGAATTGAAACTGAATCTGAATTGCCAAAGTTGAATGAAGGCTTTTCAAAAACTGAATTATTAAAGTGTAATCATTAATCATTAACCAAATTCATTGGTTTGTAAATTAATTGGAGTAAATTTAAAATCATATTTCAAAATAACTACTTTTTCTGGGTTGAAAATTCAGTTCTACAGTACCTTCAGTTTGAGAAAGCCTTAGAAATCATGAGGGTTGTGTTCTGTGAGTCAGTCTTACAGTTGATAGAAAGTTAGCTTAATTGACGAGACTGTCCGGACTCTTGAGGGTGTCTCGAATGCATCCCAGAAATCCTCAGCATTGCAAAAAACAATTTGGCAGCTTGTCAAAGAAACTACTAGAAACTACATTAAGAAGCAAACGGCACACGCTCAGGATGCAGAAAGGAAATGAAAAGCAAAACTGGTGAATTTGCAATTAAGTTTTGAAGTAGAAACCAAAAAGCTCTTGTATGAGTACAATTGTTTGTGATTGTGAGTTTTTGGTATTGATATTTTTAAGTAGTGTGTGAGAATATACTTACTAGGCTAATGTTTACTATGGTTGCTGGTGTATTAGACCTATACATATACAGTCGGGTCCATAAATATTGGGACATCGACACAATTCTAATCTTTTTGTCTCCAAACACCACCACAATGTGCTTTAACTGCAGACTTTTAGATTTAATTTGAGGGTATTTACATCCAAATCAGGTGAACAGTGTTGGAATTGGAACAGTTTTTATATGTGCCTCCCACGTTTTAAGGGACCAAAAGTAATGGGACAGATTAGCAAACATAAATCAAACTTTCACTTTTTAATACTTGGTTGCAAATCCTTTGCAGTCAATAACAGCCTGAAGTCTGAAGCATAGACATCACCAGACGCTGGGTTTCATCTCTGGTGATGCTCTGCCAGGCCTCTACTGCAACTGTCTTCATTTCCTGCTTCTTGGGTCAGTTTCCCTTCAGTCTTGTCTTCATCAAGTGAAATGCGCTCAATCAGATTCAGGTCAGGTGATTGACTTGGCCATTGCATAACATTCCACTTCTTTCCCTTAAAAAACTCTTTGGTTGCTTGCACAGTATGCTTCAGGTCATTGTCCATCTGCACTGTGAAGCACCGTCCAATGAGTTCTGAAGCATTTGGCTGAATATGAGCAGATAATATTGCAAACACTTCAGAATTCATGCTGCTGCTTTTGTCAGCTGTCACATCATCAATAAATACAAGAGAACCAGTTCCATTGGCAGCCATACATGCCCACGCCATGACACTATCACCACATGCTTCACTGATGAGGTGCTATGCTTTGAATCATGAGCAGTTCCTTTCCTTCTCCAGACTCTTCTCTTCCCATCACTCTGGTACAAGTTAATCTTGGTTTCATCGGTTCATAGGATGTTGTTCCAGAACTGTGAAGACTTTTTTAGATGTTGTTTGGCAAACTCTAATCTGGCCTTCCTGTTTTTGAGGCTCACCAATGGTTTACATCTTGTGGTGAACCCTCTGTATTCACTCTGGTCAAGTCTTCTCTTGAGTGTTGACTTTGACACACATACACCTACCTCCTGTGTCCTGAGTGTTCTTGATCTGGACAACTGTTGTGAAGGGTGTTTTCTTCACCAGGGAAAGAATTTTTCATTCATCCGTGGTCTTCCGGGTCTTTTGGTGTTGCTGAGCTCACCGGTGAGTTCTTTCTTTTGAGGATGTTCCAAACAGTTGATTTGGCCACACCTAAAGTTTTTGTTATCTCTCTCATGGGTTTGTTTTGTTTTTTCAGCCTAATGATGGCTTGATTCACTGATAGTGACAGCTCTTTGGATTTCCTATTGAGAGTTGACGGCAACAGTTTCCAAATCCAAATAGCCCACTTGAAATGAACTCTGAACCTTTTATCTGCTCCTTGTAAATGGGATAATGAGGGAATAACACACACCTGGCCATGGAACAGCTGAGCAGCCAATTGTCCCATTACTTTTGGTCTCTTAAAAAGTGGTAGGCACAAATACAAACTGTTGTAATTCCTATACCGTTCACCTGATTTGGATGTAAATACCCTCAAATTAAAGCTAAAAGTCTGCAGTTAAAGCACATCTTGTTCGTTCTATTTCAAATCCATTGTGGTGGTGTATAGAGCCAAAAAGATTATAATTGTGTTGTCACAATATTTAGGGACCTGACTGTAGTACATGTACTGTATAAGAGCAAGAGTGTGTCCACGCTCTGGACTCAAATATGGGCCTTAAAAATCCAATTAATGTAATTTGCATTTATTGGATTCATAAACTGAGGTAACAAAGTAGGAATGTGTCTGTGTTAGCCTTTACAATGAAAAACAAAAGTATGTCAAGACAATTGCAGCAAAAAATCTAAAATATGATTAAGATAAAAACCAAGGTTAGTAAATGTATATTAACTATATTTTAGAATAAAGGAATAAATGTGTTCTATGATTTGGCTTATTTGTAGATCTGATCGTCACAGACACGCATAAGAAATTAATCCATCCAGTATTTCAAGACGATTTCCTAGAGGTCATTAGCATCGGTGTGTAGAGGTGTTTTAAACCTGTGCAAGGTCCACACGCTTCCTTACACAACATTACAGGGGACATCCAGGCAACTTGAATTGGACTTATTTGTTTTAATCAACACCTGCAACCTCTTTGCAGCTGTGGATTGACTCTTCAGCTGGAGCCATCACTGCAGCTGCCGACAAGAAAGAGACCGACTTTTTTGAAGAACATACACAGGTTTGTTTTTGTAAATTGCCATGCTTTTCCTTAACAATACATCTAAGTGTAACATGGAGTAAATGTTGTTTTGAAAATAATAAAATGAAAAGAAGGGGGGTGACACAGCTGTAGGGATTATTTGAGCTGCATTGAGCTAAGAATTTGATACAAAACCCTACACTGCCTTGTGCTTACATCACACTGTAATCAACAAGTTTTGTATTAATTGCACATAGATTTAATCAAATAAGCTGTGACATACATTACTGTAGAAGACACTGGTATAACTAAAGGGTGGGTTTATCTTGAGCTGTATCACTAAAAGTTGCAGCTACTGCAAGAAGAGTAACTTTAGTCATTTTGCTAAGGTTTTGCTAATTCTTTAGCTGAGCATAGGGCTGGACAATAATTCAATATCAATATATATCGCAATATTTTTTTTTTCAATAACGGTGATATGATTATTAAACACATTTTCAATATTTCAATATAATCATATATATTATAATAATAATATAACAGTATTTGTCACTGACTGACGCGTTAGGCGCGCAAAAGAGCAGAACACCATTGGCTACTTTTGTGATGACGTACACCGCAGAGTCATTAAACCAGTGCTGGCAGCAGTAGTAGGCTGATCTCCAACGTGGCAAATTCTAGCTACAAAATGAGCCCCTGACCCTGTTTTTATTTCTAAAATATTATGTAGTTTTATAGGAGGAGGTTTCATAGACTTGGCAAATTAATTTTAATTTATTATTTATTTATTTATAATTTTATAATTAATTTAAAATGAATTAGCCTCAGAAGATTGTCGGTACAGACATCTGTTGTGGGCGTTATTGGCAGTTTTTCTGAGGCTTTTATATTGTTCATATTGATATCGAAATTATATCATATCGACCGAAATTAAGAAATATATCGTGATATAAAATTTGGCCATATCGTCCAGCCCTAGCTGAGCATCTCTCCTCTCTGTCTGTTTTGTATCCAATGCTTGTGGCTTGTGTCACCGGAGAAACTTATGATGAGACGGCACTGGTTTTCTGGTAAATTGTAGTACTGACAGCTATTGCATTTCTCCAGAGACTGCTTTAGTGTCACTCGTTTGGCATCGAAAGGAACCGTCTCATTCACTTGGCAGCAGCTGCTACAGAGTCAAGACAGATATTCACAGGGCAGTTAGACTTAGACGTAACTTTCGTAACAGATGGAGGCCCAGGTCAATGCAGCAAACAGTTGTTAATACATATATTACCATTGCATAATCAAATGTTCGAACGTTATAATCTACTTTAGATTTGTGTGGAATCCATGGTGAGGTTAATTAGTTAATGGCAGCCCACTAAGGACTTGATGGTGTGTGGAAAACACTGCATGAATAATACATTTTTATTCTCAGGTTGACTGGAACATGACATCTCCCTCTGAGCCGGAGCAAAACGACGTGGTTGTCACCCCACAGCTGACAGACACCACCCCCAAAGTCCAGGATGAGGCCCGTGAGTAAAACAACCTCTGAGCTGTTGTAGTGAATATTTCTTACTTTTGATATGACTGAAAATGCCCTTTTTGTTAAAAATTTTTATGTAGAGCCTGAGGAGGGGCCAAGCATTGATGGTCTGAGCACGTCGCCTAAAGCCACAATTGGTGAGTCTCTCACAGAAACCAGTCTTATCCTAATGTTGCCTCAGTAAAACCCAATGCATATGTGATGTGTTACGGTCTTTTTAATTACACCTACTGGGCTTTATTCAAACGGGCACAGAATGTATTGTAAATAAAAAGGGATTGGTTGGCACAGTTTGGAACAATAGTTTTCTGTTTCCACTGTGGTAGTTTGTTGCAGCCCTAACCGTGTTTCCTACATAACTGCTGCCATACCAGTGCTGTGCAGTATATATGTGAATACCTATATGCCAATGAATAATATAAGTTCTGGGACCGTGTTGTCACAACCCCTTCTCTGTCGAGGCTTTTTTGTGTTAAAGGTTTCTCACAGTGACGTTAATCAAATAACAAAAAAAAAAAATTTAAGACTCAAATTATGAGTTAAATGTTGTAAAGATGAAAGCTACAATTTAGAATAAAAATAGAGCTTAGCTGCTGTTTTCTCATTAAATCTGTTTTTTGTATTGATTGCTTGTTGCCCAATTAACCTTAGTGTTTTTCTCCAACGTTTAATGTCTTGGGCTGTGTTTGAAACTATTTCCTCTAAAGTGGAAGGTTTTAGACACTGTGCAACTATATTTTCTGTTGCCATCAATCTCTGAAAATTGACTTGTATAATGCACTCTGGCAAGACTTAAATGATAATTGGCAAATGAATAAGAATTGTTACAGCAAAGTTTTTTACTTAAACAACACTGTGTTTGATTGAGACTAGATTGTTGTAAGTGCAGTAATGTATAGAAAATACAAACTCTTAAAAACCCAGTCAACTAAAAGCTTGTACAAATAAGTGTCTACAGTACGGTTTGAGGAGTAAGGGGTCAAAAAGATTATAATGTACTAAGGGGCCTGCCCATGTAATGCCCTAAAAATTTGCTTCTCTTTGTCTTGCCTGAACAAGTTAACGTCAGGGAACATTAGCGAGTAGTGTCTCAGACACCTCTGCAAAATGGCATACTGAGGCCTGATGACAAGCGAGTACAAATTAGTAGCCCTTTGTTGTATTTGTTTCTAGAGCTGCCACTGATAATTTTTATATTTATTAATCTATTGTTTTTAATCAATTTTTTAAATAAAGTATTATTATAAAACAATGCAATGTCCCTTTATAAATAAATTTAATCTAAAACACAATAAACAATACATATATTGTTAAAATGGGCAAACAATTTTTATTAAGCACATGAAATCTGTTTCGGGCATGTAAAAAAATAAATAAATAAATAAAATCTTCAATAATCCATAAAACAACAAATGCAATACAGAAAGCGTAAAAAAGACAAAATTCATTCATTCATTCATTTTCTACCGCTTAGTCCCGTTAGGACTGTTACGGTGACTGGAGCCTATCCCCTGGACAATGGCCAGTTAGTCACAAAATTCATTTTGTGAAACAAAATAGATTCAGCTACCACGCAGCTCTGTGTACTTTGTGTCTGTGAGTGAGTAGCTGTCGGCTTGTCTCAGAGCAGAGAGACTAAACTAAACTAAAACTCATCACAAAATAAGCCTGTCAGACTATTCCCCATCTTTTTTGTAAAAAAGTGTGTAGCCTACTGTGAGTTTTTGCATATAGGTGTATGGCCAGGTGAACTCAAACGCACGGCACGTACACAGGTGACACATGTCAACAAATACCTTGAGGTAACAATTATCTGTGCTAAAATACAAAGGGGCCAGTGACTCAGGATTGAAAACTACATTGTCTTTCTGGTTTTGTGAATTGGTGTGAAGAGAATTTATTTTACGTAATTGTGGCATTAGTTTTAGTCTAGGGCAGGCTTCATGTAATTGTGCTGTATGAGCTGGTTCAGCTGGTACTGACTGGTGTGTTTTGTGCTGTAGAGGACTCGATGCGTTTATCGTCGTGTGAAGAAGCAATACCAGGAGGTGAATACTTTGAAGAAAGGTGGTGTTAATCACGGCTGCATTGCATGACTGATGCTTGAGTGACCCTGTTATAGCTGTTATCTATACAGTGCTTATTGTGAAATAGAAACATCTAAATAATCTTTCACACAAAATATGTATTTTAACCTTTTATAAATAGAAAAAATTTGCAATTGGACATAGACCTGAAAAAGTGCAAACGTGCAACCTGAGGTAGGCCTATATGAATTAAATTAAATATTAACACAAATTAAATAAAATGTTTAATGAACACAGGAGATGTTAAAACAGTGTGTTTTAGGACTGTTTGAGATGCATTGGTACAGAGCTTACTCTTTTGCTCACACCACATGGACATGTCTGTGAAGGTTCTCAGTCATCCAGGTCATCTTAAAGAAAAAGTTAAAGCAAATGCATATGGACTAGGTTTTCAAGGGGAAGACTTATTGTCTCTTCTCCAAGAGACTTTAATAATAAAAAAATGATAAATAATAAAAATAACAATTGTATCTTGAAGAGACAAAACATCTTCACCTTGAAAACCAAGTCCAAATGCCTTTGCTTTAACCTTTTTTTGGAAGGACATGTGGCCCAGTATTTGGATTAATTACAGTGGATTTATGCAAATGACCCTCGAGTAATTTAGATTTAAAACACACGTATAGCACTGTTGAGCTCAGTGCAACAGGATTACTGTAGGAATAGACGACGTTCGTTCATAAAGGAGGCTGAGCTGGATCAGATAAAATTGCGGGCTACTGGGAACTACAACTATTACCAATTTATCTCCACTTTCTCTGGTGAATAACTGCTGAAGTTTCACTTGAATGGCATCGAGGGTAGCGGTCTCCTCTCTTCCAAAGCAGCAGAGCTCGGTGCCGATTCTTTATAGTGATCAAGAAGAGAATCTACAGCCACGATCAGGGCGGGACTATATTTGGATGGGTACAGTCGCCACGTTTGATGATGAGTTACGGTCATTCACAAACGAATGGCTCTATGAGCTTCTTATGAACAATTCATTGCACAACATAACATTTATTATCTGCATGGAGTGTGGTCAAGCAGAAGAAGATTATGTTAAATATTGGTCAAAAAAAATATGAGTAACGCAAACAAACAATGAAGCATTTGGGTGCATTTTAATAACTTAGACAACATAAAGGCAGAATGTAGAATTTGTTAGGTAAAAATATATATCAAGCAGTGTCTGCTTTAAAAATCTTTTTGTTTTGTATATGTTTTAAGTGTGGTTTTCTTAGTATGGTTTTATTTTGGTTAGTTCATATAAAATGTTAAATAGATACATTTAGGCCTAATAGTATCGGATAGTTTAACTTTTTTATTTATTTCATAATGTAAAATTTAAGGTTTAATGATTACATTGATATGTATGCACATATTTCACGTTAATTATTTAGTAACAGGCCAAACATTATTAAATTTGGATTTGAATAAAAAAAAAAAAGCCCAAAGGTGGTACTAAATGAAGAGCCGTTTGGGAGCCAAAAGAGCTTAGCCAAACAATCCAGTTCCCTATAAAGGGCCGGAGTTTCCATCATGAGTCGATGATGTGCACATCATCATGCCCCCTCACCTGCGCTCTCCGTTTGCTCAAAAAGTGTATATATTGATATTTTACACCAAGAGCATACGTATATTTGAAAAGAATCACTTTACACCAAGGACGTCAGCGCTGCTGCTGCATTGGTGAAAATTGGGCAATTTATGAGTAAAATACAGAAATTAATAGAGTGGATTTTAAATTTGATCTTCTATTGCCCATGTATTATTATTATTATCCTTTATTTAACCAGGTAAAAACTCATGCATTTAAAATGTTGGACTGATTTTCTTTTTGTTACATAAAAATTATATGTCACATTGAATGATGATTGTAATGCATCTTGATGAACGTCGCTTGAGAGGGGCAGCTAGATGCAGTTTCGGCAATGTTGCAAGACATGGAGAACAGTTTGTTGCTGGAGAGATGAAATAGAGCAACTTTTTTATAAATTTTGTTAAAAGGATAGAACAAGCGCTTTAACCTCAATAAGAATGTTGGGTCATTTGGGACCTTGTTTTCCCTATTTTTGAAAGCTGCTTATTTCAGCAAATTTTTGTCTAAAAGGAATTTAATGCATACTTTTGAAAAAGTCAAAGGTGAACGTCGATGGTTCAAAGTAGTGTACATGAAAGTGTCATAACTCGGCTTGCTGACAATTTTAACAGCTTTTTAACCTGAATGAGCTTTTTGTTCTTGGAACTGCTTTGGTTTGTAAATAAATAGTAAAATTGTATTGATCCTTTACTGAATTTTTACAGGTTAAACTAAGTTGTCCTTTCCCCCTCTTTTTTTTTTTTACAGATGTCAAACCTTCCATTATTGGAAAAAAGAAGCCAATGGCAGCCAAAAAAGGGGTAAGTAATAGGCAGAGAAAAAAGACTGAATAAATGCACGGTCTGAATGAGGCCATCAACATTATAATTTTTTTAACAATGATGCCACCTTGTATTAAATTGGAAGTGCATCAGCAAATTTACACAAATAGAACATATCTAAAAATCCGTAACATTTAATATTTCTGATGAATACTCATTTTGTGGATCTCATCCTTTTTAAAGGTGTTAAATGTTTTTTGATCTATTCGTGTTGCTCGTGTTCAGTGTTAAAAGTTAGCCGATATATTTCTTAATTTCGGTCGATATGATATAATTTCGATATCAATATGAACAATATAAAAGCCTCCGAAAACCTGCCAATAACGCCCACAACAGATGTCTGTACCGACAATCTTCTGAGGCTAATTCATTTTAAATTAATTATAAAATTATAAATAAATAAATAATAAATTAAAATTAATTTGCCAAGTCTATGAAACCTCCTCCTATAAAACTACATAATATTTTAGAAATAAAAACAGGGGTCAGGGGCGCTCATTTTGTAGCTAGAATTTGCCACGTTGGAGATCAGCCTACTACTGCTGTGCTGAGCACTGGTTTCGTGACTCTGCGGTGTATGTCATCACAAAAGTAGCCAATGGTGTTCTGCTCTTTCTGACGGCTGCGCGCCTAACGTCAGTCAGTGACAAATACTGTTATATTATTATTATTATAATATATATGATTATATTGAAATATTGAAAATGTGTTTAATAATCATATCACCGTTATTGAAAAAAAAAATATTGCGATATATATTGATATTGAATTATTGTCCAGCCCTACTACATACAAAGAGGCCTATTATTTACCAGAATTTCACATTGACACAGTTTTATTAGCTTTAATTAACTCGATAGAGCTCACTAAAGCTGCTGGGTCTGTGGAGGACAGAGGCCCTGAATAATCGTCTATAAACTGATAATGAATGATGAATTTATAGACGAGCAATGTCCAGCTGTTGGCTACTGCACAAAGAGACAGAGTGTGGCCACAGCTCAGCATCGTGTCACAAAGGTCCGTTCAGCTGAGAGTTTACGTGCACCTGCTGAGAAGCTCTTCTGTCCGGAGGAGTATCAAGTTTTTATGTGACATTTTTTGTGCCTCGTATTTTGAAAGCGTCTGTTATAACGCGTCCTCCGTAGTGCCTATGACGCACAACCAGGCGAACACGTCCTCCACCACGCACTACCTCTCTGAACTGAGGTAGCCTGCATTTACAGGCTTGGGTGTAGGTCTGATATTTATTTATACTAGCAGGCTAAAGGTAAGGTCTGCATGCGTCTGAAATAGGCTGTGTAGTTTGACAAGAAAGGTGAGGAAAAGCCAAACAAGCCACGCGCATGTTTTTTTGAGTAGTGCAAAAAATGAAAAATGTTGGCAGCTCAAGTTTGAGAACAAAGAAAACAAATTGAAGTAAATAAATATTTGCATTTGATGTTTATGATGCCAGTATTTATGTAGCATAAGGAATGTCCTCCTGTTCAATGCACTTTATTTAAGCTCAAAGATGGTTTAGATGGTACATTTATTAATATTATTAATCTTTCTTGGGCTGTAAGAGCCTTTTGACGATTGCACATTTATTTGATTAAATTTAAAATAAGCTGTGAATGTGTATTTTGCATCTCTTTGATGCACATTGATGTCTTTGTTTATATTAAAATAGACTGCAAGATGTTTTTCACTTTTGGTATTGTTTTTCATTGATGAAACAATACTAAAATTGCATGACATTTTAGTCGACTAAAACTAGACTAAAACAAATAAGATGACTAAAATGAGACTAAAAATAATTTCAGTAAAAAGACTAAAATTAAAATAAAGTTCCTTGTCAAAATTAACACTGGTCTGAGGTAGGTCTATTTTAAAAATAATATACAGTCATATGATTAAAATAGAATAGTGCAATCGTTATGATTATCACAATTATAAACTACAAACTTAGTGTCACTTTAAGGGCCGGTCACCTCTGTCACAGCCCAAAAGACAACAGAAATCACCCAAAGTTGTAAACTTATCCAAAATATACATACCCCAGTTCTTAATACTGTCTGTTGTCACCTTTTAACATCAAAGACAGCTTGAAGTCTTTTGTGGTAGTTGTGGATGAGGCTCTTTATTTTCTCAGTTGATAAAGCTAGTTTTTTTGGCAAAAAGCCTCCAGTTCCTTTAAATCTTTGAGAGTTCAAAGTTATTTTATTTTTTTATTTTTTTGTATCCCAAACTATTTTTCTGGCAGTTGTGGCTGAAAGTTTTGTTGGTCTACCTGACCTTGGTTTAGTTTCTACTGAATCCTTCATTTTCCACTTCTTAATTAGAAGTGAACACTGTTGATTGACATTCTCAATTCCTTGGATATTTCTTTATATCCCTTTTACTGTTTTACACAGTTCAATTACCTTTTCCCGCAGATCCTTTGACAATTCTTTTGTTTTTCCCATGACAGAAACGTCAGTGCAGCACTGGATGAAAGATGCAAGGGTCTGTCAGGAGCCCAGAAACTCACTGACCTTTTTATAAACACACACTGATTACAAGCAAACAGATCACAGGTGAGGATGGTTACCTTTAGTAGCCATTCCACTGTGTCAACTTGTGTGTATGTAATCAGGCCAAAATCACCAGGGTATGCAAACTTTTGATCAGTGTCAAGTGGGTTGTTTCTGTTGTCATTATGATTTAAAAACAACACAATTGTTTGACAATAAATGGCTTCATCCAACCACTAACTATGAGTGAAAAAGTAAACTTATGAGCACAACTATATATAGTTCCTATTGGTTTTACAACAAAATATATGGAAATAAAACATGCATGTGAAAAGTCCTAAAGATTCTTGTTTAAAACCAATGCCTAAAACAAGAAAGTGCACTCCTGAATTGTGAAAGCAAAACTATTTAGAGTGTTAAGGCTCAGAGCTTCCTATACAAGGTACAAGAAAGTATTAAAAAATAGAAATGAGTCAGATGTCACCAGTGCATTTAAAACCAGTCATTTAATGCCTGAAAACTAAAACTCTTTTGTGTGCTTTTCTTCTTTGTCTATTCTTCTTTTGTGGTGCAGCTCGGGGCAAAGAAAGGCCTTGGTGCCCAGAAGGTCAGTGGTAAAAACTTCTCAGAAGTGGAGAAGCAGGCTCAAGTTGCAGAGAAGCTGAGAGAGGAACAAGCTGTCGAGGCCAAGAAACAGGCAGAGGAATCTATGTAAGTCAGATCAAATGTTGTTTGTTACGAACCACATTATCCTTCATGTGTTGTGTTCAGGGACTTTGAGAAACATTTACTCCACAGTGCTGCTCTTGTTGGAGAACAGACTCAGTAGCAGGAAAGTGTTTCTTATGTCTATAATAAACAATAGGTGATTTTCATTTGTAAATATCACATTAGATCATGGTTGGGCAAATTTTTTTACCCAAGGGCCAGATTACCACCTGGGAGACTTTTAGAGGGCCGGGCCAACACAGTGTACTAACTTCAATAAAAACAGATTGTTTTCAATAGTTTAATGTATACTATATTGCATATACTGTATATTTATATACAGTATATATTAATGTTTATTAACACCTGAGCACATCGCTCACAGAAATGACAAGTCACATCGTCACAAGTCATACCGTAGCTCAGTTTTTTGGGGGACAATTCTTAAATACATGGCCTGGCAAGCCAGACTCCTCGCTGTATCAGTAAGGAGTCTAGAAAGGATCGCTTCCTGTTTGTTATCCTCAAGGTGGGCCCTGCCGAGACATGACGTTAGCAAGGTGACAATCTACGAAGAAGTAAACAAACGGCGGTAGCTCACATGCGTCGCGTGTGTCCAATATGATTTTTAACTTGTGTTGTCTTGATTATTTAAAACTGATTGAAAAGCAGAGGTAAACAAACTCTCGGCAGTCCCGCGCGCCATCTTGTTGACTTTTTTGAATAATGGATCTAGGTGGCCTGAGTGTGACGCAAGGCAACACTCCACCATTTGAATGTGATTGTTCAGTACAGAAAATACCGAAGGGATATATTGGTTTATGACGCTTTCCCAGATTGAGTTCCTGAGTTCAGAGTTCCACTATATAGAAGATACAGAGAGCTCATGCCAGGCTTTGCCAGGCTACAAAACACATGCATACATAAATATATATTAAAAAATCAGCAATTACTCTATATTTCCTGGCAGTAAAGTCTTTATTGACCAGCAGTGGCTACCCCCATCAACGGCACTGAACAAAGACCAAATGTCTAAAATAATAAATAAAGGAAAATAAAAAAAAACTTGTTACAGAGACAGAGTTTTATTTACAGCAAAAGAGTTCTCACATAAAAACAGTGAGACCCCTTGGCTTGAAAAATGTGTAGTCAAATTATATGACCTCCACAACATTATATCTGGACTAAAATTTATGTGCAGTGTACAATAATAATGTTATGTGTCTTTTTTCTGTTTGTTGTAGTGTTACTTCGATGCGGCTGGCCTATAAGGAGCTGGAGATTGACAGGAAGATGGAGGATAAGAAGCTTCAAAATCTGGAAAGCAAGAAGAGGGAGCAGGCTGAGAGGCTGGGCATGGGCTTCGGCAACAGGAGGTAATATTTACAACCGTATGTTTTCTGCTTTCTCATGTACGTACTAAAGCCTGTAGTGGCTGGTGATTTGTATTTCATACAGTCAGGTCCATAAATATTGGGACATCAACACAATTCTAATATTTTTGGCTCTATACACCACCACATTTTATTTTAAATGAAACAAACGATGTGCTTTAACTGCAGACTTTTAGCTTTAATTTGAGGGTATTTACATCTAAATCAGGTGAACGGTGTAGGAATTACAACAGTTTGTATTTGTGCCTCCCACCTTTTAATGGACCAAACGTAATGGGACAATTGGCTGCTCAGCTGTTCCATGGCCAGGTGTGTGTTATTCCCTTATTATCCCTTTTACAAGTAGCAGATAAAAGGTTCAGAGTTATTTCAAGTGTGCTATTTGGATTTGGAAACTGTTGCTGTCAACTCTCAATATGAGATCCAAAGAGCTGTCACTATCGGTGAAGTAAGCCATCATTAGGCTGAAAAAACAAAACAAACCCATCAGAGCTATAACAAAAACTTTAGGTGTGGCCAAATCAACTGTTTGGAACATCCTTAAAAAGAAAGAAAGCACCGTTCACAACAGTTGGCCAGATCAAGAACACTCTCCAGGAGGTAGGTGCATGTGTGTCAAAGTCAACAATCAAGAGAAGACTTCACCAGAGTAAATACAGAGGGTTCACCACAAGATGTAAACCATTGGTGAGCCTCAAAAACAGGAAGGCCAGATTAGAGTTTGCCAAACAACATCTAAAAAAGTCTTCACAGTTCTGGAACAACGTCCTATGGACCGATGAGACCAAGATCAACTTGTATCAGAGTGATGGGAAGAGAAGAGTCTGGAGAAGGAAAGGAACTGCTCATGATTCAAAGCATAGCACCTCATCAGTGAAGCATGTGGTGGTAGTGTCATGGCGTGGACATGTACAGTGCCTTGCGAAAGTATTCGGCCCCCTTGAACTTTGCGACCTTTTGCTACATTTCAGGCTTCAAACATAAAGATATGAAACTGTAATTTTTTGTGAACAATCAACAACAAGTGGGACACAATCATGAAGTGGAACGAAATTTATTGTATATTTTAAACTTAATTAACAAATAAGAAACTGAAAAATTGGGCGTGCAAAATTATTCAGCCCCTTTACTTTCAGTGCAGCAAACTCTCTCCAGAAGTTCTGTGAGGATCTCTGAATGATCCAATGTTGACCTAAATGACTAATGATAATAAATGGAATCCACCTGTGAGTAATCAAGTCTCTGTATAAATGCACCTGCACTGTGATAGTCTCAGAGGTCTGTTTGAAGCGCAGAGAGCATCATGAAGAACAAGGAACACACCAGGCAGGTCCGAGATACTGTTGTGGAGAAGTTTAAAGCCGGATTTGGATACAAAAAGATTTCCCAAGCTTTAAACATCCCAAGGAGCACTGTGCAAGCGATAATATTGAAATGGAAGGAGTACCAAGACCTGGCCGTCCCTCTAAACTTTCAGCTCATACAAGGAGAAGACTGATCAGAGATGCAGCCAAGAGGCCCATGATCACTCTGGATGAACTGCAGAGATCTACAGCTGAGGTGGGAGACTCTGTCCATAGGACAACAATCAGTCGTATACTGCACAAATCTGGCCGTTATGGAAGAGTGGCAAGAAGAAAGCCATTTCTTAAAGATATCCATAAAAAGTGTTGTTTTAAAGTTTGCCACAAGCCACCTGGAGACACACCAAACATGTGGAAGAAGGTGCTCTGGTCAGATGAAACCAAAATCGAACTTTTTGGCAACAACGCAAAACGTTACGTTTGGCATAAAAGCAACACAGCTCATCACCTGAACACACTATCCCCACTGTCAAACATGGTGGTGGCAGCATTATGGTTTGGACCTGCTTTTCTTCAGTAGGGACAGGGAAGATGGTTAAAATTGATGGGAAGATGGATGGAGCCAAATACAGGACCATTCTGGAAGAACACCTGATGGAGTCTGTAAAAGACCTGAGACTGGGACGGAGATTTGTCTTCCAACAAGACAATTATCCAAAACATTAAGCAAAATCTACAATGGAATGGTTCACAAATAAACAGGTGTTAGAATGGCCAATTCAAAGTCCAGAACTGAATTCAATCGAGAATCTGTGGAAAGAACTGAAAACTGCTGTTCACAAATGCTCTCCATCCAACCTCTCTGAGCTCGAGCTGTTTTGCAAAGAGGAATGGGCAAAAATTTCAGTCTCTGGATGTGCAAAACTGATAGAGACATACCCCAAGCGACTTACAGCTGTAATCGCAGCAAAAGGTGGCGCTACAAAGTATTAAGCTAATAATAACTGAATAATTTTGCACGCCCAAATTTTCAGTTTTTTATTTGTTAAAAAAGTTTGAAATATCCAATAAATTTGTTCCACTTGTTGTTGATTCTTCACAAAAATTCCAGTTTCATATCTTTGTTTGAAGCCTGAAATGTGGCAAAAGGTCGCAAAGTTTAAGGGGGACGGATACTCTTGCAAGGCACTGTATGGCTGCCAATGGAACTGGTTCTCTTGTATTTATTGATGATGTGACTGCTGACAAAAGCAGCAGGATGAATTCTGAAGTGTTTCAGGCAATATTATCTGCTCATATTCAGCCAAATGCTTCAGAACTCATTGGACGGCGCTTCACAGTGCAGATGGACAATGACCCGTTCCAGAATTCAGGCTGTAATTGACTGCAAAGGATTTGCAACCATGTATTAAAACAAAGTTTGATTTATGATTATTAATCTGTCCCATTTCTTTTGGTCCCTTTTTAAAAAGTGGGAGGCACATATAAAAACTGTTGTAATTCCTACACTGTTCACCAAATTAAAGCTAAAAGTCTGCAGTTAAAGCACATCTTGTTTGTTTCATTTCAAATCCATTGTGGTGGTGTTTAGAGCCAAAAAGATAAGAATTGTGTCGATGTACCAATATTTATGGACCTGACTGTATATTGGTCATTAAAGTTGTGTTTTTGTTTTGTTGCAGTGCTATGTCTCACTCTGTGATGTCAGAGATGCAGGTGATTGAACAGGAGAGTCCCGTAGGCACCAAGACCTCCTCTCGATCCAAACTGGATCTGTTTGATGAACCGGGCTTCACCTCTGGACCTCCAAAGTAGGGCTCTCACCAGGTTTACCACAGTTTTATCTAATGCCGCCGGGTCTAATAGAAAAATCATCATCCATTATTTATTTCAGATACAAGGATAATCCGTTTACAGTGGGGGACCCTTTTGGTTCTCGGTGGGACAGCGACACAGGAAGTGGCTCTTTCACTGCCTCGTGGGCACTAGAGAAAGAGGAGCCCAAAGAAGAGATCACCATCTCCAGTATTCAGCCAATAGGGGAGAGGTATTACACGCACTAATTCAGTCTTTTTAAAGCTGTGGAGTGGAACGGTACTTCAGGCTCCATTGTCAAAACGGGTACAAAAGAGCACCATACAGTATCACTTTGTTTCAAAGCAGTGACGGTTACTAAAAAGATAAACTCAATGTTTTCCCAAATGAAGCTTGTTTTTTTCTTCTTATAAGTAATTATATTCCAAGAAGAAAGAATGATAAATGTACTTTTTTAAATAATAAATCTAACCTTTCATTAACAACCCTTGCTTTCAGTGTTTGGCATGTCTTGCTTCATAATTTAAAGACATTGCATTCATTACATTGTATCAAAAATGAGCAGAGCTTTTGACATTAAACAAATGAGTCCTAAAATGTAGAAATCTGTTGCAGTTCTTCAAATCTAAATTTTAGAAAGTTAGGAAGAAATCAATCATCAAATAATCATCATTATTATTTATTATCCTCGTGGGGAAATTGCTTTTTGGCAGCGACTACCCAGGGGCGCCCAGCCTGTTTTTGAGGTTGGTGGGCGAAACTGGAGTACCTGGAGGAAACCCACCTACAGTCAGGTCCATAAATATTGGGACATCGACACAATTCTTATCTTTTGGCTCTAATCACCACCATAATGGATTTGAAATGAAACAAACAAGATGTACTTTAACTGCAGACTTAGCTTTAATTTGGTGAACAGTGTAGGAATTACAACTGTTTTTATATGTGCCTCCCACTTTTTAAGGGACCAAATGGGAAATTTGGAAGACAGTTTGCTTGCGTTGTTTGACCCAGAACCCAGGACTTGTTTGCAAATGCCCAAACCAACCCAAATTGTCTTATAGTCAAAATGTGTTTTCATTTTTAAGACCCTTTAATCTTAGTATCTTTACGTTAATGTGAGCAGCATTAGTGATGGCAGTGGGCTGTTTCTGTGTTAAAGAATAGGCCATTGCCTTACCTCAGTATGCTTGAATGACATTGCAGATTAAAGGAGTAGTCAGTATGCAATTTCAGTCACCAAACATGACATCCCACGGCGGGCCAAATCAAACCCCTTGGCAGGTCAAATTTGGCCCCCGGTCCCACTTTGAGCCTCCATGGACTAGATGAATGTACAAATAAAGACCGAGTGCTGGTCTTAAGTGTGTTTTTGTTGTCATGTGCAGACTTCCCAGCAGAAGAAAAGCAGAGGCATCTGCCCCTGTGTCCGAGTCCAACGAGGCCAGACAGAAGTTTGCCAACGCTAAAGCCATCTCGTCTGACATGTTCTTCGGACGCGAGAGCAGCGCCGAGGTGAGTTTATTTGCCCTATAGACACCAAAAGCCCGCTGTTACAGATCCTGTTGATTCCTATATTTAGTTTATTTTTGTATACTGTATTCATTTTTCCACATGGGACTCATAAAAAAGAGCCTTAACACATGGCTCTGTCTAAAACCAGAACAGCTGTTGTAAATACAGTCTAGCCTTGTTTCTATTTTATTTTAAGGAGAAAATGCAAAGCTTTTGCTCCATTTTGTTCTCTTTGGAATAAGTTAACAGGTGTCAAGACTAACGCTGTCCTTTGAACAGTAAAAAACGGCCTTGGGGCAAACTTCCCTCCTGTCACTGTCAGTCAGTTCAGGAGGTAATATAGGTACAATATCAGCACAATTTTAAACTTTGCACAATGGAAATAATTTAAATCCACTTTAGCAAAAAACGTTCACTTGTTTACGTTCATGTGTGTCTCTCTCCTGCTGCACAGACCAGTACCAGGCCTAGTCGCCTCAATCTGAACCATCTCTGAGCAGTAGGTTATTTTTTCACAACACTGTGTTCATCTGTTTGAGGACCTTGTCAGAGAGATGTAAAAATGTTCTGGATTATGTGCTGCCTTTTGGGCCAGGGGTCCAGCTTAAGGTCCACGGACCAAATCTGGTCTTTTGTGAAGTACTTCTGGTCCTCACATTAATTATTGCTGTTAATACTTTCTTGCTATTATTAATAAAAGTGAAAATGCATAAAAGTAACAGTTAAACAAATGAGAGTTGTTTCTGCTCAAACCATCTCTGTCTGAGACATTGATTATTTCATAACAAGTCTGACTTAAACGTACATCTGCTTAGACATTATTGAAGTTTGATCAAACGTGAGTCTAATTTGTAAATCTAGTCCTTTGTGACTTATATCAGGTCCTTTTATAAAAATGTTGGTTTGTAAATGTTCTGCCTGAATGTTTTTTTTTTTTTAAGCTGCGCATTATCAAAATAGTTTTATACATAATATACACACGTGGACAAAAATGTTGGTACCCTTCGGTCAATAAAAGAAAAACTCACAATGGTCACAGAAAAAACTTTATTCTGACAAAAGTAATAATAAATAAAAATTCTATGAATGTTAACCAATGAAAGTCAGACATTGCTTTTCAACCATGCTTCAACAGAATTATTTAAAAAAATAAACTCATGGAACAGGCCTGGACAAAATTGATGGTACCCCTAGAAAAGTCTGTAAATAATGTGACCAAATGGACATGTTAATTCAAGGTGTGTGCACTAATTAGCATCACAGGTGTGTACAATCTTGTAATCAGTCAGTGGGTCTATTTATAGGGCTTCAGGTAGTCACTGTGTTGTCTGGTGACATGGTGTGTACCACACTCAACATGGACCAGAGGAAGAGAAGGAAAGAGTTGTCGCAGGAGAATAGAAAGAAAATTATAGACAAGCATGATAAAGGTAAAGGCTATGAGACCATCTCCAAGCAGCTAGATGTTCCTGTGACTACAGTTGCACATATTATTCAGAAATTTAAGATCCATGGGACTGTAGCCAATCTCCCTGGACGTGGCCGCAGGAGGAAAATTGATGACAAATCAAAGAGACGGATAATCCGAAATGTAACAAAAGAGCCCAGGAAGACTTCTAAAGAGATCCAAGGTGAACTCCATGCTCAAGGAACATCAGTGTCAGATCGCACCATCCGTCGGTGTTTGAGCCAAAGTGGACTACATGGGAGACGACCAAGGAGGACACCATTGTTGAAAACAAATCATAAACAAGCTAGACTGGAATATGCCAAACTACATGTTGACAAGCCACAAAGCTTCTGGGAGAATGTCCTATGGACAGATGAGACAAAAATGGAACTTTTTGCCAAGGCACATCAGCTCTATGCTCACAGACGGAAAAATGAAGCATATCAAGAAAAGAACACTGTCCCTACTGTCAAACATGGAGCAGGCTCTGTTATGTTCTGGGGCTGCTTTGCTGCATCTGGCACAGGGTGTCTTGAATCTGTGCAGGGTACAATGAAATCTGAAGACTATCAAGGGATTCTAGAGAGAAATGTGCTGACCAGAGTCAGACAGCTTGGTCTCAGTCGCAGGTCATGGGTCTTGCAACAGGACAATGACCCAAAACACAGCTAAAAACACCCAAGAATGGCTAAGAGGAAAACATTGGACTATTCTAAAGTGGCCTTCTATGAGCCACTTTAGAATAGAATCTTTGGAAGGAGCTGAAACATGCCGTCTGGAAAAGACACCCTTCAAACCGGAAACAACTGGAGCAGTTTGCTCATGAGGAGTGGGCCAAAATACCTGCTGAGAGGTGCAGAAGTCTCATTGACAGTTACAGGAATTGTCTGATTGCAGTGATAGCCTCAAAAGGTTGTGCAACAAAATATTAAGTTAGGGGTACCAACAATTTTGTCAGGCCTGTTCCATGAGTTTATTTTTAAAATAATTCCGTTGAAGCATGGTTGAAAACCAATGTCTTTCATTAGTTAACATTCATAGAATTTGTATTTATTAATACTTTTGTCAGAATAAAGTTTTTCTGTGACCATTGTGAGTTTTCTTTCATTGACCGAAGGGTACCAACAATTTTGTCAACGTGTGTAAATAATCATTAGACCCCCTCCTGCAGGAGATATTGTAATTGCAACCCACTCTCACTTTGATGCAGAGAATATTGATAAACGTCTGTTTTCACAGAAGAACCTTGATACACAGGAATATTCAGGTTGAATATTGTATAGGCTACTTTTAAAGTCCTACTGCACATAGCATTCAGTTTTTGTTTACAAACATCAGTTTACTTCAAATGTAAAATTCACATTTATCAAAGTTTTTCTATAAGCACTTTTTGTTTTGAAAATACCACAGCCTTTGTTTCTTTAAAATCCGTCCCCAATGACTAAACCTAGTTTAATTAATATCAGATAAAATAATTTAATAATGGCACC
Organism: Perccottus glenii; assembly: GCA_024416835.2. Taxonomy (NCBI): domain Eukaryota; kingdom Metazoa; phylum Chordata; class Actinopteri; order Gobiiformes; family Odontobutidae; genus Perccottus; species Perccottus glenii. The sequence continues at coordinate 26,480,796 of CM044548.2, forward strand.
ATAAATTCTACCAAACCAAACCGAAAACTGTGAGCAAAAGAAACGAGGTACGTATTGAACCGTGGACTATCTGTATTGTTGCATTCATTTACATTTATTCATTTAGGCATTTATCTGACGCTTTTATCTAAAGCGACTTACATTAAGGTTCCATTCATCAGTGTTACAGCTGGAACACCACTGGAGGCAAGGTGGGTTAAGTGTCTTGCCCAAGGACACAACAGAGTGGGAATTGCTCCACCAACCTTCCGGTTGAGGGACAACTGCTCTACCACTGAGCCACTGCCCCCGCATCCCTAATATCCACTTATTCAAAGTTCTTAGCAAATTAAATTGTATGTAAACGCATGTAGAATTAGATTTTATTTACGTTTATTTATAAACTTACAAATGAATAAATGTTTGTGAGCTTGTATTTTAAATAAATATGGGGACGGTTTGAACTGGCTTTTGGAATGGTACTGGGACGGTGATAAAAAAGGTTAGTCTGGAGCCCTGTCTTTATCACAAATAGGACTGTGTTCTATCACAACACCCACAATAATACCAGTATAATTATTTTAAAACAATTTAATCAAATACTATCATACAGTTAAAATATGGTCATAATTTAAAACAGTGCTTTACATATTGCTGCCTCACTTTGCATCAAGACACACAGGAAAAGCCTGTATCCTCTCAATCACAATATAGGTCAGGCTCTAATTTTAAAGATCTAATCTTTGAATTTGATTTCCTGTAGTGGTAATTGGATAATGGCAAATTACTTTTTACATGATAAATGCACAAATAAAACTGAAAAGTGGTAATCCACGACTTACATTGTTCTAATGTAATTACCAGTGTCACTGAGGCAAGGTGGGTTAAGTGTCTTGAACTGTGGGAGAGAGCGAACCACTACCTTCCGGTTTATACCCACTGAGCTACTGCCGCATCATTGTGGCATTTATCATTGTGCATTTAATGATAAATGCACAAATAAAACTGAAAAGTGGTAATACCTAAAAAGGATGTCCAGTATTTTGATTAATCAATATTTATATTGTTTTTTGACAAGAACTAGACATGCGTTCTGTCCAATAAGGATTCTCTAACAACCACTCCAACAGAAACATCAGATCAGAGATCAGAAAGAAAAAGGGATTTCTGCATTATTAGATTAGACTATATATATATATATATATATATATATATATATATATATATATATATAATATATCACTGATTTACAAACAATGGTTTCTGTATTTTCTTGTTTAATGTCGTAGTATGATGCAAAGACGAGGCTGGAGACCATGTCTGGAAACTCAGCCATCAGTTCAGCGGACCTGTTCGGCGGCAGTGATGATAAAGGTAATGACTCAGTTGTCACCTGGTTTTGTGCTTTTGAATTTTGACAAACGCACAGTCACTGATCATTTGTGTTGTGCTTCAGGCCGGGCATCGGGCTTCGACAGCGTGCTCCCCTCTGGCCCCGACATCACCCAGTTCAAACAGGGAGTGAAGAGCGTCGCAGGAAAAATGGCTCCTCGCTAATGGTGTCATGAATACCATCCAGGTGAGACTTATGGGGCAGTGTTACTTCTCATATAACTTCTACTGTGAAGCCCTGCAGGGAATATGTAAGAAGTGTATCCAACTAGCTGTTTTTTTGTTTTGTTTCTTCAGGATCGTTACGGTTCATACTGAGAAACCTTCCCAGAATCCTTTGGAGAAACTTTGGATCCGACCAGCCTCTTACTGATGTGGACAGAGAAGATTGGTTGACAGACCGTTGAAAGGATTGCACGGAGAAAGCACTGGTCTTTCTTACCTTCTGTTCGAGACAGGAGACCGACAGTATTTCTTGTCATTCATTAGCAGACTTTTTATTATTATTTTCATACCAGGAACATCAGAGGCTGTTGTCTTTTCTATGATCAGAGTTTTGTTTGTAATTTACAATTGGGGATATTTTGGTCTTAAGAGTTTCGATATGAGTTCACTGGTCTATATTTTATTCCTTCTAAATCAAACTGTTGTTTTTTGAGTCATATTATTACAGCTGTTGTGCTTATTATTTAGTTCATTGTGATATTAAAATGGTGCAGTATATAATTTAATCTTTATCTGGACAGGATCTGACCTTCAGTGTTCAATGCACTCTTCTCACATTCACACAGGCACCGAGAGATGGATTACTCTTTATATTATTTTGTGAGAAATAATACATTTGTCTGCAATGCAATGTTATAAAAAACTCAAGACTGTGGATTTAAGTTGGATGTGCAGTAGGCAGCTCCAACGTACGCATAACTACCTTTTAGATGGAATTTGAAAGAAAAGCAAGCAATCAGACAAATGCAGAATACACTTCCCCAGCAGGATTTCTTCAGTTGATGGGAGCAGAGCCACTTTAATGTGAGCGTATGATTGGCCAAAGCTTGCCATCACTAGCTTTAATTTATTAAAATCCTTCAAAATAAAACCTAGATGTCGTAAAGTCATGTTTTTTTCTTATTTAAGTCATTATTATATGCTAACAAAAGGAGTAAACAATTTTCCAAAATTAACAGAAAAATAAATCCATTGCTGTACATTAAAAAAAAAAAAAGCATATTTACAATAAACATTTTGTTCAAGAAAGTTTCTTAAAATATGCCCTTTCCCTGATGCCACAAACCAATCTTACACAGCTATACACTGCGTCTGAGTCGGACCAAACAAACCGACTGCTCAGAAGACTTCTCAAACTAAAACCAACAATATTGCATCAGACAAAGTATGAGTCCAGCTCACAAAATACTGTTTTTGAGTATGCATCTTTATTTATTTTTTACCGATTGTTGTAAAAGAACAAGTTGAATTTTCCATTTGCCTCAATTAATTTTTTCTGCTATTCCTTGTCCCTTCATTTTGATAAACACATTACATTTAAAAAAAGATTGAAACCTTCCAGCTATTGTTGGTGTATGTAACTTGTGACACAAAGCAGTGAGCTGTAACGTATTTAAAACGCCCTTTAGCTTAAAAGAAACTACGTGGCAACTCCGTGTCGAAAATGCCATTTGATGACGATGCATTTGATCAGAGCGATAAAAGCTATTTGTTTCTGTTGAGGCAGACTTATGAATCTGTCATTAAAACCCCCTTTTAGTTGTATATTTGTGACTGTGGAATGAATTAGGCTTATTTTGTTCAAGAAAAAATGAGACGGGTTGATCGAAAAGGTTGGACCATTATTTATTTGTAGGATACAAAACTTGAGTATGTTAATAAAGATGAAAATGCTCTGTTGTGTCTTCATTAATGACTCATACAATCGATTAGTGCAGAGCGGTTTTGGAAAATGGTCAAACTTTTTTTCTACCAATGTTACGATTAGTTTCTTTTTACATAATTACACTCAAATATTGACATTTCACAAACTCGTGTTCGGTTGTTGACCTTGCCTTAATGTTTTTAAGAAATTAGATGGATTTATATGAAAGACACATGTGGTGCCTCACAGCAAGAAGGTTGTGAGTTCAAAACCTGTCCTTTCTGTGAGGAGTCTGCATGTCCTTGTGTTACTGTAGGTTCTCTCCGGGTACTCCAGCTTCCTCCCACCGTCCAAATACATTTAGGTTAACTGGAAACTCTAAAGTGTCCCTAGTGAATGAATGTCTGTCACTGTCTGTTTCTAAAATGTTAGCTGGCCACTGTCCAGAGTGTACCCGCCTCAGGCCCAAAGCTGCTGGGATAGGCTCCAGTCACCCGTGAGCCCTAACTAAGCAGAAGAAAATGAATGTATGACATTTTTGAACTAATTGTTCAGCCCTACAATCATTCCAAACCAGTTTGGGTGTTTTTTCTGCTTCTAAAAACAGCTGTGCGCGATGAGCCCTGGCTTCACTTGCTTGGCGACATATTTTCTCTACAACACAGATTTTTAAAAACAGCTTCCCAGGCTTAATCCTTGGCGCAGTAGTTAGGTCTACAATGATTTGTTCATAGAAAGTAAATAAGTGCTAAAAAAAACCAGAAACAGAGTTTAGCTTTTGTGTGAACGCCATAAAATAATGAAGTATCCCAACATGCCTCTGAACAGGCTTTAGTTACAACAGAGGGTAATCCTATATACAATACCAAGTTGTTTTTTTTCAACATCACTTTGGCTCACAACTGATCAACATTGTGACAAAACTAATAAAATAATAAATTCACAAAACTCACTTCCATGTAAAAAAGTAAGAATATGAAAAGCTAATTTTTTTTTTTAAATGTATGACTCTTTACATGAGGCCACATACCAAACACTGATGTTCTACTGTACTTCTATCATTTGGAGGTTTTTTCTGCAAAATGGATTCAGTTAAAAGTGTCCAGTCTCACGTCTGATGTTTCTGTTCTTTTCACCTCCAGGGGCTACATTTGTAAATAGTTTTGAAAACTGAATGGAAGCATTTTGCCTTGTGTGCCTCACATGATTCAACAATAGATAGATTGTGAAAACTTTGATATCACTGATAATCAAAGTTTCAGTTTTGATGAGTGAAACATACACAAGTACAGATTTGGAGAGAATTGTACTTCATTTTCAAAAAATATGCTCACTAAAACACTAACACTAAAACACTAAACTGTTGAGGCCACACTGTTCAGAGATTTGTGCTGAAGCCAAAGCAAATGAGAAAAGTCTATATAAAGTTCATTCATTCATTCATTCATTCATTCATTTTCTACCGCTTTGTCCCGTTAGGGGTCGCGGGTGACTGGAGCCTATTCCAGCAGCTTTGGGCCTGAGGCGGGGTACATCCTGGACAATGGCCAGTTAGTCGCAGGGCTAACATTTAGAGACAGACAGTGACAGACAACCATTCACTCTCACATTCATTCACTAGGGACACTTTAGATTTGCCAATTAACCTATACATACATGTGTTTGGACGGTGGGAGGAAGCCGGAGTACCCGGAGAGAACCCATGGTAACACGTGGAGGACATGCAGACTCCTCACAGAAAGACCGGAGTCGGTCGAGAATGTTTGAGTCGGACGGGTTTTGAACTCACGACCTTCTTGCTGTGAGGCACCCCCATATAAAGTAACAAGAAAATTACAATAACTTAATGTTTGTTAGATTTTTGATTTGGCCTTTTACATTGAACCAAATGTGCACAAATAGACAGTACTGCAACAAAAGTTCTATGCCATGTTTAATGAACTGTAAGGTTTCGTCTCAAATACAAGAAATATGTCCCAGAACAAAGTGCTCTCATCACCACTGCTGCTTCCAGTCTGGGTTTGGCATCACCCTCTAGTGCTCATAGTGCTCAGGAGTTAATACTTGCCACTTTAGGATCAACGTCTGACTCATCAGGTTGTGTCAGGTGGATGCCTACATTAAGTCAAATATGTGGTTATTCAAATATCTGTGTACATGTGGACGCACCACAGTGAAGGAAAAGGAGGTCAAAGAGCCATACTTTCTCCAAATCTCTCCAGTTTTATTAAGAACAATGTTTAGACTGGTTATGGTTAATGTATAAATAAAGATATTACTTATATCGTTTTTCCTGAGGAAGATTTGTAAAAGCTAGAAAACAAAGTGTTTTTGGAGAAAATGTGGATGCGACACTAACACTTTTCTATTTTATCAGAATTTTGCCTTCGAACAATTCTCACTCAACATTTTCCATCATTGCATTGAAATTAGAAAATCAGACTGTTCCTTTAATGAGTCATTTTCCTGAATCGCAGCACATCCTGCAGGCTTCATCCCCAGTTGTAGAAGTAGATTTTCTGCCAGCTGGGAAGGTAATCCATCAGAGGGCCTGGACACACACACGCAAGGACAATATTTAGACACATTTATTTCCTCCACATGCCCTGGTTTGGCCCGCCCCATCACCGAAAATAAATGTATATATGGCCAATGGGGCCTGGGCTACAAAGAGATTTCAGTATAATCTTTTTTTTTCCTGTACCCAGTAAGTCCAGGATGTACTTACTGGGTACACTAATGTCACTAAATAAAGTGAGTGAGTAAAAGTAAGAGTTTATCTGTTGCTCATACAGTACGGGGTACAGTGTGGTTACTTTCTTGGTAAGTTTATTAGTTTATTTCAGTCATTTGTGTAAACAAACAAACAAACAAACATGTTTGTCATGGACTAAAGGCACAGTGGAGGTTTTAGATGATTTAGAAGATATTGTTCAGATCAATTATGAGGAAGAAGGAGGCAAAAAATGGATACAATTCTACAGCCTTGGACAGAGAAATCATAAAGAGTACATGGTGAAGTTATGGAATATTTTTACCACAGGTTCTTCCCTTTTTCATAGAATCTGCTCATTTTGGGAAGATTAATTTAACTTCCCCTGTGTAACTGTGGAAACTTTTAGAAATATATATAGTACAACAGTTGATTAAATTTTTTAAATAATTTTTTTTTATATATATAGTGCTTTTTCCACCTCAAAGCGCTTTACATTCACCAGTGTTACAGCTGGAACACCACTGGAGAAAAGGAGGGTTAAGTGCCTTGCCCGGGAATCGAACCGCCCACCCGCCGGTCGAAGGACGGCCGCTCTAACACTGATTATGTGTCCAGACACCTCAGAATTCTATTTGGAGCGTTTTGGAGGGAGATTGTATAAAATGTTAAATGTAATCATTTTGTTGGGAAAATGTTGATTTTTAATACTTAAACAAGAACTGATCTTTGTCTAAACCATTTCAAAATATCTTATACATTTTCCATTTTCTTTAGGAAAAATACTAGCAATAAATAATAACAAATTAGTAAATCCTAATATGAAAGTGGAAAAACATTTGTTTAGTAGAAAAGTGTGATTAGAGTAGAGTAGTAGATCATGAATGTATATACATGCTTTAAAATGTTACACTACATAGATATTTATGGATGTTTGTGTATGTCTTAATGTCTTAAGAGTTTCCCTTTTGTTTAAGCTAAATAAAAAATGTGAGTAAAAAAAGATATTGAGAGGAATGTTGTGCATTGTTGTGTAGGACATTTGATATTAAGCTGCATTATGGATAGACTATGAAGACATTATATTATAAATTAAATCATAGACTTGGATTTACTTTATCTGTACCTCCCTGACCCTGCATTATTACCTGGTAATTCTCGTGGTTGTAGACTTTTGTTACTAATAATAGCTCACATGTATCAAATATTACTCTCCTACTGTTAATTCTGTGTTTCTGCACAAATATTATTTGATTAATGTTGTGTTTAATGTACCTATGCCATGACCTAAATGAAATGTGCAAATGTTCTTTATATTTTTAACATTTTTATTTACTGTATGAGCAACAGATGAACTCTGGTTAATTTTTCAATAAATATTGACTTAAACCTAAACTTAAACTTAAAAAAAGAAATCCCCCCCACACACACACTATTTATATCATATAGATACAGAAATGATAAGACTGTACAAAGTAATTACACACTATTAGAGCTGACACTGACTGTGACTTAAAAATGAAGGGTGAAGGGTGATATTTAATGAACGCAGAATTATTTCCACTATGTACAAACAGAGGAGGTGTTTCTGTCTTTTGTAACCTGTGGCAGTAAGTCCCAGATGTATTTGTGCTTCATTACTCCAACACAGAGAAGCTGTACACTGGTAGGTTGTACTTACGAGCCACGAGCCCTACTCCAGGAACATAGTCTGTCAAGAGTTTCAGCAGAAAAAGGATCTTCTCTCTGAAACACACAAAAGAGTATCAGAGTATCTGTAGGCCCTTGTGTCATTTATGCCAGAAATCTCAAACAGAACTGAAATGAATAACTTTGAAACTTAAAGTGGCAAAACCCAATTATCTTTTTGCCGTCCCTGTCTCAGATTCCACACAGACCCAACAACCGCCGAGGAGCCTTTTGAAAAAAATAAAACCGGACGACTTTTTCATCCACAAAATACATTCTTAGTTTAGTACTCAAAGCAACATTATGTAACTGACATGAGCAGATATAATAACCCTTCTTTTCAAGACTAGTGACAACACATACCATGATTTCAACAACACAAACTGACATCACAACTTAAGCGTGCAAGATATTTAGGGACTTTTGCTGCAGCCTTTCTATTCTTCAGTTCATCAAGATATGTTACACATTGCTTTACTGTGTGTGCTTCCTTGTTTATTTCTAACCTGACAGATGCACAATACAGCCACCTCTATAGGTCTGACAAGCTTAAAAGGGCATGTCCAAAGTCTGGCTCAGGGGCCTTGATAAGGTGTATTGTTTATGGCCTGCCCACACTGTCAAACTGTGCATTTATATCTAACTTAGATACTGGACTGTCGGCCACTGGACATTTCCCATGATCAAGATTGGCCCACTTAGAAAAAAGAAGTTTGGACAACCCTGATCTATAAAAATGTGAATGTTAGTCGTCAAGGGAAAGCAGCCATTGACCGACATGCCAACACGTAAAAACATAAAAGTAACCGACGAGACGCAGGTATGTCTTCACTGAGGTCATTTTTTTGTAGAAGCAACATCCCCTCAGGATGACAAAATGGCGGCAGTAGCTCAGTGGGTAGAGCGGTTGTCCTTCAACCGGAAGGTAGGCGGTTCGATTCCCACTCTCCCCACAGTTCATACTATCGTTGTGTCCTTGGGCAAGACACTTAACCCACCTTGCCTCCAGTGACTGTAACACTGGTAATTACATTAGAACAATGTAAGTCGCTTTGGATAAAAGCATCAGCTAAATGAATAAATGTAAATGTAAAATGTGTGCTGCAGAGCTTTGTAACGTTTATCATACAGTCAAGCATCCCCAGACTATTTCAGAATCACTGTCATCGATAGGATGGACAATGTACATATGATGTATTACGAGTGCATTGTAGTTGTGAGTACACCAGAGTCCTATGCAATTATTCTTCCCTCACTAAATGCCAAAGAGTGTCCTTCTTTATGGTGTAATGGAAACACACAGTGAGCGAGTGAACGCCTTTGGCTAAAGTGGATTTATTTATGCTGCCACACTCTGACTTGAACGAGGATGAGACTTCCTCAATATCAACATCAACACTCTCGTTACCATGCTGTACCACACATGTATATATATATGAATACATGTTAATTGTTACATCCCTAACTATAAAGCTCATTAGGAAACGGTCGGCTGCACAGAAGCAAATGTAACAATAAACACACCTGTGCGTTTCATCATTTTACTTGTTTGTTTTGAATTGACCAGTTCAACAGTTCAACTTCTTTGAACATCCTGCCAGTCTGCCTTTAGGTGAAATGTTGGTGTGAAGGGGCTTACTCAGAGTATTTGTCGTAGAAGGGCGACCGCAGAAGGTAATACAAGAGCAGGAAGCGTCTCCTCCTTATTTCTGCTCGCTCCCAGAGATTCTGAAACTTGGTGTCTTTTAAAACCGCAAAGCTGCAAGACAAAGGGCAGAACATGTATTAAAAGTAAAAGTATTTCTCCGCAGCTCAAAGCACTTTATTGTTCATTTACTTTGTGTCAAGAGGCTTTTTTTTTATCTTGTTATGATTCTTACTAAAACTCATTATTAAGTCAGATGAATTAGTTTAGTGTATTCAAACGTATATGTGCTCATTAATATTTTAGCTGAAGATATGACATAATTACCCCTGGTTCAGTTCACATGTAATGATGTAATGAATTAGAACAATGTTTAACTGTGAGTACAATATTAACAATGAGGACACATAAATAATTATGTGAAAAATTGAAAATGGGAAAAATAGCAAACTGGCCAATGCACTCCCCTGTCATGGAGCAAAGCTGCCCCTGTCCCAACTTGGCCAGCATAATTTTAGTTTTAAAAGCCATCAAAGCTTTCACATTTATAAATGTCGTCTGGCACTCAGCATGATAGTCTATAGAACAGTATATAGTACAGTGTTCAAAGACAAAATAACAGGTTTTGTGATAAATTTAAGTATGACACTTTGTAAGTTTTCTTTTTAAAAGAGACTGACCTGGACAGTTCGAGGAATCCAGAGACGAGCCACGGTTTCCAAGACTGTTTCCCACAAACAGCCAGACACAGTACTGTATGAGAGGAATGATTAAGGACAACTCCACAGACATGAAGCTACAAATCTACAAAACAGACTTACTCATTAATCTACCATGCTACACGACTAATAATATTAATCTACCATTGTTTTCCTCTTTGTGTTGAACCACTGAAAGTTTACTCATGTAAAAAAATGTTCTAAACATATTTTACAGTCTGCTGTAGGTGACAGAGGGAATGAATAATTATCCAATAAATTATAAATTAAAAAATGAACATCGCAGTAACATGTTGGACTTTATCCAAAGCTGCATTTTAAGGAAGAATAAAGACAAAGATTTTATCATTTACAGTATAAAAAAGTTAAAATGTAAAATCTCATAATTTTTTAATACTTAGATGTTTTATAGGTGTTTTCTAAATTACCCCGAGTTCTGTGATGAGCCTAGTACAAAATGATGTTAATCTCTGAAAGATTAAGCGAGAGTTTGTTCGGTTGAGATGCTTAACCTATTAGAAACAATCTCAATATTATATTAAAAAAAAGAATGTACAGTTTATTAATATCAGTCTGCAAGATGTGCCTGTTGCAAGAGAGGCCATTTTGTAAAGACAGGAAATAGACAACTGTCTTTTTAAAAGCTTAATTTATCTACTTTAAAAAATACAGACTGAACATGTAGAGTGTGAGATACATAAGACAAAAAATCACAACAGAGGATCAAATGAATTGCTGGGAAATGGCCGGTGTGTTTTAGGCAGAGTGCACAACTCTATCTCAACAAAATGTCTTTGTCTTTTGTTCTGACATTAAACTGAAACCCATTTGACAAAGGACAAAGAGTTACTGCAAGTGTATGAATTGTGATGTATAAAAACAAACCTTGCCTTGCCTTTCAGGTCCTTTTATTTGATCTATCAGATCATTTTAACATCCAAATATCTGATACAATGGCTTTGTAAAAAAAACATTTCTCTAAACTAGAGCATTCATCTCAAAGGTTCTCAAAGTGCGTAGGAGAGGAGAGAGCAGCCCATGTTATGTAACAATAGTGATTATAGTAACTTTTGTGTTGTGAAACAGACACATGTTATGCCTAAGACTGCTTTGTAAGATACAAGATAGTACAAGTAGTCACTGCTTTAATAAACTAAAAATATTATACAAATATTTATAATTCACTCTTGACTATTTGTTCGGACTCTGAAGTATTTGTTTATGTCATTTACCATGAAATGTGCTACTGGAGCTGCCACAGTCTGCCCCCTAGTGTTTACTGCAGGTATGGCACTGGTGCAGTACATTAGCAGCCACAAGGATGAATCTATGCAGTGATTCTCAATGCTTTCCTCACTAAGTACAACCTCAAAAATGTTTGTCTGTCTGAGAACCACATCCACCACAGTCTTCTGTGTTACAGAGTCCTACAGAGTAGTCCTAGTAAACCATAGAAACAGGAAATTCAAAATGGCACACTTGAATTTTATTCACTATTCCCTGTTTTATGAGGAAAAAACTCATCAAGTGTTTCCAACTGCACCGTATTTAAACAGCTTTAACAAGGTCTAAACTAGGACTAAACCTAAAGTTCATCCAGGACTAAAGCTTAACTTTATGTTTACAATTAACAATGGGCAATAAAACAATAACAATAGCTCTCACATGTCGATATGGGGGTAATAGAGCTCAGTCTTTGGCCAGTTTCCTTCTGGGCGGGCATGCCTAATCCACTGTGGCCCAACTTCCTGTCACTTCAGACAATGGGTGTTGAGCACGCACCCATGTAAAAACAGAGTCAGGACGGCCCAGGAACAATGATGAAAAAAATGAAACTTTACTTTACATTTATAAAAATATTTTCTTTGTTTACGGTTATCAGGTTACAATTACAATATTTTTTTTATTTATCGATTTAGTTTTTTCCTTTGGTGACAGTTCTACATTGACTACATTTTATCATCTGACATCTGACTTTTTGAGTTGAAAGTACACAAAAACTATTTCTAGTTCAAATTCATACCTGTCACAATAAAAAAAAAGACTTTTAAGAAACTGTGTCGACCGTGTAAGGATACAGTGCACCAGAGGCCGGGCGATGTAGATGGTCTCGGCGGCGGTCGCCTGAAGGCTCAGCTCGGTGGCTTTTCTCTGCAGCTGCTCCTCATTTGTGCTGCTCTTCTGACGAGGCACTTCCCAAATCCTGGCCTGCACCGAGGCAGCTGTCGAGAGATTTCACAGTCACTATCCAAATCAAGTAGTACAGCAGTTTTAACATAGAGAAAGACACACCATCACTTTTTATGTTTTCCTTTTATACATTACAAAATCCCAAAACATCTCCATTTTCATGAACCAAAAAAGAGCAGGAAGAAGATAAGTCTTATGTGACCTGTTATGACACACACAAAAATGTATAATCAACCAATTCCCATATATTTTAATTTATGTTTTTCATTGTTGCATAAATTGAAAAAATAGAGAACATTAAAGTACAACATTTATAGACTACTCTAGGGCTGTGCAATAAAATTATGTTAATCTCTATGATATAGCTTTTTTATAGCCATTTTTATTTGATACAGACACTGCTCTGAGGCACAAGTTTAAGGTTTTATGTAAGGTTTTACTTACTGCTTCAGCTCCACTGTTCCTTGGGTTCTCTAAGGTTGAATTGTTGTTTACTAAACATTTAGCAACTTTTTCCCCAATGCCTTTTTCAAATATGCATCAGAGATTGTCTACACTTTTTGTAATGAAGCAAAATAAAATCTACAACCCACTCTTTGCTCATGTTTGAAAGAAACTATAGTAAACTGATGAATATAAATATTGACCGATAAGTCAATATTTATATTCATCAGTATTTGTATTTGTATATTATTTATATAATAATATTTGTAACAGCTTCAGGATACCTCCCTGAAATGACTTTTTGCAGGTTGGGATGTCCAATGTAATTACTACTCACCACTGCCCAGCGGCCGCATGACTCGTCCTGACCTTTGACCCACAAAGCAGCTGTCTTCCTGCTGCCCAGCAGTAGAGCCATCTGTGGAGTAAAAAAAACAAACAAAAAACAAATGATATATAAACCTACGAACTGTGATTAAATACCATTTATGCCACATTCAAACTATCAGTCCCATAATGCATTGCAACAACTGCAATGAGCACCTGCACCACCCCTTCAGAAATGCTATAACATTGATTGTTGTCAAGTGCCAACTGAGCAATAGCTCATGTCGGTCTGAATATGACTACGGTTTCAGAAAAGACGTTCGCAGTTCCATTTGTGTTAATCTCTCTCTCTCTGACGCCAAAGCCCACTCTGTTAGGCTAATACTAAAAAGCAAACTCTAGGCTAAACTCGCGCTGAAACTGGTTCTAACCATCTTAACGCTGTCCAGCACAGGACAGAGAGCGGTAGATAAAGGTAAAAAGTTAGAGCTAAGCAGCTGTATGTGCCTCGAGGCTGAAGGAAAGATGCTGTTACAAGATGAACATGAGCATCATGGGGCCCAGGAATCAACAATCAAAGTTGGGGCCCCACTAACACAAACTAAATTACAAGTTGTGAGCAATTCCCGGGAAACCAACAAAAACTAAACAAACGTTTTCACCTCAATCACTTTTCTATTACTTTTTAATACCATGGACCAGCTAGAAGAATTAATTGACATCTACACAATATTGCCAAAAGTATTTACTCAGCTATCCAAATTATTGAATTAATGTGTTCCAATTACGTCCATAGCCACAAATGTAGAAAATCAAGCACCTATACATGCAGACTTCTTCTACAAACATTTGTGAAAGAATGAGTCGCTCTCAGGAGCTCAGTGGATTCCAGTCTAGATATTCCACAATCAACAAAGTGGAAGCGATTGGAAACAACAGCAATTCAGCCACAAAGTGGTAGGCCATGTAAAATCACAGAGTGGGTTCAACGAATGCTGAGCCGCAGAGGTTGCCAACCCCCACGTTTCCTCCGTAATGACTTCATTTAGCGAAGTGTCAGGAAACTGACACACATAGTGTTTATGGAATTGTTGCAAACTTGCAATGTGCTTTGATTTAACAGAGCAGAGACTTTTAACAAGACTTAGAGTGTAAATTATATTAGACCTGGTCTATGGAGACAGAGAGGGGTAAAACTAAATCATCCAACCTAAACTGCTTTATGTTCACTGCTTCTGCTTTACCATTGTAGTTTTGTGTTCATTTTAAACGACATGTGAATTGTCTTTTTTAGGTCAGAGAGCAAGAGAAAAATCATCCAAAAAAAAAAAAAAAGGATAATTATTTTAGCCACATTGCCCTGCCCTAATGTCACAGTGTGTTTTTTGTTTACTTGCTGCTCCTCTCTTGTCAAACCAGACTGAATGATGGGTAATCAATCTCATTTGACAGAAGAGAAGTTAAAGAACCCAGTCTAAACAATCTGAGCAATGACCCATGGCCTGGTCACAAAGAGAAGAAGGAGATAAGAAAGGCTATAACTGACCTTCACTTACAAACTCTGCACTTCTGTCCAGAGGGATTATGGGAGGCGAAGTCCCAATGCCGGATTTGTACCAGAGAAGAAGCAGGATCCTGAAAACTGCCCTAGAGACGACAGGACACAAGAGAGAAACATGACCCAAACTATAAATGTCTTGCACACTCTAAAACCAGTTAGCTAACTTGTTATTACAAAATGCATTAACCGATTCATTTAAAGTTTGTCTCTTTGTCAACTACTTTAATAACATCTTGGTCCAGAAATATTTTGCTAGGCAACAAGTAATTTACTTCACCTGGTCTCTTATTTTATAAACTCAACATTCTGAATATTTATGTAATGGTACGAGATGTTATTAACAAAATGCTCTCATAGAGCATTTAAAATGTTCTGTCTTGCCAACATAATTGAGGGTTGAATGCATAAGTAAATGTGTGACAAAGAAAAGCATCCAATTTTAAAGCACAATTTAAATAGAGATATTGTAGTCCATATACATTTACATTTACATTTAGTCATTTAGTTGACGCTTTTGTCCAAAGAGACTTACATTAAGGTTCCATTCACCAGTGTTACAGCTGGAACACCACTGGAGGCAAGGTGGGTTAAGTGTCTTGCCCAAGGACACAACGACAGTATGAACTGTGGGGAGAGCGGGAATCGAACCACCTACCTTCCGGTTGAAAGACGACCGCTAGACCACTGAGCCACTGCCGCCCCATCATACCATCATATCACCTCATCATATACTTATCCTAAAGATTTTAACTTCGGCCTGTTTGAGAAAAAAAAATGAAGAGAGAAGAGAAGCTGTACTTGATGATCTGAATGAGTCCAATCACAAGCCACTGTCCCACTTCTCCCCCAAGTTTACAGGCTCCCATCTCCAGGAAAACCTCCACGTACTCCAGCACCGACAGCCAGGTCTGGAGCCTCTGCTGGGACAGAGGCTAGAAAAAGCACACAGCCAAAGTATTACTATTATTATTATTATTGATGCAATTACTACTTCTACTACTCTAATCACTCTTCCTAATACTACTCCTAATCAAGTCAAAGTATGTTTTATTCATTAAGTACACGTTCTTCCAAAAAGTTACTCCAATAAATGACTTAAGTAAAAAGTTTTGGAAGTTGTTAAGTTGTGTAAAATTGGGTTTGGAAATCGGTGTTGAACTGTTGCATTTCTATTGTTACATAGTGTCACATTAACATATTGAATAATGTCCTGCTGTGAGCACAAAGTCCTGCCTTCCTTCTGTCTATTACTGCACTTTATTAATGCACACTCACCGCAGGGAAGGCACTTCTGAGACCTTTCCTCAGGATGCTGTCATTGAACAACACCAGCAGGTTGGAGACAGAATACACTGGGACAAAAAAGAGACACAAAAGATGTTGCAATGACATACTGTTGGATATAATCTATTTATTAGAACTCTCCCTGCATTTCCTTAAACATAGAAAAATCTGGATTTTAGACTGGCAAAACTACAACTGATTTACTTATGAATACCATTAGTGTCAAGTGATGTAATGTCTTGAGTGCAAAGAAAAACAGGGCCATTTTCTTTGTTTTTTCAGACCTTAAAGTGACTAAGTTTGCATGGTCTAAACAACAACACTTAAATTACTTCAATTAAATTACAATAAAGCTAATGCATAAATCAGGGGTCTCCAACACGTCACATGTGTAGCTCGTGACCACTTTCCAAGTAGCACGTCAAAGACTTAACAAGCCGGCTCTTTAAGAGAACGATGGGAGCTGGATTTCATCTACAAGCCATTTTATTTTGTTAGTACATTTGTTTCCGTCAAAAAAAAAATAAGAAAGAATACAACACCCTCATTCAAAAAACTGATATTGACCGAAAAGGGTGTAGGCTAAAGTCAAAACTTATTTTTGCCTATCCCATTTTATTTATTTATTTGTGTAAAATACAAGGAATAATGATCTGATCTCGGGTGCTTCCTGCAGTAAGTCGACTGAATGTAGGCAGAAAAGCAGCATTTGGATGCATGTTAATAACTGTAAAAATCCAAATGCAGAAGTTGCAAGATTAAGACCATAAAAGTAAGTTGAACATTTAAATGAGTCCATAAAAGTAAACCTGAGGCCACACCTCTCTTGTTGACTCCTTCAGTGCTTGTCATCTGACTAAATACAAATCTGTGCAATTGCAATTGCACTGTTTAGTTTTGACAGCATTTATGTTTAAATTGTATATAATACATATACAAAATGCACATGCAGATGAACTAAATGTTTTTTTTGTAAAATGTGAGTTTTGGACATCAACATTGTGTAAAAGATCAGTGTTAAAGTTCTGGCAAAACAAAATGTAATTGTGTGTTCTGAAATAACCTATGAGAATAAATGCTACAAACACAAGTACAACTTTCTGCCATTTTCATTTTGTAAAAGTAACTCTCTGAGGAAAAAAGATTAAAGAACCATAAATATAACACATTAAGCACCAGTGAAGTCTTCAATGTCCAGACCTCAGGATTATAAAATTAGATCAATTTTATTTTAGCTATTGTCAAAATAAGGCTAAGTGGAGCCTACATTTACATGGAGTCTTTAAAAAATAGAATTAAGCCAAGCCAATGTATTTGTATAGCACCTTTAAAAACAACAGAGTTGAGCTAAAGGGCTTCACAAAAAGAAATTAATAACAATTACATAAAAAATAAATAAATAAAACACAAAGTCCATAAATTAAAAGGTGACTTCTAACAAAAAGCCAGTTTAAAAAGATATGTATTGAGCTTTAAAGTCATCAGTGGAAGTGGAGTCTTTAATATGGAGTGGGAGAGTGTTCCAGAGTTTAGGGTCTCCTTTAGTTTAGTTTTAGACGTCCAGTATATAGTAAGTTGCAATAGTCAGTAAGTAAGTTGAAATTGTTTTAGTTTAGCAATGGATCGACTTCATTAATTTGTTTCTGATATCAATAAAAACGGCAAGAGTTAGGACAGAGTTGTGCAAATGGCAGGTAACAAGCCAAGTGAGTCTTTCAGGCTTTCAGCAAGGGGGTATGGCTGCACGATAAGGGCCAAAATGATAATCACGATTATTTTGATCAATATTGAGATCACGATTAATTAGCACGATTATTTGTTGATTTTAACCAAAACAATTTTTTATTGTCACACAAGCTAATTACATTTACTGCCTTCACATCCATATTGTGCAACATTCCTGCTAATGTACAGATATGTGCATCAAAATAAAATAGGTCCTCTTATTCACCAAAATTCAGTGAATCTTCTTAAAGAATAAATAAAAATAAATTAAAACAATAAAGAAAATGTAGCAAAACTTCAACAGGGCACTATTTTACATTTTACAATGTGTAAGTATATTTTAGGAAGCAAAATATAAACTTAAGTTGTACCTGCATAATGGATGTGAATAAAACTAAAAATAAAATATACAATCAATAAGAAACAAATATTCCATAACAGAATGTAACCAAATAAGAACTTGTTCATGTTCTTTGCGGAAAAAAAGATGTTTGCAAGCATCGACTCTGCAAAATCCTCATCGATGTAATGAATTGTCAAACTCATGTACGGATCCATTGTCCTGCTTGACCACAGATCCGTTGTAGTTGCAAAGTACTTTATATTGGCAAGATCACGCTCTATTTCCCCTCTGCGTTTTCTGTACATCGCAGGTAGTGCCACCTTTGAAAAATAATTATGCGAGGGGATCACGTATCGTTTACCCAGAGTGTTGACCAAGAATTTGAAGCCTTCGTGTTTGTCACCGTGTTTATTGAGCACATGTCTTTAGCCAAATGAAATGCGACTGCATTCGTTATTTCACTGTGTCTTTGGGAGGTGGATGGGTATGGTGATGCGCTAAAGAGGCTCGCTTCGATGGATGTCTGAGTTGATGTTGTGGGATGATTAGTCTTTGCAACGCATTTCTTGGCCCTCATACATTCATTGTATTGAACTTTATGGTGTTTTTTTAAGTGGTTAAAGAGGTTCATTGTGTTGCTTTGTGGTGCCAAAACAACTTTATGGCACTCTTTGCATATGACTTGTTCTTGTTTTGTGTCACTTGCCTGAAACCCAAAATGTTTCCACACAATGGATGACGATCCGATTCTCGGGACAAGCCCCTCGGCCGCTCCCTCTGCTACGTTAGACATTTTTTCTTTGTTAAGATAGATTATAGCCTGCTATCTGTTGTGGTATTTTCCTCACGCTACTCTGTCTTCTGTCTGTGACTGTCTACGTCTGGAAACTGACTGAGCTGCTGCGCGGTGCAGGGAACAACTCTGATTGGTGCATGGACACACGTGATCAGACAGCGGCTTTACAGCGCGCTAGACTGGCTTTAAAAAAAAAAACTTTAATACAAAGCGTGAATGAATGACGCATTTTAAATATCGCTCGATCATGCGAATTTGATCGTGGGAAGCCAAAATCGTGATCGTGATTAAAATTCGATTAATTGTGCAGCCCTACAAGGGGGCCAAAAAAACCTTCTTTTTTCTTGTTCTCATTTAATTGTAGGAAATTATTAGACATCTAGAATTTGACTTCATCCTAACATTTGTGAAGAGTTGCTAGAGAGGAGCTATTGTGAGGAGAAACTGGTATATAGAACTGGGTGTGATCAGCAGCACACAGGTGATCATGGACATTGAACTTACCTAAAATAGAGCTCAGAGGGAGTATGTACAGAGAGAACATCAAAGCCCCCAAAATGGAACCCTGGGGGAAGTCACACGTGATGGGGACAGGGGAAGACACATTGTTTTTTAATTTTACAGAGAAAGTTCTTCCACTTAAGTTGGACTGAAACCATTTTAGAACTTGGCCGTGCAAACCAACTTCAAGTTGTAGACGTTTTAACAGTATATAATGGTCAATAGTGCCAAAGCGGCACTAAAATTAAGCAGGATCAGGATTGCAGATGAGCCTGCATCAACAGGAGGATGTCATTTAGCACTTTAAACAGTTGAAGGCCAAACCCAGACTGATAATTGTCTAAAATGTTAAGTTTACTAATAAAAGATGACACCTACAGAAGCACAATTGTTTCTAAAAGCTGGTTATGTAGAGATGGGCCTATAGCTTGCCATATCACTAGCATCCATACCAGGACCATTGTCCTAGTCCGTCTAAAACTGAACAATCTACAAGAGATCCTCCAAGATTTTGGCTAGTTTTCTAGGGGGGGGGTTGAGGTCTGAAAAGTTTGGGAGCCCCTGCTATAGTATACAGTCTATCTATATGTATTTGGTATCACAGTAAGGCCTACCCAGGTCTAAAGCAAAGTCTGACGCTAAATAACAAATCAAGATGATAATATGACCACACAAACATTGCTGAGGTTCATAAATCTGCATGCCTAAGTTGTTTTAATGGTGCAAGTATGTACACAGAGTTTACTAACTATAGATTAACTATAGATACACATAAGTGTTTTCCATTTGTATTAATAGCATTCTGTGGTTGGTAGGAACGCCACTTACCGAGTTCAGAAAGTTCATGTGAATCTGTGAAGCGCCCTGCAAAACAAAACAAGTGTTCATTAAAGATTTCATAGAGGCAGTGATGCACTCAGAGGCCTTCACTGCTGCTCAAATAAATCTATCACCGATCAAAATAAGTCCAAAATAAATCACCCCAGGTAAAAAAAAATATTAATGTGCATAAAGACGCCAAGAAAAGATGGAAAAATCTCCAAAAGGCATCAAATGACAGATTAGACATCCTTATAAGTCAAAAAAGTTAGATTTTATTTCCATCATTTACACTTTCAAAATAACAGAAAACAAAAGTAGCAAAAGTATGGGCACCCTGCAGAGTTACTTGTATTATCAATGTTGCATTAAATTAAAGTTGAATTTTTGACATGAAACAATAAAACCTGGCCCTGTGCCATAATGCTCTCTTTTCGTTCAGTAAAAGTCAAGTTACTCTGGATGAATTACCTCTAGCCTCTGTCATGGCTCTTGTGTAATTCCTTTCCTTCTGTGAGCCGTGATTGGCTGAGAGCTACACACTTGTGTGTAAACTAAAGGTATATCGCTGTAAAATCACCGTATGGCGGCGCCCTTACACGAGGACCATTTTAGAGGTTCCATGGGAGAGGCTTGGGTAAGATACAGGCAGTGTGTTTACAGATTCCCCACAATATTATTTTAAAGTGCCATGAATGTAAACTAAACGAGATTTTTCTTAATAATTTTGATTGTGTTAATAATTTAAATCCTTCATATTTTATATTTAATTTAACGTCTTTATGCTACATTTGTAATACAGCTACTGAAACACATGATAACAAAGTTATTAATTTCTTTGATAACAAAGTTATTAATTTCTTTAATACGATGTAATACAAAATACTTCCAAGCTTTAATTTATGTTGTTACATTTACATCGAAGTCTGTTTTATATTAGGTTGCACTCCATTTTCCGGGATACTGGTGTAACTGACCTGCTATGAGGTAGGAAAGAGTCCGCACCGTGCTCTCCAGCTGCGCCGTAGCAGCTGGGTTTTTCCGCACATATTCAATATAGCGCTCATAAAGGCGCATTACTTTGTCTATGTACACTTTAACGTTAGCCATTTTAGCCTGTACTTATTACACATTAAATTTTAACCCAACATATAGCCGTCCTGTCGGAAATAAACAAGCCACAGGTTGTTGACAGTTTCGAATGGTTCAACTTCTTTCATTTGCTCGGGATAAACTTCCGCTGGAGTGAGTCGACAGTAAATGTGTCTCCCTGGATTACAGGTTTGATCGCGTTAGTTCCGGTTCCTACCGTCGGCATAAAGTAGCCGCTCGTCTTCCGGGCACGTTATTGTTGCATCAGCATCCAACCATCTAACACTGTGGCAATGTCGACCTCAGGAGAGCCAGGTGCAGTAAACGGACTTTCTATTTCTGCTTTAATTGTTACAGAGAAACAGTGTTTTGACAGTTTTAAATTATTGATTTATTGCAGTTTTGTCTAACTGTCACAGCCACTAAGCTAACGCTAGCCTTATTATTATTAAATCACTGAAAGTGCTTCAGTGCGAGGTGTTTTTGTGACAGGCAACCGACACAATTAGCCTCAGCTGAATTGTTTACTCAAAGCAAATAAAAAGACCAGGACAAATGTCATTGTTTTTTAAGTTGCGAGTCTAAGCTAACTTTATATAACATGGAAATAAAAGCATAAAACGTTAATAAAACAGCATTAAATTGGTTATACAGGGGTGCAGGAATTGGTGATTGTTTAGGTCTGTGGGGTCTGGGTTCAAAGTAGATGTTTTGTAATAATATTGATACCGCAAAGAAATTGTCATTTAAGGTGGTTGACAACTTTTCTAACCGATTGCATAGATTTATATAATACTTTTCACTTTTATCCACTAAATGCCTCAATAACTGAACCCACATAACACTTTTTAAACTAAAGGACCACAAAAGGTTCATTTATCACAAAAATGTTTTATATTTGGTATATAGTTATTTTAAAAGCCTATATTGAATGTCAAGGTGGTCAGTGCTCACTATAGAGTGCTGTGGGAAACACTGGATGCAAAAACTGTAACCTTCTTACCTAATCTTTTCCACACTGGAGCTTCACATCAGCCAGTTTCTATTTGACAGACCAACTTCGTTTTGTTTTATTATCAAAATAATTAGATTTAATAAATCAAAAAGTTTCCTTTTGAGTACGAGTCACTCTTAATGCATTTTCCCCCTGAACTCTTTTACAATGTATCACTGTTTTACTCAGTCACTAGAGTCTACATAAGCAGCTTTAATACAGAACAACATAATTAGAATATTAGTGTTAAGGTCAAGAACACATTATCCAAGACGAAATTTATTGAGACTTGAAACACTTGTCCAGTCTCAGACCAGTTTCAAATTAATGGAGATGTCCAAATATGTACGTCAGACACCAGATGATGATGATTATTATTATTATTATTATGTTTTTTTTAACATTACATTTAAGGTAACTGTTGTATCAGAACCATTGCTGCATGTACCCCATTCATCACTTTTGTAATTAGTTTCTTTTTATTATTTTTTTTTGCCTTAGTGTTCATCTGACTATAATCTATTTTCATTGACTCATAGTTTATTCATAGTAAGGTATGAACTCTTGGTGCTTTCTTTTTTTTTTTTTTTTCTGATGTGGTTTTAGTTTCAGTCTGAGTAAGCCCCCTGATGCCAAAATCTGTAAGAATAAAACCAAAAGCAACCTGACTCTTGGTGATGGTAGCTGTGACATGACAATATGCTTCAGAAGGTCGCCCACTGTAACAATAAAGCAATTCTGCAATTCCCTGCAATACAGAGCAAGGCAATCTGTGCTACACAATGACCCAAAATTGCAAAAAATGAAATTGAACAATCTGCCAAAATATATGTTATATTATATTTGCATCAGTATTTTGTCGGATCAGAGCCTGTATTTTAGCTTTTAACATGGTTCTCAAAGCCAGCATCATTAAAAGGCAAGTTTGAGGGGGATTGCGTTCTGTGAACTGCAATTGTGGCTTACAAATATGTATCAATATTTCTATATGGATGTATGGGTTACCTGATCCCATCATATGTTTGTAGTTCTTAAATTAGTGTATTTTAAAGTCTTCTACCTAAACAAAATTTCAACAGATGTTTTTTTTTTTTTTTTATATCTAAATATAGTTTGCTGCTCCCTATTGACCTCTATTTTCCACTTTGCGGTCTTTCTGAAGGGTCTAACTTGTTGTTTTATAGTTCAGTTTCTTTATGATACGCCTTCATTTTCAGTTTGACATGTCCAGAAATACTGTGTGCCAGTCATTGTTTGTTTGAGCCTTGGTTTCGTTCTTACTGTTCAACCCTAGGTGTGTCTGGTCATTCAGTTTCTTTTTTAGTCTTATGTCCAGTTTCATTTTGACGCTCAGATTCTTCATGACTGTGCTCTAGCCTAAAATGGACTCTCTTTGTGCCACAGACCTTGATCCTGCATATAAATGCAACATAACAGATCACAAAATAAATTTTTTTGTAAATCATCAAGCATTATCACAGTTATGGCTTGTTACACCGCAAATCAGAACTGTGATGTTACCATTTTAGAAATTGGCTTTGGGGCAAAGGGTGTGACCTACTGTATGTTCAGTTTTCTTATTAAACATCTATGGAAATTGTATACATATAACCTATATATAAAACATTGGTCAAGAGAAAACCTATCATCACTTCACTCTCTGTATCTCCTGTGGTGGCCCTGTTCTAGTCTTGTGGGTAATGTTTTGCCCCTGTTTGCCCTGTTCTTATCCCCGCAGCCTTTGAGTATGCCCCCTTGCTACAGATAAATGAGGAGAGCGCACTGGCAGTGGCTCTGAATGACTACCTCGCGTCCCGCAGCTACCTGGCAGGGTTCAGCCCCTCTCAGATCGACCACAGAGTCTTTAAACTCATCGCCCGCAAGCCCCCAGATGCGCGACACGTGCACGCTCTGCGCTGGTACAGGCACATAGCGGCGCTGCAGCAGGACCTCGACACAGACAGCAGTGAGTAGACAGTCCCAGGATAGATTAACCTCCAGCTGAATGAAGATAGATGCTTTATTGAAGGGATTATATGTAGTTTGGTCATAAGCTAATTTGTCAACGCCAGATAACCCTAACCCCAAAGCGTCACATAAGATGGCTCTCAGAACTCTGAATTACAATTTACTGTGGTTTGATAGCTGTTCTTTCACATCAACGTAAAGATGTTCTAATAAGCTGTGTGGCACAGGAACCTTCTAAATGGCCATGTCCAACAGTTTTTCTTCTATTGGAGCGGTACAGGGACCTCACTGGAGAGAAAATGCAAAACAAAAGAAAAAACATTCCAACTGAAATACTTTATGTTCTAGTGATAAACGGTTAAATTACAAGAGAAAACATGTAAAATGATGTACTTTTCTCTGGGAAACAAAGCTAGCTTTTATTAGGAACCGCTGTATCTGCTTTTATCCGCAACAGAGTTGGTGTCGTGCGGGCGGCTCTCAATTTGTGAAAGCTTGTCTACATTGCACTAAATACAAGCAGACGTTAAATAGTGAGTCCCTAAATGATAGGAAGCATGCTCGGCTCTATGAATTTAATGTTCAGGAAGATGGGAATAAACCCAGATCTGGCTACGATTTATATCTCCTATAAAACACACTTTTGTTGCTCTTGTGTGACATCAGCGTTTCTGTCTCTGGACACAGCTCAGTGGAAACACAAGGTTTCCTATGGGTTTTCCGGTTTCCCCAACCATTAAAACAATGTACAATAGCCCCCCATCTTCCCATGGGGCCAGGTCGTCATTGTAAATGACATTTGGTTCTCAATTGACCTACCTGGTTAAATAAAGAATAAAATAAAATAAAAAAAGAGTTTGGCACAGAGTCTTCAGACATCTCAAGTTTGAAAGCACTATGAAATTTTAAGGACATTTAAATGTAAAATGCTATATAGTCCCTTGTATTAATCTTTTGTGCTTTGTTCTGTCTGTCCATTGCAGATTGTTGTGTATGTGGAGCCTGAAGGCTAGTGCTGAGTAGAGTTAGCTTATTTCTGGTTAAACCAAAAATACGTTTAACCTTTTTTTTTAATTTTTTTTTTATTCCCCTTATTTCTGTTTGTCCACATGGCATGGTGCAGACACCAGAACTAAAGCATGGTATTGGTATCACTCAGACTCACAGCAAGTGTAACGTGTTATTCATGCAATGTGTTTAGTTTGCATGCTGCTTGTTTTTGACTGGTTGTTTTCTGTCTTCAGTTGAACAGTTATATTGTCATGTTATTTTCGAATCAATGTAAAACCAATGCAACAATGTGAGTTTAGTCAAAAAAGCAACTACAGCAAAAGAGTATACCGCATAAAGTGAAGGGCAATATTCTGATTTATACATCAATGTACAGTGTTTATGAAGCCTGTTGTTGTGCCTGCGCATCAAGACTCATTTATTTTTATTGCAAAGTGGAGTTGGTCCACACTCCTATGAAACCAGACTTCTTCTGAGTTAAATACAATCTGATCAATCATAACTGTTTCTCAAAAATGGGACGGCCTTTATGCCACGCCCTAAATAGTTATATGTTTTTCAAATTGCGTGGGTCCAGAGGCAGCTCATTCTGCAGATGTTGACAACACTGCCCCCTAAATTCTGATTACCGTATTTTCCGGACTATAAGTCGCACTTTTTTTCATAGTTTGGCTGGTCCTGCGACTTATAGTCAGGTGCGACTTATTTATCAATTTATTTGACATGAACCGATAAAAATGAACCGAGAGAAATGAACCAAGAGAAATGAACCAATAGAAAACATTACCGTCTACAGCAACGAGAGGGCGCTCTATGCTGCTCAGTGCTCCTGTAGCCTACCACTGAAAACTGTTAACTGAAATATTAACTTAAAGACAACTGAGAAAGACTGAATGCAAACAAAATGCCACCAAAAAGAAAATCCTATTCTGCAGATTACAAACTGCAGATAGTAAAATATGCAGCCGAAAACGGTAATCGAGCAGCAGAAAGTTTAGAGTGAGTGCTATGCTAATATGTAGCTAACTGTTAATGTGTTACGTTAATATACATATTCAGCCTGTTGTTCTGTGTACTATTGTGTACCATTAGCTGAATAACTTGCCTTGCCAGACTTGCCAGATTACCAATATCTGTTCTTGGTCTTGGATTTTAAATAAATGAAGCACAACACTCGAGGTATGCTAAGCGCTAACTCAATTGCTAAAAACCCGCTAGCATGTAAGCTAGCACAAACAAAATGCCCTGTTCACAAAACGACAGCAACTCTAGTATTAACCTCTAGCAGAAATATAATCAGTAAAACAATGAATGAGGTGTGGTGCACAGTTAATGTGTTGACAATGTTTAAGAAATAATAAATACGTAACTTTTGAGAAAATGCCAGGAGAGAGATTCGTGTGTGTATTATAAACACATGTACATAGACGGTAA
This sequence comes from Perccottus glenii, assembly GCA_024416835.2. Taxonomy (NCBI): domain Eukaryota; kingdom Metazoa; phylum Chordata; class Actinopteri; order Gobiiformes; family Odontobutidae; genus Perccottus; species Perccottus glenii. The sequence continues at coordinate 26,507,292 of CM044548.2, forward strand.
TGTTTTCTCTTGGTTCTAAATGAATGCGACTTATAGTCCGTGACTTATATATGTTTTTCCTCGTCATGATGTATTTTTGGACTGATGCGACTTATACTCAGGTGCGACTTATAGTCCGAAAAATACGGTAGTTGTATGTCCAATAACATTCAGAAGTAGTTTAATCTGTCCATTTGTCCTGCCTCCGTGAACTCAAACCAACAAGGACCTGACTAATTCTTTGAATGGATTAGTAAAACAATCAAGATGGCTGTCCAGTCTATGTTGTATGTGATTTGAACTTACTCAGTCCAAGTGAACTAACTACAATTGTTGCTGCTGTCATTGCTGTATAAACTAAGTCTGGCATGAAAAAAGAAGTATAACCCCAAGTTATGTTGTAAATTATGTTTAGCTGCTGAGAGTAGCCTGCACATAATGGTGATTAACTGATAAAAATCATCAGTATCACACAAAGATGCATTTAGAGTATTGTGGGCTGCCACAGTCTTGTTGGTTAAAGGTAACATTGTAATATTTTCACATCAATTCATTTAATAATGTCCTCTTGTTTGTGTTAGCTAAGGGAAAGCGTGTCCAGCCGTCCTGGTCACCTCCGGCAGGAACCAATGTCCCACAACTCAAGGTCTACAACAGCCTCACCAGGTCCAAGGTATGGCTCAGACCACTCAGGCCCAGGATACACCTGCACAGATACTTTAATAAGCTGATATTTTCTCCCATATTAAAAAACTAAAGTCCATTACATACTCTGCAAGAACAGAGACATTTGTTCTTGGTCTTGAGGTGGCAAGAACAAAATAATGTAATTTTGTGTGTTCTGTATGTACAGTATAATATTGGTTTGTAGTTAGCCAGAGCCAAGTTCAGTGTTGGAGAAATTCAGATTTAATATCTTAACTCTATGTCCTTAGCCCTTAATTGAGTCTGTCTATTCATTTAGGTCAGCTAGTAGAAGCCTTTCTTCAGCTGTAGCCTGTTTGGTCTAGACACTATGGAGTGATCCTTGACACAGTACGAGACTAAAAAGTCCTATGTATGAGTGTCCTGTCTCCGGGTTGATGGTCAATAAATTTCTCCTGCCCAAGACATGCAAAATATCTCAAGCCGTCTTTTTCTCTTGTGAGACTCGTTGCAGCTCTAAGGGCAACTCAAATACTTAAAACATTTGCTTCCAGTTGGCATATTGCATATTTTCAGATCTGTTTTTGCTACTGTGAACTCATTTTTTGTACTGTTCCAGGAGCTGTTTGTTCCTCAGAAGGGAAATAAAGTGACGTGGTACTGCTGCGGACCCACAGTATATGATGCCTCTCACATGGGCCATGCCAGGTAAATGGACCACTCTGAACCACATCTGTGTATCTAGCTTATAAAACACTAAAATATTTTATTGTGTACTTCCTCAGATCCTACATCTCTTTTGATATTCTGCGGAGAATACTGAAGGACTACTTTAAATATGACGTCTTCTACTGCATGAACATCACAGACATCGACGATAAAGTACAGACTGTTACATTTAAACTATATTTAGTTTTGGTTTGTTCTCTGTGCTTTTTTTAAAGTGAGTCTTTCTTTTTGTCAGATCATCAAAAGAGCACGACAGAACTATCTTCTGGACCAGTACAAGGAAAAACAACCAGCAGCCTCTCAGATCCTGCAGGACGTCCTGAGTGCCAGAGGGGTGAGGAAACCGTAAACTAACTATTCTGACCATGCACCAAATCAAGTGTCATTTTCATCAACTAATTTATTATGCCATCATTTCCCAGTGTTACTAAAACGTTTCAGGAAACGGTTTCATTGTGTTAGGGAATTTTCACTCAAGTCTGCTCCAAGGTCGGCACTTTTGCAATTGAAATACTGTGGTTCACAAATCTTTGGTTTTACACTTAACTGTTGTTGTGACTACAGGGGATGTACGGTATGGTGGCTGTGAAGTGCAAACAAAATAACAAAACCAAAAACACAACAACAATTTAGACAAACCGGAAATGGTAGGTATTGTTTGCGGACGGAATTCTTACTGTTGATTGGACAAGACATCTGTCATACAAAAAGTACAGGAAGTATGTAGCTAACTTTATGTTAAACGTGTGCATAATCATTTCCATTAGCAATCAAGGAGAAAGTAAAAATAATTCAGTGCTACTTTGAGGAAGGACATTCATATTTTGTGATTTTTGGACCTGCTGCTGAGAGCATATCATGGTATAAAGATTAGTCTGCCAGCTCTAAACAATATCCACAAAAAGGACAGTACATGTTTGCACATTCACATACACACACAAATCTACTGCCGCAGCACGCTGTACTTATATCTTGAGTGACAGATGTCTCCTCCAATCAGCAGAAAGCAAACAATACCTACTTTTTGCAGTTTATCTGAAGAAGTGTGGGCGCCCCGTTATAGAATTAATACAAACAGCTGTCATTTCAAATGCACTGTTTAAGACATGTTTTTAATCACTATAACGCTCATTAGGAAACAATTGTAGCAATACTGCTGTAGCAATACAATTACCCTTAAATGGACCACTGTCCATTTTCTCTGTTTTTCCTTCTCGCTCTTCTTTGAGTTTAACTGTCCTTCACTTCCTCAATTTGATCTGAAAGTCCGAACTCTGGCCAAATGTGCTTTCACAAAAATGCAATATTAATTTCTGCAACCAAACAGTAAGTTTCTTTTAAAACTGGGGCCACTTGTGAAGTCAGTAGTATGTGGCAGGAAACATCCATTCTCCAAAGCTAAAACCATTTTAACTAGACTTGTATTACTGTGGTTGTTGACAAAGTTCAAGCTCTATGCATTCACCATTTTGACAGTTCCCTTTCCACTTTTCTTCTTTTAGTTGTAAGGTTAAACTAGTTAGACTGAGCCATTCGGCTTGTAGCAGACACAGTGACTTCTCTCTACACGTAGAGTCAGAATTCAGATGTACTCATTGCAGCGTACACTCAACTTTGTGCGTGTCCTCACTTGCAGCCGTTCCAGACCTATCTGGCCTCCACCACTGACCCAGACAAGAAGCAGATGCTGGAGAGGCTGGACGTCGCTGTCACTGCTGCGTTAGCGCCTCTGCAGGCGGCTGTGAACAGCAACGCGCCAGACAACGAGGTGCTTCCACTAGCCCAGGTAACAGCCTCACTACTGCCAGACTATTTTAGAAGACAATGCACCTTTTAAATAAAAGCCAGAGAATGGTTAAAATACTTGGTGTTCTATGACATAACGCAGAACATTGTAAAAATAACTTGTCTTTGTTTTGCTCCTTACTCAGACATTGTTGGAGAGCTCCAAAGACCTGCTTTCTGATTGGTTGGACAAACAATTCGGAAGTCAGGTCACCGAAAACTCCATCTTCTCCATTTTGCCAAAATACTGGGAGGGCGAATACCACAAAGATATGGAGGCCCTAAACGTATGTAACACAAGGGACTTGGCCTTCTGAAATACTGTTCATAAAGATTTATTATACTCCAGTCTGTTCTCTGGATTAGTTGTCCTTTTGGCTGTTGATATTCCATTCACTCTGAACAAATACAGTGCTACATTCACAGACATTCTGTCCCGTCAGGTCCTGCCTCCGGACGTCCTCACTCGGGTCAGTGAGTATGTGCCTGAGATTGTGGAGTTTGTGAAGAAGGTTGTCTCAAACGGTTATGGGTGAGAAAAAATTAGACATTGACACTGACATAGTACTCATAGTTCTGATATACTACTCATGTAACACAAGTAAATATTTAATGTCACAGTTGGTGTTTAAAAATTTGCTTTAAAAACAATAGTCTTATTACTACTAAAAAAAAAAAAACATACATGAGTTAGATTTTATGTGATAAGAGATTGACACACTCTTTCCTGGTTTATATGTAGGTAAAATACAGTCTTCATTACTGGCCACATGCATATTGTGTAATTGTTTATTCTTGTTTTGTTTACAGTTATGAGTCGAAGGGCTCCGTGTACTTTGACACGGCCAAGTTCGACGCCAGCCCTCAGCACTCTTATGCCAAACTGGTCCCTGAGGCTGTGGGAGACCAGAAGGCTTTACAAGAAGGAGAAGGTAAGCTCACATGATTTCTGATGTTGATGATAGAGTTTTGTTATTCGAGTAAGATGTCTCAGATGTGTTTAATGTCCTGACGTGAATGTTTTCTGTATTTGACCGTAGGTGACCTGAGCATCTCTGAAGAAAGATTAAGTGAGAAAAAGTCCCAGAATGATTTTGCTTTGTGGAAAGCGTCAAAGCCTGGAGAACCATCCTGGGACTCTCCTTGGGGAAAGGTCAGCCATCGCTCTTCTTTAGTATGATCATTACACCAATAAAAAGCGTCAGCTAAATGAATAAAAATATTCACACTATCCGTCCATCAAAATTAAGAACCAAGCACATAACTTTTTTGCATAAATACATAGACTGGTCATGATTACAAAGGGTAATTTTTTTTATCTTTTTATAGTGATTATTCGTCATCTTTAGCATCTGCAGTCACTATAGCTTTTTCAACTGCTCTGGGTGTAAGCAGCAACATTGGCCACATAGCAGCAATTTAAAGAAAACTATTTTCTTGGTGTGGCTATTTTTATATGACCGTCTCATTTGAGTCAGTAGAACTACACTGATTTTGATAAAAGATTATCTGTGAAATACAAAATTCTTGTATCCTCAGGGAAGACCAGGCTGGCACATTGAATGCTCTGCTATGGCGGGCACTATTTTGGGCGAGTCCATGGACATTCACGGGGGAGGGTTTGACCTCCGATTCCCACATCACGACAACGAGCTGGCTCAGTCTGAGGTAAAAAATAAAACACTTTCTGTCTCTAGTGTAGGAATATACATTTAAAAACCTAAGCCAATCAGAAGTCCCTCTTCTCACTCAGGCCTTCTTTGAAAATGACTACTGGGTGCGCTACTTCCTGCACACGGGTCACCTGACAATCGCAGGCTGCAAGATGTCCAAATCTCTGAAGAACTTTATCACCATTAAAGACGCCTTGGCAAAAAACACAGGTATCTGAAGCTGCCTAATATAGTAGAAACTAGAGTTAGTGACGACACAAGACAAGACAATGACTTTTAGTGATTGAGACTTGTCAAGAATACATTTTTAGAAGAGAGCCCAGGGAACAGGTATAAATTCCCAAAACTATATGCCAAGGCCAAACTCATTGAGCAGTCAGCATTTGGTGAAAGCAAGGCAAGTTTATTTATACAGCACAATTCATTGAGTAGGTAATTCAAAGTGCTTAACAGAAATAAAGGACAAAAAATTACAAGTACACAGACCCGATTCAGACAATTAGAAACATAAAATACAGAATGAGCAGGATTGCAGATAAAACACTTTCAGTTGTCATTACAGAATGAAGCAGAGCAAAGGGGTTTGAGCCTCGTCCAATTTTTTTCTTCCTTAAAATGAGACCGCTACACCATGTTTAGTCCTCACTCCTGTCTCAGATGTTCTCAGAGTCCAAGATGGTTCATATACTGTAGCTCTACCATGTTCACTCCCCACTGACTCCAGTGTATTTTGGTGCTTAACCATTAAGAAACTTCTAGAAAATCTATTCTCTGAGCGACAGGAAGCCACAGGAGTATTAAGGTTGGACTTGTGGTTTCCGGCAGGACCCAAGCAGCACCTGTCTTAAATCGTGTTTTGAGAGCCCGATCTACTCTAACTCCTGGAAATAAAATCATCAATCAAGGAATCTCTAAATAATAATAATAAATTATCCCTTTGACTTTGGTAATATTTTTAAGGTGACAAAATGCTGATGTATTTGATGAAAAGTTAGAGGGATGTGTTTAAGATGAAGGTTAAACAAAAGAGCTTGTGATCTAATTTGAATGATAATATGGACAAGACAAGGTAAAAATGTGTGAAAGTTCAAGAACGTATTACATCATCTTAAAGTCTCATCACTGCTTCTCGTCCTGCAGCGCGTCAGCTCCGTCTGGCGTTCCTGATGCATTCGTGGAAAGATACCCTGGACTACTCCTCCAACACCATGGAGTCGGCCGTACAGTACGAGAAGTTCATGAACGTAGGTAGATGTTTAACATGCACCATCATTATTGTTCGGACTTTTTATGTGTGATTCATGTCTTTGATGTCACAACAGGAGTTTTTCCTCACTGTAAAAGACGTTCTGAGAGCTCCCACCGACATCACGGGCCGCTTTGAGAAGTGGGAGGAGGCAGAGGTGGAGCTGAACGACAGGTAAAAGATCAACAGGGGAATTAGTCATACAGACAAAATGAGACCTCACACAGATGGTCAAATGAAGAGGGTTATTGTTTTGCAGTGTAGAAAGAGTTCCATATGATTATACATTTGACTGAGGTCTGCAGCACATCCCATAGTTCACTCTGATTGGTTTATGCATGTGTCACTCAGTAAGAGCAGAACACTGTCTCAATTTTACAGATTGTCACCACTTTTGAGGTCATTTCAAATCACCCAAAATCCAATCACTCCCCCTGATTTCAGTGTTTTCTATTCAAAATGTAGACACTGCTTTATGTCTCGTGTGAACACGTACTTTTGTGGCGTTGTAGTTTCTACGAGAGGAAGAGCGGCGTCCATGTAGCGCTGTGTGATAACATGGACACGCGCACGGCCATGGAGGAGATGAGAGTCCTGGTGAGCAACAGCAACAGCTACATCGCCAGCAGGAAGACCGCCAAACTCAGGCCCAACCGCATGCTGCTGGAGAGCATCGCAGCCTACCTCACCAACATGCTCAAGGTGAACACTCGTCTGCTGCAGCTGAGAACAATGGGTCAAGAAAAGTCTGGCCACCGACAAACGTATGTTGTCCATGCATTGGAGGAAATTTAGTGGGAATACAAGAGGACTGCACTGTAAATTTCAAATGTATTGTCATTGCAGTTCCATATTGCAAATAATTCACTCTTTGAATGTCAAAATAATTGGTTGCTTTAAATCTACAAACTGTAAAAGTTGCTGGGACCAGTAGTCTTGCTGCTGTTGATTTTCAGTGAAGGTTGCTCATTAAGGCATTTTTCTGCGTTATGAGTTTGTAATCCAGGTTTAGCTGATGTAAATCTCTTTTATAGATCTTCGGTGCTATTGAAGGATCAGACCTCATTGGTTTCCCTGTTGGAGGACAAACTCAGAATGTTGATGTAAGTGATATCTCAGGTTTTCCCTTTGTGCTTTTTTAAGAGACATTCTGTAACTATGCAAGTAAAGTGTTGCTCTCAAAGTAAAGTAAAACCTTCCTGGCGTATTATATTTTTTCAGTTGGAGAGCACAGTGATGCCGTACCTCGCCGTGTTGTCAGATTTCAGAGAGAGTGTCCGGAGAATTGCCAGAGAGCAGAAAGGTAGGCCGATATGTTTTATGGCTGCTGAATGGAGAGTTGTAACAGAGCATTCTTTTTGTATAATACAAACTTTTACACAATTTAAAATGCACTGTCACTTTAATTTTAAAATGTAAATGTGCTTTAGTGACGGAGCTGTTGCAGCTTTGTGACGTGGTCCGTGATGATACATTGCCAGATCTGGGAGTACGACTAGAGGATCATGAAGGTAATAGAGCTCTGAGAAAATACTATATTTAAATAAGCTTTGTTCCAGGGTTCGTACAAGGTGCTTAAAGTGCTTGAAGTACTTGAATTTGACTTTTTGAAATTTAAGTCCTGGAAAACCCTTGAAAACAGTCATATTAATGACGAGGTAATTGAAAAGTGCTTGAATTATTTAAAGGCAATATTTATGAATTTACAAAGCAATTTTGAAGTGTATATTTTTTTTCTATAAAACAAAATTAACGCTCAAAATTATCGCCTCAGCCCATCCCCCTCCTTCTACCCGCCTTATACGTTAACTCGCTCGTTCTGACATCACTTACCTGGAGCACATTTACGAAATGGTAAAGAGTAAGACGAAGAAATGCCGGGGAAGTGTAAATTTAATCCAGCTTGGCTGGAAAAGGAGCCATATAAAAAGTGGCTTCTTGAAGACCCTAAAAGTGTGCATCGTGCACGTTGTAAAAAATGCCGCAAATCCCTCGAGATTTCAAACATGGGCGAATCGGCACTGAAGAGTCACATGCAAGGGGAGCGTCATGTCAGTGCAGTTGCATGCACTGGACCGCCATCCGTCCGAGAATATTTCACCCCAACAGTCACAGAGCAACACGGTGCACAGAGTACCGTGACTTTCATGTTCTCATACTTAGAGTTGCCACAGTCATTGAATACTTTAATGTGCTGTACCTTATTTGTACCATCTTGTTTAATTTTTATTCATCTATTTTCCTTTTTTAGAATTTAAAGTAAATAAAGTATATGTTTGATAAGTGAGACCTCTGATTGTAGTCCTTGAAAATCCCCAAAATAGTGCTTGAAAAGTCCTGGAAAGTCCTGGAGTTTCATTATACAGTATCTGTACGAACCCTGCTTTGTTCTTCTTTATGGATTTTTTTTCACTTGGTGTATTGAATATAATGAGGATTATAAAGTATAAATGTGGTTCTTAGTGCCGTGGTGTTGGCGACTTGGACTAAAGATACCTGACTGTTGCAGGTCTGCCCACTGTGGTGAAGCTGGTGGACAGAGAGACATTACTGAAGGAGAGGGAAGAGAAGAAGAAGGTAGGATCAAAGTACTCTATCACCGTCTCCCAGCCTTTAGCATTGTGAATAGTTTGTAAATGAGCTCAAAACACAAGTGGCCCTGGGGCCTTCAGGAGCTCCTAAACCTCCTTCAGTCCAAACTGAGGGTAGGTTAACTGACCATAGTAAATTGGATTTGAACCAGAACTAACGGAGGCCTAGTAAACTACCTCTGGATGCAAACATACAAGCAGTCAGAGAAACTAAGCATTGCATACTTTTTAGATTTTAGATTTCTGTGAAGGCATCTCAGACTGTATTCCATGTAAAAACAAAGCCATAATGCATTTAGCTGACTTTGTGTTTTTGTTTGTTTCACAGCTGGAAGAGGAAAAGAAACAAAAGAAGGAAGAGGCAGCCAAGAAAAAACAAGAGCAAGAGGTCAGATTTTGTGTCTAAATCCTCTTAATGTGCTGTAATTTATCAAATAAAAAAATTAAAAAGGACATTTCTAATAATTCTTTACCAGCCGTGTCTATGACTTTCTTCATAATGAGAATGTGTACGTTTTATTTTCTGTTTCAGATGGCTAAACTTGAAAAGATGAAGATCCCACCAAGTGACCTGTTCCGCTCTGAAACTGACAAATATTCAAAATTTGATGAAATGGTAACTTTTCTTAGCTTTAATATCCTCCTCGCTTATTCATATTCTATAGAGGCATAAAGTAAGAGTGAAAAGTCAACTTTAATGTCTTGTATTTTAGGCATTTTAGATGTTTATTTTGACACACATTATGTAACGGGCAGAAAATGCCTTGTAATAAAATTACTGCCGTGATCCTCCTTCTTAACAAATATACCTGCCTTTATCTTCTCTATATTACATGTAGCCCATTGATTTTCTACAGGCCTCGTTAATATTCACGCTATCTCCCGTCTCCAGGGTTTCCCGACTCACGACGCCGAGGGGAAGGAGCTCAGTAAAGGACAGGCCAAGAAGCTCCGCAAACTCTACGAGGCTCAGGAGAAACTGCACACTGAATATCTTCAAATGAACCGAAATGGAAACTGATTAAAGCCAATCTCTTTCCATAAAACTTGGCAAATATGGGGGCCATTGCTCATTTTCTATCTGTTCTTTCTCAATAAGAACTGACCCAATGTGCTGAATATACAAAGACAATAGTAATTTTTTTTCACAGCACATTTTCTTCATCTGCTCTGCCTCTTGTTTGTGATAAAGGCTTTAAATGAAGTAGGATTTATTTGACAGAAAGTGAAGGGAAGATTGAAATCCTGATTTGATCCTAATGTGTCTGAACAAATTACTGAAATATTGTCAATACATTACACTAGATATTACACTGTAGTAATTTTACTGTGCTTTTTGTAATAAGGGTTCTTTCATTTTATATCATATGTATAAAATGTAAAATTATGAGGTTATGAGCAAAGGAAGTGACAAAAGATCTGATAAAACTATGTGGTAAAAAATGTGGTGCATGCCAATTAAAAATCGTTCCTTTTACATTTACTCAATGATCATAAAGAACTGTGTGCTCTGTTCACAGAGTTCAGACAATGGTGGTTAAAGAATTCCATTAATGCTTTAGTTAACCACAATTGAAACCATCACTGCAGAAACAGAGAAATGAGCCATTAGCACTTTTCTCTGAGGTAATGTCTATGATTAAAATTTTTGGAGAATGATGAAAATTGTGACCCTACTATCCCCAATCTATTTTTAAATGTGGAGTGGTAACTAGTCATAAAATATTGAACATTGTGGAAAATCTGTTGAACCAATCTTTTGTCTTTAAAGGTTTATTTTTTTATTTTTTTTATTTTATGTTAAAAAAAGCATCAGAATGAATATGAGGCTGTATAGCCTACAAATACTCAGGTATGAGAAATTTAATTAAATAGGTTACGCTGTCGTGATACATTTAGATGAATACTTCTGCCTCCAACTGTAAAGCTTTACTGTAGAAAAGAAATTAGCTAGTTTACGACATCTGCAAAATGCCACTGAGACGCTTGTTGTTGCAGTAGTCCTCCACGTCGATAGGTGGCAGGACCACCCGGCAGCCAATCAGAGCCTCCGCTGTATCCAATCAGCTTCTAGTGAGCGTTGTTTAAAAAGCTCAGACTCACCTTCATTAACTTCTTGTTAAAGGAGGCTTACAAACCTTGCACACCTTTTGTTTTAAGCTTTTAAATAAGCTTTTTTAAAATACTTAAAGTTCAAAAGTATGTCCGCTTTGGAAGTCCGTGCTGCGGTAAGTGCATTGTTCTTTTGACTTTAATCTAGTCTTTTATACACGCTGCTAGCTTATTTGCATTGGTGTTTATTGCAAACATCCCTGACCAATTAAAGGCGCGTAAAAACCCCAAATCTCCATTTACCTTTTGTTACGTAGACATAAGCACAGCACTTATCAGCTCAGGAGCCCTCTAGATTGCAAAAGTGTAGTGGTTAAACTCTTAAAACAAAACAACATGCATACAAAGGAGAGGTTGAAGGACAACGAAGCTATACCATTGACTTTAAGTTAGTATAACTTTTCTATTTTCATCCATTAATTATAAAGTCTAATTTTAGTAAAAGCAAAACTCCTCAGCACTTAGCCTCTACATTAAACACAATGCTGTTGAGTGTCCGTGGATTGTATGTCTCTGTGTTCAATTCCTAATTGCCTTCTGCTTGTTTGGGCTCTCTGCAGCACATTGCGGCCGTTGAAAACCCCGTGAGGATGGGAAAAGAATCCGCTGCGGCTCCGAGAAGAGCAGCGCTGGGGGAAATCACCAACTTTAACGCTGCAGCCGTCAACACAAAGGTAAGCTCTGCCAATTACGACCCCACGCAATTTATCACTGAAGCTGTGGCGTCTGTTGGGACCTGTGCGGGCCTGCTTCAGGGCAGGTGTCAGGTGACCCCAAAAGGGGGCACTAAAAAAAAAACCTAGCACAATGAGGCAAGACCTACACCCAGGATTTATTCTTTAAACAGTAAAGCTAAAGGCTAACTTGATAATGAGGACATTTGGCCTGTCTTAGAGAGGAGCATCCAAGGCCAAACCTGCTGCCGGCCACAAGACTAAACAGCCCGAGGTTAAGGTGACCGCTCTAGTCCCAGCGGTCCCTGTGGTTCCTGAGGAGCCGGCCAATGTGTCCATGAAGGAGGAGACTGTGCTGTGCCAGGCTTTCTCTGAGACGCTGCTCATGGTGCAGGACGTGGACGAACAAGATGCAGACCTGCCTCAGCTGTGTTCAGAATATGTCAAGGACATCTACAAATATCTGCACACATTAGAAGTAAGATAATAATTTGACTCTATACTACGATGAACCTTCAAAATTGGGCAACATTTTAAAGGCAGTATTTTTCATTCAGTGACTTAAAATGGAGTCTTTATATCTTGACATTTGTGTAGAAGGCAAATGCCACTGAAATCCAAGTTGGCGGGACGTACAAATCTAAACCCTTTCTTCAGGTGGAGCAGGCGGTGCGTCCCAACTACATGCAGAGCTACAAGATCACAGGCCGAATGCGGGCGCTGCTCGTCGACTGGCTGGTCCAGGTCCACTCCAGGTTTCAGCTGCTGCAGGAGACTCTGTTCCTCACTGTGGCCGTACTGGACCGCTTCCTCCAGGTACGACTGCACCTGACTTGAGTTTGAACCAGGCAGTAACTCCTCAGATGATAACACCCACCTACATTGTTCAGGGCTTGTTCTTGGTGTGTTTGCCTTGTGGCAAAGAACCACATAATTAACCAAAAATGTGACCAATATTGTAAAATCCATTGTTTTTCCTTGCTCATACAGAGGTTGGTTTAACATTAAGAAACGCTGACAAATGTTCGGCATGTTGGATATATTGTCTTTTTGTATTTGTCCGTCTCGATTAACTAACGGCTCAGTCTTTTTAAACCTACAGTGACAAACCTTTGACCATCTTAAAGTGATGTTACTAATGACTTTAAAGGGCATGGCCTGATGTGGACCAACACCAAGCACTTGTTTAAATGGCTTGAACCCTTCTCCAGGTGCATCAAGTGTCGAGCAAGAAGCTGCAGTTGGCTGGTGTCACTGCGATGCTGGTGGCCTGTAAGTACGAGGAGATGTACACCCCTGAGGTGGGAGACTTTGCCTACATCACGGACAACTCCGTCACAATAGCCCAGATCCTGGAGATGGAGCAGTTGTTACTGAGGAGCCTCAAGTTTCAGCTGGGACGTCCTCTGCCGCTGCACTTCCTCAGGAGGGCTTCCAAAGTGGCCAATGTGAGTCCAGCACAGATCAATCTGCAGATGTTCATGTCTTAATACATTGGTCTCTGTAGATGATTAAGGGGCTATTGTCAAAGGATAATTTCTCTTCATGCAGACAGTGTGAGATTTTTGAAACTGAGTTGTAAATACTGACTGTTCTTTCAGTCGGACGTAGAGAGGCACACTCTGGCCAAATACCTGCTGGAGCTGACACTGCTGGACTACGACATGGTCCACTACCGTCCGTCTGAGATCGCTGCTGCATCTCTGTGCCTGTCCCAGCTGCTCCTGGAGGGACTGCCCTGGGTGAGTTTTCTATCACACAGAGTCCCTGTCTGAGTTTTACATAAAACTAACACTGTCCTCAGTCTCCCACACAGGAGCACTACTCTACTTACGACGAGGCTCATCTCAGGCCCATCATGCAACACATCGCCAAAAACGTAGTGACGATTAACGAGGGCAACGCAAAGTTTCAGGTAAGTTCTGCTCTAGTCCACTCAAAACCATCAGAGCTCTTTAATAACAGTCTCTAATCCCCTGCAGGCCATCAAAAATAAGTACTCGAGCAGCAAACTGATGAAGATCGCCCTTCTTCCTCAACTGAGCTCTCCCATCGTCAAGAACCTGGCAGCTGCTGTGGAGGACACTCACTGACATTTGAACATTCAATGTACATTTTAAGGCACTTTATTTTTACTTTTTAAGGAATTGTTTTTTTGGGGGAGTGGCAACAAGTGCTTCTAAGAAGCAGTAAACTAGGGCTTTTAATGGCCATTGCAATAAACATTGCTTTGGTGTTTGGGAATTTAACTGCAATACTTGCTTTTAATGAACATAATCTTTTTTTTTTTTTTTTTTTGTGTGTATTTAAATATTTAATGTTAAGCTGAATAAATTGTTTTGAACAATTATTTAATTTGCTTGCTTGTCACATACTGCTCTAGTCTAAAAAATATACAATGGGTGATGTAATGATTTGGAAATGGGAACCTTCATTTAATGTGCACAGACCATGGCAGCATTCTTAAGTTTTTTTTTGATTGGCCTTCATGTTTTGAATACAATGACCTGAAGAGATTTGTTTGAGCTAATGCCTGATATTACAATGTTTTGTAAATCCTGCCGCTGCATGTTTATAGAACCCAGTAAGTATGAGGAAACGGGTTATAGTCAAATGTTTATTAAAAAGCCGACAAGTTCATGTGACGACGCTGTGTTCAGGTGAAGCGGACCCTGCGCATGGAGCCCACTGTGCTGTTCTGGCTGCCCCAGTCTGTGAAGTTGTTGTAGTCACGCTTCTCCAGGATGTAGTGAGCCCCTCTGTAGTTGGGCTCCTGATACACCACCCACCTGCAAACCACATTTTACATAAGTGTGTAGTATATGTACAAGGACTGTCAATCAAATGTTTTCAGATATGTACAGTGCACAAATGGGAAGTCACTGACCATCCTACCTCTAGTAGGCCTGCCTGTTGCTAAAGTCTTACACACTAAAGTGAAATTGTTTAGTGTGTGTGTGTGTGTGTATAGCTAAAAACACATTAACCACTACTGTTAAGTGTTTTTAATTTTGAGGGCACTAATGTCTCAAAAATGCCACAAAAAACAAAGGAGCTTATTTTTTTTACAGCCCAATTGCCACGTGACTTTAGCACCAGTCATTTTTGGGATATAGGGATTGACAGGTGAGTGATTTTATTACCAACTAGTGGGGCTACATTGATTCAGATTGATTTTGAGTAAAGGTACAAAAGAACAGTATAGGCTGAACTGAGGAGAGAAGTAAAATATATAAACATTTGTCAAAATTAGCATTAGCGGGATAGCATTAAAAAGGTAATTGATAAGAGCATAACTGAAATATTTGGTCTGCCTCCTGTTTCCAAAGCTCTCTTCTGTAATAACTTTTTATTTTGTTACTTCCTAAAAGTGTTTCTAAAGCTGCCCAGTGGGAACAAACTGAGCACTGCTGGAGAAGAAGCACACTTGTCTTTTTGAACAGACATGGCCTATATGAGATTGAAAGACTCATCAACCATATGACCAATTTCCACTTGATTTGTTCATAGCCAGCCATTTAAATACTTGTGTATCGACATGAAGTCTGAACTTACGCTCCCCCGAGCACTCGGATGGAGGCGATCCTGTTGAGGCTGTAGCGGCTCATCAGGTTGGGAATGTCGTCCTGGATCTCCATCTTCTTTCCTGAGTAACCAGCTCGCTCAAACAGCTGGGCCCGCACCGGGTTGTTGTCCTGGGACACACATCATCCATCACACATTTATAATAAATACAGTGGTCATTTTAAGCTGTATGTGTTTTATATGTGAGACTGGGTTTTTAGGTCTTTTATCATAAGCTACTGGAGCAGTAAGGCTGGGTCAGTACGAGTCAGTTTCCATTGTCAAAAAGGGTATGAAGGATCCTAAACAAGCATACAGTAACCCACTTTGATAACCCCTGGGCTTTTGAGGCATGTTCCCAATGTGCTACAGTCTAGCAAACAAACTACACATTCAACAGGCTATTTATATAAACATCTGAAAAGAAAAGACAAAGACTAATGGAAGACCATGGCTCAGAAGTTACAAGAAAAACCTTCATCTTTTCAAGTTCTAACATAAGAATTTCTGGCAAAATCAAGTGTTTAGTGTTTGTACATTCAAGGACTCTATCAATAATGTGTAGACAGAAAGGAAAGAACACCTGCACCTGCCCAGGTCTACTCTCAAACATATGGCAAGAACGGTGTAGACATAGACTAGTTTTGGTCTTGATTCATGTATGAATTAGACCAGAATAAAAATAGGCTTGTTTAGACCGAGACCTTAAATAGTCTCATAAGGAACATCTCAGAATGAGTCTAAGAGCTGCACTAACTGACTGGGCTCTAAATATTAACTGCTTGTCTTTTTTCTAATCCCACATTTTCCAAGATGTTAAATTTTTTCCTTTTACCATGAAATTACCATGACTTCAAAACTGATTATATACTGGGTTTTCAAAGATCCCCAAGGGTTGCTTTCATCCAGTGTTTCAGATGTCCCGTTTCTGTTTCTGTTACCTCCTAGAACAGTCATTCCCAAACTGTGGTCCGCGGACCACTAGTGGTCCGTGAGGGTACTGCAGGTGGTCCGTGGAAAGGCAAAATAAAATAATATTTTACCTTCATTTTACCAGGAAATTCCCATAAAAAAAATTAAAAGAATATGTATGCCTATATTGATATAACATTTGCATTAAATTGTCAAGTTATTGTGCGATTACTAAAATAGGCCAGTGGTGTTCGGCCGTGACGTTCAAGTTCAGTGTCGTTATGGATCGGTGGATAGCAACAGGTTATCTGAAGAGAAAAGAGGCAGCCGTTGTGTGCAGTAAACTTTCTTTTAACAAGCCTGTTGCACACTGATGTGATGACTAGTTATAGTAGTGCTAGTGAGCCTATTTAGAGGTGCGGATTAATTCAGGTAAGACTGTGTGTAGACATTTTATTATGTGTGTTATGAGGTGGTCCGCAAAATTTTTTGATTACAAATAGTGGTCCACACACACAAAAAGTTTGAAAAACCCTGTCCTAGAACACAGTTTGTCCAAAATGTTGAGTGCCGTACCTGTTTGACGGAGCGGACAGAGGAGATGTGGTCGGCCTGGGCGCACCACTTGTCATAGCAGTTGTACTCTCCTTTGTCGGACATGTCCCACAGATACTGACGGCCCCGGAAGTTCTCATGCTCGTAGCCCACCCATCTGCGACAGAAAACATACAATGAGTGATGATCAGGACACAAAAACCTGCGGTAGCTCACAGAAGGCAGTCTATATTTGATTACTGGCTAGTTTATTTGCTTCGTATCATCCTCTTTAAAGCATTTTCAAACCCCAGCTTTAATGTGGACTTAGTGTTAAAGATGCATGTGTGTAAAATGTAATAGTATAGAATAGAACAGAATGGATTACATCAAGTCAACACTATGTTTTCAGTAGAGTTAAATCACATCAAACTAACAAACTTTTAATTGAAAAGAAAAAAAATGAACAAAAATGTCCCCGACCTATGGCTCAGAATCCTTTTTATTCAACAATTTGTCTGAGATGTGTAGTGTTCTGTAGTGACCCACTGTGACCTGTAGATGGTGCTATACTCACGCTCCACTCTCCACCTGCACAGAGTTACATCTCTCTGGGAAGCTCTTGTCACTGAGCCGGGCACAGTCCGAGCTCAGGTCCAGACGTCTGCCAGTGAAGTTACGCTGCTCGAAAAGGGTCACCTGAGGAGTCCAATAACACAGAGACAAATTTAATATATCTCCTGAATGAACTGTGCCACCCTGCCTTTTCCCTCCTCAACAAACTACCTACTGTATACATTCTACATCTTCTGTCATTTCTCACATTGTCTGCCAAATATTCACTTCTGTCTTCTTTGCCCTGTGACATAGAATACATTAGTAGTACTATCTAGTATAATCTATGACAAAGGCAAAATGTTTAGTATCTGAGGTGTTCTAGTTGACTGTGTTTCTATTAGCAAAAGTCAAATGTCTTCTCCACAGCAGCAACAGTGTGCAACCGAAGCCTCTTTCATGCTCACTTTTTGCTGTGGGATTTTCCTGTCTTTCTTACGCCTCGGCTCATCCTAAAGGATGCCGTGGGGTCCCTTTTTAGAAAGAAACAGAACGTCTCACAGGCCAGATGGACAGGTTGAGCATAAATGGGACAGTTCAGTGTTAGGCAAAAGTATGCAGAGTGTGTGCTTTTTGATTTCAGTTCTATCTAGCGCTTTGTTTTTTTTATAGAGCAACAGTATGCAGCATTAATCGGGACAGTGGCTGGCTTTTTTGCAGCATCTCTCATGTACCATTAATGGGCCACAAAGTTGACTGCGAGAGAAATCCCCCAACAATATAACAAAAAGGAGCATAAAAATGGCCATAGAGCAGTTTTTTTTACTATGGTCCTTTCCATACACTTCTCCACTGACACTAACAAGCTTTCTTTGTTAACTACGTCTCATTTGGACAGTGTTTTTTTTCTGTAGCAATGATTGCACATGTTTGACTCACCCTCCCACTGGACCCGTAGAAGGCACGTTGGAGCACAGACCCCAGCTTGCTGCGGACAAAGAAGCATAAATTAGTTATAGCGTCAAATATCAGTTTTAAAGTCGACTATGTCCACACTGACCATTAGACAAGACTAAAACGTTTATGGATCAAGTCAAGAAAGAGATCCAAGAGAAAGAGACTATAAAATCCAGACAGACGATTCCAGTCTTGAACCTGACAACAATGACACAGACGCAGGTGTCTCTTACGTCGTCAGCTCTTATTTGTTGTCAGAGGAAAACAATTCAGGGACCTTTGAGAAACTCCACAAAGTTTGTTCAATAAAAGATTTAGTTTTTTCTTTTTTCTCTCAAGTAATACACAGACTACTCTAGGTCATAGCCAGCATCAGCAACAAAGAACTACCTAGTTTTTAATCAAACCTCATTCAACAAACTCTGGAGGTCTTAGGTCATTACGACACTGTGACTGCAGCTAGGCCACTAGACTGAGCAGCTAGGCCACTAGACTGAGCAGCTAGGCCACTAGACTGAGCAGCTAGGCCACTAGACTGAGCAGCTAGGCCACTAGACTGAGCTGTAAACACTAACCCCAAAGAAGATGCACAACTTTTGAAATCTAGTTTTTTGTTTTACATTGCTGATGTATTATTAGACCATGAGTTTATGAACACTACGCCCAGATGTCTTCTTCTTGTAACATGAGTGAAAACGTGGCATAGAAATGTATTGTGTAGGTGTAGACATAGCCTATGCCTTTGTTTAGACTGAGAATTGCCACAAACAAATGCCATGTTGGGATGTTCTCATTTAGCAGATTTTGCTTCAATACAAAAAAATGACAAAAGTGATTAATGTGGATGTAGCCGCAGGATTACAAAAGGGCTTCTGCTACATTTAGCACAAAACAATTCAATTTGTCTCTTCCAATTCAAGTCTGTTTGTTGCTCAGTGAAAGCAGCTCATTTTTGACTTGTGTCCAACAGCTGAGGTGGTCGGGGCTGGGACACGGAGCCCAAAGCCCCCATCCTCTCTACACCCGCCCAGAGGGGACGGCTCTACCGCTCTACACATACCTGGTTTGTTGGGCTAGTCCTGGGACCTTAGTAAAGATGTTCATGTCAGCTCAGTGAGACCACAAAGAAGGCCTTTAAATACAGCAAGTAGCAGGAAGCAGGCTGTGCTAGAAGGCTCAGAGGGTTTGTGTGACACTCGCCGGGACTCGGGACCCCATTCATATGCTAAGAGCCTCACTCCACTTTACACAACCCCAAATGCAAGCTGTGCACAAAACACGCCACCGCACCAACATAGTACACAACATTTGAATGTGAATGTTTAAAAGACAGAAGTAGAAAGTACATGAGAACAGGAGGAGGAACGGTGAGGCCAGGAAGTGCAGTGCCAACACAAACATGTAGTCTGCTCAGCGTTTTAACACAATACCTACTGTGAACAATAGACGTCATGATAATACCTGTAGCCCCCCATCCCACTGAATTCACTGTACAGGTTGTGACCCAGAGGCCTGAGGGGCTACCATTAACAGTAAATAGGAGTGGAGTTAACACTTGGATGTGGATATTAGTTACATGAAGCATGGCTCTTATTCAATGAATCTAACAAAAGACTTAATCAATAATTTCCCCACAGATATCATTTTCTTATTCTCTTAATTTGAACAGCCTTAGTGGTCTAACAATTCTCACGGTCAACCAAAACACTCGCTTAGCCACTGGATTTGACACACTTTCAAAAGCTTGTTTGTTATTGTGACTCATATGTCTGGTTTTGAACAACCCCAGTCTGATGGTTGGCAGCACGGTGGAACAGTGGTTAGCATCTTGCCTTACAGCTCTGATGAAAGCACATTTTTTTGGGAGGTTACTATCCAAATCTGGGAGTGTCAAAAGAAAAGAAAATTATGATTAAAAATAAAAAAATCCTCAAAGACGCAGGTAAACAGGTCCCTAGAACACAAAAAGGTTTTAATGGGAACATGAAGAGATTTCAACACCAGGGAATGTGTATTGAAAAAATGCATTTGGAGTCCTTCGCACAAAAAAAATGTCAAAGGGACTCAAGTGGTACTATTTTTTTAAGGCTTAAAGCAAAAAACAATCATGACATTTTTTTTTATTTACGTCAACATATACAACCTGGCCAAAATTTATGCCATTTGCAGCAACACAGACAAAGTTATGTAAAAATGAAATTAAAAAACACCAAAAAATGTTTGAGGGACTTAGGAGGGTTAAAACAATGTATTTTAGAGTCTTGTAAAACTGGTATCATACAATAAAATACTATGATACTAAATCACATGTCACATGATATAGTCCTGAGTGACAACATACTGTTTTTCCTGTCATTGTTCAGTAAAGTCTGAGTTTTTTCCATGAATGTGTGCTCAAAAAGAAACATATCTGTGATTCTAATCTGGCAGTGCTCAGTTTGGGCAGTTTTAAAAACAGGAAGTAATGGAACTAAAATGGCTTCTTCCACTGGATTTTATGGAACTTTATGGATCTCATTTCTCTTGTTGCCTTGAGTCCCTGGCACAAAGCTGGAGAAGACATACCTCATCCTACACAGAGCTCAAACTCAGTGCAGAGGAGTAAAACCACACGTTTTTGGACAAGAAGCGAGTCTCTCATGTTTTTTTTTTTTTAATGAACGAGACATAGGGAAGTTATATTTTACTTAAAAAAAAAAAAAAACTATAAAAACAATCTGTATCACCATCAGCAGCCTTGCATTCTGTTTCATATTTTGTTTGAGGCCATCTTGTGAATGTTATAAAAAGTCATGCTGCATGATTGTCAATAATGCATTTGTACAGTCAGGTCCATAAATATTGGGACATTGACACAATTCTAATCTTTTTGGCTCCAAACACCACCACAATGGATTTGAAATGAAACAAACAAGATGTGCTTTAACTGTAGACTTTTAGCTTCAGTTTGAGGTATTTACATCTAAATCAGGTGAACTGTGTTGGAATTACAACAGTTTGTATATGTGCCTCCCACCTTTTAAGGGACCAAAAGTAATGGGACAACTGGCTGCTCAGCTGTTTCATGGCCAGGTGTGTGTTATTCCCTCATTATCACTTTTACAAGGAGCAGATAAAAGGATCAGAGTTCATTTCAAGTGGGCTATTTGCACAACAGTTGTCCAGATCAAGAACACTCTCCAGGAGGTAGGTGTATGTGTGTCAAAGTCAACACTCAAGAGAAGATATAATCCTTATACTATTGTGTGCTAATAATAATAACCTTATTGGATGTGTTGGCTGTCGAACTGAATTGCCCCTTTGGGGACTAATAAAGATATCTGAATCTGAATCTGAATCTGAGGACTTCACCAGAGTGAATACAGAGGGTTCACCACAAGATGTAAACCATTGGAGAGCTTTAAAAACAGGAAGGCCAGATTAGAGTTTGCCAAACAACATCTAAAAAAGTCTTCACAGTTCTGGAACAACATCCTATGGACCGATGAGACCAAGATCAACCTGTACCAGAGTGATGGGAAAAGAAGAGTCTGGAGAAGGAAAGGAACTGCTCATGATCCAAAGCATAGCACCTCGTCAGTGAAGCATGTGGTGGTGGTGTCATGGCGTGGACATGTATGTCTGCCAATGGAACTGGTTCTCTTGTATTTATTGATGATGTGACTGCTGACAAAAGCAGCAGGATGAATTCTGAAGTGTTTCGGGCAATATTATCTGCTCATATTCAGCCAAATGCTTCAGAACTCATTGGACAGTGCTTCACAGTGCAGATGGACAATGACCCGAAGCATACTGTGAAAGCAACCGAAGAGTTTTTTTTATGGGAAAGAAGTGGAATGTTATGCAATGGCCAAGTCAATCACCTGACCTGAATCTGATTGAGCATGTATTTCACTTGATGAAGACAAGACTGAAGGGAAACTGACCCAAGAAGCAGGAAATGAAGACAGTTGCAGTAGAGGCCTGGCAGAGCATCACCAGGGATGAAACCCAGCGTCTGGTGATGTCTATGTGTTTCAGACTTCAGGCTGTTATTGACTGCAAAGGATTTGCAACCAAGTATTAAAAAGTGAAAGTTTGATTTATGATTGTTAATCTGTCCCATTACTTTTGGTCTCTTAAAAGTGGGAGGCACATATAAAAACTGTTGTAATTCCAACACTGTTCACCTGATTTGGATGTAAATACCTCAAATTAAAGCTAAAAGTCTGCAGTTAAAGCACATTGTGGTGGTGTTTGGAGCCAAAAAGATTAGAATTGTGTTGATGTCCCAATATTTATGGACCTGACTGTATATGCTGTACATAAAGAGAAAATTGTAATAGGCCAATGTGTTTATTTAAAAGGTTACAAATGTTGTAGAATCTAGATCAGTGTTTCCTAAACACTGGTTGAGGAGTAGGGTCACTGATTTTATTTAATTTGAAGTGAAGAGTGAAGAGTTTATGACACTACTTATCCACTACATCGTTTTGACTGAGGTGTTCCATTTTGTATAATTGTATACAACATTTTACACACTTCTAATGAATGGAACTCATTCACATAAACCTTGCTTACAGAGTCAAAAGATTTGTTTGCCCCAGCACATTACGCTCACAGCCCACTGCCCTCCAATGGGCGGGTATTTGGGGTACCATGAATAGCAGCAAAAAGTCCTGGATGTTTTCTTTGTGTAGCATTGACACTGAACCTGGAGCGCAACAGTGATCAGAAGCTCCAGGACGATTCCTGGACTTTGGAGCAGCATCCATCGGAGACAAATGCAGCCCAGGTCAGGTGTGTATATTCAAGATTTTTTTATGTGTTTTATATTTTATGTGCTTTAGATGAAGAGATGGAGGCTAGACATAGGCCAAACAGAAAGAACAACCTTAGCACCCTAGCACTGACAGCAAAAACAAATCTGGTTATTTCTTGCAGTCAAGTGGATTTGAGCATTTGCAATGTTCTACTTACTGACTGTGTGGACAAGCTGGCTTATTTTCTGTCGCTGATTGCATTTTGTGTCAGTGTTTCTTACAGCTGGGTGAAATGAGGGCTTAAAATGAGGTTTGAGGTTTGAATAATGTATGGCAGAATAAACTTTGTCAATACACGACAAATAAGTGAGTGAGACTGATTTAAATTATTCTCCTAGAGTCCAAAATGCAGTTTATATGCAGCTGTAGTTGGGATAAAAGAGGCTGTTGTTGGTTGGCAGGTGTGAGAGAGCAGCAGTAAAGTGTCAGACCAGACCAGGATGCTGAGGTTGTACCGTGTGTTGGCTCTGGTGCTGTGGGTCTCCGCCAGCGAGGACTTTGACTGGACCAAGAACCAGAGGACCTCCTTCTACTATGGCACCTTCCCAACTGGTGAGTAAAAAAAAAAAGAAAAATAGATAGTGTAAACGCTCCACACATGGTTTGTCGACATCTATAATTGTTTTTGTCCACTTCAATTCTTCTGATGTAATTTACTTTCGTAAAAAAAAAATCCCATAAGACTTTTGTAAAATTCTGCCATTTCCACAAATTTGTCTGATTGTTCTGCAGTTAATAACTTAAGTTATAAAAAAAGTCAAAGCAAGTCCCAAGATAATTTACCTTACCCTATCTTTCATGTTTTTGTACCTCTTTTTTGTACCTCTTTTCACCTTCACAAAGGGTTGCTATGGTTGCTAAGGAGAATAAATCTAGTTTTGCTTTCTTTAAAACGTGGCAGTTTTTTACACACAAACTATATAATGAAATGTAGAGAAATGTTAGCTTTTTTTTTACTTATTTTAAATTCATGTGTAAATAGATCACATACACTTTGAGGCACATAATGTCACTAAGAACTACATTTACTCTCCCTAGCAACCATAGCAACCCATTCTGAAGGTGAAAAGGTCAATAAAAAGCTGTAAAACATAAACTCATAAAACATTTTGGGGAGCACAGGATATACATGTATTATTTAAATATTCTGGATATTTGTTGGTTTATTATAAGTGATACGTATTATGTTTTATACACAAACCCCAGGAAGTGCTGGTTCTAGGGATAATGTTGATTAAAATAAATAAACAAACAAACAGTTAGTACAAGGTGGTTTACACTAATCTAACTAAAATACTGCCTATCCTTATCTTAAGTTCATAGGTCAAATGCAATAAAGGGAGACCTACAGAAATAATAAAAACCTCCTTCCATCTTCTGCAGGGTTCTCTTGGGGCGCTGGGAGCTCAGCCTATCAGACTGAAGGAGCCTGGAACATAGATGGCAAAGGGATGAGTATATGGGACGCATTTGCCCACAAAAAGGGAAAAATATTTTCAAATGACACTGGAGACTCCTCGTGTGAAGGCTACTACAAATTTAAGGTAATGATCACAAGGTATATACAGAGTAATGTATGACTCTTTATGTTATCAGTTTTTATTGATCATAAAATAAACAAAAGAACGGAATACTTTATTAAATTTAAAACATTGACTTGGGTTTTAGGCTGAATTTGAGACTTATTGCACCTAACTCTTTTAACATTTAAAGTTCCATTCACAAAACAAAAGAGAAAAAACACAACAGATATTATTATGTCAATTAATTTAATCCATTATGAATATTATTTACATGATATTACATATATATAATTATAATAATATATTATTTACACATTTATATTGTACCCCCCCTTCTCAATTTGCAAACAGTTTTTGGATGTTGCTAGGGAGTTGGTTGTTTGGAGCTTTATAAATAATTTGAATAATACTGAGATCAAATAAATTGTGGACTTTTAGAATCTTACATTTTACAAACAATGGGTTTGAGAGCTCTTTTTTCGAAAATGAATATAGGCTGTAAGGAAGTTTTGTATGTTGACCTCCACAATTCTACACAGTATGTTAAATATGGCACAATCATGAAATTGTAAGTAAGTAAGTAAGTAAGTAAGTAAATTTTATTTATATAGCACCTTTCACAGATATAAATCACAAAGTGCTTTACAAAGTGCACTAAAAGAACAATAAAACTATGAGAATAAAAATTAAAACCACAAAATATTAAAACATAAAAAGCCCAATCAACTAAAAGCTTTAAATAAAAGTGTCTTCAGCAAAGAATCAACAGAAGCGTCCACTCGCAGTGACAGGGGCAAGAGTCTGGGGGCAACTGCTTGGAAAGACCGGTCTCCAACGAGTTTTGGGGACCGTTAGAAGGTTTTGACCAGAAGACTGAAGAGCGCGGGAGGAGGAGTAAGGGGTCAGCAGGTCAGTGATGTACTGGGGGGCCTGTCCATGCAGAGCTCTAAAAGTCAAGACTAAAATTTTAAAATTAATTCTGAATTTGACTGGAAGCCAATGTAATGAGGATAAAACCAGGGAAATGTGAGCCCTTTTGTTGGTTCCAGTTAAAAGCCTGGCTGCAACATTTTGCACCATTTGTAGTTGACTCAGAGACAATTTGTTCAAACAAGTAAAAAGAGAATTACAATAATCAAGACGAGAAGAGATAAAAGCATGAATAATCATCTCCAAGTCAGCTTTAGACAATAACACTTTCAATTTAGAAATGTTTCTCAAATGATAAAAACAGTTTTTGACCAACTGTCTAGAATGACTGTTCAGAGACATAGATTGGTCAAACAGAACACCAAGGTTTCTGAGGCTCGACTGGACGGAAGAACCCAGGGAACCAAGGTGAGGTTTGATTAGAGGTATTTTTTGGTCTGGTGCAAAGATTAAAGTTTCAGTCTTTTTTGTATTCAGCTGTAGGTAGTTATTGTATAACCAGTTCTTTATGCAAGACAAGCAGTTCAACAAATCAGTAAGTTTATGAAACTCAGAGTCTTTAAAAGAACAGTACAACTGAATGTCATCAGCATAAAAGTGATAAGACACATTTTTAAAACCGTGAATTATTTCACTAAGAGGGCGTATGTACAATAAAAACAAAAGAGGACCTAGCACTGAGCCCTGAGGAACTCCATATGACAGAGGGGTCATTTCAGACAGAATATTGTTAATAGAGACACAAAATGATCTGTCACTCAGGTAAGAGGAAAACCACTTTAGAACTGATCCAGAGAAACCCATTTCATATTGCAGACGCTTTAACAATACATTATGGTCCAGAGTATCAAAAGCAGACGATAAATCCAGTAGGATCAAGACAGAGTACTGCCCAGAGTCAGCCGCCATCATAATGTCACTTGATATCTTCAGCAGGGCAGTCTCAGTTGAATGACATTTTCTGAAGCCTGACTGAAATTTATCTATAAAATTAATTTTCATTAAGAAACGCAGTCAGCTGCTCCGCCACCACTCTCTCCAGGATTTTAGATAAAAAAGGCCATTTAGAGATTGGGCTGTAGTTGTTTGGTTCAAAAGATGTGGTACAGTGTAAGTTGTGTTTTACATTATGTAATATGACAATGGCGTTGGCGATTTTTCCTTTTGTGTAATTTATATGAAATTTCCAACTCAAGTCTTCATCAATACTCACTCCTAAAAATGTGGTTTCCTTTACCCTTTGAATATCAGTCCAATCTATTTTTATTGATATATCAAGATTTTTCTTTTTGTCATTAAATAATATAAAGTTTTTTTTTCAATATAAATAAATTAACGCTCAATATAGAGCGTTAATTTATTTATATTGAGCCAATCTTACAGACCTGGGTCTAAAAAATGTGCTGAATGTGCACCTGAGAGTAAAGGGGAAGCAACAATAGCAGTAGTGTAAGCACATGTGTTTCATAACTCTAGGGCCCACCACAAAAAACTGCACTGGGACCCCTTGCCACTACCATATGCCACTGACTTTTACCAAATGTAGACAGTCACAGCACAGACAGCTCTCTACTGACAAACTCTGGACTAGATTTCTCTAAAGTGCATCTGAAATAGTCGGGAAAACATGCTGCTTATAATTTGACTTGCTGTTCCTTTTACTGCAGTAAACATTTAGTTTAATACAAACTGATTATCATTCACAACAGGTTCAGACAGTTACAAGAAAGTAACATAGGGGTCCTGCTTCATGAACATTTGATCAAACTGACCACACAACATTTGATATTTACAGGGAGGATCATTTAAATTGGTTTATTTTCCAGGATGACGTTGGCCTGATGAAGGACTTGAAGCTGAATCACTACCGTTTCTCCATCTCCTGGCCAAGGATTTTACCGAGTGGAGTGAAAAGTAGGCTCCTCCCTGATTGTGAACAATGAGATTATATTTCAGAAAGTCTAATATGATGCAGTATAATGTATTTGACTCTTTACAGGTGAGCACATCAACGAAAAGGGGATCAAATACTACGACGACTTGATAAACATGCTGCTGGAGAATAAGATCACACCCATAGTGACTCTGTATCACTGGGATCTGCCACAGGTGCAGCATATACCCAAACAAGTGAAATGTTGAATACAAATGTTACATGTCTAGCTCCGCAATATCTAGCATGAGCCCTATCTCAGGTTCCAGCCCTCCACAACCTATAAGTAAGAAGTAGAAAAATAATGTGTGATATCTAACATGCCCAATGCAAGGTTATAGTTAAAGCTGTACAAAAGTTGTTAAAGCGTGCATGTCTTTCAAAACAACCAAAGAGTCCATGTGCGTTAAAGCATTAATTTGGCTCACCAGTTGCCAAGAATCTACTTTACATCACCTCTGCACCTTGCAACACCTGCTTTACTTGCAGCTTTTAGAAATAGAGAGAAATAGATTACCTGTAACTGAAAAAACAGCTTTAGAAGGTGACTGGAGCCTTATGAATGTCTTTTCTGGTACATGATATGAACTCTGTGGCATGTAGCTCCTTCAGGAGAAGTACGGCGGCTGGCAGAACAGCAGCATGGTCAACTACTTCAACGACTTTGCCAACCTGTGCTTCGAGAGATTCGGAAACAGAGTCAAGTACTGGATCACATTCAGCAATCCCTGGGTAAGTCAAGCAGGGTTTAGAAAAGGATATGTTGTGCTCCTTGTGCGGTGTCAAAGGATTGAAGGTATGACAAAAACACGTTCAGCCTACATACCTACCTGTATATCTGTGTGTGTTTAAGGACGTTTAAAGGAACAATATAAAAATGGATAACAAATGGTTCGCTCACCTTATAACCAAAAGGTTATAAACCAAAAGCCATATTTGGATTTCCATCCATAGTTTTGAATAAAATATCTTGTCAGCCACAGAAATAATTGAAATGCAACCGAGATTCCTTTTATCAATAAGTACATTGGTTATATAAACTTCAATGCTGTGTATTTCCAAAGGGTGTGCTCACTACATCTGTGTTGTGTTTAAGTCTATTGCAGTGGAAGGATATGAGACAGGTGAACACGCCCCTGGGCTGAAGATGAGGGGAATGGGGGCTTACAAAGCAGCCCACAACATAATTAAGGTCAGACTTTGATATTTATTTGTGAAAGGTTTTTTAACTGCATAATCTGATATAATGTCTTGCTGTCTTTTTATTTAAAACAGGCCCATGCTAAAGTCTGGCACACGTATGACATACAATGGAGAAGCAAACAGAAAGGTACTGAGACCTCAGACAGGTGCTCGGATTGAATTTTACTGCATATATTTTATAAATGCTCTGTGTGCACCTAGGCCTGGTGGGCATCTCTCTGACGGCCGACTGGGGAGAACCTGTGGATAACACCAACCAGAGGGACATCGAGGCAGCCGAGAGATACATTCAGTTCTACCTGGGCTGGTTTGCCACTCCCATCTTTTACGGAGACTACCCCCAGGTCATGAAGGACTATATTGGTATGTCACAGCCTCCTTAATTTAACTTATTGCAGCAGTTGTTTTACCAGAAAAACAAAAAAACAAAACCAAACAAGGTAAGGTGACAAGACAAGGATCCATTAGTACAGAGGAAAACCCATTATGGCTCACACAAATTGCAAATCCATATTATTGTAGCAGGTTAGATTATGTCATGGCTGGTTTGTCCTTTTTTTTCTTTAAAGCTGACTTGCTAATGTTGTGATGTGTTGTGTTTACAGGCAGGAAGAGTGGACAGCAGGGCCTGGGGGTGTCCCGACTGCCCGTCTTCTCGCCTCAGGAGAAGAGCTACATAAAGGGCACCTGTGACTTTTTGGGCCTGGGTCACTTCACCACCCGCTACATCACTCAAAAGAACTACCCATCAGGATTCGGGGACAGCTACTTCGCAGACCGGGACCTGGCTGAGTTGGTGGACCCACTGTGGCCCGACCCCGGCTCAGAGTGGCTCTATGCGGTTCCCTGGGGATTTCGCCGAATGTTGAACTTTGTCAAGGTATATCACTGCATTTTAAAAGCTGGGGTTGTCCTGTAACACATGGTAAAGAGAGTATTGGTCTCTCTTTTACTCATACTGATTAAAACCTCTCCATATTCAGATTGACGTTTTGCACCCAGGTGAAATTGGGGAACCAAACTGGGACTAATTTGTAAAGTGGGACCATAGGAAGATATTGAAATATCTCTGTGGCAGCTTATTTTCCACAATATGTTTATAAAAATAGGAGAAAAGTGGACACAGTGCAGTGGACTTATCACTATTTATTCAGATAAGAATGCAAAACCTGTGTGTTTAGAGTGTAATAAATTGTTAGCGGGTCTGAGAAAACAACAGTCTGTTTTTCCCTGTTGCCAAGCGCTGAGTGATGCAGCAGTGAGAGTTAGCTATTGTATTGCTATACCGAAATAGCTTTAGCATCAAAGCCATATTGTGAGGGTGAGATGGTGAAAACATACACCCATACTGACAAATGCTCTAATGTCTATACCCACTCACTGACAGCAGACACACAAAGTCAGTTAGTCAGTTGCCGTTTGCCAAAATCATCTTTTTTATGCAGAAGTTTTTGGTGGCTGACGCCCCTTTGTCCAAAGAAAGGGTCTATTCAAGGAATGCAAAATTCAAAAACACTGAAACAAAGATGAAATGTATTTGGGAATATTTCATTATAAATAAGTTGCACACATATAATACATAATAAAAAAAAAAACTGAATTATCAACATGGTGCTTTATATTAGGGCTGTGCAACATACAGCCAATTCAGCATTATGACAATATTAATATATAATTTATATTAATAATATATATTTGCAATATCTACAAATTGCAATAATTTTACCCATGTGGAAAATCCCAAGTCTATTAACATTGCAATATTACACAACTACAGGATATTGCACATTACATGTTTTCTTGATATTAGCCTGAGCAGCCCATATCTCTATATTGTTTGAAATGATAGGTACTCATCTATATATACTGGTTTTCTCTCAGACCCAGTATGGAAACCCCATGATCTACGTGACAGAAAATGGCGTTTCAGAGAAAGTGATGTGCACTGACCTCTGTGACGACTGGAGAATACAATACTACAAAGAATACGTCAACGAAATGCTTAAAGGTGCAATCAGTTCATCTATTTTACCTTAAGGAGTGTTCATTTACTATTTGGAAATTGCCATGAATATCCTCAATATCACTAACAATATCACCTGAATATCTACAATTATTTAGTCTGACACTTCAATTTAACCAATTCTTTCACAGCGATTAAAGATGGAGTGAATGTGAAGGGTTACACAGCCTGGTCTTTTCTGGATAACTTTGAGTGGGACGAGGGCTTCTCCGAACGGTTTGGACTCTACTACGTCGACTTCAGCAGCAAAAGTAAACCACGCTATCCAAAAGCCTCGGTCCAGTACTACAAACGCATCATCAGCTCTAACGGCTTTCCCAATCAGAGAGAGGTAACACCAAACAACAGATTTATATTTTTCCCTCATAGCAAACCCAGTATCTTTTTCAACTAGAGCTGATTTTACAGGTGGAGAGTTGGAAGAGGAAAGCCAGAGAGATGTGTTCTTCCAGTAACCAACTCCTGGCGGCAGGTTTGTGCTTGAGTAAATAAGATGTGTCCAGAAGCTGGTGCACAGTGTAAGGAGGCTGGACATGGACTTACTCATGATTGGCATATCAGACCTCATTGTGCCAGAAGTGAAAGTGCAGATCAGATATGTGGTCATTACAGACTTACGTTATTTTACTATAAGGACAAAAGCATGTTTGACACCAAATAACTTCTCGGTCAGCAGAGCTTCAAAAACAGCAGAAACATACAGTATATTAATAATGAGGGTTTTCCACTGATTTGTGTCAAACAACACATGACTCTGACTGTCCATCCAGCCATCCATCTTCTACCGCTTATCTGGGGCCGGGTCGCGGGGCAGCAGTCTAAGCAGAGACGCCCAGACCTCCCTGCTTCCCAGACACTTCCTCCAGCTCTTCCGGGGGGATACCAAGGCATTCCCAGGCCAGCCGAGAGACATAGTCGGTCCTGTTCATTAACTTTATGGACAGGATTTCTAGGATATAAAGCTATAGACATAGTCCCTCCAGCGTGTCCTAGGTCTTCCCCGAGGTCTCCTCCTGGTGGAACATACCCGGAACACCCCCATAGGGAGGCTTCCAGGAGGAATCCGAAACAGATGGCCGAGCCACCTCAGCTGGCTCCTCTCGATTTGGAGGAGCAGCGGCTCTACTTTGAGCTCCTCCCGAGTGACCGAGCTCCTCACCCTATCTTTAAGGGAGCGACCTGCCACCCTGCGGAGAAAGCTCAGTTTGGCCGCCTATATCCGGGATCTTGTTCCAAAGCTCATGACCATAGGTGAGAGTAGGAACGTAAATAAACAGATCTGACTTACTGCCGACCAAGCTCCTGATCCAATCGTACAGGGACCGAACAGCCCTTAGATAAGGGCCCCGGACCCCATACTCCTAGAGGACCCCCCACAAGGCACCACAAGGGACACAGTCGAATGACTTCTCCAGATCCACAAAACACATGTGGACTGGTTGGCCAAACTCCCATACACACGTGGACAAAAATGTTGGAACCCTTCGGTCAATGAAAGAAAAACTCACAATGGTCACAGAAAAAACTTTATTCTAAAAAAAGTAATAATAAATAAAAATTCTATGATTGTTAACCAATGAAAGTCAGACATTGCTTTTCAACCACGCTTCAACGGAATTATTTTAAAAAATAAACTCATGGAACAGGCCTAGACAAAATTGTTGGTACCCCTAGAAAAGACTGTAAATAATGTGACCAAACGGACATGTTAATTCAAGGTGTGTGCCCTAATTAGCATCACAGGTGTGTACAATCTTGTAATCAGTCAGTGGGCCTATTTATAGGGCTTCAGGTAGTCACTGTGTTGTCTGGTGACATGGTGTGTACCACACTCAACATGGACCAGAGGAAGCGAAGGAAAGAGCTGTCGCAGGAGAATAGAAAGAAAATTATAGACAAGCATGTTAAAGGTAAAGGCTATAAGACCATCTCCGAGCAGCTAGATGTTCCTGTGACTACAGTTGCACATATTATTCAGAAATTTAAGATCCATGGGACTGTAGCCAACCTCCCTGGACGTGGCCGCAGGAGGAAAATTGATGACAAATCAAAGAGACGGATAATCCGAAATGTAACAAAAGAGCCCATAAAGACTTTTAAAGAGATCCAAGGTGAACTCCATGCTTAAGGAACATCAGTGTCAGATCGCACCATCCGTCGTTGTTTGAGCCAAAGTGGACTACATGGGAGATGACCGAGGAGGACACTATTGTTGAAAACAAATCATAAAAAAGCTCGACTAGAATATGCCAAACTACATGTTAACAAGCCACAAAGCTTCTGGGAGAATGTCCTATGGACAGATGAGACAAAAATGGAACTTTTTGCCAAGGCACATTAGCTCTATGCTCACAGATGGAAAAATGAAGCATATCAAGAAAAGAACACTGTCCCTACTGTCAAACATGGAGGAGGTTGTTATGTTCTGGGGCTGCTTTGCTGCATCTGGCACAGGGTGTCTTGAATCTGTGCAGGGTACAATGAAATCTGAAGACTATCAAGGGATTCTAGAGAGAAATGTGCTGGCCAGTGTCAGACAGCTTGGTCTCAGTCGCAGGTCATGGGTCTTGCAACAGGACAATGACCCAAAACACACAGCTAAAAAGACCCAAGAATGGTTAAGAGGAAAACATTGGACTATTCTAAAGTGGCCTTCTATGAGCCCTGACCTCAATCCTATTGAGCATCTTTGGAAGGAGCTGAAACATGCCGTCTGGAAAAGACACCCTTTAAACCGGAAACAACTGGAGCAGTTTGCTCGTGAGGAGTGGGCCAAAATACCTGCTGAGAGGTGCAGAAGTCTCATTGACAGTTACAGGAATCGTCTGATTGCAGTGATAGCCTCAAAAGGTTGTGCAACAAAATATTAAGTTGGGGTACCATCAATTTTGTCCAGGCCTGTTCCATGAGTTTATTTTTTTAAATAATTCTGTTGAAGCATGGTTAAAAAGCAATGTCTGACTTTCATTGGTTAACATTCATAGAATTTTTATTAGGCCCGAGCCGGTGATGGCCGGGAGGGCCTATTGTTTTTGCTCGGATTTTTTTTTTTTTTTTTTTTTTTTTATCTTTCTTGTCGACCTATGATCCTAAATTTGACCCAGTGAACATGCAAAAAGTCATTTTATTGGTCCCAGACTTCAAGCTCGGCGAAAATTTATGTATTTGAAGTGGCAGAAAAAAAAATACGAAAAATGACTCAGTGGCGACCCCTACAAAATCAAAATACATTGGGCCTATGGAAAGTGAAAGTAACTTTTTTCCAACGTAGAAAAATGAAACTTGGTATATCCATAGGACACCTCAGGGCAAACAGAAAAGTCAATGACATTCACACCCTAAACTTAACAGGAAGTCCGCCATGTGGGGTGAAACGCTGCCACTAAAATCGCAACCCTTGCGCAGAAAGATGCAAATCATTGTGTTTTAATCTAAATCGCCCCAAATTTGGTGAGTATCATCTGGACACGTGTGCCAACCAAAGTTGTGACTTTGTTGTTGATATCTTATCGGGTATGGGTGTGGCAAGCCTGTAACGAGGTGGCCATTTTTGTGAAAATAAACGTCTCTTAACTCTCAAACGCTTCTCGGATCGAGTTGGACCCAAAAAGGCGTTTGTGCACATTCATGACCTGAACAAAAAATATGTAAATAAAAGGGTTATCTTTAGAAATGGCTCTCCAGCGCCCCTACAAACTTATAATGGACCCAAGAATTTAGTTTGTCATAGAGACATAAAATTTTGTACACACATCTCTTATGTCATGACGAGCATAAAAGCCAATGACAACCACCCCTATCTATAAATGTGTTGCCATAGCAACGCCCCAAAAATGTGAAAAAGTCAATGGGAAGTGGAAATTTTTAGTTTGTTGTAGGCAAATAAAACTTGGTACACACATCCACCATGGGCTTATGAACAAAAAGCCAATGGGGACCACACCCTATCACACACAGGAAGGCGGTTATTTTGAATTGAAAATGTGAACCGACTTAAAATACACCTCTTTTTAAAAGTACACAGAAAAAGCTGCTTCATTCCACAGACACCAAACTTGGGCAAAATGAGCTAAACACATGTATGTAAATGAGACAAGTGTTTTCTAGACTTTTTGCTCGAGTTATATTTTTTTATTATAATTTGTTATATATTTTTTATTATAATTTTTCTGCAAAATGATCATCAATTTAACCCAGTAAACGAACAACTAAAAGTCATTTTTATTGGTCCCAGACTTCAAGCCCGGCAAAAATGTATGTATTTGAAGTCCCGAAAAAAATACGAAAAATGACTCAGTGGCGGCAACTAGAAAAGTCAAAATACATTGGGCCTATGGAAAGTGAAAGTAACTTTTTCCAACGTAGAAAAATGAAACTTGGTATATCCATAGGACACCTCAGGGCAAACAGAAAAGTCAATGACAGTCACACCCTAAACTTAACAGGAAGTCCGCCATGTGGGGTGAAAGGCGCGCCACTAAATTCGCACTTTGCGCAGAAAGATGCAAATCATTGTGTTTTAATCTAAATGGCCCCAAATTTGGTGAGTATCATCTAGACACGTGTGCCAACCAAAGTTGTGACTTTGTTGTTGATATCTTATCGGGTATGGGTGTGGCAAGCCTGTAACGAGGTGGCCATTTTTGTGAAAATAAACGTCTCTTAACTCTCAAACGCCTTCTCGGATCGAGTTGGACCCAAAAGGCGTTTGTGCACATTCATGACCTGAACACAAAAATATGTAAATAAAAGGGTTATCTTTAGAAATGGCTCTCCAGCGCCCCTACAAACTTATAATGGGACCCAAGAATTTAGTTTGTCATAGAGACATAAAATTTGGTACACACATCTCTTATGTCATGACGAGCATAAAAGCCAATGACAACCATCCCCTATCTATAAATGTGTTGCCATAGCAACGCCCCAAATATTTGGAAAAAGTCAATGGGAAGTGAAAATTTTAGTTTGTCGTAGGCAAATGAAACTTGGTACACACATCCAGCATGGGCTTATGAACAAAAAGCCAATGGGGACCACACCCTATCACACACGGAAGGCGGCCATTTTGAATTGAAAATGTGAACCGACTTAAAATACACCTCTTTTTAAAAGAACTCAGAAAATAGCTGCTTCATTCCACAGACACCAAACTTGGGCAAAATGAGCTAAACACATGTATGTAAATGAGACAAGTGTTTTTCTAGAC
The DNA here is from genome assembly GCA_024416835.2 of Perccottus glenii. Classification (NCBI taxonomy): domain Eukaryota; kingdom Metazoa; phylum Chordata; class Actinopteri; order Gobiiformes; family Odontobutidae; genus Perccottus; species Perccottus glenii. The sequence continues at coordinate 26,542,868 of CM044548.2, forward strand.
TTTTTTGCTCAAGTTATATTTTTATTATAATTCGGTATATATTTTTTATCATATTTTTTCTGCAAAATGATCCTCAATTTAACCCAGTAAACGTACAACTAAAAGTCATTTTTATTGGTCCCAGATTTCAAGCCCAGCGAAAAATTTATGTATTTGAAGTCCCGAAAAAAATACGAAAAATGACTCAGTGGCGACCCCTAGAAAAGTAAAAATACATCGGGCCTATGGAAAGTGAAAGTAACTTTATTCCAATGTAGAAAAATGAAACTTGGTACATCCATAGGACACCTCAGGGCAAACTGAAAAGTTTATTACAGCCATATCGTAAACTCAACAGAAAATCTACTATGTTGGGTGGAATGCGTGACCACCTAAATCGCACCCCTTCTGTCTAAAGTCTAAACAGCTCCAAATTTGGTGAGTATCATCTAGACACGTGTGCAAAAAAAGTTATCAATTTGTTTTTTGATACATTTGTGGCTGTGGTCGTAATGGGTCTGTGAAGAGGCAACCTTTGGGAAATAAATGCCATTTCCCAATTGCCAGGATCCTTCCTTTAGAGGAGGCCCCTCCAGAGCCACGGCTAGAGTCTTAGAAAACTCCTCAGAATCCTTTTACCGTGAAGTTTACGCTTTAAAGCACGAGTGCATGTGTCCCCGCGGTCTCAAGGGAGGCGAGGGCCTTTATCGCGCTATGCTTTTAATTAGGCCCGAGCCGGTGATGGCCGGGAGGGCCTATTGTTTTTGCTCGGATTTTTTTTTTTTTTTTTTTTTTTTTTTTTTTTTTTATCTTTATTGTGACCAAATGATCCTAAATTTGACCCAGTGAACATGCACAAAAAGTCATTATATTGGTCCCAGACTTCAAGCTCGGCAAAAATGGTATGTATTTGAAGACGCCAAAAAAATACGAAAATGACTCAGTGGCGACCCTACAAAATCAAAATACATTGGGCCTATGGAAAGTGAAAGTAACTTTTTTCCAACGTAGAAAAATGAAACTTGGTATATCCATAGGACACCTCAGGGCAAACAGAAAAGTCAATGACAGTCACACCCTAAACTTAACAGGAAGTCCGCCATGTGGGGTGAAACGCGCGCCACTAAAATCGCACTTGCGCAGAAAGATGCAAATCATTGTGTTTTAATCTAAATGGCCCCAAATTTGGTGAGTATCATCTAGACACGTGTGCCAACCAAAGTTGTGACTTTGTTGTTGATATCTTATCGGGTATGGGTGTGGCAAGCCTGTAACGAGGTGGCCATTTTTGTGAAAATAAACGTCTCTTAACTCTCAAACGCCTTCTCGGATCGAGTTGGACCCAAAAAGGCGTTTGTGCACATTCATGACCTGAACACAAAAATATGTAAATAAAAGGGTTATCTTTAGAAATGGCTCTCCAGCGCCCCTACAAACTTATAATGGACCCAAGAATTTAGTTTGTCATAGAGACATAAAATTTTGTACACACATCTCTTATGTCATGACGAGCATAAAAGCCAATGACAACCACCCCTATCTATAAATGTGTTGCCATAGCAACGCCCCAAAAATGTGAAAAAGTCAATGGGAAGTGAAATTTTTAGTTTGTTGTAGGCAAATAAAACTTGGTACACACATCCACCATGGGCTTATGAACAAAAAGCCAATGGGGACCACACCCTATCACACACAGGAAGGCGGCCATTTTGAATTGAAAATGTGAACCGACTTAAAATACACTCTCTTTTTAAAAGTACACAGAAAAAGCTGCTTCATTCCACAGACACCAAACTTGGGCAAAATGAGCTAAACACATGTATGTAAATGAGACAAGTGTTTTTCTAGACTTTTTGCTCGAGTTATATTTTTTATTATAATTCGGTATATATTTTTTTATTATAATTTTTCTGTAAAATGATCCTCAATTTAACCCAGTAAACGAACAACTAAAAGTCATTTTTATTGGTCCCAGACTTCAAGCCTGGCAAAAATTTATGTATTTGAAGTCGCCGAAAAAAATACGAAAAATGACTCAGTGGCGACCCCTACAAAAGTCAAAATACATTGGGCCTATGGAAAGTGAAAGTAACTTTTTTCCAACGTAGAAAAATGAAACTTGGTATATCCATAGGACACCTCAGGGCAAACAGAAAAGTCAATGACAGTCACACCCTAAACTTAACAGGAAGTCCGCCATGTGGGGTGAAACGCGCGCCACTAAAATCGCACTTGCGCAGAAAGATGCAAATCATTGTGTTTTAATCTAAATGGCCCCAAATTTGGTGAGTATCATCTAGACACGTGTGCCAACCAAAGTTGTGACTTTGTTGTTGATATCTTATCGGGTATGGGTGTGGCAAGCCTGTAACGAGGTGGCCATTTTTGTGAAAATAAAACGTCTCTTAACTCTCAAACGCCTTCTCGGATCGAGTTGGACCCAAAAAGGCGTTTGTGCACATTCATGACCTGAACACAAAAATATGTAAATAAAAGGGTTATCTTTAGAAATGGCTCTCCAGCGCCCCTACAAACTTATAATGGACCCAAGAATTTAGTTTGTCATAGAGACATAAAATTTGGTACACACATCTCTTATGTCATGACGAGCATAAAAGCCAATGACAACCACCCCCTATCTATAAATGTGTTGCCATAGCAATGTCCCAAAAATGTGAAAAAAGTCAATGGGAAGTGAAATTTTTAGTTTGTTGTAGGCAAATGAAACTTGGTACACATATCCATCATGGGCTTATGAACAAAAAGCCAATGGGGACCACACCCTATCACACACGGGAAGGCGGCCATTTTGAATTGAAAATTTGGTCCGACTTAAAATACACCTCTTTTTTAAAAGTACACAGAAAAAGCTGCTTCATTCCACAGACACCAAACTTGGGCAAAATGAGCTAAACACATGTATGTAAATGAGACAAGTGTTTTTCTAGACTTTTTTGCTCGAGTTATATTTTTTTTTATTATAATTCGGTATATATTTTTTTATTATAATTTTTCTGCAAAATGATTCTCAATTTGACCCAGTAAACCAACAACTAAAAGTCATTTTTATTGGTCCCAGACTTCAAGCCCGAAAAATATATGTATTTGAAGTCCCGAAAAAAAAAAAATGAAAAATGACTCAGTGGCGACCCTAGAAAAGTCAAAATACATTGGGCCTATGGAAAGTGAAAGTAACTTTTTCCAACGTAGAAAAATGAAACTTAGTACATCAATAGGACACCTCAGGGCAAACAGAAAAGTCTATGACAGCCACACCCTAAACTTAACAGGAAGTCCGCCATGTGGGGTGAAACGCATGTTCACTAAAATCGCACCCCTTGCGCAAGAAGATGCAAATCATTGTGTTTTAATTTAAATGGCCCCAAATTTGGTGAGTATCATCTAGACACGTGTGCCAACCAAATTTGTGACTTTGTTGTTGATATCTTATCGGGTATGGGTGTGGCAAGCCTGTAACGAGGTGGCCATTTTTGGGAAAATAAAATGTCTCTTAACTCTCAGACGCCTTCTCGGATCAAGTCGGACCCAAAAAGGCGTTTGTGCACATTCATGACCTGAACACAAAGATATGTAAATAAAAGGGTTATCTTAAGAAATGGCTCTCCAGCACCCCCTACAAACTTATAATGGGACCCAAGAATTAATAAAGATGGCGCCGCTGTGTCCGGCCGCCGTCCAGGTCGCTCCGCTTAGATTGTGTTCTTATTTACTTTTTTACCTACTTTTGCTTTCTCTTTTTACACACATTACCTCCGCACTGATTTCATACGAAAAGGTGATACTTTTGGACATTGGACAACGCTTCACTGACCTGTTTCACGACACTTTATCCTCTAACTCGTCGTGGCCACCTGAGATTCTCCGTGGCGCCGGGGTAAACAATGGTCACCTGAATAGCCACCCAAGGCGTCGGAACAAGAAACACCGCGGGAGACGGGCTGGGATTCGCAACAGACTGAGGAAAAGAGCACACAGCCCTCCTCTACCGAGCATTTTGCTCGCCAATGTCCAGTCTCTGGAGAATAAGATGGATGATCTTAGAGCCAGGATAAACTTCCAACGGGACATTAGGGACTGTAACATCCTTTGTTTGTCTGAAACGTGGCTCACGCCCTGGGTCCCGGACGCTGCTGTAACGCCGTCCTGAAAACTTCTCTGTTTTACGGATGGACAGGACAGCCGAGGCCGGCAAATCCAAGGGTGGGGAGTTTGTTTCATGATTAACAAGAAATGGTGTGACCCCAGGAATATCTCCACTCTGTCGCGCTCCTGCTCGCCTCATCTGGAACACCTATCCATTATTTGCCGCCCATCCTATCTGCCTCGGGAGTTTTCATCGATCATCATAACTGCTGTTTACATCCTCCACAAGCAGACACTGGCTTGGCTTTGTCGGAGCTTCACGATGCGCTCAGCGGCAACATCAACAAACATCCCGACGCTGCTACTATCATCGCTGGGGACTTTAACAAAGCCAAACTCAGGAAAGTCATGCCTAATTTTTATCAACACGTATCCTGTCCAACCAGAGGACCAAATACACTGGATCATTGCTACACTCAGTTTAAGAATGCCTACAAAGCTCGCTCATTACCGGCTTTCGGCAAATCGGACCATGCCGCCATTTTCCTTACACCGGAATATAAACAACGGCTCGTTCAAGAACCTCCGGTGCAGAGGGTTGTGACGCGTTGGTCCGCCCAATCAGAAGCAACGTTACAGGCGGCTCTCGATGGCGAGACTGGGTCATGTTTCGCGCAAGCTCATTGGGCGCCAGCGAAGTTCACGGATGTAGCGCTAAGCTTTGTAAACACGCTAGCCGAACAAGCCACGGACACAATAACTATAAGGTCTTTCTCCAATCAGAAACCGTGGATGGACAGATCAATCCGTGCAGCAATAAACAAACGCACTGCTGCTTACAACGCCGGCCTTCTGTCGGGAAACATGAGCGAGTACAAAGCATCGTGCTATGCTCTCCGACACGCAGTAAGTGCCGCAAAACACAGACACAGGGAACGCATTGAGTCACATTTCCAGCTTAATGACTCCCGACGCATGTGGCAAGGACTAAGGACCATCTGTGACTTTGGAAATAAATCCTCTACAGTGGTGAGAGCAGATCCGTCGCTGGCTGACGAGCTTAACACTTTCTACGGCCGCTTTGAAAGCAATCAAAGCAGTGTGAGTCTGCCGATCAGCGCGTCAGGAAGCAGCAGTCAGAGCAGCGATCATCATGCCATCACTGTGACGGAGGACGAGGTTCGAAAGGCACTAAAACGAGTGAATGTAAGGAAAGCAGCTGGACCTGATGGGATTTCTGGCCGTGTTCTGCGGTCCTGCGCTGATCAGCTCGCTGGTTTGTTTACATCCATTTTTAATGAGTCTCTTGCCACATCGGTGGTTCCCACCCCATTCAAAAAATCGACCATCATCCCTGTACCAAAAAACAATAAACCCTCTTGTCTAAATGACTATCGTCCAGTGGCCCTCACATCAATAGTCATGAAGGTCTTTGAGGGACTGGTTAAAAACGTCATCTGCTCCTCCATCCCGGATACTTTGGACCCCCTTCAGTTTGCTTATCGCCCTAACAGATCCACAGATGATGCCATCTCTCACATCCTGTACTCTTCTCTCACACACATTGACAGCAATAACAGGAACTATGTAAGACTGCTATTTATTGACTATAGCTCAGCTTTTAATACTATAGTCCCCATTAAGCTAGCTTCCAAACTCATAGACCTCGGACTGAATCCTTCACTTTGCAACTGGATCCTTGATTTCCTCACCGGCAGACCTCAAGTGGTGAAACTAGGCCAGTACACCTCCAGCTCCATCACACTGAACGTAGGAGCCCCACAGGGCTGTGTCCTGAGTCCCCTGCTCTACTCTCTCTACACACACGACTGCGTGTCCTCGCACAGCTCCACATCCATTATCAAATTCGCTGATGATACTGTGGTTCTGGGCCTCATTCACAACAACAATGAGACCGCATACTTGGATGAAGTAGGAAATTAACATCATGGTGCCAGGACAACTGCCTCTCTCTGAATGTGAGCAAAACAAAAGAACTGATTGTAGACTTCAGGAAGACGCAGCAGCAGCCCTACACTCCTCTTATGATAAGCGGGACCCCTGTGGAGAGGGTGAGTAGCTTCAAGTACCTTGGTGTAAACATCTCTGAGGACCTGACTTGGACTACTCACACTCAAACTCAGGTAAATAAAGCCAGGCAAAGACTGTACTATCTGCGACAGCTGAGGAAATTCAGGGTCTCACCAGCAATCCTGAAAACTTTCTATTCTGGAGCTATAGAAAGTATATTGACTCAATGTATCTCTGTGTGGTATGGGAACAGCTCCAGTCAAGACTGCAAAGCCCTGCAGAGAGTTGTGCGCTTAGCTGAGCGCATTTCAGGGTCTGCTCTCCCTCTCTGCAGGACATCTACCACAAACGCTGCAGAAGCAGAGCTGCAAAAATCACCAAAGACTCCACCCACCCCAGTAATCATATTTTCACTCTGCTGCCATCTGGTAAAGCGCTACCGTAGCCTGATGGCAAAAACTGAGAGACTTAGGAGGAGTTTTTTCCCACAGGCCATCAGGCTCTTGAACTCTAAACCAGCCACCTCACACTGACACACTGACAGTGTCACTCTGTTTTGCTACAAACTGTTTTGCACATTTGCTTCCTGCACCTTCATGTGATTCTTAATATTTAAGACCACAGCTAAATGCATATATGCACACTGTACATCCCTGTACATTTTTTAATATTTTAAGTCTACAGTTTACATTCATGTACATTATTTGCGATCTAGATTTATTCCCACATTACACACTTTTTATATTTTTTAGATTTTATTCTTATATTTTTTATTGTTTACTTTTATCTCATTCTTACATAGCTACATTTATGTATATTTTCATCTGTGTGTTTTCCTAATAATTGCACTGTCCATGGAGCGGACCTGACTCACATTTCACTGCTGGTTATATATGCTGTATATAATTTTGTATGTGACGAATAAAAATCTTGAATCTTGAATCTTGAATCTTGAATTTAGTTTGTCATAGAGACATGGAATTTGGTACACACATCTCCTATGTCATGAGGAGCATAAAAGCATATTTTTTTTTATTATAATTCGGTATATATTTTTTTATCATATTTTTTCTGCAAAATGATCCTCAATTTGACCCAGTAAACGTGCAACTAAAAGTCATTTTTATTGGTCCCAGACTTCAAGCCCGGCGAAAAATTGATGTATTTGAAGTCCCCGAGAAAAAAAATATGAAAAATGACTCAGTGGCGACCCCTAGAAAAGTCAAAATACATTGGTTCTATGGAAAATGAAAGTAAATTTTTCCAATGTAGAAATACAAAACTTGGTACATCCATAGGACACCTTAGGGCAAACAGAAAAGTTTATTACAGCCATACCGTAAACTCAACAGAAAATCTATGTTGGGTGGAATGCGTGACCACCTAAATCGCACCCCTTCTGTCTAAAGGCTTTTCATCTAAACAGCTCCAAATTTGGTGAGTATCATCTAGACACGTGTGCAAAAAAAAGTTATCAATTTGTTTTTTGATACATTTGTGGCTGTGGTCGTAATGAGTTTGTGAAGAGGCAGCCATTGGGAAATAAATGCCATTTCCCAATTACCAGGATCCTTCCTTTAGAGGAGGCCCCTCCAGTGCCAAGTCTTAGAAAACTCCTCAGAATCCTTTTACTGTGAACTTTACGCTTTAAAGCACGAAATGCACTCCTCCGAGTGCATGTGTCCTCATGGTCTCAAGGAGGCGAGGGCCTTTATCGCCGCTTGCGGCTTTAATTTATTATTACTTTTGTCAGAATAAAGTTTTTTCTGTGACCATTGTGAGTTTTTCTTTCATTGAAGGGTACCAACAATTTTGTCCACGTGTGTAAACCTTCCAGCACCCTGAAAAGGGTATAGAGCTGGTCAAGTGTTCCACGACCAGGACAAAAACCGCATTGTTCCTCCTGAATCCGAGGTTCAACTATTGTCAGCATTCTCTTCTTCAGTACCCTGGCATAGACTTTCCCGGGGAGGCTGATGAGTGTGATCCCTCTGTAGTTGGAACACACCCTCCGGTCCCCCTTCTTGAAAAGAGGGACCACCAGCCCAGTCTGCCAGTCCAGAGGTACTGTCCCCAACCGCCACACGATGTTGCGTGTCAGCCAAGACAGCCCAACAACATCCAGAGACTTGAAGTACTCAGGGCGTATTTCATCCACCCCCGGTGCCTTCCCACTGAAGAACTACCTCAGTGACTTTAGCTTGGATGATGGACGAGTCCACCTCTGAGCCCTTGGCCTCAGCTTCGTCAGTGAAAGACGCGGGGTGGGGACGGTGGGGTTGAGGAGATCCTCGAAGCATTCCTTCCACTGTCCAACAATGTCCCCAGTTGAAGTCAGCAGATTCCCACCTCCACTGTAAACAGTGTTGTCAGGGCACTGCTTCCCCCTCCTGAGGCGCCGGACAGTTTGCCAGAAGTTCTTTGAGGCCGACTGATAGTCATTCTCCATGGACTTACCAAACTCCTCCCAGACCAGGGTTTTTGCCTCCACACCCAGGCTGCAGTCTGCTTGGCCTGCCGGTACCTGTCAGCTGCCTCAGGAGTCCCACAAGCAAACCAGGCTCAATAGGCCTCCTTCTTCAGCTTGACGGCATCCCTTACTTCTGGTGTCCACCACCGGGTTCGGGGGTTTCCGCCACGACAGGCACCAGAGACTTCACGGCCACAGCTCCAAGTGGCCGCATCAACAAATGGAGGTGGAGAACATGGTCCACTCGGACTCAATGTCTCCAGCCTCCCTCGGGATCTGGTTAAAGTTCTGAGTTGGGAGTTGAAGATCTTTCTGACAGGGGACTCGGCTAAACGTTCCCAACAGACCCTCACAGTACATTTGGGTCTGCCAAGTCTGTCCAGCTTTCTCCACCACCATTGGATCCAACTCACCACCAGATGGTGATCAGTTGACAGCTCTGCCCCTCTCTTTACCCGAGTGTCCAAGACATACGCCCAGAGGTCAGATGAAACAACTACAAAGTCGATCATCGACCTCTGGCCTAGGGTGTCCTGGTGTGTTTGTTATGGACAAATTGTGACTAGCACAGAAGTCCAATATCAGAACACCACGCGGGTTCAGATCAGGGGCCGTTCCTCCCAATCAAGCCCCTCCAGTTTCACTGTCACTGCCTACGTGAGTGTTTAATGTTCCCCAGTAGAACGACGGAGTCCCCGGTCAGAGCACTTTCCAGCACCCCTTCCAGATACTCCAAGAAGGCCAGGTACTCTGCACTGCCATTTGGCCCGTAAGCACAAACAACAGTGAGAGACTTATCCCCGCCCCGAAAGCGCAGGGACGCGACCCTCCGGGAGGGTCCTTCACCGGGATCAACTCTAACACATGGCGGCTGAGCTGGGTTCTATGAGCAAGCCCACACCAGCCCGCCGCCTCTCACCGCAGGCAACTCAAGAGAGGAGAGTCTAGCCTCTCTCGACTATTTCTAGTCGGTATCTCTCAACCTCTGACTGTTTTTACTTTAATAAAGAAAAAAACCAAAACCTAACCTGTTTGCCTCATACTCCCCACAATACATAATTAATGCTTTATATTTAAGCAATGTAACATCATTCCAGCATTGTCAAAACTGGAATAGGATTTTCTACCGCCATTGAGTCAGTGTTGACAGGCTGGGTAGACCAACAGCCACTGAGTTATCCTAATTCTCATAGACACAGACTGTATGTGAGCATGTGTTGTGACAAAGCTTGCCGTCATGTGTTAAACATTGTCATTAATAAGAATTCTAAATAAAATCTGGAAATGGGCTTACTTTTTCCCATTTTTCACAGACATTTCTTACTACAGTATGCTAATAAAGGGATTTAATGGTTTTCTTCAGTTCAAGTCACATATGTTTAGTATGACACTGTTCATTAGACCAGTGCCTAGTATTTTTATTTTTATTGGGACATTTTGTTCTAAACTGACATATTATTATCTTTCACATATTTGTTGTTACATGGCCCAGATTAATATATAGCTATAATTTCAGTGTGACACTATTACTTACATTTGTGTGTATCCCCTGTTTGTTTGTTTCAGATCCACTAATAGGACACATGGAGTTGGTGACAGAGATAGTTGTGCCCACAGTGTGCACGCTCTGCATCCTTCTCAGCGCTGTCTTTCTCATGTTCCTGCTACGAAGACGCCTCTGAGAACAAATTTACAAAATGTACAACCACTCATCAGTTTACACCATAGACTACTCAATACCAAACATATAAATACTCAGTTATAACAGTATGTCTATGGTCACATGCTGTGCCCCTTGGCGTTGGCATTGTGTTGTTTAATGTGATGCTGGTCATTTCCAAGATACAAGAGCCACAGCCTGTTTCAAGTTTAGTATATAATTTCTGAAATCTTATTATCAAGAAACAATTTAACATCAACACGTTTGTAACATTAGTAGAATTATTAGGGTGACAATTAAAACATTGTATTTCTATGAGTTAATAAAAACTGACTTTGAAAATGAGTGGAGTCGGGTACAGTAAGTAATACATTTGAAACAGTTGGATGGATCCTTGCAAAATGACATACCCACTTTCTTATCCCTTTTAAAATTAAACTGCAGTAAATTCAATGATGATTACCTAAATTATTTGTAATTAAAAACTCTATGTAGAAATTATACAAAAATGAGGGTATGTCAAGACTTTTTTGGTGAAAAATGTATATCTTATAACACTAGTAGAACTAAACTGTTTAAGTGCTCATTTTAAGTGTGTTGTTTAATCAGAACTAGGTTTATCCTTCATACAATATCCTTAGTATAAAATAGGTGTAAGTTCATTCAAATATTATATTTGTTCTCAGAGTATGGTAGGAATATTTGATTAGGCTCGGTGTGTAAGAAGGTACCTCGAGAGTCGAAAATTGTCTGAGTTAGTACTTTGTGGGGAAAATGCAGGACAATGGGGGGAACCATCGATACAAAAACATATTACACAAATTAATGGGTCTCTTAGTTTGAAGAAACGTCTTCCGCTTCCGCTAAATACCGGAAGTTTATATTCTTTTGCCGCCTTCTTCGAACATTTTTGTCAGTGTGTCCAACATTTCTCTGATCAGGTAAGATTTTTTACAGCTTTACCTTAGATTTAATGACAACAACATATCTTATCACCGTCGTTGGGTCTAATTTCTCTCCGCTCTTAAGGTCGTACGCTAAAGCTAAGCTAATCCTTGTAGACTCACAAACAGCCTTGTTCACTGTTCAGCCTTGTGGTTCAGGTCATAGGCGTAACTACGTGACATCTGTGTACTTTTATCTTTACCCGGGACATGTTTAATCTTCATACTCATATTTTTCCTGTCAGCCATATTCCTGTTGAGCCAATATCTATCGCAAATCTGTGCATACGTTATGATTTAAACACATGTTCTTTTTGGTAATTATAGCAAATACAACATTAACAAAAAATAAGATGTAATATGTGCCAATGGGCTAGTAGTGACTCCAAACCAAGTTATGGACAACAAAGCAGCTAAGACAAGTAACTTAAACTTTACCAAGTAAAAAAAAAAAAAAAAAAAAAACAACAACAACTTGTATTCAAAGAATATGAATTTTATTAAATGGGCATGACCTGTATTGAAATTGCTTGTTAAACTAAAGCACATTATGTAAATGTTATTGCAATACATCTTTGGTGCTTTTGTTCGGTCACATCTACAACAACTTGAGTTACAATTTGAATTGAGAGGGAGAAATCAAATGTATGGCTATTTTTGTCTTCCACTGATTTAATGTACTGTACAGTGTAATTGTCACGTTTTTAAAACTCAAAATTGAAATACATTAATAAGGATTACCACATATGAGGAAAAAAGGTTGGGTTGGATGAAGTACACATTTAAGGCCTGAAGCTTGAGGGTTGTTCTTCTTGAATGTATCTATTTGTCTCAGACTCCTTTTGGAAATATTGTGTGTCTACTGTTATCAGTTTTAAAGTAGATTTTGGCTGATGAACTATAATCTTGCAGGCATTACACACAAAAGTTGATCGAATGGAGCTGAGTGACCACAGCCGCCTCGAGGATGAAGCATTTGATGCCATGCCCCCTCCTCTGTCTCCAGGACACGATCAGGGAGACCCATTTGGAGACGGTGAGAATAGAGCCCCCATGAGGAACGTTTTAGAATGGAAGGCAATGGAAAGCCGCAAAATATTTTCTGATTCGCTTTTTGTCAACATTGTCAACATTTACCACCAAAAAAAAAAATCCTAGTTTTTGTAACCACTGCACAATGCCATAGATTTTTTAAAATCAAGCTCAGATTTCTGAACAAGTCAGTTTCTTTGTTACTTTGTAAAGTGGCAAGTAAAAGTATGTGACCCTTTTGGAATATTATGGTTTTCTAAATAAATTTGTCTTAAAATGTGATCTGATCTAAGTCAAGGGCATTGACAAACATAGTGTAGTTGTCTGATATATTTGGGAATTCATCTTCCTCTCAATGAAATCTGACTCCTATAAGCGTTTTAATGGTCATTAACTCAAGGGTTCACATACTTTTACCACAAGCACTATGAAGTGTTTTGGTTGTTCTCAAAAGAAAGACATAAACGATCAGAATTGTTTAGTGTAATTATTTTAGACACATTATGTTTGTCAGTACCCTTGCCTTAGATGAAGATTAGATCATATTTGAAGACAAATTTATTCAGAAACCATAAAATTCCAAAAGGGTCACATACGTTTTCTTGCCACTGTATATACTGTACTTTATACAATAGTCTTTATAAATCACTAAAGTAGTGGATGTGGAGGAAACGTGTCATCAATGGCATCATGTGTTGTGGATGTTGCAGGTGATGAAAATGGTGATGTGTCCGAACTGGCTGATGTCCCTGAAGCTAAAAGGAAAGGAGTGAAGAGGCCGCAGCCCAAACTGGACTCTAACAGGTGCATGAGCCACTACCACTGTCCAATCTTTCAGTTACTGTACTTTGAATAAAAGCACATTTATCACTAGTAAGAATGACAGATTAGTCATGTTTCTATAAAGTGAATTTGAAGCAAAGTTTTTAAATGTGACCAGAATCTATTCTAGGAGAACTTTGGTAAACAAAATGATATAGATAGTTTCTTTTGGCTTGTGTCTTTTTTTTTTTAAATGTTTTCCAGCACCAAAGATGACAACAAGCACTAAGACAAGACCTGCACTTTTCTGTGAAATAATGGCACATTTCACTGCTTATTTCGGAAAGTTTAATGGCTTAGGAATTGTTTCTCAAATACAGATTCATGGTCATTGGTCTTTTAAACAGCACCACTGCACTTTCAAAAAGTCTTGACGACTGAGTGTCTCTGTTTGTACCATAAGACAAAATGATATTCTGATCTATATTCTATGTTTTTTTTCCTTCAGGCTGATCTCAGAGAGGGGGCTTCCAGCTCTGCGAACACTCTTTAACGATGTCCATTTCAAAGGCAAAGGCCACGAGGTAAGGCTGACAGAAGTTGTTTCTGTTTTCATTAGTTCATAATCTGTAAATAAAAAGCAATTGGCAACTTTAGCCCCACTTGCACTTTTAGAAACTGACCTGGTCATTTTGATAAAGATTTTGTGTGATGCTAGATTCAAACCAAAAACAAGACAAGTGACTGGCATCGTTTATTTCCATATTCTGGGGGTTTTATTTCATGTTGTTTGAAATACTTAATATATTTTATCTATAATTGTAACAACTCAGTTCTTGTTCATTGTACAGTGCAGATGACCTCATTAGCTTGGTACAAACAGAAACTAGCCCTTTTCTTCAATGTCATGCTTGTATGTCCTCAGGTTGAGGACTTGCGGCTGTTGATGCAGAAGATGGAGAACTGGGCTCACAGGCTCTTTCCTAAACTGCAGTTTGAGGATTTTATTGATAAACTGGAAAAACTTGGCAGCAAAAAGGAAGTTCAGGTGGGATACACATGTCCTATTATGTCTCCAGCCTGTTTATTTGAAGTGCTTTTTCTCTAAATTTTTCTCTTTTGTTGAATGTGATAGACTTGTCTGAAGAGGATACGACTGGACATGCCACTGACACATGAAGACTTTACGGTTAAAGAAGGTGAGGGCGTTAAATATACATCTGTTGTGTATGTTCATGTTTAAACTTAGTAATGTCAAATTTATTGTATTAGGGTAATTACTAAATTAATCGGAATGGAAGACAAACTTAAAATTAAACTCTATTGGATTATTTATATTAGAGCAGAGAGTTGTTGCTATTTTAGCTCAGTCAGAGTTACATGCAGGAGACGCAGGTTAGAATCCCGTTCGTGTCATTGGCCAATGTCATTCCCCTCTCACCCTGTTTCCTGTGGACCTACTGTCTATTAGTTTTTTTTTGTCACAATATCCCTGAAACCCATTGTCTATTTTCCTAAATAGCTTGCCGTTAACTTTATTTAGGGTTCCCACAAAGTCACAAAAAGCCCTGAATATAAGGTTATAAATGCTAGCAATATTTATTTTTGTTTAATTCACCACAAAACAATCAAAAGACTATATTGTTTTAAATATGTAATGTATAGTTATTGTTCTCGTGAGGAATTTAGTTCTGTTGATCAAATATTGATCAAGTTAGTTGTCAATGTCAATTTTATTTATATAGCACTATTTCCACAACACAAGGTTGACCAATGTGCTTTACATTAGCACGCATCACATTTGCACAAAGATAAAATAAAAATAGAGAATTAAATTAAAGTTTAAAGAGTACCACAGATCTATTTAAAATGTCTATTTATAAAAACATAGAAACACAGTGCTTCAGCCCGAAATAAAAGCTTTGTCAAACAGATAGGTTTTTAATCTTGACTTAAAAATGGACACAGAGGGAGCTAATCGAATAGAAGAGGGCAACTCATTCCAGAGTCTTGGGGCGATAGATGAAAAGGCACGATCGCCCCTGGACTTTAGCCTCGTCCTTGGTGTAGTGTAGCAGTAGTCTCTGGTTTGATGACCGGAGAGATCTTGTTTCACTGTGTTCAATTGAGAGTGGTTAGCACTGTTGCCTGTCAGTCAGAAGGTCCAGTTTCCCCCACCAACATTAAAACATACTGGGTGCCCCCTGGTGGTGGCTCCCAACAAGGAATTTCCCCAAGGGATGATAAAAAATATATATTTGTGGACCAAAAAAACAAACAAAGTAACACTGTGTGAGTGTAGGTATAAGTCTCTAGTAAGTCTCTTTGGATAAAAGCGTCTGCTAAATGACTAAAAATGTAAACAAAAATGTAATAGATGTGAAAATGTGCAAACGACAGCTCTTTTAGGGTTTGCAATCTTTTGAGAGGCATGACAGTCAATGCATACAAGTTACCTCTATTTTCTTTTTTTAAAGGTGGCTTGTGTGCAGTTTGTCTAACCTTTTCAGTAGTGCTCAATAACTTGTTTCTGTCTGAAACTAGGTGAAGAGGAACCGGTCCCTGAAGCGCAGATATTTGGAGATCCAGACCCATTTGGTGGAGAACACTTTGGAGATTCCCCACCCCGTCTGGTGCACTCCACCCCTGCCCCGAGTGATCCCCCAGCGCTCTCCTCTCCCCCCTCAATGACCGAGGAGCAGCGCAGACGAATGGAGCTCAATCGACTGAAAGCCCTGGAGAGGAGGCTCGCACGGCAGCAACAGGAAACAGGTGTCTGCCAAAGTCTGCTTGTTAGAGATTGATTCTGCTCACAGCTCCTTATTGGGCCTGTTTCAAGAGGTTTAGTCCAAACTCAGTGTGGTTACCCTGGAAAAGGGAAACTGTGTTTTCAGTTTTACAGGAGTTAATCTGAACTCTGAGTCAGTTACTGAGGAAACTTATGCAGTGAACCTAACCTGGTCTGTGGCAGGTTTTATTTCTCTAACCCAGAGTCTCCTCCTCTGCTGCACCCAAAGAGGAGGATCCATTTCCTTATTCATAACAGTGCTGAGAATATACACTTTAAACGCATTGACAATAGGCCAACAGTGAATTATTTCACTTTCAGTACTTTTATATATTTATGGTCTCCATTAAGAAATTCTGAACTAATAATCCTGATCCTTGCATTAGTAGATGACAATAACTCTATAAAACATGATTCAGTTCTTCTACTGCAGAACTTTAACTTTTAATGTCAGATTGTTAAAAATTCAGCCGAGTCATTCTGTTTCTGAAGTATTACATTTAATGAGTTTGCTCAAAAATGCAAGAGTAAGGCAGTACATCATCAGTCATATAAATGTAATAAAATAAAATTATTTGTATTATAATATGTTTCCTAACGATTATCTTTCAAGCCTGTGTAAATACTAATATGCAACTGAAATATTTTAAACCTGAATATAGTCTCTCCTGAGACACATACCTTTAATCTCCTCTGGTAGCCTCCATTTGATTACCGTTGCCATGGTGAATCCACTTCTTGGCTCCATTGATAACATTCCACCCTCAGAATGAATTACCCCTGAGTTGCCTAAACTAAACCTGTTTTCTGAAACAGACACTGACAATGTATGACGCAATCTGTCCTGTTCTTTCAGAGTCCAAACTTGATCCAGCAGAAGACTCCATAAATGTCTCAACTGAAAAGACCCCAAATATTTCTCAACACCAAGAGGAGGCGCCAGACTTCAACCAGGACTCACTCAGCAGCAGCAGCAGCAGCAGCACACAACATAACAGCCAGTCTCCTTCTCAACACTCTGAGCCCCCTGTGCAGTCAACTCAGGCCCACAAACCTGAACCAAGCCCCAGCACTGTCTACGAACCCGACAACAGCTGTAAGGAGGAAGAATAGTGCAGCGTAACATCTAGTTATTGTTATATAAAAATTAAACTGAGAATCACAATACTATTCACATAATCTATACCCCCCCAATAATGCCACAATACCTAGTTTGCAAGAAAATCACTTAGTCTTTCATATCTACTGTGTGTGAGGTTGTGCATTTAACACTGTACCAGTCGACCCATTTCATGTAAATATGTGCCTTTTCTGTCAGTTGTGAAAGCACAATAAAAGTACTTTGTCCAAATTTTTATTAGTAATACAAAATTGTCATTTTTTAGTATACAATTTTTGAAATAAGTTAGGTCATGGTATTTTATAATATTACATTTACATTTATTCATTTAGCTGACGCTTTTATCCAAAGCGACTTACATTGTTCTAATGTAATTACCAGTGTTACAGCCACTGGAGGCAGTGGGTTAAGTGTCTTGCCCAAGGACACAACGACAGTATGAACTGTGGGGAGAGCGGGAATCGAACCACCTACCTTCCGGTTGAAGGACGACCACTCTACCCACTGAGCTACTGCCGCCCCTAATAATAATAATAATAATATGAATATAGTATTTTCCCACGCGCATGCATGAAAGTGCAGATAGTATTTTACATTTACATTGGTCATTTAGCAGACTCTTTTATCCAAAGCGACTTACAAGTGAGGAAAACAATGGAAGCAATTTTAACAACACAAGGTACAAAAAGCATAAGTGCACAAAAAACTAGTCGGTTAGAACCCAGCACAGTATACAGGTAAGGATAAGAGAATTATTTTTTTTTTTTTTTTTTTTTTTTTGAAGAATGGAATCGATAGAAAGGAAGTAGAACTCAGTGTTTGTCAGTCAGGTGTTGACGGAAGAGATGTGTTTTCAGGCGTTTTTTAAAGATGGCTACAGAATCTGCTGATCTTGTAGCAGCAGTAGATCATTCCACCAATGTGGAACAGATCCAGAGAAAGGTACGTGAGAGTGATTTTTTACCTTTTTGGGATGGTACCACCAGATGTTCATTTGCAGAGCGCAGGGATTTTCTAGGAACGTAGGTCTGTATTAGTGAGTGAAGATATGAGGGTGAAGAACCAGTGGTGGTCTTGTAGGCCAAGAGCATAGCTTTGAACTTGATGCGTGCGTCAACCGGGAGTGTAACCTAATGAATAGAGGAGATACGTGCGCTCTCTTTGGTTCATTAAAGACCACTCTTGCCGCTGCATTCTGGATCAGCTGCAGAGGTTTGGTTGTGCAGGCGGGGAGTCCAGCCAGTAGAGCATTGCAATAATCCAGTTTGGACAAGACAAGAGCCTGGACTAGAATTTGCATCGAGTGCTCTGATAGGAAATGTCTAATTTTCCTAATGTTGTAGAGGATGAATCTACAGGACCGGGTGGTGCTGGCGACATGACTTGTGAAGTTTAGCTGATCATCAATTACCACTCCCAGATTTCTGGCAGTGCTGGACGGTGTAATGGTTGATGGGCCTAGTTGAATTTTGTGTGCTTAATTACTTAATGACTTTATTCATTCAGGTTAACTCTACCCATCTTTCACTTTCCTTCCAGGATTAGATCTCTAGACATTGCATTTAGTAGAAACATCTCATTTTTTATTTATCGACACTTTTTAATTTCACACCACACATTTCCAAATGAAATTGCATTTAAATGTTAACCCTCCTGAGTGGGGGCTTTAAACCACACAAACCAAACGTTAAGATGTGTATCCTTGAATATTTACATTACTCTAAAAATGCTCATTCTTCAAAGAAAAAAAAGAACTGATATTTAGAATTAGAAATGGTTTTGTTGTGTTTCTTGGAATCTATGTTGTGGCAAACGGTCCGTACCAGTGCTTCTCCAGAAAGTTTACACAGAGCTAGTAGTGAGGTATTTGAGTGTTTTTGTGGACATCTTAGCCGTGTCTGTTAATTGTACTGGTGCTAGTCTATGCTGTAGAAGCACAACCCGGAGCAGCAGCAGTAGCAGCAGCAGCCGTGTTTAAGTCCATCAGTGCCAGCTCTCTGATCTCCTCCAGCAGCGAGTACAGGTTGGGCTTTTTGCTTTGGCAGAACTGTCTTTCCTCTTTGGAGAGTTTGTTTCTGCGGGCTGCCTTCTGCTGGGACGCCTCCTCGGCCTGACGCACCACCTCCTGCACCAGCTGGGTGCGGGCCTGGGAGCGCGCCGGCTGGGGCTCGCTGCTCTCGTGGGCCTTGTTACTGATCAGCTCCAGGTTCAGAGAGTCTGGGTGGCACCGTGACGACTGCACTGAAATACACACCTGGAAAGAAAGAGGCGCTATAAATACTCTCCACTAGAATAAATAAATACTAAAAATAAATACTCTCTTACAGCTTTGCTCAATGACCAAATGCAATCATTATTGCAAAAGCAGACATAAATATAGCCAACACAATACTCACAGTGATGTGGTCAAACAGTCTGAATGTAGACGTCCCGGAGGCAGAAGTGGTCGTGATGTGATCTGAATATCGCCGCACGGAGCCGCTCTGCCATTCACAGCTGCCGTCCCGTCCTGTCGTCACCACCTCACCCTCTCTGTTTCTCAGATAGACCGGCCCCTTCACACCGTACCTGGAACATAAAAACACACGTGCACCATTTTTTATATTTAAACATGTTCATTTTAAGACAATGTGTATTAAAAGATAATTATAAGATAATTATTTTTTATTGAACATTTTTCTTGTTTCTATGACCATAATTAGTTTTGTTGCCTAGAAAATCTACATTGAGTGGGGAGGAGCGACTATTTTCTGTTTTAAATGCCCATCCCTATTAAAGCTGTACAAAATCTTACTGTGGGATAAAAACGAGTACACCATTGTCTCTGACCGCGTAGATGACTGCGTCAGCCACACAGCACTCGTCTGTCTTTGGATCTTTGTCTTTAAAGAAGAGACACTGGAACAACTCTGTGGACAGTTTCTGGGCCCGCTGAGCCGCCTGTAGGAGTCACAAAGGGTCACATACAGAGAAAGAAGGTTTTCATTACACTAGTGAATGACAAAGACATACTGACCCTGTTCTTGTTGTTTATATGCTGGGCCATCTCGTCCAGCTCTTTGTTACTGGATAATGCAGAGCCCACTCCTCTGTCCATGTCTATAGCTGCCATAAGGAGCCGGTGCACCACGATGTCAGCGTAGCGTCGAATGGGAGAAGTGAAATGTGTATAACGGTCCAGAGCCAGACCTAAGACAAAAAAAAGACATAGGTAGGTTAATGCTTTAGACATTTTCTGAATTTCCTTTACACAACCCATGTTTCATCCAGCAGTATAACACATTTTACCTCAGTGCGCCAGCAATAACGTCACAGCTTCTATCAGTTATACCGTGACACAAACTTGAAAATGTGGATGGTTGCTGTGATAAACAATATAAAATAGTGCTTTGCTGTTTATACTAGGGGCTGCACAATATATGGTAGATTTATTGTTATCGCAATATTATCAATCACAATATCTGTATCGCAATAACGCAATACTCTTCCATTTGATAGATCTTTATTTTATTTCTGTCAAAACCATCCAAAATTGTCCAAACAAAGCTTTAAATTCCTGGTTTAGACCTGGATCATTCCTACATTAAGTTCCAGTTTAGACCTGTTTAGTTCTGGTTAGGTCCTAGTTTAAACCTGTTTTAGTCCTAGTATAATCTTTAATACTGATTAGTTAGTTAGTTAGTCTAGAGTATCATATTTCTTTTTCCTATGGAAAAGAGCATTCCAATATCACAGCTCATATTGTTTTCACAATATTTAAAACAGTCACACATTTTCTCGATATTGTGCAGCCCTAGTTTCATAGTTACTGTCATCATTAGACTTAAACTTACTTAAATGATATATATAGCTCATATTAGCATGAGCCAAATGCAACCTCAGATGAACAGCTTAGAACATATTAATTATTTGCCTATTTTGACACATAAACACACAAAAAACAGAGGGCCAATTACTCACCTGACAATACTGTGAATTTTAATATGACTGAATCTGTTACTACTGTACCCTGAAAATCCAATTCATATCCAAAGAGGCCACGGTTTCTTTTGAAAATGGAAATGCAACTAATAGTGCAGTGTACTGAAAAGAACTGTACCATACCGTCAGTGGAAACAAGTCTTATGTAACAATAACTCAAAGAAAGAATGATACCGTAGTGGTAGTACTGGTCCTGGGGCAGAGCACCAGTGGAGAAGTACATGGCCTGGGACATGGCTTGTGTGGCCATCATCCTCAGCAGTCTGTTCACCAGAGGGTCCTGTGGATCCATGGCTTGCTCCAGAGACTCTGCCAAGGCTTTGTTAGATCTGGACCAAACAGAAGTAAGGGGTTTGTCACAACATACAGACACATACACAGCCCCTGTCTCTACATATTAGCACTTGTTATTATATGCAATATGTTTTTGTTTTTTGGAGTTTTTGAGTTTTTTTTTCAAACTTTTCTTGTGAAAGTGCTCAGCGGTTTGTCCATTATTACATTAATAAATAACCTCATTGTAAATAGTATAAACCAGTGAAGACCTGGTGTCGATGGTGAATCCCCTGGCCCTGGCACTGTCCACGAGCTGACTGAAGAACTCCTGCCGCGGCGGGGGGTGGTGGCGCAGCAAAGCCTGGTGAGGGAAGGCCTCCTGGATCTTGCGCGCCACCCAGTGGTTGGCATAAATCATGCACTCAGCCACGGTCTCGTGCACCTCCAGGGGCTGACGAGGGACGAGAGCAGTGATGTTCTTCTCTGCGTCCAGCTGGGCTCGCACCTGAAGGAGAAAATATGGATCAGAATGTTTTCTGTAGAGCTGTAGTCAACAAAGAAAAACAAACTCAATTGAAATTACTTTTACTAATTTTAACTAATTGAATACTAGTTGCTGAAGTTGCATAGTAGCAGCTGTCCAAAACTGAAACTGTTTTAACAAAGCAGTATCCTCACCTCCACACCCTCCAGCTCCAGAGCGCCCCCTCTGTCCCGCTGAGCTCTGAGGTGTCTGGCCACATTCGTAAGTGTCTCCAGAGCCTGGGTAAGTTCAGCCAGCTTTAGATCCTTCTCTTCAGGACCCAGCTGAGTCAACTCGGGGACCTCGACCTGCTCCCCGTTCAGCAGTGCCTGGGCCAGCTCGTAGTGCAGCTGATAGGACGAGCGGATGACCGTGCGGCCGTACCACACGCTGTTCACCGCTAGGGTCTGTGCATCCAGCTCCCACAACACACTCATCGCATACCTGCCAGAAAGGGAACAGCTGGCATTAAATGTCTTTTCTCAAAGGAGTCCGGGCTTATTTGGTCCTTGGTGTTATAACAGTGGTTGTTGAATGCAATTATAAAGAATACAAGGTGGCAGAGTCATTAGTACTCCAGCAAGAAGGCTCTGGTAATAACAAGGTGGCCTTAACAATCCTGTCAGAAACATCCACTGACCTGTCCACTCCTCCCAGTAGAGAGCAAAGGTCTGCACTCAGCACAGCAGGCAGCATGTCGTGTCTACGGTCGGCCAGGTAATACGTGGTAGCCCTGAGGGACAGATAATAACTGAATAAACATGCACTTTAAATTGTACAGGCTGCATTTATACAATACTTTTATTCCATTGCACACAAAGCACTTAACACTAAGCTTCCATTCATCCATTTGCTTTCACAAACACACATTGAAACTTAGAACTAGAAATCATTCAATTCATAAAATGCCATTTAACCACTGAAGCGAAAACATAACTTTTAAATTACATTGTTAGGGGGATTGCTTTATTACCTTGCACGTGCTTCTAAATCCGTGAGCGAGCCCTTTTTGACAAAGTGCGTGACGTCAGCGATGTGGACGCCCAGCTCCAGCAGCTTCCCGTCTGCGAGGCTTTTTACCGACAGAGTATCGTCCACGTCCTCGCAGCCCTGCGGGTCGATGCTGAACACCAGGTGAGTCTCCCTAAGGTCCCGCCGCGCAGCCACCTGAGCCGGTTCCACCCTCCACGGCTGCTCTGGAGAGTTCACTGGCATCTCTCTGAGCTGAAAATTACAATAAAATAGAAATCACCTTTTAATCAAAGAATATACAGCAGGTAATAAAGTGCATTGTAGCGGAGCAGTATTGCACACAAGCCATAGGGATTCTAGAGATTCTTGAATGAGAAGAGCATTACCCCAAAAACATTTAATTTAGCTTAAAAAAATCTTTGAAGTTGAGTTAATTTTAAATTAATATGTTTATAATGTTTGAGCAAAATAAGAGTACAATTATTCATGGGATAAGATTTGGTGACTATATTAACTCTAATTTGACACTGTAAAAATATAAATGTACCACTGAACTATTGTGACAAATGCACTTGAGTTGAAAGTTTACAAAGTAGATTTGTCTCAAAAAATGTAACCGAAACAATTGAAAAAAAACTGTAAACTGTCCTAATTTAACTTCACTTATAGACTCACTTGTGTTGTTCTTGGGGACTAAATGGTTTATGGAACATAGGGCATAGACATACACAGGACATTCTGGCATTCATTCATTCATTTTCTACTTTGTACCGTTAGGGGTCACAGGTGACTGGAGCCTATCCCAGCAGCTTTGGGCCTGAGGCGGGGTACATCCTGGACAGTGGCCAGTTAGTCGCAGGGCTGACATTTAGACATAGACAGTGACAAACAACCATTCACTCTCACATTCATTCACTAGGGACACTTTAGAGTTGCCAGTTAACCTGTACATACATGTGTTTGGATGGTGGGAGGAAGCATTCTGGCAGTCGGGGTAAAAAAGTTTAATCTATACTATCTAATTTACTTTTAGCCAGATGATTTACGATTTAATAGGTTTTTAGTCTTGCTAACCTTTGAATTGAAAAAGTTGTATTTTTTTTGCCAGTACAAAAGCATAGCAGCAGCAGAGTGCATTAACCTAAAGCAGTTTAGGTTGGATACGTTTTAGTTTAAACCCTCTGTCTTCATAAACCAGGTCCTTATACAATTTCCACGTCATACAAAGCCTTGTTAAAAAGACCTTAAAAGTGCTTCTTCCTTGTGGCTAATTTGCATAAATCAACAAAAGTATGTTACTGCAGAGACACTATGCTGTTTCTGTTGATCAGTGTCTTGCCAGTTTGCTAACCCAAAGCATCTCAGAGCTAATAAGACTGATTTCTCAGGGGATTATTAGTGTTTTAGACGTTATTGGAGCTGCTCATTAGCCACAACATGGTGAACACAGGGTTAAAGGAGATTTTTTTCTGTTTAAGAAGATCTAGCAATATGGCTATTTTTAACATCATCCAAAATTATAAACTCAAATTAATTTGATATTCGGTATTTCTTAGAATTAGAAGATATGGGGTAATGTGATGGGAATAAAGGATGCAACTGTCAAACCTGGGCCTCGGAGAAAGCAGGCGCGTGAATGCAGTTCTCGATGAGGATTGTCTGGATTTCAGTCTCCAGCTCCCCGGCTCGACCCAGCACTCGTACACTGTGGCCGTTTGGATAGAGAGATGTGCTTTCCCATGAGTCAATGCGCACCACCACTCGGTGATCCTGTACAACAGATCCAGTTTTATTATTTAGGAATTTAGGGATACATTTACTATTGATTTGAAACATGTTTTACTGATTCACTACCGATAAAGAAAGAAAACCCAACAAATGGGTCTTTTATGGGAAAAACTTACTCTCCACATCCCTGCATGTTGTATAAGAAAGTAAGGTGGACATTTGTTTTTCAAAGATGTGAACAGCACCGTCTCTTTTTTACTAAGCCTTTTTCAAAATACTATTTTATTTTACAAAGGGTTAAGATACAGTGCTTGATGATAAGAATACTTTAGTCTGCACTTTCCTTAAAAAAAGCACATGCAGACACTCCGGCCTATTTTAATAGTGAGAATATTGTATCACTCATACCTTGTTAAAATGTGTCTACAGAGCAACAGTGTAAACAAGAATTACACTTGCAACTGGTTTTCCCTGTATAATTCTTGTTTAAAGGCAATATAAAACTGGCAAATGACTGAAATAAAACTAAATAATAAATAAGTTTGGTGTGTAACCTGCAGAGTGTCGGCCTGCTGAGTGCTGATGCGGATCTTGGGAATGCGAGAGTCCCAGGGCACTGTCAGGATGCGCTGAGTGTTTCTGCTCTGGCTCTGAATGGCCTCTCGAGGAGGAAACGTCACCACATAGTCCCTCCAGTTCCTCTGCAGGATGCCCACCACACGACCTTATCAAAAAGGCAAATGCTTTAAGTTCACATTGTACATTACTCACATTAAATTGTAAGTATAAGGCTATTCTGATTTTTAATGCGTTTTATTTATTTATTGTTTATTATTCATTTGTTAGGGACCATGTACAAATACATTATTTTCACAAGAGAAGAGAGGTTTTGCACCAGATTTAGACTTTATAAACATTTATTGCAGTTAAATATGGCTATTACCTCCAGCCTCTCGCACCACTACACAAGAGGGGTTTACTCTTTCCTTTCAAGTTTACTTAAAATATGTTTATATTGCATAGAAACACATGTTTAATTATAATGTTTAATGTTAGGTGACAGTGTTGTGCTCAGGCACCTGAAGGCATGGGTTGGGTCTGGACATCCTCTCCACTCTTGTCCTCGCCCCGGGTCTCTGTCAGGGCTGTGACTCTGCCGCTCCACTCACTCCTGGGCAGCAGCTCCACCACCACAGTGTCGCCGTGCACCGCTCTGTTGCGATTCTTTCCGCCGCAAACTAGCACATCTCTGCTGAGGTCTGAGATGACAGACAGCACAAGACACCAGGGGAGAGATGTGGGACAGCAGAACAAATCAAAGAGAAAGACAAATGAACTTGTGAAAACATTGAGAACAATACAATACTCTGTAGTGTGTTACCTGTGCTCTTGTTGGAGAAGCCTTGTGTAGAGACGAGAGCTTCCTGTTGAGCCCGGTGTTTGTTAACATTGAGGATTCCCTGAAAACACAACAACGCAACATTTATATTATCAACAATTCATTTATGAACACTTGAATTTTACAATCTAACTATTAATTGGTCAACATGTGCTGAGCATTACTCGATGGACTATGGCTATAAAATGTGTGCAGAAGGGTTTTCTTTTAGATTCTCTTAAGGATCTCTCTCTTTTCATACTGTCACAGATGCAAGTAGAGAAATGATTAAACTGTCACTGTACATTACTCACATAATGTCTTAGTCCAACTGAGACCAATCCAGAGTCAGACAGAGTAAGGCTTACACCGACTATGCTCCATTAAGCCTTCACAGCTGGAGTTCACACCATGTCCATGTTTACATTCATTAGAGAGAACCCAAGTACTGTCTCTGCTTGGGCTTATGCTGCATTCATGTCTCCTTAGTATTTAACAGCATTAAGTCATTGTTAAAAGAAGAAAATAAACTTTAAACCTGGCGCGTTCATAGCGTTGAATCCTAATACACCAGGCTGATTTTTTCAGTAATCATCGAGTTATTCATAAATATCAACAGTAACAAACCGTCATAGCGAGTCATAAACACAACAAACTAAGATCAACACTTTCATTACTCACAATAACACAAGCACAATAGCACAATAACCGACAAACAGGATACCCAAGGACAGCGTGACCATTTGTTTATGTATTTTGTTGGACTATTAATAAGTATGTCTCTGTTTTTCTGTTTACGTGTGTGACTTTGTGGTGCTGTCCGGCTCAGGAGCGTGCTCAGTGCACAATGTTAATCTTAATCAAAGTAAGCTGTAAACTAGGGGTGTGTATTGGCAAGCACCAAGCAATCCAATACGTATCACAATACTAGTGATGTAACATATTACAAGTCTCACGGTTTGGCTCACATTACGTTTTTTGAGTCACAGAGTGAATAATTTTTTTGATTGTCAAAAAAAGGGCAGAAACTTCTTGCACTTAAAGCCACTGACATAATGAACAAGATTCTATTTTCAGAAAACGACTTGAGTTGAGCACTTTTCTAGGCCTTTGCAAAGCAGGCTTATGTTCACTTCGTGTTATGATGTATGAAAAGAATGATGCAGTAATTGATGATGAAACTACTCCCAGACAAACTCAGAGAGATACTGGACAAGCATGTGTGACAGTTTAGTGGTAAAACTTTTTATAGCATCAAGTCATCAGATTTACCAGTGGCAATCAATTGAATCGCATGCACTACCATACAATACAATGTAAATGCACACTTCCTTTTCTACACACAACTGAGGTTACTTACTTTCTCCAAACTGACGGCTAGAACTAATGCGGTCTTATACATGTGATTTAAATGATGCCAGAGGCTTTTCAAGTTGTTCTGCTCCTACGCTAGCCCTAATGCTGACGGATTAACCTGTCATGTGAACACATGACTGCTTGACTCTTTCACTCTGCAATTGATAAAAAATTCAAATTAAGACAAATCATAATAAAGTATAATCTGCTGGTCACGTGTGTGCCGGGATGTGATTTGCACAGATCAGCTGCCGTCCATTACACCCCTACACAATACAATATATCCCAATACAAGATGATATTTTGCGTTTTTTTTTTATGTAAAAATCCTGAAAACCTCATTTTGTGCTCTGGACACGTATACATTCACAAGAGCAAAAGTGTGTGAAATACATTTGATTTACTTTTCAAAATTGTAAGCACTGAAACTGTATCTAAAAACTAAATAGGCTAAATTATTGCTTGCAGAAATTTTTATTTGATTCAACCCAAAGTGTTTAGATTTGAAAAAATTCAAAAACATTTTTTATTGATTATTTTTTATTTATTTTCAAAAAAATTGATGATTCGGCCATATTAAAAAAATTATATGAGAATTGCGCAGTAAAACATCATAATATTTAAACAGAATAATTTTTTTCTTGTGTAACTCCGATGTTGAGAAATTTGAACAACTGCCCCCAGTCAGAGTAAGGTGTGTACCTGCAGTTTAAAACTCAGATTATAATTGGACTAAGGCAATAATTCAGTTTTCTCTGCCTGCATCTAAACGTGCTAAGGGATAGAAAGCAACACACAAACAAAGACCATGAGTTCTGGTGTTTAGACCAGATAAAAGACATTTTTTTTGGGTCACGCTGCCACTGGCTCCCGTTAGTTGGCTGTTTTGCCACATCATGTTGTGAAAACTAGGAAAATCTTGTCCACGGTAGCTTTTGATGTGTTCAAGAAACGAGTAAGTGTTATGTTGATATAAATGAATTAATGTTTACTATGTAAATCTTAGACTGGAGGCTGAGAAGTTTGATTATTTCTCGTGCATGTAAACTCAAAGTGAGAAATCCAGCTGAGAGCGTTTAAATGAGCTTTGAGCAAAGCATTAAGTTCTACATGTAAACGTACTAAGTGAGCACAATTGCTGCAGTTCTTTTCTCACATTCAGCCATGTTTTTTCTGTAGGAGTTATAATTAGGGGTGAATTGTAGATTCAAAATCAGATTTTCCTCTGGATCATCATAGATCATAGAGTTTAGCCAGAAAGACTCTTCTACAGTTTATTACAGTTGAATAAAGCTATACGTCCAGTCTCTCGCACCACTACAGAAGAGGATTTATTCGCTTCTTCTTTCAAGCAGGAGTTAGCCCTTTACAGGATTTTTAGGAGAGTAGGAGATATTCTAAAACGTATAGTAGGAGTCTCTGGGAGAAACGTTCACATTTTAAAATGTTCCAATTGCTTTTAATTATTTGTTGGATTTTCTTTGCTTCTATGCTGCTCAAGAAAAGGTGTCAGCAAAGGCATCTGGACGTGTTTGAAGGTGAAACTGTTTCATCCATTATTCAAGGAACATTTCTGGGACAATTCTCAGTCCAATTGGTGAGAGAGCTGAGCTTATAACCCTTGGAGGGAAACTAACGTTGATTGGACCAGGCTGTTCTGGTTTCACTGTTGTTAAGAGTTGAATGGGCAGTGTGAGTAATGGTGGAGGAGTCGTTATGCTGCTGTGGGGGCTTTTACATTTCCAGAACAAAATGAAGGCAAGACTAGCTGAGCACAATTGTTCTGGATTGCACTTTTCAACAAATGATGATAATTATCTTGAATATTAAATATGTTGTTGGTTATATCTTTTACAGAAGAGTAAGAGTAGACTTTTGCATTGAAAACACATGTAATCTAAAAATAAGGTGGAGATTATTGTTATTTAAACCTGAATGTATAGTTTTGAGGTATTGATGACACCTTGTACAAATGTATTTGAAAATATAATGTTAATGACTTTTCTGTTATAGTTTCTTCTTTAAAGATACTGTCCAGGACCTCAGTGGCTACTGTACCTGCACATATCGCCCAGACTTGATCCCAGCCTCCAGGACCTCAGGGGGCAGGTGCTCAGTGTACTCCTTCTCTGTGCTCTCACTCTCTTTCTCCTGCAGAGCCTGTGAAATGGAGCTGTACAACTCATGGGCCGCGCACAGATCCAGCCAGAAGTTATGCAAATAATCCTGAAAAATGCATGAGCAGATTTTAATTTTATACGTCTGGGTTTTTTATTTTTATGTATATAATAATTTATTATCAGACAGTAATAGAATGGGGCGGAAGATGCTTTGCATAAAGTGACTTTGAAAAAGAGTGCATGTCTGCATGGTAACACAGTTTTGTCATCTCTTGATGAGGTAACTCCAGTCAACAGGGGCAGAAATATTTGCACCAATCATGTACAACCTGGAAACTGGGACCACTGAGACACAAAACAAAAACTGGATTTGCTGAAGCACAGACCTGCGAGAAAAAAATATTGATCAGCATAAAGTGTTGCAGTATTATTTTTTTTATTATGACACAGGAAAAGCTATTTAATTTAACTGCATTGCTTTAATACATAATTATGGATAAATAATGGAAACACTGTAGATGTAAAACACAAACACACTGTTCCTAGGACAGTATAGGTGATATACGTGCTTCAGCTTCGAAAGCGGAAATGTTAATATTTCATTCATTTTTTCAATCATTTTCTTCAGCTTAGTCCCATTAGGGGTTGCAGATTAGATTACCCAGTTAGTTGCAGACATAGACAGTAACAACCATTCACTGTCACATTCATTCACTAGGGACCCTTTAGAGTTGCCAATTGAACTCACAACCTTCTTCCTGTGAGACATCTAAAATGAGTGCTTTTACACTTTGTGATGAAGGTTCTCTGATTCCCCAAATGTTTGGGCTAAGCCTGAGTTAAACTCTGGACCAGGCCAAGCAACCTGCATAACTTTCCAGAGTCCGACTCAGGATGAGCCTGTTTTATGGAACAGAAATGACAACTAAATGACTAAGACTTATCCAAATAAGCTTAGCTTGTTGGGTTAGCTAGTTTTAATTTAACACCCCTCTGGTACAAGCCTAGTCTTTCCATAAACAATCAATACAGTGGTGCATTATTACCCTTCAAGAGAGGGCTCTCTCTGTCTGCTCATCTGTAAAAGAGCTCTCAGCGTTCCACTGAGTCACACTGCAGCAACTTCATCAAAACTTTAATTTTGAGTTGACTTTTTCTGTCAGCTTCTTCTCTCACCTCCAACATTAGCTGTCAACCAGCTCATTGGAGCGATATGAATGCAGCGTATAGAGAGCACGGTAATGCAATACAATTATTGGTACATTGTGATCTCAGCACTCTGAGCAATCCAGGCAACTTAATAAGATTAAGAACTAGGGATGCTCATATTGACCGTTTAACCGTTAACCTATAGTAAATATTTTGACCGATTAATACTATCAGTTAAACGGTTTAAAACTTTTTTTTTTTTAATTTTTTTTGTTTGTTTGTTTGCTGCATGGTTTTGAAAATAAAATAGCCTACTATATAGCTTATATTTATTAACTCACGGAGCGTGTCGGCACGCCCAACCACACACCTGACACATGCATGAAGATGTCTGTGCGGCCATCGGTGCATATCCAGGTCCCGCCCATGTCAAAACCCCTCACAATTGGCTGAAAAAGGTGTCAATCGAAGGCTAACACTTCCTGTTAGCATTTTAGCAGCTTTTTTCGCGGACTTATGGCTTTTATTATTAATAGAAATGACAAAAAATGTCGCAGCAGTTTTCAAGTTGGAAATACTTCTCTGCAGTTTTTGAGCCTTGGAGGATAATAACATGTCTTGTGGACCTAATTATTTTACTGAATATTATTCACTGGACCTTTTACGGACAGAAAGACACGCTCGCTTACATGCATTTGTTGCTGTTTCAGTCCAAGAGACCCGTCAAAAGGTAATACAAGTCCAAACTAAATCTTTGTGCTTGTCTGTAAAAAAGCTTTGGTGTCGGCGCTGTGGTTGTAACGTGTTAAAATGGTTTATATCGTCTGAAAGATGAGACTTTAAGCTTTAATTTGGTATATATAGCTATATTGTTGGGGTTTGCATGACAACGTGCAAGCACAACGCAGGCTTTCTTTTGTAGCGTGTTTACGTCACGGACCGGGACGTTGTACACTAAGCCGTTAATGCCAATTCAATATTATAATCTTATCAGTTAACGGTTAATAATCGATTAAGGAGCGGCGGTTGTCGGTCAGGAAAATTAATCAAAATGAGCATCCCTATTAAGAACCATGTGTAAATCATTTATAGAGACCAACATTGCAGTTTGAGCACTCTTTAGTTATGTATTGTGCAATAATAGTAAATATATGGTATATTATACAGCCTTAGTCATCAGTTAGACTTGCACTATTACATTAGTAACAAGGACACATAAGTTGAATAATATAATAAGAATTGTATTTATTTAATTATTATTATTATTATTATTATTAAATATGGTAGATTCAATCTGTGTATTGTTTGCAGTGTAGATTAGAATAACACGAAGACTCACTAAAGTCTTCAACTCCAGAAAGAGATGCTACTAGAACCAGGTCCAGTTACCACTATTTTTGTTAAACATCCACAGTTATTTTATTCATTCATTCATCTTCTACCGCTTAGTCCCGTTCGGGGTCGTAGGTGACTAGAGCCTATCCCAGCAGCTTTGGGCCTGAGGCGGGGTACACCCTGGACAGTGGCCAGTTAGTCGCAGGGCTGACATTTAGACATAGACAGTTATTTTATAAGCCTACTAATTATTTATTAGAAGAACTATTAATTCATCATTTTAATGTGTTATACAATTTTAATAATAATATATGTATAATATACAATCTAATTATATAATTATGTCTATATCTTTGTTTTGGCTATGTCTAATATTCTTTCCATGGAATTTAGAATAGTTACAAAATGCAGGATCAGTACATTTTAGATAAATACTTAATATTTTATATTATTATTAATGTATTATTTATAATTATTCATCTGTGTTATCAGTCCGACTCCGAGCTCTCCTGCTCAGGACCAAATGCACCAGTCGCCAGACTCAGACACTCACAATGACACATGACGGCTCGTCCACACCTTAGTCCGGTGTAAGATGGGAAATCAACCACACCTCTCTGACTATGAGCTTATTGCCCAGGGGAAGATCGGGCCTTTAGTCTTGGTCACACTTGTGTTGTGAAATAATGATACATGGCTATATAATAATACAACACTCATCCACAGCAGCGTTTCCTAAATTTAGCTGTGCTTCCTAAATCTGCTGATGAAATCCAGTCTTTCACAGTTTGTTGGTAACAGAACATTTATATTTTTTTTTTCTGAGAGACTAAGGCCTATGCAAAATAGTGGTTCAGATTATTTTGCCTTTTATGTTTGTGCAAGTGCTCAAAACTAAACCAAAACTTTAATACACACTTTGGTTACTATAGCCACTTCTGTTCCATCAAGCAGTACAGATTCTTCTTACTCCCATCACGTTTGGTGAACAATGAGGCCAGAATGAACAACACACATGTCATCTCTTTCATAGTTCAGCCCCAGACATGTGTACAGACTCCAGACTATATAACTTTGTGAGGTGTGTGTTTTTGTACCTGCATGGAGATGACATAAACCCCTGAGTTGAGGCTGCTGAACTGAGCCACAGTGTCCTGGTCGTCTGTGATCATCACAATATCCTTCAACCCTGCCAGGTGGTTGTGGTACCACACTGCTGCAGAGTATACACACCTAAAACACACGCACACACACCGTTACAATGGAGAAGTAAAAACAACAGCTTGCCTCTAAACGCTTTAAACCCTGAACACAACCAGTTTATCTTTTGAACATGCATAAATAATTTATTCCTTTGTTTTAACTACCACCAAGAACTAAGAATAAATATTGGCACTAGGCTATAGTAGAGGGCTGCTGCACACTTTGAAAAAATGTGGCTCCTCTTGTAAGTCATCTCAAAACTTGCTAGCAGCTAGCTTTACTGACCTGAAAAATTTACAGCCATAGCATTCTGTAAAACTGTCAATACACACAATTATTAGGCCCGAGCCGGTGATGGCCGGGAGGGCCTATTGTTTTTGCTCGGATTTTTTTTTTTTTATCTTTATTGTGACCAAATGATCCTAAATTTGACCCAGTGAACATGCACAAAAAGTTATTTTTATTGGTCCCAGACTTCAAGCTCCGTGAAAATGGTATGTTTTTGAAGTCGCCGAAAAAAAAAAACGAAAAATGACTCAGTGGCGACCCCTACAAAATCAAAATACATTGGGCCTATGGAAAGTGAAAGTAAGTTTTTTTCAACGCAGAAAAATGAAACTTGGTATATCCATAGGACACCTCAGGGCAAACAGAAAAGTCAATGACAGTCACACCCTAAACTCAACAGGAAGTCCGCCATGTGGGGTGAAACGCGCGGCCACTAAAATTGCACCCCTTGCGCAGAAAGATGCAAATCATTGTGTTATAATCTAAATGGCCCCAAATTTGGTGAGTATCATCTAGACACATGTGCCAACCAAAGTTGTAACTTTGTTGTTGATATTTTATCGGGTATGGGTGTAGCAAGCCTGTAACGAGGTGGCCATTTTTGTGAAAATAAAACGTCTCTTAACTCTCAAACGCCTTCTCGGATCGAGTTGGAACCAATAAGGCGTTTGTGCACATTCATGACCTGAACACAAAGATATGTAAATAAAAGGGTTATCTTTAGAAATGGCTCTCCAGCGCCCCCTACAAACTTATAATGGGACCCAAGGATTTAGTTTGTTATAGAGACATAAAATTTGGTACACACATCTCTTATGTCATGACGAGCATAAAAGCCAATGACAACCACCCCCTATCTATAAATGTGTTGCCATAGCAACGTCCCAAAAATGTGAAAAAAGTCAATGGGAAGTGAAATTTTTAGTTTGTTGTAGGCAAATGAAACTTGGTACACATATCCACCATGGGCTTATGAACAAAAAAGCCAATGGGGACCACACCCTATCACACACGGGAAGGCGGCCATTTTGAATTGAAAATTTGGTCCGACTTAGAATACACCTCTTTTTAAAAACAACAACAAAAATAGCTGCTTCATTCCACAGACACCAAACTTGGGCAAAATGAGCTAAACACATGTATGTAAAAGAGACAAGTGTTTTTCTAGACTTTTTGCTCGAGTTATATTTTTTTATTATAATTCGGTATATATTTTTTATTATAATTTTTGCAAAATGATTCTCAATTTGACCCAGTAAACCAACAACTAAAAGTCATTTTTATTGGTCCCAGACTTCAAGCCCGCAAAAATTTATGTATTTGAAGTCCCGAAAAAAAAATGAAAAATGACTCAGTGGCGACCCTAGAAAAGTCAAAATACATTGGGCCTATGGAAAGTGAAAGTAACTTTTTTCCAAAGTAGAAAAATGAAACTTAGTACATCCATAGAACACCTCAGGGCAAACAGAAAAGTCAATGACAGCCACACCCTAAACTCAACAGGAAGTCCGCCATGTGGGGTGAAACGCATGGCCACTAAAATCGCACCCCTTGCGCAAGAAGATGCAAATCATTGTGTTTTAATTTAAATGGCCCCAAATTTGGTGAGTATCATCTAGACACGTGTGCCAACCAAATTTGTGACTTTATTGTTGATATCTTATCGGGTATGGGTGTGGCAAGCCTGTAACGAGGTGGCCATTTTTGTGAAAATAAAATGTCTCTTAACTCTCAAACGCCTTCTCGGATCGAGTTGGACCCAAAAAGGCGTTTGTGCACATTCATGACCTGAACACAAAGATATGTAAATAAAAGGGTTATCTTTAGAAGTGGCTCTCCAGCGCCCCCTACAAACTTATAATGGGACCCAAGAATTTAGTTTGTCATAGAAACATGAAATTTGGTACACACATCTCTTATGTCATGACGAGCATAAAAGCCAATGACAACCACCCCTATCTATAAATGTGTTGCCATAGCAACGTTCCAAATATGTGGAAAAGTCAATGGGAAGTGAAAATGTTAGTTTGTCGTAGGCAAATGAAACTTGGTACACACATTCAGTATCGCCTTATGAACAAAAAAGCCAATGGGGACCACACCCTATCACACACGGGAAGGCAGCCATTATAAATTGAAAATGTGAACCGACTTAGAATACAACCTCTTTTTAAAAACAATAGAAAATAGCTGCTTCATTCCACAGACACCAAACTTGGGCAAAATGAGCTAAACACGTGTGTAAAATAGACAGGCGTTTTGTCGTTTTTGCTCGAGTTATTTATTTTTTTATTATAATTTGGTATATTTTTTTTATTATAATTTTTCTGAAAAATGATTTTCAATTTGACCCAGTAAACGTGCAAGTAAAAGTCATTTTTATTGGTCCCAGACTTCAAGCCCATGAAAAATTTATGTATTTGAAGTCGCTGAAAAAAATATGAAAAATGACTCAGTGGCGACCCCTAGAAAAGTCAAAATACATTGGTTCTATGGAAAAGGAAAGTACATTTTTCCAATGTAGAAATACAAAACGGTACATCCATAGGACACCTCAGGGCAAACATAAAAGTTTATTACAGCCATACCGTAAACTCAACAGGAAATCTACTATGTTGGGTGGAATGCGTGACCACCTAAATCGCACCCCTTGTGTCTAAAGGCTTTTCATCTAAACAGCTCCAAATTTGGTGAGTATCATCTAGACACGTGTGCCAAAAAAGTTATCAATTTGTTTTTTGATACATTTGTGGCTGTGGTCCTAATGAGTCTGTGAAGAGGCAGCCATTTCTTTGGGAAATAAATGCCATTTCCCAATTGCCAGGATCCTTCCTTTAGAGGAGGCCCCTCCAGAGCCACGGCTAGAGTCTTAGAAAAGTCCTTTGGAACTTGTTGTACTTTTACACAAGTAATATTTACATGTTGCCTTTTTAAACAGGGGGGTGCAGCGATTCCTGAGTCATCTCAAATCTCCAGCCAGTACTTTGTTTTTCTCGCCTTAGCCCAAGCATAATCTATTATTTCCAAAGGTTCAGACAGCTCCCAGGAAAACCAGAGATTGTGGAGACCTTTAACTCTAAAGTTAGGTTACAAGGTGGTGTAGCAGGCCCAAGCAGTAGCACAGGCCCGGTTATTTGACATTATCGTGAAGTTTACGCTTTAAAGCACGAAATGCAATCCTCCTAGTGCATGTGTCCCCGCGGTCTCAAGGGAGGCGAGGGCCTTTATCGCCGCTTGCGGCTTTAATTAATATTCTTTTTGCTTTACTTTGCAGAAATATTGATGGGGTCAAGTTTAAAAGCCGAGCAACACCATTTTGACCACACTTTTCCAGGTCTTGTTGACTTTAGCAGGTCTGATGTATATTTTCTGAGTTTCTGAGGAACCTAAGTGCAGCATGAAACAGACGATGCAGACTCTATCCAGACGAGAGCATTTAAAAAAAATAAAAATATGGTGTTAAACACAAACCACAAACAAACATTCAGAGCATGTGCATTAAGTCTGTTTTGCTTTGGCAGCACAAAACTCTCTGAAAGTCACAAACGCATAAAAAAGTATGCTTTTATAAAGATACAGTACCTACAGTAGTTGTGCTCACGTTGTGCAAATGACCCTGATCAAAAGTTTACATACCCCAGTTCTTAATAACAGTGTATTGTCACCTTTAACATCAATGACAGCTTGAAGTCTTTTGTGATAGTTGTGGATAGGCTCTTTATTTTCTCAGATGGTAGATCTGCCCATTCTTCTTGCCAAAACGTTTTTAAATTTTTGGGCTGTCTTGCATAAACTGCACGTTTATATGTATATGTGTATGTTATCAGGCCAAAATCACCAACTTTTGATCAGGGTCATTTGGGTAGTTTCTGTTGTCATTATGATTTTAAAAAAGTAAACAGTTGTTTTACAATAAATGGATTCACCCAACCACTAACTTGTGAAAGAGAGGTTTTTGTATTATCATTTATATTCTCTGAAAAATGGCCAAACAATCACAAATTTAGTTTTGATTTGTTTACCCTGCCAGGGTATGTACACTTATGAGCCAGGGCATAAGAATTATAAATGCTGTAATAGCTTGACTATTAAGTGCATTTTCTGGGCATGTCACATCGACTAAAAGAAATAAAAATGAATAGGATTTTAGTTGGACTAAGAAATTGAATGCGTTACAATTTACAAGTTTGTTTTTTCATGGAACTGAGGCAATAATGAAAATGTATCTAGTGTCATGTAAAAATTATTGAAACGGACCATTATGTTTACTGACCTGGTCTGCCATTTCTCTTGGCTCTCCCCCTTTTCTCGTGGACAGTAGGAATACTCCTGGAATTCATTGGCAAACAGCACACAGTTGTGTCGAGGGTCTTTCAGCAGGTTACGCAGACGATTATACTGCCTAGACAAAACACACATCACAACTAAATTAAAAAAACTGAAAAAACACGCCTATTTTATTACCCATCAAATACTGTAAAGCTTTGTCAGCATTCATTTTGGACTCTACATCTTGTGCCAATATGCTTCACTGAGGGCAATATTTTAAAGCATCTTTGAAAAGTAAAAAGCTGTTCTGCATTTATTTTGTATTTTCATTTAAAGTATTAGTTGACACATATGCTCCTCAGTTATCTGGTCTAATACGTCAGACATTTGACTAAACTATACTTTGCATAAAACATCTATTGGTATATGAAATATTGTTATAGCAAAAACCTAGAAACACCATGAAGCACATTTTAAGGACACGCATTATTACTCCCCTTTTCAGTCAGCAGAAAGTCCTGTTTGCTTTCCTAGATGGTTAAGAGGTCAACCATCTAGGATTACTCTTAACAATAATGGCAAAACAAATATCAGGAACTTGCTTTTTGGTTAAGACAAATGTAAAGTTGAACCAAAAAACATTTTCTTTTGACTTTGTTATTGTCCAATTTAATTCAGCTATTGTGTGGTATATTCTATGTTGTATAAATGTTGCAACAGTCATATGACCTGCAAAATTCGGATACCCCTTTTGAGTTTCTGTAGAACTAAAATAAAATTTATGATGAAATACACAGGTCTGACTAGTCAAAACTGGGACTACATCTAACAAACATAAACCAGTGCAAAATATAGAACTGAACAACGACAAAATCAGGTATAAACAATGAATAAACCAGGACTTTATAAACTTTTGCTATATGTGAAGCCCTAGTTTTTAGACCCAGGAGGATAGCTACTGAGTATTGCAGAAGCTAATGGGTATCTGACTAAGAATTTAACTCCAGACAAAGACACACAGTCCAAAGACACACAGTGACAACACTGTGTGTCTTTTTTCAGCCCATGTACCTGCGTCCTTTGTTGTGTTGCACAGCCTGACACGCCGTCTGAGTGAAAATGATTCCCTGCAATTCTCTGAATTCAAGGATTTCCAGATAGTCAAGGACGACACCAACATCGGGCACCACATAATGGGTCAGCTCTCCTGGCAGCACCTTACCCGCTGGTGGAGACAGAGATGGTCATACTGATGAAAAAAAAAATCAGATACCATTTTCTTCAAAAGTATATTTAACAAGTATATTTGAGTTTAAAACTAGTCTGATAAATAGAACAAATCATAGCAAAATAAAGATAAAGGGTACAGTAAAAACAAAAGTGCAATGACAATTTTGGACAAATTATTATTATTTTTCGTGACAGGTGACAAAAATCTGGGGTGCCATAAAGCAACTATCATAGGAAGGTTTTAATAAAATATGCACAGGTCATTCACTGCGTCTAATGAAAATGAGAAAACCGCTTACAATAAACCTAGAGAGACAATGAATAAGATGATGAGGATAGAACAACAACTTTGCCAAATCCGCTATTATATTATTTACTGTATGTACAGTGGGGATCGAAAGTTTGGGCACCCCAGGTAAAAAAAAAATTATTAATGTTGATAAAGACGCCAAGAAATGATGGAACACAAGGTATTAACTCTGCAGGGTGCCCAAACTTTTGCAGACACCATTTTTTTGTTTTCTGTTATTTTGAAAGTGTAAATGATGGAAATAAAATCTAACTTTTTTTGACTCTTTATAAAGATGTCTAATCTATCATTTGATGCCTTTTGGAGATTTTTCCATCTTTTCTTG
Source organism: Perccottus glenii (assembly GCA_024416835.2). Taxonomy (NCBI): domain Eukaryota; kingdom Metazoa; phylum Chordata; class Actinopteri; order Gobiiformes; family Odontobutidae; genus Perccottus; species Perccottus glenii. Next base: position 26,582,201 of record CM044548.2, read on the forward strand.
GCGTCTTTATGTACATTAATAAAATGTTTTCCCTGGGGTGCCCAAACTTTCGATCCCCACTGTATATGGCAGGTATCAACAAGTGAACTACATACTGTAAGTTGAAGTATACAACAGATAAGACCAAAACCCGAGCTAATGCTTTTAGGATGTCACCATTGCATAAACGTTGCAGATTTAGCTAGTTAAGAATATCCATCTAGTCTCTGAAATTACGTGTTACGGCTAACATTAAGAAACACAATGCAACAGTCTACTACAATTAGCTAAAATAAATTCATGCAGCTCTTTGTCATATATATATATATCCATTAGCCAACTGATTATTTGTCGTCCATGCAGCTGATTTTTCTATAGCAGTGAATAAAAGGCTTCTAGTGTGTCAGCAATGTTACTGGGTCTGTACCGTTGTCACAATTCGCTAGACACAGAGCGCTGTAGCACGGTACCCGCTGTCTCAGATAGTGCTCTCGGACCACACGGACCTTCCGACCACGACTGCTTTTCAAATGCAGTATTTTCTCCGTCTTTATCATCTTTGGGACCGGGGTAAAACTGCGAGGTCCCGCTGTTCTGGTTTAACATAACGCGGTGGGAACAGCTAACCAGACAAAAGCAGTACTTAGCTAAACAACTTCAGGGAAGTGCGATGGTCACGTGACGACGCTCAGCGGGAAAAAAAAAATAAACAATAATAAAACAAAATAAATCTAAATTGTTTATTTTTACGTTCAAAACGCAAAACTCAATGATGTCCTGGTGAAGACCAGTAGGTCGGTAGCCTATACCTAAATGGTCCAAACGCGTTGGCATGTCTCCTGGGCTCATTTCATTGACGTTTTAACTGGATTTTTATGTGCCTGGATCTTTGAAAGGCATCTAAAATGTTTTATTTAATTCATTTTATTTAAGGAAACAGATTCAAACATGTCAAAATATAAGTTAAAATACTTGCTGTACTTAAGTACAATTTTCAAGTATCTGTACTTTACTTAAGTAGATTTAAATGGGAGTACATTTGTACATTGGATCTACAAGTATAAGTAAATTTGTGTTTTTAAATTCTTGTAAATTGTACAATTGTATGCGTTTTTATTTTTTTTATAAATATTTACCCTCCCATTCACAAAACAAACCCGTCCAGATTTTCCAGAAGTTTATACTTTGCTTTACTATATACCCCCGTTTTCAGTGTTAAAAATGATGTGCTCCTGCTCCCATTACCTATCAAACAGAGAACATTTTGTGAACCAAATCGCAATATCCTCTTTGAAACGGACGTCGAAGTGAGGGACAAGGATCCTCTTGTTACACTTTGGCTCTTTGGCTGAGCGTGAAGAGAAGCTGCAGCAGAGCATCATCAGCTCAGCTCAGAGGCGATACACTTGGCTCAAGTTAGCGACTATGCCATTACGGATGCACTGGACTTTACTTTTCGTGTAAATACTGGCATTTAAACTAACAATTAACACATTTAACCTCACACTGAACTTATTAGCCAAGCTATTCGCATTTTTAGCTCTGGACGGCATCTTTTAATTAAGGAAATGAACTTCATTTGAGAAGAAGTCTTTGTAAAGGTAAGCTTAAACCCTGCTGGCTTTTGTGGTTTAATGAACTTATTTAGTCCTGCTATTATTGTTGACATAAATAAACAAATAAAGCTTTATTTATTTATTTATTTATTTCGATTTTCTTTACTTTCTGTGCTAATTTGTGTGACGTTATGAATTGCTCTACACAGATGCACGGAGCGTCATAATCATGCTAATAAATTGTTTATTAAAGTATTATAGTAGGCTATACTAGAGGTGGATGTGTTTGTCAAAGTAAGCTGACTCACTTTTATGAATAAGCTGTAAACCACTGTGCTGTTGTCGGTGTCCAGTCACTGTGAGGCTTTTTGAGGCTATTTACTGCAACTTGGCTGCTTCTCAACTCCTTCACTTACTGTGCAGCTCAGGTCCCAGTCACATCCTGCAAGTTTTCATCCAAATCTCAACCTCTTCGACCTTGGCAGGCGGCTAAATGCAATTAAGAGTGAGGATCTGTCTGATGGGACCTAAAGCGGGAACGCAAGACTTAGCTGTAGTGAAGCTGAAGTAAACTCAGTGCTTTTGGGTGAGTCAGAGAGGATATTGACGCTCACAATGATGTAGGTCATGTGTGATTGTTTGTGCAGTAGTATCTGATATGACTGTCCTGGCCTGGCCTTAGGGCGTCAGAGAAACTATTGTCCCTGTTATCAACAGTCAATGGTCTGGCTTTGCTTCTGACTTTGAAAGGGTGCCAAAAAGGTCAACAGCTTAATGCCTTGTCTTTAAATTATCTGACGTACTTTAAGCTATATGTTTGTATATATAAATTTATACAATAAGATTATGCCTGAGATCAGTGTCTATGAAGCAGTGGAAGTAAAAGACCTGTTTGAAACTGTTTGCTCTGAACATTTGAAACCAAAAAAGAAATGAGGTGTTATTACAGTATTTTATTTGCTCTTCTAGCACCCAAGCATTGACAAAAGCCCCAATCATACAACTGTTAACTGTTGAAGTTAACAGTGGATATGCATCATTTGTGTTAGTGATAGGGACAATTCATTCTCACTAAACTGCTTTGGACATGTTCTTACTTTTCATACACAATCTTTAGGCACATGTTGTCACCACTAGATGGAGCTCCGGAGCAAGACACATGTATACTGTTAGCCACACCAAAGTTTGCTTTTTTAAAAAAACAAGTACACAGCATACTAGTTTTAGGTCATGTCTCGAGAAAAAATGTATTCATCTGTCGGATAAAAGCAGTACTAATCAAAATTCATAGCTCCAGCTCAATGCCAGTGACAGGTAAAGAGAGGTACTGCTTCATTCCTGTTGTGAGCTCTAATCTTTGTCATCTGGAAAACACACTTGCTTGCTCAATACCTCGCTGAGACGTTTGTCACAAATGTGCCCTGGCAATAATAGTAATGCAGCTTTTAATGATTCCTGTGCTCTTACCTTAATTAAAGCCTTTTAGAAGATGCCTTGTGGGGGGTGGGGGGATGGGGGTCAACACTCCAATTGAAAAATTTATTCCAGCAGCAGTGGAGTTGACTCGGCGCAAGAGATGGAGGTAAAAGACAGATGGAGCAAAAATATAGAAGTAGCTGGTTGTGCTTTATAGACCCTTTTGAAAACATCAACTGTGGGTGTCTAGTTTGGCAATGCATGGCCACCATTTTGCTCAAACAAGATTTTGGCCAATGACAACTGACGGACAATAAATGTGTGCTATCAGTGAGCGGGTAGAGAACATTAGCAAGGGGCTGAATACTTGATCTACAAGCATTTAGGCGAGTCACTTGATTCTTTGGACTATGTTCTGCTGGACCTCTATAGAGCAGGGTTATACACAGTTGGTTATGAAACCTGTGCTTTTTCAAAGGCTGTTAAACGGAGATAATAATCTAATAATCTTTATATAGTGCTTTTCCATCTACTGTAGTAGGCACTCAAAGCGCTTTACATAGATTAAGCTATTTACCAGTGTTACAGAACATCACTGGAGGCAATGTAGGTTAAGTGTCTTGCCCAAGGACACAACAACAGTATGTGGGGGAGAGCGGGATGTTATGATGTTTTAAGCTGGGCTCGAACCACTCATTCGCCGGTAGAAGGACGGCCGCTCTACCCACTGAGCTAACACCACAAAAACACTACACAATGGTTTTCAACTTGAGAGTGTGTCCCTGCTTTGCTTAGTTAACATTTTATTATTTCAGATTCATGATCACTTTGCACAATTCTCTTTGAAATACAGTAATGTAGCATGTTTTTATGGCCTATTTACCATTAAAATTCACCCTTAGAAAGGAGTACCATTAACAGAATTGTATGGAAAATGCAATAATATTTCCCACAATTATTATTATTAAATCAATTTTATATAGCTTTTCCAGGGACGCAAAGACGCTTTACATATCAATTATTCATTTACTCCTCAGTCACACACTGGTGGTGGTAAGCTACATCTGTAGCCCTGGGGCAGACTGACCAAACATTTGCACACATCCATACACCAGTGCCACAGACACTGGAGGCAAAGAGGGTTTAGGTGTCTTGCCCAAGGACACAACAACAGCATGAACTGTAGGGAAAGCAGGAATCAAACTGCCAACCTTCTGATTGTAGGATGACCGCTCTATCACTGAGCCACTGGTTTTTTCTATTTATTTATTCATTTTTATTTTACTTTTTTTGTTTCTTTGTTACAGCTGCACACATCTATTGTGAGTCTCGGCATACGTTGGTGAAAGAAATCTACTACAACTAAAATGCCAATATACTAATGTACACTAATAGACAAGTACCACGTCCAACTCTGCTTCAAAAATTCTGAAATATCGTATTAAAGGCTGAGTATTTTATTGTGTAGTCAGCAGTTATGGCTCCTCCAGCTGCCTCTAGGTGCACACAAACCAACCACCACCGAGCCTTTAAACACCACATTTAGTCCAGAATACAGAAGAAATACTAACCTAAGCAGGGTCCCACTGTCCCACTGACTGCCTTTGGGACACATGGAAGCATTTTGTTCTTGCAATTGAATGGCATGGCAGGGATGGGAAGCACAGTTGGTCAAACACAAACTTTTCGATTTTCTTTGCTATTTCAGTCTGAAGCACTTTTATGTTTATGCTCATTTGGAGAAAATTGCAGCTTGAAGCATGCCAGGCAGTACTTCGAAAAGACGGCCACCCAAAGCACAAAGTATGCTATTCAGAAGTGAAATATGTTATGGAAGGTAATTTCAGCAGTCACCTGTTTGCGCAGTATATGTTTACTACAGATGCCAACTGTCATATTAAAGAGAGGTTTGAAGAATTATTATACACAACATATGACTTTGATCACAGCCTATAGCTGCAGCATGATGTTTTCCTTTGCATCAACACTCTGCATTTGTTGTTTTTGGGAAAAATATTGGGAATTCTATTACCTCTTGTTTCTAAAGCTGCCCAGAGAGACAGCACAGCAGGGCAGTATAGTTTGTCCAGTACACACAGGAGAAGCAATCTAATGTTTATTCATTCTTGCATGAAGCTTCATGGCATTTATAAACTGAAGTCATTTTAATCATTTTTATCAATATTTCCCTGCAGGGCTACCATAGCTCTTCACATGCTTTAAAAGCTGGAGCATGAAGTGTTGGAACTTTTGTCACCAGATGCTGCTAAAAAGCCAAGCCTCTCCCATGGTACCTCTTAAATGGTCGTCATGTAAGGGCGCCGCCATACGGTGATTTTACAGCAAAATACAGCGATATACCTCTGTCCACCAGAGGGCAGGCTCCAAAAGCGGAAATATAAGGAGAAACCCAATGGCAACTTTACAAGAGTAAAAATCATGTTTACAGCCTGGTACAAAAGATGGCTCCGATCTCTAGAGCTAAGTTTTTACTACGTGACAACTCTGGGGGGAGTGAATTTTTGAAAATTACGTTGGTTTATGCTATCTAAAAACTATTGTTTTACTATGGAGTAAAACCCGAAAAGCCCGGATGTAACGGCCATTTTATTGCCCATTCGTAATGACAATATTGGTGAATAGGGGACCAATGGGCGGATATCATCCATAATTATACTATCTATGTACAAAGCCCATAAACTCTATACCCCACCTTTAAGTCAAAACTAAGGACCAAAACTATTAAAAGTAACAGAAAACTTAAAAATTCCAAAAACCACAAGTCCAGTGAGACCAAGTCCAAATTGATGGAGAGGTTACTGTTTGGTAAAGTTATGGTTGGATATTTTCGGCCTTCAGATCTGCCCTGGCTTTGTCATGTAACAGAACCCAATGCAAGTGTACTTAGGAACTGTTCAATCCTTCCGTCTGCTGTCTGCTGAACTCTTTTGACTGGTATCATCTAAACTCAACTGATTGGTGCAAATAAATAACACTATACTGGCCTGTTGTTTCTCAAGAACATTTTTTTTTTCAATTATCTTTTTATTAACATTAACATAACAGACATAAAAGGAAAAAATATAGTAATAAAAAATGAAATAATTAAAAAAAAAAAAAAGTCAATCCATGGTCACAGATCACAGTTCAACCTTTGTAAATGTAATGTAAACATGCCAAGCATTATAGTGTCAGAGTTTCATAAGTGGTTCCCATATCCTTCTGAAGGCATCTCACTTATTCTTTAGGGAGTATGTGCGTTGTTCCAGTCTTAAAGTTTCATTTAGGATTTGTTTAAACAGATTAAATTATGGGGGTCTTTGTTTCCAATTGAGCAAGATGCATTTCTTTGCTATATACGACATCCTCTTCCTGCATGTGGTGTCCAGTGTCTTGTCCACTTCCGTACCAAAGAGGTACAGTGTTGGTGTAATGTCCAGTGGGGTTTTCACAATCTTAACAGTTAGATCATGTACTGCCTTCCAGAAATGTTTTAATTTCCTGCATTCCCAAAAAACATGCATTCTCAAGAACATTTTGAATGGCTTAATCTGTCACATTTCATTAAAAAAAGAACAAGGCAATTGTAGGACATTGTCTAAAATTGGCAACATTTTCCAAGAGTTAAAGCTCAACGCAGTTTGGTTTTACCCAAGTTCTCCCAAGCCACCTCAGAAGAGGAAATAAGGACTTTTAAGAGCCTTAAAACTCCACTATCCAATTTTCTCTTTGCAGCCCCTGACTCAGACTCCACTCACCCCCAACAGCAGCCTAGGGACCTCTCCTGCTTCTCTTTCATTAAAAAAATAAAACTGGACCAGTTCTTTCTATCTGCCTTATCTCCGCCTCGTTAAACATTACCTGATTGAATTGACAGTATTTGTCGGCGTTTTCACGTTGCCTCGTTGTTGATGCTTTTATTGATGAGTTGTTTTGATGTGTTAAACAACATATTCAGCGCTGAATATACACTTTATCTATCTATACTGTATTTGAGATGCAGTGGCTCAGGTGGTAGAGGAGTCCTATAACAGGAGGGTTGGCAGTTCAACTCCCGCTTTTCCCAGTAGACTCTTCACTCACCTTGTGAGTGTCACACTGGTGTAATGTGTGAGAATGTTTGGTGGTGGTTGGAGAGGCCGTAGCTGTGGCTACAGACAGCGTAGTGATTGTGGAGTGAAGGAATAATGGCCTGTGAGCACTTTAAGTCCCTAATCGATATTAATCCATTCCATTATTATTTATTGGCAGCTATTAAACTTCCTGGAACGTATGACAAGCCGGTGTTGACCAAGGGGAACGCTCCTTTTTCAAGCATGTCATTTTTGCGAGCATTGATTGGCAAAGGTTTTCCGTTCCCGAGAAAGGTTTTTCATCTATTAAAATCCTATACAATAAACAGTTTTTTCACAAATGATTAATACTATTTGAGGTTTAAACCATTTTCCCCAACTAGAAGAAAAATAAATCAAGTAGTCTGTTTAAGGCCATTTCACACCCAATTTGACTCCACTTATTTTAAAGTGAAGGGAGGAAACAATTTGCCATCAACTGAAATATAGGTAGGCCTACCCATTCTGACTTAGTGCCATAGAGTCACACTAAATGCTATGCTTCACAAGGAGACTCCTTTGAATGATCTATTCTTGTAAAAACTGGGGCAGCAGTAGCTCAGTGGGTAGATCGGTCGTCCTTCAACTGGAAGGTAGGTGGTTCGATTCCCGCTCTCCCCACAGTTCATACTGTCGTTGTGTCCTTGGGCAAGACACTTAACCCACCTTGCCTCCAGTGGCTGTAACACTGGTAATTACATTAGAACAATGTAAGTCGCTTTGGATAAAAGCGTCAGCTAAATGAATAAATGTAAATGTAAAAAGGATTAAGAAGGTCACTTTTTTTTAGGACTAACTAAGTAAATTAACATAAAATTGCAGCTTAACATGTGCTAGCAACAGACCTAGCAAGGAACGCACTAGCATACAGACCAAGCTACACAGGACGTAGGCAACGCTGTTAGCATACATGTGACTCCTGACCGGCAACAATTAGGTTTTGTAGGGACGTAATTCTCGAAACCATTCTTGTTCTTGAGACCGGTTTTAAGACAATTTTGTTACCGTCTTTTTGGTTTTATCTCGGACATCAAGGACAACCAAGACCACAAACTTCCATCCTTTAATATTCAATGAAAATTCTCTTTCTCTATTTCAGTCTCCTTTGCCAATAACTAACCTCCTTGAGACTGGAATTGGTCAATAACGAGTCTTTCATCTGAGTTGTTACCAGAGACCGTCTTTGTACTTTGTATGCATTTTGTCAGTGATCTTGCATATAGCTATTCTTTCTCAGAAGGTGTGAATGAGGGCATTATGAATAATGGAGGGGCGTTGTGGAGAGGTATAAGCATGTTCTCTCATTGTCAGGACAACGAAATGGCAAAAACACAAAATTCAAACACCCATATACGGCAGAGGTAAAAGGGACTATTAAGGCCAGCGTCCGGCAGCTCTTTGCTTCTTATTCATGCTGTAACAAAAGCACGGCACAGCGGAGAGCTGAAGAAAAAGCCACATGAAAGACTTTTAAGTGCTTATGCCTAGTAGGAACAGGTCGAGGGGGGTACGGCTGACCATTACTCAACATCATGAATGCACTCCTCGGGGCAAATGGAAGAGGAACACATTAGGCCGTGAGCAGAGCTGCTCACGTCTGCTGTTCCAGACTAGACGTTTAAAATGACATAAAGAACCGGGGCCATAAGCATTTGGGGTTGTTGTGACCTGACAGTTTGACATGAACACACACATAGAGGCTGGGTTTGTGTTCACTGAGCAGTGATAATTAAAGATAGCACTATCTTTAATTTTATGTTTGATTTCAAAGCAAGAGTTGGAAACATGTGCTTCTTTATAGGCATTTTTGGGAGATCGCTGAACTGCTCAGAGCTTTAAGAAACTCCTCACATTCATTGGCATGACCTTCCTTCAAATGTCTAATGAGGTTTGTTGTATTTTTGGTACTTACCTCCTCAAAGGGATTTTCTTGTGACCAATATTTCAAACAGCAGATTTAATGTCCTGCTTAAACACATTATAAATTCACTAAATTGGTCACTTATCACTCAGACACAGTTTACATTCTTAGGCACCCCCCTACAGCAGCTTCCTTTCCTGCTTTTTATTTACATTTACATTTTACATTTAGTCATTTAGCAAATGCTTTTATCCAAAACAATGGAAGCAATTTTAACACATGGTAGCAAAAACTAGTCTGTTAAAACCCAGCACAGTAAACAAAGCTAAGGATATGCATTTTTATTTTTTTTTTTTTTTTTATATAAAGAAAAGGAAGAAATAGAAAGGAAGTAGAATTCAGTGTTTGTCAGTCAGGTGTTGACGGAAGAGATGTGTTTTCAGGCGTTTTTTAAAGATGGATGCAGAATCTGCTGATCTTGTAGCAGCAGGTAGATACTTCCACTAATGTGGAACAGATCCAGAGAAAGTACGTGAGAGTGATTTTTTTCCTGTTTGGGACAGTACTACCAGACGTTGTTCATTTGTAGAGCGCAGGGATCTGGTAGGAACGTAAGTCTGTATTAGTGAGTGAAGATATGAGGGAGCCAGTGGTGGTCTTGTAGACTATGAGCATAGTTAAATAAATTCTACTGAAAAAAATTAAAAAAATAAAAATCTACTTCAGAAGACCTGTTTCAAGATTTAAACTAAACTAAAAAATTATTATTCCATAATATGATTAAAATAAAATTTTCTTATAGCACATAGCTTTGAACTTTATGCGATCATCAACCGGGGGCCAGTGTAACCTAATGAAGAGAGGAATTACGTGCGCTCTCTTCAGTTCATTAAAGACCACTCTTGCCGCTGCATTCTGGATCATCTGCAGAGGTTTGGTTGTGCAGGCAGGGAGTCCAACCAGTAGAACATTGCAATAATCCAGTTTGGACAAGAGTGCTCAGATAGGAAAGGTCTAATTTTCCTAATGTTGTAGTGGATGAATCTACAGGACCGGGTGATGCTGGCGACATGACTTGTGAAGTTTAGCTGATCATCAATTACCACTCCCAGATTTCTGACAGTGCTGGATGGTGATGGGTGGTTGATGGGCCTAGTTGAATGGAGAGGTTATGGTAGGTCTTTGGGTTGGCCGGAATCATAAGAAAAATTTTAATGGTTCAGCTGCAGGTGATGGTCCTTCATTCAAAGTGAGATGTCACTCAGACATGAAGAGATGCGAGCAGAGACCGTCGGATCGTCAGGTTGAAATGACAAATGAAGTTGAGTGTCATCTGCCTAGCATTGATAGGAAAAGCTATGCTTCTGAATGACAGAGCCAAGGGATGTCATGTATATGGAAAAGAGTAGCGGTCCAAGCACTGAGCCCTGTGGCACCCCTGTATTGAGATGTTGGGACTCAGAGACCTCGTTTCTCCAGGATACTCTGAATGACCAACCCGAGAGGTAAGACTTGAACCATTGCAACACCATTCCAGAGACACCCATCGCCCTGAGAGAGGACAGGAGGATGTGATGATTAACAGTGTCAAAAGCAGCAGACAGATCCAGTAAGATGAGTACAGATGACTTGGATGTTGCCTTTGTCAGTCTCAGGGCTTCGATGACTGAGAGCAGTGCAGTTTCGGTGGAATGTCTGCTCTTTAACCCAGTGTAACACTAGACAAACTTGCCACCACAAAAGTCATTACATAAATCCCAAGGTCAGAACTTAATTGTGTCAGAGTTCAGCGTCAGACTGATGTGATCCAGCAATTATCTGTTTCATCAATGCATTGACAGCAAAATCCATATTGCTTCTCTTTTTTCAATTTTTTTTTTCTTTTTTGTTCTGTTTTTTGTGCAGTACAACAAATTATGCAAAACAAAAACGTACAAAAATACCCTGTATACAACTTTGGCCAAAATAACAACATGCCTGTCTAAACAGTACAACAGTGTGATTATTTGTCATCTGCAGTGATGGCTGGAGGCAATTTGTGCTAGATTTGTGGCTTTTCCCATTGCTTTTATTAAATCTAGGAGTGTATGGACAGGCCCAATCATGATGTCCTTGGTAATAAGTTAATAAGTAGTGACCTCACTGCTCTAAGAGAAAAAAAAAAACTAATGGGAACAGAGCTGACCAATAGAGCTGCCAATGTAAATGTAATTCTGTGTTGTTGAATTAGGAACAGCCTCTCCAACAGTTGGTCATCAGATGGAGTTGTCAACCTAAAGTGAACCAGCTTTGACAGACTTCCTCATAAAAGAGCTATCAAGCTGCAGGCATTACAGTGGATTATACTAAGTCCAGCAGAGCACAGCAGGCTTCTTCTCTGACAGTCACCGGTATGTGGGGGCTCTCTGGAGGGTTCGCTGCTGACAGGGGCTAATCACTGATGACACACACTAGTTCAGGTTCTGCTCAACAAATTGCATTAAAACATACTTCTATCTAGTGTCATAACATTTTGAGCAACCTCTTTCGAGGCCTTTTACATTGCTGAGTTCAGGAGTGATCCCAGTGTTTCAAAAATGACTCACCACTGTCCATTGAATCTTTCACCTCTTTTTTGGGACAAAGGTGACAGGTGAAATCAACATAACTTTAAGTCTTTAAACATGTTTCACAATAGTATCAAGAATTTTCTCGAAGCCTGACATTCAACTGAGGTGCTAAAGATGACCTTCGGTGTTGTCATAAAGAGGTGATTGCTGTGTGTTGCATTGGGAGCACCTTCATCAGCTCTGAAGTGAATATCTGAGGAAACCTTTGAGATAACATTGCTGTCTTTTGCTTTTATGTTTGCAGCAACTGCGTACTACATATTAAATAAGACTGACAACCCTCTGAGGCTCTGTGGTTTTGAATTTAAGCTGTGTATTTGTTTAATATGAAGGCCAGTTGGACTTGGGCCTACTTTTTATGCACAGTTTATATGCTGCATTGATGTGGTCCTTCAGAAAAAGTCGGATAAACAACAACAAATATGTTGTCCCTGTACTGCAAGAATATTGAAAAAGTGTCCACCTTTAAAAACTTGGGAGTGCAACTAGACAACAAGCTGGACTGGTCCATAAATATATACAATAAATTTAGTGGTCTTTATATGTGGCAAATGTTTTATCAACAGACTGTAGCATCGACCAGTCTCCAAATAAATATAGTTGAACAAGTCCTTAGATTTTCAAGACACCTGGGATCACTTTTTCTGAGATGGTCTGCCCACACAACAGACTCTGGTTGAGTAGCAGCACACACATTACAGGACGGATACTATACTAAACAACATAGACCACCCCGTGCATTGAACAACAGAGAGCAGCCAGTGGATGTCTGAGATCAGTGAGCTGCAGAATTTTCCCTTTGGATTAAAAAAGTGATTTGAATTTTGAGTTAAATTGCAAACAGTCCAAGCTCCATGTGCCATACTACAGCATGAGCATCCAGAATAGCCACTGCTAACTGAGTTTAGCACAGAGTATTCTTAATGCTCAAGACAGACTATTGACATTAAAAAGGATAAAAGTATGTAACATGTTTTTAATATGAGAAGTATTTTAGGGCATTCAGCTTTATGTCTTTTAAAACAATCCCAAAGCAGAACTCCACTGCTGTCTTCTCTTTCAAACAAGATCCTCCGACGCACGAGTAGCGCAGTGGTTTTCTTGAACCCTTTGGCCTTGCTTCATTTGTGTCACCATCAATTATCAGCCCGTTTATCTCGGTGACAAGTGCAGCATCCTCAGTGGGCAGTGTGTGACTTTTTACAAATACTGCTGATATGTCTTCTTATGTGTGCCAGTCTCAGGGGAATCCGGCTTAACTCTTCTCTGTGGCTGTCAATACCTCTGCACTACACAACTACACTGCTGTGATGCACTCAGACGTATGGTCATGAATTCTTTTAGATGTAACTTACTGCAACAAACCAGTCAAGTCAAATCTGTACTTTTATATTGCATATTGTTCTTGGATTATTGAGACCAATTAATGTGAACAATATCAAGGTGGGAAAAAACATTAGGTATTATACTTAACATTAGGGTTGTGCAATATATTGCAAATTTATTATTATCACAATGTAGATAATTGCAAATGTAAATAATCACAATGTTAATGAAATAATCACAATGTAAATAATCACAATGTAAATAATCGTTATATGATTCCCCATATTTAGTTTTCTTGGGTTCTCCCCTATATTTCTACAGCAATAGTCCCAATGTCCCCACAGCCCTATGTCCCCCTCATTTCTAATATCTATTTTTATTTTTTTTAAATTAATACTTATGTTCCCAGATTTCTATGATTGTTAGAATATTGAGGATATTCCTTACTGAAGCGGCTTGGAGTAAATGTCGGAGGTAAATAGCATTAACGTGAAAGGGGCATACGGATTGTGCAGAGCACCATCAACGGGGAGTCACAAAACTTACAAACTGCAATCAGCTGAATTTTGGAGCCCGCTTTTTGATGGATCAGAGGAACACAAAAACTGAGCAGGAAATTGTTTACATTGTGTCTGTGTCCAGCAACAGAGAGTTTACCTCAGACTTTCTTGGACTGATTTAATTGGGTGCTGACCAAACCGTGCAGGCCATAGACTTGTGAGACTTTTCCAGGACACTAGCGTAAATGACTGGTTGGTTGCTGTGTGCACAGACGACAGCTGACAGCTGCTGTCAACGTCGGTATGTACAAAGGCGTTGTGCCAAAACTTTGGTAACTTGCTGCAGTTGGAGACTCCCTCACACACACTGGAGAATTTCAATCCTTTATTTATATAGCACCTTACATCAACCACATATTGATTAAAGTACTGTACAACATTAAAAAAATAAAAATTGCGATTAAGATATGCGCTAAATCAGCTGATTGCAACGTTCCTTACTGTGAGACATTCAATCGATCTGTGGTCAAGCTGCCGCAGTTTTATTTACAAAAAGGTGGCGCAAAAATAACTGCTGCTCTGAAGAAGCTCTGTGAAAAAAATGGGATCTCCTTTGTGAAACTGGATAAGTCTGATAATATCAGATGGTCTGCATGGAGGCCAAGCCTCTCTCATGGAACCCTTTATAAGGGCCACGAGTAAGGGCGCCACCATACAGCAATATGGTACGACTATTGTTTTACTATGCAGTAACAGCAGAAAAGCCTGATTGTAACTGCCATTTAACTGCCCTGTGGTAAGCCCAGGGGGGGAGCAATGGGCTTGAGCTATTCACTATTTATACAAACATTGATGGAGGCATGAAACACTGTTAAAAATATCAAGACTATTGACAGTGCGTTTTCAGTGCTTTCTGTCAAACATGCTTGACATTGGCAACATTTTGAAGACCACAGCCATTAGGTTTCAGAAGGAAAAGCTGACCATTGCAGAATGTAAGGATGAACTTATGGTGACTATTGGACAGTTCACACTTCTGCTTGATGGTGAAGGCCAGGGAGGAAAACGCCTGGGAGCCTCTTCTGAGTATGACTTGGTCCAAACAGTAAATTTTCAGATGCTTACTCCAACATCAACAATGTGGACTCCTGGTACTCATCTGAGTAACTCACTAAAAAAGTCCAGCCCTGGTAATGATCACAATGCCTTTTTTTTTCTTCTTTAAACCAAACTCCAACGCACTTTCACTTTCAGATCCACCAGTTGAGAATTGCCACATTAAACCCACTTTAGTAAAACTTTTAAAACACTTAGATTCACTCAAAGTCAAATGGTTCCTAAGCCTTTATGGGCTTGTACACAAAATCTATGGAGGAAGATACATTCCCTATTGAACCGGTAAAGCCTTGTGCTTAATCAGCAACGTAGTTTGGCTTGAATCAATGGAAAGGTGGTGTGTGTGTGCGTGTGTATGTTTTTTTGTGTGTATGTTTGTGCGTGTGTGTGTGTGGGTGTGTAGAGTGGTGAGGGCATCTGACAAATTACCCACAGTGAGACGTGTCTGAGATACCTTACATTGCTGTACAGCTGACAGGCATCACTCATGATTCACTGACAAGCACACTCTCGGGAGAGGGTACTTCCGGCTGGGAAGGCTCTGTTTGCATCAGTTGTTTGTTCTAGCAGACCTTGACAAATGCTCATCATTGGTGTCAGTCTCTGTTAAAGGTTTATCAAGTCTGCATTGTGTTTGCACTTTTAAATGAACTATAATGCTACACTTGTCCTGCTCAGTGTTGGGAACAGGAACATGAAAGTTGCTGAGTAGGGATATCAAGGGATACAATATCCTATTGTTTGCAATATACTGGAAATAATCCTCTCCACAATCAGAAATTGTCTTTTGACAATATGATACGATAAAGCCTTACTGATAACGTATTTCTGTAAAAGTCATATTTGCAGTTCACGTGCACACATCGTGCTGAAAGAATACTACCACTCGGCATTCAAATCTACTGAACGGCACAGTTAGGCTACGAGCACATTTGCATACACAAGCTCCTCCGTTTGCATCTCCATGGAAATGAGTATGTCCAGGCAGGTCATTTAAACAGTAGACAGGTGTGTGCAGTTATCCCCTCCACCTCCTTCTCCTGCTCTCTGTGTCTCACCATGACGTCACGTGACTCGGCGGCACAAGTAAAGGTAAAGGCAAAGGTGATGAATATTGGTCCCTGTAAATAAAATTACATTCATTTTGTGGCAATGCGGCTACATTTTAGAATAAAAATGCAATGTTGTACTGCAGTCAGCAGATAAATCATAACATTGTGCGCAATGTTTAATTTAATAAAAATGTTATTTGAGCCAAATGAGCCAATCTTTGGAATGGCTCTTTAAAAGGCTCCCTTTAAAGACCCAGAAATAAACTGGACCCCAGATACAACATTCCATCAAGGAATTTCTCCAAAACAGCCCTGCCGGCAATGTATGGAGACTGCCATGAAAAGTTACAAACACTGTCAAGTTGGAAATATGTTTGCATTGTTTAGTTTGTGCTTTTAAACTATTTTGGAACTTTAAGGAAGTTGAAATTGTTACTCTTTGATACAATATTTGCACTTGAATATTTTTATATTTCACCAAATTGATAGCATTTCTCACATTCATATTTAATTAAAAGTGTATTATTTTTCATCAGACAACTTTACATTTATCAGGTTACTTAACACCAGTGTGTGACTGTGGAGTGAATGAATAATGGACTATGTAAAGCGTCTTTGGGTATCTTGAAAAGCGCTATTTAAGTACTATCCCTTTTTATTATTTATTATTAGGCCCGAGCCGGTGATGGCCGGGAGGGCCTATTGTTTTTGCTCGGATTTTTTTTTTTTTTTTTTTATCTTTCTTGTCGACCTATGATCCTAAATTTGACCCAGTGAACATGCACGAAAAGTCATTATATTGGTCCCAGACTTCAAGCTCGGCGAAAAATTAATGTATTTGAAGTCGCCGAAAAAAAAATACGAAAAATGACTCAGTGGTGACCCCTACAAAATCAAAATACATTGGGCCTATGGAAAGTGAAAGTAACTTTTTTCCAACGTAGAAAAATGAAACTTGGTATATCCATAGGACACCTCAGGGCAAACAGAAAAGTCAAAGACAGTCACACCCTAAACTTAACAGGAAGTCCGCCATGTTGAAACGCTGCCACTAAAATCGCATTGCGCAGAAAGATGCAAATCATTGTGTTTTAATCTAAATGGCCCCAAATTTGGTGAGTATCATCTAGACACGTGTGCCAACCAAAGTTGTGACTTTGTTGTTGATATCTTATCGGGTATGGGTGTGGCAAGCCTGTAACGAGGTGGCCATTTTTGTGAAAATAAAACGTCTTAACTCTCAAACGCCTTCTCGGATCGAGTTGGACCCAAAAAGGCGTTTGTGCACATTCATGACCTGAACAAAAAATATGTAAATAAAAGGGTTATCTTTAGAAATGGCTCTCCAGCGCCCCTACAAACTTATAATGGACCCAAGAATTTAGTTTGTCATAGAGACATAAAATTTTGTACACACATCTCTTATGTCATGACGAGCATAAAAGCCAATGACAACCACCCCTATCTATAAATGTGTTGCCATAGCAACGCCCCAAAAATGTGAAAAAGTCAATGGGAAGTGAAATTTTTAGTTTGTTGTAGGCAAATAAAACTTGGTACACACATCCACCATGGGCTTATGAACAAAAAGCCAATGGGGACCACACCCTATCACACACAGGAAGGCGGCCATTTTGAATTGAAAATGTGAACCGACTTAAAATACACCTCTTTTTAAAAGTACACAGAAAAAGCTGCTTCATTCCACAGACACCAAACTTGGGCAAAATGAGCTAAACACATGTATGTAAAAGAGACAAGTGTTTTTCTAGACTTTTTGCCCGAGTTATATTTTTTTATTATAATTCGGTATATATTTTTTATTATAATTTTTCTGCAAAATGATCCTCAATTTAACCCAGTAAACGAACAACTAAAAGTCATTTTTATTGGTCCCAGACTTCAAGCCCGGCAAAAATGTATGTATTTGAAGTCCCCAAAAAAAATACGAAAATGACTCAGTGGCGGCCCCTAGAAAAGTCAAAATACATTGGGCCTATGGAAAGTGAAAGTAACTTTTTCCAACGTAGAAAAATGAAACTTGGTATATCCATAGGACACCTCAGGGCAAACAGAAAAGTCAATGACAGTCACACCCTAAACTTAACAGGAAGTCCGCCATGTGGGGTGAAAGGCGCGGCCACTAAATTCGCACTTTGCGCAGAAAGATGCAAATCATTGTGTTTTAATCTAAATGGCCCCAAATTTGGTGAGTATCATCTAGACACATGTGCCAACCAAAGTTGTGACTTTGTTGTTGATATCTTATCGGGTATGGGTGTGGCAAGCCTGTAACGAGGTGGCCATTTTTGTGAAAATAAAACGTCTCTTAACTCTCAAACGGCTTCTCGGATCGAGTTGGACCCAAAAGGCGTTTGTGCACATTCATGACCTGAACACAAAATATGTAAATAAAAGGGTTATCTTTAGAAATGGCTCTCCAGCGCCCCTACAAACTTATAATGGGACCCAAGAATTTAGTTTGTCATAGAGACATAAAATTTGGTACACACATCTCTTATGTCATGACGAGCATAAAAGCCAATGACAACCACCCCCTATCTATAAATGTGTTGCCATAGCAACGTCCCAAATATTTGGAAAAGTCAATGGGAAGTGAAAATTTTAGTTTGTCGTAGGCAAATGAAACTTGGTACACACATCCAGCATGGGCTTATGAACAAAAAGCCAATGGGGACCACACCCTATCACACACGGGAAGGCGGCCATTTTGAATTGAAAATGTGAACCGACTTAAAATACACCTCTTTTTTAAAAGAACTCAGAAAATAGCTGCTTCATTCCACAGACACCAAACTTGGGCAAAATGAGCTAAACACATGTATGTAAAAGAGACAAGTGTTTTTCTAGACTTTTTTGCTCGAGTTATATTTTATTTTATTATAATTTGGTATATTTTTTTTTATTATAATTTTTCTGCAAAATGATCCTCAATTTGACCCAGTAAACGTGCAACTAAAAGTCATTTTTATTGGTCCCAGACTTCAAGCTCAAAAATTTATGTATTTGAAGTCGCGAAAAAAATATGAAAAATGACTCAGTGGCGACCCCTACAAAAAGTCAAAATACATTGGGCCTATGGAAAGTGAAAGTAACTTTTTCCAACGTAGAAAAATGAAACTTGGTACATCCATAGGACACCTCAGGGCGAACAGAAAAATGTATTACAGCCATATTGTAAACTCAACAGGAAATCTACTATGTTGGGTGTATGCGTGACCACCTAAATTGCACCCCTTGTGTCTAAAGGCTTTTCATCTAAACAGCTCCAAATTTGGTGAGTATCATCTAGACACGTGTGCCAAAAAAAATTATCAATTTGTTTTTTGATAGATTTGTGGCTGTGGTCGTAATGAGTCTGTGAAGAGGCAGCCATTTCTTTGGGACAGTGTTAATTTCGTTGACGAAATATTTTCGTCATTATTTTCGTCACGAATATTTTTTTGCGGACGAAAACGAAACAAAAACTAAAAAGGAAGTCACTGATGGAGACTAAAACTATAACTAAATTGATTGACATTATCGTCAACGAATAAAGGACGAGACGAAAATAGACTGCGACGAAAATACAATTAGCAGACGGGAGAGATGAACAAAAAAAACAATCCGCAAAACGGAACAGGCGAACACACTCCGGTACAGTAGGTGGCGGTATGCACCGAAAAAATTGGTTGCGACCCGCCATTAATACTAGAGAAGAAGAGAACCAATCAGAGACTGACTTATTTGACTGAGCTCCCGGGAAGACGGCATTCAAAGAGCGACAAAATGTCACAGGTGACCTAACCAGGGGAAAGCGTAACAGAGCAAAAGTCACTTTAGCACGAAGTGCTTTCTTGAAAATGAATAGAGGTAAATAAGTGTTACTATTCTGTGGTTGAATTGCCAGCATTGTGGTAGCAAGAAGAAAATGTCGTTCAGTGCACTTTAGATTCGAAATTAAAAATGTTTGCACTTATTGTTCAGCTCAGCTGTAAGCTTTAAGGTCCTGGACCTAACTTTATTTTTCTTTTATTGATGGTGAATTGGCAGCTAGTTATTGTTTACATTACCATGACAGTGTTTGTTGCTGCATAAAAGCTTTTGAATTGAAATAAAGACACCGTTGTGTTGACATAAAGTTGAATTTGTGTTTTATATATTTTGGTTAAGTTTATTTTCTATACCAAACTTAAAAAATATTGTAAAAAATTGTCTAGTAAATCTGTTATTGATTTTAGTCTTATTTTAGTTGACTAAAATAACAAGCAATTTTAGTCGACTAAAATACCAAGCAATTTTAGTCGACTAAAATAAGACTAAAATTAAAACAAATCAGATGACTAAAACTTGACTAAAACTAAAAAGAATTATAGTCAAAAGACTAAGACTAAAACTAAATTAAATTTTTGTGTCAAAATTAACACTGCTTTGGGAAATAAATGCCATTTCCCAATTGCCAGGATCCTTCCTTTAGAGGAGGCCCCTCCAGAGCCAAGGCTAGAGTCTTAGAAAACTCCTCAGAATCATTTGGAACTTGTAACCTTGTACTTTTAGACAAGTTATATTTACATTTTGTCTTTTTAAACAGGGGGGTGCAGTGATTCCTGAGTCATCTCAAATCTCCAGCCAGTACTTTGTTTTTCTCGCCTTAGCCCAAGCATAATCTATTATTTCCAAAGGTTCAGACAGCTCCCAGGAAAACCAGAGATTGTGGAGACCTTTAACTCTAAAGTTAGGTTACAAGGTGGTGTAGCAGGCCCAAGCAGTAGCACAGGCCCGGTTATTTGACATTACCGTGAAGTTTACGCTTTAAAGCACGAAATGAAATCCTCCGAGTGCATGTGTCCCCCGGTCTCAAGGGAGGCGAGGGCCTTTATCGCCGCTTGCGGCTTTAATTATTATTATTATTATTATCAGGTTTTATTTGCACAAATTTTGTAACCAACTTCATTTCAATATTTTGTTTATACCTTGAGTAGTGTTTACATTTTAAATGTAAGCTGAAAATTAGTCAGTAATGTTTTACATTTTTCAAGTCCTTTTGCAGCAGAAGAATATTAAGTAAATAGTGCTGATGAATGGCACAAAATGAATATCGTCATATGATATTGTTATCGCAGTAAATACCTGAAAATATTGTGATAATGTTTTAAGCGCATATCGTCAAACCCTATTGCTGAGCTTATCTAACAAATGTAACGTATGATTAAGTCACTACATTTACAGTCCAGCTACAATAATTTATTTAGGTTGTTAAAGTCTATTAAGACCATTGTCTTTATCCAAATATGTACTGTATGCATGAGAAGGGATCATGCTACTGACTCTACAATGCTCTGCTCCCTAGATAAGATATGACAAACAGAGCTTTTTCAATTGAGAATTATGTTATGAGCCCAAAACCACAGCAAAGTCACAAAGTCTCTTTGTTAGTAAAAATGTAATGGTTTTACTTTAAACACTTTTTTCTCATTTGTTTGCATTTTGTAATACACCTTTTCTGCTCTGTGCAGAGAACTGTGGTGTACCAAGTGTAGTCCAGTGATTGTTGCAACCGTAGTGGAAACAAATTTTTTTTTTTTTGACATTCCTGTCAGACTAAGACATTAGTGCATGCATTTAAAAAGTCTAGTTACTGATAATTATTCAAATTTAAACAGTGTCGCAATCTTAACAGCAGTCATAAAGAATAGCTTAGCACAAACCACCGTATCTCACTTGTAATGTCACCATTGGGTTGGGCTTTTTCTTCTTCTAGCAACATGCAAAGGCCTATGTTCCTTTTTTTTTTTACAGTGCTCATATGCAAATGTTCATAGCTATTTAATGAGACAATGCTACATACCTGTCCAACTTTGTCATCAGAGTCACTGGAGTCCTGAGAGACTCAACAATAGTTAGTATAAACTGGGGCGCCCTTATTTGGGTTTGTTTGTGTGAGACCCAGGTCACATCAACTATTCATGTGTTTAGCCTCATTGAGAAACACAATAAAAACACAGATAAAGTAAAGCCGTAGTCATTATACAGACGCTCCTCATTAGACGCTGTTGTAGATAGAGACTTCTTTTATTTCTGCCACATGTACCAGTTTGTCTGCTCATTATCTACACAGGCTGTTTGGAACGATTGGAGATTTCTTATAAAGCAATAAATTGCATACACTCAATATGTCACAACCAGGTCAACACTATCTCTTAACATACTGGATCTGTTTGTTATAAAGCAGAGTGAGTGCTGGGATGAATTTTAGGTTACATAAATATGTATTTCTCCACATAATATTTGTGTTTTACTGTTGTATCCACTGTACATTAGTAAATGATTTCCAAAATGGAAACTATACCCTTTCCAGCAAATATTGTTGGATTCTTGTAATGTTAAACACTGGGAAAAACGTTTTAGGAATAAAGTAAGTAAAGAGCGTTTAGGAGAGTTACGATACTACAAGAACAATATAGAGGAAGTCCTTAAGCCCTGTTCAGCCTACACATTTTTAAGTCCAATTTTGAACTCAGAAAGTGTAGCACTAAGGCAGAACTATTAGAACTGCCTCAAAAGTAATGTTAAATATACTTTCACACATCCAGTACAGATGTAATTGGGGTTATTTCAATCGCACACAATCTGCACGTCTTTTGTCCGCACAAGCAGATTAAACGGCTGTATTCGCACATCTCATGAATAGTTTGGTGACTGTACTGAGAAGCTTAATTAGCTGGATGGAGCTAACACAAAGCTAACATACAAATGAGCCTAGTCCTTCACAATAACGGGGATTCTTGTGCTAATATTGAAATGGCAGTTATTTGAACTAGTTATTTGTGTTATGTGAGGACCTTCACCAAACAAAAACAAAAAGTTTAAACAGCTGCAGAGAGTACGAGGTTTCAGCTCTAGACGCACAGTGTTCTCATCACCAGCTCTCTTCAGAGACTACACTGTAAATGTCTGTGAAGGTTCTTAGTCATCCAGGACATCTTTGAAGATGTCAAAAATTTGAAATAAAAGCATCTGGACTCAGCTTTCAAGGAGGTCCAGAAATGTTGACTACTTAGCACTACCAGTTTGTGGAATTCTTCTACTCATTACTCATTACTAATATCTCTTCTTTCTGTCCCATAACTGGTATAAAATCTACCACACAGCCAACTGTAGGCTAAATGAATGTCTGCATGGCAAGATCAGAGCACGTAACAAATCTGATTACGATCCTCCATATACTTTATATTAAAAATATTAAAATAAATGGTGGGTTTATGTCGGGCATGTGCATTAGGCATAAGGTGTGTTTCCATACATAAAACCCTTTGACGCTGGTCTTCAAAGCCTGGTTTTGCGGAACTACAAACAAAAATCACACAGAATAAGCTTCTCAGTAATGACCAGATAGTCCTCAAAAGCCTCTGTTGACACATGCTGTTGAAAATCGTAAAAATAAGAAAATCCTGGCTTAGTCCAATTCAGAATCACAACTTGTAGGAGAAGTGGGAGACACATTTCAATCTCCTTCAGGGTTTGTAGCAGGTAAAGGCCAGGTTTATGTTGATAAAAACAAAAAAACTAACTTTCACTCACCAAAGCTCAGTTACTCGGAAGGGGCTCAGAGTAGAGCCGCTGCTCCTCCCCCGTGACCTGGACCCAGATTAGCAAATAAGTTGCATGAATGGAAATAAAACAATAATAATAATATAAAATGTTAAGTATGTATCTAAAATGTATTGAAAATTAATTTTGTAACTAGTCTAAATTCCAAGGAAAAAATATTATTTAGTGTCATTGTGGACTGATTTATAAAAGGATGAAGCGAGTAAACACTGTTTAACCGTGTGAAGGACACATAACAAAGACAAAAGCATATACTGTGCTTTCACCTATGGCATACGCAACTTTACTTGTCAATCTAAAAAAAAGCCTTGTCCAGCCTTTCTTTAAAGGGCAGCTCAGGGCAGCTCTGGACACGCCCTGAAATTGAGTGCGCCATCTGCCAAGTGCTTTGCATTTTACGTCAAGAAAATCTTGCCCCATATCTTCCTGTATTGAGTTTCAGGTTATGGAAACGAGTAGTGGTGCCTTGTTTGTCAATCAAAGCAGCTCCATCAACATCTGTTTCAATAAAGCCATATTTTTGTACTGCTTATATTTCTTATTGCACTGTAAAATATGGACTTTGAACTCTTGTAGTCCTATCCATTACTAGACTTGATTATACCAAAATATGTTTATATAGTAGTTCCATTTTTATTCACAAACTACATTTTTGATAACATACAATGCCAATGACCTTTATCCTCCTTACAGTGGGGATCGAAAGTTTGGACACCCCAGGTAAAAATTGTTAATTATGTGCAGACGCCAAGAAAAAAATGGAAAAATCTCCAAAAGGCATCAAATGACAGATTAGACATCCTTATAATAAGTCAAAAAAAGTTAGATTTTATTTCCACCATTTACACTTTCAAAGTAACAGAAAACAAAATTAACGCCGCAAGCGGCGATAAAGGCCCTCGCCTCCCTTGAGACCGCGGGGACACATATATTCGGAGGATTGCATGTCGTGCTTTGAAGCAAATTTGGAGCTGTTTAGATGAAAACCCTTTAGCACAAAGTGTACGATTTAGGTGGTCATGTATTCCACCCAACATAGTAGATTTTCTGTTGAGTTTACGGTATGGCTGTAATAAACTTTTCTGTTTGCCCTAAGGTGTCCTATGGATGTACCAAGTTTTGTATTTCTACATTGGAAAAATTTACTTTCATTTTCCATAGAACCAATTATTTTGACTTTTCTAGGGGTCGCCACTGAGTCATTTTTCATATTTTTTTTTCGGGGACTTCAAATACATAAATTTTTGCCGGGCTTGAAGTCTGGGACCAATAAAAATGACTTTTAGTTGCACATTTACTGGGTCAAATTGAAAATCATTTTTCAGAAAAATTATAATAAAAAAATATATACCAAATTATAATAAAAAAAATATAACTCGAGCAAAAACGACAAGAAAAACGCCTGTCTATTTTACACACGTGTTTAGCTCATTTTGCCCAAGTTTGGTGTCTGTGGAATGAAGCAGCTATTCTCTGTGTTCTTTTAAAAAAGAGGTGTATTCTAAGTCGGACCAAATTTTCAATTCAAAATGGCCGCCTTCCCGTGTGTGATAGGGTGTGGTCCCCATTGGCTTTTTTGTTCATAAGCCCATGCTGGATGTGTGTACCAAGTTTCATTTGCCTACGACAAACTAAAATTTTCACTTCCCATTGACTTTTTCCAAATATTTGGGACGTTGTTATGGCAACACATTTATAGATAGGTGGTTGTTGTCATTGGCTTTATTTGTCATGACATAAGAGATGTGTGTACCAAATTTCATGTCTCTATGACAAACTAAATTTTGGGTCCCATTATAAGTTTGTAGGGGCGCTGAGAGCCATTTCTAAAGATAACCCTTTTATTTACATATTTTTGTGTTCAGGTCATGAATGTGCACAAACGCCTTTTTGGGTCCAACTCGATCCGAGAAGGCGCTTTGAGAGTTAAGAGACGCTTTTATTTTCACAAAAATGGCCACCTCTACAGGCTTGCTACACCCATACCCGATAAGATATCAACAACAAAGTCACAACTTTGGTTGGCACACGTGTCTAGATGATACTCACCAAATTTGGGGCCATTTAGATTAAAACACAATGATTTGCATCTTTCTGCGCAAGGTGCGATTTAGTGGCCGCGGCTTTCACCCTCACATGGCGGACTTCCTGTTAAGTTTAGGTGTGACTGTCATTGACTTTTCTGTTTGCCCTGAGGTGTCCTATGGATGTACCAAGTTTCATTTTTCTACGTTGGAAAAAAGTTACTTTCACTTTCCATAGGCCCAATGTATTTTGACTTTTCTAGGGGTCGCCACTGAGTCATTTTTCGTATTTTTTTTTCGGCGACTTCAAATACATAAATTTTTCACCGGGCTTGAAGGCTGGGACCAATAAAAATGACTTTTTGTTCATGTTCACTGGGTCAAATTTAGGATCATAGGTGGAAAAAAAAAAAAAAAAATCCGAGCAAAAACAATAGGCCCTCCCGGTCATCACCGGCTCGGGCCTAAAAATGGTGTCTGCAAAAGTTTGGGCACCCTGCAGAGTTAATACCTTGTAATCCCCCCTTTGGCAAGCTAGGACCTGACAGTGTCATGGATTGTTCTCAATCATTGTCTGGATAGACCAGGTGATGTCAATCTCAAAGGTTTTAAATGCCCAGACTCATCTGACCTTGCCCCAACAATCAGCACCATGGGTTCTTCTAAGCAGGTGTCTAGAAAACTGAAACTGAAAATAGTTGACGCTCACAAAGCAGGAGAAGGCTATAAAAACATAGCAAAGCATTTTCAGATGCCAATATCCTCTGTTCGGAATGTAATTAAGAAATGGCAGTCATCAGGAACAGTGGAAGTTAAAGCAAGATCTAGAAGACCAAGAAAAATATCAGACAGAACGGCTCGCAGGATTGTGAGAAAAGTAAGTCAAAACCCACGTTTGCCTGCAGAAAGATCTGGCAGACACTGGAGTTGTGGTACACTATTCCACTATAAAGAGTTACTTGTACAAATATGGACTTCATGGAAGAGTCATCAGAAGAAAACCTCTTCTACGTCCTCAACACAAAAATCAGCGTTTGAAGTTTGCAAATGAACATATAGACAAGCCTGATGCATTTTGGAAACAAGTTCTGTGGACCGATGAGGTTAAAATAGAACTTTTGGCAGGAATGAGCAAAGGTATGTTTGGAGAAGAAAGGGCACAGAATTTAATGAAAAGAACCTCTGTCCAACTGTTAAGTATGTGGGTGGATCGATCATGTTTTGGGGTTGTATTGCAGCCAGTGGCACAGGGAACATTTCACGAGTAGAAGGAAAAATGGATTAAATAAAATTTCAGCAAATTTTGGATGCTAACTTGATGCCAACTGTGAAAAAGCTGAAGTTAAAGAGAGGATGGCTTCTACAAATGGATAATGATCCTAAACACAACTCAAAATCCACGGTGGATTACATCAAGAGGCATAAACTAAAGGTTTTGCCATGGCCTTCACAATCTCCTGACCTCAACATAATTGAAAATCTATTGATAGACCTTAAAAGAGCAGTGTGTGACAGACAGCCCAGAAATCTCAAAGAACTGGAAGACTTTTGTAAGGAAGAATGGGCAAAGATACCTCAAACAAGAATTGAAAGACTCTTGGCTAGTTACAAAAAGTGTTTACAAGCTGTGATACTTGCCAAAGGGGGGCAGTACAAGGTATTAACTCTGCAGGGTGCCCAAACTTTTGTAGACACCATTTTTTTGTTTTCTGTTATTTTGAAAGTGTAAATGATGGAAATAAAATCTAACTTTTTTTGACTTATTATAAGGATGTCTAATCTGTCATTTGATGCCTTTTGGAGATGTTTACATCTTTTCTTGGCGTCTTTATGCACATTAATAAAACTTTTTACCTGGGGTGCCCAAACTTTCGATCCCCACTGTATATCCCACTGACCTATATTTCTCCTTTTTCACAAAGGGAGGATGTAATAAAGACAAATGTTCACATAAAAGGGTCAGCTCAGCGTTAGGGAAAATCAGTGACTCATATGTGCACATCCAGTGATATATGGGCCAAAATGTGAACACTGTGCGTTTCTGTTAACTTATGCAAATTAGCTATGTGCTGTTACGTTTTGACTTTATATAGCACTTTTTTTTATTTACAGTATATCAATAGCCCTGTTGTGTAAAGTTCCTATGAGTAGTTATATTTCACTGTGTCATGGCAGATTCACAGTACAGTCTAATTATAATCTTTAATTTGAAACCTTTCTTATGTTGAAATGTTTGTTTAAGTCTGCTTTCAGTTTTGTTGTGGTATTTAATGTGCCAGAAATAAAAAAAAAATATTAAAAGGTTGTAGCCAGTGGAAAGTCAAAATGTGTGATTTGTTATATATTATTATTATTATTATTAGGCCCGAGCCGGTGATGGCCGGGAGGGCCTATTGTTTTTGCTCGGATTTTTTTTTTTTTTTTTTTTTTTTTTTTTTTATCTTTATTGTGACCAAATGATCCTAAATTTGACCCAGTGAACATGCACAAAAAGTCATTTTTATTGGTCCCAGACTTCAAGCTCGGCAAAAATGGTATGTTTTTGAAGTCGCCGAAAAAACGAAAAATGACTCAGTGGCGACCCTACAAAATCAAAATACATTGGGCCTATGGAAAGTGAAAGTAAGTTTTTTCAACACAGAAAAATGAAACTTGGTATATCCATAGGACACCTCAGGGCAAACAGAAAAGTCAATAACAGTCACACCCTAAACTCAACAGGAAGTCCGCCATGTGGGGTGAAACGCGACCACTAAAATCGCACTTTTGCAGAAAGATGCAAATCATTGTGTTTTAATCTAAATGGCCCCAAATTTGGTGAGTATCATCTAGACACGTGTGCCAACCAAAGTTGTAACTTTGTTGTTGATATCTTATCGGGTATGGGTGTAGCAAGCCTGTAACGAGGTGGCCATTTTTGTGAAAATAAAGCGTCTCTTAACTCTCAAACGCCTTCTCGGATCGAGTTGGACCCAAAAAGGCGTTTGTGCACATTCATGACCTGAACACAAAAATATGTAAATAAAAGGGTTATCTTTAGAAATGGCTCTCCAGCGCCCCTACAAACTTATAATGGGACCCAAGAATTTAGTTTGTCATAGAGACATAAAATTTGGTACACACATCTCTTATGTCATGACGAGCATAAAAGCCAATGACAACCACCCCTATCTATAAATGTGTTGCCATAGCAACGTCCCAAAAATGTGAAAAAGTCAATGGGAAGTGAAATTTTTAGTTTGTTGTAGGCAAATAAAACTTGGTACACACATCCACCATGGGCTTATGAACAAAAAGCCAATGGGGACCACACCCTATCACACACAGGAAGGCGGCCATTTTGAATTGAAAATGTGAACCGACTTAAAATACACCTCTTTTTAAAAGTACACAGAAAAAGCTGCTTCATTCCACAGACACCAAACTTGGGCAAAATGAGCTAAACACATGTATGTAAATGAGACAAGTGTTTTTCTAGACTTTTGCTCGAGTTATATTTTTTTATTATAATTCGTATATTTTTTTTATTATAATTTTTCTGTAAAATGATCCTCAATTTAACCCAGTAAACGAACAACTAAAAGTCATTTTTATTGGTCCCAGACTTCAAGCCTGGCAAAAATTTATGTATTTGAAGTCAAAAAAATACTAAAAATGACTCAGTGGCGACCCTACAAAAGTCAAAATACATTGGGCCTATGGAAAGTGAAAGTAACTTTTTCCAACGTAGAAAAATGAAACTTGGTATATCCATAGGACACCGCAGGGCAAACAGAAAAGTCAATGACAGTCACACCCTAAACTTAACAGGAAGTCCGCCATGTGGGGTGAAACGCGGCCACTAAAATCGCACTTGCGCAGAAAGATGCAAATCATTGTGTTTTAATCTAAATGGCCCCAAATTTGGTGAGTATCATCTAGACACGTGTGCCAACCAAAGTTGTGACTTTGTTGTTGATATCTTATCGGGTATGGGTGTGGCAAGCCTGTAACGAGGTGGCCATTTTTGTGAAAATAAAACGTCTCTTAACTCTCAAACGCCTTCTCGGATCGAGTTGGACCCAAAAAGGCGTTTGTGCACATTCATGACCTGAACACAAAAATATGTAAATAAAAGGGTTATCTTTAGAAATGGCTCTCCAGCGCCCCTACAAACTTATAATGGACCCAAGAATTTAGTTTGTCATAGAGACATAAAATTTGGTACACACATCTCTTATGTCATGACGAGCATAAAAGCCAATGACAACCACCCCCTATCTATAAATGTGTTGCCATAGCAATGTCCCAAAAATGTGAAAAAAGTCAATGGGAAGTGAAATTTTTAGTTTGTTGTAGGCAAATAAAACTTGGTACACACATCCACCATGGGCTTATGAACAAAAAGCCAATGGGGACCACACCCTATCACACACAGGAAGGCGGCCATTTTGAATTGAAAATGTGAACCGACTTAAAATACACCTCTTTTTAAAAGTACACAGAAAAAGCTGCTTCATTCCACAGACACCAAACTTGGGCAAAATGAGCTAAACACATGTATGTAAAAGAGACAAGTGTTTTTCTAGACTTTTTGCTCGAGTTATATTTTTTTATTATAATTCGGTATATATTTTTTATTATAATTTTTCTGCAAAATGATCCTCAATTTAACCCAGTAAACGAACAACTAAAAGTCATTTTTATTGGTCCCAGACTTCAAGCAAAAATTTATGTATTTGAAGTCCCCAAAAAAATACGAAAAATGACTCAGTGGCGGCCCCTAGAAAAGTCAAAATACATTGGGCCTATGGAAAGTGAAAGTAACTTTTTCCAACGTAGAAAAATGAAACTTGGTATATCCATAGGACACCTCAGGGCAAACAGAAAAGTCAATGACAGTCACACCCTAAACTTAACAGGATGTCCGCCATGTGGGGTGAAAGGCGCGCCACTAAATTCGCACTTGCGCAGAAAGATGCAAATCATTGTGTTTTAATCTAAATGGCCCCAAATTTGGTGAGTATCATCTAGACACATGTGCCAACCAAAGTTGTGACTTTGTTGTTGATATCTTATCGGGTATGGGTGTGGCAAGCCTGTAACATGGTGGCCATTTTTGTGAAAATAAAACGTCTTAACTCTCAAACGGCTTCTCGGATCGAGTTGGACCCAAAAGGCGTTTGTGCACATTCATGACCTGAACACAAAAATATGTAAATAAAAGGGTTATCTTTAGAAATGGCTCTCCAGCGCCCCCTACAAACTTATAATGGGACCCAAGAATTTAGTTTGTCATAGAGACATAAAATTTGGTACACACATCTCTTATGTCATGACGAGCATAAAAGCCAATGACAACCACCCCCTATCTATAAATGTGTTGCCATAGCAACGTCCCAAATATTTGGAAAAAGTCAATGGGAAGTGAAAATGTTAGTTTGTCGTAGGCAAATGAAACTTGGTACACACATCCAGCATGGGCTTATGAACAAAAAAGCCAATGGGGACCACACCCTATCTATAAATGTGTTGCCATAGCAATGTCCCAAAAATGTGAAAAAAGTCAATGGGAAGTGAAATTTTTAGTTTGTTGTAGGCAAATAAAACTTGGTACACACATCCACCATGGGCTTATGAACAAAAAGCCAATGGGGACCACACCCTATCACACACGGAAGGCGGCCATTTTGAATTGAAAATGTGAACCGACTTAAAATACACTCTCTTTTTAAAAGAACTCAGAAAATAGCTGCTTCATTCCACAGACACCAAACTTGGGCAAAATGAGCTAAACACATGTATGTAAAATAGACAAGCGTTTTTCTAGACTTTTTGCTCGAGTTATATTTTATTTTATTATAATTTGGTATATTTTTTTATTATAATTTTTCTGCAAAATGATCCTCAATTTAACCCAGTAAACGTGCAACTAAAAGTCATTTTTATTGGTCCCAGACTTCAAGCTCGCGAAAAATTTATGTATTTGAAGTGCTAAAAAAATATGAAAATGACTCAGTGGCGACCCTACAAAAGTCAAAATACATTGGGCCTATGGAAAGTGAAAGTAACTTTTTCCAACGTAGAAAAATGAAACTTGGGACACCTCAGGCGAACAGAAAAATGTATTACAGCCATATCGTAAACTCAACAGGAAATCTACTATGTTGGGTGTATGACCACCTAAATTGCACCCCTTGTGTCTAAAGGCTTTTCATCTAAACAGCTCCAAATTTGGTGAGTATCATCTAGACACGTGTGCAAAAAAAAGTTATCAATTTGTTTTTTGATAGATTTGTGGCTGTGGTCATAATGAGTCTGTGAAGAGGCAACTATTGGGAAATAAATGCCATTTCCCAATTGCCAGGATCCTTCTCAACAGAAAATGTTGGGTGGAATACATGACCACCTAAATCGTACACTTTGTGCTAAAGGGTTTTCATCTAAACAGCTCCAAATTTGCTTTAAAGCACGACATGCAATCCTCCGAATATATGTGTCCCCGCGGTCTCAAGGGAGGCGAGGGCCTTTATCGCCGCTTGCGGCTTTAATTTTTATTATAATTTGGTATATTTTTTTTAATTATAATTTTTCTGCAAAATGATCCTCAATTTGACCCAGTAAACGTGCAACTAAAAGTAATTTTAATTGACAT
The DNA here is from genome assembly GCA_024416835.2 of Perccottus glenii. Taxonomy (NCBI): domain Eukaryota; kingdom Metazoa; phylum Chordata; class Actinopteri; order Gobiiformes; family Odontobutidae; genus Perccottus; species Perccottus glenii. Next base: position 26,613,997 of record CM044548.2, read on the forward strand.
TACCGTGACGTTTACGCTTTAAAGCACGAAATGCGATCCTCCGAGTGCATGTGTCCCCGCGGTCTCAAGGGAGGCGAGGGCCTTTATCGCCGCTTGCGGCTTTAATTATTATTATTATTATACTGTATATGCTATGGCCGACAAGAGATTTAAATATGGTCTTATTGGCCTTGCATTGTTCAAAAGCCATATTGCAGTTTTTCTGGATATTTAGCACTAAATGTAGTCAGTGATGTGTTGTGATATTTGGTGAGTAATTTAGTTACAGTAGAAAGTAAACTTAAAGCTGCATTATCTAAAAGCTCCCTATCTTTAATGGAGCACACAGCCACCCTGCAGGGAAAGATTATTTTGTCTGCCTGTATCTGCGATCTTGTCATATCAGTGAGAGTAGAAAGTAGATACATAGAAAGTAGATACATTGAGTGCTTTGGCTTAGCTCCTTCTTTACAAAGGAAATTTTATTGTTTTTATTTTGTATAAACAAAAACTATTTTGTTTTTATGTTTGTCTTTTTTGTGCTGGTTTTCTTTGTAAGCCGATGTATCAAGTGCTGGAATACCTTCTCTGAATTACCAATAGACATAGGAACGAAGCATCCCATGTAATGCTACTATCATGATAGCCCCTCGCTTGTGGTTTCTTGTTTGAACGTTTGGAATCTTCTCTTGAGCATAAACACAAAATGGAAATGTTATCTCAAATTAAGGTTGTCTTGTTCTTGTAACAAAGAGTTATCACAAAAAGAAAGAATGGATACGTGTTGAACTTATTAAAACAAAGCAACAGTTGTTTCTAGTTTTCTTCTAATGTTCTAAGATTCACGCTCTTCTTTATTTTATTCAATGGCAACACATTTTTGTAGGTTTAATTCAAATTGAATGAAGCTGTATTTTCAAATATTGTGTTGTTTAGAGGTCTAACGTGTATCTGGATGATGGATGCTATTACCTAATCTCATCAGGCTGACTATCCTACAAGCTAAAAGTGCTTTCTCAGCGCCCTCCTTCTGGGGCTCGCTGTGTTCCTCCAAAAACCTATTACTGCACCGTCCTTGATACCGAACGGTGGAAAGCTTGCTTTTTCTTGGGGCTAATTACACATTAGGGCTCTGCCTAAATGACCTTCAGACCCACTGGCATAATGTGGCCTATGAGGTTTGCAGAAATGCAGAGGGCAGCGGGGTCGAAGTACACTTTGTGAAATCACTTTATTTTTTCAAATATTCCTGGGTTGTTGCTCTGGTTGATCAACCTGGATGGCAGATTTCAACCTCACCCTTCACACTCTTTCTTTTAGAAAATGTGAACAGCAGGTAGTTTTCACAGAAGAAAATAATTTACACAAAAACTATATGACAATAATAATTTAAACAGCAGAGTACATTTATTCTTCCCTGTGCTCAGTTTTCCAGAAGGAAATATTTTAAAGGCACTTAACGCAAAAACACCATAATCAACAAAGGTTACATAGACTTACAAAAGCTTACCTTTTCAGGCTCATAGGTGAGCATTGATCAAGCAGGGATGAAGGGTGAACTGAAGGATTAGAGTGAGCTCTGCTGTGTCGTCAACTGAATACATTTCTTAAAGAGACAGCAGAGGAAAGAGGGTCACAACATGAGGGGCCAATGCCTTCACATCAAATGTAGTTTTATAACAGATTATGGCTGAGTCCCCTTTCAAAAGCTACACTCGATGCTGTGTAGCAATACTCTATGGGGAAAACTCTTTGGTGAGCGGTTGTGAAGCACGTGTGTCAAACACGGCAAGAATTGGCTTATATAACCTCTGTTGGTGACGTGGCTTGATCACGTAATCAGCCAGAGGCTATAAGAACACGCAAAGCGAAAGTGTCTTCAGGTTTCTTTGTCATCAGGTGTTTTTGTCCTCTGGTTTCTGTGTCTTCAGGACCTTGTTGTGTGTGTCACTGCAAACCTCAGCTCTCATGTCAAAAGAAAAAGCTCTTCTTTGAACGAATTTTGCCAACAATAGAACAAGTTGCCCATGTCAAGCTCTTGCTGTATATATATATATATATATATATATATATATATACAGCTCTGGAAAAAATGAAGAGACCACTGCATTTTTTTCTAGCAATCAGCATCTCTACAAGAATGAAAGCCATTCCATTCCAATGTCTGTTGAATCCCAACACAGGCACGCCCTGATCACCTGAACCAAATCTTATTTAATAAGTATAAAAAAACACTTCTGTTGCAAGGAGGGTCCCTTTGCAACAAGTGTGTGATGTGGCAGGGTGGTCCTCTTTTAAGGTTATGGGTAGTGTGTACACATACTACACGACCCTCACAGGGTCCGGACTCTTCCAGTGCGGCAGCGTTGGTAGTCTCGTTCCCAATAGCGTATTTCTACGCAGCATTGAGTGTAGCTTTTGAAAGGGAACGTCTCGGGTTGCTTGGCTGCAACCCTGTTTCCTAAAAAAGCGGGAACAAGATGCTGGGCTTCAATGCCGCACTGTGGGCGAGTCCCGGACATCCTTCAAAAAAAGTTGACCTGAAGACGCTTCTGCGCTACGTGTTCTTATAGCCTCCATCCAAAAAATAATAATTAAAAATATGGTCCCACTATAGTCCTATATGACATTTTTATGAACGTTTGGCATGTGTCAGTTTATTTTTAAAAAGTCTCATTGTCTCATAGAAATAAATAAAAATAAAAGGACTGTTGCAGGACTGTGCACTTGACACTTGGATTTCTTCAAGATAGCATAACACGCATCAATGGGTCGGCTCACGCATGTATTGTGGGGACTTGTGATCCTGAACACCCCTTCTGCTCAGTCTGCTTCCAACTTATGTCTAATTGAACCAAACACAAGAAGAGCACAAAAAGAACCAATGCTAAAATCACTTGAGTTGATAGCTTCCCAAGAGCAGAAACAACAATGTCTATAGCTGAGGGAAAAAAAAGAAGAGCAGAGGCCGTGAGGCGTTAATTGTGGTATTAGTGTTTGGTGCAGGCTCAGCACATTCAGCATCATTTTGGTCCTGTCACAAAGTTAACATCAGTCCAATCAGTCAGAGCCCTTATCCACACACTCTCCACTGACAGCGCTATCTAGTGTGAAATAAAAAGCTCAGCCTGTGAACACAAAGGAGACCAGGAGCTAACTCAACTAGAGGCATTTTTGTCTTGATTACATTTCCTCAGCCTAAAGTATATAATCTCACTGAGGTATCCAATCTCTTCAGCTGTTAGACTCATTCACAGTACTGTACAAGATTGATCACTTACTAACAACATGCATGCAGCTGCACACTAATTTTCAAACATTACATACATAGAACAATAACAACTAAACAACACTTTTGGATGATAGTAACTTATATAAAACCAGATGAACTGCAGAGGTGTAGTTTGAGTTTTCAGTGATTGTTGCAGGGATCGTCTGGTGCATTTCTGCCCTCAGCAAAGTGTGGCCCTCCATTTCAGAGCCAAGTGCTCGTCTCAGGGGGACCGCTGCTCAATACAGCTCCATGCCACGTCCTGGTTCTATATGTATTTTGGTCATGACTGTGGGTGTAAATAAGCTTGTTGTGGCCAACTGGGATTTTCTGCTTGATGTTATTAATTAAACTGTGGGACAATGACCTTTAGCCACAAGTTGTTACAAGCTGCCCATAGGAGACACGTGTTCATTGTCACATTGTTCTAAATTAAGTTTAATGTGACTAAGAACATTTGCATAAGCAAGGCCCATTAATTCTCCAATAACAAATCTATTTCACTTATGAATGTGAAGAATGTCTGGGTCAAGTACATGTCGGATTAGGAAGAGTAAATCACAAATCAAAGTTTGTTAAACGTGATCTTAAGCAGTTAGTAGTAGTTTGTCCAGACCCTGCTCTAATTATGTGTAATGTGTGCCCTGCGTTGGCTCAGTCTGTGACAGCTCCAAACGGCAGCCTCATGTCGAGACATCGTCAGAGCAGGATAAATGCTAGATAACTAACAATAAGTGTGTTTTTATTGACGTTCTGTTGCTGGGAATTGCTGCTTATGAGAAACAGCTGCCTGTCTGTACATGCTTTGCAGCGGACTCAGCCATCTGTATGTTGGTCCCAAAAGTGGACCATGAGCAATTGCTTAGTAGGTCCCAGAGTGTGTATTTAACAAAAAATAATATTGTTGAAGAATATAGTTGTAGCGCTGACTTCACTATTTTAAAGCTGTTATCTTCAACCGACTATCACCACAGTGGAAAGACAACCCAGACTGTGCTATAAGAAAACTTCATTATTCACCTTATATTTGTGCGATAAGTTTATTCTGTCAGAGATGGAGCAGGTAAAGTATGCACCGATAAAAAATGGTTGAGCTCAGGTGCAGAGCTGCTGCTGAATGTTTGATGGCCCAGAATTATCTCTGGGTGTAGTTGGGGGTGATATCTGATGGAGGCTTCCTGTTCTTGCAGAAAGGGAATGAGTCTGATAAAGTGAGTTCTCGGCAGATTCTGTGTCTTCGGGAGCAATCTTAGAAAACGCTGATGATGAAGATGTTGTTGAAGTGCCACATTTGTAGAAAAGTTAGGTTTGAAAATCTGCAAAAATCTTACCTGCTACAATGTCACAAAATATGTTTTTCAGAAAGTAATCTATAAAGGGTTTGGCATTTGATGGAGACAGAGTCAGAGGGCTATTTTCTATTGATATAATGATGTGAACAAATACAATTTGTGGTCTTTGCCAGTCTGTATTTAAAATCCTGTGACCTTGAGGTCCAAGATCAAGACAAGGATTATTTTCAGTTTGAGACGAGAAGACAGTTTTAGAAAGTGGTCTTTAGGGCACTCACAAGAACAAGCCCAAAGACAGTCTCGGGTACTACAACAAACGTCTGTGTGCCTTGCTAATCTGAAGACAATTTACTGCAGATTAAAAAAAAACTTCCTACAATGACACCTGGGTGACCAAACCCCCAGGTGTGGTTTGCTTTCAGATTTTTTTTGGTCTGGAGTCATATTCAGAGTTTAAGTCTTCTATGCATTTATGTAAGATTTTTTGTCTATACGTTCTTAGACTACAGGCAGAAACAAACAAACCGTAGCCACAGTTTCACATCAGACAATGATAATACTGGAGTTTGGGCTGGGAATCACAGGTAAAATGTAATACACAAGACTTGGATAATAGCAGTAGGCCACGGAGAACTAAATGCATACTTTGCCTGAAAAAAAAAAAAGATTCACTAAAAGCTGTTCTGAGCTGCTGTTCTGAGCTGTACTAGAGCGCTCGATGAGGCTCATGATAGTCACCCGTCCAGTTGTGTGCACATGTAATTATATGGCTATGTAGTGTTGACAGTGTAATTGTATGGTGCCCCTGACAGATATTGATCAGCCTGGTTCATGGCTGACCTCTGCTTTGATAACTGTTTATTTTCCACATGACTGGTCTAACTGTGAGTGATCTGTTCAAGAGGATATAGGTTTAACTTGAATATATGTTTGTCTCTGTTCTCCGCAGACCCTTTATGCCCTCACCGGCCGACTCTTTTCAGTCTTTGACCTGAGCACATCTCACACTTATACACAGCAGGTAAGATTAAAGGTCATTGGATATGATTGTTTTACGTAAGTTGTAGCTGTGTATGTTGAATGTAGGGCTGCGCAGTGTATTGGAAATATTTTGTTATTGCAACCACTTGATTTCCATTTGACATTTACTTTTTGTTTGCCAAAATCAGCATTAAATCAAACTGTGGTGCAAATAAATAAAAAAGTCCTGGTTTAAACCTGGTTCATTTCTACATTTAGTCCTAGTTCAGACCTATTAAGATCTGGTTTAGTCTTGGTTCAGTCTTTAATATTAATTTATCTCCTGCTGTGACAAGTGGAAGTAGTCCAGAGCCTTGTATTTAAAATCTTTGCTATAACATTTAGAGCATTCATGTATCACAGGTCATATTGTTATCATAGTATTCAAAATGGTTATAGTATTGTTTTTCTAGTTTCATCTCTAAAGATGTGTTTTCCTTCCAAACTTGACACTTGGATAGTCTCCACTTATAATAACACAGAGTCTGTAAATGTTGGCTAAAACTGGCAAAAATGTATGCAGTTCCACTTTAACAACATGTGCCCTATTTGAGGGCCAATCCATATCGTACTGGTCCGATGAGGAAACGGAAAAGGATTAACTTTATGTGATTTTAGAACTCTTTTTTCTCAGTGGTATTATTCAACAGTGCAATTGTCAGATACAACATAACTATGGCGCTTGGATGGGTTTCCTCCAGGCGCTCAGGTTTGCCCCACCAACATCAAAAACTTGCTGGGTGCCCCCTGGAGGTAGCTTTTGACAATGAATTTCCACACAGAAATAATAAAGTAATAACACATTTTTTTATTTATTAAAATATACGTTTAAATTTCTGCCTGGCATTCAACTGATGTTCTTTTTCAAAAGCTACACTCAATGCTGCGTGGAAATACTCTATGGGGAACACTGTGTCAAACAAGCCAAGAATTGTCTTAAATAACCTCGGTAGGTGACGTAGCTTGATCACCCGCACCTGGGTGTGAGCACACCTGATGATTATAAATACACGTGACACGTAACGTCTTTAGGTTTTCTTTGTCTTCAAATACCGCATTGTGTTGTGTGTGCTCAAGCAAACCTTAAATGATATCCGAGCTGTTGCCTTGAGAGAAGTGCCTTCTGGCTTTTTTTGTAACGTGTCAGGTGTTGGGACCGTCGGCCACTCAGTCCCAACCAGGTCCAGCTTCTTTGAGGCCGGAAGCGAGGCGGCTAGTTGCACTTCTCAGTTCGGACCGTCATCTTTAGCTGTTCGGCTGTCTCCTGCCATGTTTCAGAACACCGGATGTTTCATGTCTACCATCCCCCAGCAAGACCAAGTGTCAGTTTTGGTGCCCCTTTCAGAGGTTTTGACTACCCCAAAGGACATCAGACTAAGCCAGAAAGTTTTTGTACTTTTGGTCTCATGGCAGCTGCATCCACGGTAATACTGTTAGGCCTCCTGCACATGAGACCATTTTTAATTGTGGCTCAGAGCAAGGGGATTTCATCCAAGGCCCAATCCCCAGGCAAATAAGGGTTACGCGCCAGGGGCTTTGTGGTTCAGACTTTGGGTCCCACGCTAGGTCCATGTTGTTGTTGCAGGAAGCTAACGACGGACGCAAAGCAACAGAACAATTTGGTGGAGTGCTGTTGCTAACTAATAACAGATGGTACGAGCAGTTCTGGACAAGCAACTGTAGATCTGCCATGGCTCTTTCTGGATAACGTTGATTTATGAACAGAGTAAATAAGCGTATATATTTAGCAGGAGGGCAGAATAGTAGGTCTGGTCTGTGTGTCTCTGTGTGTGGGTAGGTGATAAAGCCCCTAACTTTGAGAACCGCTGGTATACATTAATATTACTGCACAATAAGAATTGTATAAAGTAATCATGAAAACAAAATTCTGAAGTGACTGACCCAGCCATGGCCATAATTGTGATCTCAGTTACTTCAAACTGAAAAGTCAGCTAGGTTAGGTGAAGATAATTGAATAAAGCAATTTAACCAGACAATATCTGTTAAATATCAGCTCATTCTGGACATGCCCATATGCATGTATGTATGTAGTAGAGTTATAAATGTATATGGTCACCACTGACATTGCACCTCTGTCCTCCTCCAGTGTTATTTCTGTCATGATTTTACAACCTGTAAACCTTCTTTTTAGACCTGGTTCTGTGTCAAACCTTGGCACTGAGGCTGTATATAGCTGAAACTTGGAGCAGACAATTGTTTAATACATAACATACAAGTGTACACAGCTTGTCCGACTGTCGGCCCATGTCTCGCTCATGACACTCCTAATGAGATCTCTGCAGCGCTCGTCCACAGATGACCATCGCCGTATCTGCCTCTGACAGGACAATGTGGGCGGCTTGTAGCATCTGTGTCACTCTACGAGGTGTATTCATCATGTCCATACAGGGCTGTCAACGCAGTGTCATGCCCACAGCCACAAAACATTCATTGCCAACTGGAGACACCCTCTAATGTCATTTAAAAGTGTCCCAGCAGGTCGAAAAATATTACAGTGGTAATTATTCTCTTCATATTTTTCATCCTACATTCTGTGTCACTTTTGTGTTGTATCCTTAAAGTTGACGCAAGATGCTGAAAAGAAGCTACAGTATTATTAAAGTGCATCCTAGTCTTTATTTTTACAACAACAATTTGACCAAAATAATATGTGCTTTCAGTGAAGGTGAATGTCTTTGTGAGGCATACAGCGATTTGTGTGAAAAGCAGATTGCCATGTCAAAAGCACATTGAGTGGTGTTGTGTTGCTTTGACGGCCTACTCAGCTGAATGCATGGGTGCTGTTACATTTACATCATGTACTCATGTAAGACATTTCCACAGTAGCTTTCTCCTGAAACAGCCTCGCTCTGTGCCGGGGAAAAGGACATGTCTGAATATGTCCTGTGATATTATTATCCAGATTGTAATCACCATCAAAACCAAACACAGTTCTCACCTGCTCTCTGAGACTGAATGGCAAACACAGAAAATAGATCAAGCTGATTTACAAATATGCTGGAGATTGCGCCTCTCACTGTTGCAGAAATAGTGTTCACAGTTGATTTTGCCCCCGCACCAAAATGAATGTGCCTTTTCACCAGAGAGCAAAAATCAGGTTGGAGAAAATTCAAAAAAATTTATATCACCGCAAACTCTGATTTATTTCAAACAGTGAATGCGGGAGATAAAAAAGTGTCCAAATGTATCAATTACGTGCAAACAGTATAAATAAAGCTTCAGAAGGAGCACATTGTGATGATACAACAATAACAATCAGGTTTGAAGGAAAAGGCATTAACGCACGGAAACAACAAACTGACTAAACAGTCAGTCTAACAGTATCAGTAAAGTGAAGGGCCACTGGAGAAGACCATTGTTCACCGCCACAGAGCTACAAAAAGTAGTGCATAAAGTATAGAAACGTATTGCCAAAACTCTATTTACATACATTGGGATGTGGCAAAAAACCTGTATGTTTTCTGCTTTGAATTTGTCTACTTTAAAAAAATTGTACATACATACATATATACATACATACATACGTACATACATACGTACATACGTACATACATACATACATACGTTCTTACGTACTTACTTACTTATGTATGTATGTACGTCCAGTTGGAACTGGACGTACATACATACATACATACATAAATACATACATACGTACATAAATACATATATACATACATACATACATACATTCATACATTTAATCCATACAGGTGCTGTAATTTATGGGGTTGGAACTGGACCGAGGGCCACCTTTACAGATGGACTTCAGCACCACTGGAGCAGTACGATGCGTGTGTACTGTGGGTCAGTTCTGGCACGTTTCCATTTCCAAAAGGGTCAGAAGCGTTCCCCCAAAAAATGTACCATACCATACCACTTTGGGGACGCCTCGGCTATCAAACTATCAAAACCCCAGACCACAAATTTTATTTTCATTCAAACCAATTACACCAATTGAGGTCTATCAATTTATGGGAAAAATAAATACATGGGCCAGTTTTGGATCCGATGTCATGGAATTCAATTTATATTTTTATTTTGATGCATATTTTATTTATAAAATATGCATCACACACTTTGATGTTCCCTCTGGCAGAATTATATAGTTTATCTATTACTACAAATTTAATTCCACCTATTTCCAAACATGCTCAAGTGACACCCATATTCAGAGGTGGAGATCCAAGTAGTTTGAATAACTACAGACCTGTTTCTATTATTTGTACAGTTCAAAAAACATTTGAAAAACTCAAGTAAATATATTGAATAAAATGGTATATTAACATTATTAGAATCTGGATTCAGGCCCAATCATTCAACCACCTCAGCACTCCTTTATTTACAAATGATGTTTACTTATTATTAAATAAAGGTGAAATCGCTGGAGCCATATTTATTGACTTCTCTAAAGCCTTTGACACAGTCGACCGCTACCTACTCCTAGATAAACTTGCCCCAAGGTTCTTTGCTTGGGCCCCTTCACCCTTTTATATAAATTAACCTAAAATATGTTCTGTCTGTAATGTTCACTTTTACGCTGACGATACAGTTACTGTATATATACATCACAGGTTCATTGTGGGTTGGTCCAAAATGCATTACAGACTGATTTTAATAAGCTTCAAAAATGGCTTAGAAATCATAATCTCATACTTAATGAGAAAAAAATCATGTACAATGTTGTTGAGGACAAGACAAAACAAAAGTACTTAATGTAGTCTTCAAATTAAATTGGATGATGGAAGATCTCTGGAAAAAATCAATATATTCAAATACCTGGGTCTGTTGATAGAACCAGAGCTATCTTTTAAACCACATGGATTAAGGTTATTATATATAGAATGGATAATTCCCCAACACAAAAAAAGACTTTATCACTGGTATATTTTTTTATTTTTCACAGGATAAATAATCAGTATAAACAGTATTTCGTCAGACAAAACTCATCTCATCATCGGATGCAGAGCCTTTTGCTTTAAAGCACCCTCTGACTGGAACACTCTCCAGATATCATTAAGATCCATTACATCCTTGAACTCCTTTCTCTCTATTCTCTCACTGTTCATGTAACTAAGAAAGGACTGTACATGTTTCTAAATACTGCTGTGTAGAATGTAATGTATAACTGTATGTAAGGGTTGGTGGGTGTGGGTTAAGTGGTGAGCATACTGTGTACTGTCTTGTGTACTGTTCTGTTTTACTGTTTTGTTATGTGTATATTGTTTATGTTGTGGCAAAGTTTGGATAAAATGGACCCCTTAAAAATGGCACATCTAAAGGGGCTATCCAAAATGAATGAATGAATAAATAAATAAATAAATAAATAAATAAATAAATAAATAAATAAATAAATAAATAAATAAGCAGAACCGGTTTTGTGGTTCGCTTTGGAAAAGTGGAGCTTAACATTGCGGTCAGCTGATTGGACGATAGACAGTCTCTAAAGCGGAAAACGAGAACTGGAGCGAAAACGAGAAGCAAAAGGAAAAACATTGAATTGAAATATTTTTCAAATAAATTACACCTTGGTTTTGTGATAATCATATTCAAACAGAAAACAGGATAATTAACTTTTTTCCATGACAACAAAGCTAGTATTTATTATCAACAGCTGTTTCAGGTTTTAAACAGAGCTAGCATAAACATTTAAACTTTGTATTTATTGTCTACACTACATTAAACAGAAGAAGAACCTGTGCCTCAGACATTGTGTCCTTAAATTATAGGAAATTGGCAAAGCTCTATGAATTTAATGTTCATAAAACTGGAAATAAACCAGAAACAGTTTAATGTTTACTGCAGCAGCTGTACCTCCAAGCCTCTCGCTGCTACAACAGGAATTAACTCTTTTATTTTTATTAAATATTGACAATCCATGCAAGTTTCAAAAAGTCTTCAGATACATTCTATATTTCAAATAGAGTGGCACTGCGATGGCGTCATTATTTAAGTTATAGACTCAGAGTGGAAACGTGTGGGGTTGATAACTCAATGATGTTGCTTGCTGGAAGGTCTAAACAAGATTAAAAAGTGAGCAGTAAATACTCAACATCAATTCTAAATGCACAAGGAGCCAGTGGAGTGAGGCTAAAACCAAAACGATGTGATGTTTTCTATTAAAAACTGTACCATTCTGTAGAAACCTGGCTATAGATAATGTCTATATATCATCCTACAGGACCAGTGGACAAGAACAATGGGGGCCGGAGGAGTTCCCCCGGAAGTTGTGCTGTGGCTTCTGTGCGTTGTGTCTGCAGTGTGGGCCCTCAACCCTGACGACCCCAACGTGTGCAGCCACTGGGAGAGGTCAGCCCCTGCTCACTCCACTGTTCAATATTCAATATGCAAAATGAAATAGCACCACTGCGAACGCTGCAGTTGGCTAATGGAGCGCACCACAAATCAGCACCGGGCCTCTGCCAACAGCGTCCACAGGTTTACTCTAGGGGGACACCTGGAAGGGCCTTAAATCTAGTGCTGTGCTAATGTGACTGCTTGAGTGGTCCGAGCTCGGAGTAAAAGCACAATGTCATTTGTGAAGAGAAACGGTGCAGTGATCGATACTGTCTCTGTGGATATTAACTCTGACTATGATTAAAGCTGCCATTTTTCTAAAGGTGACTCACAGTTCAGTCACATTCAGGAAAAAGACAATTCAATAAAATGTGAAGATGCACTGAGAGCAGTCTGTCCCTGATACTATTTTTACCTTCTCTTTGCCATTTGGCCACTTTCTTAGCAATGCAAAGTGGGTCTGGAACCTCTTGCATTTAAACTGATGGATAGCAAACATGCTTCTATTACAGAGATATAATAAAGGCAAATCTGAAATGCTGCCAATGGGAAACTATTTAGATTTATTTTTCTAATAACTGTTGAGCAAGCAAAGGGTAGCGATGTAGTCAAGACTAAATTAACCAAGACCTTTAGGGATCGAGACAGAGCCAAGTGTACACCGGTGTATGATACATCGGAGGAGATCCCAGGACTACAAAACAGTTCATGTCCAGTCTTAGACCAGGTTAAAACTCATAGATGGGTTAGAGTTTGGTGAAAGATGTAGAGCTAGAGCATTTCTTTTTTAATAAAGATAAATGTAAAAGGTTTTCATCAAAGAATAATGTGAACAAATAAACATGTTGTGGTCTTGGATGAACTTTTTGGATGACAAGGCTGTGTAAAAGTAAGAATCCTAAACGAGATTCAAAAAGTGGACTAAGTTTTAGTTTAGTAAAGTTTTAGTTAAGACAGCATCAGGACATTTTGAAAGTAGAAGACTTTGTCAGTCCTAAAGCAAATTGATTAGTAAGCTGTGTTTATATCAGAGGAAGCGATTTAACTTTGTCATTGGTCAAAAGCCAATAGGAGCTATTGGCTTCATGATGTGTGTTTCCTCAGTAACAATTAAGAAAGGGTAATCTTAATATATTATTTGATTACACAAAAATGATCTACTCAAGAGCCTACATCATCCCACAGGTAACAAACTCCACCACTGTCTTCAGAAATATAAAACATGAGCATTTTGAAAGGTAAAAGAACAAAAATGTTTCCAAGAAATATATATTTTTAATTAAAATTTGATTAACTTTTTTAAAATCATTTTATCAGAGGTATTTACTTCTCAATGTCATATTTGTTTCTTTTATACATACTGTATATGTCCATTTGTATTGTTTCAAGGTCTCATTTTATGTGGTTTGTACATGTTTGTATCTAGTATTTTTCTTTTACAGCTAAAACCCACAATATTAATTAGAATATGTGTTTGCAGCTATGCAGTCACCGTGCAGGAGTCCTATGCCCACCCCTTCGACCAGGTTTACTACACCCGCTGCACCGACATCCTCAACTGGTTCAAATGCACCCGACACAGGTAACAACAGTGGACAGTTTTCATTCCTAAATGTCTTTTTGTCTGGTCTCTACTTCCTACAGTCTCATCTGGACAGTGTCTGATGTGGTCCTTCTGATGAGAGACCATTGGCACACTGCTTTAATGACCACATTAAACTTTATGAGCACCGGTTTAGCTCCTCCAGCTAAAAGGGAGCCATCAATCTTCAGTGAAATGTCACAAAACATCACTGTCCTTCAGTCGGTCCAGAGAATGCCCTCAGAGGGATGGATTCAATGTGAAATGGTTTTAGGGAGGGTAGTTATTTAAACATTTTTGTAAGAGGTCACTTTCTGGGCACTGGAGGCATGATAGCCGCCAGTAGACTTGGGATATGTTTACATTTCTTTTTTAGTCCACATAGAAGAAACAGAAAGGAGAATTTACTTCAATGTTCAAAAGAGTCATTTTCACTTTAATTAGTTCAAATAAAACCTCTCATGTCTGTCAGGGTTAATAATAAAAACAAATATGAGAGACACATGTCTCGTCCATCAGCGCACAGTGTGAGTGGGCCTTTACTCCCCTGCTGTGAGTATGACTTTCTGTAAGACACCCCTCTCTTATGTCTCTTTACAGAAGTCTACATTCTCGCTCCTCTCTCCTAAGAGCAGAGTTAAGAGCTTTGGGACAGCAGTAAAGATGGAGACAGAAACATAACGGCAATGAAAATAAGAGAAATGGGATGTACTCCTCATCTCTCTGTTTTGTTTTGACAGGATCAGCTATAAGACGGCCTACAGGAGGGGAGTGAGGACCATGTACCGGAGGCGCTCACAGTGCTGCCCCGGCTTCTACGAAAATGGAGATCTCTGTGTTCGTAAGTCTAATTTGCCAAAATTATACACTATAGGGGTAAATAGTATGCATTTATATAGAATTTGTTTGTATTATATTTGGGCAAGCGCATTACATCATGCTTCCATTCACACACACAAGCTCTCACACATTCACACTCACAAGCACTCACACATTCACACTCACAAGCACTCACACATTCACACTCACAAGCACTCACACATTCACACTCACAAGCACTCACACATTCACACTCACAAGCACTCACACATTCACACTCACAAGCACTCACACATTCACACTCACAAGCACTCACACATTCACACACACAAGCACTCACATTCACACACACACACACACACACACACACACAAGCACTCACACATTCACACACACAAGCACTCACACATTTACACACACAAGCACTCACACATTCACACACACAAGCACTCACACATTTACACTCACAAGCACTCACACATTCACACTCACAAGCACTCACACATTCACACACACAAGCACTCACATTCACACACACACACACACACACACACACACACACACACAAGCACTCACACATTCACACACACAAGCACTCACACATTCACACTCACAAGCACTCACACATTCACACTCACAAGCACTCACACATTCACACTCACAAGCACTCACACATTCACACTCACAAGCACTCACACATTCACACTCACAAGCACTCACACATTCACACTCACAAGCACTCACACATTCACACTCACAAGCACTCACACATTCACACTCACAAGCACTCACACATTCACACTCACAAGCACTCACACATTCACACTCACAAGCACTCACACATTCACACTCACAAGCACTCACACATTCACACTCACAAGCACTCACACATTCACACTCACAAGCACTCACACATTCACACTCACAAGCACTCACACATTCACACACACAAGCACTCACATTCACACACACACACACACACACACACACACAAGCACTCACACATTCACACACAAGCACTCACACATTTACACACACAAGCACTCACACATTCACACACACAAGCACTCACACATTCACACTCACAAGCACTCACACATTCACACACACAAGCACTCACATTCACACACACACACACACACACACACAAGCACTCACACATTCACACACACAAGCACTCACACATTCACACTCACAAGCTCTCACACATTCACACTCACAAGCACTCACACATTCACACTCACAAGCACTCACACATTCACACACACAAGCACTCACATTCACACACACACACACACACACACACAAGCACTCACACATTCACACACACAAGCACTCACATTCACACTCACAAGCTCTCACATTCACACTCACAAGCACTCACACATTCACACTCACAAGCACTCACACATTCACACACACAAGCACTCACATTCACACACACACACACACACACACACACACACACACACACACACACACACAAGCACTCACATTCACACACACAAGCACTCACACATTTACACACACAAGCACTCACACATTCACACACACAAGCACTCACACATTCACACTCACAAGCACTCACACATTCACACACACAAGCACTCACACATTCACACTCACAAGCACTCACACATTCACACACACAAGCACTCACACATTCACACTGTGGTGGTTGTAAGCTACCTCTGTAGTCACAGCTGCCCTGTGACAGACTGACGGAGATGTGCTCTCCAACCACCACCAAACACACCAAGGCAAGGCAATTTTAATTTCTGTATATAGCACAATTGTTACAAGAGTAATTAAAAGGGCTTTTACAGAAATAAAAGACACATTTAATAATAATAATAATAATAATAATAATAATAATAATAAGTTTTATTTATATAGCGCCTTTCCAGAGCTCAAGGACGCTTTACAATAAACAAACAACAATAAGGACAATTGACAAAGAGAGCAGACAGGACAACAACAGGTAAATGAGAGTTCAAGTACAGTAAGTGAGAAAAAAAAAAAAAAAAAAAAAAATACACTAAGAACTGTAACATTCAGAGAATAGGTGTGTTTTGAGCATGGATTTAAATTCAGAGATGGTGTTAACTAAACTAAACTAAAGTACACAGACAAGATTTAGGGGCCAATCTTATGCCTCACAAAAGGCTCATAGTCAGTGATGCATGGCTGATTTGACATCTTCCACTAAGCGGGGTTTGGGCGCAAGACGGACTGAGACCTGATAACACTCGTGCATTTGAAGGCATCGAAGGAGCGCTCTATTTGAGATTTATTAATAAAACAAATATAGTATAATAATATTGTATTACTATATAAAGGGTGCATGTGGCAGAGTGGTTAGCACAAGACCGGCCAACTCCTAAAATGTTAAGAATGTATCTAAAATGTATTGATCATTCATTTTTACTAGTCTAAATACAAATAAAAAAAATTATTAAAGCGGAAATAATCATCCCTCAATGTTGTCTCTCAGATGGGGTTCTTCAAGATGGCTGCAAAATGTTTGGCAAATACAGGAAACTATACATTTTTGAAGTTTTTGTTTTTATAGGAGGCGCTGGCGCTGTCATTCCAAATTTTGTCACTCTATGACAAAAAAAGTGTTTGTCCGGCTCCCATAGGTGCAATGTATTTCCACTTTTCTACTGCCATGTTTTTAATGAGATTAAAAATGTTCATTATACATTTTTTTTCACACTTACTTTTGGTGAGTTCAGGGGTTCACATTTGCGATCGCACACTTTTCAATGAGTGTGTTGCACACATTGACGGTAGCAGCAATTACAGTAGTCCCTTGCAATGCATGGCTGGCTCGAGACTAACAAAAACATACATATATACAATATATTTAATACAAAATTCAATTACCGTATTTTTCGCACCATAAGACGCACCCGACCATAAGACGCACCTGGTTTTTAGAGGAGAAAAATAGGAAAAAAAATATTCTGAACCAAATAGTGTAATAAAATATTTAATAAAGTATAACAGAATAATATTTGAATTATATGACTGGAGTGAAGGGCATGCGCACTGCTGTGTACTGTAACACTGCCTACTACATGCTATCCTCCAATAGCATACGGCGGTGACACAGTACAGCAGCATCGCGCCTTCCTGCACACATCGGCTTCCGTAAGGAAGGTGAGGGAGGACCCGCTGCCGCTCTGCCACTACGGTAAGGCAAGGCGACACGGGGGGGGGGGGGCGCTGATAGTGTAAACAAAATGTACCTAAAAAGTATAATGTAACTTCTGTAAAAGCAACACACACCAAGAATCCTTGTGTGAAAAGAAAGGTAAACAGGACAAAGCCAGAAAAGTTCAACACGCAAAGTGAAAATGAAAGGCATTATGGTAGGTAGAGAAACCCACTGAGAATAAAACAGAAACCAGCTTATCTACAGGACTGATGACACAATGGACAAATTAAAAAAAGTGTGTGGACTATTGTTATTGAGCAGTGTGTGATATTTTACAAACTTACCATGATTTACACAGAGCAACACCAAGGTTATGAACAAAGTTCAAAATAAGGTGAAAAACTAGTATGTAAACTAAACGGCAGTATGTAAACTGGGGCGGCAGTGGCTCAGTGGTAGAGCGGTCGTCCTTTAACCGAAAGGTAGGAGGTTCGATTCCCGTTTTCCCCACAATTCATACTGTCCTTGGGCAAGACACTTAACCCACCTTGCCTTGTAAGAATGTGAATGTACAGTGGGGATCGAAAGTTTGGGCACACCAGGTAAAAATTTTTATTAATGTGCATAAAGATGCCAAGAAAAGATGGAAAAATCTCCAAAAGGCATCAAATGACAGACTCTATCAGCATTTTAGTGAACCAACAGTAGCGCACTGTAATACAGTTAAGCATGTATTCAGGTACCTCAAAGGTACAACAGAACAGGGACTACATTTCAAGAAAAATGACTAAAAACTAGGTCTAAGAATTTATTGTGATGCTAGTTGGGCATCCAGTGAAAAAGACAGACCAAGCACATGTTATAGTCTTTGTAAAGGAAGTTTGCTGATCTAATGGAAAACAAGAAAACAACAGACAGTAACACTTTCTACCTTTGAAGCAGAATATATATCCCAATCTTCAGCTGTACAGGAAGGTTGTATTGGAATATTGTTCCACTGAACAGATGATTGCTGATGTTTTGACAAAACCAGGTCAGAATCTCACACAAATAAGAAAGTGCAAGGCCCGTGAGTGCATTAAAAACAAACATTAAGATTTTAAAATTAATTCTAAACTGGACAGGGAGCCAGTGCAGGGAGTACAGGACAGGTGTTATGTGCTCGTGTTTACGACTGTTAGTTAGCAGTCGGGCAGCAGCGTTTTGCACAAGCTGCAAACGGTGAAGTCCAGTTTGGTTAACTCCCACATAGAGCGCATTGCAGTAGTCTATGCAGGAGCTAATAAAAGCATGGATGGCTTTCTCCAGGTCAGCACGACTCAAGAAGGGTTTAACCTTTGAAAGGAGGCGAAGCTGAAAAAAGCTTGCCCTAACCACAGAATCTATTTGTTTGTCAAATTTTAGACTGCTGTCTAGTTTCACCCCCAGATTTTTGACAACATGGTTAAGATTGGAGGCCAAAGTAAAAGGACCAGGAGCTGAGACACTGGGCAGGTTGGATGTGCCGAACACAATACATTCAGTTTTATCCTCATTTAAACAAAGGAAATTCTGAGACAGCCACAATTTGATGTCCTCTAAACATCTGTTGATGGACTGAAGACTATTGGGACAAGCAGGAACAACCGTAAGGTAAACCTGCAGGTCGTCTGTGTACAGATGAAAGGACATATTGTGCTTTGAAATAACTGCACCTAACGGCAACATGTATAAGGAAAAAAAAACGGAGCCCAAAATGGAACCCCGTGGCACACCAGAGGTCAAGGGGGCTGAGGAGGAGGAGAGGTCACCAATCCTAACAGAAAAAGTCCTCTCTGTTAAATATGACCTAAACCACTGCAGCACAGGTCCCTGAAGCCCAACTTGTTGTTCCAGATGTGCCAGGAGGACTGAGTGGTCCACGGTGTCAAATGCTGCAGTAAGGTCCAGCATCATGAGCAGCACTGCTTTTTCTCATCAAGGGACAAGAGAATGTTGTCCTGTACCTTAAGGAGAGCAGACTCAGTGCTGTGTCGTGTCCTGAAGCCAGACAGGAACTTTTCAAAGATCTGATTGTTCTCCAGAAAGGACTGTAACTGAGAGAGAACTATTTTCCAAAACCTTGGATAGAAAAGGTAAATGGAACACAGGTCTAAAATTTGACAAAACAGTAGGATCATGGTTGGGTTTATTTTAGCAGAGGCCTGACCACACTTGGTACAGAACCTGAACTGAGGCATCGGTTATTAAACAAGAGGAGGCATGGGCCCACTGTGTTAAAAACCTGTTTAAGCACTTTAGATGGTATAATGTCCAGGGGACAGTTGGTCGGTCTCAGCCCCTGGACCACCTCAGAGAGGAGAGAGAGTGATACTGGCTCAAACACATTAAGACTTGAGACTTAGTTGCCATAGAAAATGTGATGTCATTATGTTTAAGATAAGATCACTGGCGGTTAATGTTACAGTCAGGTTGTTGCTACATTGCGCATAAGTTCAACATCTCAAACATGCTGTTTATAATTAATATGCCCAACAGAGGCTAAAGAGAAGACCGACTGAATCTTCATTTATAATACACGTAGCAGGTTTAACTGTGTGAAGGACACATAACTGTTTTTATGCAAAGACATAGCATAGCATCTGACTGAGTAGATTATTGTGTGTAGCCTATGTTCTAAGTCCTCCTTTTCTGATTATTAAAACAGGCTCCCATTTACACAGGTCTTTATGCAGTCACTAGTTTTTGAAAAAGTAAATCCTTCCAAAACAAGGACGCGCTCGCGCACCTGCTCCGTGCCCAGACAGCTTCCTGCAGGACATCCACAATTGAACGCTGTAAGGTTTTGTCCGTTTGTCCTATAATTTATTATCTATTCATCCATCCACCTGCTGCTTCTGGTGTCTGTTTTACTCCTATACACCACTATTGCTCTTCATTTATTTCAGTAAAACACAAGTGTAACAAGTCCCTTGTGAACAGTGAGATTCTATAAATATATGACTAGTAAGAGTCTGATGGCATCTCTACCTGATTCTCTATCTCCTCCATTTATATTCTATTTAAGGTGCATTTATTTAGATCATTGTTCATACATGACGCACATCCGTGTAAAATAACGTAATACTTATTGTTATTTACATGTTTTTTTGATCTTGTAAATAAATGTACCCTGAGCTCACAAGTGAAATTAACAATTAAAACATCTAAAGTGACCAAATATCAACTGTGCTTTCAACTCTGGCATATGCAACTTGACCTGTCAATCAAAAAAAAAAAAAAACTCCAGCCTTTCTTTAAACACTACTCCAGCTCTGAAAACGCCCTGAAAATGAGTGTGCCATCTGCCAAGCGCTTTGCGTTTCACATCATAAAATGTTTGCTCCTAGATTAAGAAACATAAGTAAAATACAGAATGAAAAAAAATTTAAAGACAAGAGTGCAGATAAAAAAACAGTTTTCTTTACTTAGTGTAGGCGGAGCTAAAGAGGAAGGTTTTTAACTTCCCCTTGAACATTGTTAAAGTTGAGGCTTGTTTGACTTCCTCTGGGAGGCTGTTCCAGATTTTTTCTGCATTAAACTTAAACCATGTTTAGTTCTAACTCTGGGCACGAGCAGAAGGCCTGTCCCAGATGTTCTCAGAGTCCGAGGAGGAAGAAGGAACTAGCATGTCAGAAATATATTCTGGTGCTAAACCATTAAGAGACTTGTAAACCAGCAGTGCTGTTTTAAAGTCTATTCTCTGAGCAACAGGAAGCAAGTGCAGTGAGATTTTAAAACTGGCGTGATGTGGTTGTACTTCCTGGTTTTGGTTAGAACCCAAGCAGCCGCGTTCTGAATAAGCTGCAGCTGTCTTAACCCTCGTTTTGAGAGACCAGTGAGCAGGCCGTTACAGTAATCTAACCTGCTGGAGACAAAAGCATGGATAAGTTTCTCTAAGTCTGGTTGAGACATTATCTCTTTAACTTTGGAAATGTTTTTAAGGTGATAAAATGCAGGTGATGTAATTGACTTAATGTGACTGTGGAAGTTCAAGTCTGAGTCCATGATGACCCCTAGATTTCTAACCTGGTTTTTTAGATTTTAGAGAAAAAGATTTGAGGTGACTGCTGACACTTTCTCTTTGTTTATTTTTTGATTAGTCCATTTTCACCTGCTGTGAATGAAATGTAAATCTGAGTGTCATCTGCATAAACATGGTATGATACGTCACAGCTGCGTATCAACTGGCCCAAAGGAATAATGTGAAGATTGAAGAAAAAATATCCCAAGATAGACCCCTGTGGAACCCCACATGTCAGGGCCATTTGGTCTGATACACAGTTACCAACTGAAACAAAGTACTTCCTGTCTTCAAGATAGGACTGAAACCATTTAAGAGCAGTTCCAGAGATGCCTATCCATTCCTCTAATCTTTGTGACAGGATTCCATTGTCCACTATATCAAAGGTTAGGAACCGTTAGTGTTTTCTAAGCTTACGTTTACACTTGTGCTGTTTTGTAAAGAAACAGTGTCACTGTTAGATATAATGACACAATCAAACTGTCTGATTGTCCAGGGGCGCAGCTCTTAACGCATAATAATATTAACCAGCCAAAGCTGAGGTAATCTGGACTTGGAACATGAAGAACCCCCTTCTTTTTTGTTTCAGTTTTTTCACAGCCTTTAAAATCTCTCATTTGGTGTTTTAACTTTTTTTTTTTAGGCAAATAAACATATTTACAATATAACTTTCACAAATGAAACCACATTTACTGCGTATTTATTTGATCCACTGTCCACTTCCAGACATGATGACTAACTTTTTTACTCAGAGCTGAACCCTTTAGAGACAATGTCAAGATGTCCCTGGCCAGTCTTTATTGCTGTATGCTCAAAGCAGCAGGTCAGCAAAAGGGAATCAATTATCCACTCTAGATGGTACGCTGTATGGTGCATGGGAGTCTTTTCTGAACTGAGAAAGGGAAGAAAATAGACCTGTCTTGGGGTTGGGATGGGGTTCAGAAGGGGGCTATTGTGTGCCTTTACTTCACATTTGCTTGTAAACAACTTTATTAGATTCTCGCAGGGACTGAGACAAATGCACACTCTATTGTGCGCCGTCGTCCGAGTGCTTTGAATGCCCCGAGCTAATTCTGCGATGGTAGCGCTAACATCTTCGGACAGGCCTTTTGTCCCTGCTCTAATTAAATGCTCCCTCTCTTGCACAGAAAAAAGTGGTAAGAGTGGTAATTGCAATGCTTTGTGCTCATGTCCTGCTGTTTTTAACTTCTGTTTATTGGGCTTATAAAATAAATTATATATCAATTATATGCTTATTATGGGCAGTATAGTTCTGTTTTTTGCACTGTCTGCTGAACTTACTGTTTCTTTGGCCATATACCAGAGGACTTGTTGAAGAATAAGGTCAGCTGACCAGGGGCGTTGGACTGGGGGGTATTTTTACTACAGACACCCTCAAAGCGCCTTTAATAAAAATATTAAATATATTGCATTTTCAAATCATTTATATAATTAAAGTTGTAATACTATACTACCTGTTTGAATAAAGTGATTGTGAGATAGAATTTTTCACTAACAGTAATGATAACAGTTATCTGAGGGCCCTAGCACCCCTATGAAAATGTTCAAAAGGTTTAGTCCACTGGCGTGCCTGG
This sequence comes from Perccottus glenii, assembly GCA_024416835.2. NCBI lineage: Eukaryota > Metazoa > Chordata > Actinopteri > Gobiiformes > Odontobutidae > Perccottus > Perccottus glenii. Next base: position 26,637,078 of record CM044548.2, read on the forward strand.
TTGATTTAAACAAGGTACAGACGTCCTGAGTGACTGACAGCCTGAGCAGACTCAAGTCACAAAAGAAATGTCTTGTGAAAACTGAGCTAGCATACTTTAAATTGTTAGCTAATATCAATAGCAAAGGGAAAAGGGGAGACACAGCTATTACTGCAGAGACTCTCACTCTAATCTAGTCATAGTCTTTTCACGTTTTTGCGGAAAATTAATTATGCAACTCGCGCTATATGTGCTGAGTCGTTCATTTTCCTTTTGCTATTGGTATTGACTAACAATTTAAAGTATGCTAGCTCAGTTTTGGAGCTCAGCTTTTTTCAAAGAAATTTGTCAGTAGCTGCTTTGCCTCATTACACCTTTTCTCCCTCTCTTTTCTTGAATTTCTCTTTTGATGAACAGATTTTACTCTTGACGCAAAACATTTCTTTTGTGACTGGAGACTGAGCCTGCACTCAGAAAGTCTGTAGCTTGGTTAAATCAAACAAGTGGACTAAACCAAGTGAACATTTTCATAGGGGTACTAGGGCTCTCTAATAACTGTTATCGTTACTGTACTGTGCAAAATTCTGTCTCACAATTACTTAATTCAGTCAGGGTGTAGGTTATTTAGGCAGTTAAATATTGGACTTTAAAGACACTTGCAAATGCATAGACCTGTCAGTTGGCATTTACCTAAATGTTAAATGGTTTTCCAAAACTTTTTCAACAATAGCTATTCTTTTTGCAAAGATCAGACAATTTTTTTGCCATGTTACTGATAAATATATAAATATACAGTACCTTTTTGGGGTAGGAGCTGGTTTGAGGAATACATCTAAGGGTAAGTTATGTGATATAGCAGGAAACTGAGGGAAAAAAATCACAAAGCTACGGATCTGCCAAAATCTGAAAAAGTGATGTTTAGGAAGGGACAATCTTTCACAGAGAGATTATCAATACACAGTATATCTTTAAACTAAGTAATGCCTAGCCTATACAGCATATTATTTAAATGTTTTATTTGTGAATATGTTTGTGTATTTCTATGTATTTTTCAACTGTCTTGGACACATTCCTGCACGGCCTGTCCGTTCTGGGAGTGGATCCCTCCTTCTGTGGTTCTCCCTGAGGTTTCTCTTTTTTCCGGCTGGGTTTTTTTGGAGTTTTTCCTTACCCTGATGGAGGGTCTAAGGACAGGGGATGTTGTCTAGTGCAGTCTGTTAAGCCCTTTGAGGCGGCTGTTGTTGTGATATTGGGCTATACAAAAATAAATGTCTTGTCTTGTCTTATTTACATTCATGTGGCTGTGTCTAGTGTATGTTCATTAACATGCACAGTCCTAATCAAATAAAAAAAAAAATCACCACTAATTTGTCTTAAAATTAGCTGCCCAATATTAAAATCTCAGGTTGGGTAGAGCCATTCCTCCAAGTGCTTTAGGCCTCTATGGAAATTGTCTGCAAATGCTCGTTTTTGAAAAAAGTCTTGGGGAGGAAATCAGGAATACACAATGCAGAAATTTTAGGCGGGTGTTTATCAGCTAGAGACAAATTAAGTACTGACCAACAATTTAAAATCCTTTTGCACACGGGTCAGAAGGAGGCAAAAGTTAACTTTGTAGACATCTTTAAATTTGTGAGTTACCTAAATACCTACATATGAAAAGCTGTCCTTTAAATGGCAAAGTATAGGGGATAGTCATGTGGTGCTTTATTCAAGGGAAAAAGTTTAATTTATAACCAGATATAGTACCAAATAAGTGAAGGATGAGAGAGCAGCTGGGATGGAAACAGAATAACTTGCAATATAAAGGAGAAGATCATCTGAAAATGCCGGTAATACCTGAGTCACTCCTGAGTGCAACAGAAAGGGGCTCTATGGCAAAGGGAAATAGGAGGGGGCTCAGTGGACAGCCCTGTCGGCTGGAGCAGTGGTGAGGAAAGATTGGTTATTATTTGTCTTTACTGAGGCTAAGAATGATGAGTAAAACAACTTCACAAGGGAGACAAAGTTGTTACAGAAGCCAATTTTCTCTAAGGTGGTCAAATGTATATATAAAGATAATACAGCCTGTGGCAGAGAGGTAGTGGGAAGATGATAAATTGTATTTAAAAGCTGTCTCAAGTTCAAATATTTGTGCCTATTTTTAATAAATAAATTAATAAAATATTATTAGGGAAGTATTTTGGCAACTTAAAATCTACATTTAACAAACTTATTGGACAGTAATTTTTAAAATTTAGAGAGATTGAGGCCTGAATAAGTGTGGGAGATAACCTACCTGTAGTAAATGAGTCAATAAACATAACATTTCTTATTAAAATGTACAGGATAACCATCAGGTGCTGGTCTGCATGGACCTAAATGTACTTTATAAATAAACCTTGACCTTGACAAAGCAGTGGCTCAGTGGTAGTGCGTCATCCTATAACTGGAAAGTTGGTGGTTTGATTCCCCCTATTCCCAGTTCATATTGTCGTTGTGTCCTTGGGCAAGACTCTTAACCCACCTTACCTCCAGTGTCTGTGGCTCTGGTGTATGGATGTGTGAGAATGTTTGGTGGTCGGAGTGGTGTAAAGCGCTTTGAGAGCCTTGAAAAAAGCTATATAAATCCAGTCAATTATTATTATTATTATTATTATTGCATGTCTGAATATAATACTTGGATAAAAGAAATATAAAAGTGGACAATAGTAAATCAGTGGATCACGATGGATAGGATAAGATGCTCACAAATACATGGAAGTAGAACAGTGCGACATTTATGCAGTAACCTCAAAGAAAAAAGAAAAAAATGGCTGGAGAACTAACACAAATACATGGAAATACATTCAAATGATGATGACAGAAACAGAAATTTAGCCTAATTATATTATATATATATATTATATACTATATTTTGTTTGATGATCTCATCTTTATAGACAAAGCAGTCAGATTTGAACCTAGTCTAACATATTCCTGGATCACCCTACTTTTACATAATTCTGAGCAACTCCAAAATTTCCAAACTCAGCACATCACTTTTTGTGCTGATTGTAGCCCAGTTCTTGTGTCATTAAAACAGTGAGGCTGGTTCATTTAGCTCTAGTTTAACCACACAGGCAGCACAGTCGCTAAAGTTCAAGTAATATGGAGCTAAAATGACAATATGTGTTTGTTTACAGCAGTAGGTTGTGATATTTTTTCCATATTTTCTAACGGGCATTTAGAATACTTTAGTTTAGGACAGTTAAATTTAACAGGACACATTATGACACAGGTCTATTATTCCAGTAACGTGTATGTTCCAGAGTTTGTAAGTGTTCAAAGTCCCCCTAAAAACACTTGACAGCCGAATTTCTTTATCTCTCCAAATCCGGCTTCTCCTTCACATCTGTTGAATTTGCCATTGAGTGGAAAATGTAAATAAAAGTGCAGTCAATTTTGATCATTATGTTTATGTTTAAGATAACTACTGTATGCCTGAATACTGCATTTTTCCCACAACAGTTTTAATGTACTTGCAGACTTTAAATAGTAAGTACAGATGATGTGGAAAAAGTTTGAAATTGAATTCAAAAAGCAAATGTGCATACAGAAATACAGTACAAATGCAGCATGTTATTCCTGTTCTCTGGATATATTACAAAACACACATAAAATACGTCTTTGATTCTATATAACATATATAATGCTGCTCCCATTTACTTTTTATACTCCTTCAAGGATGAGAAAAACAGGGACATCCCACAGTTAAAAGTGAGCATAAAAGGGGTCTTAAAGTTCAAAAGTGAGGCACAGGCAGACACTGGGCTGCACCGATAATGACAAATAGAGGCACTCTATGAAAACATGGCACCATTTATCATACTATACGATAGAGTCCTCCTCAGATAATGTGGGACAGCTCTCACTGTACGGCCCTGACAGTATGAAATATTACAGCAGTTCCAACAGTGTCAGGTGACGTCTGCGCGGCTTATCACTGAACCTCTCTGATATTACACATGCACAAACTCAGGCTCTGTCAGCCCTCTGTACGTCCTCCACTCATCTGACCCCAGGGCTCAGTTTTACAAATGATCAGACACATTATACAATGTACTGAGACTTAAAGTAATTTGTCTGTTGTGTAAGTCCTGAGTTGAGTTGATTTATTATACATAACTTACAAGTAAGATTTTGTTGTTTATATACCTGCTTTACAACATTTTTAAAGGTTAATTATAAAATTAATCAGTCCGTTAGTCACTCTATACTAACCTAAAGGGGATATGTGGTATATAAGTTAAGATAATATATACTTTATTAATCCCAAAGCAAGGAAAACCACAAAATTATAAACTCCCAACTTAACAAAACAAAAATGACCTGACAAATGTATACGTGTATTGAACAAGTTAAAAGTGTAATAAACAGGACTTAAATGGGAGGGACATTTTTGAGGTGTGTAGTTTTCAGCCAATCCCTGCAGCAGTCAAGAATAAGTCAAATACAACAAGACAAGACTCGTACCTTTAAAGTATACATTCAATTAGTTTGTCTTTTTAATGCCTAATGGAAAAGTTTAATTAGTGGCAAAAGTCTTAAAATGTTCTTTTTAGCACTTTCTTTTGAAGAAAATTAAAAACCATGCTGCTTTAGACACACTCACCTCGGACAGATAAAAAGCAACAGTAAGTGGAGATGTTAATCTTATTTGTGTTTTCAGCTCTGTGCACGGACGAGTGCACTCACGGCCGCTGCGTTTCTCCCGACACCTGCCAGTGTGAGCCGGGCTGGGGAGGACTGGACTGTTCCAGCGGTCAGTACCACACCTTCATCCAAAAAACTCTTTCCATCTTATCCGCATTAACAACAGCTTAAACTCCAAAACTTTGCACAAATTTCAAAATTGCTTTGGTGGGCAATTAGTTTGAAACTCCAATGGCTTTCTAGATAAATGGGATATTTAATGCCTAAGAGAAACATATAATAACTCACATTTGTATTTATTTGATATTGGAAAAAGAACATTATTTTGTTGGTTTTGTGAGTAAAGCAAATTGTACAGTTGTTCCAGGCAATGGCAACACAACAAACAAGCTGGGTTTGTCAGAAGTTATGTCTATTAATAAAAAATGTTCTTCAGAAGTCCTCCATTTCTTGAAAAAACAATGTTCTTGTTAGTACTGTGTCCATTAACAACAATTTACAAAACCCTTTGTAAAAATTACAAAGGGTAACCTAATGCTCCCACTCAAGGTTTAGTCACATATGCCACAACATGACGGTATCGTGGTATTGTGGATATAAGTCATGTTTATAATTCCAAGGTAAACTGGACAAAGACAAATCTTTATGGTAGTTAAACACAATTAGTTCTTCTGAATACATGGATGCACTGGTTGCACTGCTGTTACTGGACTGTTCATCAGCAATTGATTTATAACAAGAAGGATTTTGACCTTTGAGACTCAAATTTAAATCCACAATACAACAGCAACGCTTGCAACCTTTGTTTTGAATTTATAGCTTTTGTCTGAACAGTCTCAGCCAGTCTACTTCCAGACTTCAAAGAAAGTCATTACAACACTTTCCTAGACTTTTGTGTCTTTATACAATGACACTGGTTAATTCCACAACCAGCAATTGTCCCATGTCTAGTTCGACACATATTGTATCGATGAGGTTTAATTCAGAACTATCGAATGAGGAAGCCAAACCGTTTTCAGACCCATAAAGCTTTTTTCACATTATTATCCTTTGATAAATATGTCTCTGGTCTAGTTTGGTTTGGTTTCACAGCAATTTTCATAAATAAGCAATAAGATGATCAGAAAGCATTTACAGCTTTGCATAATGATCAGACTGACATTTCAGACGCTCAATGGAGATTAACACAAAGCATTTACAATTAAAAAAAAAAGATGTGTGGTTAATGAAGAGATAATTGAGATGTTTACAGCTGAGTGATTTTTATTAGATGGCTTTTCAGGTAGCTGGGAGAAGTATACAGCATACATATACATATATATACATATATATTTGAAAATCCTTCAGGACTGTTCTGTGATATATTTTGGAGCATTTCTTAGATTTTTGTTCTTGTTATTTTTCAGCTACTGTCGGCCTGTCTACAGGTTGGTAAATCTCACCTCGGGATGCATTTTCAGTGATACCAAGCAGACTCTTTTATACTGGAGCCATCTTTCAGTAGCAACATTTAGAATATCTAGAATATTTCTGGTGCCTAAAAGGTAGCCTGGCCAGCCGCAACTAACTCTTTTCCTATTCTATACAAAGAAGTTAGTCTGGTACCCTGTTGTTTGCATTCGATTTCAAGGGCGGGGTTTATGGCTGTAATGTTAATCAATGAAAGAAACTCAGGACGTGGCGTGAAATAAGGAGAAACCATGCAGCCGGTTGTCAACAAGGAAACCACGTTAGTGCTGCTAGTTAACATGTCCAGCAGTAGAGCGGACACCAGACCGGTTTCATCGTTTTTATACTTGGTGGTTATTCGAAACCGAGGCGAGAGGAAAAATAAATTGGCCTCATGGTAGCATATTGAATGTTTTGGACTAGCCACGCGAGATGAGTCATTTGTGTATGACGTAGTAGAAAACGGCTTGTGATTGGTCCGTTTAGAAAATCGCAGAGAGAATGGATTTGATGTGAGAAAGGGACCAGACCATCCTGCTTTTGAAAAAAGGAAAACAGTTTGGGTTACCAGGCTACCTAAACGGTGCAGTGTGGGCGCGAGGGGTTTGAAGTTTTCTTTTATTCATCCCACAACAGGACGTAGAAAGTTAACAGATGCGTCACAATGGTGAGACTGACAGCCTTAACCTAAATAGGACTGCTCAGTGAAAATTAATGACATATGTTTAGTTACTTTTTCTGCAAATACAACACAAACACAAGACCCTCACAGTAAAAATAAAGTAGTTTAGGTTGTATAATTTTTAAAATCTTAATGTTTGTTTTTAATGCACTCACGGGCCTTGCACCTTCCTATTTGTGTGAGATTCTGACCCCTCACAAACCCAGCAGAGCTCTAAGTTCTGCTGGGCAACATCTGCTGAAGGTGCCCCGGTCCCGGTTCAAACAGTGGGGCGATCGTTCTTTTGCAGTGGCCGGTCCTAAACTCTGGAACTCGTTGCCCATTGAGTTGCGTTCCATCACTGACCGGCCTCTGTTTAAAGCCAAACTTAAAACCTTTTTATTTCAAATGGCTTTTTGCACTTAATGGCTCTGTGACACTGCTCTGTTTTTATTGTGTAAATATGTTTTAAACCTATTTGTAAATATGTTTATTTTTTATTAATGTTGTCATGCACCTTGGTTCAATCTGTGGTTGTTGGAAGGCGCTATATAAATAAATATTGATTGATTGATTGATTGATTGATTGATTGATTGATTGATTGATTGATTGATTGATTGATTGATTGATTGATTGTATAACTTTTAGTTTTACCCTTTGTTACACATCATACAAAGTGTTGTTAAGAAAATGCAAAAAGTGCTCTGAAGCACATGGCTAATTTGCCCACTTCACTTAATCATTGCATTATACAACATGTCCTACAGCATTACAGTATTTTCTTTAGCTGACTGTGATTGACAGTGTGAACACTTCCTTTATCACCAAATTGAGATTCATGCAACAGCTTTATGACATGCTTTTCTCCTGTATATGGCCAACAAACTGCTCATTTTAAAATAAGCCGATAATTTCCCTCATCTCAATGCTTCTAGGCACCCAGTTCAGGTGTTTGGACCTGTGCAGTCTCTAACTGCCTCGGTCGTTTATTGCAGTTCAGCGTCTGCGCTTTGTTTACCTTTGTTTATTGCGGCTAGGGGCCAAGGGACTAGGGCCAGAGGAGGGGTTAGGTAAATCTCCCGTCAGCGAGGGGGCCAAAGGGAGGGCACGGATTAAGTATCGACTGCTTGGTATGGTCCCGCTTAAGAAAAAGGGCTTGAGTCAAACTCTATCTGTCAGCTCTGCTCATGACTTTTGCTGACTTTTGTGAGTTTGCTGTAAGTGTCTCTCCTTAAAGCCATTCATCACTTGCTCTGATTCCCTCCTGTGTTTTCAGTGATAAAGCAGCGCTCCGTATGCATCAGCGTCACACTCGTGTTGCAGATAGTAAAGCATCTGGAGACAACAGGAAATAACTCTTTTCCACTCTATTGTTTTCACTTTTTACAGATTAAAGATGCTAAGATGTTCTTCCCAATCTGTAGCTGACTGATTATATTTCTGTTACACTAAGAAGATTTTTGGAGCATAAAGAAGAGCACACCAGACCAAACAATACACAAGAATACATTTGCAGCTTACATTGCAGTAGAAATTAAAAATGAGGCACATAATAGGAAATTGGTGATACAATGGATGTGTGCGACTTGTAACGGTGAATCCATACAAAACAACGGTGAACATTAATAGAAACTTTGCTGGCTGGCCAAAACAAAAATTTGTTTCTACAAATTATAATTAAATTTTAATATCCCTTCACATTAAACAAAAGCTTAAAGACGTGGCCACAGATGCATTGTTTTTTTGAGAATGCCAGTTTTCTGTTCAACATGGAGATGTATGGGAATCCAGGGAAGTGAAGGTCAGGCTTGATGTGTTTATATTTTGATGCAGCACACCTCTGGACATAGTGCAGCTTTTGAAGTCTCTGATAAAGAGTCTTCAGAGTTTTGGATCGTTTCTAAGGTGGGAAAGGTGGTGTTTAATGCGGGTCTCAAATAATAAGCAAATGTTTTTAAATTGTAATTACAATCTTAGTTCTACTAAAACAGGACTTTAAAATACAATTAATCTCACAGTAATTCAAATATATTTGCTACATAGGCAAGCTTACTTAGAATATGTGATTTATAATGAAACTATTACGGTCCCTCCTGCTACACAGTTTAACGCACAGAGTGCAACAAGAGAAATTAACAATTAGGAACAAGACAATGCAGCGTTAATGTGAAATGCAGTCTATGCCAGTAATTACTATACTGATAACTAGCTTTTGTTGTTAACATAAGATCCACATATTGCATTAGGACACCACTATAATATTGACTTAATCCTCTTGAGGTTTTGTAATAATATTATTGACGTTGTAAGGCCATATCAAATCATTCACCTGCAGTGGGAGATAGTGGCATGAATAGAAAGTCAGCCAAAGGTAAGCGATTGAAGAAAAGCTGACTGCTCAAAGGAAGAGATCTGAAGCCAGCTTTGGGTTTTAACAAATACCAAAACAAAAGTTGCTCTTTATTTACTATTCCCAACAGACCTAGCACTCTTCAGTCACTTATACCTCCCCGTATATACTCTAACAATTTACACTGTTACACTATAGTTAATTCAGTTAATTGACTCTGTTTACTGACTACTCACACTGAACATAATGGTATTCTGTATAATTAGCATTGATACACACAATCTTGTTCTTGTTGTTCTCTCTCATATTTAATGACAATGGACTCTATTTGCACTGTAATTCCTTTCTGTTTGTACTTTAGGTTTTATAATGAGTCTTTTACAGTATATATTTTATACTGCGTTGAGCCATTGCAAAAAAATAGTCGAAGCAAACTTTGAGTACAGGATGACAACAAAGTCTCTCTAAGTCGTTATAAAGTGTCATAACGAGCTACGAGCTACGAGCATGGCACTCTATGAAGCCTTTTTTATAGAGCCTCTTTATAATTCAAACACGTTATTGTAATAAAAACTTCCAGGGTTTAGAAACTGCAAACATTTAAAAACAGGCAATTTAGTGCAATTTATCAAACTGATGTCTTTGGCATACCAGCAACATTGTTATTTCTAAACGCTCCTTTCTTAATACATATATCATCAGATTTTACAGATGATTTTACCAGCACTGCATTTATACTGCCCCTTTATGTACTTTCTACCTCCATTCATGTTAGACACTCATTTGGTGTGCGACAGTGCAGTTACTGAGCCTGGAGGGTCCCTGTCATGGGTTTATTGAGCTGGAGTTTAAACTCGCATTACTTTATATTCTGCCGTCTGAGGCTGATTGGTCAGGGGAATAGACTCTGGCAGTGACAAATGTACAGCACACCTTGTTTTGTTTTCTAATACACTAGAAGAATCATCTCTGTGACATTGCACAGATAAAAGCGGCTTGTGAGAAGAGTATATTTAATCAGTCTGATGTCTTCAGGAAAATGCTGAAAACTGGCGGATGATTGCTGGATGTCACATGCTTTTTGTAAGAATGGCTTTTTAGGGTAAATTGTGTAGATTTGAACACAGTTATGGACATCCTTTTAAAAACAAAAATATTCATGTATTCATTAGAGGTGTAAGAAAAAAATAGATATTTACATTTATTCATTTAGCTGGCGCTTTTATCCAAAGCGACTTACATTGTTCTAATGTAATTACCAGTGTTACAGCCACTGGAAGCAAGGTGGGTTAAGTGTCTTGGCCAAGGACACAATGACAGTATTATATGGGGAGAGCGGGAATCGAACCTCCTACCTTCCGGTTGAAGGACAACCGCTCTACCGACTGAGCTACTGCCGCCCCAGATATATCTTGCAATATTTCACGGCGCAATTCTCAAATTTAAATTACAGTCTAAACAATTTTCTTCTAATTGAAAAAGAAAAGTTTGTTGCTTTAGTTTTAATAAGTTGTTGTGAGATATAGTTTCACTGCTCACTATTTTGATAAGGGATATATATCGGGATATATTGTATTGTGGCATGTGTATCTCCAGGTGCATGCCAATACACACCACTAGTATTGATTCCTTTACCTGGCGGGTCAGCAGCGTAGCAAGAAAACAAGAGGTAAGTATCTGAAAGGTTTTTAACAAGAACAGTGTACCGCTAGATGTGTCACTAACTGGAGCTAGTTTTACGATCTGGCATTGAGGAGCTGGATGCGGCGCTCTTTGTACCCCGTTGATTAGAAACTGGGTACAGCTGGTCTGGTTTTGCCGGCGCCGCACACCTGTCTCCACTCAGCGAGCCGGCAGGTGCGGGGGAGCCGGAGGAGGAATCTCCAAAATTCCAATACATTACACCAAACTGAAGTTTAGAGCTGACTTGTAGCTCAGACATCCACACCTGACTGAATCATCCAAAATATACATTCTTGTATTGATTTAAAAATTCTTAGACACACAATTGGTAGAATCAAACCTATTTCACTGACACGGTACCTCACGTGGACAGAAAACTCTAATATAAATGATTTATAATTCCATGCCACCGGGACGAGCAGACCTCTCCTGGCTCGGCATGCTTGGCAACTCAAACAGAGGGAGCAGAAATAGGCCAATACACTGGACACTAGTAGAGTTGTATTTGTACAGAATGCACTAAATTTACCCTACCTTTCCCGAAGACATGTTTTTTTCTTCCAAACTTCCCGGTTTTGGATAGTTTCCTCTCAATAACAAACAATACAGACAGTCTGTAGAGGGATCTGGACCCCTAGTAGCTAAAAGTTACATAGTGTCGCTTTCATAAACATTAAGTGATTTAACTGCCAATATTTGTCTCTGTTTCACGTTGCTTCAGATTTCTCTGGCTATGTTTTTCTTTTTGTGTAGCCATTACTTCCCTATTGACAAGTTGTGTCTACCAATGGGAGTGCTCCTCTTTCCGGAAACAAGCATGTGATTTGCCAAACATTCGCATCTATTAAAATCCTTGATAATAAACCATAGAAGACGTGTTAATTTTTTTTTTTACAGATAATTCCTATTACAATATGCTGATAGTTGAATTAAAAACCATAGATTGTATAAATATGGATGATATCCGCCCATTGGTCCCCTATTCACCAATATTGTCATTACGAATGGGCAATAAAATGGCCGTTACATCCGGGCTTTTTCCATAGTAAAACAATAGTTTTTAGATAGCATAAACAAACATATTAATCAAAAATCCCCCTAGCTTAGCTCTAGAGACCGGAGCCATCTTTTGTACCAGGCTGTAAACATGAGTTTTAGACTTGTAAAGTCGCCATTGGGTTTTTCCTTATATTTCCGCTTTTGGAGCCTGCCCTCTGGTGGACGGAGGTATATCGCTGTATTTTGCTGTAAAATCACCGTATGGCGGCGCCCTTACACGAGGACCATTTTAGAGGTTCCATGGAGAGGCAAGGACAGTTACATCACCCGGTATGGCGCAACTTGGGCCCCACCCTGGAGCCAGGCCCGGGGTAGGGGCTCGCATGCGAGTGCCTGGTGGCCGGGTCTTTCCCCACAGGGCCCAGCCGGGCTTGTGCGGGAGGTTGAGCAATACCGACTAGAGATAGTTAGACTTACCTCCACGCACACCCTGGGCTCTGGAACACAAATCCTCGAGAGAGGCTGGACTCTCCACTACTCTCGAGTTGCCTGCAGTGAGAGGCGGCGGGCTGGTGTGGTCTTGCTCATAGTCCCCCAGCTCAGCCGGCATGTGTTGGAGTGCACCCCGTTGAACGAGAGGATCGCTTCCCTGCGCCTATTGGGTCGGGGATAGGTCTCTCACTGTTTGTGCTTACGGGCCAAATGGCAGTGCAGAGTACCCGGCCGTCTTGGAGTCTCTGGGAGGGGTGCTGAAAAGTGCTCCGACCGGGAACTTCGTTGTTCTACTGAGAGACTTCAACGCTCACGTGGGCAGCGACAGTGACACCTGAAGGACGTGATGGTTCGCATTGTCGGCAGTAAGTCAGACCTGTTCCCAGTGCATGTTGGACTCCAGCAGGGCTGCCCTTTGTCACCGGTCCTGTTCATTATTTTTATGGACAGGATTTCTAGGCGCAGCCAGAGGCCAGAGGGATTCTGGTTTGGGGACCACAGGATCTCGTCTCTGCTTTTGGCAGATGATGTTGTCCTGTTGCTCCATCAGGTCAAGATCTTCAGTGTGCACTGGGACGGTTTGCAGTCAAGTGTGAAGCGTCTGGGATAAGGATCAGCACCTTCAAGTCATGGTTCTCAGTCGGAAAGGGGTGGCTTGTCCCCTTCAGGTTGGTGGAGAGCTCCTGCCTCAAGTGGAGGAGTTCAAGTATCTTGGGGTCTTGTTCACGAGTGAGGGAAGGAGGGAGCATAAGATTGACAGACGGATCTGTGCAGCTTCTGCAGTAATGCGGTCAATGTACCGGTCTGTCGTTGTAAAGAAGGAGCTGAGCTGCAAGGCGAAGCTCTCGATTTACTGGTCGATCAACGTTCCTACTCTCACCTATGGTCATGAGCTTTGGGTCATGACCGAAAGAACAAGATCCTGGATACAGGCGGCTGAAATGAGCTTTCTCTGCAGGGTGGTGGGGCGCTCCCTTAGAGATAGGGTGAGGAGCTTGGTCCCTCGAGAGGAGATCAAGTAGAGCCGCTGCTCCTCCGCATTGAGAGGAGCCAGCTGAGGTGGCTCAGCCATCTGTTTTTGGATGCCTCCTGGACTCCCGAGGTAGATGTTCTGGGCAGGTCCCACCGGGAGGAAACCCCGTGGAAGACCTAGGATACGCTGGACGGACTATGTCTCTCAGCTGGCCTGGAAACGCCTCGGTATACCCCCGGAGTAGCTGGAGGAAGTGTTTGGGGTGAGGGAAGTCTGGGCATCTCTGCTTAGACTGCTGCCCTGCAACCCGGCCCCAGATAAGCAGTAGAATATGGATGGATGGATGGATGGATTCAGAGAATCTGGAACAATCTCTGTGCGTAAGGGTCAAGGCCGGAAAACCATACTGGATGCCCGTGATCTTTCAGACTCTCTCTTGCATTTTCCAACATGACAATGCCAGACCACATACTGTACTGCATCAATTACAACATCATGGCTGCGTAGAAGAAGGATCCGGTTCTGAAATGGCCAGATCTTTCACACATAGAAAACATTTGGCGCATCATAAAGAGGACGATGCGACAAGAAGCAACTAGAAGCCTGTATTAGACAAGAATGGGACAACATTCCTATTCCTAAACTTGAGCAACTTGTCTCCTTAGTCCCCAGACGTTTGCAGACTGTTATAAAAAGAAGAGGGGATGCCACACAGTGGTAAACATGGCCTTGTTCCATCTTTTTTGAGATGTGTTGATGCCATGAAATTTAAAATCAACTTATTCTTCCCTAAAAAATTAAACATTTGATATGTCATCTATGTTGTATTCTGAATAAAATGTGACATTTTTTTTCACAACTTTTTTGGAATCAGGTTTAGTACTTTACATAAGAAGACAATAGTATTCTTCTGCAGAGTATCATTGTAATCATGACAAAAAAAATATCAATGCATTGTGCTATTATTTTCATACTGGAACGTATAGGTCCCGTTGCTGTGGTATGACCCTTGCCGCCGCTCAATGTAAATGTCGTCAAATATTAATAAACAATAAGCCATGATCAACCAGGAAGACATGGGCCTTATTTTCTAAGATCTATAATGACTGCTAAATAATGTGTGCAATTTTATGAAAAGAAAAATGTATTTATATAGCACCTTTCTCAGACAGCAGTCACAAGGTGCACAATATGACTATTTGATTTGGTAGCGAAAGTTTACTTTGGTGCCTACTTCCTCTGTATTCCTGATGTAGCTTGCAGATTGACGCAGAGCCACTCTAAAAATAGAAATCCAACTTATCGATATCATGGCTTCGGAAACGCTTCTGAGATGCAGTCAGTGTGAATTGTCAAACTGACTAAAATAGAAAGCAATTTACAGGCGTGAGGCGTGACGCAATACTTTCGGTGTAAATTGGGGTTGAAAGACATAATAGAATACATCTTAAAATTACAGAAACATTACAAAGTACAAATCATAACATGTGGAGTTTGTGGGTGAGTTGTGTGTGATTTACAAAAAAACTGTGTGAGAGTCAGAGATTTTTCACAGCATAAACACACTTAGGCCTAAATGAACATATAACATGCTTAAATACAAGCAAAAGTAAACTGCAGTGCAAGAGGGTAAAAAAAAAAGTATATATTTTTTTTAATTGATGTACATGGCGACAGGTGGACAACAAAATGGTAAATCATAAATGCGTTAGGTATGGATTTACTTTGGATTTTACAAAGCTATACAGGTTGTAAAGAAAATTGTTTATAAGTCTCTTTTTGAAAATGACCTTTTGCTGAGTTTTGTTAGTAATGCCTCAATGTTCAGTATAAAATGTGGAGCCACTGCTTTAATGCACCCAATAAATGAAAAACCTTTATAATTTACCAGTTGACTCAAAAAAAAAAAAAAAATAAAATAAAATTATATATTATATATACATATATATATATATATATATATATATATATATATATATATATATATATATATACAAAAACAGAGCAGACGAGTGGAGAAGACAAGTCTACAAAGAGGAAAGAAATGCAAGATAATGACAAATCTAATGAACATTAGGCGAGTATGAGATAACGATTATGATGAGACAATTATCAAGAGCCTCAAGATGAAGGCAAAGCACTATTCGTAGCAAAAAAAGAACCAAGTGAAGTGAAAGTGCCTTGTAGCCATTTTATTAAGTGTTTCTTTGACCTTTGTGTGCTTGTATTCAAATTTCTTTTCAATATATTTAAATCATTTTTATAACCTTTCTTAAACAACAAAAGAGAAAAAAAAGCTAACAAACATCAACTCATGAACAGAACATAAAACCAAGTGAACAAACAAATCCAGCACAGTTCAAGGGACCAAAAGTAACAAAGGGACCATTTGTAATGGGTATAACATTATTGGAAGCTGCTCATCTTAACCATGGACACTACCCAGTAATGATACAAGAATCACACATCACCCAGCAGGTCAGAGGTTTGCGTCCACCCTAGGAGGCGGGAGAAAAGAAAAAAAAAATGTCTGCCCTCAGCAGGCCTGGGCGGCCCCAGAAAGAAGGCCAGTTATCCACAAAACCATAACCTTTCTGACTACAATGTCGGGCCAGCCACCGGTTCATGAAAACTAATCTGCTATACTGTTCATCACTACCCCTTACGGGGAGGGGGCCAGAGACAATTAATCAATGCGGACTCATCTTGTTCCCTAGTTCAAATGTCCTAGCTAGGCTATCTTTGGTTACCTCAGACTGCCTCATTCTCACATTATTGGTGCCGACATGAATAACTATCTGCTTGTATGTAGTGCGAGTATGTGTCTGGGGAAACTCTCCCTTCCTGTGTGATGTCAGCACCCTAAGGTTAGCCTCTATGTCGGAAGCCCTGGCCCCCGGTAAACAGTGGACAATGGCTGGCATCTCAAGTCTAACATTGCGGGTAATGGACTCCCCTATCACCAGAGTACGATGCACGCTCCGGCAGAGAACCAGGCGCAGAGGGAGCAGGCCGGTGATTGGCGTGGACAAGCGGACTTGAAAGCGCCAAAAAACGGTTTGGGGTCAGAGGGGGTGACCACGGACAAGAGCGGACAACCGGAGGCTTGCCTCTGCCTGCACCCCCGCGCCGGCAGACCGACACGAACGTAGGACTCTTTGCAACAGCTGCCGAAGCAACTGAGCTGCAACTGGAGCTATCGCTAGCAGGACTGCTATCAAACCTGCATCTGATACTATCCGGAAACCCTGACACATCTAAAGTAACCAAACCATGTCTATGCTGATCTAGCTGCTCTATCTCACAAACACATCTCTCTAATAGAGACAATCTGTCTAGTAATACCGAACAAGAATGGCAAACCATTGCCACAAGCAACAACAACACAGAAAAACTTAGCTAAACTAGTGTAGGTACAGCTAAGTCAAGCCAACTGTTCTTTTAGATTAGATTCAACTCACAATGATAAATTCTAACACACACACACACACAGCAGTACAACCACAATTTCAGGGAAAACTCAGTACACACAACAAGACTAACCACCAGTAAGAAAACAGTAACAAACACAACAATCGAGGTATGCTAAGCGCTAACTCAAATGCTAAAAACCCGCTAGCATGTTAGCTAGCCCAAACAGAAGTGCCTTGTTCACAAAACGACAGCAACTCTAGTACTAACCTCTAGCAGAAATATAATCAGTATAACAATGAATGAGATGTGGTGCACAGTTAAAGTGTTGACAATGTTTAAGAAATAATAAATACGTAACTTTGACTTTTTACGACAATGCCAGGAGAGATACGTCACCGGGATGCGTCCTTCGTACACCAGCAAAAAATCAAAGTCAGCGTTAGGGAAGCATCAGATTACCCAGAATCCCACAGTCTGTGTTTCAGTTCTATCTCTGAGACTACTCATTGGCTTTGCAAGGGATTTAGAAAAATAGATTTGAAGCCTGAAAATTCCCCAAAGTGTTAAATAATGTCAATGAGACATGGGATTTAAGATGCAGGCCCCGTCATACACAAGATGTCATGAGCGCACCGAGAAATTCCATTATGAGTCCTGCTGATTAGAAAACAAGTTATGATCCCTGTGTAGCTCATTATGTTACGTCTTGGACACCTGCTATATAGAGTAAACAGAAAAAGAGACAGAAAACAAGCTATAGTCTATTACACTTTTCAACCTATGAACCAGCCAAGCTGTGCTGACATAAACAGTGCCAACATCTGCTGAAAACACACACACATACCCACACACACAGAAAAAAGAAAAGAAAAAAAAACATGAACACAAAGAGCCGCCCACTGGGCAGTACCAAAACACATGCAGCCAAAAGAATTCTTCTCATATCTCCTTTTCCCGCTCCACAGAGTACAACGTCACACACAATAGCCGCTATCAGTTATGAAAAGTAAAAAAATATATATTAAGTGAGCTGACTTGACAGAAATGCTGTGCTGAAAAAACATAGTCTGAGAAAGTCCTTTGGGGTTCTTCAGAGTTGTAAACTGGAAGAAAATATTGAAACGGAGCCTGGCAAACACCGTTGAAAGTCCATTGTCTCTCTCAAATCACAGATGAAAACCCGTTGGCCATTATGCTCCAGCTCTGGTGTGTCTCGTACCGCTGTCATTATCTGTTGCTTGTTTCTGGCGTGGTGAAGGTTGATAATCACGGTCTGGGACCTGCTGCATGCCTCAGACCCAGGCTCCTGTGTGCTCAATCAATTATTTTATTATTTTATATATATTTATTATTTTTTGGAATCTTTGCCAGGTCCGAAGCCAAGCAGGGATGGAAGATAACCAGCCTTCAAAGAAGCACATTGGGTTTCCCCTCTCTGCACCCTCCTTTAGGTTGATAACCCTTATGTTGTCGCGGCAACTCCGATTCTCCATATCATCCAAATGATCAGTCAGCGCAGTAATCCTCTTCTCTGCATCCGCCAATCTCAACTCCAAAACAGAAACAAGTCCTCGGTTTTGGATATCCTCTGCTCTGCCGGGGTAATGTAGAGTGACTTTCATGTGTGGAGTTAATTCTGTCTAAAGTCTCAGCAAACATAGAGAATTTCTCCTCTTTTATTCGAGTTCCTTTCTGGATCAGAGCTACAACATCAACTGCTCTGGTCCCAATTTATGGTTTTTTTAAACCAACAGCACAGCACTAATCTGTCAGCTTCAGTCAAGACCATTAAATTATCAAACATTATTTGATTGGATAAATAAAAACTTATTTCTTTCTATAACCTTTTTCCCTATTCCTACCATTTTGAAGCAGACAATGGAAACCTTACATTTAAATGGCTGCATCTTCGGAGCAATGTCTGCAAGATTTTTGTATTTAATTCCTGCAACTCCTAAGTAAATTGTGCTAAGGGCAGCTAAAATCTGAAAAAAATAGGAACCTGAAAGAAAACTTACATTCACCAAGTAAATACAGCATCAATGTCTTTCTCTTATGTTTTAAAATGTCAAAGCACACAGACACACTTGGGCTGTTTTGGGCTGATGCATGGTCACACCTATAATTTATCATTGTTATGTATTATTAAAAAATAAAATAAAAATAACAAAATTGTGTAGTCTACAATCATAGTTTTATTCAAATATTTTGTTGTATTGTAGGTCTGATAAAATTATAAAACCAAATTAATTTCAGGGCTGAGGCTGCTTCACCCTGTTCTTGAGATTTGTTCTTCCAGAAAAACTTTTTCAGTTAAGAAAAAGATGGTGCCAAAAATCTTCCTCGAAAGAGCTTAAGTAGAAATTTCTACATAATAAGCTTCATTAATTAGGCCCATTAAGTTGTAGTATCTTAGAGGAACATTTGGGCTTCAGGCGGTGGTGGTCATTTATACTAAATAGCACAAATATTGAGTGGAATTTAATTTTCTTCTGGGGTCTGATTGTACCGCTGCAAGCTGTATTTGTGCAAATGATTCAAAAGTGCTATAAGTGCCATTCAAATGCAGCTCAGCAGTCTTTTTGTCCTTCATTCAGAAACCCAATAGTGCTGCCTACACTGTAATTTAATGGTAAAGGTCACAAGTCAGAGTCTTTATGTAGGCTTTTCCAGTGCTTAATTAGTAAAGCTGGAATTGGGGGAACACAGAGAGAATGTTTAAGGGAACTTCTTGTTATGAAGAATACAATTATAGCTTTTTGTTTCTAAATGATGCCATATTAACAAACTAATGGGCAGATTTTACAGGCTTAAAGTTATAAATTAGTTATAGAGTTATAAATCAGAACTTTTACTTTTAGAAACTTGTGAAAAAAAAGAGGTGCCAGATTCAGTCAGATTTAGGAGGGGGGTAGGATATATTCCCCCTGTGTTACCCCACAAATTAAGCACTGGGCTTAATCTGCTTTCTATTAGCTGGAATGTGGTTCCACTCATCTGCTTGTGGTAGGGCTCCTGTTTGTGGGAGAAACCTCTGTTTGAAGAAAAGTGTGGATTAAAGGTCTGTGATGAACAGGGACCCAGGAAATGATTAGAACATTAAAAAGTGACATGTAAGTGGCCAGTGGTAACTCTTATTCATCAGGGACAAGTATGTTTCATGTAATATGTCACATACTACAGCATTTTATACTCTTCTTCCTTGTGTGATGGAGCCTGCAGCTTATAGTTAAACTACAATGGGCTCTGTTTGTCCTCCATTTGTCTCTGTTACATAGCATAGTTTTGACTGATGTTGTGCTCCATTTGTTTCAACTGGATGTCACAAAATCTCACACAGTGCACCTTAAAGACTCTGTGTCCACAACACACAACAGCAGGTGTAAGTCCAAAGCCCAGAAGAGCCCGAGTCTGCCCATTCTTCTGGAGAGTGATAAGCCTGTTATGTGTGGACTCCATACAGTCGTGTACCGTGTGTCTCTGGGCTGATCCGCAGAGCCACTTCTTAGCCTTCATCTGTTAGACGCCTTTGTTTTCTAACCAGCCACAATCTCTGTACAACGCTCAGCCTGATGGATATGACTATATGTTTTTCATGTCTAATGAATGGGTTGATTTTTTTCAAAGTTAGTAAATAAATTAGGATATAAATATATAAAACACAATATAGTGTTGGTGATGTGATGACAACAACAGTAATGAACTACTGATAAAACAAAGCTTATAATTTCTCGTGAAAACACTAGGCTATAAGGATCTGATCTGTTTATGGTCTAATTCTGTATAGTCATAATTTGCGATGCAGATTGTCATTAAAATCTGCTTTGTGTGATATTTCATTATGGGGCACTTGTGTGTTCAAACGTGAACAAAGCTAAAACTAAACGGAACTTAGTCCAATGCACTAAATAATCACATGCTACTTTCTTTTTATTGTACTTTTGTTACAAGTGGCATTAAAAAATATAAATATGTATACACACCTCAGCCTGCTGGAAATCACATAAATTGTTTGGTCACAGCAGCAGTAGACCACACCAGGTGCCACTCCTGTTAGCTAAGAACACCAAACTGAGGCTACAGTTTGCACAGGCTCACCAACATTGGACAATAAAAGATTTTTAAAAGGTTGCCTGGTCCGATGAATATTGGGACATTGACACAATTCTAACATTTTTGGCTCTATACACCAAAACAATGGATTTTAAATGAAACAAACAAGATGTGCTTTAACTGCAGACTTTTAGCTTTATGTGCCTCCCACTTTTTAAGGAACCATAAGTAATGGGACAAATGGCTGCTCAGCTGTTCCATGGCCAGGTGTGTGTTATTCCCTCATTATCCCATTTACAAGGAGCAGATAAAAGGTTCAGAGTTCATTTCAAGTGTGCTATTTTCATTTGGAAACTGTTGCTGTCAACTCTCAATATGAGATCCAAAGAGCTGTCACTATCAGTGAAGCAAGCCATTATTAGGCTGAAAAAACAAAACAAACCCATCAGAGAAATAGCAAAAACTTTAGGTGTGGCCAAATCAACTGTTTGTATCATCCTTAAAAAGAAAGAAAGCACCTGTGAGCTCAGCAACACCAAAAGACCCGGAAGACCACGGAAAACAACTGTGGTGGATGACCGAAGAATTCTTTCCCAGGTGAAGAAAACACCGTTCACAACAGTTGGCCAGATCAAGAACACTCTCCAGGAGGTAGGTGTATGTGTGTCAAAGTCAACACTCAAGAGAAGACTTCACCAGAGTGAATACAGAGGGTTCACCACAAGATGTAAACCATTGGAGAGCTTTAAAAACAGGAAGGCCAGATTAGAGTTTGCAAAACAAGATCTAAAAAAGCCTTCACAGTTCTGGAACAACATCCTATGGACCGATGAGACCAAGATCAACCTGTACCAGAGTGATGGGAAAAGAAGAGTCTGGAGAAGGAAAGGAACTGCTCATGATTCAAAGCATAGCACCTCATCAGTGAAGCATGTGGTGGTAGTGTCATGGCGTGGGCATGTATGGCTGCCAATGGAACTGGTTCTCTTGTATTTATTGATGATGTGACTGCTGACAAAAGCAGCAGAATGAATTCTTAAATATTATCTGCTCATATTCAGCCAAATGCTTCAGAACTCATTGGACGGCGCTTCACAGTGCAGATGGACAATGACCCGATGCATGCTGCGGAAGCAACCAAAGAGTTTTTTAAGGGAAAGAAGTGGAATGCATTTCACTTGATGAAGACGAGACTGAAGGGAAAATGCCCCAAGAACAAGCAGGAACTGAAGACAGTTGCAGTAGAGGCCTGGCAGAGCATCACCAGGGATGAAACCCAGCGTCTGGTGATGTCTATGTGTTTCAGACTTCAGGCTGTAATTGACTGCAAAGGATTTGCAACCAAGAATTAATAAGTGAAAGTTTGATTTATGATTGTTAATCTGTCCCATTACTTTTGGTCTCTTAAAAAGTGGGAGGCACAAATACAAACTGTTGTAATTCCTGCACCGTTCACCTGATTTGGATGTAAATACCCTCAAATTAAAGCTAAAAGTCTACAGTTAAAGCATTTCAAATCCATTGTGGTGGTGTATAGAGCCGAAAAGATTAGAATTGTGTTGATGTTACAATATTTATGGACCTGACTGTATAGGTTCAATGTTTTGTGGGTTTAGAGATGGACTTCTCCAGTTGTTTATTTGCCTGCCTTTTAAATTATATTGAACAAGTCTGACCGTTCTTCTCTGACCTCATCAACAAAGCATTTTTGCCCACAGAACTGTCACTCACTGGATATTTTCTCTTTTTTTATAAACCATACGGGTAGTTGTGGGTGAAAAATCCCAGTAGATCAGCAGTTTCTGTAATACTCAGAAACAGTCCGTCTGGCACCAACAACCATGCCACATTCAAAGTCACTTAAATCACTGACTGTAATGAAAACACAAGAGAGACATTTATATTGTTTATATTGTTATAATGTTATGTTATAATGTTAGTTGTTAATTGAAGCTCTGAACATAACTTGTTTTTCTATAAAAAACTAAACAAAATATTAATGCCCTGGCAGTGGCAAATATTTTTGGTTTAATATTTAATTTGATTACATTAATGTTTAAGTTGAGATTTACAAGAAATATTTTAACTGCTGTAAAACGCACCTTATTTGTTTAAAGTGTTGTTTAAAGTGCAAACCAAATGTTATTACACTTTTGTTCATATAGCAGTTCTTTTAAAATAAATGTATGCAGTACACTAATTTTGAATTTATTATTAAATTTTGTGTATAATGTGATTAATTGCGATTAATCACAGAACATTGTGCGATCAATCGTGATTAAACACTTTAGCACTAATATATATATATATATATATATATATATATACCTATCTCTACCTGCATGTAACCAAATGAATGAATGTGAATGGTCAGTGTGTGTCTCTGCCCTATATTTAACCATTTGTCCAGTGTTTTCCTCACCTCGAGAGCAAAGCAGGTAGTCCACGCTCCTGGCCCTTGCAACCTCAGGATAAAGGATAAGTGGTGATATTTCAAGTTAACAGGGGATCCTTTTAGTAAGTCATGTAACTATTATTTAAGCAATAGTCAATTTCATTCTATAGTGTACCGAGCACTACACAGGACACAGAGCTTCAGTGTGATGCTTGGATCCAAGGGGAACCATGTGATAAATAAAAGATAATGGCAGTGCCCTCCATTGAGAGAAGCACAATGTCAGGTAAACAGTGTAGCACATAAGCTCAAATAAGAGGCAGTGTAAAAGGTTAAACACTGTTAGACAGAGTGTACAGAAGGATCCAGGGATGTGATTTAAAGACAGAGCGGGAACGTGACATGTTTTTGAAGAGCTCAGTTTTGAATCCTCGATGGTGCTTATGCAGTGGCTCTACAGTGCTGAATAGAAGGAAGGTCATGGGTCTATTGGGAGATGAGTAAAAACAATGTGGAGACCGCCTGGAGGCTATTCACCGCAGGACAGGAGAGACTAAGCCCCGGAGCTGCAGAGACAGAGAGGACAGCCTCAATACAAGACTTTGCAGCCGTGTGCATTAGCTTATCACAATTAGACACAGGTGACTTTGGCAGAGTTTAACATCCCCTGTTCTCTTCTATTCCAAGGACATTAGTATTTAAAATGTCTTGTAGCACTAATAAAACGATTTACGTGTTTAACATTTCCAAAAGCACATTTTCAAAGATAATCCCCAAAAACATAATAATTACATTTGTGGTAAGCCCTGATTTACCCCACAAATTTAATAACTTCCCACAAACATAATAAGAACAAAAAAGAGTTAAAGAATTTTATGTTATGGGGCGGCAGTAGCTCAGTGGTAGAGCGGCCGTCCTTCAACCGGAAGGTAGTAGGTTCGATTCCCGCTCTCCCCACAGTTCAAACTGTCGTTGTGTCCTTGGGCAAGACACTTAACCCACCTTGCCTCATATGAATGTGTAAGAATGTTGAAGGTGTTGGTCGGAGAGTCCGTAGGCGCGGAATGGCTGCCACGTCTCTGTCAGTCTGCCCCAGGGCAGCTGTGGCTACAGATGTAGCTTACTACCACCAGTGTGTGACTGTGGAGTGAATGAATAATTGATATGTAAAGCGTCCTTGAGCTCTGGAAAGGTGCTATATAAATATAACAATTATTATTAGGCCCGAGCCGGTGATGACCGGGAGGGCCTATTGTTTTTGCTCGGATTATTTTTCTTAGTTTTTATTCTTCTCCACCTATGATCCTAAATTTGACCCAGTGAACATGAATGAAAAGTCATTTTTATTGGTCCCAGCCTTCAAGCTCGGCGAAAAATTTATGTATTTGAAGTCCCCGAAAAAAAATTACAAAAAATGACTCAGTGGCGGCCCCTAGAAGAGTCAAAATACACTGGGCCTATGGAAAGTGAAAGTAACTTTTTTCCAACGTAGAAAAATGAAACTTGGTACATCCATAGGACACCTCAGGGCAAACAGGAAAGTCAATGACAGCCACACCTAAACTTAACTGGAAGTCCGCCATGTTGGGTGAAACGCGCCACTAAAATCGCACCCCTTGCACAGAAAGATGCAAATCATTGTGTTTTAATCTAAATGGCCCCAAATTTGGTGAGTATCATCTAGACACGTGTGCCAACCAAAGTTGTAACTTTGTTGTTGATATCTTATCGGGTATGGGTGTGGCAAGCCTGTAACGAGGTGGCCATTTTTGTGAAAATAAACGTCTCTTAACTCTCAAACGCCTTCTCGGATCGAGTTGGAACCAAAAAGGCGTTTGTGCACATTCATGACCTGAACACAAAGATATGTAAATAAAAGGGTTATCTTTAGAAATGGCTCTCCAGCGCCCCTACAAACTTATAATGGGACCCAAGAATTTAGTTTGTCATAGAGACATAAAATTTGGTACCCACATCTCTTATGTCATGACGAGCATAAAAGCCAATGACAACCACCCCCTAACTATAAATGTGTTGCCATAGCAACGTCCCAAAAATGTGGAAAAAGTCAATGGGAAGTGAAAATTTTAGTTTGTTGTAGGCAAATGAAACCTGGTACACACATCCAGCATGGGCATATGAACAAAAAAGCCAATGGGGACCACACCCTATCACACACGGGAAGGCAGCCATTTTGAATTGAAAATGTGAACCGACTTAAAATACACCTCTTTTTTAAAAGAACACAAAGAATAGCTGCTTCATTCCACAGACACCAAACTTGGGCAAAATGAGCTAAACACATGTGTGTAAAATAGACAGGTGTTTTTCTTGACGTTTTTGCTCGAGTTATATTTTTTTTTATGATAATTTGGTTTTTTTTTTTTTTAGTATAATTTTTCTGCAAAATGATCCTCAATTTGACCCAGTAAACCAACAACTAACAGTCATTTTTATTGGTCCCAGACTTCAAGCCCAGCGAAAAATTTATGTATTTAAAGTCCCCGAAAAGAATATACGAACAATGACTCAGTGGCGGCCCCTAGAAAAGTCAAAATACATTGGGCCTATGGAAAGTGAAAGTAACTTTTTTCCAACGTAGAAAAATGAAACTTGGTACATCCATAGGACACCTCAGGGCAAACTGAAAAGTCAATGACAGTCACACCCTAAACTTAACAGGAAGTCCGCCATGTGGGTGAAACGCGCGCCACTAAAATCGCACTTTGCGCAGAAAGATGCAAATCATTGTGTTTTAATCTAAATGGCCCCAAATTTGGTGAGTATCATCTAGACACGTGTGCCAACCAAAGTTGTGACTTTGTTGTTGATATCTTATCGGGTATGGGTGTGGCAAGCCTGTAACGAGGTGGCCATTTTTGTGAAAATAAAACGTCTCTTAACTCTCAAACGCCTTCTCGGATCGAATTGGACCCAAAAAGGCGTTTGTGCACATTCATGACCTGAACACAAAAATATGTAAATAAAAGGGTTATCTTAAGAAATGGCTCTCCAGCGCCCCCTACAAACTTATAATGGGACCCAAGTATTTAGTTTGTCATAGAGACATAAAATTTCGTACACACATCTCTTATGTCATGACGAGCATAAAAGCCAATGACAAGCACCCCCTATCTATAAATGTGTTGCCATAGCAACGGCCCAAAAATGTGGAAAAAGTCAATGGGAAGTGAAATTTTTAGTTTGTTGTAGACAAATGAAACTTGGTACACACATCCAGTATGGGCTTATGAACAAAAAAGCCAATGGGGACCACACCCTATCACACACGGGAAGGCGGCCATTTTGAATTGAAAATGTGAACCGACTTAAAATACACCTCTTTTTTAAAAGAACACAGAAAATAGCTGCTTCATTCCACAGACACCAAACTTGGGCAAAATGAGCTAAACATATGTATGTAAAATAGACAAGCGTTTTTCTAGACTTTTTTGCTCGAGTTTTATTTTTTTATTATAATTCGGTATATATTTTTTATAAAAAATTTTTTACAAAATGATCCTAAATTTGACCCAGTAAACGTGCAACTAAAAGTCATTTTTATTGGTCCCAGACTTCAAGCTCGGCGAAAAATTTATGTATTTGAAGTCCCCGAAAAAAAAAATACGAAAAATGACTCAGTGGCGGCCCCTAGAAAAGTCAAAATACATTGGGCCTATGGAAAGTGAAAGTAACTTTTTTCCAACGTAGAAAAATGAAACTTGGTATATCCATAGGACACCTCAGGGCAAACAGGAAAGTCAATGACAGTCACACCCTAAACTTAACAGGAAGTCCGCCATGTGGGGTGAAAGGCGCGGCCACTAAATTCGCACCCCTTGCGCAGAAAGATGCAAATCATTGTGTTTTAATCTAAATGGCCCCAAATTTGGTGAGTATCATCTAGACACATGTGCCAACCAAAGTTGTGACTTTGTTGTTGATATCTTAACGGGTATGGGTGTGGCAAGCCTGTAACGAGGTGGCCATTTTTGTGAAAATAAAACGTCTCTTAACTCTCAAACGGCTTCTCGGATCGAGTTGGACCCAAAAAGGCGTTTGTGCACATTCATGACCTGAACAAAAAAATATGTAAATAAAAGGGTTATCTTTAGAAATGGCTCTCCAGCGCCCCCTACAAACTTATAATGGGACCCAAGAATTTAGTTTGTCATAGAGATATAAAATTTGGTACACACATCTCTTATGTCATGACGAGCATAAAAGCCAATGACAACCACCCCCTATCTATAAATGTGTTGCCATAGCAACGTCCCAAATATTTGGAAAAAGTCAATGGGAAGTGAATATTTTAGTTTGTCGAAGGCAAATGAAACTTGGTACACACATCCATCATGGGCTTATGAACAAAAAAGCCAATGGGGACCACACCCTATCACACACGGGAAGGCGGCCATTTTGAATTGAAAATGTGAACCGACTTAAAATACACCTCTTTTTTAAAAGTACACAGAAAAAAGCTGCTTCATTCCACAGACACCAAATTTGGGCAAAATGAGCTAAACACATGTATGTAAATGAGACAAGTGTTTTTCTAGACTTTTTTGCTCGAGTTATATTTTATTTTATTATAATTTGGTATATTTTTTTAATTATAATTTTTCTGCAAAATGATCCTCAATTTGACCCAGTAAACGTGCAACTAAAAGTCATTTTTATTGGTCCCAGACTTCAAGCTCGGCGAA
The DNA here is from genome assembly GCA_024416835.2 of Perccottus glenii. Classification (NCBI taxonomy): domain Eukaryota; kingdom Metazoa; phylum Chordata; class Actinopteri; order Gobiiformes; family Odontobutidae; genus Perccottus; species Perccottus glenii. Next base: position 26,664,907 of record CM044548.2, read on the forward strand.
AAATTTATGTATTTGAAGTCGCCGAAAAAAAAATATGAAAAATGACTCAGTGGCGACCCCTACAAAAGTCAAAATACATTGGGCCTATGGAAAGTGAAAGTAACTTTTTTCCAACGTAGAAAAATGAAACTTGGTACATCCATAGGACACCTCAGGGCGAACAGAAAAATGTATTACAGCCATATCGTAAACTCAACAGGAAATCTACTATGTTGGGTGTATGCGTGACCACCTAAATTGCACCCCTTGTGTCTAAAGGCTTTTCATCTAAACAGCTCCAAATTTGGTGAGTATCATCTAGACACGTGTGCAAAAAAAAGTTATCAATTTGTTTTTTGATAGATTTTTGGCTGTGGTCGTAATGAGTCTGTGAAGAGGCAACTATTGGGAAATAAATGCCATTTCCCAATTGCCAGGATCCTTCTCAACAGAAAATGTTGGGTGCAATACATGACCACCTAAATAAGTCATTTTTATTGGTCCTAGACTTCAAGCTCATGAAAAATTTATGTATTTGAAATCAAAAAAATATGAAAAATGACTCAGTGGCGACCCCTACAAAAGTCAAAATACATTGGGCCTATGGAAAGTGAAAGTAACTTTTTTCCAACGTAGAAAAATGAAACTTGCTACATCCATAGGACACCTCAGGGCGAACAGAAAAGTTTATTACAGCCATACCGTAAACTCAAGAGAAAATCTATGTTGGGTGGAATACATGACCACCTAAATCGTACACTTTGTGCTAAAGGGTTTTCATCTAAACAGCTCCAAATTTGCTTTAAAGCACGACATGCAATCCTCCGAATATATGTGTCCCCGCGGTCTCAAGGGAGGCGAGGGCCTTTATCGCCGCTTGCGGCTTTAATTATTATTATGTTTACTTGAAAGCACCCTTTTACTGTGTCTACTGTTTATCAGCCTCTTTTGAACTATTGAGAGTCGCTCAATATATATTTCAGGGTTCTACAGAGCATGCATTATAGTATTGATAGTATTATAACAATAGTTAAAATGTTGTATTCCAAATTTCCTCAAAAAACACAACATTTCTAAAACTGAAAAACAGGAACAAGCGTAATTAAAGCCGCAAGCAGCGATAAAGGCCCTTGCCTCCCCTTGTGACCACAGGGGCACTCGAAAGAACTACATTTTGTAATGTCAAATAAGTCTCCAAATCAACCCTAACCATAGTAACCCCAAATGGTCGCCGTGCCTCAGCCAAACCAGAAATCTTACTGAAAAACTCATGGATAACCTTTGTTCAGACATGTTTTTAGATTATGTTGAAGTTTCAAGTCCTGTGTAGGAGGTAGATTAATGATTAAGGCTAATAAAAACAGAAGGGTCACGTATTCAATAAAAAATGACTGCTTTCTTGTGTGCGTTAGGGCATGGTCTTCAAGACTTTTTTGCTCACTATCTAGTGCTTGTTGTTGAAAAAGAAAACCCTTTTTAAACCAAGTCTGGACATTTTTACAGTTAAAATCAAAAACTCTGCATGAGTAGCCTATACATTTCTTGCATTTATTTTGAATGAATTAATATTTTATTTGGACATACCAAGGAATCAACAATCAAAAAAATCAATAGAGCAATACAAACAAATAATAATTATAATTTATTTATTTGATTGGGACAGTGCATGTTAATGAACATATATGAGACACAACCACCTGAATGTAAACATGCCAGATTGTAGCCGTAGGCTAATTTCCATCCGTTGTCCCAACATTCTCACATCATTCACCAGTGGAACAATCACACACATTCATACACCAGTGCTGTGTCACTGGAGGCAAGGAGGGTTAAGTGTCTTGCCTAAGGACACAACAACAGTATGAACTGTGGGGAGAGCGGGAATCGAACCGCCTACCTTCCAGTTGAAAGACGACCGCTCTACCACTTAGCCACTGCCGCCCCATACCACCAATAGCACTCTTTTGGGAACAGAAAAGCTTGACAGAGGCTCAAGGCCAGTCCTAACGAGTAGTTCTACTTCACATTTCTATTGAGTTTTATAGTAAATGGTTGGGTTGGTGTGGCATCCCCGAAGTGGTGTGTTTCCAACAGTAATGTCACACACAAAGGCCACACAAGTTGTTTACTATGTAAAGTATAGCTCATTGTGTATACCCAAGCCTCTCCCATGGAACCTCTAAAATGGTCGTCGTGTAAGGGCGCCGCCATACGGTGATTTTACAGCGAAATACAGCGATATACCTCCGTCCACCAGAGTGTAGAAATCATGTTTACAGCCTGGTACAAAAGATGGCTCCGGTCTCTAGAGCTAAGTTTTTACTCTGTGACAAATCTGGGGAGGGTGAATTTTTGATTAATATGCTTTCTAAAAACTATTGTTTTACTATGGAGTAAAAGCCGAAAAGCCCGGATGTAACCGTCATTTTATTGCCCATTCGTAATGACAATATTGGTGAATAGGGGACCAATGGGCGGATAACATCCATAATTATTTACAATCTATGTGTATACCAGGAGAAGTTTGAGCTTAGAGGTCCTATCTGCTGCAATAAATAGTACAGAAAAGAACAAGATGCTTGTTGGTGTGTTGTAAGTCCTGCTTGTGTTTAATGCACACAGCAAATAGTTCTGTGTGCATTAAACAAATATTTAATATTTACTATGTTTTTAAATCATAAAGTGAGAGATTTAAGATGCCGGCTCTATCTATCACTGATGGAACCAAAGGCTGAGGGGTTACCAAAGTGGTATTGTACCCCTTTTGACCATTACTGACTCATCTTGTACCATTCCAATAAGACTTAGGTGTGTTTGTCCAGCATTGGGAAAATACAACAATCCCAATTTTAGTGGCACCAGGATGTCTTCTTGTCTTATTGTAGTTGGAATATTCTTTGTCTCATCCATATTCTATGTGTGTAGACCTAATAGTTGTGGTCCCTGACTCACCCCGAGCTCTATATCATCCCACTACATTTACATTTAGTCATTTTAGCAGACGCTTTTTATTCAAAGCGACTTACATAAAGGTTCCATTCATCAGTGTTACAGCTGGAACACCACTGGAGGCAAGGAGGGTTAAGTGTCTTGCCCAAGGACACAACGACAGTATGAACTGTGGGGAGAGCGGGAATCGAACTGCCTACCTACCTCTACCACTGAGCCACTGCTTGTTGTTAGACAGAGACACTGAGAGGTCACCAGCCAATAGCCTGCTCCTGGGGGGTCTGCTCTGAACCTGTTATAGTACCAGCTTTTTATGACCTTATGTGTGTTTAATTACCAGCATATTGAAGAGTGTTTACACATCGGCAGTCTTCTTGAGGGCGGCTGATGAGAGTCTTTCAGTAGAGTTTTATGTGAGAGTGTGTTCCTCGTGTTTAATGTCTGATTTGTTGTAAAAGTTATTCCTGGATAAACAGAGACACCGAGTTTTGGTTTATAAAGATTAGAGTAGGGCAAGTTCACACTTCATTTAGCTTTTCACTGATAAGAGTCGACACGAAAACACATCTGTGGGGTGGACTTAGCTCTGACCACCGCTGAGTCCAATTATCCACAGCAGCCACGTCAGCTGACCCCAAATTCATTTAGCAGCAAGCTTTTTAATCACATCTAACCACAAACCCTGAGAGGGCTACTTTCTGCACTTGTTGGTTTTGTGCCGTGACAGCCCATAATACAACAGGAGCAGTTTATTAGTAGGAAACGTGGGGATCCAACAGTGGCCCTGCAGTTTTACATCAGTCACACCTGACAGGTACAGGCCATGGGCTATTAGCAGTCTAGAAAGGATTTGGACATTTTTAATAAATGTATATATCAGAAATGTGTATGTTCTTCACAAGTTTGTCTCTGAGCCTATGCTAAGAAAACCTAGAAAATACATTTTAGCATATTCCAAGTATACTGTAAATTACACAAGTACAGTAAAAAAAAAAAAAAAAGAAAAGGTTGCCATTAGGGAAATGACTGATAGTTTATGTTAATTACTTTGATGCAAAGACTTGCTTTTGCATGTTTGAAGTCTTGTGTTCAGAGGGCTGAAAGACCATTTTGCCAATAAGATGTGGGTTTTTTTTTCCAGAGAGAAACCATTTGGGTTTTGTAAACAGGAATTCTGAATGAAAAATGTGTGCCCCAACCACTGGGCCACGGATCAGTAAGAGGTCATGGATCATTTGGTACCAGGCTGCACAGAAAAATAACAAGTACTAATATTTTTCTAAATGTCCATTTTACAGACTAACACACTGTTACTGATGTTTTAGACTAAAATGGGACCACTTCCAGAGCCTCTTTCCTGCACTTGACACCATTTTCCCATGTGCCGCTAAATGAAGCTCACACACCTGAGCTAAAATGAGTATACAGTTGTGCTCAAAAAACAAAAAAGATTACAAATTCTGGCTCAATTAATTAATTGGCGGGGATTTGGAGGAGACTGCGCCTGGGTCCCACATTCCTTTATCACCTGTCTCAACTTTTAAAAGTTCCAACATTGTTCCCCCCAGAAAGGTTTAACAACAGTCTACAACATACACATATGATCTGATGAAATACAGTCAAACAACTTCACCAGGTCAAAAAAAAAAGAGATCTTTAGTATCATAACTGTTTAAAAATCTAAATTCAAGTTTTGTTTAAGCAATCAAAAAACTAAAAACGTCTTGTCTGTGTAAAATAGGGGTGGGACAATATAAAATTAGATTACGCATCATTTTTTTAACCATCGGGATAATCGTTCATTGAAATAATACAATGTCATTTGAACATACAGTATATGACTTTTTTGCTCCATCTCCGTTTGCGGCCTGCTTGGTTCTGCGCAATTTAAGAGCAAAGGTTTTGCTAAAATGAAACTTCAATCTGTGTCCAGCAGAGAACAGGGAGGTAGATATTTTGGTAAATAATAGTTAGTAAAGCAGCTTTATTTGCCTTCGAGGCTGTGTTTATTCAGGAGCAGCGCTGTCTGACAGATACACTGAACATGAGCGTCTACAGCAGGGCCGGAACAAGGAATGTGGGGCCTATGGGGTAAAACGATATTTGGGCCCCCTTTGGGGAGGGGGATCTGGGGGGCCCAACCACAGGACATGTTTTAGACACAGTATGTCTATTACCTTTAAATATTTTCTGAACAAAAAATTAAATTTATCTTTCTCTGTATGAATGAGAATGATGAAGAACAGACTATTACTAAATTTATCTTTTTAAGGATTGCCTAAATAATTTAATACGCTGAATTTACATTAGTTTTAGATTTTTAGAAAAAGAAGACTATAAAACTAATATATTTTTTGGTAAGTTAAAGCCTTTTTAAAAATTCACATTTTTGGACAAATAGACTAACAGTAGTAGTAGAGATGGCAAACTTCTTTGTCTTTGTGTAAAAGGCTCTTTAGTGTCCATACAGACAGCACACATAAGCTTGTTAACTTCTCAAAGAGTTGTAAAGTCTCTTTCTGTTATATTTGATAATAAGCTTCCTTTCACAGATTTGCAGAAAATACACCTCATGCACAAAGCAGATTTTTAGACGGCTGTTTTCCAGAGAGCTCCCTCAGCTCTCTCTCTGCCATCAATCTTGTTTGTGTGAGAGCGCGGGGGAAATGGACTGGCACCTCACCTCGGAAACCTTTTGATTACCATTTTCCTTCTAATGCCACGTGAGCCTGCGTCGGACCGCCTTGTGACGGACAGCCCATTAACGGCTCCAACGACTTCCTCAGCCCCCGGTCTCTACGTCTGCCTCTGATTAATTCCTAAACCAACCTGTTTATCGTGCGACAGAAATGGTCAGAGAAATGGATCCTTTCTCTGCCCACACCACTGACTTCACTTTGACTTTGAAAATGGCTGAGAATTATTCATGATCATTATGTTCGGTGAAGAAGAGGACCGCACTGGTAGCCTCGGCGGCCTCTTTATTTCCATCATTTTGCACTTGAAGTTGTCTTGACCTTTCTTTTGGGCCGGCGCTGTGGAGAAGTGACCTCTAAGTAAGAGGGACGGGTGGGCTCTTGATTCCTTAAGAAGGCCCCTAAAGCCTCTCTGCGTCGCACTGAGACAGAGTGCACATTAGAGCTTTGGCATTAGAGCAGGATATACAGCACTGATTCCCACTGACATACAAAAATACATATTCTGCCTGACATTGCTTTTGTAAATTAAAAATATTCGATTCACAGACAGCAGCAAAGTATCAAAGCCACCATTTAAAAGTAAAGGAAATACTCATTCACATGGTAACCGTTTATATGTTGATGCCTAAAATGGTTCTGTTAAGTTAGTTTAAGTTCTCGTCTCTATTTCTGCTCTGAGATTAGCCCTGTGGCTACAAAGTTCAATATAATTTTATTTGTTTTTGGTTTCTCCAAAAGTAAAACGTGTTTTTGCAGATTTCAAGAACATATTTTAAGTTATGTTCATGCATTGCTCTTCAAATATGGAAGATCTGCCACCTGCCGCACTGGAAAAAAATAGGAACGAAAAGAAAGTACTGTGAATCTAAAGAACAAGCGGATTAAACTTGTATTAGTTTGATAATCTTGCTTTTATCTGCTATAAGCTCTGAAGGAGATAAGAATAGGTTTCATCTGCAATATGTCACTTCAAATATAAAGCAACAGATTTGCTCTGTTTTCTGTTGGTCTGGTGAATGCCGGGGCTATTGAGCTGCGTAAACTTTAGCTTTTAGGACAATTCAAGTGTTCAGCGGACTGTGTGCCTCTTTAGGACAAACTTCAACATAAACAGCTGTTAGCATTTTGCTAAACGCGACAATGGAAGATACCTTTTGTACACTTAGGGTACTCTGGCTTCCTCCCACTGCACATACACATGCATGTATCAGTCAACTGCAAATGTCAAGTGTTCTTACTGAATGAATGTGACAGTGTCAGCCCTATGACTAACTAGCCATTGTCCAGGGTGTACACCACTTCAGGCCCAAAGTTGCTGGGATAGGCTCCAGTCACCCCCGACCTCTAACAGGAATAAGTGAATGAATAAATGAATAAATATACTTTACACTCGCACTTGTTTTTTGTTGAAAGAATCTCTGACAGCCTTTATCTCATTGCAAATATTGAACTCAAGCAGATTTTCCTTATGCAATTACAGTGCCCTTTGACCCCAGAGCCATTAGTCGCACCTCTCCAGATCCGTCATAGAGTCAGTAGGAGGACAACACCTGCCAGGAGCCGTTAGCCCTCCAATCATTTTCATGCCCCTGAATAAAGCTAGATCATTAAAATGCAATTACTGCTGAACAAAGGACTGGACTCGGCCTCAGGTGACCCCACTCACAGTCATCAAGTGAAAGGTGGACACGCGCTAGGCATCATTTATTGCACACTTCTTGGGTAGTATTGTCGTCGAAATTACTGTGTAGCTATGTAGCCACCTAAACATATGGAAGAGGCTTGTGATGCAGAAAAGACAGAAGCATAATAACTGAGAAAGTACAAGAATATTATGTCTGTGAAGATTCTGGAGATGACCATCAGGTCATATAATAAATTGGTTGGAAAGAAGACTACCAGGACAAAAAATAATTCTTACAACCAGATAGAAGTTCCTTGGCTAAGAACAATTTTTTTCTTATCCATTCTATTGTACCATAATGTACCTCTGGTATAGCCTGGCCAACCCTAGGCTTTTCTATTCTATACAAAGACGTTAGTCTGGTACCCTGTTGCTTGCATTCAATTTCAAGGGCAGGGTTTTCGGCCGTAATGTTAAACAATCAGAGATTTGACACAAAAAAAGTTGAAACCACACAGCCTTTGTCAATAAGGAAGCCACTAGCGTCCGCCATGTTGAATGTTTTGGACTAGCCGTGCAAGCCGAGTTACTTGTGTACGATGTAGCCAGCAAACCACATCCTGCTGCAGACAAACGGCTTGTGATTGGTCCGTCCGCTAAATCGCCAAGAGAAGGGATTTGCTGTGAGGAAGGGACCAGACCGTTCTGCTTATACCAGGCCAGCCTTTGGTAGTGTCTGGAGCACAAACACAAACTAGAGCAGAAGGACATATACAGTATCATGATCTGCCTAAAATTTTAATATTTGCATTTTAAGTTGTTCTGAGAACAAAAAATTAAGACGGACTATAACTAGGACAATAATTTCTATGAACAAAACCAATTAAGCAATGATATAGTGGAAACAAAGGCAATGCCAAAGTCATAAAAGTCACTATTAAGTCAAAACAATACAATGAGACAATGAAGGCACTGTCTCGATCCAAGGGACTTTGTCAATTCTAAGTTCAACTTATAAGAAAGCTTTGTAATATATCCTTCAGAGGGAGTGGTTTTACTTGAGTCTATTGTGATTGGATAAGACCAGGGTTTTGTTTTCATCTACTGTGATAGGACAAGGGCTACTTCAAAAACAAGGTTTAGACTATAGGTGTTAACAGAAAAATACTGATCCAGTTCTGCATATGGACCCGATAGTGCCTTGATGCAAAAGGTTTTTGAGTCGCAGGTGGGTTGAGACAAATAAAATTTAGTACACACATCCAGCTCGGCATCAAAAAGATCTATGAGGACCATGCCTTATCACCGGAAGGCGGACATTTTGAAGCCATATTTGAAATCCCACAAAATTCTGCTCAAGCTTTGACCCCATTAACTCGAAACTCAACTCACATTATCAAAACAAATGCCTAATAGAGGCAATAAAATGTAAGCACAAAGAACTTTCAGAATAAATTTGAAGGTTGTTGTAGTGTAGAGTGCTGTGAAATTGCCACTACAGTTATTACACTCAAGAACAATCAATATGCCCTCTCCAAAACAAACCTGTCATTTTTTGAAACAAATAAGCTCTTTTGCCTTAGTGTGGCTCTATAATACTAATAATATATTATCAGACCGCGAAAAGATAGTTGTTCTATTCAGTGTGAGTTTTCTTTAAGGATTGCTGTCTTTACAGTGTAGCTGTAGGTGTCCCAATTCTATGTTGTAATAATAATAATAATACAGCCTAAAGGCCATGTAGAAAAGTTTTTCTTTGTGGTGGAGTGTGGGCTTTTCTTGTGCAAATGAGTGCAAAACAGTGTAAATGCTATGAAGCTTGTGCAATAAGACCTAATGAAATGACATTCTGCAGCACTAAATTAACACAGCCTTGACTTGTTGCCATCATCAGGGAGAGAAAATGGCCTCATTAAAAAGAAAATCTGTAAACATTATCACATTCCAGCATGACCCCTGGACCGGTCAGCTTCACTACAATCCCCACGCTTCATTTGAGGCGTGTGAGCGTAATCTGTGTCATCCATCTGTCCTCAGCCGCCTCTCATCGACCCGAGTCCTATAGGCTGAAATATGCTGCCACTAATTACAGTTATTAATTGGAAATAGGAAATCAATGCTTTTGAATTAAACCGAAGCGTGTGTGTTTGTATATGGGACAACTGTCTGCCATAACTCAGCTGTGGGTGACATAGTTATCTACTGACTAAGAGGTTAGTGGATACAAACTTTCCACACAGATAGTCTAAGTGCAGTGCTCATGCCCCACTTTGGTGTTACCGGGAGATTTTTCAGATTGTTGCGGAGGTTAAAGTGTTGCTCTACAGGAAAACAAACCCCTCCCTACTCACTCCCGCTGCTTCTCTTCCAACGTATTGTTTACTCATTTGTCAAAGCGCACGCAGCGGCCGGCTGACAGTATGCTGATGGGAATAGTTTTTCTCACAAAAGCAGTGGGGCCTGGAATAAAGTGCTTCAACGTCAGCAGCTGGGGCCAGTCTTTGTACAGTACGCTCCCACAGAAGCAGTTTGACTCTGCGCTGGACTTAGTGAGAATAGACACTTTGGGAGTTAAAATGAACAGTTACAGTATTGTTCAAAATAATAGCAGTACAATGTGACTAACCAGAATAATAGCAGTACAATGTGACTAACCAGAATAATCCAGGTTTTTCGTATATTTGTTTTATTGCTAAATGGTAAACAAGTTACCAGTAGGTGCAGTAGATTCTCAGAAATATACTAAAAAACTGGATTATTCTGGTTAGTTACATTGTACTGCTCTTATTTTGAACAATACTGTATAATCTGTTCTGTTTAAAGACAATCTCTTTAACTTGTTTATTGGCAGGACGTCCTCACTGCATTGTCCAATCAGAGCACTCGTCCATCACGGCAGTATGTATTTCCTTTGTTGGAGTTGATGTAAAGAACAAACTAGACCAGGAGCTAAACGACTGTACAACATTATTAAAGTTTAAAAACATATTTATGACAAATGTGATTAAACATTATGAATCATGTGAATGTAATAAATAACATAAAAAGAGTGAATAATTGTATTTTAATTACTTAAATCATATTATTGTAGACTGTTTTTTATTTTCTTAATTATATTATTGACAAATTTTCTTTGTAAAATAAAAGAAAGAAAAAGAGGTCTGAATGAATTCTATAATAAATTAACTATTTTTAACGACAGGTATCAGTGTTTGACTCATTGCATGGCTTAGTCTAACTAAAACTTGATTTTTAATTGTGACAGGTGATATGGACTTATATATCAATATAGTTCTTATCTCAATATATACAGTATATCTCAATCTATTTCTCCCATACAGCAATAATAAAAAAGATTTACAAAGTGTCACACAAGACTGCTACTAAACATACAGGCTACAGAAAAAGTGTGCTTAAATAACACAAACTGCATATAAACCTATGAAATGTTCACCAAATATAATAAAAGAAAACAATCTTGCAGAAATGTTTAAGTGTGTGTATATGTGTTCATTAACAGCCTCTAAGTGCAGTGTCATGGCTTTTTACATGTTTCTAATGGGACACAGTTACAATCAAAGAATGGAAACATTTAAAGTGTTTTGAGAACTATTATTTATGTCAAAAATGACTGGAAAGTGACTTTGTTGAGAAGTTAATTTTCTCTGTGAAGAATCGGTGATGCCACTACGACACCACAACCTCTGACTTTCAGAGAAAAAGCTCTGATTTTTAGCATGTTAAATATATATTTAACGTTATACTATGTTATACTTATTACTGACTTGATTCAAGTCAGTAATAAGTGCTGTTGGAAATAAATGCATGGGACAGTGGTTCTATCTGGTATTCTGGTTTTATGCACTCGAGTCAGGGAGTATTGAAATTCTAAATGAAAGGACATCTTCTTTTCTTTTAGATCAGTAATGTGGTTTAATTGTGGCTGGCCAGGTTTAAATTATGGGCTTAGTCCTAATTAAAACCATTTAAAATGAAGTAGTTCTGTTGGTGATAAAATCACTGACATTTCAGCAAAGTTCCTTCTGTAGTGGATAAATAGATAATGTAGAAATATAACTGCCCACTCTTCTATCGTTTTATGTTATATGAGAACTACACTACATGATTAGCTGGTCCTTGAAATGTCAAACACTCGGTACATATTGTACAAAGTTTGAGAATCACCGCTGGCCTATAAACAGGGCGTTATAGAGAAACTAGACCTCAATATTTTATTGCCTTAAATAAAGATGGTTCTAATCTGGTAAATGGTGTAAACAGTTTATGAACTACTGCTCTTGGATAGAGACACTAATGAGATATACCATCAGAATGTATTTTTCATCAATATTCTGCTTCTTGTTAGCTGAATGTGTGGTTTGTACCTGTTTTTTCATGTCAGTGTTTGCAATGAACTGTGAAACTGACACCTTTTTCCAAGTTGTATTACTTCTGCAGGTCCCAGTCATGTCCAATCCACTAACTACAAACCTGACAAAAAAAGGTCAATATGTTGTTTCTATGGTCCATCTTCCTTTTTCGCTGAGCTTTTACTTTTAACTTTACTCCCTTAATGACTCCGACCTCGTGGCCCATCTATTGACTGTGAGCTGGAGCCAGTTTGAATAATTATTGTCGCTCCTCTTGTAGATCTTCTCAAACTGACCATTACAAATATGGGTTTATCACTGCGGGCCTTGTGTTTGCATGTGAATATGAAATTACATAGGCATCTTGGTGGTTAGCATACTAATGGCTAAACACAAATGGCTGTTGTAGTCCGGTGCATTTGGAGATAACACTTCAAACACAACAGCAGCTCCACTTGCTAATGACTAATGAGTGATGATTGGACATTTGCATATCCTGTGTGGTGAGAAACAAAGCCTTAGGAGTTTTATTTTTCACAAATGGCCGAAGAGACAAGACAAAAGTGCATTTAAAGTGGGAGCAGCAAACAATTTAATGACGACATCAGTCAGCAGAGCCCAGCAGGCAATAGATATCACCTATAGCTCTGCTCCAATACTGCACACTGCTCCCAGGACCTGGAATAAAAATGAAAACATTTATACACTTTATGTGTACTCAGAGGTGCTTACAATTAAAATACAGTGGAGAAAACAGGGATGGATAATGGGAAAGCTTCATGCTTTAGCTTGCACACTATACTAGGGCCAATTATTTACAACCCACCTCCACCCGAGCTTATTTGGAGGCAGGTGACCAGGAATGTCACCAAGTTGTCAAACAGTAATTGTAAATGTGTCTTTGTGTCCCATTATGCTTGATATTTTTATGCTAATGGGTAAAGGGTCATTATGATTAACTATATACCACTGAGGTTATCTGAAAGTATTCAGTATTAAATATTGTGGGGCTAGCATATCTTACAGGTAATTAGTAATTGTACAAAAAAATATTCCCAACCTCTGGAGAAAATCTGGTATTCCCTTTTATTAATATATCTACAAAATCTATAACAACTTCTCATGCACCAACTGTTGATACTTAAGATATGTTCTATATTATTCCAGAAATGCACACACTTATTGCTATAGATAGCCCCTAAATCCTAAGCACTGCAGCCCTCTTTCAGATGTACTCTTGTTTGATAACTTAATTTTTATGATTGGCTCCGGCACAGACAGACGTAGAAATATACGTATCCTAAAGTGTTAGCCTCTGCCAAAGGATATTATGCGGCAGTTAATTTAGTGGCCAGCGTTGTGCTCAGTGCCAGCCAGCTACTCTTGATCAAAGTCATTAGTCACCTGATTCAGACTCTTTGCTGCTGAATAATTGAGGCTGTGAGAGGATAAAGGGTTTGACTCTGCTGCATCACTAGTTAGCAGAAATAAAAAGAGCTCCCTGTATCAGAAACAGGAAAAGGACATAAGGGTACATTCAAGTCTAGTTTTTTCAATATATCTCGTCCAGTTTCCACCAAACAGTATGCCTTTAGGTGCATTTGTATTGTCAACATAGAATTGGGAAGAGAACATTGTACTGTCCCACTTTCTTTCATTTTCAACTTTCTGTTGGAATACTCCTTCAGTGATATGGTTATTTAATGTAGACACTGCAGTTTGTTGATTAGATAATAGATTATAGTTAAGCCTGTACTGAATGGAAAGTTTTAGGGTGTTGTCTCTCCGGAAAGTCTGCACCAAGGTCTAGCACTAAGAACCCACAAATTGTTATACTTTAGGTTCAGAAACTTTTGTTTTCACTCATCAATTTTTTAAAGTGGATTATTCGACTTTACTTGATGCTTTGTTCCCTGTTGTCTTGACAACGGCGGCCTGTATGCTTTGCCTAAGCATAGCAATAAATATAGATCGATACAAGCGTAAAACAACGTATGTGTTTTTAAAGCCAACCAGTATCTGTTTCCCTCTGTTTTCTGTTTTCTTCGTGAGTTTAATTGGCTTTCTTCATTTGGTCTAAAAGTCTGAACTATTAACCTTGAACGTTAAAGCAAAAGCATCTGGACTAGTTTTTCAAGGTGAGGACGTTTCTTCTCTTATACCAAGAGACTTTTCTGAGATCAACTGGTACAAGAGCTGAGCTTTTATCTCTCGAGAGAGTAGTTTGACCTGAAACTAAAGTTTCTAAAATCCCTTCCTCTAAAGATAAAAGCTCAGCTCTTTTACTAGAGAACTTCGAATTGAAAAAGTCTCTTGGTATAAGAGAAGAAACGTCCTCACCTTGAAAACCTAGTCCAGATGCTTTTCTTCAAGATGTCCTGGATGACTGAGAACCTTCACAGACAATACACTGTTATAGATACAAGGTAACAGTCTAATCAATTTAAACAGTCCATGTCCAGACTCATGGAGGTCAGTGTTTGATGCATTTGTGGTCTTGGTTAGTCTTGACAGCCGAGACAGACAAGACAAGACCTTCACAGAATTGTCTAAAGACCAAGACAGATCTCGAGTACTACATCAATACTTGAAAGACCTGGGGTTCGTGCACCCCTCCTTAGGCCTGCCTCTTCTCTTTTGACCAAAATCTGAAAAATCCCATGGATTAGGAAAATATAGCATGTCACATATTTAAATCATATAATGTATTTCATGTTGCTTAGTTCAAAATGGGAAAGTGTAAATAGTGAGGTATATTCTCTGAGAGTGGCGTGGTAAATTATGGTGCCTGATGTAAACTTTGTGTGACTTTGTGTGTCTCCGCTCTGTCCACTGTGTCCTGTTCTGATGAAACACAGAGAGACTACCACCCACCTTCAGGGAGTATGGAGTAGCCACCGTTTACAGCCCTGCCTTTGAACTGGGCCCATTCATTCAGACTGTTGGCGTGCACACTCTGCTACTGTTCCCTCTTCTGGGGAGTGCTCTGCATCCCATGAGCATAAATCAAATAGATAATAGTGCTTTGATTTATCAAATCTGAGATGATGTAATAAGCAATAAAATGGTCTGTCTTTGTACTTGTTTTTAGCTTTAGCCTCTGATTTATACCAGTAATTTAACTCTTTCTCATCATCCCAAGGTGTTGTCAGGAGTAGCGTTTGTCAGAAAAAGTGGTTTAAACTGTGTATATTCATAACATAACACTCTGGAACTTATTTTAATAATCTAAAACACAACTGGGAACAAAAGACCTTCTGAGGTCGGGGTACACCCTGGACAATGGCCAGTTAGTCGCAAGGATACGATAATCAGACTGGAGTAAGGTCGCAATGTTACTATTAAGTTTACTTTATTGTCAATTCTGCCACATGTACAGCACATCCAGAGAAATTAAATTGTGTTACCTTCAGACTCACAGTGTATACAAATAACACATTCATTCACAAGAGGCATGTAGATTCACCAATTTAGAGACATGTCTTTGGGCGGTGGAAGGAAGCTGGAGAGGACACAAGGAGTACATCCAAAACACACATGCATCTTTGCTGGGCCCTTGCAGCTTTCATCTGAGCTTAGCTTCTATGTAAAAGTCGCAGAAAATGTTGAACTAATCACTCATTCCTGTCAGCCCCATACTTCTATTGTATTTTGCACAATCAGCTGAAAAATGAATATCCAAAATCATAATTTATCACTACAGTAAACAGTTGTGATGACTGAGAGTCTGCCCCCTGCAGTGTGATGCATGATGCTCGGCAGGCTGATGTTTCACGAGTTAGGCTGGTACTGTAAATACACACGCACTGTACATACACAGTTCTAATTTATTTGCAAAGAGGACTGGGCCAAGTGTGATGTGAAAGGCTCATTGACAGTTAACTCAAACACTTGATTGCAGTTGTTGTTGCTAATGGTGGCACAACCAGTTATTAGGTCAATTACTTTTTCACATTTTTTTGTTTTTGTTAATAGATTCAATAATCACTTAAAAGCTGCTTTTTGTGTTTGAGTTATCTTTGTCTAAATCTTTTTAAATCTTTTTGATGATCTGAAACATTTAACTGTGACAAATATGCAAAAAAAACAAAACAATAGAAAATACTTTTTCACAGCACTGGTTGTGTTTTGATAAGATGGAATAGGCCATTGTTAACATCATATTTTGACTTGTTCAGACATAAAAGGGGGTAAAACGGACATGTTCATTTTTTACTAATATGTCCGTTTATGCTATCTGAAAACTATTGTTTTACTCTGGAGTAAAATCCAAGAAGCCCAGATGAAACCGCCATTTTATTGCCCTTTCATAACAATAATATCGGTGAATAGGAGACCAATGGAAACATCCATATTTTATACAGTCATTGGTCTCTCTGAATGACTTTTCAAAGTTCTCTGCTACCTGTCCTTTTCCTCCAGCTCTAATTTAACTTGTACAGATGAATGTCTTTAAACAGCAGTGGTCCAGAACATGACACACTGTCCTTTGAGGACAAATGCTCTGCTGAGTCCTGCTCACTGTGTGACATTCTGAATCGGCAAAGATTCATGTTTGAACCACTTTCAATCACACCTTAAATTACGTCAGGGCTGTCTTTTTAAACGATCTTAACATTTCAGAATGGTAGTAGGTAGAGCTCCTTTTGTGATTTCCACAGGGAGCCGAAGTCTGTACACACTGTTGTAAAAGGCTGTTATATGCAATTGACCCAAATGGATCACATCAACCTATGTTTTAGGACGTTTTCTTACATTTGCTGTTTGGTCTGGACCTTTGGACTTTGTAGTTTAGTCTAGTATCTATTTTGGTCCATGGTTTGGTCTGACAAAACTACATGCTGGAAGTCACATAGCTAACAGCTGATGTCAAGTGTACTGTGAAACCATTTTCTTCACGAGTTCTTGTTGTGGACTTTCAGCTGTGAAAATGTGTTATGTCAAAATAACACACTTTGCATTTGTCTATTCTATTACTCCCTGTTCATACAACTGCCCAAAGCAACCAAACTGAGCACTGTTGGAGGAGAAGCATGTTCTCTTTTCTTATTTAAACACAATCTTGACAATCTTGGATATGGACATTTATGAATGGAATTAATTTTGTTTCTTAAAAAACAGCTACAAATCTAAGCACTTTAAGTTTCTTGTGGGAAAAAAAACACGTTATATTTGAATCTATTATTATTATTATTATTATTATTATTATTATTATTATTATTATTATTATTATTATTATTATTATTATTATTATTGTTATTATTGTTGGGCCAATATCCAATATTGGTCGATGTTGATATTTAAAATATTTATATCCATTGCTTTACTGAATATCACATTTATTTTCTTCTTCTTTATTATTGAAAATGCACATTTGCCCTTAAAGTGTGCAATCACAATCATTTCTATTCTCTTCTTGGTTATAGATTTGGCTTATGCAGAATCTTTGCTAAATTTCTTTGTTTTTCTCAAGGCCTTGTTGTGGGGCTCCCTTTAGCAGTGCTTCTTGTGTTAGGGCTTGCAAAAAAAAACACTTGGTAGTCCTTCAGGCAGGAACTCTTTTTTTAGTAGACCAAAATGAAATTAACAAACCCAAAGAAAAAACATTTTAATGTATATGGTGGTAGTAGCCTACTACTACTACCTATTAGTAGTAGTAGTAGGCTAGCAAGCAAATTACAAGCCTTTACTCTGCACTGGAAAAGTGCACCTGCCCGAAATGGCCAAATTTACAATGGCAGTTATTCAAATTTAAATGAAATTTTTTAACACATTATTAAGTTTGAACAGTGTGGTCTTATTGTGGTAATATAGAACTTAAAATAAATGTCAGCACCATTTAAACTAACAAGAGGCGCTGTTGTTCTAATTGGCAGTAGAATCATTAGCCATTCAGCAGATTCAAAATATGAAGGGAACAATAATAGAAATAAAACAACACAAAATATTATTATACACAGACAACATTCTTCTCAATATCACTCCTAATTATATGTCTGTGAAGGTTCTCAGTCAACCAGGTCATCTTGAAGCAAATGTTAAAGCAAAGGCAAAAAAAAGCTCAGCTCTCTTACCAGTTGATCTCAGAATTAAAAAAGTTTCTTGGTATAAGAGATGAAACGTCTTCACCTTGAAAACCTAGTGCAGCAGCCTTTGCTTTAACCTTTACCCCTAATTACACATATAAAAGAAAAGCTGACAGGCCGGAAGAAACTTACAATTTTCTTTTCTCGACAGAATTAACCTTATTAAGCTGATTATCCTCTTCTTTGGGACAATGGCCAATTCAAGACATTCAAGAAGCTGTAAGAAATCAATGTTATATACCTGCTAAGGATTTGAATAAGTATCATCAGGTCAGGCATTATGTAAAGACAAAAATAAATCCTCTTGAACTCTCAGATGGTACGCATCCATTAGAAAAGACTGTCCTGGACTGTCAGAAGACTGGACAATTTGTCTCCAGAATTTATTCTGAATTGAAGACATTGAAGGCAGACAGACTAAAATCGACAACTTGGAACACATTGCTCAAAACAACATGATTCCGACTCTGAATAATGGGAGGAAATCCTGCCTCTGCCTTCTAGAATATTAATCTGTATTAGATAATTATAGATAATAATAATAGATAATATTAGAGAAATGCAAAATATACTGTTTTACACATCGTTTACTACATCTCTCCTACATGTACATTAAGTTCACTCAAGGAGCTTCTCCAAACTGTCCTCAATGTAAACTTCTCAAAGGGACCAGAGAACATTGTTTCTGGGAGTGTAAAGAGATTGACGTGTTCTGGAGGTTTGCAGAGAAATGAGTCTATATTAGGCTGGTGATAGGGCAGACACTCCTCCCCAGTCCATTGCTCTGTCTCTTAGGACTTGTGCCTGAAACACACAAACAGACTGTTCAATTCTTACTGATGCTGGCCAGAAAAGCCAAATGGGTTGGAGGGAGTCTGAGGTGGAACCTCTAGAGAGGTTTAGGCGGTAAATCGCTGTTTATAAAATTTGAGAAAAAAAAAGTTTGTTCTGTGCTGTGTAGAAAAAAATATATATTTATAAAGAAAGAACTTTAAATAAATGTCAACTGTCTATTTACCCTATTTAAATTTAAGTTGTAAGTAAATAACTCTTGTATTTATTGTTGTGTTGAAGCCTGCGACAGTGACTTCTGGGGACCTCACTGCAGTAACCGCTGTCAGTGCCAGAACGGGGCCAAGTGTAACCCCATCACAGGGGCGTGTGTGTGCACCGAGGGCTTCCAGGGCTGGCGCTGCGAGGAGCACTGCGACCCGCACCGCTACGGCAAAGACTGTCTGCTGGAGTGTCAGTGTGAGAACGGAGCCACCTGCCATCACCAGACCGGAGAGTGTCTGTGTGCTCCGGGATACACCGGCGCCTTGTGAGTCCAGTCTGCTGACTATCAGGGACATTGGCAGTAAAAAGGATAAATAAGGTGTCACTCTTGAGTTATATACAGGACAGAGTAAGATTTGAGTGTTAGAAGTGTAGTTACACAGTCCTTATTACAAATTCAAAAAACTCACACAGGATTCCTTTCACAAATACCAAGACAATATTTTTTGTGTATATATATCAAGTGTGAATTATTGCTACAATAAAATAGAAATTTGAAGAAAGACTTCATGGCTCCAGCTAAGCCTCAAACAAACACATTTAAAGCTTCATATAATTTATTGTATTGAGAAGAAACTCTTATCTGTGATTAGGCTCTTCCTGTTTACAAAGGTCAGCACAACTTCTCTGGCTGTTAGCATCACTAGCTACATTGTCTCTAGCTATAGCTTTCCTGAAGTCTGTCATTAATTTTAATTCTTCCAACTTGTCACTGCTTTAGTTTACTAATGTGAAATGTGGATAAAAAAGTGGATGATTGTAGACACAACTTTTATAACACCCTTAAAGGTTTGTAAATTGACTTAATATTCGTTTAATGCCTTCTTTACAAAAGGAATAACGTTTGAATTTTCATATGTAGTAACCTTCTCTTGCTCAATGTTGAATTAGGTTTCTGTGAGTGACACAGTTTATTCGTCCTTCTGTCATTGGTTGAACCAGAAGTGGCCAATATGTTTACCCTTACAGTTAGATTGTGTTTTTCATTTTGTGTTATGTGCAGCTGTGAGGAGCCCTGTCCTCCAGGTAAACACGGCTCGCTCTGTGAACAGCGCTGCCCCTGTCAGAACGGAGGGACCTGCCATCATGTGACCGGACAGTGCACCTGCCCCCCCGGCTGGATGGTGACATTTCAGTTTTTTACCTCATGTCACAGAAATCAAATGATTAAAGTCTCAGACCAACTTGCACTTTTGTGATTAAGAATAGACTGGCATTGTTTATGTACAGAAACAAGCACTGAACACGTTTAGACTAACACCAAAACTTCATAAAACCAGCAGCTCATCATTACCTTGGGACAGTCAGTACATTTACATGCGGGTAGAGAAATTCAATTTTAAATTGGAGTGGACCTGGATTAACCTGTGATTAATTGTGTGATTATTGCTGCACGTAAAGGTTGGACACAGCTCTGAGCATGCTCCAGAGTCGGACAGTAGCACTGATGAACAAACAGATGACAAAAACATAAAAAAAAACAGTGTCTAGAGAGATACTTACTACTTTTTAGACCAACAAAAACACATACTTTGGAGAACGCTGCCCTGTCTATTATTTATTTTGCACAGTCATGTTGTAAAACGTTTAAATAGAAACAGAAAAGCTTACTTTTTTGTGTTTGTATGTTTTAAACTCGTAAAGTTAAGTTGATCATCACTTAATGTAGAAAATTGGATTTGTTTACATACATCATTATTGGCAGAAGAAAAAGGAACAAGTTTAGTGTCCGCGGGATAAGACTGGGAAGTGGTTTCAGGTACAGCCAAAGACCAGGACTTTCTGATAAATAAATAATACCATTCACAGTAGGTAAGGTCACACTTTATTACTCCACTTTGCTCTTAATGAGCTGTACAAGTTATTCATTAACCACTATACAATTGTATTGATCAAGTGTGCTAATTATGACAAAACTACACTGTTGTGCCCTTGTCTCCCCAGGGCTCAGTCTGCGCTCAGCCCTGTCCCTTCGGCTCTTTCGGGATCAACTGTTCAGAGGAGTGCACGTGTCGTAACGGAGGCCTGTGTGACCACATCAGCGGACAGTGCCAGTGCAACGCCGGCTACATCGGAGAGAGGTAAAGCAGCAGCAGTATCATCCCTGCACCGTATACAGAACCGAGCTAAACCTTATACAGCCCCTCGGGAAATTAGTCTATAGCCGGTGTGAAAATATTAGTGTACTCACCAGGGAGAAGGCTCACAGAATATGTAATAAACCGCAGCACAAACAAATAAGCAGCAGTGAGACAGCAGTTTGCTGATGGAAAATACAGAGAAGCATGTACAGTATTCTGTTTATGTTGTTTATTATAAAATGTATATGTTACATCAAAAACAGTACATTGTAGTTTTCTTCTTCGGGGGCAAACTGGACAACAACCAATTATTTGGACAGACACAAGATTCAAACCCTACACAGAAAGACTGTGGCTAGGAGCTCAAACACGCATCTTTAAAAAGACAGTGGTGCTTCTGTGATGCTGGACCTTAGTGTCATGTAATTGAAGCTAATGCTTGTTAATACAATGTAGTTAGTGATGGAAGCAGACTATAGTATTATCAAAGCTGTTTTCATATTTAGACTTTGACACAAACGTCACTCCCAAAATGAAAAACCACCAACTGAAATCCCCTGCCTGGAATGAACAGAAGGACTAAACCAACTAACTAACCAACTACAACACCCAATAAATCCATACATCTTTACAAACCCAAACCATAACACCATAATTGAAGTGAAATATTTACACACATACATAAGCTAAACTTAAAGTGGCACTGTGTAACTTTTAGACACTAGATGGCGTAGATCCCTCAATAAAAGACAACTGGTAAGTCACCCTACCGTACGTCCCATTTATCCCATGTCCCGGGGTATATCTGCAAAAACACTAACATGTTCCAGTTGTCTCCTCTTCCTGTCCCGGTTGTCCTGTTTTCTTTAACCGTCCATTCCAGTCAAAAAGCCAAAGCAGCGCACTTTGTTTGTTACTCACTTGTCAGTAGACTGTCTGTTGACATGGTTACGGCGATATTAACCAATTGGAAAAGATTAGCAGTGTTCCACATGTTTGTAACTCAATTCTGATTGGTCCCTTCCCCAGCTTTCACTGTTTCAGTCTGTCATCAGCCAAAAAGAAAGTCGACATGTTGAAGGAACAATAGAACTGTTTAAGAAAGCACGTATTTGTCACATGTTAATATAATTTAAAAAATGTTATCCACGTGTCCGTCCATGTGTTTTTTATCGTATTGGCGTTTCGTCCACACAGATCCGGCGTTTTGGGAGACTGAATCCGCTATTTTTTGAAACCGGGTTCTGAAGTGGATAAATCTGAAAACGACACCCTTGCGGCTTCGTGTGTACAGCCAATCCGTTTATTTTGTGAAAATATGATGTCATCACATCACGTGTCAGTTGCAGCGCGCAAGGTGCGCATGCTCAAAGTCTTCTTCTCCGTGTATAGTGTATATCTGTGGCAGAATTACAGCGCCCCATACTGGTCTGGCATATATACTACACCGTTTTCAGTCGGTTTCAGTGGTTTCGTGTGTACGCAGATATTTCTTGAGACGACGCCGTGTTTATGGAATTTTTTTTAGAACGAGGAAAAAAAAAGATCGGCTAGGGAATGCACCTGCTTCGTGTGGACGTAGTCTAAGTTTGTGTTTTTTTAGTGTTTACTGGTGGTATATTGATTTTGCGCAGCATTTTCCAGAATTTCCGATAAGGTGTTGCTACTAGCTAAAAGTTACACAGTGCTACTAGCAGACGTTCCTCTTCAGGAGTTACCTGTACCAAACCGTCCCGTACTGACCTGACATGTACCGTGCCGTCAGTGTAAACAAGGCTTATGTGTGTGAATGTTCCTATTACAGTGCAACATGTTGCTTTTACATAGAACACTCCCAAAGAAAAAATACATAATTAAAAAGGTTTTGCATTATTAGTTTTAATTTAATTTATTAAAGAGTAATAAAATGTCATAATTTAGATGCATCTTTTCCACCCCACAGTTATCCTCTCACCACACAAACACTACGTTTTTGGAGGTTTCATATTTCCCTTTTCCACATCTTTTCTTTCTGTAAAACTCTGTCTGAGGTGGACTTTCAGTCTGTCTCTGACCCCCTCCTCCTCTCTTCATCGTTTTTCTCCATTGAGCCAAATTACCTCCATTCATCCCGGCCTCCGACAGGTGAATTAGCCTACACGGACTAATTCTCAGATTGAGTTTTCTTCTGCCGTTTACATTCTAATGGAGAGTCCCAGATAAGAGTTTTGTGTGAGTCTCCGTGATTTAAATGTGTCACAAGGCAGTAGTCTGCTCTGAGCAGTGTTAATGGAGTGATTTGTCTATTGCTTAATGGAGTCAGTTGTGAACGTGTTAAGAATGGTGCTTCACTGAGGCTCTAAAACCAATATTAAATGTCTTTAATGAGATGAAGATCATTGACAAACTATTAATTAAGTTGTGACAAAATTATACATTGTGGCTTTAAAAGATTGAATGGGACAAATCTCTCACTGTGTCAGAAATTTAAAGCCTGCCACCACTGATATGAAATAGTTAGATATTCCTTTATAGCAGTTAGTGGTAAACAAATGGGGATGCTTCGGACCCTTTTCATGGTAATGGAAACTAACCCATACTGACGACCACCCGTACTGTAACGAGTAGTCCTCTTCTTCTGAACCTCAAACTTTGACTCTTCCTCTTTTCTCTAAACCAGAGGTGTCCAAACCTTTGGTTTTAGTTGGATTTGAACAGGTTTTAGCTTGAGTTTGAACCTGTTTGTATAAAGCTGCTGCTGTTGGGGCAATGAACAATACATTTTATTACTGAAGCTGAGGGCCACATAAAATCTCATCTTGGTCCATGATTGCCGTCTAGGCCGGACTTTGGACATGTCTGCTCTAAACCCACTTATGGCCACTCAAGTGCTCAAGATGCTTGCTGAAGCTGACTGTTGTTGCTCAGAGTGTCAGGTTTTAGTTTAGAGAATACATTCTAACCATTTTTGTTGCATAGAGAATGAAATAAATTTCAGTTCAACTATAAAAAGAAACACGATTAGCGCAAAAAGGTGTTTCAATAAGATATAAAACAAATTTCAAAACAATTTTTTTAATGGCATAAAAAAAGATTTAAAAGGAATGTGTTTATTTAAAACAGTTAGCAAATACTTCGTGTGACACCAGAGACTTTTTTGGCTAGATTTTGCAGTAGCCCAAGTAAATGAGGAATAAAGAAAAAGAGTAACATGTAGGATGCTTCTTTTTCTGTGGCTTGTTGTTTGGTTTTGAACAGGTTTCATTGTTAACTTATTCGACAGCTTCTGGAGCAGGTTTCTTTTAGACCTTCTAGAAAAGTCGGTGTGTTTTGTCTTGTTGTTGTCCTGCACAAATATGTGTGAACAGAAACAGCTCATGAGATGAGTCTGAACTTCTATTTAGCTGTTTACAACCCAGACCTGTCCTCCAGAGTGTGGACATCCACTGACTTCTCTTTGTTGCATTCATCCTGCTGCACATCATCACTCCACCTCATCTCCCGCATTCTCCAAAATATACCTCCTGTTGCAAGACCTTTTCTGTCTGTTTTTCCAGATTTTCAAGGCATCACCTGACTAACCCTGACTAACAGACTGTTGCATAAAATTGAATTGGAAATAACTGCATACTGATTACATGCAGTGCAGCAGTCAGGAGCACAGTGCATATATTACAAAGTCTTCCAAAATATCTTCCCTGGCTCTGGCCCTTCCTTTATGTTTTGGTGTCATAATACACTCCCAGATAATAAGTAGACACATTTTTATTTCTCCATATCAGCTCTAGATCCTAAAATACAAGAAGAGTGGACACTAGATGAAGACAATCAGACAGGTTGATGTAAAATAAATGACATCTGAAGTATTCACATGCAAAATAGAAAATAAAACAGACCTAGAGTTATGGGGCGGCAGTAGCTCAGTGGTGTTTGGTGGTGGTCGGAGAAGGTTGAGCGCCGTTTGTGTGGCAGCCGCCATCTCTGTCTGCCCCAGGTGTGAATGTGTGTGAATGGGGTGAGTGGTAAGCACATTGTAAAGCACTTTGTGATCTATATCTGTGAAAGGTGCTATATAAATAATACTTACTTACTTACTTACTAGAGTTATATGAATGAGCTTATTGTCTTTCAAACCCTAAACCCTGTGCACTTATTGTAAATATGTCAGTAATTAGGCCACTCCCTGCCACACCATCACAAGTGAGCGCTGTCTTACTGTATTACTCTGTTTCTGTCCCACTGCAGATGTCAGGAGGAGTGTCCGGTGGGCACGTACGGCCCACAGTGTGCCCACAAGTGTGACTGCCAGAACCGGGCCAAGTGCTACCACATCAATGGGGCCTGTCTCTGTAACGAGGGCTTCAAGGGCCCCAGCTGCCAGGACCGCTTCTGCCCCAGCGGCCAGTACGGACTCATCTGTGACAAGTACTGCCCCTGCAACTCCTCCAACACCCTCAGGTTAATCAAATATAAAAAACACAAAAATAGGTCTGTGCTATTGAAGACCAATGTCAAGCACTTTGTGGAGCTTTCTTTCAGACATTTGAAAATATATTCAAATGAATAGCGTCTAAATGAGTGGCCTCCATTAAAGCTAGAGATATTCAGCTAAGGTTTTACCAAGCTTTATCTTACAGTAAAAATCCACATTGACATTATAAGAAATATAGTTAACTGTATTCTATTCTACAACATTGATTCTACAACATTGGCAGACCATAAACCTATACTACATACAGTATACCCATATTAGAAGTTGCTAGGTTTGGCATTACAAAATTACAAAAGCCTATTTTTCTTTTATTTTTGCAAAATGAGTTTATAAAGGAACTATCAAGAGAAGCATGAGGCTTGTTATGGTATGTTATGAAATGAAATGTTTTGTTTAATTGTTTAAGCAGCATACAATATTAGAATCAGGAATAGAAGGCAGATTTGCAGAGCTTTAAAAATTTAGAGCTGGAATATTGTAGAGGTTGCGTGACTTTTTTGTCATTGAAATTACTTGAAGGTTGATTAAAAAGTTGCATATTATATATAAATTTAAAGCTGATTATTTGCAATTTAGCCTGTAGGTTTTTCAAGATTGTGTCATTCAGTACTCCAGTACTTCAGTGCTCCACAAAACATACAGTAGTCTGTTCCACAGTACCATCTGGAGGGTGCCCTTTGAAAGTGTTTACAAAAGGGCAGGTACTTTAGTTGTATCCAGTCAGAGCAGCTCCATGTGGTTTACTGTACGTTTGTAACGGTAAAGCGGTCTTCAAACCTTAAACACACCTAGACCTGTCAGTGCTGCCACTTCACTCGATACACCAGTCAAGTTTGGCCATGGTTTGGACACAAATATTTTGCTTGTAAACTCACAAATCTCACCAGAATCCAGCTGCAGTGCAATGTTAGTTATTCAGAGGAGTGGAGTTTCAACTAAAGCAGAGAACAATAGTTAGAATGATTCCAGGTCATGGTTACATATTAACACTGTGCCATTCAAACTGAGTTTCTCCCATCATCGAAAACATGGTTGTCGATCACTGGTGGTGGCTGCCTACAATGAGTTTCCTCACAGGGATAGTAAAGGGATAATTTAATTTAATGTAAATGCTGCTCTGAATTGTCAAGGGAAATACATGTGTTTTGTTTTTTTTAAGAGTGAGCTCTTCATTTGAACTTATGTTTCTGTTTGAATATTGTGACTCATTATTTTAGAGGTTGTGATTGGCCGATTCTAACCTATAAAAACTGAAATACCTCTTTACAGTTTACTCACATATACTTACAGTATTTATATATACTGTATATATGTCACAAATAAAACAAAGTGTAACCCACAAAATTAAGTCATACAACTTGTGGGCAATTACTATAGTTTATGTCAAATTTTTTAGATGCAGGGATTAATTTTCTGTTGTGGACATTGATGGTTTGCTGAAGACCATGTACAGACTGCACTTTGAGGCTGTAGAAACATTTTTCTACATGTCTTAGTTTGGAACAAACAGTATTATTCAAAGTTTTCTCTTTTCTCAGATTTCTGTCATTAGGAGCTACTTTTAGAGCTAAGGCTATTACAGATGCAGGTCCTGAGCTCTTTGAACATGCTCTGATAATTACATGGGGCTGTTCATAACGCACATACTGTATATAGGCTGAGGAGATAAGTGACCCATCTTTGTCTTTGCAGTTGCCACCCTTTGACAGGAGAGTGCATATGTGCCGAGGGATGGACGGGGCTGTACTGTAACGAGACCTGTTCCTCTGGTTACTACGGCGACGGCTGCAGAGAGCTCTGTGCGTGTGCGAACGGAGCTGACTGTGACGGTATCACAGGGACCTGTATCTGTGCACCGGGATACATTGTAAGTCCCTTAATCTTCCTACTTCTTATCTCCAAATGTGGTCTGAACAATTAAGGTCCTACACACACAGTACATGGAGTAACACCGTGGAAAATAGCAATTTCCATGTACTTCAACTGTTTACTTTAAATTAACCACTTGATGTATAAGTTTGTTCATGAGCCGTTAGATGGGTGTTTGACTGACAGGTGTAAAGAACCAAACACAAAGTATTTAATGACATGATCAATTTGTCTAGGGGCGCAGCTCTCAGTGCCCTGAGGCTTAACTGGAAGAAGCCAATTAGAGACCAGCCTCAGGTCACCTGTTTGTCAATAGTATCGTCAGCTTCCTAAACCTAAAGCAGAAACAACCGTAGTAAAATTCTGAGAATATTGTTAATTTGTGTTCAGTCACACACTATTCTTGTATCAGCAGATGACAGCTGATGTAGGTTGAAGAGATAATAGATGAGTCATGATTTTACAGATCCATGATGCGCCCCATGAGCTTGACACTAATCTCCGACCAGTGAAGACCTCACAGTGGAATCGATTATTTTAAACACCAGAGCTCACGACGAGGACTTTTTGAACAGACAATCTGACAGCAGCAAGATTTTTAGCCTTTAAGAAGAACAAATGTCCCTGGTTCAAAGAAAAAATAAAAAAAAAACTTGGAGAGTGAGCTGCACAATAGTGATAAATGCAATAATCATTTTAAATAATACAGGAATAAATTATAGGACGTTACTCCCTTACTGTCATTTAGATGAAGGATAATGGGAGTGAGTGCATTGAAAAGCAGACCTTCATTGTTCTATAGTACATGAGTCTATGGCTGTGTCCAAATCCACTCCCTAGTCCCTAATCCCCCAATAACAACATAATGCTGGCCTATAGAGGACTATATAGTGAGTAGTGTAGTGTACTGAATTAGTGAAACACTACAAGCGCTTTGAGTGCCTACTACAGTAGGTGGAAAAGCGCTATATAAAAATAAAGATTATTATTATTATTACATGCGGCTGCTTGTTTTCTCGCTGTTAGTGACCTGACAAAAAAACTATGACCACTATGTTCCAGCTCAACATAAGTATATATATATGATATATATATATACTTATATATATTTATATATATATATATATATATATATATATATATATATATATACATATATATATATATATATATTGTGTAATTACAAGAAAGCTCTCGTTCATATTCCAGCTGTTTACACACTGACAGTAGCTTGCTGCATAAGTTAAAAGCAGATCGTTTGAAAGAGAGTCACGTGACGTTACTGCAATGTAGCTTTTCAGCTGATTTATACAGGTTTTGTCATCCTACCTGAAACGGTAGGTAGGACAACACAGTAACATCACGTGATACTTCTGAGGAACACTGCAGGAGGTTTAGCAGTCAAAACATGTCAAGATAAACACTTACAAACATTGTTCTGATTATAAGAAAACAAACAAGTTCACTTTTCATGTAAGACCAAATGAACATTTTTGGACCAGAAGCAGAACAGTTGTAAAAACACAGAAATGCCCCTGTGCCATCACATTGTACACATGTGTACACTAAGCTACAACTTTATATTCACTCAAATATGCCTCTTCTGGGGTGGAAAGGATACATTGGTCTCTACAGAGGCTGGCTGCTGAGAGTAGATAGCTGCCTAGGGATCGTCTCTAAAGTGCAAAACTGGAAAGAAGTGAACAATAACTTCACAGATGTCTGTGAAGGTTCTCAGTTACCCAGGCCATCTTAAAGAAAAGGTTAAAGCAAAAGCATCTGGACACAGTTTTCAAGGTGACATTTAAGACATTTAAGACATTTAGACATTTAAAGGTGAAGACGTATGAAGGTGAAGACATTTCAACAGGACACTGCAAGTAGAAGTTTATAGGAAGCAAACACAAGAATCAATATTTACTGTTTGATTCCCACCACCCACTGCAGGATGAGCTGGGAGTCATCAGGACTCCTCCGCACAGAGCACAAGAGGTGCCCACAACCTCAGAAGGTAAACATAAGGAAGAACAGCACATCCGTAAAGCCCTGAGAGACTGTGGATACCCCAGATGGACTTTCAACAAAACCAAGAGGACACAGAAACCAAACAGACAGGAACCAGAAACAAAAGGGAAGATGTAGTTATCCCTTATGTGTCTAAAAAACTTTAGAGGATCTTCTACAAACACAACATTCCAGTCCACTTTAAACCAGGAAACACGCTGTATCAAAAACAGGTCCATCCTAAAGACAAGACAAACAGAGTAATGCAGTTTATGCAGTTCAGTGACAGTATTGTCGATGAAACAAAACAACTGCTTCACAAGAGGATGTATCAGCACAGAAGAGCCAATCCTGGAGGACCTGAGTCTGCAGTCCACCTCCACCTCCACGAGAACCCGGAGAGAACCCACGGTAACACGTGGAGAACATGCAGACTTCTCACAGAAAGACCGGAGTCGGCCAAGAATGTTTTGAGTCGGCTGGGTTTTGAACTCACGACCTTCTTGCTGTGAGGCAGGAGTGCTAACCACTCTACCACGTGCAATATATATACAGTATGTTAAGTAATTTGTGGGGTCCCCAAAATCTTTTTTTTAATTGGTTAAAAAGAGTTAAGAATCTGTGTCCCAGGCTGAAGCTTAAGTTTAGAGTCAACAGCATTAAGACGGAGTTCGTCACATTTGTCACAGACTGTCTGCTGCACTAAACAGTAAGGACACGGAGTAGTAATTCTCTGAACACATCAAACTGTTTGGCCGACATAAACAAGGCTTTTTGCTGCAGCAGGTGCATATGGTCTGTGTCATCTCAGGGCATTTATCATCTTGTGTTGACTCAGCATCAGGAGTCATGTAGTCTATAGCCTATAATGAGAGGCTACTGCAGGTGCACACTAGTCATGTAGGTCACGCCAACAGTGGAGAGGCAGGGCAGTGTTGTCTATGTAAGCAGTCCTCTAACAAATGCATTAGTGATCAATGTATGGACCCTCTGTCTCTAAATACATAGTTTAAACCATGTTTCTTTTTCTTTTCATACAGCATAAGCAGCAGCAGAAGCCATAGTAATGTATCACAAAAAGTTGTTTTTTGTTAACATACAGTCAGTGTGAACACTTGTTAGCTTCATAGTAGTATGTCCCTATTCAGCAGAAGCTCTTTACAAAATGTAGGCACCAATCTTGACCAGTCAGAAGCCAGCTATACACAATATGATGCCTTATGTTGAATTAAAATTGTATGTAATACAACTAAAATAACAATAAAAAACAATACAATTGAGAATAAACATACACTTTGCATTATTACAACACAAATATAACTTAGCCTAAAATTAACTTAGGCTAAGTTAAATCTGTGACTGATCTGTGTTAGTGAGCACTATCCTTCTACCTCACAGGTGTGGCATATTATTGTACAGGTCGGCCTCAGGCTGGCCTCAATAAAAGGCCATAAAAACCAGTCAGTATCTGGTGTGACCACCATTTGCCCTTACGCTGTGCGACACATCTCCTTTGCATAGAGTTGATCAGGGTGTGTGGGCTGTGAAATGTTGGTCCACTCCAACGACAAACTGTAGTCAGGTCGAGACTCCGATGAGGACAACAAGCAGATGAGCTGCTCTGAGACAGTTTCTGACCGTTTGTGCAGAAATTCTTTTGTTATGTAAACAAATTGTTGCAGCAGCTGTCCAAGTGGCTGGTCTCAGAGGATCTTAGAGGTGAAGATGCTGGATGTGGAGGTCCTGGGCTGGTGTGGTGTGGGTCTGAGGTTGTGAGGCCAGTTGGCCAAATTCTCTGAAATGGCTTATGGTAGTGAAATGAACATTCAATTCAAGGGCAACAGCTCTGGTGGACATCTTTGGCATTGTGCTGTGATAAAACTGCACATGTGGCCAGCCTAAAGCCCACCCGTGCAATAATCCTGCTCTCTAATCAGCCTCCTGATATGCCACACCTGTGAGGTGGATGGATTATCTCGGCAAAAGAGAATTGCTCACTAACACAGATTTAGACTGATTTGTGAACAATATTTGAGCGAAATATCCTTTTTGAGTTCAGCTCATGAAAAATGGGGGCAAAAACAAAAGTAGTGTGATAAAATTTTTGTTCAGTATTAGATGCATATGCCACAGAAGTAAAAACTGATACAGACAAACACCAGTAAGAGACTCACAGTCTTTGACATCTGACTCAACTCTAGACACTAATAAAGTCAGGTCCATAAATATTGGGACATCGACACAATTCTAATATTTTTGTCTCCAAACACCACCACAATGGATTTAAAATGAAACAAACAAGATGTGCTTTAACTGCAGAGTTTTAGCTTTAATTTGGTGAACGGTGTAGGAATTACAACAGTTTGTATTTGTGCCTCCCACTTTTTAAGGGACCAAAAGTAATGGGACAATTGGCTGCTCATCTGTTCCATGGCCAGGTGTGTGTTATTCCCTCATTATCCCATTTACAAGGAGCAGATAAAAGGTTCAGAGTTCATTTCAAGTTGGCTATTTTCATTTGGAAACTGTTGCTGTCAACTCTCAATATGAGATCCAAAGAGCTGTCACTATCAGTGAAGCAAGCCATCATTAGGCTGAAAAAACAAAACAAACCCATCAGAGAGACAGCAAAGACTTTAGGTGTGGCCAAATCAACTGTTTGGAACATCCTTAAAAAGAAAGAAAGCACCGTTCACAACAGTTGGCCAGATCAAGAACACTCTCCAGGAGGTAGGTGCATGTGTGTCAAAGTCAACACTCAAGAGAAGACTTGACCAGAGTGAATACAGAGGGTTCACCACAGGATGTAAACCATTGGTGAGCCTCAAAAACAGGAAGGCCAGATTAGAGTTTGCCAAACAACATCTAAAAAAGTCTTCACAGTTCTGGAACAACATCCTATGGACTGATGAAACCAAGATCAACTTGTACCAGAGTGATGGGAAGAGAAAAGTCTGGAGAAGGAAAGGAACTGCTCATGATTCAAAGCATAGCACCTCATCAGTGAAGCATGTGGTGGTAGTGTCATGGCGTGGACATGTATGTCTGCCAATGGAACTGGTTCTCTTGTATTTATTGATGATGTGACTGCTGACAAAAGCAGCAGGATTAATTCTGAAGTGTTTCGGGCAATATTATCTGCTCATATTCAGCCAAATGCTTCAGAACTCATTGGACGGCGCTTCCCAGTGCAGATGGACAATGACCCGAAGCATACTGTGAAAGCAACCAAAGAGTTTTTTTAAGGGAAAGAAGTGGAATGTTATGCAATGGCCAAGTCAATCATCTGACCTGAATCTGATTGAGCATGCATTTCACTTGCTGAAGGCAAGACTGAAGGGAAAATGCCCCAATAACAAGCAGGAACTGAAGACAGTTGCAGTAGAGGCCTGGCAGAGCATCACCAGGGATGAAACCCAGCGTTTCAGCGTTGGGGGGGGATGACGACAGCCTTCACGTGGCCCCCTCCGTGAGTAGCAAGAAATGGTGCAAGACCAGCTTGCGAAACTAATGTCGCCAACCAGTCATCATCTAGCTGGCAGACCGAGGTGCAAGAGACCGAAGGGACATGGTGCGTCCATGTCAGGACGAGTGACCATCCCGACCATCGAGTACCAAGGTCTGTCGGTGTTCCAACTTAATGTAGAGGGCCTTACCACCGCCAAAATGGAAGTCATCTACCACCTCGCTGATTCCCACAAAGTAGCAGCCGTCCTCCTCCAGGAGACACACCGTGACAGTGATAACATCC
Source organism: Perccottus glenii (assembly GCA_024416835.2). Taxonomy (NCBI): domain Eukaryota; kingdom Metazoa; phylum Chordata; class Actinopteri; order Gobiiformes; family Odontobutidae; genus Perccottus; species Perccottus glenii. The sequence goes on from CM044548.2 coordinate 26,697,846, forward strand.
TCAAGCTGCCCGGTTTCCAGCTTGCTGGGTCTACCCACAGCAAACAGCACGGACTTGCAACCTTTGTAAGGAACAACCTTAGTTGGACAGCCACTGGCCAATCTCCACCAGGCTCGAGTATCGAATGGCTGTCCACTAAGGTGCAGACCACAACGGTTGTCAATGTCTACAAGCCCCCACCATCAATGCTGACCATGGCATCACTTCCATCGGCACCTGCACCCGCCATCTATGCAGGGGACTTTAACTGCCAACACATAGATTGGGGTTACAGCCATATTACACCAAATGGAGAGATATTAAGCCAATGGGCCTCCAGTGCCAATGCGTTGCTGCTGTTCGACCCCAAAGAACCTCCAAGCTTCTTTTCAGCACGCTGGAATACCCACACCAACCCGGACCTGGCTTTCGCTAGTGGCACACGGCTCAAAAGCCAGAGGCGTGTCCTGGATAGATTCCCCCGCTCACACCACCGACCGTCCATCATAAAGGTCCCATCCCTGGTGCAGCCAGTTGTAGGGAAACCCGTCAGGAGATGGAACTTTCGTAAGGCAAATTGGCAGTCATTCACTGAGGAGACAGAAAAAGCATCATTCTGTCTCCCAGACCCAGACAACGCTGATGTGGATGCTGGGTATGCAGCTTACTGCAGAGTACTCCTTGGGGCAGCAAGGAAAACCATCCCCCGTGGCTTCAACACAAATTACATCCCGGGCTGGGATGGAGAATGCAGCCACCTCCTGCATGTCCACCAGCAGGCAAGCTCCAGGGAGGAAGTTGAAGAATCTGCAACGGTACTTCTGCAGAAGCCAGATGCCACCCGTAGGTCAAGGTGGATAGAAGTAGTTCAGTCAATTGACTTCACCCACTCCAGCCGTAAGGCGTGGCGGACAATAAACCAGCTGACAGGTAGAACACCATCGACCTCCCGGTGCCCAATAACAGCAAATGCCATCGCATCCCAGCTCCTTAAGAACAGCTGTTTCCCTGATGCTGATAAGAACTTTGCCCGCACAATATCACACCAGGTGACTTCCTGTATAGAGCAGCTAGTGTGGACGCCAACTTGTCAGGGGAATTTACAACAGCTGAACTCCAGACTACCTTGAGTAAGACCAAACAAGGCAAAGCACCAGGCCATGATTACATCCACCCTGAGTTTGTGACTCACCAGAGTGTAAGAACATCTGTATGGCTCTGCTCATTCTACTCGACATGCCTTCGGAGGTCCAAGCTCCCGAAGATATGGCGCCGCGCTGCTGTTATAGCCCTTCCAAAACCAAACAAGCCTGCGGAAGACCCCAAATCCTACCGACCCATCTCACTGCTCTGTGTTCCATTCAAAACCCTGGAGAGGCTGATCTATAATCGTATCGAGCCAATAGTGGACCCTCAACTCCCACGGGAACAAGCTGGCTTCCGGCGCGGTCGGTCAACGGTTGACCAGGTGACACTGCTCACCCAAGATATTGAGGACAGCTTTCAGGAAAAACAGAAGGCTGGAGTAGTGCTGCTTGATCTTACAGCCGCTTACGATACCGCTTTGGCACCGCTGGACTCCACCTAAAGCTACTAAAGATCATTCCCGACCGGCACATGGTGAAGTTCATCATTGAGATGGTGACGAACCGTAGCTTCACCTTAAAGATAAGTGACGGTCAATGCAGCAGACTTAGAAGGCTGAGGAATGGTGTTCCGCAGGGATCTGTCCTTGCACCGATGTTATTCAATATCTACATCCATGACTTACCGGAAACAACATCCCGGAAATATGGGTACGCTGACGACCTGGCCATTATGATGAGACAACAAACATGGGAGCAGATACAGGCCAGCCTAAACCAGGACATGGACACCTTGGCAGCCTACCTGCGAGTGGCGTTTACAGCTCAGCATCGGCAAGACAGTTGTAGCAGCTTACCACCTGAACAACAGTGAGGCCAGACGGGAACTGGACATATTCGTTAATAACAAGCGTCTTGAGATCCAGCAAGCCCCACGGTACCTTGGCGTACGCCTGGATAGATCTCTAACATTCAAACAACACCTTGAAGAAGTGACGGCCAAAGTGTCATCAAGGGTGGCAATAATTCGACGTCTCGCTGGTACTAGTTGGGGTGCAACTGCCAAGGTGCTTCGAATATCAACAGTAGCTCTCGTCCTTCTCCACAGCTGAATACTGTGCCCCAGCCTGGTGCAGAAGCCCACACGCCAGGAAAGTCGACACTGCCATAAACACCGCCTTCGGACTATAACTGGCTGCCTGAATTCTACCCCTGTCTACCATCTGCCAACACTAGCAGGAATTGCCCCAGCCGGCCTCCGACGAGAGGCTGCTACCCTCGCTCTTGCAAGGAAAGCCCAAAGATGCAACTGGCATATCCTGCACAATACCACCACAACAGCACTGCCTCCTCATAGACTGAAGTCCCGCCACCCGTACAACAAGGCGGCACAAGACCTGCTCAGGTCCATCCCTGAGGACCTGTCTACAGAGGCATGGCTCGCGGCAGCTTGGAAGCAGGAGTGGGAGTCAGCAGGACCTCATGAATCCACCGTTACATCTTTGACCCTGGAGGCGGTCTTGAAGGAGAGGATCTGCCACGTCGGCAATGGACTCTGCTAAACCGCCTGCGAACTGGGGTGGGACGTTACAAAGCATCGATGAGGAAGTGGGGCCTGGAGGACAGAGCAGTGTGTGAGTGTGGGGAGCCAGAGCAGACCGCTGAGCACATAATCACCACCTGTCCACTGTATAAACCACCTTCGGAGGCCGGCCTCTTCGACGTGGGACCTGAGATGAGAACGTGGCTGAGTTCTACTGAGCTGGACATTTGATGACGACACACGAAAGAAGAAGAAGAAGAAACCCAGCGTCTGGTGATGTCTATGCGTTCCAGACTTCAGGCTGTTATTGACTGCAAAGGATTTGCAACCAAGTATTAAAAAGTTTTATTTATGATTGTTAATCTGTCCCATTACTTTTGGTCCCTTAAAAAGTGGGATGCACACGTACAAACTGTTGTAATTCCTACACAGTTCAACTGATTTAGATGTAAATACCCTCAAATTAAAGTTAAAAGTCTGCAGTTAAAGCACATCTTGTTTGTTTCATTTCAAATCCATTGTGGTGGTGTTTGGAGCCAAAAAGATTAGAGTTGTGTCGATGTCCCAATATTTATGGACCTGACTGTAACTCTAAACTAAGTCAGAATTTTTTTTTTTTGTTATTTATTCATGTGTTAAACAGTACTTTTAGTTGGATTTAAACAGGTTATAGTTATTAAAATACCTTTTATTATGAAGTTCTGTTGACATGGAGGCCCTTACTTTCAATGCCTATAGTAGGACATTAGGTGAAAGTACAAAGTATATAGAGTATATTTTCTTGTGTTTGTTCAAAGATCCAGATTCTATGTAAGCACACTGAATTTTGTGTGGATTATGATTGGCGTGTGCAGCAGTATGTGGTCTGCTCCCCAGTGTGAGGAGGGGTCCTAAGGTGACAGAGCCCAGATGACACAGTTCTAATCAGGCCGATGAAAAACGCTCTAATAATTACAGCACTGACATGTGGAACGTACAGCGGAGATGAGACCGGTGTCTAAACTCAGACAGAAGGAGCTCTCAGAGGAGACGTATTGATTTACACAGAATTTATGCTGCAGTGTTAAGTTTCATTTTGGTCCATTGTGTTTCACTCTGTGGACAAGAAACCACCTTTAAACAGAATTTTTATTTGGCTTTGTCACTTTTACGGACAGCTCAGTCAATACATGCAGAACCAGCCAAGGTTTGAGATGTGCAGAGCTCCTGAGCTGTCAACACGTCCTGGAGCAAACTCGGACCAAAACCTCAGACTGGGTTCATCAGATCAACACAACGCATTCATCACTTTAAATCAAGACTAGACTAAACAAGACTACAGGTTTAGCCGTTTTAGTCCTGGAAACAAGACAACTCAGAGTTTTCAGCTTTGCAGAGACTTTAATCTTGAACTTCAGTCAAGTCTCTGCAGGTTTTATTCTTTAATGCAGTGGTCTTCCAACTGGGGTATGTTGGCTCATTCTAGTGGTACTTTGTTTGGTCTTTTTGCTTTTAGAATTGTTTTAAAATGAATGAATATTTAATTCAGACTTGGGTCTTTGTGTCAAGTGTGTGGAATGTGTTCAAAGAGGCAGAGTATTGCATGTATGAAAAGAAAGGACTTGGAAGAGACTTAATCAAAGGTCTAGCTAATGGTTTAAAGTTCTCCTGTCCTAATCAGCTGATGTCCTGACCAGCTTTAATCCATGGATGTATATTCTCCATAAGGCACCACCCCATTGCTGCCAATTTAATTAGTGGCCACTCGATGTATTGCAGCAAAAAAAAAAAATCCTATGCAGCCCAAAAAGGATTTTCCTCATAGACCGTAATGTAAAAACAAATGCCTCGTCAGCTGACAGCACATACAACTATTGGATTTTGTAGAGTTTATTATCTATTTTAATCATAGACTTTTCTCTGTTTAAAATCAATAAATTTGCTATAAAATCATTTTGATGGTCATTTGTTTGCTTGCACCTTCAGTCACTTTGTTGTGGTCTATAGTTGAGTGGGTGGATGTGTTAGCCTATTTAAAGACCCCAGAAAGCAGCCTCAGGGGCTGCAAAGTCAAGGCAAACCATTTTTGACCATGATGTTGGACTAATTTGAGTGCTCAGTGAATGGCAATAGGACTTGGACTTTGTGGAATCGTTCTACAAACATCAGGACACATTTAACCTTGCAGCGTAGCGGCTTGTGGTACTGGGCCACTCGCCTCTATAGCAGCCAGAGGTCATTGATGCACTATGGCGTGCCGTAGTGCACCTGCTCAGTGGGCTGTGCAACACAGAGATAAACCAGGAAAAACATTTTTAGCGTGTTGCTCCAATAAGCAACACAAATTGAAAATGATTAGCGTCCATTACTCATTGAGGATCCTGTTCTAATAATACATCCATGGGTTAAACACACACTAATATTTTTATTTATTTTTTGTTTATTTTATATATATATATATATATACACAGAAATCACCTAAATGACCCTGATCATAAGTTTACATACCCCAGTTCTTAATACTGCCAGTATTGCCACCTTTAACATCAAAGACAGCTTAAAGTTTTTTTGCAGCTGGTTAGCTCAGCTACTGCCTACCTCATAAAAATGATGAGAGACAATAAATGCTATGAGAAGCCAGATCAGACGACGCCCGATCGAACAAGGTCTCCGTCAGGTGTTGGGGAACCAGAGCAACTTGATGACAAATGGGCTACTGGAACAATAACAAGATGGAGATGGGCGAGATGCGATAACAAGGCTCTGTTGGAATGCTACTACTCCAGTAACCCTAGTCAGAGGGGTTACATGAAGAGAATGTGGGATGAATGGTTACTACGAAACCCACAATCCAGGCTTACATCGAAGCAACTAGTAGCACAGTGTTCCAACATCCACAAGCGGCAGCTGCTATCACAACTTTAGATTGACGAGATACAACACAAAAAAATGCTACGGCAAGGGGGAGCCAGGACGAGCGGTCAGAGGGGAGCCAACGGGGGCTCCCCAACTGGAGATTGGGTATGAAGCCCCAACAAGTGAAATAACACTGAACGAGGCAGCGACTGACCTGAAAGACAAGATCATGGCGAGAATGAATGCAAGGCAACCCCGACGCCAATTACAACGGCTAAGTGAAGTACCATCCGAAAGTCTCCTAGAAGATGTGAATGCAGCATTGAGTGCGATCCCTACCACATCCATCACTGAAACCAATGAGCTGCTATACACCTCCGCAGCAGTGATCCTCGAGATGCTTGGCTATAAGAGCAACCATGGGAGCCATGAGAAACAGTACCCACCATGGGAACGAAGGCTGGAGGCTAAGATCAAGCAGACACGTAGAGAAGTAAGCCAACTGACAGAGGCCAAGAAAGGTGCAATGAGAAAACAGGTACCCAAGAGGTACAACCAGATGCCCATACCTGAAGCACTTGAAACTGCCAAACAAAGGCTCCAAGCCTTGGCCAGCCGCCTAACGAGGTATACGAGAGAGAACGAAGCCAGAAGAATAAACCGGCTGTTCGCAACTCAACCTGCAAAAGTGTACGCTCAATGGCAGGGTAATAACAGCAGAGCAGACCCTCCAAGGCTGGAAACTGAACAATACTGGAAAAGTATATGGGTACGGAAGCGTAGTACTGTCAATGTTGTTTTTCTGACTTTTTTTTTTTTTGATAGTTTTTCTGACTTTTTTTTTTTTTGGTGATTGTTTTTCTGACTTTTTTTTTTTTTGCGAATTGTTTTTCTGACTTTTTTTTTTTTTTTTGCGAATTGTTTTTCTGACTTTTTTTCTTATAGTTTTTCTGACTTTTTTTTTTTGATAGTTTTTCTGACTTTTTTTTTTTTTTGGGAATTGTTTTTCTGACTTTTTTTTTTTTTTGCCATATCGGAAGCAAGTACCACGTACAAAGAGAAAGCATGGCGTCGCGTCTGATCAAGTTTTACTTCAGCCTTGGTCTAAAACATGGCAAGATATTAATGTTACTGAACACTGTAGATAATATTGTGATGAGTGTGAGCACCTTGAGACGTTTTTTGAAACGAATGAGATTGTATATAAATTATGATGATATAAATTACATCATCTCAACTGTATCCAGGCTGGCTTTGTCACGCTTCCTCTTTGCTTCCTTGCGTTGCTACGGAAGCATAGTAGGCTACGTAGTACGTTGCTTCCAATAAAGCATTGAAAAAAGAAAAGTTATCACGAAATAACGTGATAGTATCACGAAATAACGTGATGATTAAGTCAGAAAAACAATTCCCCCCCCCAAAAAGTCAGAAAAACAATTCCCAAAAAAAAAAAGTCAGAAAACTATCAAAAAAGTCAGAAAACTATCAAAAAAAGTCAGAAAACAATTCGCAAAAAAAGTCAGAAAAACTATAAAAAAAAAAAAAGTCAGAAAAACAATTCGCAAAAAAAAAAAGTCAGAAAAACAACATTGACAGTACTACGCTTCCGTATATGGGAGAGGGAGGCATCACACAACAGCGATGCACAGTGGCTGGTGGCTCTGAGAGAGGACCACAGCAACCTCCCTGAACAGAATCCAGTTACCATCACAGCGGCAGACATCCAAGAAAGACTCTCAGGTATGAAAAACTGGACAGCACCGGGCAGGATCCAACTGTGACAGGATCCACACCTACTGGCTAAAGAAGCTCACTGCACTCCATGAGCGCCTTGCAGCACAAATGAACCAGCTGCTAAGGGATGGACGACCCTGAATGGCTTACCAAGGGCGCATAATCCTGATCCTGAAGGATCCCACAAAGGGTACAGTCCCATCCAACTATCGGCCAATAGCCTGTCTCTCCACAACATGGAAGCTCATGTCAGGCATCATTGCGGCTAAGATAAGTGGGTACATGGATCAATACATGAGCAAAGCACAGAAGGGCATCGGCAAAGAAACCAGAGGAGCTAAACACCAACTCCTGGTTGACAGAACACTCACCCAAGACTGCAGAACCCGACACACCAACCTGTGCACTGCCTGGATTGATTACAAGAAAGCATATGACTCAATGCCACACACATGGATCACTGAATGCTTGGAGATGTACAACATCAACAGGACTCTAAGAGACTTCATTGCAAACTCAATGAGGCTGTGGAAAACCACCCTTGAGGCCAATGGCAAGCCACTTGCACAAGTATCCATCAAATGTGGCATATACCAAGGAGATGCTCTATCCCCACTGCTGTTCTGCATATGCCTGAACCCCCTCAGCCAAATAATCGACAAGACTGGCTATGGATACCGACTCAGGAATAGGGCCACCATCAGTCACCTCCTCTACATGGATGACATCAAGCTATACGCTAAGAGCGAGCGGGACATCGACTCACTGATCCACACCACCAGGATCTACAGCTCTGACATTGGGATGTCATTCGGGCATGAGAAGTGTAGCCGAATGGTGACAAAGAGAGGGAAGGTAGTCCACACAGAAGGGGTCTCACTCCCAGAAGGAACAATAGCAGACACTGAGGATGGTTACAAGTACCTTGGAATACCACAGGCAAATGGAAACCTCGAAGAGGTAACAAGGAAAACAGCAACTGCCAAATACCTCAAACGAGTAAGGCAAGTCCTAAGAAGTCAGCTCAATGGCAAGAACAAGGCACGGGCAATAAACAGCTACGCCCTGCCAGTGATCAGATACCCTGCAGGAATAATAAGGTGGCCAAAGGAAGAGATACAGATCACAGACGTTAAGACACGAAAGCTCCTCACCATTGCATGGAGGGTCTTGATCTTGACACAGTCTGGTCTTGGTCTTGATCTTGACACAGTCTGGTCTTGGTCTTGATCTTGACACAGTCTGGTCTTGGTCTTGATCTTTACTCAGTCTGGTCTTGGTCTTGATCTTTACACAGTCTGGTCTTGATCTTTACACAGTCTGGTCTTGATCTTTACGCAGTCTGGACTTGGTCTTGATCTTTACGCAGTCTGGTCTTGGTCTTGATCTTGACACAGTCTGGTCTTGGTCTTGATCTTGACACAGTCTGGTCTTGGTTTTGATCTTTACTCAGTCTGGTCTTGGTCTTGCTCTTGACACAGTCTGGTCTTGGTCTCGGTTTTGGTCTTGGTCACCTTGACTACAACACTACAGTTTAGTTCTTATTTGTCCATTGTTTCCAGTTAAAACATTACAATAACCTCTTGAAGTGTCTTATTTATGGACAGATGTCACATGACTCCTTATAAACCACAACATCAATTCAAAACTGATCATTAGCACAAGAATCTATCGATCTGCCCATATTTACTTACCTGCAGTGTCTCATTAGAAATACTAGCTCTCATGGGAAATTTCAGGGTTCCCTTTTGGGCCCTCTCACTTTGATTATTAACCAAGCCCAAATAAAAAAAGTCCTTGATTCTCTAACTTTTAATAAGCCTCTGCTCTTGTGCTGTCTGTGCTTTTGGCTTGCTTTGTGAATATTAGATTAATGGCAATTTAAAGGTAGCAGGTTTGAGCAGCAGCTTTAATTAGTGGAGTTTATGTGTTGAAGGTCCTGATCAATGCGGAAAAGGAGGAGCAGCATGCCAACGGAGGAGTGAAGGCACTTGTCAAACTGTCTAACGATCCTTTTTGTGTCCTGTATTATGTCCTGGCCTCGCTCAGACGCCATGCTTTCTAAGTTATCAACTTTCTCTCCCAACCCAGGTCTAATCCCTAACTAATGATTACTGGATGGGTGCTGCACAGAATGTTTAAAGTCTATTGGCTGTTCACTGACATTTAATTTGGAGAAGAGGAGGTGGGGCAATTTCTCTGAGCAACACCGTCTCAGCCAAAACTCAGGGGGAAAAAAAAACAATGGTTGTGTAAATGTGTTTCCTCATACACTAAAAAGGGCAGCTGGACATAGGCCATTTATCTGTTAATGGCCCTGTGTGATGAATATTGTGTTGTTATTATGAAGTGCTACCCAATAATTCTAATGGGCTAAACGCCAATGGTACAAATGCACACTGATATGATCCTATATCCTCAATAATTCATCAAAAAAGGTACTTATACTCTTTATGGTATTACAGATTGTTTTACAATTTGGTCATTATTGCAGCACATGTCATCATTCACAAATGACACAATTCCCATTGTGTCCAAATCTATAGCGTAACATTCAAATGTATGTATTCTATGATCTGGAGCAGTCTGACTCTGGGACAGTAGGATCTGAGAATACAAATCTAGTATGCCCGTTCTATATATGAAAGCTTCAGTCATTTGTCTGTTTGTTTCCAGGGCGATGACTGCTCTCTCAGCTGCCCGGTCGGTCTGTATGGGACAAACTGCACCTCCACCTGCTCCTGTCAGAACCACCTCTCCTGCTCCCACATCGACGGCTCCTGCTCCTGCAAAGAAGGTCCGGCCTATTCAACGATTACTTTACAGCCAGTACCACTTCTGTACTAAACATCTGAGCAGTGAACACTTGTTTTATTGTACTACTGTATAAGTAAAGTCAAGTCAGTTTCATATAATCATCTCCAAATAACACTTTACATTTGTCTGTCTGGAAAAATAGACATTTAAACTGCTATAAATCCCACTCAAACAAATACTTTAGGTGGTAAGTTTTACATGACTGAAAACTTTAAATAACCACCTGAAAAAATTACATCGGAGTTATGTTTTTAGTGCATCTGTATCCACTCAGGGCATCCACTTTAATTACACATGAGCAGTCAATATTGACAGTACAGTATCAAGCAAAGAGCTGTGACAAGTTTGATATTCATTTAGTGTGTGTTCAAAAACTATCCAAAGCAGATAAAAAACATTTATATTTGACACAAAGCCTGTATTTTATAATTGTACTGTTGTCATGAAATCATAACTGTCATGCGAAAAGACTTCTATTATCAATATCCAAAACAATGTGTAAGTAGTCAAAAGTATTAATGCGTTATTAACAAAGCCTACAGCTCTTATACAGTATACTTGAAATATATTAGATGAGTTGGTAATGAAAAAAAAAATTAGTGGTGGCTTTCAAAATGTCCAAGGCTGTCTTACTGCAACAATAGAAAACATAAAAAAGTTACACACAGATGAAATCAGATGTAACAAATAACAGAAGATTTATAAATACTGTATGTGTTAGGAGTTGAATAGATGAATGAAGCGACAAGAACAGTGTAGGATTCGGTGGAAGAGATCTCAGGGAACAGTTATAAAATCCAAAAAAGACCAGGTTCAGTCTTAGACTCATGGAGGGAGAAGTATTCAGTCTCAGTGACAGTACCTTTTGCAGGCTGGCAGGGGGTGGACTGCTCCATCCCATGCTCCAGTGGCTCCTGGGGTCTGAGCTGTAACCAGACATGTCAGTGTGCTAACGGAGCATCCTGTGACCCGGTCAATGGGACATGCATCTGTTCACCGGGCTGGAGGGACCTGTTCTGCGACCTGCCCTGTCCGGTGAGCACCACTTTCAACCAAGCATCATTGTCCTACTGTATATTAAGCAAGAAGAAAAGCTCTTAACAAAGCCCCTGAATCCTGTGGGTGATTCAATGACAACACACTAGTTACTTCACTCCACTGTGAATTTGGATTGTTTCTGACACATCAACACCTTTCTAGCTGTTTTGCCGGGAAAACAGAAATCTCATTTTCTGGTAGCAACACATTTTCTCATGACTGATCAGCTCATTTATAACACATAAAATGACTCTGCCGATTCCTCTTTTCTTTTATTTAGAAGCCATTTACACAACATGCAAACATTGGCCAGTAGTGTAATTACATGTGCACTTATACAGATTTGCTCAGGAGTTCAGAACACTGTAGTAGGTCTGCCAGGCCAGTAGGGACACCGTGAACCAAGCTGCTGCTAATATTTCAGTCATACAGCAATATGTAATGGTGGAGTCTATTCACTTTTTCATCCTGGTGTTTTCTGGAGCAGCGCTGATAAACTCTGTAGCCACAGTATGGGTTTACTAATGTACTATAAGAACACATGTTCGACGCACAAAAACACTAAATTTTACCAATGCTGTTCTGCTTCCTGTGGCCAGCAGCCAATAGCTTTCTGGGTAAAAGAACTGCCAAACCGCTGTAGAAATGCATTGTTGTGTCAATGGCCTCGTAGAGTGTGTTCACATCAAACGGACACTTTCAAAACAGATGTCTCGGAGCGCTTCCAACTGAACTCTGCTACGGTTTGATTCAAGTGTAAAGCTCAAGCAGTCCTCAAACAAACCCAAACAAGAAGAGTCTCATAAATGTGTAACATTTAGTGTTCAGCTATATTACACATTAAGTTTACTGACAGAATAAAGCTTCAGCATCACAGGTTTTATTTTATGACAAACTGAAACAATATTGCCAAACTAAATAAAATAAGTTGTCAAATATGAAGGTAAAATACAATGTTAACATGCTTTATTAGCATTTGGGCTAACGGCAGCACCCAGTGTGTTTCTTAAAAAAGGCATGTTTTTGTTGTTTGGCTAGCTGTGAACGCTCAGTGGACCAGGGTTTTTTGCTGACGAACCGACTTAAATGGATAGATTTCTGTTTTGGTGGAAACTGATTGACGCAGACACACAAATGTGAACACACCTCAAACTCCACTCCACAAACTACAGCAGCCTTAGAAAACTCAAAACGTCCCATTGGTTTAACTGAAAGCCTACATATGATGTTGCAATTGCTACAGTCTAATCTAAAGCCAGTGGTGAGGCATGAAATTAAAGTTAATCTTCTTCCGTTTATTCGGAGCCGGGTCGCAGGAGTTATTACAATATACGTCTGTATATCATCTCTAGGACAATTTAATCATTTCCAGGTCACTCACTAAATTTAAATTTCCCAAAATGCCCTGGAACTTTGAAATTGAATCAAAATATATTACAAATACATTAATAGAAATGGTATAATGCTGTCATGGATTATAAGAAGGCAACAGTGCTGCTGTACGTTCTGCAGATATTATTCACAACAGATTACAACGTAACAGTAACCGATTGTTTGATTTTTTTAAATGTTTTTTAATGTTTTTTGGCATTTTTAAAAGTTTTGTTAGCCACAGTTATTACACATGAAAACATAGAAGAAGACATGGAGTAAATAGAGCCAGACTTGGATTTGAAGCCATGCCACTCTGCTCATGTGCTACAGCTCGAACCATTTGGTCACTGAGTTGTCCTAATTGTTAGCAGCTCTAGTGAAAACTAAAGCTCATGTAGTGTTTCTGTGCTGTGTTTGATGTCCAGGAGGGGAACTATGGCCTGGACTGCAGAGAGGCCTGTGACTGTGTCCACGCTGATGCCTGTGATCCAGTGACGGGACACTGCCGCTGCCTCGCTGGATGGACAGGTGAGCTCTCCCAGGAAAGACTCATGCCTTTAATGTAACTTTTGATTATCTGCAGAAAGAAGCCAAGTTAGAAGGTCAGTACACTGTAGTCTGCTGATTGGACAAAGAAATGCTAACCTGGCTGAGAAGTGAAAGGAAAAAACACAAACTGACCATGGTGACCCAGTCTTGTTCTAGTTCTCAAAACAAAGCTAGAATTTATGACCAACAGCTATTTTGGTTTTAGATAGTAGCACCTCTATTGATTAAAAACTTTCCACTAAACACGTGTGTTATTTTTTAGATTAAATAGTGAGTCCCCAAAAACTGGTGCAACTCTGTTTTTAATTTAAACATCTTCAACATTACCCAGTTACACCTCTTTCACTGCTACACAGACAATTTTACTTCTGCTTTTTTAGACACAGTTAACATCAAATATGTTTACACAGGGCGGCAGTAGCTCCTTCGACCGGCGGGTGGGCGGTTCGAGACCAGCTCGAAACATCCCAAAACATCATAACATCCCGCTCTCCCCCACATACTGTCGTTGTGTCCTTGGGCAAGACACTTAATCTACATTGCCTCCAGTGATGTTCTGTAACACTGGTAAATAGTTGAATGTATGTAAAGCGCTTTGAGGGCCTACTACAGTAGGTGGATAAGCACTATATAAAAATAAAGATTATTATTATAGTAGCTGCTGCTGCTCTGATCCACACAGAGCAAAAGAACAGCAAACCTTATTAGGGATTACACAAACCAAACCATGTCATATCACTCAAAGTCCGTTCATTCAACTTTATTATTCAAGTTAGATAAATATAACGGTTAAAAGTTTTAAATTTTGTGTAAAAGGTTTACTCATAACTTTAATTGTGAAGCCCTTTGCCTCAGTTCATCTTGCTTTGAGGACATTTCATTCACTCTGTATCCATTATGCTACCTCTTTGTGTAAAAGCTCACTTCACCTACACAATAACACATTACACATCAGCCCCATTTTATTGGCCTAAAAGCTACATTATTTTTATTTCCGCTGTGCTCTAGTGCAACCTTCAACAGGTTTAGTCGAGTGAGAGGCTGAAGAGAGGCAAATCAATGTAGTACAAGTTAAAGCTGTAATTTTCAACTTATGGATATTCTGGCTTGGATGACTGTGACAGCTCGGGTCTTTAATATCATGTTTCCCAGTGGACAGAAAGTCTTTGAGATCTGTCTCCGTCTCCGTCTGGAATGTTTCTTATGTTTGCACTAGACCTCCTGAACCTTTGTTTACCTGAATAATCGCCAGGCAGCGGAGGAAGGCCTGTTTATTGGGTCCACTAATTGTCAATCAGTGGAGCGGTGATGAGCCTTGATCGATTTAAGAGCTGATAAATATGGAGCAGTGTTGCCTGGAGGAGGAGGAGGAGGAGGAGGAGGAGGAGGAGGAGGAGGAGGAGGAGGAGGAGGACACCTAATGAGTGACACTGAGAGAGCCTTTAATGTATTGATGAGTCGTTCAGACCAAAGACTATCTGCAATCTGTATGTTTTACACTCATGTTCTGTGACCTAAATCTGGATAAAATTAAAAATGTTGTTGTTAATATGCTGACCCATGAAATGACAGCTTATATGTTACTAATGTTTTATTAATGTAGGGATATTTAAATGGTTTCTAAATGACCTCGTTGTGTGTAATGAGCTGAACATGATCCTGCTTTTATTTGATAGTGACAGTTAGGACAAACAGGAAACAGGTGAGAGGTGAGAGAGATTATCAGGTGAGCCACTGCGTCGTCCAGAGAGTGGCCATCTTAAAAGGACTTTCAGAAGTGTGCCATTGGTACAACAGGGCTGACCAAAGTCACAGCAGAGAAGGACAAACAACATGTTCACTAGAGGACCAACATGAATCCCACAATAGACACTCAAAAGGATGGTACTTTATATGTGCGTTTCCAGTATTGGAACCTTGGTAATTGTACTTAAGGTCACCCACTTTGTGCAGGACTGCACAGCATTTTCAACATAAATTTTATTTTTTGGTATTTATATAGCGCTTTTCCACCTAGTAGGCACTCAAAGTGCTTTTCCAGTGTTACAGCTGGAACACCACTGGAGGCAAGGTGGGTTAAGTGTCTTGCCCAAGGACACAACGACAGTATGAACTGTGGGGAGAGCGGGAATCGTACCGCCTACCTTCCGGTTGAAGGACGACCGCTCTACCCACTGAGCTACTAGGGCTTTAAAAGAAATCTCTTTAATCGCTTTATTGTGAAGCAAAGTGGACTTTATGTTCCAGTTAAACATTGAGCCTTGTTCAATGTCTTATTTCATTAAAAAGCAGCAGTTATTTTGTGTTCTGGGCTTTTACTTAAACGGCTAATGTATGCCTCATTGAGAAATAAATGAGTGAAGGGATACGCATCGCTCTTTCCACACAACCAAGCCATCACCGAGGGGTTCATGGTGTAAAATCATGCTGGGACTTCCTCTGATTGGGTCGTGCTGTGGGACGGGGGTCTCTAATGAGCCCCCACTGATCCCAGATGTAGACTTTATTAACTGTCTTCATGCATAATTAGATTTCATGTGTTGTAAAGGTATATAAGGTTTCCTTCTCACCTTTTTCAAAAATAATTTATACATGGTCCACCTCCTCATTTGAACTCTGCAGCTTAATGAATGTGCTCCTGGTTTCCACTCGTTATAGCTCAGAGGTGCTTTATTAATTGAGTTGTAATGGTTTCCTGCGCCCACTCTCATATTCTCTCATATTCCACGTCAAAGAAGGAGCCTAATGAGTAGAAGACAGGCCAGTGGAGGAACATGGTTTTACTCATGCACTCACATTTCTTAGCTTTATCTAACAAATTCCATCTCCCCCAAAAATGTAGGCATGTTTTCACTGGAGCAAATATAGAACGGGTCGAAGGAATGGTCCAAACGTGTACTTCTATCTACTTGTATTGTATTTTTTCTGGATAATGCTAGAGTTAATTAGCAGAAATAGACGGGTCTGGAGCCGGTGCCTGTTGCACAGTGAGTGTGGACGGTCCCCGGTGAACAGCATTTGCTCTGATCCTTTATGAGCCGCAGTGCAGCGCGCTCCGGACACGCAACACTGATGAAAGACAACATCACTCACTTTATTAAAGACTCAAGGAAAAGTTAGGGCCAAATTTCACTGTTTTTAGTCAGTCATCTCTGCTCATGAAATAACTTTTGTTCAAATCAATCCCAGTGTAGATAATATATAAACCTCATGTAAAGCTTAACACATTTGTATAATTAGAGTTTTTCATCACAAAACACTAATACATTACATTAGACTGAAGTGCTTACCTGAAACTTTTACCTTTGAGTTTAAGCTTTGTATAATAAGACAGATTTGTGAATAACCAATTTCCTGGTTTATTTTATTGTTGACATTAGTGTCGACCTTTGGGTGTGCTCCTTTTTACTGGAAGCGAGCTGTGATTGGCCAAAATCTCATCTATTAAAATGCTTCACTGTAAAGCCTAGATGACGTCTTAAGGTCTCATTTTTTCACAGAGGACTGCTGTTGTCGGTGATTAAACTGTCAAACTAAATGCAAGAATTACAAAAATTGGCAGTTGCCGTTTAATGCCTTTGGACAATTTTATTATTCAAGAATTGAGCCAGAGCTAATGAGAAAAACTAACCCTAACATATCTTGTGTGTGTTGTAGGGGTCCACTGTGACAGTATGTGTGCCGAGGGCCACTGGGGGCCCAACTGCTCGTACAGCTGTACCTGTGAGAACGGGGGCTCGTGCTCTCCGGAGGACGGCTCGTGTGCTTGTGCTCCTGGATACAGGGGCACCAACTGCAGACGAGGTAACACTACTCTCTTTAGGAAGTTATCGCTCCTGTCAGATCACACTAGGCAGAATTTTCATTTCAAGAAGAAACTACTGTTTGTTGCAGCAGTGGCTCCTTTATTTTTTGTTAATGGCAATAAACCTATATTCAAAAAGTTAATGTCATATTCTTTATTTCTCCATCACTTTGGTCTAAAAGGCCCAGTCTACAGTGCAGTCCTCACTCGTGTGCGTTTGTGTTTCCAGCTTGTTCTCCTGGTTTCTACGGGCAGCGCTGCACTCGCTCCTGTCCACAGTGCATCCACAGTGACGGGCCCTGTCACCACA
The DNA here is from genome assembly GCA_024416835.2 of Perccottus glenii. Classification (NCBI taxonomy): domain Eukaryota; kingdom Metazoa; phylum Chordata; class Actinopteri; order Gobiiformes; family Odontobutidae; genus Perccottus; species Perccottus glenii. The sequence goes on from CM044548.2 coordinate 26,714,915, forward strand.
TCACCGGCCTCTGCGAGTGTCTGTCCGGCTTCTTTGGATCCCTCTGCAACCAAGGTCAGTCCTTCCGAGTCCAAATCCAGACCCACACCACGACTAGTCCACGTTTGTTTAAATAGAACAGTCAGTGTGTTTACATGGACTGGGCATTCCTATTATACATTTTGTGCATGTTCGGCTTTAGTGCATGTAGACATCATATCCTCATCACAGACACCTACAGATTACAGACACAGTGAGACCTGAAAACTGAACCAATATGATACTTGGCTGATACCTGTAAAAGTTCTAACATTGTTTTAGTGATTACATTATTTTCCAACACATTATGTATATATTTTTCATATTAGGACTAAATAGCAGGTGTGCATAATACAGAGGTGTAAAGAGTACCTGAAAGCCATACTTGAGTAAAAGTACAGATACCTTCCTGTAAAAATTACTCCACTACAAGTTACAAGTCACCAATTTAAATACGACTTGAGTAAAAGTCTTAAAGTATCCCATTTTAAAAGTACTTAAGTATTTTACTCGTACTGAATGTTGGCTCAAAGATGCACTAGACCTCAAAACAAAGAAATATTGTAGGTCAGTGAAAAAGAAAGTTTATTTATGAGGTTTTACTGATACCTACCTAATATAGAAAAGAAATTGAACACCTCAATATTTGACATGGCAGAATAAAAACACAGATTTAAACAAGTCGTCCAAGTCAAACCCAAGTGCTCAAAAAAATTTAAACATTTTCAAAAAAGGTATTTTCAGTAAAATGGATAAACAAAAACTAAACAAAACAAACTGCATGAAGAGCTGGCTTCGGCTTCATCAGTGGCTGCAGCCATCAATCATTTTTGTGAAACACCTGGTGTTCGGCAGGCTGTTACGTTCACAACGGAGTAACGTATTTAGGCAAAAAGCATCCAGTACCTTCAATAGCCTGCAGATGGCGGTATCGCTTGCAAGGAACAAAGTTGACTTGACGTGCACAAACACAATGTAGCGAGTAACAGTAAGTTGTCTTTTACAAATGGAGTAAAAGAGTACAAGTATTCAATCAAAAATGTAGTTGAGTAGAGAGTAAAAGTTGCATATATTTTTGATACTCAGTACAAGTACAAAGTAGCCAAAAAAATACTTAAGTACAGTAACAGTAGAAGTACATTTACTCATGTACTTTACACCTCTGGCATAATAACTATAGCCCATGTTACAATTTAAACTTTTGACTTTCTGATAATTTGGAAAGATTGTTGCATCGTTCTAAGACAAGTTAACAATATAAAACAGGTTAAAACAGTTTTAAGAAAACAAAACAAAACAAATACTAACTTTCACACAACAATTCCTTCCACACATAATAATGGAAAGAAAGACAGAAAGGGGGTAGGCGTGTAGTTGGAGAGATTAGGACGAGTGGTTGAAGACTCTCTGGTACCACGTCTTTATTGTAATCTGCTGCATTTGCTGCTCCAGTTCAGTAACACAAGTCTGAACTGCTCCTCTTTGTTCTGCAGCTGGAGTCTGAACTTCTTCTTCTGTTACATGTTTAAATTCACTTAAAACCAGTTACGTTCTGAGTTAAATCACTTAATACCTGTCCAAGTTCAATTTTAAGCAAGTAAAAACAATTTCTAACTGGTTATGGTCTAAGTTGCCCCCACTGGGGCGCAGTGGCTCAGTGGTAGAGCGGTCGTCCTTCAACCAGAAGGTAGGCGGTCCGAATCCTGCTCTCCCCACAGTTCATACTGTCGTTGTGTCCTTGGGCAAGACACTTAACCCAGCTTGCCTCCAGTGGTGTTCCAGCTGTAACACTGGTAAATGGAACCTTAATGTAAGATGCTTTGGATAAAAGTGTCTGCTAAATGACTAAATGTAAGTTTAACCACTCAAAACACCTCCAAATTAGATGATAACCTTTGTCTGTTTTATAGATTTTTCAGTATATAACCACATTGGGGGTGATCAAACTTAGACTACACTCATGCACATACATAAAACACACACATGTACAGTAATTACAAGTACAAGTACAAGTACAGTAAAATTTCTTTGAATTTATTTGTTTTTATTTATTATTATTATTATTATTATTATTATTATTATTATTATTATTATTATTATTATTATTATTGGTAGTCAAACTATTTAACCTGAAGTTTGCTATTTAACAATGATATATAACCCTTTAAAACATCACAGGTCAGCAAAACATGACAGGACAAGACAAGACATTTATTTTTGTATAGCCCAATATCACAACAACAGTCGCCTCAAAGGGCTTAACAGACTGCACTAGACCAGTCATTCCCAAACTGTGGTCCGCGAAAGCCAGTGAAAGTCAAGGCTCTGAAAGGCCAGGCTGATATTTCAAGGTGGAAGGGACATTTACTCACTGTGTCTGGTCATGTGTTAAAATTAGGGATGTAACGATGCACTCCGAGTCGGTTGAAAATCGATAATAATATGTGACGATTCGTGTCGGTTGAGATGTTAAACTAATCGCGATACACGTTTTAAACAGCAGGGTGCGCTGAAGCAGTAGCCTATATTTTGACCTCGCTTTGCAGGCACGATAGCAGCAAACAAGCTGTGACTTTAAACAGTAGCAAAAATGGCGGCGGCAAGTGTAGACGACGTTGAGGATGCACCAACCTCATTCAAATCGAATGTGTGGCGGCATTTTGGCTTTCCGAAGATTAAAAATGAAAGCGGTGAGGTGGTAACGAACAAAACAAAAACTGTGTGCAGATCATAGTGCGAACTACGGGGGAGCTAGGGGGAGCTCGGCTCCCCTTAATAAGACATGGGCTCCCCTGAAATCGAGTAATGTGAAATTTTGGGGGGTCTCAAAAAATATTGACAATGTGAATATTTTGAAGTGTAATTTCAGTTGTGTAATGTGATCATGATGGATTATTAAGTGTAAAATAACAATAATATTCTTCATTGCGCTGCAAATTCCACATATGTTAGTACGTCATAGATTCGTAGAAAAAACGTTGGATGCCATTTATCGCGCGCAAACAAAGTCCTTAACAAAGTCCTTAATTAATTCTGCAGCTATAGCATCATAGCCATTAGCCATGGCAAAAAGAAAACAAGGCAGTTTAATTAATTTTGGTTTCATCAAGAAATGATGTAGTGATGACGTGAATACCACTGATTCACCTGCTACAAACACTGCTATACCTCCCGCCGCGCCCACTGTGCAAGAAGCTGAAAAAAAGTCATCTCTGGCTGAAGATGGTAACAGCTCGTCAGAGGCCGGACACGTTCCTAACCCCTCTTGCTCCAAGTCTTCTCTCCCGTTAAACTGGAACAGCCAGCAGTGGAGAGACTGGAAGAGCCGATATACATTATTCCCAATTACCGTATGCGGCTGGTTTGTTATGGTATTCTATTTCTATAGCGTGACGAGTAATTTAAAGGACAATCTAGGAGAAAAATTAACCTAGGGGTTAATACGGTTACCGAGTTGATAATTACAGACTTATTGTGGGTGGCTGTTTGTTTTCTGACGGACCTCTACATTTGTGTCAAAGTATAATAGTGAATACAGTTGTAGCAGTTGAAAGTCCTTATTTGAGGCACGCGCAAGCTGAGTGACATCCTCACATACACTGTGCTGAGAAACATTTTCCTGTCTTGGATCAGCAACAGAACCCCCGCTGAAACAAGCTGGCACAGACTTGTCCTGGAGCTGTCCCTGATGGAATACCTGACCTCTTCCTTACACTCCAAGAGGAGACAGTTCCTGTATCTATGTCCGGCTCTGGAGCTGCTCAGAGCTGTGTCCAACCGTAATGAGAGTGTGCTGTATACATGCAGCATTAGTCTGACAATGAATCACTATTACTCATTATCCAGCTCAGTGTTTAACATAAATCGAGATCTTGGCAATAAATATAATATTTTTGCCACGTAGCCCAGCCAAAGTCTATTTATTCTCAAGTAACCTATTCAATCCTAATTCACAAATTCATGTGATCACTCAATTAAAACCTGCAAACTCAAAGATGTTCAGTTTGTACAGATCTACAAACTGAGTATGTACCAGCACTACTTTATTCAGCACAACTTAATTCTGTGGATTTTTGAAAAACCTGTCCAAGTTTTATTAAAAAGTGCATTAAAGCTTCAAGGCCTTTCACATAAAGAGTGCATCTTTTTTAAGAAACATCGTCAAACTGAGCAAAAAGTCAGAGCCTTGAGCCTGTTCAGCAGCTCCCACCTCTTCAGCCTGAGTGAAAAGAGTCTTTTACTGCACTCTGGGTTTGTGAGCTCTGAACCCTGCGCAGGTTAAACAGGTGTTAATCCTCCAATAGCAGCAGCAGGCCCAAGGTTGAATTTAAACAGAGGCAGTGTAGGAGTGACATATTCATCATCATTATGCACAAACACAGCCGTGGTTATGGCCGCCCCACATTAGGCATTCTGCTGGCCACTGCAGCTTTAAGGCAGGCCCATACATAACACTGAGGCCTGATAAAGCATATATCCTGTAGGTGCTGCCACTTCTCACCCTGCGTTACTTTCTCTGGATAATGACTGTGTCCATGGCTCTTCTGCCTCAGTGTGGGAGTTTTGTTCTGGTTCATGCCACACAGAAAAAAGCCCATTTAAGATCTTGTTTATGGAACTCTTTCTTTTTCTACACAAGTGACCAGTTTAAATCACATTCACACCTGGTACTTACTACACAGACTTTTGAATGGTTAAAACAGTGTTTATTTTATTTGAGAGTTAATTTTGATGTGTTATTGTGTATATACCACCAGGACTATTAACATTAATTCAATAATGATCACATAATATGTTTGAACACAGCTGCCTCACTAATGTGCTCCAGTGGCGGATACAGAACGTCATTAATAGGTGGGCCTGGTGAATATACGGAGGGGCCTTGGGTTTTTTTTATATTATACACCTGATTCCCGTGCTCCGTATTATAGAGCTTTCTGTCTGTAGTTCATACCAGCCTGTATCATGAGCCATGTGTATATTAACTACCTATACACATAGTAATTAGATAGCTCAGTCGGTAAGCAGTAGGCTTTACATTTAGTGTACCCAGGTTCGGATCTACCTTGGGACACTATGTATATTAGTTGTTTTCCACGTTTTTGTAATTTATTGATCATGGCATGCTGTCTTATATTTTCCAGTTTTCAGCTCAGTAACCTCAGTTTTGCAAATAAGGCTAGCCTTAATTTAAACCCCATTTGGCTGCTGCATTCCCAGTGTTAGCAAACGCCAACGCTAAGTCTGTTAACATGAATATTGCAAGCCTCCAAGCACAGACGTCTCACTTTAAGTCCTACCTGTTGCTTTTCACTATCCACTTGTTTATCAGCTGTCCCATAGATTGACACCATCTCCTGCCATCTCATTTTCCCTCTTTCTTTATTTTTTTTGTTTTATCCATCTTTTAAAGACAACTGTGTGCATACTGTGACACATAACGTTACCTGCTCGCTCAGCGCCACGGCGCCACGGCGCCACGCCCCACTGTGATATTATATTAATTCTATTTATGGAATCTAATGAGGGCGTCTATTGAAGCCTGTTAGTCCTATAAAATGTTATAGTATTGAGGAAATACTGAAATGATTTAGAAACACACAACAGCAGCTAAGCTACATTTAGGAAATACAAAAAAAATAAATAAATAAATAAATAAAAAGTTGTTTTTTTTTGTACCATCGCTTTGGCGCTCAAGGTGCTGCGCCCCTATGCGCCATATGCTGCATACCCCCTTTTATGACACTGGGTGCAGTGCAGAGATCGTTTCTGCACCGAGTCTATTTCTGATGTGCTGCACGCGCTGAATTAAGATGTTTTTATTAATCTGATTGGGTGGGCCACCAGTAGGGTTACCACCTGTCCCGCATTTTGCGGGACAGTCCCGAAATTTGAAGCTTTGTCCCGCGTCCCGCAAGTCGTAAGCAGTGTCCCGCATTTTAATTTTGTCTAAAAAAAACACTGAACATGCGCAGCGCAGCCGTTATTATTGGTTCTAGCGGCTAGCTAGCCAGAGCGGGAAAATAAACACTGAGAAAAAGCGGAAGCATTAAAAATGAGCTTTAAACTGGACACGTCCGTGCCCCAAACATAACAGCTCTGGTTTGGCTTTGAGGCTGAGCATTCCTGTCACCAATGCGTTCCTGGAGAGAGTGTTTTCTCTCATGACTGCTGCGTGGACAGAGACAAGGAACCGCGCAACTGTGGACCTCATAAAAAGTGAAATCCTGGTGAAAGTGAACTACAGCTACACCTGCCAGAGTTCTATAGACACATAATGAATGAGAAGGCCCTACTCGAAGCTGCCAGATCAGACAAAAAATATAAATTCAAGATGCACTGAATCCGGTAAGAACGCATTTAATCTTTCTAGTCTTTCCTAATGGAATTTATGTGCTTATTTGGAAATGTGCTTTGTAGCGATTGGATTATTATTTTCACTGAATAATTTGGATTGAATAGACACGTGCTGTTAAAATAATTTTTTACGGATATTACTATTAAATATTATTAGTGACGTTCACAGCGCCAGTCAGCGCCGTCATTAACATTTTTATAAACCCTTTTAGCAATTTAAAACATGTTAACATCACTGCAAAAAGATATCTAATAAAAAAAAATCAATATTTATTCACCTAGTATAATAATAGTAATTTCTCTCCCTCGTGTCCCGCATTGTCCTGCAAAATCAGGTCTGCTGTCCTGCAACAGAGCAATAGCCAGGTGGTCACCCTAGCCACCAGTCAATCTGGGTGGGCACGTGCCTACCCAGGCCCACCCGTAAATCCGCGCCTGATGTGCTCATATTAATGAATACTAATGTACCCAAGAGCTTAAAGTAAATGGTGTGTTGCTACTTCAGTGTTTTGGTTAAAAAACACTCAACGCAAACCAGGACTCATGGTTCATATGGCCTGCACTTGAACAAAAACTCAAACACATCCACAGTCTTGACCCAGTCATGACCCAGGCCACTTCCAAATACATTCTAAGATCTGTTTCCTCAGCACACATTTAGCATATTTAGACTTAGAGTTCACTTTCTACAAGGGTAATTTCTTTGTCACAGTAGCTCAGTTGCAAACAGAATACTAATGAACACAACAATAAAATATAATGAAATTAAATTAGAAATATAAATAATACAATAATATTTAGTTAATTTACATATATACACAACTATTGGAATACACAGATATAATACATACATAGAGTAGTGAAAGAAAGGTGCATTAAACAAAAGGTGTTAGTAACTACTGGATATTTTAGTGCCAGGTCTGAAGGGGGCCAAACTGTCGGACTGATCCGTACAAGCATAATGGTTTGGTTCAATTCAGTAGCAATAATGGCACAGATAATTGCATCAAGTATTTATTCCAAGGGGCACAAAATGAAACCAAACAACATAGATTACAAACATTTATTTTATTTCAAGCAACCCTAAACATCTATTCCCAAAAAGGCCCATGTCAGTTGATGAATCAGCAGCCACACACTTTAAACTCAAATGCAAATTTAATACAAACAAAATAATGTGATTAGTAATGGAGAATGAAAAATACAGTATATATGTGCACTATAAAAACTACGAACTGGTTTTACAGCTGTTTGTAGAATACAGTTTGTCTTACTATGCAAATAAATCCACTGCATTAAACATGAGCAGAGGCCGTTACATAGAAGTGTAAAATAAAAAAACAACTGGTGCAGCTCTAGATTTTTCTCTTTGGAGTTTAGAAAGCTTATAAACAACCGGAGTATTCTACTCTGAATTACAATCAGTGCATAAACAATGTATCATAAAACTCTAGCCTGACATTATTACATAGGATACTTAAATCGTTTCTGACATTTAGTTCATGACAATGCACTCCTATTTTAAAAGTTCAAATTCAAGCTGCAATAGAAACACAAGCCAGATCATAACCTGTTTTAACTTGGTGGGAATAGAACATTGGCCATGTTTTCGAATGCTGTCCTTAAACTCACTTCTACGCAGGACTGAAGTCATTAAACATTTGAATGTGTAGCTAAGGGCTAAGTTCAATGCCAGTGTGTATTTATAACATTCAAGCTGAAGCCAGTGAATGTAAAGTGAGAAGTTAATAAACTCGTATTGCACTTGGAGCCAACAACACCTTGTAATATCAGCCAACATTGTGTTAGTGGAATAAAAACTACAGGCCCGCAGCACATGAATAGATAATCAGCCTTTAGATTCTATTAGCTTTATTACATGCAGTGAAAGTTGGATGTTAGGGAATATAGAAATGACATCCTTCAGCTACGTATTTTCATAACGACCTACTGTAAAACTACTTAAATGTCTTAAGTGGACTCTTTTTCCTTTTTTTTTTTTTTTTTGAAGGACTGTCTAATGATACAGGTTGAGGTTTGTAGACCCTTTCACATGCCACCATTAAAAAGACTAACATATGGAGTCATGTGACTAACACGTGGAGTCATGTGACTAACATGTGGAGTCATGTGACTAACACGTGGAGTCATGTGACTAACATGTGGAGTCATTTGACTAACATGTGGTGTCATGTGACTAACACGTGGAGTCATGTGACTAACACGTGGAGTCATGTGACTAACATGTGGAGTCACGTGACTAACACGTGGTGTCATGTGACTAACACGTGGAGTCATGTGACTAACATGTGGAGTCATGTGACTAACACGTGGAGTCATGTGACTAACATGTGGAGTCACGTGACTAACACGTGGTGTCATGTGACTAACACGTGGAGTCATGTGACTAACATGTGGAGTCACGTGACTAACACGTGGTGTCATGTGACTAACACGTGGAGTCATGTGACTAACATGTGGAGTCACGTGACTAACACGTGGAGTCATTTGACTAACACGTGGAGTCATGTGACTAACACGTGGAGTCACGTGACTAACACGTGGAGTCACGTGACTAACACGTGGAGTCATGTGACTAACGATGACTGAAAAAAATGTCTGAAACCGTTCACTAAATGAGTTCACTATGTAGTCGTCTATAAAGTGCAGCACTGTGAGGTGATTAAAGGACAAGGGGGTGGTTTCAAGCAAAAACATAGATTCTTGCCTTTTGTGGAACTCCTCTTTATGCATCATTTGCATACTTTATTTTTGTAATGTCCTTTTGGTTTTTTTGTTTTTTTGTTTTTTGAAAAGACATGGTGACTAAATGTAACGTAAATGTAAAATATGTTTTTCTTAACATGTGACAGACTTCAGAGACATTGAAACAACATAATGTAAGTCGTCACAAGCATATTCCGGATGAAATGGAGTCTGATGGTCTACAAAGGTCTCTGTAGTCTGCTGGATGTTTTAAAGGCTCTTAATAATCTCACTTTAATGCTTGGTCAATTCGCAGACTTCACACGGCAGGATCTTATCATTTTTAAATGTTTGTCAAATGAATAGATTCTAATTAAATCACAATCATCGAGATAAGTCCGTTTTTTTATTTCTGTCTTTGTAAAGTAATTGAAAACGATAACTGAGTTAGAGACTTTAGATGTATCACATAATCACATAAATAATATCTAGAGTTCTCATCCATGCCCTTCTGATGATTGATTAAAGAGTGCTGGGGTAGTTTTGGGGAGTTTTTGGTAGCTTATGGGCTAAAACAGGAACTAAAATGGCTTCCTTGCATTTGGTTCTATGGAGCTTCAAATGTCTATTTTTTAAGATGTGATTATGTACTATAATGAATACACATAGTGTTAAACTGCATCATAACCCATAGGTATGGTAAGAATATGGTAAAAAGATGATTATAATTAATAAGTTATATACTATAGCATAGTATACATAGTTCCTAGCTCTGATCAGGGGTGGGCAATTATTTTTCCCCAAGGGCCACATAAGAAAATGGGACTTTTGTGGAGGGCCGGGCCAACACGGTGAACTCACTTATGCTCAATAAAAACTCATTTCTTTTGCCTATAGTTGAAGTTTGAACAGTAGGCAAAACAATATGATGTTTGTTCTAAAACCTGGGAAAACGATCTCTCTGAGAGTAGAGATGCTAGTTTTAGGAAAGGCTGTTCCCGTTTGGAGCCTGTCGTAGTGGAATCAACTGATCACTGCAGAATCAACAATAAAATATTAAAGAGCCCAATGGGCCGCATGTGGCCCCCGGGCCATAGTTTGCCTATGATGCTCAATTTTCCACTCTTGGGAAAGCTAAATGTTTCTAAAGCATTGACACTTATCAAAGAGAACTACACCAACAGAGAAGCTGCACCAGAGTTCATTGTAACCAGAGCTCAAGACTAAAGCTGTCCCGTTGTCCCGGGGACAGTAAAAATTGTGGGCTCCCTGTCTTCCTCTCTTCCCCTGTTTCACCTTGAGCAACGGTTTTCTCTGCTTTTTCTTCTTTTTCGTCGTCTTTGCCATGATGAATGTCTGAGACTGACTGGGCCGAGAGTTTATGTGTGTAGTGTCATTAAGCATTTTGTTTCTCATGAGACCCGAGACTTCTTCACTCGAAGGGACGGCGGGCTGTTGGCTGGTCTCGATTCTTGCATTGCTGGTTTTTCCGCTAAGAGGCACTAGAGGGGTTTGGGACAGACCCCATCCACCTTGTAATAAGTCATTAAGTCATCACAGTGACTCCAAAGCTGTTATGTTAATGTAAAAATCCTGCAAAGTACTTCTTTAACGAGTGGAGCTTAACATAATTTCTTGTTACCAGTGGAGAACAGAGAAAATGTGAGCAGTGAGCTGTGTTAGCAAAGAGGCTAAACTTTAAACAGAGGCTGCTGTCCTGAGTCTGAACCATCTCTGAGCCATAAGTTATTATTTAATAACACAGTCAGACATGTCTTAAATTAAGTGTTTGTCTGTTTGAGGACCTTGTCAAAGAGATGTAATAAAGTTCTGGATTATGTGTTGCCTTTTGTGCCTCTGCTGCAGCCACTGAGAGTAAAGACCAGGGGGGTCCAACTTAAGGTCCGCGGACCCAATCCGGTCCTTTGTGAAGTACTTCTAGTCTTCACATTTATTATTAATATTAATACATTCTTGCTATTAGTAATAAATGTTAGGAGAAAATTAGGGCTGGGAATCAATACAAATAAAAATTAACAAATTATTTGCCGGTCTGGCTGTTATTAATTGCATACTTTCTCAACTTTTAATAAACACAGACGCTTTAATTTAACAGAAGGTAATTCACTTTTTTAATCATTTAACTTTACTCATACTTTAACAAAATTGTGAAAAGTGTAAATTAAAATGTTCAGACAGTCTTTAGTCACTATGGCAGCCTAGTCTATGAATGCAATTATAACTTCAAAATAACTTAAAATTGTAAGTGGCTTGTGCATTTATTTAGCCCTTTTTTGTCCCTGCTGTACCAAAGTTTTTCCCATCATGCTTTCATTTACCCCATTCACACACATTCACACCTGGGGCACACAGAGAGGGGGGGCTGCCATAAGGTGCTCACAGCCTTCTGTGACCGCGACCACTCACACACATTCATACACCAGAGCTGTGGTGAAATAAACATTTATAAAATATAGTAACTTAAAGGGCATTACCAGAAAATGCATAAAAATGTAACAGTGAAACAAATATGACTTGTTTTAATAAAGTTCTACTGTTTTATGGAAACTCATGATACCAGTGTTTATTATTGGGTTTGATCTAAAGTAGTTTTAGGTCTCAGCTAAAGTTAATCAGAGACAGATTCATTGGGGATTTTAGGTTAATTTGTTAATATCCACTTTTTCAAAGTACTTACAGTTGTGCTCATAAGTTTACAACTCATTAAAATTTAAGTTTCTAGACATTTTTTTGAGAATATGAATAATAACTTTTTTTCACTCATAGTTAGAGGTTGAACAATTGTGTTTACTCTTTTTAAATCAGCTGATATATGAGACTCTCAGAAAAGAAAGTGGTGTGGCTGTTTCAAGATGCTCAATAAGGAGGCACTTGAAGAAAAATGGGCTGCATGGTCGAGAAAGCCATTATTACACAGCTGCACATGGGACGTACTTGAACGTTCCAACATGACAACGATCCAAAGCACAAGGCTAAGTCGACCTGTCATTGCCTACAGCAGCATAAAGTGAAGGTTCTGGACTGGCCTCATTCTCCTGACCTCAATATCATTGAGTCACTCTGGAGAGATCTCAAACATGCAGTTCATGCAGGATGCTCATGCTAAGAATTTACAGAAACTGGAGGCTTTTTGCCAAAAAGAATGGGCAGCTTTACCATCTGAGAAAATAAAGAGTCTCATCCACAACTACCACAAAAGACTTCAAGCTGTCATTGATGTTAAAGGTGGCAACACACAGTATTTAGAACAGGGTAAACTTTTGATCAGGGTCATTTGGGTAGTTTCTGTTGTCATTAAGATTTAAAAAGGGTAAACACAATTGTTTGATAGTTAATGGCTTCACCCAAACACTAACTATGAGTGAAAAAAGTTTTTGTGTTATCATTCATAATCTCTAAAGAAAAATGACCTAAAAATCACAAATTATGCCAAGGGTATGTAAACTTATGAGCATAACTGTACTCTTATAGGCAAATTCAATTGTATGTAAACGCATTTAGAATTTGATTTAATTTCAGTCGGTGTGTTTTTTCCCCAGTGTAACTTTTTTATTTACTTGTTTACCTGCATCTAATCACACCTCATTTTATTATTAAGAATGAATAAGAATGTTAAGAGTCATGGGGGCTCAGGTTGGTACAGCAGCTCGATTCCCGCTCTCCACAGTTGATACTGCTGTTGTGTCCATGGGCAAGACACTTAACCCACCTTGCCTCCAGTGTCCGTAGCTCTGGTGTATGAATGTGTGTGACTGTAGAGGTGAGTTTGGTGGTGGTTGGAGAAGGCTGTGAGTGCTGTTTGTATGGCAGCCCCCCCTCTCTGTCTGCCCCAGGTGTGAATGTGTGTGAATGTGTGGCTGGAAGCATCATGTAAAGCACTTTGGTACAAAGGGGTACAAAAAAAGCGCTATATAAATGCATACCCTTCATGTGATCACAGGTGTTCAAAAAATCACAAAACACAAGAATTAGAAACATAATACGTATGACTTTAAACAAATAAATCCCTCAAGCAAAAAGATGTATAATGTAGGCATGACACATGTGTTTTTTTACATTTACCTGACGCTTTTATTCAAGCAACTTACATTAAGCTTCACCAGTGTTACAGCTGGAACACCACTGGAGGCAAGGTGGGTTAAGTGTCTTGCCCAAGGACACAACGACAGTATGCATTGTGGGGAGAGCGGGACTCAAACCGCCAACTTTCCAGTTATAGGACAACCACTCTACCACTGAGCCACTGCGCCCTTCCTGATGGCCCATCTTAACTAGATATGGTTAATTGTTGGTTCTTCTTATCTTGTCTCATTTGTGCCTCTGTGTAGTGTGTCCCAGTGGAAAGTTCGGTAAAGCCTGTGCCGAGATGTGTTTGTGCACCAACAACGGCACCTGTAACCCCATCGACGGCTCGTGCCAATGCTATCCTGGCTGGATCGGAGACGACTGCTCCAAATGTAAGACATAACCCACTGGTCCGTGCCATTACTATGCCCCACTTCAGGATCCAAAATCAAACTACTCACTTCTATCAGGAGTTGACCATGACCATGTTGTAAAGGCTGTAGTTCATCATAACATTGGTTTTCATGAGGTTCTAACAAAGCATTTATTGGCTTTAATTATATTATTGATTGCTTATTTAATGTAAAAAAAAAAAACTCTAACCATGAGCAACGGTTTTCTCTCCTAAACCCAAAACTGAGTATTCAAAAATCCTCCATTGAAATAAAAGTCTTAAAGTAAATAAATAGGTTAACAAGCACTGCTGCTGCCAAACACACATCCAAAATACACTAAATATAATTCGACTATAAAGCTTTAATAATAGCTGATTCATATTTATAGCAATGGTTTAAAACTTCACAAGTACCTGAGTTTACAAATATGCTTGTTGCCAAAATGTGTGTGCATCTTTTTGTTGATGTATGTCTGTATGATTATGTTGTTATGAACAGCGTGCCCCCAGGGCTTGTGGGGCCCCGACTGTATCCACACCTGCAACTGTCACAACGGAGCCCTGTGCAGCGCCACAGACGGAGAGTGTAGCTGCGGACCAGGATGGACTGGACTCTACTGCACTCAGCGTACGACACCCACGCTCACACACAGACAGACCTACACACATATTTTCACAAGACTGGCTGATCTGCGTTAAACAATGTGGGGGTTTTAAATGCCACAGTCTGATGTTTATGTTGGCAGCCAGCGCATATATTAACAACTTTATATTAAGTCATTGGATGTCACTACTAATTTATAATCATGTAAACTGCTTTAAAGGGTTCTTGCTTACTTCCTATTGCCAGCTATTAACTAAGCCATTTCAGATCCTATAGCTCCCTCTAGTGGCATATCATTACATCTCATTCCAGTGAAAACTCTGTCTTGTGTGTCGACAGGCTGCCCGTCTGGTTTCTACGGGCCTCAATGTGCAGAGGTGTGTCGATGTCAGAACGGAGCAGACTGTGACCACATCAGTGGACAGTGCTCCTGCAGGACGGGCTTCATCGGACACAACTGTGAACTCAGTGAGTGTCTCCAACAAATATTTGGAGCTTTTACTACTCCATAAAGAGTGGATACAATTACACACTACAAAACTACTTGTTCCTTTATCTAAATAAAAATATGACTTTGTTACATAGACATGCCCTGTATGTATTTAAATGAGTGTGTGTCCCGTGCAGAGTGTCCAGCCGGGACGTTCGGTTACGGCTGCCAGCAGCTGTGTGAGTGCATGAACAACGCCACATGTGACTACGTGACGGGGACCTGTTACTGCAGCATCGGCTTCAAGGGCATCCGCTGTGACCAAGGTGAGGCTCAGAGAGTTCTTTTTACTGCACATACAATGTTGTTTTATTCATGGAAATACTATTAAAGAGCTTGTTTAAAAAGAATGATGCATGATTGTCCAGATGGACTTCTTTATTGAATTTTGTTTTTATTAAAAACAGTAAAATGCAATCAAACATCACAATCTGTGCAATACAATACTTCAATATGTAAAGTATAACTAATAATCCTTTATACCTCATACTGACCTGTTTGTGTTCCCAGCGGCCCTGATGATGGAGGAGCTGAACCCGTACACAAAGATCAGCCCGGCGCTGGCCTCGGAGCGACAGTCGGCGGGAGCGGTCCTGGGCATCGTGTTCCTGCTGCTGCTCATCATGACCATGCTGGGGCTGGTGGTGTGGTTTCGCTACAGGCAGAGGGAGAAGGACCAGCCCGTCCCCAACGTCACCTACAACCCCGCGCTGCACATCAGCAGCGCCGACTACTCCCTGTCCGGTAAGAGCACTCACCCCTCGACATTAGCTCATACAAGTTTTACTGTCACAGCTCACAGAGGAGATCATCCACTAACCTTTCTTGTTCCTACTGGTGCTTAAAATGTTCTCTTTGAAAAGTGTTTGCATTTGGAATAAGTGTATAAAAACACTAGAAAATCTGTGTTTTAACTTGTGGTAGTGATTTACATTATTTGCCTTGCACTTAAAATAATGGTAAAAATAGTAAAAACCATTGGACACTAGAAGAAATTGTCATGTTTAGAGCGTGAGTTTGATGGTCTTGTCTTGTCTCACTCATCTTTACTTAGTCTTGTCACAGACGTCAAGACCAACCAAAGCCACAAATGATACCTACCCATGGCCCTCTAAAGGAAAGGGTAAAGGGTAGGAAGGTTACCTAAGGTAGGGTAAGATAGGGTGTGGCGTACTAAGAATTAGTACACCACACCTGTAGAGGCACAGATGTATAATAATATTATAATAATATTAATAAAAATGGAACAGGAGTTCTTGTAGTGTTTTGTCCTGCAGCTCTCTGTTGTTCCAAAGCCCGATGCAAGGGATGCTCCATGTTGTTCAGTACAGCATCTGTTCTGATACATTTCAAGTCTCTTTTTCTGAGACTGCTTTTCTTAAAAAACTGAATTAGCTTTCACTGAGCATTACTACCTTATCTAGGCACGTGACTAACTACTACTATTTGTATATGACTTTAGTCTTATCATTGCACATAATATGATGTAATTTGGAGATTGTCTGTGTCTGTTGTGTCTTATTGGTTTCTTTAAAAAAAAAAGAGAGAGAGACATTGTACTTTTTATTTCTGCATTTCATGATCAATCCATGTGACTTATACAATTTCCAAAAAACTAATAAAAAAACTGAATTAGTTGATAAATGATAAAAGATTAGCTTAGCTTTCTTAGAAAATATTTTGGGGTTTTTCTTTTTCTATAAAGTCTATCTGTATTGACCAATCCAGCTTGTTGTCTAGATACACCCCAGGTATTTTTGGCAGGTATTTATAGGTATAAACTATTTGTATTTAAAAGCATACAGTTTCCAGTTTACACTGTTGCTGTGACACATTACATAAGACTGACACAAACCACGAGAAAAAGAAATGATACATCTATGGAAATACATTATTTTTAGTCCCTGCCCAGTGCTGGTTGTTATTACAACTGACAAATAGTAAAACAATTAAAGCCGCAAGCGGCGATAAAGGCCCTCGCCTCCCTTGAGACCGCGGGGACACATATATTTGGAGGATTGCATGTCGTGCTTTAAAGCAAATTTGGAGCTGTTTAGATGAAAACCCTTTAGCACAAAGTGTACAATTTAGGTGGTCATGTATTCCACCCAATATTTTCTGTTGAGAAGGATCCTGGCAATTGGGAAATGGCATTTATTTCCCAATAGTTGCCTCTTCACAGGCTCATTACGACCACAGCCACAAATCTATCAAAAAACAAATTGATAACTTTTTTTTGCACACGTGTCTAGATGATACTCACCAAATTTGGAGCTGTTTAGATGAAAAGCCTTTAGACACAAGGGGTGCAATTTAGGTGGTCACGCATACACCCAACATAGTAGATTTCCTGTTGAGTTTACGATATGGCTGTAATACATTTTTCTGTTCGCCCTGAGGTGTCCTATGGATGTACCAAGTTTCATTTTTCTACGTTGGAAAAAAGTTACTTTCACTTTCCATAGGCCCAATGTATTTTGACTTTTCTAGGGGCCGCCACTGAGTCATTTTTCGTATTTTTTTTTTCGGGGACTTCAAATACATAAATTTTTCGCCGGGCTTGAAGTCTGGGACCAATAAAAATGACTTTTAGTTGTTGGTTTACTGGGTCAAATTGAGGATCATTTTGCAGAAAAATTATAATAAAAAAATATATACCGAATTATAATAAAAAAAAATATAACTCGAGCAAGACACTTGTCTCTTTTACATACATGTGTTTAGCTCATTTTGCCCAAGTTTGGTGTCTGTGGAATGAAGCAGCTATTTTTGTTGTTTTTAAGAAAGAGGTGTATTCTAAGTCGGACCAAATTTTCAATTCAAAATGGCCGCCTTCCCGTGTGTGATAGGGTGTGGTCCCCATTGGCTTTTTTGTTCATAAGCCCATGGTGGATATGTGTACCAAGTTTCATTTGCCTACAACAAACTAAAAATTTCACTTCCCATTGACTTTTTCCACATATTTGGAGCGTTGCTATGGCAACACATTTATAGATAGGGGTGGTTGTCATTGGCTTTTATGCTCGTCATGACATAAGAGATGTGTGTACCAAATTTCATGTTTCTATGACAAACTAAATTCTTGGGTCCCATTATAAGTTTGTAGGGGCGCTGGAGAGCCATTTCTAAAGATAACCCTTTTATTTACATATCTTTGTGTTCAGGTCATGAATGTGCACAAACGCCTTTTGGTTCCAACTCGATCCGAGAAGGCGTTTGAGGAGTTAAGAGACGCGTTTATTTTCACAAAAATGGCCACCTCGTTACAGGCTTGCTACACCCATACCCGATAAGATATCAACAACAAAGTCACAAATTTGGTTGGCACACGTGTCTAGATGATACTCACCAAATTTGGGGCCATTTAAATTAAAACACAATGATTTGCATCTTCTTGCGCATGAAGTGCGATTTTAGTGGCCATGCGTTTCACCCACATGGCGGACTTCCTGTTTAGTTTAGGGTGTGGCTGTCATAGACTTTTCTGTTTGCCCTGAGGTGTCCTATTGATGTACTAAGTTTCATTTTTCTACGTTGGAAAAAGTTACTTTCACTTTCCATAGGCCCAATGTATTTTGACTTTTCTAGGGGTCGCCACTGAGTCATTTTCATTTTTTTTTGGGGACTTCAAATACATATATTTTTCGCCGGGCTTGAAGTCTGGGACCAATAAAAATGACTTTTAGTTGTTTGTTTACTGGGTCAAATTGAGAATCATTTTGCAGAAAAATTATAATAAAAAATATATACGAATTATAATAAAAAAAATATAACTCGAGCAAAAAGTCTAGAAAAACACTTGTCTCATTTACATACATGTGTTTAGCTCATTTTGCCCAAGTTTGGTGTCTGTGGAATGAAGCAGCTATTATTTGTTGTTTTTAAAAAGAGGTGTATTCTAAGTCGGACCAAATTTTCAATTCAAAATGGCCGCCTTCCCGTGTGTGATAGGGTGTGGTTCCCATTGGCTTTTTGTTCATAAGCCCATGGTGGATATATGTACCAAGTTTCATTTGCCTACAACAAAATAAAAATTTCACTTCCCATTGACTTTTTCACATTTTTGGGGCGTTGCTATGGCAACACATTTATAGATAGGGGTGGTTGTCATTGGCTTTTATGCTCGTCATGACATAAGAGATGTGTGTACCAAATTTTATGTCTCTATGACAAACTAAATTCTTGGGTCCCATTATAAGTTTGTAGGGGGCTGGAGAGCCATTTCTAAAGATAACCCTTTTATTTACATATCTTTGTGTTCAGGTCATGAATGTGCACAAACGCCTTTTTGGTTCCAACTCGATCCGAGAAGGCGTTTGAGAGTTAAGAGACGTTTTATTTTCACAAGAATGGCCACCTCGTTACAGGCTTGCTACACCCATACCCGATAAGATATCAACAACAAAGTTACAACTTTGGTTGGCACACGTGTCTAGATGATACTCACCAAATTTGGGGCCATTTAGATTAAAACACAATGATTTGCATCTTTCTGCGCGATTTTAGTGGCAGCGTTTCACCCCACATGGCGGACTTCCTGTTGAGTTTAGGGTGTGACTGTCATTGACTTTTCTGTTTGCCCTGAGGTGTCCTATGGATATACCAAGTTTCATTTTTCTGTGTTGAAAAAAACTTACTTTCACTTTCCATAGGCCCAATGTATTTTGATTTTGTAGGGGTCGCCACTGAGTCATTTTTCGTTTTTTTTTTCCGGCGACTTCAAAAACATACCATTTTTGCCGAGCTTGAAGTCTGGGACCAATAAAAATGACTTTTTGTGCATGTTCACTGGGTCAAATTTAGGATCATTTGGTCACAATAAAGATAAAAAAAAAAAAAAAAAAAAAAAATCCGAGCAAAAACAATAGGCCCTCCCGGCCATCACCGTCTCGGGCCTAATTAAATATTTTATGCTTCACAGTTCTGATTTATCGTTCTTCTTCTGACTCTGCTTTTTGGGTGGAGTCTTCCACTTAATGGTAACATCTGTGCGTCCTGTTTTGTTGAAATCTTCACTGATCTAAAGATAAAAAAGTAATATAGAAAGTCATGTCTTATTCACAAAACTAAATTCTGTGGTTCTGAAAAACACTTGCCTTTTGTAAAACCTGCTTGTAGATTGCTGGATCAGACATGTTTAGGTCTGTGCTTGAGCTGAGTTGTATCCTCACAACAGTGAGCTTCTTTGTGGTAATCATCTCTGGACAAAAAAATAATAAATGGAGGTGGTGTACAGGAGATTCAGATCTAAAGTGTTTCTTAAAATCTACTTAGACAAACTTAAGTTATGGAACAATATAAAACAAGAACGAAGAAAGAAAGAAGAAGAAGAAAGAAGAAAGAAAGAAGTATTTTACCCTGACAGAAGAATGGAACGGTCAGGGTACACTGTACATGTTCCCAAAAGTGATCAACATTCTCCACAGCACAATGGTCCCTCGAATATTCACCAATTAGATTAAACCAGTTTGTAAAACTGACGGTGCTATTGTCAGACCACCTCCATGGTTTCCGGTACAGGCCAATCCAAACCCTGGACCCAGCACCAGCTGAAGCCACCACAGTGTTTTCAGTAGCACTGTCGATCATGGCCAGGTCCCTGTAGTGTTGTCTGCAGTAGTCTACAGCCTCATACCAGGTGCGTGACTCATTGATAGGATGAAACTCTTTGGTGCTTGAACCTGTAAAAGATGTAGTTAAAGCACAATGACTGTTTGGGATTTCCTCTCCATACATTTAAACAGTATGTGTGTAATATCATATTAGATCCACTTAAAGCTGCATTTACTGAAAAAATTCTTCAAGACTGTACACAGAAATTGATAATTCCAAATAAAAAAAGGCAGAATTTTTGCATTACATAAAATAATATAATATTAATTTCCGACGTCTCGTTGGTATTATGTCGGGTAGTGATGGGAAGTTCAGTTCATTTTACTGACTCAGTTCTTTAAGTCTCGTTCAGCAAAATGAACGAATCTTTTTTCAAGTCATTTCGTTCATTTCGTTCATTTCAGCAGAATCTAATTAAAATGTTGCATATTACAATTTTTAATACATTTAGTACTTTTGGAATAAAAACTATAATAACTATAAGCTAATGCATTTATGGCCAAACTTTGAAAAATAAATTATAAATTAATTGCAGCTTACTTCAGGCAGAGAGTTCAACTCACCTCTTAATCCAAATAGTTGTTTTCCTTTGTCACTTCATATTTAGCTTAGTATTAATTCCGTCAGCATGTCTGGTCTGGGCCGTGACAGCCTCATGTAGCTGTAGCTAATACATCCGTCCGTCTGGAAACAGAAAGGACTCATTCATCTCCCGAGTCGTTCGTTCGTTCGTTCGTTCGTTCACCAAGTCCCAGTCCCATAGAGAAAGAGTATGCAGTTACCGGAAACAGAAAGGAACTGTTCATCTCCCGAGTCGTTCGTTCGTTCGTTCACCGGAAACAGAAAGGAACGAACGAACGAACGACTCGGGAGATGAACAGTTCCTTTCTGTTTCCAGTAACTGCATACTCTTTCTCTATGGGACTGGGACTTGGTGAACGAACGAACGAACGAACGAACGACTCGGGAGATGAATGAGTCCTTTCTGTTTATGCGCATGCGCGGGTCTACACAAAAATGAACGACTCGCTCTCTGAGATGACTAGTCGTTCCCGAGTCATATTAAAGACTCGTTCAAAAAGAACGAATCGTTCATGAACGACTCATTGTCGGGCCACAAAATTTGAGCTATTGCGCTTTCCCAGATTTTGAGTGTTGCCATGGCAACATGGTTGGAGGTCCTAGGGACGTGTTTTGCTCAGGTTCACATGGGGAGTAATTGTGCCAAATTCCATTAATTCCATGTGTTTTCCCTTTTCTTTTTGCATTGTTGTATGTGGCCTTAAAAAAAAATTATTAAAAATATAATTCACCAATACTGAATTTTGGGGTGGAATAAATGGTCAGAACTAAGACTGAACTAAACCAGAACTTTAAACAGGTCTAACCTAGGGCTCCAAACTGGGACCAGGCGGCAGTAGCTCAGTGGGTGCCATCCTTCAACCAGTGGGTGGGCGGTTCGATCCCCGCTCGAAACATCCCAAAACATCATAACACACATACTGTCGTTGTGTCTTTGGGCAAGACACTTAACCTACATTGCCTCCAGTGATGTTCTGTAACACTGGTAAATAGCTTAATCTATGTAAAGCGCTTTGAGTGCCTACTACAGTAGGTGGAAAAGCACTATATAAAGATTATTATTATTACTGTCCTGTACACCTTTCCTTTCATTCCTGCTGGTACTCTTTTATCACACAACACACTTTTCTCCACCCATTCGAACCTGCTGCACATCTTTACCTCTTTTCTACACTCTCCATTGCTCTGGACTGTTGAACCTAAGTACTTAAAATCCTGCAAATCCACAGTCCTACTGCTCTCATGTCCTGCACCACTCTAACATACTTTGTCACAGTCCTACTGCTCTCACACATGTCCTGCACCACTCTAACATACTTTGTCACAGTCCTACTGCTCTCGTACATGTCCTGCACCACTCTAACATACTTTACCACAGTCCTACTGCTCTCGCACATGTCCTGCACCACTCTAACATACTTTACCACAGTCCTACTGCTCTCGTACATGTCCTGCACCACTCTAACATACTTTGTCACAGTCCTACTGCTCTCGTACATGTCCTGCACCACTCTAACATACTTTGTCACAGTCCTACTTCTCTCGCACATGACCTGCACCACTCTAACATACTTTACCACAGTCCTACTGCTCTCACACATGACCTGCACCACTCTAACATACTTTACCACAGTCCTACTGCTCTCACACATGACCTGCACCACTCTAACATACTTTACCACAGTCCTACTGCTCTCGTACATGTCCTGCACCACTCTAACATACTTTGTCACAGTCCTACTGCTCGTACATGTCCTGCACCACTCTAACATACTTTGTCACAGTCCTACTTCTCTCGCACATGACCTGCACCACTCTAACATACTTTACCACAGTCCTACTGCTCTCGTACATGACCTGCACCACTCTAACATACTTTACCACAGTCCTACTGCTCTCACACATGTCCTGCACCACTCTAACATACTTTACCACAGTCCTACTGCTCTCACACATGACCTGCACCACTCTAACATACTTTACCACAGTCCTACTGCTCTCATACATGTCCTGCACCACTCTAACATACTCTATCACAGTCCTACTGCTCTCATACAATACCTCAGCTCCTCTCTTGGCACCCTGTCATACACTTTCTCTAAATCTACAAAGATACAATGCAGCTCTTTCTGACCCTCTCTGTACTTTTCCACCAACATTCAACTCAAAAGTAAATATTGCATCTGTAGTTCTCTTTTTGGCATTATTCCATACTGCTGCTCACAGATACTCACTTCTCCACTTAGCCTAGCTTCCTCTACTCTTTCCCATAACTTTATTGTATTACTCATTAGCTTAATATCTCTGTAGTTTCCACAACTCTGCACATCTCCCTTGTTCTTAAAAATCGGCACCAAAACTCTTCTCCTCCATTCCTCAGGCATCCTCTCACTCTCTAAGACCTTCTTGTTGAACAACCTAGTTAAAAACTCTACTGGCATCTCTCCTAGACACATCCATACCTCTACTGGTCTGTCATCAGGACCAACTGCTTTTCTTTTCTTCATCTTCTTCAAAGCCCTTCTTACTTCACCCTTGATAATCCTTTCTACTTCCTGCTCAACAATATTTGCCCCTACTCCCCTTCTCTCTCTGTCATTTTCCTCATTCATCAGATCCTCAAAGTACTCCTTCCATCTTTCCCTCACCCTCCTGTCACACATTTCCATCTCTATCTTTAATAACTCTAAACTGCTGCACATCCTTTCCATCTCTATCCCTCTGCCTTGCCGACTGATAACATCCCTCTCACCTTCCTTACCATCTGGAAGCACATCCTGCTTGTCTCAACTCCTCCTGAAAACCACACAGCACTAAACCTTTTCCAACTTCCACCACTTTGTTTTCTGCTCTGCCTTTGCTCTCTTCATCTTCCTCAGCACCAGAGTCATCTTACAAACCACCATCCTGTGCTGTCTAGCTACACTCTCTGCAACCACTACTTTGCAATCGCTAATCTCCATCAGATTACAGCGTCTACATAAGATATAATCCACCGATGTGCTCAAGGCTCCACTCTTATATGTCTCACTGAGTTCCTGCCTCTTCACCACAGCCATCTCCATACTTTTAGCAAATCTACCAACCTCTGTCCTTCTAGGTTCCTTTCCTGAAGTCCATTAAAGTCATGTTGGTGACTTTAATGGACTCTCTCATCTCTGGAAACACTCTGCATCACTTCCTCAAACTCGCTCCAGAATCAGTCTTTCTCTTCTTGTTCACAACTAACTTGTGGAGCATAAGCACTAACAACGTTTAATACCACACCTTCAATTTCCATCTTCAGACTCATCAACCTATCTGACACTCTCTTTACCTCCAGATCATTCTTCGCAAACCCCTCCTTCAGGATCAGTCCTACCCCATTTCTCTTCCTGTCCACACAATAATAGAACAGTTTAAACCTTGCTCCAATGCCTTGCTACCTTTCCACCTGGTCTCCTGGACACACAGAATGTTGACTTCCCTCCTCTGCATTATCTCTACCAGCTCTCTACCTTTACCTGTCATCGTACCAACATTCAAAGTTCCTACTTTCAGTCCTAAACCTAAACCTTTCCTATTTTTTATCAGTCTATGGACACGCCTTCCTCCTCTCCTTCTTCGACCAACAGTAGCCCAATTTACATTAGTGTCCTGTAGGTCAACGACACTGATGGCGATAGTTGTTAACCCCACTGATCCGGTATGAAAGTCATGTTTGGGCTTTGAACTGGCACAAAAAGTACACTGGCTTGTGACCTCCTGTGGCTAGATTCTTAATTAGGACAAACAGTTACTTTATTAAATTAAAATTACTTATTCAAGCCTGTTTTATTTATACAAAGCCACTTTCATTCAATCTTCTATAATACATATAATTAATTTTTTTAGGAGAATCAACAAAAGAAAAACTCACCAGAGAAACAAACAAAGTTGTATTTTGTATTGCAGTAATAGTTAACCCATAATCCGTTAGAGCCAAGAACCACACACTGCTGTGGGTGATGACAATAATCCGGTTCAGATGCACTCCAGCTTTGGAAAGAACTAGTGCTTGTGGAATTGGTGGCAGACCATTTCCAGGAGTTGGCTTCAGTGTCTGTAACACTGTCCCAGGACGTGCGGTTGTCGTACAGACCGATCCATGCGTATCCTCTGTACGCACTGGGCCTGAGCAGTTGCTTTATGTCCTCGGCGCTCGTAAAGGTCGCCAGGTCATTGTAGTGTTCCCTGCAGTACTGTTGAGCATCAGTCCAGGTCATGTTTATATTGACAAAGTGGTACTGGCGAGTTTTAACATCAGAACAGTGACCAACATAAATCCCTAAAAAAAAAAAAGTTACATTTAGACATACTGCCACCACAGCAAAATAAATATCTAGGTTAAAAGTCTAATGTAGAAAGAAAGTTTATCCCCATCTGGACTCTTACCACAGAGCAGGAAAATGAAATGTTTTCTTCCACTCATCTCTGTTTTAACTTAAAAAAAACAGATTCTATTAATTACTCAGATATTATAAAACAAATCCTCCTGCTAAACATTTTGTCTAAGGATGTAAAAAAAAGCTGTTTTCATTTAAAGTAAAAATACATGTTCATCAGACGTATTCCTTTAGGATCAAAATTATTTATAATCTTAAAAGAAATTACAACTGCCATCAGATACTCACTCCAGCTCTGTCTTTGACTCTACAACTCGGACAATTCATCAGTAACTATTTATTTAGAATTCAACAGAAAAGGTGTAAGGAAGTTAATATGCAAATCCTCTTGAATGTTTTGCATTCAAGAGCTCAGATAGAGACGTGTTCTATTTCACAGTAAAATTTATTTAAAGTCACAAAATGATCTCACAATACATTTGGAACCTTTGCGATGCCGAATTAACACAAAAGCGACCCTCACAGTGAGGAGGTAAACTCAAGCAGATTTGAAAAATGACATGTGATGTGTGTTTGATATTGTTTAATTTCTCTTCTTATTTCGCTCAAAAACATTTTAGTTTGATTTGGGTATAATAATTTAGAGTTTAGAGTTAGAGTTTAGAATTTAAAGTATTATCTTAAATAAAAAAGGCGCTGTTTCTTTTTTCATAAGTTGGCTCAAAAGCTCAATATTTACCAAACACGGTTCATTGCATGCACAAACGCAAGTGCAGTGGCTCCTGGTCCTGTTGTGGGGCGTGGCGTAAAGTGAAGCAGGGCTGATGCTAATAAATCAGAGGCTGCATTTATGAAATAACTATTGGACAGGAAACTGAGCAGCTTAAACGCTCCATCCAGGGCTGTTTTATTTTTTTAGAAGCGCTGTCTCAAACTGCAGCTCACTACAACTCTCACCTCATTACACACGGCACTCTGACACCCCGCCCACCTGCCCCGCATCGCAGACACACCGCCATCGCGTTCCTCCATCGACCTCATGTTCTACTGCACATCAGTTCTTACAGATCTATTTGCATTCTCCGTCTTTGGTTGAATGGAGGCGCCGAGAGGGCATGACGTGAGGCCGATCACTTCTGCTCCAGAGGGGATTTATAAAGCAGAAATTGCGTGCAGTGTACGCACAGATTTATTAATTTGTATATTTTTTGGCGTATGCCATTTTTGTCCACTAGGCGTACGCACTGGTTTAGTAGAGACTAAACCTACACAACCTTTTATAAATGAGGCCCCTGGTCTCCATCTTGGTCCTAGTTTGGTCGTGGACTGGTCCGGATCTTGGACTGGCTCTTGTTTTCATCCTTGTCTTGGTCTAGGTTCTGGTCTTGGCCTGGTCCTGGTCTAGTCCAAGTCTTGGTCTGGTCCCCGTTATGGTCCTGCATGGTCCTTGTTTAGTCATTGAATGGTCCTGATCTGGTCTAGGTCCAGGAACTGGGTCCAGGAACGGGTCTGGTCTTTTTCCTGGTTCAGTCCTTGTTCATTCCTGGTTCAGTTCTTGACTGGTAATGGTCTTGAACAAGTGGAAGGATCATACTACTGTTTGCCATCTTCTACCGCTTATCCAGGGCCAGATCGCGTGGGCAGCAGTCTAAGCAGAGATGCCCAAACTTCCTCTCCACAGGAACTCTCCACCAACCTGAAGAGTCAAGCCACCCTTTTCCGACTGAGAACCATGGTGTCAGACTTGGAGGTGCTGATCTCATCCCAGCCCACAGCTTCGAGTGGCTGCATCGACAATGGAGGTGGAGTACATGGTCCACTCGGACTCAATGTCTCCAGCCTCCCTCAGGATCTGGTCAAAGTCCTGCTGGAGGTGGGAGTTGAAGATCTCTCTGACAGGGGACTCGGCCAAACGTTCCCAACAGACCCTCACAATACGTTTGGGCCTGCTGAGTCTGTCCAGTTGACAGCTCAGCCTCACTCTTCACCCGAGTGTCCAAGACATATGGGTGGGGCCCCGGTTGCGCCATACCGGCCAACGTAACAGTCCTTGATATTTTTTTTGCCATAAAGGGTTTTGAACCGCTCTTTGTCTGGCCCGTCACCTAGGACCTGTTTGCCCAGGCAGACCCTAACAGGGGCTCCTAGGATCATTCGGGCACTCAAACCCCTCTAACATGATAAGGTGGCAGTTCAACCTAACCATGGTAAAAGTCATACACAGATGATTTAATAAAGTGAAAGAATCCAAAGAAAGTTTTTCCCTGGTATATTATTATGTAAGTGCACAACCAGTTCAAAACTAACAAAACCTACAGTCCTGGTTAGTTTTGAGTGAGAAAGTACATATGGAGGAGGAAGTAACTGCAGGCATCTGTTGCTGACGTGTTGTTTATGTTTAATG
The DNA here is from genome assembly GCA_024416835.2 of Perccottus glenii. Taxonomy (NCBI): domain Eukaryota; kingdom Metazoa; phylum Chordata; class Actinopteri; order Gobiiformes; family Odontobutidae; genus Perccottus; species Perccottus glenii. The sequence continues at coordinate 26,742,533 of CM044548.2, forward strand.
GCCTCCTGTCTGTTTCATTGGCCTTTTCCATCCAGATCAGTTCTGCAGGGAAACAAAAAGCACTAAACTTCTCTTCTATTTCCTTTTTCTTTATTGAATGAAATAGTCCATCCATCTTCTTCCGCTTATCCGGGGCCAGGTCACAGGGGCAGCAGTCTAAGCAGAGATGCCGGGACTTCCCTCACTCGCGAGCAAAACCTCCAAGATACTTGAACTCCTCCGCTTGAGGCAGGAGCTCTCCACCAACCTGCAGATGACAAACCACTCTTTTCTGGTTGAGAACCATGGCCTCAGGCTTTGAGGTGCTGGTTCTCATCCCAGCCGCTTCCCACTCGGCTGCAAACCGTCCCAGTGCACACTGAAGGTGTTGGTCAAACAAGACAGTATCATCTGCAAAAAGGCAGAGATGAGATCCTGTGCTCCCCAAACTAGGGATGGGCATATTGATACTCGAGTATCAATACTTTGGTACCCACCGGTCAATATTTTGGAATCAATACTTTAAAAAAATATTGCAATACCACTGTGCTAATACTAACCCCACAATTTGAAACAATCCTCTCTCGTTCACTGGGGTAAACTCCAACACATGGCGGCTGAGCTGAGGGCTGTCAGCAAGTCTACAGCCTCTTACCGTGGGCAACTCCAGAGTGGAATAGAGTCCAGCCTCTTTCAAGGACGTGGGTTCCAGAGCACAAGCTCTGCGTGGAGCTGAGCCCAACTATCTTTAGTCGATACCTCTCAACCTCCCGCACAAGCTCATGCTCCTTCCCTCCAGTGAGGTGACAATCCATGTCCCTAAAGCCAGTTTCTCAGAAATCAGGTTGTTGGTGCCCTCACCTTTGACTGCTGCCCGATCCACTATGCACCTGCCCCATATGGTTCCTCCAACGTTGCTCATTCGGGGCTGAGCCATGCTGGCCATACATCACGACATCATAGTCCTTCATATACTTGTCATCATAAGAGGCTAAATGAAATAGTCTTGAATCGAAAGCCAATACAGTTATTTCAATTTGATTAATTTCCAAGAGGAAATTCAACAGGAGTTCTTGTGTGATTTTAGACATACACTGGCTGCTCTCTGTTGTTCAAAGGCCCAAAGCAGGGGATGGCCCATGTTGTTCATTATAGCATCTGTCAAGTTTTTCTCCAAACTAATAATAATGGCACTCCCATGTCTTTATAACATTTTGTTTCAATGTGAAAAATGTAATAACTGCTTGTGAGTGTCAACACTGAAACAGATAAATGGAGGATGGATGCTGCTGAGTCCCACCAGGCCAGAAGTGTGTTTATGTGCCCGTTGTGGGTTGTTCATTGTGCTGTATGTGTGTGTGATAATGGCAGGGTTGCAGTGCATTGGCCTGCTCTCTTCTGCAGAGTCCTCTCCCAGTAACAGCTCCATAGGCGGCTGTTTCTCCAACCCCAGCTACCACACCCTGGGACCGTGCACCTACGCCGCCCACTACGCCAAACCGGACAAGAGGAGCGCCTCCAAGGTCAGTTTATCCTTGCTCTGTATAATCATCAGTAACATCACTCTTAATCAACTGAACATGTCTGATTAGGTCAGACCGAAACCTATAAAAGTGCTTTGTGTTTTTGTACATTGTGCCTGGGAGAACCATGGGTTCTCTCCGGGTACGCCGGCTTCCTCCCACCGCCCAAAGACATGCATGTACAGTATAGGTCAATTTGCAACGCTTAAGTTTCCCTAGGGAACCCCTGTCGGTTCCTAATCGTTAGCCCTGCAACTAATTCTCCATGGTGTACCCCGCCTAAGGCCCAAAGTTGCTGGGAGTAGGCTCCTGTCACCCGCAACCACTAATGGGAATGGGAAAATGAATGAACATATGTACAAAAACAGAGTGAACATCCAAAATATAAACCATAACTAAGTCAACATTAAAGTCCAAATCTAGAACTAGACTTAGACTGAGACTATTCAGGGCTATAGCAGGAGTAAACACGAGGTACACAATAGAACAGGCTTTTTCTAAGTAAGGTTTCATCAAGGGGCCTTATTTACAAAGGGGTAGTTCATATTTGGCAAGGTTTTTATATTTTTTACTAGTTAAAAGTAATACAAAGCTTAAGTAAACTCACCAGTCTTGAATTTATATTTTGTTTTTTTTCTCTTTTGGTGTAAAATAGTACTGTACTTTTGACTTGTACAACTTTATTGGGCAAATGCCATGCACACGTTTTTCCCCTGCAAAAGACCGCGACTCCTTCAGGTACAATAACCAGTGCCTCTTATAAGTGTGCCGTGTAATAAACATACAACAATACTAACAAAAACATTTTTCTTTTCTTATTACGTACCTCTGCCCACATTAATATTAATACAATAAAAAATACGTTTATGGTACTACTAGTGGAACACTGGCTCTCTCCAGTGGCACAGGGCGGTACCAGTGAGTTACAAAATGTATCTTCTATAAACCTATATTCTCACTAAATAATATTCTGTGCTTGACAATACTACTAGTTATAAATGCAAGTATAGTCAGTTATTTCAATTCAGTTTATTTATATTGAGCCAAACAGAGTTGTCTCATGCTGAATGACTCTGGAGAGAGGTTTGTAACGTGCCATAATGGGACATGAAAATGGACACAAGGACAGTTACAGAGTATAATAGAAAAGTGTTTACAGAGGGAGCGTTAAAGCCAAGACAAGTTTATTTGTATAGCACAATTCATACATACAGCAGTTCAAAGTGACAGAGTTAATTAGTCTAGCAGAATAGGCACATTTAAGTCATAATATTGATGTTATAATTTATAATTTTGCAGTATTACTCTTGCTTATCTCGGGTCTGTTTGTGCAGAACAGTTGTGCCTTTACATCGTACACCCGGAGTGAGCTTTTGGATATTGGTTTGCAATTTTCCGACGGTTTTATGGACATCCTTCGACTCCCTCCTGAAATCACTAGGACGCCGGTGGCAGCTCATTCTTCGGCCGGGCGGAAGTGCTCGCAGGCGGCGTCGAACGTAAACAGAGAAGGGGTACGGGAGGACTTAGAGCTAGGCTAAAGCTAACACCTCACGGCTCTCTTTACCCAGTATCTTCCTCGCCAATGTCGATCGCTAGTGAACAAAATGGATGAGATTCGACTCAACATGACACACAGCAAAAGACTTCTGAACTGTAACGTCCTTATCTTCACGGAGACGTGGTTAAATAGTGGAATACCAGACTCTGCTATTGAGCTCACGGGACATCACATGCTCGCGCGGACAGAACAACAGATGGATCCGGTAAGACAAGGGAGGCGGATTGTGTATTTATATTAACAAAGCTTGGTGCACAAACTCCGCTGTTGTTGGGAGCCATTGTTCAGCTAACCTAGAGTTTCTCATGGTTAAATGTAGACCGTTCTATTTGCCGCGGGAGTTCACCTCCACCATTATAACTGCAGCTTATATTCCCCCGGACGCTGATGCCAAGCTTGCTATGAAAGAACTTTATGCAGCCATCAGTAAACAACAGACTATTCACCCGGAAGCAGCGTTCATTGTTGCGGGTGATTTTAATCACTCTAACCTAAAAACTGTGCTACCCAAATTTCATCAGAATGTTTCCTGTCACACCAGAGGAACAAAACCTAGACCATGTCTACACAAACATGGCTGGAGCTTACGTGGCGACACCCCTCCCCCACCTGGGACAATCAGACCACATCTCTTTGTTCCTCACTCCCAAATATTCACCCCTCATCAACCGTGTGAAGCCATCAGTGAAGACCATCAAGGTGTGGCCTGCGGGGGTAGATTTCACACTCCAGGAAAAGTTTCTACACACAGACTGGAGTATGTTTGCTTCCCAAGCCACCAGTGGTGCTCACACAGACATTGACTGCTACACCTCCTCTGTATTGGATTATATTAATACCACCATTGACAGTGTTACAACCCAGAAACAGATCACCACATACCCAAACCAGAAGCCATGGATGAATCAGGAAGTGCGACTCCTGTTGAAGACACGCAATACTGCCTTCAGATCAGGAGGCGCACAAGCCTACAGCACATCCAGAGCAAACCTGAAGAGGGGCATCAAAAGGCCAAGCACTGCTACAAGCTGAAGATAGAGGACACTTCTCCAACTCTGACCCTCGACGCATGTGGCAGGGCATCCAGGCCATCAGTGACTACAAACCCACCCACTCCACCCTGCAGCCACCGATGTCAACTTCCTGAATGAGCTAAATGACTTTTATGCTCGCTTTGAAAGAGACAACAGAGAAACTGCAACCAAGCTCAAACCCTCAGTTGACCACCCCCATTCACACTCTCATCCACTGATGTCTGCAAGGCACTGAGCCAGATCAGCACACACAAGGCTGCTGGACCTGACAACATCCCTGGTCGTGTTCTCAGGGCATGTGCGGAGCAGCTCGCTGGGGTTTTTACAGACATTTTCAACCTGTCTCTTGCCCAAGCAGCTGTACCAACATGCTTCAAATGCACTTCCATTGTGCCAGTGCCAAAACACTCTAGTCCAAGGTGCCCCAACGACTACCGCCCTGTAGCACTCACACCCATCATCATGAAGTGCTTTGAGCGGCTGATCCTGGAACACCTAAAGACTCCATACCACCCACATTGGACCGCATCAGTTTGCTTACGCAGCAATAGGAGCACAGAGGATGCAGTTGCTATGGCACTGCACTCTGTGCTCACCCACCTGGACAATAAGAACTCTTATGCACGTATGCTGTTTGTTGACTTCAGCTCAGCATTCAACACTATCATCCCGACCAAGTTAATAGCCAAACTTGAAGACTTGGGCATCAATACCTCACTCTGCAACTGGATTCTGGACTTCCTGACCAACAGACCCCAGAATGTCCGATCTGGATCCACCTGCTCCACATCCATCACACTTAACACTGGTGTACCACAGGGCTGTGTGCTAAGCCCATTTCTCTACTCCTCTTCACCTCTGACTGCAAGCCTGTGCTTGGATCCAACGCCATCGTCAAGTTTGCAGGCGACACTACAGTGATTGGTCTCATCAGCAACAACGATGAGACTGCCTACAGGAAGAGATCCAGCACCTGTCCACATGGTGCAACGAAAATAACCTGCTCCTCAACACCACCAAAAGCGAAGGAGCTCATCGTGGACTTCAGGAAAGAGTCTAGAGGCACACACGACACCATTCACATCAATGGAATGGGCGTCGGCGTGTCTCCAGCTTCAAGTTCCTGGGGACCCACATCTCGGCTGACATGACCTGGACAACCAACACCTCCAGCCTGGTCAAGAAGGCTCACCAGCGCCTCTTCTTCCTGAGGACACTGAGGAAGAACCAGCTCTCCTCGGCCATCCTGGTGAACTTCTACCGCTGCGTGATAGAAAGCATCCTGACGAACTGTGTCACAGTGTGGTATGGGTGCTGCTCTGTCATGAGCGCAAGGCATTGCAGCGGGTGGTGAAAACTGCCCAACGCATCACAGGGACTCCACTTCCTGCCATCGAAAACATCCAGAGGAAACGCTGTCTGCGTCGAGCTCGCAGCATCCTTAAGGACTCCTCCCACCCAGCCCACAGACTGTTCTCCCTCCTCCCCTCCGGCAGGCGTTTCAGGAGCCTCGGACAGGAACCAGCAGACTAAAGAACAGTTTCTTCCCCAGAGCTGTCTCTTTACTGAACTCTAACCCTTGCTGACCCCACACCTCTCACAGACTCCTCTCTCACCCCCCACCATGCCACTCCCTCACAGACTCTCCTCTCCCCCCCACCATCCCACTACCCTCATAGACTCTTCTACCCCCACCACCATCCCACTCCCCTCACAGACTCGTCTCATCCCCACCATCCCACCATCCCCTGCACTACTGCACCTTTGCTACCAACTGTTTACATTCCACTGTTTGCACTACCTTAAATCTACTGCTTACCTTAAGCTAACATACAATTGTTTACACCTACCTGTAAAATTCTGTTCATAGTTAGAGACATCTGTATATCGTGTGTGTGTGTGTGTGTGTGTGTGTGTGTGTGTGTGTGTGTGTGTGTGTGTGTGTGCTTGTGTGTGAGTATGTGTGTTGTGTGAGTGTATGTATGTGTACGTGCATGTGAGTGAGTGTGTGTATGTGAGTGTGTGTGTGTGTGTGAGTGTATGTGTATGTGTGTGTGTGTGTGCTTGTGTATGTGTGAGTATGCGAGCGTATGTGTATGTGAGTGAGTGTGTGTGTGTATGTGTGTGTGTGAGTGTCTGTGTGTATAGCTCTCCCGGTTTAATTCCCCTGTGAGTATGTGTGTATGGTGGTGTGTGTATGTGAGTGTGTGTATGTGTGTGTGTGTGTGTGTATGTGTGTGTGTATAGCTCTCCCGGTCTAATATGGTGTGTGTGTGTGTATGTGTGTGTGTATAGCTCTCCCGGTCTAATTCCCCTGGGTGTATGTGAGTGTGTGTATGTGTGTGTGTGTGTGTGTATGTGTGTGTGTATAGCTCTCCCGGTCTAATTCTGGGTGTATGTGTGTATGTCAGTGTGTGTATGTGTGTATGGTTGTGTGTGTATGTGAGTATGGGAATGTCTGTGTGTACAGCTCTCCCGGTTTAATTCCCCTGCGTGTATGTGTGTATGGTTGTGAGTGTATGTGTGTATGGTTGTGTGTGTATGTGTGTGTGTATGTGAGTGAGTGTGTGTATGTGTGCGGCGCGATGCGTGTGTATCACATTACATTTAGAGTACATATCCACCTGTAAATGCTGTTTATAGAAAAGAGACACCTGTAATTATATTTATGGCACACACTCACCTTTTTATAGTAATAACCATCTGTATATTTATATTCACTGTACATATTACCTGTAAATCCTGTACATCTCCATATCCTGCACGTACGCAACCATTGTATATATCCTGCACTTTACTGCTATTGCACTTCTGGTTAGACCTAAACTGCATTTCGTTGCCTTGTACCTGTACTTGTGTAATGACAATAAAGTTGAATCTAATCTAATCTAATCTAATAATACAATTGTCCACTGACGTAACTACTTTGATTAAGACCGTACTTGGAGAGAGAGGTGGCACTTTTTTGGAAGCACTGCTCCAGAGTTAGAACATTTATTTAAGTTACTCACTCTGTTGTGTCCTTTTATTTCAGATGAAAACAAAGAAGCGCCACAGGAACAGCGCTCCGGAGTGGGGCGCCTACTGTAACCTCAGCGAACTGGGTCAGTTATGCCAGAAAAGCTCCCCTTTTAATCTTGCATTTTAGTTCAATCCCCATTCCCCCTTCACACTGACAGTGTCCTTCAGCAACGCACTAAACTTTGCCTCTAGTGTCTGCAACAGTGTGTGTGAATGGATGCTTACTATAAAGCACTTTGAGTGCCTATGAAGGCAGAAAAAGGCTAAATAGATGCAGCTATTAAACCTGGTCACTTAAGATCATGATCAGAATTTGGGGCGGCAGTAGCTCAGTGGTAGAGCGGCCGTCTTTCAACCGGAAGGTAGTAGGTTCGATTCCCGCTCGCCCCACAGTTCATACTGTCGTTGTGTCCTTGGGCAAGACACTTAACCCACCTTGCCTCCAGTGTCTGTAGCACTGGTGTATGAATGTGTGTGACTGTAGAGGTGTGTTTGGTGGTGGTCGGAGAAGGTTGAGCGCCGTTTGTGTGGCAGCCGCCATCTCTGTCTGCCCCAGGTGTGAATGTGTGTGAATGGGGTGAGTGGTAAGCATGATGTAAAGCACTTTGTGATCTATATCTGTGAAAGGTGCTATATAAATAAGACTTACTACTTACTTAATTTAGTGCCAGGTCTGAAGGGGGCCTAAGTCACATATTATTCAAGCAAGCCTTTGTCAGTCATTTCAATATGTCAACAAAAAGTCACAGTGGGTAAAGTTATGGTTTATTCTTTAGAGGTGTAACGTCATCAATAATGACAGTTTAGATTTGTATGATAAGTACATAGAACAGAATCCTTTGTCTTTATGATATTCAAGCTCACATACAGTAGTATTACAGGTATGTGGTTGTAGTTTGTGTGTGTAACTCTGTGATGTGTTTCTGCTCAGGTGTGTACTGCCTGGATGCCCGGCGCTACAGCTACCACCTGGACCCTCGCTACAGAGGTACAGTGCAGAGCACATGGGCCCTCAGCACCCAGCCACGTCCTGTTCTGACTCTCCTGCACTGGTCCCATCCCTACAACTCTATCCTGTGCACTACAGTCTCTGCATGTCAAGTATTGTTAGGCACTTGAGACACTGTTCTTTGACATATGAGTTTCTTCCAGACATAAGTGGAGTTTACAAAGGAGTGGAGTGAGGGTATGACTAAAGCTGTGTGTTTTGATGTCCCAAGAGCAAAAGTCATCCTTCAATCTCTTGCACTAGAAGGCATTGTTTAGACATATAAACAATAAAAATGGTCTATTATTATTAACGAAGACATCGGGAAAACAATACTGAGGTCAGACTCAAGTCGCTTCTAATCTGTTCAATTTGTAGTTACCCATGTAAACTAAGGAAATTATATAAAAATTTAACCTCTGGGTCTTGGGGTCATATTGCTAGGTTCCTTTCTATTGTCCACCGAGGAAACTACCAGATATGTAGTCCAAAAGGAGATTTATTAATATCCACAAAGCTTTTTGTCTATCCATCATAACATAATCCAAAAATTCACAAGTTAAGCACAAGTGTAAAAGTAACCAGTTCTAGTATAGATTATTGTTCACGTAACACACAAAGCACCACAATAAGCAGTAAAGCTGAAAACACACAACCTACATCTTCAGAGATGTAAGAGAGAGTTGAAAATATAGACCTGCTTTGTATATTTTGCAGTTTAAATTTGAAATATCATGTATAATGTTTCTCCTTGTGTCTCCTGCAGGATGAATGCTGCTGCCCCTCTTCTGTGTTAGTCCCTCTGTCCTGGGACCCCTCTCCTGCTCGGAGCCCCTCTCTCTTGCTCCTAACCCCCACTCCTCAGATAATGCTTTTGAATGTCATGGACTCTTCCTGAATGACCAGTTTCCCATGTTTCCTTGCAGCAATTATTGTGCCTATGACTTTTCATTTCTATGTTTTAGCTTGAAAATGAACTGTGCACAAGAGTGAGTTCTGTGTTGTATGAGCAATATATGATTGTTTCTACTGATCACTGAGCAAAGGTTTGTAAAGATCAACTCCAACCAACATTGAATAAATCGACCTTGATGGATAAAGCTTCTTATAGAATGTGTTGCACTGTCCATCTCTATGAGGAACTGTCATTGTTTAATCCCAAGTGCCCATCTTGACCCTGTTCACACCTGGTATTTACACATATGCACATGGATCTCGCGTCCTGCTAAACATGCTCCTGTTTCACTAAAAAGCAGTTTACCACATTTAGATTAAATAATACATGCTCTTTTTATTTCAACGTACTCTCTAGTTTATTTTAATCTTTAACACTCAGGAGAACCCTCCAGTTGGCAGTATTATTAGATTATATTGCAATGAACAATACTTTATAATATAAAAAAATATAACTGCGGGGGGTAGATTGCTGTTTGAAGCTACAAACTTACCTACAGAAACATTGGGCTGTGGGCCAGGTGAGCCTTGGAAAGAAATGTTTTGCTGTGATTTAAATAAACACTGGACACAGTTTAAATTATTTTCTATTGCAACAAGTCTCCTACACATGTTTATTCACAAACTGAAGTTCAGAGTTTCTGAGTTCTGTGTCAGACCGATGTGATCCTTCAGATATGTCTGCCACTTTCTCTCTAACCATTACTTTCTTGTCGACATCTGTGTTTGTGACCACGCGATTGGCCAAAGGCCCGGTATGTGCTGATCATTCTCATCTATTCAAATCATTAATAATAAAGCCTAAATGACAACAATCATGTTTTCTTCACAGATGACTCCTGTTACAATATGCTGTTAAATAATAATAAAAAAAAAAATGCATACTGTTCATTTAACCCTGGTCCCTTGAGAGCCACACAGACGTGTTAATCCCAGGCATAAACAGCTGTACGGTCTCCTAACCCCCCTGTCCTGTCCCGTCTCTGTGTTGTTGTGCAGACTTCATGAAGGGCTCTCTGTCCAGCACCTGCTCTCTGAACAGTGAAAACCCCTACGCCACCATCAGCGACTCCTCCGGCGGGGCCTGTAAACACTCCGAGAGCAGCTACGTGGAGATGAAGTCCCCCGCTCATCACAACCACATGACCCACTGCTGCTCTACCGCCATCGTCACCACGGCAACCACCAACACTGTGCCCATGAAGAACGTCTACGACGTGGGTACGTGGGCCAGGGATAGCAATACATTCAACCATTATTGGAAGATCAATCATTTTTACTGGTGGCAACATTGTGCATAGCAAAATTGCAACTCTCACCCCGCCTTTCTAAATCCGATGAGCACATACAGTAGCCCTGCAAGGTCATGCTGTTGTTATTCATGCTGTTGAAAAAAAGGGGAAATGGGTCAGAGGAAGCAAAATCATTTCAGTTCATTAATGCCCCCAAAAAGGAAGTGTTCAAAAAAGAAAATTATGTCTTAGTTTAATTTTACAAGATTTTACAGAGCAGATGTAAAGAGTGTGAGGTGACAATGCAAGTTTAAAAAAACTAATTTTGAGCAATGTGGTAATTTTATCAGTTCTATGTATGTTCTACAAATAAATTCCACATACTTTTTATGAGGTATAATATTTCTGCCAACATTTAACTGTCTCCCTATATACAGTTGTGCTCATAAGTTTACATATTGTCAAAGGATCTCCGGGAAAAGGTAATTGAACTGTATAAAACAGGAAAGGGATATAAAAAGATATCCAAGTTATTGAGGATGTCAATCAGCAGTGTTCACTCTAATTTGAAATCAAACACGGTCAGATAGACCAACCATTTCAGCCACAACTGCCAGGAAAATTGTTCGGGATGCAAAGAAAACCCTACAAATAACTTGTATAAGCTGAAATACAGGACTCTGTGTGGCTGTTTCAAGATGCACAATAAGGAGGCACTTGAAGAAAAATGGGCTGCATGGTCGAGTAGCCTGAAAAAAGCCATTACTACACAAATGCCACAAAGCATCCTGCTTACAATAGGCTAAACAGCACTAGGACAAGCCTCAAAACTTCTGGAACAAAGACATTTGGAGTGATGAGACCAAAATTTAACTTTTTGGTCACAACCGTAAACAATACATTTGGAGAGGAGTCAACAAGGCCTATGATGAAAGGTACACCATTCCTTCTGTGAAACATGGAGGTGGATCACTGATGTTTTGGGGATGTGTGAGCTACAAAGGCACAGGAAAAGATGAATGCAGCATGTTATCAGAAAATACTGGAGGAAAATTTACACTCGTCGGCCCAGAAGCTGCGCATGGGACATACTTGGATGTTCCAACATGACAACAATCCAAAGCACAAGTCGACCTGTCATTGGCTACAGCAGCATAAAGTGAAGGTTCTGGACTGGCCATCTCAGTCTCCGGACCTCAATATCATTGAGCCACTCTGGAAGATCTCAAACGTGCAGTTCATGCAAGACAGCACAAAAATTTACAGGAACTGGAGGCTTTTTGACAAAAACAATGGGCAGCTTTACCATCTGAGAAAATAAATAGTCTCATCCACAACTACCACAAAAGACTTCAAGCTGTCATTGATGTTAAGGGTGACAATACACAGTATTAAGAACTGTATGTAAACTTATGAGCACAACTGTATCTACTGGTTTGTTTTTAATTATATTATATTTTTTATAGTGTGATTTAAAAATATATTTACTGAATTTTCTTTTAGCCGGATCTGTCTTCTCCTACACAATCAGTGGTAGCTGCATTGTCTGGTGTATCATCCTCTTTTTACTATAGTTCCCGTAATAACATGATAAATCTGTGTCTTGTATTTGTAAACAGCTTTGTGACCTCAGTTTTGGTTAAACAGTCTGGAGGTTAAGTAACACAGAAATCAATTTAGACACAGTATAAATATGAAACTTTCTTTTGTAAAAAGAGTAGAGTTTTTGTATTGTTGTGTTTCAAAACTACGGCCTGTACACATTGTCAATTTTATATTTTCTCCTTTGACCTAAATGATTAATAACCCCCTGTGTGTTTCAGAGCCCACCATCAGTGTGATCCAGGGCAACTGCAGCGTGATCGTCCCAACTTACCCCCAGAACCCCTACGACCTGCCCAGGAACAGCCACATCCCCAGCCACTACGACGTCCTGCCTGTTCGGCCCAGTCCGTCCCATAGCCACAGCCCTCCTCTAACAGGCAGTCCCACCAGCTCTCTGCTCTAGGACCCCCTCCCTCCTCAGTGTGCATCAGACAGGGCACGTCACCCACAGGGACAAAACCAGGACACAGGACAATGGCGACGACTAATGTAGCACAAGAACAAAACAGGTTGCCACTTTGAGAAAGATGTAAATGTACGGTAGGAAGACATTACAAGGATGATGGAAGGGGAACTGACAAAATAGAAATGCAAATTAAAATGATAGGACAGATGACTGTGAAATTTTAAATGAACTATTGCTCCTGGGAAACTGGGAATAAGGCTTGTATTGTCCTTAAACTACAGTTTACCATTGTAATTTGAGAGAACTAATTTCTGTTTGGATATTATAATTTATTGTTGTTTTGATTTTTGCAAGGTGTTGCCCACTTTCAGAGTCGTTCATGTGCTTTTTAGACTTGGGACACACTGGGGGATTTCAAAATGCATGCACACTTTCAACCTAATCTTCTTCTTGTCTCGTTATAATCATAAGAGCACACACACAAGGCAATAATACCAGACCAAGACCTGGCATCTGTTTGTGGGACCGTTATATGAAAAACATTATATTTCTGCATTTATAAGAATCTGTGTGGGGATGATAAAAAAGCATACCAGTTAATAAGTCACTCAAAGCCAGTGTTAATTAGTCTTTTTATTAGACTTTGTGAAACAGAACAGAGAAAGACTCAGCAGACTATCGGCTCACAAAACGGTTTACAGAGATTGAGACATTGGAAGGGACTTGTTCATCCCGTTTGTGACACTTTCCAGCTTGATTTCATTTGCTACTGCTGCTATACTGGCAGAAAGTAGTACAGTTGCATTTAGACTACACACATTTTGGTCTTTTGAAGCAGGGTGTATTTTACCCTAGAGTTTATCCATCTATCCACTTATTCTAGACTGACTAAACTAGACTTCCTCTAGCTCCTCCGGGAGAATACTGAGAGAGAAACAGTCCTTCCAGCTATGTCCTGGGTTGACCATGATCCTTTCTAAAACCCTGTGCATCGAGGACATTTTAGATTCCTCACCTGAAAGTCCGCACTAAGAACCCACAAATTGTTCCATTGTATTTTTAGGTTCTCTGTCTTTTGCTTTTACTCTAGTTTTTAAATCCACACCAAAAAACTTACCTTGACGCTGTCAGTTTATTCAATGGCACATTTAAAAACTCAAAGTGCTACTAGCCACAAGAAGAAAAAAGAAAAACTAATCAAATTTGTCAAATAAATCTAATTAAAAATACAGTAAAATAATCAGTTCAGCCTTGTTGTTGCCATGACAACAGGGCCGTGTGCCTCCAGGAGACAATTCCTAATAATACTCATTAGGAGTGTTTATAATGACGCAAAGCATGTCGTAGTGTAGCATTCAAAACATATAACAACATAATCTGAGTGTATTTTTAAACTCTACTGACGTTTCCTGCATTTGCTCTTTTACATGTGTTTAATTGTTCCACACCAGACAATTCAGACAAACACTCCGGGTGTGAAAACTTCCTTTTGTAATGAGTCGATTGTACAAATCAAACATGTTTGATATTCTCTGCACACATAAGGCTTTGACCTGATTTGGAGCAGTTCAGTAACTCTGAACACAACAAAAGAACTAAAGGCTGCATGCCTAACAGTCATAATTGGGCAGAACATTGTCTAGTGGCCAGCCTCACTCTAGGTTTTTGTTTTAGCGTTGGTATGAATTGTTTCTCCTTTAGACTCCTGGACTATAACCTCCTCCTGCTCCTTTTGGATTTCCTTTATGACTGTATTATATTCAAACTGAGTTACAACATGTGATGGGACATATTATTGTGAACTCCCTTCATCTTGACGTCAAAGGGAATCTACTTTACATGAACCTACAGATAGAGCAACTGTTTTGACATGCTCCTTTACTACTGACCTGAAAAGAAAACTGTGTCTTTTGACTGAACTTCTTGTAAAGCCCTCTCTACAGAAGATCTATAGACAAGAAATATGCATTTTGTGGGCATTACTGTACGCATAAGAGAAGAAAAATGGACTCTGATGACATGGAATTACAAAGCAACACATTGACGCTGTTTGTAACATCTTTTCTTACTTCCAGTTTACATATTGAAATATCTGAGGCAAACCATACTCTTTTGTATGTAATATAGTCAGTGTACATTATTATTAGTACGGTTATTGTGCTTTTCCTTTGAGATTAATGCATGCCGAAGAGTTAGTGAGGAGTAGTTTCATGGTGACTTCAGAGCAGGTCCAAGTATGACCTCAGTTTTAAATGTATGGTAAATGAAATATGCACTTGTGTTTTTGTGTTAAAACAGATCCCACTGACTCAAAGGTTAAGTGGTGGGATAATATTGCCATAACGTTATGAGTCCTCGGTAATAACGGGACACGTTGACAATCAGGTTACCCTTTTCACTGTGTTGGCTTTACTTACTTTAGTTCATCTTTGGTTTAGTTCCTGTAGAAGTGATGCTTGTTTCTCTTTTTTGTCTCAGGCTCTGAATCCAATAAAGTTGTCAAAACCAGGGTAAATATTTGTTTCACTTAGAGGTTGAGTCCTATTATTTAATGTTCAAACAAGTCTGCACAGTGACCGAATAATTATAAGAAGCATAAACCTAGAAACACGGAAGACTTTTAACTGTTTGAGCGTGTTAAACACTGCAATAATTCTATTTAGAAAATTGTTAAATATTTAATTCTTTATAAGAAGGAATCTTCTCGAAAGTGAATGGTTGTCTGTCAGTGTCTGTCCCCAAGTGTCAGCCCTGCGACTAACTGACCATTGTCCACGCCCCAGGCCTAAAGCTGCTGGGATAAGCTCCAGTCAACACGACCCTTAACGGGACTAAGCAGCAAAGAATGAACAAATCCTATTTATTTGCTTCCGTTCTTAGTTGTTTTTTGTTTGTTTTTTCTCTGTGTAAAGATTCACCCAGCACAGAATAACCTCCTCTGTTTTAATCTGTAGCCGTTACTTCCTTGTTGACATCAGTGTGGTCCAATGTGAGCATCAAAAACTCATGAGCGACCATGTGATTGGCCAAAACCTCTGGTTTGTGCTGAACAATTTCTTCTATTAAATCCCTAATAATAAAGCCTAGAAGACTTCTTATTTCAATTATTGCTATTAGATCAATAAACAACTCAAATAGAAGAGACGTAAATGGCTTCTTTGACAATTTACTTCAGATAATTATAAGTATTCACAGGGTTCCCACTCTTTCATTAACATCAGATTAAAGGACTTTTAAAGCACTATTTATTTTATATCAAGCACTTATTTACAACCCAGCATATAGCGTAATTGAAAGACCTCTTACAGTACTGCACAGTTCACCTACACTTAACATTTACATTAAATGTTTCAAAGTAATAATGATGTTCTGAATGTGTAGGTTTCATTAAAAGAAAATGAGTTGTCTTTTAAATTAAATCCAATTAAGTCAATGGAGTTCATACTGGTTTTATTCAAATACAATTTCTTACATTTTGATGATAAAATTTAATAAACATTTTCTTGGATTAAACCGTTTTTGCTGTATTTCAATTAGAAATTCTCAATTTTAAATTTATAAAAAGTGGTTCAATGCAGTAATATTACAGTCAAACCTGTTCACATGAAAATGTGCACCTTCGCTCAATAGAGACGTTACTCATTTTGTAATTTACTTTTTATTGTAAATCAAAATTGTTATTGACAAACAACCAAAACAAATTGTAAATAAATAGAACTACTCAAAGTGCATTACAGATGCACAAAACCAAATTTAACACTTTAAAACCTTAAAATTTAGCACTTTTAAGGACCTATTTTTGTTTTCAAGTACTTTCAAGAAGCGTGGGAACCCTGTATATACAATAATAGTGTTGTAGCCAAGGTCACACCTAAAACCATATTTATACAATCTATGCCTAAAACCTAAAATGTCATGTTTGCTCCGGTTTGCTCCATAGATTGTATAATAATTTTGCTCTCGTAGTGTGTTTAACTCTCTCATTTCCAATCGCTCTGATCCATTATCCACACACTCCTCGGACTGCGCCATCTGGTGTGTCTCTGTAGAACTGTCCGTTGTGTTTGGCATTGTGGACACTTAGAAGAGAACTACAAGAGACTACTTAAACCTTATTAAAACACTAAATAATCATTCTACTTTTTATTTGACTTGATATGAATCAGTGAGTGCACTCCATAAAGGTTTATGACTGGTGCGCTTTATTAAGATGTACTGATAACTTAAGATATAGACACAATTGTACAATTTATCAATCTGTACAAAACACAAAGGCATTCATTGACCCCCCTCCCACTCACGCCTTTAGATTCACTCTTTCCACCTTTACACTGGAATTACAGTCAGTTATATTTCAATCATAGAATAATAAAAAAAAAAAGATATCAAACACATAAGAAAAAAACAGGAAAATGGAGATACAGAAATCAGAAAAAAAGGAATCACTTGTCGACAGATTCATAGAGAGAGAAAGCGGAGAGGCTGGGCCGAGAGCGCCGTCTGTTACGGGAACGCCATTGGCACCTAGGGCCAGCGCAGACACCACACACGGGACAGCTACAGAGAGGCTTAAGAGAAGCTAAAGAGAGGCTGAGTCACGGCGCTTCTGGTAAACGATGTCGGCAAAGATTTTGCATGGAAAAGATCCGAAGAATCCCTAAAAAAAAGCACCGAACCATACTACTTTGGGAAGCCTTTATTCTTATTTGGTTCCATCAGAGTGTCCAGCTTTCCAAAAGGTGGAGCTAAACAATGCCGTCTTTAGATTTGATGACAGATACTCTTTACTCTATTGACTTCAGTTCAAAAAGTTTCAGATTTGAGTGTCTCCTGAAGGGGCCTGACAAGCTCTCTCTTTAGACATAACACACTTTGAAGCTATAGGCCAATCTGGAGCCGTCTGTTTAATAAAGTACTGGACTGACAGAGACGAGCTACAAGACGTTTTTTTTTTATTTTTTATAAATAGGGTTGTATGTAGCAGTGAGTTGTAGATGGTGTAGATAGTATTAGCTGTATTAGCTTCCTTAAGAGTGCTAGCAGCTTAGAGTAAAGCTAACTTTGTGTCCGGACTCAACCATTTTTAATCTAAACTTAAATATATTGACCAAACAATAATAAACCCATGACATTTCTCAAACTTGAAAATTTAATTTTACACGACTTTTCCAGTTTTTTTTCTGAACCCTGTGAAGCTAATGCACTACCACATATACAACTCCACAAATCACCAAATTTAAGCTAGCTAGTTTTAAACCCCTCTGCAGATTTGAATGGTAATGGCTGCTACATAAGAGCATACGACACAGAGGAGCAGTGAAAGCCATGACATTGACTTGAGAGGCAGCTCGGTGTACATAGGCGTTAGTGAGCGTGACTGATACACAACGACTAAAGCTAGAATGGCGTGTTCATGTCGAGTAGTGATGTCAGCGGAGACCGGAGGCAGGTGATGGGCTGACGGTGAAGACAAGTCCAGACCCCTTGTGTGGATTTGAGCATGAAAATGTAGTTCAGTGTAGGGCTGGGCGACAAATCAAAAAATTGCGTTGTTAATTTTGAGCGCCAAATCAGATTCAAATAGATGCAGTAATGCCCGGGGTTAGTGCCGTGACAGGAAACAGGTAAAAAATAACAGTGTACGTAGCTAGTTTGCTTACTTTGATGATCTATGCTTATTTGCTTTATGCTAATGAATTTTAGCGAGGGCGCGTAAATTTTACATCTGGAATATGGAGACAGAGAAGGCTAAAAAAAAACTAAAAAGACATCCAACCTTAACTGCTTTATTTTCACTGAGGGTAATGCACTCATTCAATATTTTGATAAATACATTTTCATCGCCCAGCCCTACTTCAGTGCATTCTCTCAATTTAAACTACCACCAATGACATTTGTGTGCCAACTATATATGTGTGAATACATGCAAAGCGTCATAAGCAAGAGTATATATTTTAGGAATGTCATATGAGAATTATTAAATTGTTGTCTATTCCTTCATCTGTCATAGATGTGTAATAACATGGGGAAAAATATCCATACAGCCACGTGATAGACATTCTGCATAATAAAGTATGTCAATATGTAAAGGCAGGCTGTGAGCCAAGCATGAATAGGACAGTATCTGCACTGGGCCACACTCAGGCTGACACTAGGACAAGTGAGGTCCAGATGTAGTGTTGTATTCAGCTGAAAATTACACCCAAAGGGCCAGTCATAAGTCCAACCAACCGATACAGTTTGGTAAAATGCCATGAGAATTGTTTCCACTGGAGCAGTACAGTCAATATGGGTCATTGTGAAAGGAAGTCTTACGATGCACACGTTGTAAATAATAAACAATAAATTGCATTTGTGTTTTATTTTCCTGGTTATTAGAAGTTTTAATGTAGGATAATAGCTGGAAGATGACGTAACAATCCCGTTCTGTTTCACTCAATGGAAACGTGCTTAACTAAACTGTACCGCTTGGTGGAAACAAGGCTTGTGTAGTGTAGTCTCTTGATATTAAACATGCAGACAGCCCCTTCTGAGAAAAACATGCAAAGCCAAGCTGAGATTCAACTATTCACACAGCGTCCTATTCACAGCAGTCCGATCATAAAGCATGACACTACCTATATCCTCGTAATACATCCATGTGGTTTCAAAACAGTACATTGCACCAAAGAGGACAGAAACTGAGCCCATTACTGCAACTGGGCTTCAATATCCATATACACATCTATGACTAATTATTAAAAAATGATCTTTGACTTAATCTAAATAATTTGTAATGTGTAGTGGATATTTTATTACAGTGACAGGATGGGCTTCAGTGAGGAGAAGGTTTAAAAGACCAGCCGTAAATGACATCAAGCGTGTATATAAGGAATACATTATGAAGTTGATGTGGTTTAAATCCCATATACACAGTAGTACATATGATACAATGATACAACAAGGGAGTGAGTGACAGTAAAAAAGAGTGGACAGTAAGATGTTGACAGTGCATTTAAAACAGACAGCATTCAGCATGTTTTGTTTATGGAGACGAAAGTTAACATATTTGTAATAAGGTCACACAGCATTTTGTAATAATCCATTGATAGACCTCGTGAAACATCTATAAGTTAAGACTATGACAGCTAAATTATTTGTGGGGGTAATAAGGAGCCTATTTTTGCAGAGCCAACTCTTTTTCTCAACTAACTAGCCACAACTAGCTAACTCTTTCATCTCCACTTAAATCTCAATTTAGTTTATGGAATCAGAAAAAGGCGCTACACTTAGACTAACGCTGCATTCGTTATTGTTGCAACTTTGTTAAAGAAAGAAAAGGTAAAAAATGTGTGTGTTCACAGGTCAAAACAATGTGTGAGTATGGCTCTATTGTTTACTCAGTGCTGCTGTACAACCCTGGCTTAGTCTAAACTTAGTTTGACAAAGACGGAACCACATTATGTCATGGCAGTGTGTTTAAATGCTAAAACTCCAGTTACATTCAGACTAAGGCAATAATTCAAATTTCTATACCTGCATGTACGATCTTATGCTTTGAGAAATTTTGTTGCCAAGTTTAGTTTATTCAGCCACTAGTTACTATATTTGGGATTCAGGTTGTGAAACATGAGAGTTGCAAAGTAAGTATTTAAAAAAGCTTTGAATTTTTGCATTTGATTTGTTATTTTGGAAAATGGAGGTATAATTAAACGTACTAATAAATAGTTTCCAATATTCTTACAAACTAGCTGCTACTAACTCTTTCCACTCCTCTTTACTGTCATTAAATAGAGCAAAAATTGGACAGGAGATAAGATGAGGAGGAGAAGAAGAAAAATCACATTCATATATTAAGACATTTCCGTGACATGTCAGCGCTTCTACAGTAATGAAATATAGACTGATATGAAATGCCTGCTGTCCTGCAGTCGCCTAATGACAGAGGGGGCTCTGCATCGGGGGGACACCCACATGGTGACCTTTAGAGCTGGGATAAACTGAGCTGGGACAGGAGAGGGGCCCGGCCGGTGCAGACACAGCACAGTACCCCCAGGCAGTCTGTTCTCAGGGAAAAAAGGGTCTGGGAGCAGGGCACATCGGGACCGGGACGGGGGAAAGGGACACTGTGAGGGGGTCTGAAGGGAAGCAGCAGATCCACACCAGGGCTAGATGTTCTGACAGCACTGCATCTTTGGTTTGTTCTCGGTGGGCTGTACCTGGATGCTCACCACATTGTTGCTGGGGGACATGTCGCTCTCCTGGCGCTCTGACATCTGCTTCTGGGACACAATGCGGTAGATTTCTGACAAAACATGTGGAAAATAGATGTTAGGGCTCTTCAGAACCAAAACAAAGAAAAGTTCAACAACTGTCATCCTATGTGAACAGCGCTGGACAGTGGCTGGTGTGTGCCCATTAGTAGAAATGAATGACAATAAAAAGTAACAATTTGTGAAATTCCTAACAGAATACTAAAGGGGGCATGAACCAAAAGCATTTCTAATACTAAGACTTTCCTGGTTAATAGATGTTCAAAAAGAGGGTTTTAATGTCAAGCCTAGATATGACATATACAGTATTGGTCAAAATAAGAGCAGTACAATGTGACTAACCAGAATAATCCAGGTTTTTAGTATATTTTTTATTGCTACATGGCAAACAAGTTACCAGTAGGTGCAGTACCATGTTTTTTAAACTTTGGATAATGCATCAGATAAACTAGTTCCTTTGCACTAAAGTAGAAGTCAAGAGTTTGTGTTTATAGTTTTAACTCCTAAAAGTTGGACAGACATTGAAGACAGTAAAGTGTATCTGTGTTATACTATTGTGCTCTTCTTTAAACAGAAGCAAAGTCAGATACGGGATCGACCATGTTCTGGCCCTGGTCTATTATGAGGTAATAAGTACTGGAGTGTGGCACAGGATTTGGAGTACAATAAGGGGGGGGGGGGGGGGGGGCAATCTGCTCACCCTAGTGCCACCTACAAGTGTATGTGAAACCTGTTTTTTTATGTATATTTAACATCTTCACATCCAAGTCATGAAGTTGAAAATAAAGCATTCTCTAAAACAACACAGCAATTGCATAATAGAAGCTGGTTGTGTTGTGTGTGACACCACAAGGTTACCATGAGGTCAAAAACCGGAGTGACTGTACAGTATTGTTCAAAATAATAGCAGTACAATGTGACTAACCAGAATAATCCAGGTTTTTAGTCGATCTTTTATTGCTAAATGGCAAACAAGTTACCAGTAGGTGCAGTAGATTCTCAGAAAACAAACAAGACCCAGCATTTATGATATGCACACTCTTAAGGCTGTGCAATTGGACAATTAGTTGAAAGGGGTGTGTTAAAAAAAAATAGCAGTGTCTGCTGTTGATTGTACAAACTCAAAACTATTTTGTACAAAGGTTTTTGTTTCTAGGATTTAGCAATCCTGTGAATCACTAAACTAATATTTAGTTGTATGACCACATTTTTTTAAAACTGCTTCACATTTGTGTGGCACCAACTTGTGGCACCTCTCAGCTGTTATTCCACTGATTCTTTAACAACATTCCACAATTCATTTACATTTCTTGGTTTTGCTTCAGAAACAGCTTCTTGATTGGATTAAGGTCCGGGGATTGGGCTGGCCACTCCATAACATTAATTTTGTTGGTTTGGAACCAAGACTTTGCTTGTTTACTCATGTGTTTGGGGTCATTGTTGAAACAAACATTTCAAGGGCATGTCCTCTTCAGCATAAGGCAACATGACCTCCTTAAGTATGTTGACAAATGCAAACTGATCCATGATCCCTGGTATGTGATAAATAGGCCCAACACCATAGTAGGAGAAACATGCCCATATCATGATGCTTGCTTTACTGTCTTCTGTGTACTGTCTGTGTACTGTGGCTTGAATTCAGAGTTTCATCTCACAAAAAATATACTAAAAACCTGTATTATTCTGGTTAGTCACATTGTACTGCTATTATTTTGAACAATACTCTATATGCCCATCCAGAGCAACAGTTTACTGAAACACTAGTCTCAAAGAGGAGAATGTCATTCATAAAAGCTGAGTGCTTTGTAGTCTGAAAAAAAAAAAAAAAAAAACAAAACAAATTCCAGACCCAAAATAGAAAGAACTGAACGTACCCTCATCTGTAGTGTCACCTGAAACACTAAAGTGGCCTGTAGTCCCCAATTATGGAAATTTTTCAAAGATTGTATAATAAAGCCAATTTTTGATGGTATTTAAATTTTTTAAAGCTGGCAGGATTGGGAGTTTAAGAGCCACATCAGGTCGTGGTTACTTCACTACACATGATGATTCATAATAGATTACATTTTAGAAGAAAAAGTGTTTTAATATCAGTGGCACAACCTTGACTCTTTATCCATTTTATATCTTGCACTGCAGTACTAGATTACTGTCATTTTATATCTGTCTTTTTTAATATATACCAGAACTAGCTTAATACTAGCACTAGGGTAATATATAGCCTATTCTATAATGATAGATTAAGAAAACGTGAGATAATAAAAATGACAATATAAAAATATTTTCTCAATTGAGTCTCAAGCTAGATGTACACAGATATTTTTATTAAACAGATATTTTTTGTCTCCATTTATAAAAATATCTATCCAGAGTAGAGCGTTTGGGGGGAAAAAAGACAGTGGTAAACACAAACCACAGAGGATATTCAGAGTAGGTGCAGTGAGTTTGTTTTGCCTTGGCAGCACAAAACTCTCACGCAAAAAGGTGATTGACGCGTCACAGACTGTGAGGTGGATTTGTTAAATACGTGTTTTGTAGCTTGCTTAAGATGTTTTGTCAGACACTAGCCCCCTACTATCTGATGAAACATCTCACGAAGGCTTCAGGAAGTATCCAAAACTAGTCAAGCAGGTAAACAAACACTCGTTCCTGTCAAACAAAAGAAAAGTATTCTCAATCAGTTTGTTAGAGGTTAGTGTCTTCCTCTTCCTTACTTTGAAACTGAAGGTAGTATGAACATACACCGAGCTCTGATAAACCTGCTGACAGATTTATAGGGACAGTAGACTAAACGTTTTTGTAAAATAAAATAACAAAATGAATAAAAACTCACAAATAACAAAATCTAGGTAGCAATGCATTTTAAAACAGTAGCCCATCATCAACATAAAATACTTCTGCAGTTGTTTTAATCAGTCTCTGAGCAAATAGAGACTTTCTTTGTCTCTATGTACGGTAAGAGAGCAAAATGTGGAGTGGAGTTCTTGTTCAGGACTGTTTTATGCATTGTTGTCATTTGCCTGTGTGCTATATTGTTGATATTGTGATATGACCATATCTGTATCTAATTAGCACTTAAAGGACCATTACAGAAGATCCAGAGTTTTTGTACTAGCGTGCCACTTCTGGCATTAGCGATACTGCATCCACTGTAGTTTGTGTTCACTGTGCACACGCTGGTACGAGCACGAACGAACAACAACTGAAGAATCATCTGCAGGTTTCAGGTGCACTGGAGGCCTGTCTCTTCTCTGTGTTCACAGGATTCAATTTCAACTTTGCCGCTATTGTTGCTTAGTTTACTTATTGCGGCAAATCAGGAAGTGAGAACCAGTTAAACATGCACGAATGCACATTACGTCACGTCCTACTGAAAGTATTGATCCCAAAACCTTCTCATTTAAATTGACTGTAGAGGCTCAAATAGGGAACCGCGGCAAATTCTCATTCTGCACATCAGGCAGTTGCTGAAGCATGTATGGGTTACAATTTTTTTTATCTGAACAATTGAAACTTCCGTAATGTACCTTTAAATAAAGACAAAGTGCCTAATTTATCAAATGTTTGCGCATATGTTAAATGAATAAAATGCAGCAAAAATGGAGCAAAAGGCATTTATTATCCCTGTGCACATAAGATTATTCCGTTTCACTCTTACGTGACACAGAATTGCGCCTTCTTAGGTTTGCACTTTTTGTCTAATGACTATGGAATTTCGGGTGCGTTTGCGACAACACGCAAAATACAAGATGGTGAATATGCAAATCCGTTAGATCCAGCTAGACCGAGCAAACTCCGACCCCACACACGTACCTGTGGCCTGTGTGCTGTAAACATTTATTGCAGACGCTCCAGACCATCTCCAGTGGACGACAGAGAGCTGTAAGCTGTGGTCTGCTGGAGTTCTACTGCAGCAGGCTACGGGAGTGGTCAAAACTCAAGCCCACATTAAAAGATCTACCCTACATAAAGGATTATGTCCAGAATGAAGCGTGTACATGTGATTTTCTTCCTTTTTGCATCGTAGATCTATTATTCTAGTGACTCGTAAAACTGGTTCAGACTGTGATAACGCTGTTAAGCACATTTATTTATTCATTCACTTCCACTTTGTTGTGAGTAACTGTCACAGTCCCTAAGTTGCTCAGTCACATTCTTTTACGTATCTTACCTTTTGTTATTTTATGCATGAAATTGATTAAAATACAGTTGCAAGATGAAGTATGTGAACCTTTCAGAATTTCATGGTTTTCTGAATAAATGCGACTTAAAATGTGAGTTCTGGGCTCTGACTTGGCCACTCCAAAAGGTGGATGTTGTTTTTCTGAAGCCATTCTCTTGTGGACCTGCTCCGGTGTTTTGGGTTGTTGTCCTGTTGCATCACCTTCTACACAGTTTCAGCTGTCAGACATCCTCACATTATCCTGAAGAATTGTCTGATATATTTGGGAATTGATCTTCCCCTCATTGATGGAAGCTGGCCAGGCCCTGATGCAGAAATGCAGGCCCAAATCATGATGTTTCCTCCACCAGACTTTACAGTTGGGATGATGTTTTCAGGATGATATGCTGTGCCCTTTCTACTCCAGATGTAGCGCTGTGTGTTTTTTCAAAATAGTTCAATCTTAGTTTAAGTCCACAAAACATTTTGCCAATACCACTGTGGAGTGTTAATGTGCTCTTTTGCAAACGTCAGGCGTGCAGCAGTGTTCTTTTTAGCAAACAGTGGCAGCCTTCGTAGTGTCCTGCCGTAGATACCCTGCTTGTTTAGTGTTTAACGTATTGTAGACTCATGAACAGAGATGTTTGCAAGTTCCAATGATGCATTCAAATCTTTGGTTGTCATTTGGGGTTGTTTCTTTACCTCACTGATAAGTCTTTGTTGTGCTCTTGGTGTCATTTTGACTGGGCGCCCAGTTCTTGCAACAGTAAGTAAGAGTAGCAACAGTCCCAAAGCTCCATTTGTAGATTGTTTGCCGAACTGTAGACTGGTGAATTTCTAAAGAAATAACTTTGTAACCCTTTCCAGTTTTATGTAAAGCAACAATTCTTGATTGTGTTTTCTCTGAAAGCTCTTTTTGGCGAGGCATGGCTCACATGAGCGTGTTCTTCTTGTGGAGAAAACTCTAATAATTTAAGTGGTTTTAAATCAGTCAAAGTAGCTGTAGACCACACTTCCAAATGTCTAAGATATGACCTTAACGAGACTCATGGTGTGCTAAACCCGACTCCAATTTGCTTAGAGGTCATTAACTCAAGGATTCACATACTTTTTCCACACGCACTACGAGTTTTTTTTGGTTATTCTCAATAAAAGACATGAAAGATCAGAATTCATTCATTCATTCATTCATTTTCTACCGCTTTGTCCCGTTAGGGGTTGCAGGTGACTGGAGCCTATCCCAGCAGCTTTGGGCCTGAGGCGGGGTACACCCTGGACAATGGCCAGTTAGTCGCAGGGGTGACATTTAGACATAGACAGTGACAAACAACCATTCACTCTCACATTCATTCACTAGGGACACTTTAGATTAGCTAATTAACCTATAAATACATGTCTTTGGACAGTGGAGGAAGCCGGAGTACCCGGAGAGAACCCACGGTAACACGTGGAGGACATGCAGACTCCTCACAGAAAGACCGGAGTCGGCCGAGAATGTTTGAGTCGACCGGGTTTTGAACTCACAACCTTCTTGCTGTGAGGCAGGAGTGCTAACCACTCTGCCATGTGCACCCAGATCAGAATTCTTTTTGTACAATTATTTTTAGACACATTATGTTTGTCAATACCCATGACTCAGATGAAGATCAAATCACATTTTAAGACAAATTTATTCAGAAAACCATGAAATTCCAAAAGGAAAATTGCCCATGTAAATATCTTCAGTAAAATATTCAATAAGGGCTGTCTAAGACATAAACTTCCTCAGGCTGAGAATAAGTCCCACTCCGGCCCTGACTGAGGAACATATTATACAAACGTAACGTCTGCTGAGGCAAGCGTTTGACTCTCACCTTCCCGCAAACAGACGTGCAAAAAACGCATTTTAAAAAGCCTGCCTCCAATTTCTTGCTACTCTCTTCAGTGCAGCTGTTTCCCTTAGTAGATCACATTAACTGTTATACTGTTCACCTGTGAGGATGGTCTGGAAGGCCGTCTCTACGTTGGTGGAGTCCAGGGCAGACGTCTCCAGAAAAGACAAACCGTTCTTCTCTGTGGAGCAAAGACAGGACCAGGGCAAGTTAATGAGCACATATCACATACATTCCACAAATAGCACACATGTTTACCCCATGAACCACAAGCAGCCGATTGTGAAAGACATACCAGGCAACACTTCACCTCTGCACTGGCACATAATCCAAGAGCATATGTCAGGATTTCATATGGACCAAACATTATCTCAATACATTTATCTCATTGTCTACATTTATTTATTAGAATAAATAGATTGTTTTAGATTAACTCTTTAAATTCAAAAAGAGGCACCAGTTTACCACATTTTATGGACTCACACAACCATATTTGTGGTAAATGCAATGTTTTTAATTCACAAAGAAAGAGCATTAAGTTGAGGTTTCAATCTTAAACCAAAACAGCTCTTCTGGATTCGCACATGCTGTTTTTTTTAGCAACGTCTCCATGACCTTTGACCAAATGTCCATGAGCAATCACTTGACTGACTACTGAAATGTAGTTGTTTTAGTATTTCAAACATAAGAGTCTCATTAAACAAAATATTAGCAGTAAAGCAATAATATGAGGTATTTCTAATAAACTTACACAGGTTTTTCATATTTAATACAGTACACAAAAATCTGCAGTCAATATCTATCCTGATACTGATCCAATTATATTAACACCGAAACACTTTGACTGAATGCCAGAGGTATACATTTCTCATAAAAGAAGAATATGAGGAGTTGGTCTGTGGAGTAAAATGTTACTCTAAATGACATGTGTTTCACAGAGAGGTACGGTTCAGGTGTCGACAGCTCATGCCAAATGCCCAAGTTAAACTGCTCTATAACAGTGATTTTAATAGATCAGTTGTAGCTCAATTAATTCTACCACCCAACCTATATTTCCTAAAAAATGTATAGATAAATCCTTATAAAATGTATAGTCAATATGCGTGACATTTGTGAACAATGATATTGTATGTTGATAAGCAACGATATGAAACTTTTCAACCAATAACAAATACTCAAGTGCTTCTCATGGCCGATACAATCCGATAATTGTACATTTTAATAAAAATGGGTCTCAATAATCTTTCTTAGGGTACAAATTTTGAACACCAAGAGTAAAAGGCAATGATAAATTGAATAGATGTAGCTTCCCAAACGGTCAATTGATTTGTTTCGCTTCAATATGCATTTTAAAAGCACATTTACCAGTAGCTGTATGCAAGCAGCAAGCCTCCTGTGCAGTAGCATTGTCCTATGGATGTTCAAATTTACATCCAGCCACTGAGCATACTCAAGGGACTAACAGATGTCCATGGGCCATATCTTCCTGATCAAAACAAAAAGGTATAAGGAGGAGACGGAAGTTCATTAAGGAGCATGTCCAAATCTATTTTTTCCAATTTTCAGGGCGAAGACAGCACTTGAGCAGCACAGGTATGTGTCACGGGTGTTTTGCTTTTAAACAATCACAGGGCTTTCCTCCAGTGCAGTGCTGATTATTATCATTAAATTATATTACTTTTGTTAGTTCTGCAGCTATTAATTATTTTAGTAATCGAGTAATCTATTGATTACTTGGTATGATTAAGTATTCAGATAAAAAGCATAACTGCATATTTTTTTAAAGTCAGCAACACAGTTCAAATTAATAGATAACACATAAGATTTTCTGTTTGAAATAACATGCTGCCACAAGTTTCAGCCCCAGTGGTATATGTTGGCTTTGTCAATCAAGTTGTGAATGTGTGTGGTGACACTGTCATACAGGATAGACAGTCAGAGAAGTAGTGACAATTTGGTTAAGTATAAAACTAAAACTTTACCAGCAAAAGCTCGGGCCTCATCTGTGGGTACGGCCCGCAGGTGGCGCAGGTCGCTCTTGTTGCCCACCAACATGATGACGATGTTACTGTCGGCGTGGTCTCGCAGCTCCTTTAACCAGCGCTCCACATTTTCATACGTTAGATGTTTAGCAATGTCGTAGACCAGCAGAGCCCCTACTGCACCTCGGTAGTACCTTCAGGCCACAGGGAGAGAAAGTGTGTTACAATAAAAATAAAAAACTGTTCATAAAGCCGTTTTCTCCAAGCATCTAAGGAGCGACAGCTCAAAAAATGTGTTGCATACCAGTGCTACACAAGTTATTTTAAGTTTAACACAAAAATGTTTCTAAGAAATTATTTCCCAATACCTTCTGTTAGGTCATGAACAGCACTAACTATTTTCCTCAACAAATATGCTCAGAGCTACTTCCAGTGCCACTGTATTGAAAAAAAACAATCAGCTATTCAGATAATAGTATTATCAAAATACAATTTTTCTGTATACATTTACAATTAATTTACAAACCAATTTGGTTTCAGATTACGCTTTTATTCATTCAACTAGTTAGATACTAACAACTAATTAGATTAACCAGTTATTAATTCTAAAAAGGTTTACTTTTAGGACAGATTTATTCAGAAAACCATGTATGCCACTGTATATGCTCTATCCACAAGTCTTGTAGCATACTTGTAGCTTTCTACGTGATTTTTCTATGTGAAAAATCTATGTGATTTTTGTAGTATTATAAGTTTTAAGCAGGATTAAAAAAAACACCTTCAAGTTTTTTACCACTTGTCTATCTTAGTCTGGCAGGTTTTCATGAAATTACACACGCTTCAATATCCGATTATTAATTGATTATAGAAATTATGTTAGTTGCAGTCTTACATTCAACTTGAGCAATTCAGATTGAGTTTGAGCACTTCATATACAACGTATTTAGTTTCTAGTGGCACAAATATCAGCCCATACAAGAGGAACAAATATGTTAAAAGACTATGAAAGATTTATAGTCCATAGATCAGATATACAGTATTCCCAGTTTGTTAAGTTTGCTGTGAACTCACGCTGACGTAATAGCCCGGTAGCGCTC
This sequence comes from Perccottus glenii, assembly GCA_024416835.2. Taxonomy (NCBI): domain Eukaryota; kingdom Metazoa; phylum Chordata; class Actinopteri; order Gobiiformes; family Odontobutidae; genus Perccottus; species Perccottus glenii. Next base: position 26,772,200 of record CM044548.2, read on the forward strand.
CTGTCCGGCCGTGTCCCAGATCTGTGCCTTCACCGTCTTGCCGTCCACTTGGATGCTGCGCGTGGCAAATTCCACTCCGATGGTGCTCTTACTCTCCAGGTTGAACTCATTGCGGGTGAAACGGGACAGCAGGTTACTCTTGCCCACTCCCGAATCGCCGATAAGGACCACTGGAAAAACACATGACAATATTTAAAAGTAAAATATGCAGAATAAAGGTGTTCAAGAATGCAGAGGTCAATGTATCTTTAAACTGTTTTGATTATTACTTACTCATGCAAAAGTGAAAAAATGATGGGACCGAGATTGTTTAATAAAGAATATACAGCAATGCCAACCTTTTTATACTCGGAATGGATCAAATGCTTGTACAGATTTATGTTTATGTTAACATATTGTGGCAATACCTGGCTTTATCCAATACAGAGCTTAAGTTCTGAAACTCTAAAGCCGGTTCTTACATTAGTATAGCGAGTATGGTTTCTTTACACACCTCTGTTGATTTTGTTTTCCGCTGAGCAATTTGTGGCATATTTAGTCGCATATACAGTTGTGCTCATAAGTTTACATAGCCCGGCAGAATTTGTGATTTTCTTGGCAATTTTTCATATTTGAGAATATGAATGATAACACAAAAACATTTAGTGGTTGGGTGAAGCCATTTATTGTCAAACAACTGTTTATTCTTTTTAAAGAATGACAACAGAAACTACCCAAATGACCCTGATAAAAAGTTTACATACCATGGTGATTTTGGCCTGATAACAATGTACACAAGTTGACACAAACAGGTTTGAATGACTACTAAAGGTAACCATTCTCACCTGTGATCTGTTTGCAGCTCTGCTTTAACAATAAATAACAAATGCAGCAGCTGGTGGAACATTGAAAGTGCAACAACATTTATATTCTTCAAAAGATCACATAACTGTATGCAGAAAATGCATTTGCTACTAACAGAACAGAGGTAGTTACAGGCAGCACAACTTCTACAGATTCTTTGCCAGGAACACTAGCTTGTTAACCATGTCTGGCTTCAGACAGGACCTCTGACAACTCACAATGTTGCCTGATGCACTAAAAATTCTCTGAGGAAGAGCTGGTGGCCTGCATGCACAAGTATTTTCTTGCCATGTTGCTGAGCCGGGGAAAGTTGACTTTGTGAGTTAATCTCCACCACAGAAGGGGGTCCTGGAGCGTACGATCAAGTGCATCACATGATCAACTGCTAAATTCAATTTAGCCAGAGACAGGCGCGCTCAGAGCTGTCATATATCACAACTTTTTAGTGTTTTCAACCACATACTGTTTATTTTAGGTTTCAAACATATAAATTCACATAAGTACTAAAAAAACAATACATTTAGAGTTTGTAAAATACACACTGATGTCTATGGAAGAGGTAATAATAATCCTTTCCATTATAATTTGACACGTTTTATTCATATCAGATACACATTGTGTAAGTACCACACACCACCTCCAGAACCCGGTCTGGCCAAATGCACCGTCTACGTTCTCCTGGGACAAAACTAAAAACCATGGGTGACAGGGCCTTCGAAGCAGCTGCTCCCTGTCTGTGGAATGCCCTGCCTGACCACCTCAGGGTCCCACAGACGGTGGATGCTTTTAAAAAAGGACTAAAAACCTTCCTTTTTAAAAAAGCGTATTTTAACTTAACTTAATCTCTGTCCATATCATTATTTTTTATAGTTGTTATACTCTGTTTACTGCATTTTAATTTATTTATTTTTATTCTCATTTTATTCTTATTCATTTTATGCTGATTAATTTTAATGTTGCACTTTGAGGTTTTGTTTAAAACAAAAAGTACATTACAAATAAAATGAATTATTATTATTATTAAGTAACTTCAATGTTTACTCTATTCTATTCCCAGTTCACCAGCCACTTACTTTTTAAGTATTTTGGGAGAAGTGGATGAATTCACGTGTTGTAAACATAGAGGTTGTAAATCCAACAGATCCGATTCTCTGAACTGCGTTTGCAGCACAAACTAACACGGCGGCGCCCATCGCGCACACAGCACAACTAACGCGATCGTTATAAAAAGGTGTTTAAACAACAATATACTTCCACTTGCATCAGATATTTCATGCCATAGCTAACACATTTGTGAATATTCTGGATAAGAAAGGAAAAATGACATAAAAGCAGATCATCATTCATTCAGCGTTGTTGCTGCTGCGGTGTGTCACGTGACAAGCAATGACGCGTCACCATGGAAACTTCTGGAACAAAGTCATTTGGGGTGTTTATTTAAATTTTTGGCCACAACCATAAACGTTACATTTGGAGAGTCAACAAGGCCTATGATGAATGGTACACCATTCCTACTCTGGGGAGATCTCAAACGTGCAGTTTATGCAAGACAGCCCAAAGATTTACAGGAACTGGAGACTTTTTGCCAAGAAGAATGGGCAGCTTTACCATCTGAGAAAATAAAGACCCTCTTCTTCTACAGAACGATACTACAACAAAAGACTTATTAATGTTAAGGTGGGAATTGATGTTTTAGGTGGCAATACACGGTATTAAGAACTGCGGTATGTAAACTTTTGATCAGGGTCATTAGGTAGTTTCCGGTTTTTGCGTTATCATTCATATTCTCTGAAAAATGGCCAAACAGTCACAAATTCTGCCAGGGTATGTAAACTTATGAGCACAACTGCTAGTCTGGATAAAAAAGAGCTACTTTTACCGAGATTAATGCTCCCATTTATTACAGTTCAGATGTGTTATATACTTATATTACACAATTTGTAAAAAAGTTTGTCAAACAAACTCCTACTGAACAGCAGTTACAAAAGAATACATTTTATCTGTTTTTGTGTCAGTTAATAAGTAGTTAGGCCAGTAGTTGGTGTACTAAAAAATACATTTTTAAAGGAATAGTCACCAACCAGGGGATCACAATATACCATTAAATCAGTTGGAAAATCAAAAACACATGGAGATAATTCTAAATAAAAGTTTGGTATCCATTTATAATTATGTTTAAAAAAATGTAAAGGCCATATTGATTTATAAGCAAATCTATTTCTATTTCTAGAAATTGATGTTATGATTTATTGTAACAGCATTTAAGTTGAATATTAGATCTTTTATTGTGCAAAATACATAATTGGATTTTGTCTACTTTGGAAGGAGCCACTTATTTAAGGTGAGTCGGGTGTGGCCTTTCAGTACAGTGGAAGCTAGCCAAAATCATTTTTATGAGCGTGTTTCATTGTGTCTCATTTATACATGGCATTGTGTAACCCATGGAATAACACACATCTCTGTTTAACAATCATAAACAGTACTGTAATCGATTGTTTCAATAACTCATCCTTCTGAATGCATCAAGCTTATTGGATAAATAAACTCGACTAACACTGACAAATACTTACCTCAAGCAATATTTCATGTTATGCTTCTTTAATGATTTTTTATAACTTTTTTATTAGGATGAGTTGACAGTGCAAGTGTGCTTAAAATTATTTATTCGCTTTCTATTATACAGTTACGGTATAGAAAACAATGCTATAGTTTTGTATAACAACGTCTGTATCTTTAAAACAAAAATTGTTCACTTATTTACTTTTTTTACATTGAGCATTACGATATTGTCTCTGAAATGCCATTAGTAAAAGTCATAATTTGCACGTAGCAGCTGACAAGCAATAACAAACTGTAAAACATTATAGAATGTGTTACGTCTAATATTAACATATTGACATCCATTACAAATAGAGTTAGCCTAAATAAGAGGCCCTTGAAATTGCATAATTTGGGTGTTTTCACTCCACGTTTAAGTTGGTAGACCTCACCTTTAACAAAACCCAGGTAGTAGATATTGAAATGAAAAAGGTGACCACTGGTTTAACACAAAAGGCTAGGTGTGCATTAGGTGTGTCCGGTTTTGTGACGGTCCGCGCCTACTGACAAGAACCTAGCACCAGCTAACCCTCGGCTAGCCTGCGATAAATACAGGCTTCAACGTTACCAGAAGGACAGATAGATTTTAACTAATATAATCTTTCAACTTTAAGGGTCAAGTTATGTTGTAGCTGAAATAAATAATACAAATGCCTAACATGTCCGTAAAAGCCTCGTAAACAGGAGCATAGCACAAAGGTTGACGGTTTCTGGTTAGCATAGCCTGCTCAATAAGCTAACCCAATATGTAACATGATCTGAAATATCACATTACCTTTGAACAAGTAATCATACTCGTCGTCTCTAGTTCCCATCGTGTTTTAAAACAAGTGCGAGTCCAATAGCCAAAAGTACTTGTCCGATTAACAAAAGATGATGTGGTAATTTGCTTCCAACGGGGATCTGTTTGGTTGCTATACTTCCGCACTTTCTTCTTCTTCTATTGTTGATATCTGATGATAAGTTAAAAATAACAGCGACATCTAAAGGTCAACAAATGAAATGTGTTGCTAGATGAATAAATATCTGAATCATCCTTTAAAAAATTATTTATTTAATGTCATTGACTTTGTCACAATTATAAGTCCATAGAAAAGCCAGCATTATACCATTCTGTATTTGTACATGTATGTATAAAAGGTTTGCTTTCATTAACATTTTTAAAGCTTATTCTTTTGCCTTTATTTGAGTCAGTAGGCAGACAGGAAACAGGGTGACAAGAGGGAAGAGACAGGGGCATGACCCGAGCTGGAATCAAAACCAGTTGCCCAGGTATGAGATATGCATTCTACCATGTGAGCCACCATGCCGCCCCAATTTACATTTTAATATATTTGGCAAAAACATTTCAAATAAAGAAATATATATTTAAAAATAAATCCAAAACATGCAAACATGGTGTTTAATGGTGTTATTTCTTCTTGTAATCTGTAAAGAAGTTCTTCCATTCTTTCTGTGAAAAAAAAAACAGATAATGATTATTTTAGATGTCTGTGCATCAATCATCCATAAGCTACATTCAATTGAAGTACAGAAGATGGAGTTAAGTTGAGCACAATACATTTTAACTGACCAGCAGGTGCAAATTATTTAACCAGGATAGTCCCACTGAGATTACAAATCTCTTTTGCAGGGGAGTCCTGGCCGCCTGTGTGTTTGGGGGGATGGTTGTACATGTTTTTAGTGGTAGGGGAAACCGGAGTACCCAGAGGAAACCTACGCAGATACAGGGAGAACATGCAAACTCCACACAGAAAGGCCCTGCCCTGGATGGGAATCGAACCCAGGACCTTCTTGCTGTGAGGCAGGAGCGCTAACCACTCTGCCACTGTGCCGCCATTTGTGCATACTTATTTTCTGTATTTTATTTCATTTTAACTAATTTTCATGCTGTGTGCTTATTTGTAATTGTATGTACAGTATATATTATATGTATTGGGATGCTGCTGCTAAATTTAATCACGTGTCTACACCAAGAGTTTGAGTCAACTGTGAAATAAGTTGACAAATTTAACGGAAAAAGCTAAAAATGCTGGGACGATCAGGGCAGCTATCGGGACTTCTGAAGTCCTGTAGCATACCTGTATGTATGGTATATCACAGTATTAAATATCGTTCTTTATTTTTCCATTTTAATTTAGTTTACTGATATTTATTAAATTCTTTATGAAATGCATTAAAACAGTGTGATATTGAGAAAGTAACACTGGAGCAACATGCCTCTTGTCTAAATGTCAGCTTATTACCTCATATAAGAGCAAGTACTGGTTCTATCTACACACAGCCTAACTAGCTTTTTTAGTTTTTACATTGAAACAAGCATTAAACAATAAACTTTGACATGATAATGTCACAAACACATTCTCATGCTCTGTGGAGAAGAAAGTCCGCCTCACATGCATGTGTTGTCCCTGTCAAGGTTTTGAGAAACAAGGCACTTTTGCCCAAGTGGAGAGACTCTGGTCAGTAACAGTGAGATACTGCAGTAGCTTTGTTTCACACTTTGTGAGTTAGTAGATTAGTAGTAGTAGTAGTAGTATTGGTAGTAGTAGTAGTAGTAGTAGTAGTAGTAGTAGTAGTAGTAGTAGTAGTAGTAGCTATAGCTATGGCAAATTAAAGTTAAATATTATTTTCCTTTATACTAATTCAGAAAATTGTAGATTCTTTGGTCTTAGCATATAGAGAAAACAAAAGCACAATATGCAGGATTTCTAGAATTAGAAGAATGGTCATTAAAAAACAGGTGAGTTGTGTTGAGCCTAATTCAAAAGGAATAAGGTTATTGTTGGGGCATATCTAACACCGACTAGACGTGAGTTCCATTTTTGGAGCAAGTTCAGCGTCACCTGCTTTGGACCAAACTTGAGGTATGTCCAGCTGCTGTGGAGCGGAGAGCTGGTGTTGGCTCATATAGTGGAAGGAGAGTGTTGCTGTTGACTTCAAAGCCTTTGGCACAAGTTCTAAACAGTTTTCTAACCTAAAAGCATTTGTGCTGCATTTGTCACCACAGTTCAATGGTTCATCAAAACTCTTGACCCTGTTTGAAAAAGGTATTTATTTACCCAAAACATTTAGTGTAAGTTTCTGAAGCTACTTATGTCGTCAGAGCCACCAAAATGTAGAAGTTGTTCTGTCACAGTTTGAGCTTCAGCAAAAAGTGAAAACAACAAAAATCACATCCAGGGAAAAGTGCAAAAAAAAGCAAAATAATTTCATCCAAAAATGTGCAACACACATTAGATCACATGTATTTTATGTTTTCATTAGAAAATGTATTTATTCAAAAACATGTGATGTGTCTGATGTGTCTATTCTTTAACCTCCAGGAGGAGTAAATATATTTAAAGATCTGCGTATTTCAAATAAATTTTGCCTATTGTGCCTCAAACAATCAAACAGTGGTTAAAGATTGTGGTTGTGATTTTGATGTTTTAAGTAATGTTCAGTGAAATATAGTGATATAGTTATAATGATATAATTTTTGCTCAGATTTGTAGACCATTATACTTACTCTTTTAAAAACATGCCACAAAGAATGACATTTGAAAAACAAAACCGTTATGATGGCCACACTGACTGCTTACAGAGTTGTGCTGAATGTTTTGAGAAATGCTTTTCGTACTCAAGAACTGAACCAAAGAAAATGGGGGGAAAAGCTATAGTGTAATGAGGAGCATGAACATTTAACGCTATGTAGACTGTTAGCCTAATTTTAAAATCTGTTCTGATGAGAATTGGAGCCAGTGCAGAGACTTTAGAACTGGTGAAATATGTGAGAATCAAGTGAGACTTTGAACTGTTTAGAATATGTGTAACAGAGATTTGTGATTTTTGAGTGAGTCCAGAGAACAGAGCATTGGAATAGTTGAATTGACTCGTGACAAATTATCTGGGACAGAGATACAAAGAATCCAACAATTGCACTGTATTTTTATGGATATCCTGCTTCTAAAGTCACTTAAACTGTATCTGGTTTACTATCTCCTGTCTGCTGGCTACAGTGACTTACATGTTTTTTTCCCCGAGTGGACTTGCTCTTCGTGGACTTCAGATCCTCAAGAGTCTCGTAGGTGTTGCTGTGGTTCCCCGAAGCCTGTTCTGCGATCTTCTCGTAGGTGTCATCGACAGTTTGGGGGCTCACCGTGACCTCTGCGTATGCTACATCCCCCTTGGGCGGCTCAGCCAACTGATAAAGAGGGTTAGGCCTCAACAGTTCATCGCTGACCTGCGCCTTACTGCCCGGGGGGTCATGGAAGGAGTAGGTGTGGCAGGTGACTCTTTTAGGGGCCACGGTGGAATATGAGGTGGATATTGTTGTGGGTTGAGGGCGCTCTTCTTCATTCAGACATTGTAAAGACTTACTCCTCTTCTCTGTCTGGACAGGTGTTGAGTATGTGAGCTGTGGTGTCTCTGTCCTGATGGGATTATCAGAGTTGTCCTGTCCCAGTGCTCGGTCTAAGGGCGGCGTTCGCACTGTGGGATGTGAAGTGTCTGGGAGAGATTCACTCAAAGGAAAACCTAGATCTTTGGCCTTGTCTGGCACACCCTGAGGACAAACACACAACATTTGTTACTCAAAACACACAATATATCCCTCCACAATCAACAAATGTGAATCATGACCACAAAGCATAATTGTTATTATAACCAAGCCTCTCCCATGGAACCTCTAAAATGGTCCTCGTGTAAGGGCGCCGCCATGCGGTGATTTTACAGCGAAATACAGCAATATACCTCCGTCCACCAGAGGGCAGGCTCCAAAAGCGGAAATATAAGGAGAAACCCAATGGCGACTTTACAAGAGTAAAACTCATGTTTACAGCCTGGTACAAAAGATGGCTCCGGTCTCTAGAGCTAAGTTTTTACTACGTGACAACTCAGGGGGGGGGGGATTTTTGATTAATATGTTTGTTTATGCTATATAAAAACTATTGTTTTACTATGGAAAAAGCCTGGATGTAACGGCCATTTTATTGCCCATTCGTAATGACAATATTGGTGAATAGGGGACCAATGGGCGGATATCATCCATATTTATACAATCTGTGATTATAACAATCATTTAATTATCCCTTTTATTTTCCCTGTATGAAAATTCCTTTTTGGCAGCTGCTATCATGGGGGCAACCAGGTACCCCAGTCATGTCACTAACCATGGTGGTAGAGCGGTCATCCTATAACCGTCAGTTTGCTGGTTTGATTCCCGCTCTTCCCAGTTCCAGTTCATACTGTTGTTGTGTCCTTGGGCAAGACACTTAACCCACCTTGCCTCCAGTGGTGTTCCAACTGTGACTCTGGTGAATGAATGAGTGTGTGAATGGGTGAATGGAAGCTTAATGTAAAGTGCTTTGAGTACCTAGTAGGTGAAAAAGCGCTATCTAAAATCCATAGCATTTACCATTCCAACCAGAGACTAGCATGTTTTGAAGTTGGTGGGGGAAACTGGAGGACTTTTTTGAAAACACAACAGTAAAACTTAATCCATAACCCCGTGTGTTAAGCTGAAGATCAAGCAAACCTTAGTTGCATTTCCAGGTGTATTTTATTCATGGTTTTTCAAAAAAGCACAATAAAGACACACCAAACTGTCAAAAGCACAAAACAACACCACATCTTGTAGTCAACCAAACTGGCCATGACCTGGTCTCAGTTTGTGTGGTCTTCTCGACAACACTATAATATTTATCATTCCTTCATCCTCAGTCTCGATGGTGTTACCTGTGATGGTGCCATGTTGTCCACAGACACTGATCCAGTCAGTTTCCTGTTGGTGGATTTAGACGGCAATTCAGGAACCTGTTCTGTATCACGCTCCTTGTGCTGCAGACCTCTGGGACGAGCAGCCGCCTCACTGCTGATGGGACTCATCTGGTCCCACAGAGAACGCAGGGCTTGGACACTCACGCTACTTTTGTATTTGTCTTTAAAGTTCACCACATCGTACACGTCGTTACACTACAACAAAAGCAACACAGAGTTCAAACTTCAACTTTAGACTAAATGTTAAATTGTGTAAAAATAGAAGTTTATAATTGAACAAAATGAAATACAATAATAGATCCAGTGGAAGGGGCCATTTTAGGTCCAGCATATGCATTTTCTCATTATGTTTGCATTAATTTAAAGGTGTACAAAGGACCAGAGCATTTAAAAACAGGAACTGGGACTCATACATATCACATTTCTATATTAACTTTCAGTTTGATCGAAACAAGGACAAAAAGAAAAAAGAGTAAACACACAGCCCCATTTCCTAAACTGTTGCTGGATTTATCAGAAAGTCCGCAACAGCACTGTTACCTCTTACAGTATGTTCATTAGATCTTTCTTTTCAATTTTACCTGTTAATTGCGTTTTTCCATCTTTTCAATTTTGTTCACATTGTTTAAAACCTCACAGCAAAAGGTATTGATGTTTGCATGTATTGAGGATGTGTGGAATATTGCCTCACCTCAGAACTGCCCGAGCTCAGGAACTCCCCAAACGGCAGAATAGGGCTGACCTTGTAGTGCTCTATCAGCTCCCAGAGGTTGTCAAATGTCTGCTCGTCTCCTGCAATGACAAACAGCCCCTTTGCGTTTTGAGTGATGACAAAATGGCGGCACCTGTCTTGACCCCTGTGGAGGAAAAACACATGGTTGGCAGGGTCAGGTTTAGGTTTAGGAGTGGGTTTTTACACAAGTGGAAGGTCTCACTTGTAGGACAAGATGTAACCAATGGTCTTTTCGCTAAGACGAATGAAAAAACTGCCCACAGCCTTATCTCTCAGCTGCTCTTCCACATCCCTGAGGTAAACAGAGCACAAGAACAATTAAAAACACACACAGGCAAATGAGCTTCAAACACCAACAGGGGCTCTGCTTTTACACAGCACTCTGGACACATGTTATAAAAATTATAGAAATATAGAAAATAGATTTAATTTATAGACTTACACAAGTGGACAAAATTGTTGGTACCCTTCGGTCAATGAAAGAAAAACTCACAATGGTCACAGAAAAAACTTTATTCTGACAAAAGTAATAATAAATAAAAAATAATATGGATATTAATCAATGAAAGTCAGACATTGCTTTCAACCATGCCTCAACGGAATTATTTTAAAAAATAAACTCATGGAACAGGCATAGAAAAAATTGATGGTACCCCTAGAAAAGACTGTAAATAATGTGACCAAATGAACATGGGTGTCTTGAATCTGTGCAGGGTACAATGAAATCTGAAGACTATCAAGGGATTCTAGAGAGAAATGTGCTGGCCAGTGTCAGACAGCTTGGTCTCAGTCGCAGGTCATGGGTCTTGCAACAGGACAATGACCCAAAACACAGCAAAAACACCCAAGAATGGTTAAGAGGAAAACATTGGACTATTCTAAAGTGGCCTTCTATGAGCCCTGACCTCAATCCTATTGAGCGTCTTTGGAAGGAGCTGCCGTCTGGAAAAGACACCCTTCAAACCGGAAACAACTGGAGCAGTTTGCTCATGAGGAGTGGGCCAAAATACCTGCTGAGAGGTGCAGAAGTCTCATTGACAGTTACAGGAGTCGTCTGATTGCAGTGATAGCCTCAAAAGGTTGTGCAACAAAATATTAAGTTAGGGGTACCAACAATTTTGTCTAGGCCTGTTCCATGAGTTTATTTTTTAAAATAATTCTGTTGAAGCATGGTTGAAAAGCAATGTATGACTTTCATTAGTTAAGATTCATAGAATTTTTATTTATTATTACTTTTGTCAGAATAAAGTTTTTTTCTATGACCATTGTGAGTTTTTCTTTCATTGACCGAAGGGTACCAACATTTTTGTCCACGTGTGTACTAATAGAGGAAATATCAGGAAATACATAACATGCAATGTTGAATATTACAGCATTGTAACATGTATAAATAATTACAAAAGCCTGGCCAAACCTCCATTGGTCACACTGCTTTCACAAACTTTTTATAGAGCATGTACGGCTCACATAACATTTCGGTGAAAAAGCTGAAGAAGGCAAAACGTTGGTCAATCTAAATTTCCCCACAGTCAGGCCTGAAGCTGCTGGGACAAACGTTAGACCCTATAATAATAATAATAATAATAATAAAGTTACCTTATTGTAGCAAATTGGGTTTAAATTTTAAAGGCATACTGTGCAGGATTTTATGCCAAGATTTTGTAAACAAAACTGATTCTAATGAGGTCTGTTACACAGAACTATCTAAAGGCTTCCACAGAAAGCATTTGCACAGGGCAGGTACTTCAGATGAAAATCTCACCTCTCAGTAACAAGGTCATTTTATCCAAAACAAAGAAACAGCAAGTTTCCATAAGTTACAGTAAAATGGTGCTTTTTCATCAAACTGAAACCACACCCTTGGTCCAAGCGAGCTGCAGGTTGGGAGAAAATGTGCATAGTTGCAGCAGCTTACATCATACTCCACTCATCTGTATTTATTCTCGGCCCCTCCCCCTTCTCAATTTGCCTCATTCAAAGACTGACAGAGCTGTGCAAACGACTCATAACACAGAAGTTCAATTTATTTTTGCCTGCTGCTACCAACATGCTGCTATTGTGATTATTGATCATTTATATAGTGTTTGCACTGCATGGGACTGCGCATAACAACATTCTAATTTAATTTTGTTGTTATTAATAATGAAAATAAAGAATTGAATTGAATCTGTTGTTAATCCTGTGATTTTGGTATCAGAAAACTGATTAACCTTTTCTCCAGGTAAATTTCAACACAAACGTTTGTTAAGCCACTACCCAGCTCCACTTCACTGTATTGTGACTTTTTTCAAAACACAACAGTAAAACTTAATCCATACCACTGTATGTTAAGCTGAAGATCAAGCAAACCTTAGTTGCATTTCCAGGTGTATTTTAGTCATGGGTTTTCAAAAAAGCACAATAAAGACACACCAAACTGTCAAAAGCACAAAACAACACCACATCTTGTAGTCAACCAAACTGCTTACTTCCTTGTAGCAAACCCTTGAAACCAGTCAGGGAAGTGTCCTTCATGTATCAGGAGCGAGGCCTGGGTCTCTGTGAACCATCTCAGCACCAGCTCCTTCAAGCCGCTCTCTGAAGGCTCCGTGAACTGCTCTAGGTCTGTTTTCTTCTCCATGTTGCTCCCACAGCATCAGTGACACAGTCTGGTCTCGACGCTGCTCTGCTCTGTCACCTCATTTGACTATTCCTGTTGGCTGTCATGCTTTTCTCAATAGGGCTATTGTCTGTGTGAGTCCACTGACTCCTCTATGGTTCACTGTGCAGGTAATTTTATTTTACTATCTGAGTTCCTCGTCACAGACTCACACTGGGCTCACATATGGAAATCATATCGAGTGCACTTCATTTTTCCACTCACTTTTATATTTGATAAAACATATATGTGAAGTCAAATGTCAATCTAAATGCTGCTTAAACTGACAAAGTGTAGATTGCAATTACACTCACCCACTCTTCCTTTTTATAACATGTGAACAGCTATGGTAGATAGGGGTGTGAATCTTTCAGCAATTCAATTTTATATTTTTTTATTCCAATTTTTGGGGTCACAATTCAAAACATTTTTTTGATTCAAAACAGTTTTTGATTCAGGTTCTCTGATTAAATTCAAGTGAAATCAACTTTCGCTAAAGAAAATTGGTTGACGAATAAGTGATAAGATAAAAAGACAAAAAGACAATGTTAATCAAAGAAAACATTTATTTAAACATTTGTTTAATAATAGAATAATATAAGTGTGGTATAAAATAATATTATATAGTTTATAATGTATAGTATAGCATATTGTAACATTGTAAAGTATAGTATAATGTGTATAGTAAAGTATAGAATTATATAGTGTAATATTTTGTAAGAACTAAGGATGGGACGATAACTGGTTTTAAAATATACTGCGGTATTAAACTGCCACGGTATCAATACCCTTAAAAAACACTTATTTATGTAACATGTGTGGCACAGGACTCAGACGCACAACACAGAAAGGGTTCAGAATAACCTTTTATGAAACCGGAGAGTAGCAGATGAATGTGGGTCGGGACCGAGGCTGGAGCACTGGCCCGGAGCTGGAGCTGGAGTGTAGGTGGGCAGGCAAGGTGGGCAGGAACCCAGGATCGCTCCTCAGGGCCATACCCCTCCCAGTCCACCAGGAACTGGAGACCCTGCCCTTGCCATCTGGACTGAAAGAGCCGGTGTACAGAGTAAGCAGGAACTCCATTGTATGGCGGGGGGGGGACCAGAGGCGGGCATCAACGGACTGCTCCGGATCAGCTTGATCTTTAACACGTGGAAGGTTGGGTGTATCCGCATGGGCCGGGGAGCTTCAGTCTGACTGCCACCGGATTGATGACCTTCTCCATGTGACCATGTCACCGACCCTGTATGGTGGAGCGCCTGGACCGACGGAATACTGGCCTCTCTCTCCTGGGACGGGAACAGTGGCAGTTGGAAGCCATAAGCCCACTGAAAAGGAGAGAGTCCCGTGTTTGAGCTGGTGAGGGAGTTATGGTCATACTCCACCTACAGCAACTGAGAGGACCAAGTGGATGGAGTCTGGGAGGTCATGCACCTCAGTGTCATCTCTCTGCCCGTTGGACTGAGGATGAAACCCGGACGAATCATCTTGGAGAACCAGTCCTAAATAGAAAGGATAACCATGTTGCCCTCTGACCTTGGCAGCCTGGTGACAAAGTCCAAGAAGATATAGGACCAGGGTCGTGGAGGAGTAGGCAGCGAGTGCAGCAGATGGTGGCCGATGAGTGGGCTTTTGTTGTACGAAGGCCGAAGACAGAAGAGGCAGAGGATGGTGGTTCTTCCTGTCTCCACAGACTGATTTTGACGTGAGGAAAAGGACACTTTTAAAGACTGAGGCAGGACAGAGAGCAGCTAGGCTAAGTCTGAACAGTGCTATATTTTTGTTGGTGTTTGTTTTATGAGGTTCTCTGAGAGCTACATGGAAGTGTGTTTCAGTTCACCAACGATTTCTGTGGTGTCTGATTAAACCCACTCATAAGGTTTAACTGTAGCAGGAGGATCGAGTGGCTACGTCCTTTCTGTTACGCACCTCCGCAGCGTCACATGCTCCATTACGTCTCAGACACACAGCGACAGTTGGTTGTGAGTTTAATGTTGGCCTTATTGCATTTAATATGAATTAAAAATGTATCTATGCCAAATTTACCTGGAAAATAATTTCAAGCCTTAATCAATACCGTCAATACCTTCACACCGTCATGCTGTGATATTTTTTCTCAAGGTTATCATACCGTCAGAATTTCATACCATCAAAACATAGAATAATTGTAATGAATCCAAAGCAACTAAATGTTGTGTAATTAATTCCGGATCATACAACTCATAAGTCTATTACATGTTTGTGTTGAAACCTGTCATAATGATTGCATAATAGAAATTATTCTAACATTTTCATACATACTGTGTGTCTGTCCCATTGAACTCTGGGTACTGTGTCCTATTTATTCCCCATGACTGTGGCTGAGTGAGACAACAGGTGTCAGTATGACACTTTGCACATGGCACACAGCAGTCATTGCAGTCTGAAGCCTCAACAGCCTTTTTAGTTGGTAGTTTATACATTTTATTTTTACTGCTATACATTCTTCACCAGTGTTATCAACTTCTACCACTGTGCTGCTAACTTTTGCACGAGCTGTTGTAGTTTAGTAGCAGTGTGACATTTTCCAGAAGACGTTTTAAATGAAGACTGAGTACATGGCTGTTTTTAAGCAACACAAAGTGGAGGACTTTTATGAGATAGGAGAAGAGCTGGGAAGGTAAATGCATTGTTTTTTTTTTAATGCATGGTAGGGGTTTCCTTCATTAAAGTAACCCACTGAAGAGATTACTTGAAGACTGAGTTACTTGTGATTAACCCTATTGCACAAATTCATAGAACAAAGTAACTATGGGTCTTTATATTAATTTGTGAAAAAGAAATGCTCCAGAAAGATAAAATAACTATTATAATAAACTTCATGAACCATTGACTGACTACACTAAAAATGAACTCCATTCATAAACAACTTCTTTTTTTTCTA